>OZ004697.1:46729841-47992493 GCA_963924545.1 Pogonocherus hispidulus | reverse complement strand
TTTGCTTTTCTTTAAAATTTGCCAATCAAGATATTAGAAAACATAAAATTTACAAAGTTAACACGAAGATATCTATTTTGAGTTTGAATAGAACTTGCCAAGTAATACTTAACTTTATGATGTGGTCCTAAAAACAGAAGGGCAAACAAAAGCGCAAATTGCACTGTTTCAAAATGTTTCCCTACGATGAAGAATCTTTAAACCTGTGTGTATTGTAAACATACAGGGTTATTCAGAACTTATCTCTAAAACTTTGAGGATCCTTAAATAAGAAATCGATATCACCAAAAAAATTTTAATAAAAGTATTAGGATTTCCCGTAAAAATATTTAAAGTTATACCATTATAAAGGACTACGTAGATGGGCAACTGTACTTTAACATCTGATATACCTACCACATTCCTAAGAATGTGGTAAAAAAAGTAAACACGTTTTTGTCCCTTGAACGACGACCGAGCGCATACAGTTGAAGCGGGGATAATATCTCTATTGTCTATTCAGTCATCAGTCTATCTGTGTCTTCTCTCAATGCCGGTGTTTTATTTATATCGTAGAAGTGTTAAACTGTAAAATTTTCAAAATGGCTCATGTGTACAGTAATGCTGAGTTAATAGACTGTTACCAGTGGATTATCAATTACAAGTTAGGTTTTGTGAGTGGTTGTTGCAGCAAAATGCTGAAAGCTGAAAATCTTCAATTTACTTAATAATTTGCGTTTACAAGATCAGCAACCAGGAGGAACATTCGCTTTAGTGCTGCAAAATTGGATAGCTTTAGGGACAAAATTTGCAAATTTTTTATAAATTTCATGTTTCTAATAGCTAGTAATCAAGTAGCGCAATTTTTCAAAATTTGTGTAACAAAATTTTATTCATTTTAAAGACACGTCACTTTGGTCACATCTATCTATTTTCAAGTTTATTTTAAAGTAAAAACGCTGCAAATCTTTTTTGCGCCGGGTGTCTGTATACTCTCAGAACTTCTAAAGTTTTTTCGTGCTAGCCAGTTTGCATTTTCAGTCCCAAGGTCACTTCATTACAGTAGACCAGTATCCAGCGGCGTGCAATGAAAAATTTTTAAATAGTTTTCAGAAGCTGCCAAAAAAATTTTTTTTGCACTAGGTACCACATTTCTACATGTATGTTGAACACCCCAAATTTTATTATGGATACGTTCTGAATAACACTGTATAGTAAATTATGTTTCAGAATATAGTACAGAAATAGAAATAGAAAATTTGCAACATATTCTTGTGTTTTTAGGCTTAAAACAAGGTAGTTTAACAGCAACTATTTGGCATTGCATTGGTTGAGAAATTTAAATCCTACGTAATAAATAGTTAGATGGCTAAAAATCCATTGATTAGAATTTTTCGTATGCTCTGATTAGTTGACAGTAAACTGGTCGTCAGTCAAGACAATAATTAAAAGTTATTGCTTCTTAAAAACAACTTTATTAAACAAATAATATAAAGGTAATATTGTAAAAAGTTAAAGTGAGTTATTTCTATAAAAAAAGGAGCCCATACAGGTGACAGACAGATTGTTTGGTGTTACATACATATTTTCAAAGTCATCTAAAAATGTTGCATCACCTACAAAAATCAAACATTAAAAATCACATTTCTATAATAAATAAGTGAAAATATAATAATGTATGTCTATACATTATTTACAACACTTTATTCTCCCCTGAATTCAAGAACTGTTATACTTACGTTCTGCAACAAGATCCCATGTTGAAAACAAATCCGATTTATTATCATCATATGCGAACAACTCAACACAGCCCAATTCCTTTAATACCTAAAACAAGTGAAAATACATTTGTGACGAAATCAATATATTTTGGAAGCAACAAACTAATTTTTAAAAAAATTGCCAAGCAAATAAAATAGTAATAAAACTAGTAATAAAAACGTAAAACTAATAAAAAAATTACAGAAATCATCAGACTCAACTGACAGAACCAAGTTCCATATTTCTCAGTTATCATTTTTAGATATTTTATGTACAGGGTCTTCAAATATATTTGAACTAACCTCTAACTCCTTCATTTTTGATTTTACAAAAGAACTTTGTTAATACGGATTTTAGGATGTATTTTGAATATTCAGAAGATGGTATCAGAAACACAATTGAGCATCTGAGATTGGCCTGCTATTGTGTTTATTAGTGTAATGAGCGAGGATAGATGAATATTTTATTTTTTAATATTAAATATCTCGAAAACGTTTAGAGGTAATGTATATAAATTATTAGTAATGGTGAGAAACACACCGTAGTGCCTTCTTTAGGTTTTTGCTACTATCTGTCTGACAATTGTCAAAGTGACAGACAAATAACGATCTCCTTTTATAGCAGTGACCTATATTGTCTTTGAGGAAGACAATCCTACTGATTTATTTGAAGGAGATGCCAAAAATAACCGCTCCACAGGCAATGTGCTCCGACCTGCACTGCATTACCAAGAGGGCACTACAGTGTGTTTCTCACCACTACTAACATTCACGATGCCCATTAGGCAATCACGTCGCAGCATCATTCATCGAGTCCACTACCTATGGCACTCTGAAGAGCACATAATAAACGCGAAACTGGTCAGTGTCTGGTGGTTGGTCTTGATGAAAGATATGGTGACTCCTATGGAGATGCCGGAGTTACGCAATGTCAGTCGGGCCATTGCCCGTGGAGTAGTTGTTTTCGGCATCTCCTTCAAATATATAAAAATTATATATTTTTAAAAGCAGAAGAAAATGCCCTTGGAAATAAAAATATACAGTATATTCTATTTAAAAAATCAAGCTTGTCTAATCTAATTTTGGTCTCGGATGCCCAATTGTCTTTCTGATTCTACAATGTGAATCTTCGGAAAATACCGTAAAATCTGTATTAACAAATTTTTTTTGTGGAACCAAAGATCAAGGAGTTAGAGGTTAATTCAATATATACATGAAAACCTGTACTTCTTAATGCAATAATTGTGAACAAGTACAACTTTGCGATATAAAATTTTTCTGGTAATGGGGTGTTTTCCTATTTTTTTTTTTACATCGGCAATGGAAAGTAGTTGGAAAAAGAAGAGATACATATTTCTGGAATTTTAATATTGGGTTCATTAAGTCCATAAATTATTTTTTTATTGTGCGATATCTATGTGACGTCACTAAGCGAAAATTCAAAATTTGCGCCATTTTTTAGTGATTTCTAGGATATTTTCATTTGTGTGGTTGGTGTCACTGCGTGACAACTTTACTTTTGTTTATGTTTGAATTGTTTGGTTAGGGTAAACATGAGGCATTGTTTTTAGTTTATATTTTTACCTGTGAATTGTTGTCTCTGCCTGTGACTGATTACAAGTGTATTTATTAGTAATAGAAAAACACCGTAATTTGTAAAGGTAATTTTTGAATATATTTAATCGACTTTACAGTAATACTGTTAAGTTAAATACTAACCTTACATTTTTCATCCCTTTTATTTCTGAAAGGATCTATAGGATCTATAACCGGTAAATTGTCGGATTTAGCCTCTACAAAACCTTGCTCCATGTTTAATAAAAGTTCACAAGAAAACAATACAACCAAGTTGTCAAACCAAACACAAACATGAAATTTCAAATGTCAATTGTCGACTGTCGTTTATTGTCGTTACAAACTGAAACTAGGCACATATTATCAGTCTGGCCTCTTTATAGATACATATTCCCTAGTTTTCGCTTAGTGACGTCACGAATATAGAATAAAATTTCAAAATTGAATTAAAATTTTCTACCGATTCAATCTTAATTTTTATCCTAATAAATATAAAAAAATATATATTTTATAAAAATACAGGTTTCCACTTTCATTTCGATTGAAGGAAAATACCCCATTGAAACATAAGTGTTTTTCATTACTCCGTTCCTTTCTTTTTGAGAACGGTCAAACTAAAACTACGAAGCAATTAACACTCACCTCCAATAAATAATAAATATCTACAGGTTTTAAGTAACAAAATTTCTCGCAAAGTTTCCTCATGGTAATCCTTGGATTGTCCAGACAGTGAGACAAAACATTACAAAGCCACGTTTTTAACACATCTTCATTTAATGTTCCATCAATTTTTATCCATGGCATCACAAATGTACTGAATAAAGGTTTTTCTCTAAAAAAAAAATATACTAGTGAAAGGTCGGCTAATAATCTACTCGGGCCATTAGCAATAATTAGCACTAATAATTCTACAACTGTTATTAGTCAATTAATATATTCAGATTTTAAAGTTTTATAAGAATGTCCCTTGTAATGTGTACACAATCCTAATATTTGATTAGGTATATTTGTTTATATTGTGTTTACTGTTGCTTAATTTGTTTAATTCACAATTTAAGATAATTTGTCATTCGTAAAGTGGTTTAATTAATCAATATTTAATTTATACACAACATAATATACACAAAAACAAAAAATATCGAAACGTGAATGAAATGCAAACGCTAAACAAGAAAATGGACTGACAAGTGATAAAAGACAAACGAGAAATGATAAACAATTTGTAAATGTTGGAAACTGCGACCAACGTACAAACGCTAAACTCATACACAATGTGCAATATAAGTATATGGCCAACAGTTTAGAAAAATTAGTTTGAAACATTTAGCGTGACTTAAATTAATAAAATGATGTCTCTCGGCTGTTGTAGTAAACAGCCTATGGTATACATTTTATTTTTATAAGTGAGAAAACCAAATACGTCAATGGCAGTGACAATTTAATTTATATATAAAAAATCACATATGCCACAGTGCAATTTTCACTTTGATAGCGACAAAAGTTACATGCAACTTTTACAGTGACAAATCCACTAGTGGTTTTTTCACTTATTCATTTTTTAATCAATTATCTCGCAGTGTCCGTTGCCAAAATAAATAGTTTGACATTCCTGTCAACAAGTTATTGAATTATTAAACGCTAACAATGAATCGATTCGGTGATCCTCAAATAAAAATGTGTTTATTTTTAGTGTTTCATAAATAAAGTTTGCATAGATATGTTTCTAAATTTCTTATTCATTAAACTGTCCTGCCGAATTACACTCGATGTTTGTATTGATACCGCATAAATTTGTATTGTTTAAATTCTAAACTGTTTCCTTTAGCAATTTGACTCGAAAAACTGTCAACCTAAAAACGCTCCACCTTCGGTGTCGCGTTTTTAATAGTTGACAGTTTTTCTCGTCTAATCGCTTGGCTACAGTTTCTCATTAAACAATCCAAATTTATCCGATAAAATATAAACCTCTTGTGCAATTATAAGTGATAACACTTACTTTAGTTGGTTTTCAATCTTCTCCGTCACATTCTTTTGAGAGGAGGCCTTTTTCTCTAAAACTGTCTGTTCGTCATTCGACAATCTGAACGTTTCAATAATCCACGGGCCCTGATGTATGTGGTGGACAAAAGTTACGGAACATATTCCGACTCGAAGAAATATACTTGCGTCTACCAGCGTTTGGAGTATAAGCTCCAGTGAACAGTGATGTTCTCGATGTCTAAAATGCTCCTAAAACATTTGCAAATTTATTTTTTTAAAAACACTATGTAATAAAAATGTGATATATTTAAAAAAATTCTCCGAAACCAGTTTGAATCCTAAAGAAATTATTAAATTAACACCTTGATTTCTAATCCTGTGGCTCCTAAACTTTTCCTCTCCAACACGAAATTCATAATTTCAGTAACTAAATCTAAATCACTTTGAGTAGGATTTTCTTCTTCTAACACCCTGTATACATCAGACATACTGCCAGGCCGTTGAATCACCAGTTTACTGTAAAGAAAGATAATAAAAATATTATCTACAATTTGTAAGACCCCCAAAGACCCTTATTTTTTACCTTGCTATTTTATTCCACAAATGTCTGTTCCTCGATGCAGACTGTATGTATTCTACCAAATAGAAGTCTTCTTCTAACGGTTCCACGGTAATATCTTCCAAGACGACATATTGAGTGATGAAATGGCTCTTTAAACGTTCCAATTTTTCTTCGTCTAAGTTTGATTCGGGTACGTCTCTATTCAGTAAGGGGCAGAGATCCGTAATATGAGGAATTATTCTTTCGTCAGAGTCATTTGCGGACGTATATTTTAGCATATCTAAGAAAATATAATTTTTATACTATATATATTTATATATGTTAATATTAATAATACTAAATATTATGATATCACTCTTCCTAATTAAAAAATTAAGTGTAGACAGCTTTTAGGTTAGGTTTTAAATTTCATGAAATTTATAATTTTTTAAACCAGTATTTTCAAATAACTTGGATGTTTTTGTCTTGGAATAACTGTGAAAATGTTTAAAAAAATCTGATTTATTCCACTTTTAACCTTAAATCAAACAGTAATCTATAAATCCAATAAGTACCAGATAATACCAGATTTTCTCAGAATCTTAGGTTAGAAGATGCACTGTCAAAATTTAACAGGAAAAATAATAAAAATTTGTTTCGGCATGTTGTTTTAGTCGATTAGGCGTGCATTCAATAGTTTAAAAAATTTGATAAATTTTGAAAATTTCATAAATTTAGAAATTTTAGCGAAAGCGTAGCTCTGAAACGTTGAAAAATAACTTGCTCACTGTTGCGAGCAAGTTAAATTTGTGATAAAGTGGGCTAGATTTAAAAGTGAGTGTGCTTCAGGAAAATCAGACCCTCCCTCTGTGTAACGCATTCTCAAATACCTAATAGCAC
Organism: Pogonocherus hispidulus; assembly: GCA_963924545.1. NCBI lineage: Eukaryota > Metazoa > Arthropoda > Insecta > Coleoptera > Cerambycidae > Pogonocherus > Pogonocherus hispidulus. The sequence continues at coordinate 47,985,758 of OZ004697.1, read as the reverse complement.
GCTACTTGAAACCGTAACAAGGCGGAAGTGCCACATATGCAGCACTATCTCAGAAAAATACAAATTACTGATGAAAACAGACGACTTACCTTCCTTTATTTCCTCCAAAGTAGGTATTTGTTCTTTGGTAAACATTCTCCTCAAATTATATATACTGATCTTGTCAACCTCATCATAACTTTCTGGCGATTCTACATCCAACTGAGTATTTGTTTCTTGATGTTCTGAGGCTTCTTCCGGCGTAGGATCACCCAAAGACATAAACTCTGGACTTGGGCTTCTTCGTTCTGTCTCGGTATCCATACAGTCAGTGACCCAGGTTTTTAGACGGTCAATCGTTTCAGCATTGCCAGCTTCAACCGTTAAGTCTAATGGGTTATTCTGATTGTTATCGATGAAGTCGTAAATATCATTTGAATCTTTGCCGGCGACATCTACTTCTGAAGTTGAAGCGTCATCTTTATGCACCGAAACAAGGTCAGCTTCATGTGATTTTGATCTACGGGCCAAAAAAGATATGAACTTCCATGAACATATTAATTATTAATTCAATACAAAGCAAATGGAATGGAGTGTATCACTGCTAGAATTTTGAAAATATATAATAATGCCTATTAATTTGAAGGAGATGCAATGCAATGAAAACAATGCAATGCCAATAGGGGCATATTGCCCGTGGAGTAGTTGTTTTCGGCATCTGCTTCAAATAAATAAATAAGTAGGATTATCTTCCTCAAAGACTATGTTTATTTCGTCGACTTCAAGCCAGTTTGAAAAAAAGGATTGAAAATGATGACTTGAACACTTGGAATTGAAATTTCAAGGGGCTTGGAACGTTCAAGTCAATCCTAAAATATTGTTGGATTGGTTTGACTCAAGCTGTTTCAGGGGGAACAGGGGATTCAATCCCTTCTTTATTCCTATGAAATGAATGTTCCTATGAATCCGGTTTCAAGCGGCTTTAGGTTAGGTTAGGATTAAAAATGAGTAGGCCGAAAACCAGATCCTCCACCACGACTATGTGGTGTATTGTGGCTCACACCTACTTATATTTCACCTAACAGGTCCATCCTCTTAATGAAGCTGATCACCTTATTGGGTGAGAGTGAGAACATATTCAGATCCTCTGGCAGAAGTTGTCCTTTGCCAAATAATGAGTATCTGATCCTTTTCCCAGCAGGGCAGGTACATATGTGTTCTGCCGTTTCTTCATCTTCAAAGCACAAGCGGCACTCAGCATCTTCTGCTAGGCCGAATTTGTACAATGATATTTTAAACGGCAGTGACCAGTATATAGGCCAATTAAAGTTCTTGTGTTTGAAGGGTGTTACTCTAATTTTTCCTGCTCAAATGAGCGAGCGCCTACTGACAATTGCATACCGTTTTTTTAGTTAGAACGGTAGGAACCAAGAGCTTTAAGAGCTATTTGGTTGACAGAGAAGATTTTTATGAGGATATTATTTACCGTTGGGTTGCAACTATACACTCCGGCTCCACCACCCATGGATGTTTTGGATCCGTCTGTAAACCAACAGCTATCTGCCCTCAATAGGTCAGCTTTATTCCGATCCCATTCATCTCTTCCTGGGAAGAGAATGTTGAAGGGCAGTTCGTGGTTGGTCGTTGCAGGCATGACATCTGAAATCATCTCCAGCATGCTGTGCTTTTCCGTGTCATCCAGAAGCCTATCGTGCTCCATAATGTCAGACTGTGGCATGTTAATAGCTGCCTGCTTGAGTCTGTATGTTGCCCATCTGGCCTCTCTCTCCAAATATATATAAGAGGAGATAGATCCGGTAGGATTTCCAGAGCTGCTGACAGTGTAGAGCTAATTGCTCCAGTTATGGCCTGGCATGCTTGTCTCTGTAAACCAGAAAGTTTGATCTTGGTCGTTTGTTGTAGTCCTTTCGACCACTAAACTATGGAGTGGTACGCTATCATAGGTCGTATGACCGTCACGTACATCCATTCAAGGGGCTTTACTTTCAATCGCGTTTGAAATTGACAAAGTAAACATAGTCAAAGACAATAGAGATCACTGCTATAATGACACTTGCGGAAAAGCAGGTCGCTATCTGTCTGTCAATTAGACAATAATTGACAGACGGATAGCAGCAAAGACCAAAAGAGGGCGCTACTGTGTGTTTCTCACCACTACTAATATAATAATGCTTTTGCCTTATTTGTCGGAGCAGTCACTATCATATCATCTATTGTTTTTAAATGTCCCCTACAGCGATTGTGTCATATTTTCTTCGGTTTTTGCACTGCCATATTTTTAGATGTCATCTAAAAAGATGCCAGTGTTACTCCTTTAAGTAATGGGGTGTTTCCTATTTTTTTTTTACATAGGCAATGGAAAGTAGTTGGAAAAAGAAGAGATACGTATTTCTGGAATTTTAATATTGGGTTCATTTAAGTCCATAAATTATTTTTTTATTGTGCGCGATATCTATGTGACGTCACTAAGCGACAATTCAAAATTTGCGCCATTTTTTAGTGATTTCTAGGATATTTTCATTTGTGTGGTTGGTGTCACTGCGTGACAACTTTACTTTTGTTTATGTTTGAATTGTTTGGTTAGTGTAAACATCATGGTAAACATGAAACATTGTTTTTAGTTTATATTTTTACCTGTGAATTGTTTTCTGCCTGTGACTGATTACAAGTGTATTTATTAGTAATAGAAAAACACCGTAGTTTGTAAAGGTAATTTTTGAATATGTTTAATCGACTTTGCAGTAATACTGTTAAGTTACATACTAGCCTTACATTTTTCATCCCTTTTATTTCTGAAAGGATCTATAGGATCTTTATCTTAAAAGGATCTATAACCGGTAAATTGTCGGACTTAGCCTCTACAAAACCTTGCTCCATGTTTAATAAAAGCTTACTTCACAAGAAAACAACAATACAACACGTCAAGTTGTCAAGCCAAACACAAACAGGAAATTTCAAATGTCAATTATCAAAATGTCGACTGTCGTTTCTCGTCGTTACAAACTGAAACTAGCCACATATTATCAGTGTGGCCTCTATAGATACATATTCCCTAGTTTTCGTTTTGTGACGTCACGAATATACAGGGTGATTGATTTATGCGATAAAGTCCCATATCTCCTATACGCTTTGGAATATAAAAAAAAAATTAAATGTGATACTAGCCACCCTTAAGCTTCACATTTTAAAATTAGTAACAAATATACAGGGTGTTCCATATTGGCGTACCAGACCAGACATATATTTTTTTAAATGCAACACCCTGTATTTGATTACAAATTTGAATTCCTCTTTTTGTCCTGATTACAAAAATATAAAGGTGTACTATGTTATACAGGGTATTTCAAAAGTTATGAACAATTTTCGATGAAAATCGTAATGGGTTCAACGCCCTGTACTGTATTATAAAGGGAATGATATTCAAATGAGTTTTCACCGTCAAAAATTTTTGATTATGTTTGATTTTCATGAAAATATTCAATTTTGTCGATATCACTAAAACTGTATACAGGGTGAGCCAAATCACAAAGACATTATTTTCCGATTTTTTTTAAATGGACCACCCTGTATTTTATGTCATTATCGGTAAGCCCTATTAGTATACTTTCATTTTTGTTAAGCATTCCCTATACCTAAACTCAATAGTTTTTGAGAAATTTTAATTTTTATAATAAAAATGCTGAATATCTCCTTAATTATAACATTTTGAAGCCAAATAAGTCTTAATAAATAGTAGTGATAGTAAAATAGTAAGTAAATAGTAAATAGTAAGTAATAGTAAAATAGTTTAAAATAGTTTTAAGTGCAAAAAAAATCATTGGCGTAATCTGAAATACTTTTATGTAGGCTACTAAGTAGATGATGAACATGAAAATAATAAAAATCACACTAATAAATGAACTACAAAGTAGTATTGTAATAATGTTCAGTTTACAGTATTACAAAAGAACAAAGGGGCAATTTTTTTTTCGAAAAATAGCAGATAATCTTAATTAAAAAATTGCTCAAAATGATTTCCTGCGACATCCTGGCATGCTTGAACGCGCTGTTCAAAGGATCTACTTACATCAGCAAGCATGTTAACAGTAACTAATCGAAATGCATTTCTTATTCTATCCTTCATGTCATCCCGTGTTGTTGGAGGTGTTTCATAAACTTTATACTTAATATAGCCCCATAGAAAAAAGTCTATTTTAGTCAAATCGGATGACCTAGCTGGCCAACGTACGAGTCCTCCTCTTCCAACCCATCTTTCAGGAAACTGATTATCAAGTTCACCTTGAACTAATGCACTATGGTGAGCAGGAGCACCATCATGTAGGAACCACATTTGTTGGCGTACGTTAAGGGGAACATCGTCCAGTAATATTGGTAATTGATTTACCAAAAAATCTAAATACATTTGGCCATTGAGGTGACCTTCAAAAAAATAAGGTCCTACAACATAATTACCAATAATACCACCCCAAACATTTAACGACCATCTTGTTTGACTGTGGGTGATTATATGGTGTGGATTAGTTGTGAAGTAATAATGAAAGTTGTGTCTGTTAACACAACCATTTCTATGAAATGTAGCTTCATCTCCAAATAGTACGTAATTAAAAAAATCCCTTTGTTGATTAATTTTACGTTGGGCCCACTCACAAAATGCTATTCTTCGTTCAAAATCATTATCAATTAATTCTTGATGCAGCTGAATGTGATATGGATGTATTTTGTTTTTTGTAAGAATTTTCTGCACGCAATAATAACTTAATTGCTGTTCTCTGGATATGGTGCGTATGCTTACATGCGGATTTTCTGTAACTGCCAGTAACACATTAATTTCATTGTCTTCTGTCACTCCAGTTGCTGTTCTTTCTTTTTTATCGTAATTTACTGAACCACTACGGTTGAACCGATCCATCAATTTTACGAAACTAATTTTAGTAGGTTATCTTCTCTCAGGATGTCGTTCGTGATAAACTCTTACAGCAAGTAATGTGTTTTTATGACATTCGCCCAGTATCCAGACCATATCCACCATTTCTACCCAAGTGAAATTCATATTTGCCAAAAACCAAATTTATCACAACAAAAACTGTATAGCAATATTGGATTAACTAACAATAATGATAAACTGTCAATTCTTGACAAATGCCTATTTCATCACCAACTCATAAATAATGCACTCATTTGGGATAATTAAGGAGATATTCAGCATTTTTATTATAAAAATTAAAATTTCTCAAAAACTATTGAGTTTAGGTATAGGGAATGCTTAACAAAAATGAAAGTATACTAATAGGACTTATCGATAATGACATAAAATACAGGGTGGTCCATTTAAAAAAAATCGGAAAATAATGTCTTTGTGATTTGGCTAACCCTGTATACAGTTTTAGTGATATAGACAAAATTGAATATTTTCATGAAAATCAAACATAATCAAAAATTTTTGACGGTAAAAACTCATTTGAATATCATTCCCTTTATAATGTACAGGGCGTTGAACCCATTACGATTTTCATCGAAAATTGTTCATAACTTTTGAAATACCCTGTATAACATAGTACACCTTTATATTTTTGTAATCAGGACAAAAAGAGGAATTCAAATTTGTAATCAAATACAGGGTGTTGCATTTAAAAAAATATATGTCTGGTCTGGTACGCCAATATGGAACACCCTGTATATTTGTTACTAATTTTAAAATGTGAAGCTTAAGGGTGGCTAGTATCACATTAAATTTTTTTTTTATATTCCAAAGCGTATAGGAGATATGGGACTTTATCGCATAAATCAATCACCCTGTAGAATAAAATTTCAAAATTGAATTAAAAATTTTCTACCGATTCAATCTTAATAATCTTTATCCTAATAAATATAAAAAAAAAAATATATTTTATAAAAATACAGGTTTCCACTTTCACCTCGATTGAAGGAAAATACCCCATTGTCATAACCTTACCTACTATCGTTTTCATTGTCTGGTTCTAGGTCTGCATCGGCATTATCCTGTAATATTTTCTTTAGTTTCGCTTGCCAACGGATCGCCAACTCGTCTATCAATTCGCTGTGATCCTTAATGTGAGGGTTCAATATTATCATGCTTCGAGGGAGGTAGAATTTAAATTCCACCGCTGGCCAAAATGAATGGAATTCGTTAAATCCCAAAAGCTGCCCGTACCTTTTACAGTTTATTGTTTCTTGAGAGAAATCCCAGAATTCACTATTGTCCTTTAATTTCAGGAAAGATTTATATGCCTCGAGAAACGTGGTGACATCATAGGTGGTAGCCTGGGCGAACACATATAAATTCGACAACTGGAACGGTGTGTGCCAACGGGTTTTCTCCACTTTCTTTACGCATCTGTTGAAGGATACTGCCTGGCTACGCCGCAATTCGCCCAGTGCTTCCAATATCAAATTATCGGAATATTTCTGATAGATTTTGAATAGCTGGAATGTCCTACCTAATAAAATAAAATAATTCATTACATATTTTTCTAATAACGAAAATAGAAATTACCTGGCTTGCCACTACATCCCAAAGAGCTGTGAATAACTGATTTAAGAACATCCTTTTTTATGTCATCCTCGACTACAACGTCTTTATATTTATACTTTTCCGATGTTTCTTCTATTGTGTTTACATTATTTTCCGTAAACTCTAACTGGTCTTCTGCTAAATAATCAAAATTCGCAGCATTACCGTTTAGGTTACCTTAAAAAAATTCACTTATATAAATTAAGAAAATAAATTATATACAAGGTGTTTCAGAAATGAGTATTCAAAATTTCAGAGGATGTAGAAGACGTTGAAAGACGACGAAAACCTTAGTACACTTTATGTCAGTGGCGGCTCCTAAGGGAGATACTGCCCCTTAAAGGGGTTATCTCAGAAACGGTTTTTGTTGCGTAACTTCATAACCGAATAACTAAGATGAATGAAATTTTGAGTGAGTATGTACATTTTTATTCCTAACGATTAGCATACATTACATTTTAAAATTTAAAACAGGGGCGTACGAAAATGGTGGGGGCGCGGGGTAAATTTATTCAAATCTTTTTTATGAGCAATTTTTTTCTGTTTCTGATGGGAAAATATAAAAATTTAAAGTATTTTACATAAAAAAGGTACTCTAGTTCAATTTCGCTAGAACGCGCCGTTCTCCAGTAAAATCGATTTTAAAAATCCGTAACATGCTGAAAAATTCAAATTGCTTTAGGTGAAATAATAAAATAATCAAAGTGTGCCATGAGAAAAAAAACACTAACTTGGCAGTGACAGTTATCATTAACAACGTCGTTTATTATTGTTTTTTAACTTGTGCTGCAGCGTAGAGTATAAACGTTCAAAATTATTGAAGAGAATGCCACATTTTCTGAATATGTAGATATGTTGTTGACATTAGGCGAATGTCATGGGAGCGCAAGACAATCAATTGGCATTGGAAATGATGCTACTATAAATTGGTCTCCACGTACACCAGATTTGAATCCTATGGATTTCAACGTGTGGGGCCAAATGAAAGAGAAGGTATATTCACAAGTCATTGACAATGAGGAGCAGTTACGTCAGCGTGTAGAAGATGCGTTTACTGAACTCACCCTGGAGCGGAACCTATTTTCTTTGGAACGCAGATTACGCGCTTGTATTGCTGCAAATGGTGGACATTTTGAAATTTAAATAGCTTTAATACCACTGCAAATAGCGTAATATCACCTATTCCTATTTGAATTTTGTTCCTTTGTGTTCTTATTATTATGTTGTTGTTACTACTGTGTAAGAATCAGTATTCTTATATTTGTTATGTGGTCATTAAATTTGTTTTCACTTGATACTATGTTTGTATACAGGGTGGTCCAGATTTTAATAGACAAACTTCAGGAAAGTATAAAACAACAAAAATTAATATCACTTTGCTTAATGAACATGGGCGGAAAAAGGCACCATTTCTGAGACAATGGGCCTTGAAAATAATAAAAAAAAAACGAATTCTTAAAATATGTGAAAAACGGCTTTACCAAATTAAACCAAATTCGGTACAGAATTTTCACTAAATATTCCTCGCAGTTATGGATCTACAAAACCCAAATTCAAATACCAGTGCCGGAGAATCAGGGGTACTATTTCCCTATTTAAAATTAACTTCTACGCCACTGGATTAATGGGCAATATGATTACATTTTATAATTTCTAGAGGTTTTCCAGATAAAAATCCATTTTTCCAGTGCAATGGATGATTAGCTGCTTATAAGACACACATCATAAAAAACACTTGTAATAAAATAATTTGTTTCAGTCAGTCAAGAACTTCAACCAAGTTCAAAATATTCTCTCCATTTAAAACATTTCTATTCATGCAGTTTGGTAGACCAGAAGTCATATCTAATTTGGGAACTTCTCAGCATACCTTCTTGCGCTCCCATGACATTCGCCTAATATCAACAACATATCTACACATTCAGAAAATGTATACTGTGGCATTCTCTTCAATAATTTTGAACGTTTATACTCTACGCTGCAGCACAAGTTAAAACACAATAATAAACGACGTTGTTAATGATAACTGTCACTGCCAAGTTAGTGTTTTTTTTCTCATGACACACTTTGATTATTTTATTATTTCACCTAAAGCAATTTGAATTTTTCAGCATGTTACGGATTTTTAAAATCGATTTTACTGGAGAACGGCGCGTTCTAGCGAAATTGAACTAGAGTACCTTTTTTATGTAAAATACTTTAAATTTTTATATTTTCCCATCAGAAACAGAAAAAAATTGCTCATAAAAAAGATTTGAATAAATTTACCCCGCGCCCCCAACATTTTCGTACGCCCCTGTTTTAAATTTTAAAATGTAATGTATGCTAATCGTTAGGAATAAAAATGTACATACTCACTCATAATTTCATTCATCTTAGTTATTCGGTTATGAAGTTACGCAACAAAAACCGTTTCTGAGATAACCCCTTTAAGGGGCAGTATCTCCCTTAGGAGCCGCCACTGACATCTTTCAACGTCTTCTACATCCTCTGAAATTTTGAATACTCATTTCTGAAACACCTTGTATATGAAAATATGAAATAAGAATACCACGTCTCCCATATCATCTGTTAATGAAATTAACATGGGTCATTATACAGCGTGTTCCAGAATGATTGTCCGTGCCGCTTCATAATGATTTTTTATGTGCCGCCTTTCTATTTTTAGTATCTGCACTAGAATCATGAGCGCAGGCAAGGGAATTTACTGGTTTGATTTGATTTGTTCCATGCCATGGTACGTCAGTGAATATAGTTTATGTTAAAAATAAAATAAAGACAATTTATTGAAAATAATATGGTTATTATTTTGTATTATTCTTTTCCTATGTATCACCAGTATAACCTGTTCAAACTGTGAATTGTGGAGCGTTAAAAAACATTAATTTATGGTTCTTATATTAATTTCAATATTAAGAAATACGAAATTACCAACTTGATTTAGGACTCTCTGAAACTGTATAGTATTGAAAAAGACTCTTTTGAACGCAAATGATACTTCAGTAAAACAATTTAAACACGAAAAATGCAAAACGCCACCGAGTCAAACGTCAAATGCTGTCAAATATGAAAATTTTCAAATTGACAGTTAAAAAGAAAGTAATTTTAGCGAATGGAAATAAATTTTGATTATATTCAGGATAGGCTGCGTTCCCGTACCGAACAATCATTCTGGAACTCTCTGTATTTCATTGAATTTTACTACATTCCCAATGCACACTATGAGAAATATAGCAGATGGAACCAATAGAACTGATTGTCAAACACTTCTGATAGGCAAAATACTGAAGTGAAGTGTTTTTTAAATTAAAATATCGTTATAGAAATTCGTTTCGGGTTGATAGAGGCATTTTAAATAGGTGTCTAAGAGCTCACGACGACGGATTGCGTGTGGTCTAGAAGTGAAAGTTGCTGCCTTTTAAACTGAACTTATAAACTTGTGGTACTTTGAATCCCAATAGAGGCAACTTTATTAACTCAAATAAAATTTAAAAAAAAATGCATCTGGTGCATCAATATTATATTATTTAATATATTATAATTTATAATTTACGTCGAAGGATATAATTTTCGAGGTAAATAATGGCCTCCCCAACCGAAGTATATATAGTATTTTTTTTACTACTAATAGCTGAACTAACACCAAAAGATCTTATTTTTATTTTAAAATCACCCATTTCCCCTATTACTCAAATATATCGAAATATCAAGTAGCCTGGGGCTCGATTATCAAGGCAACGAATAAAACAATTGAAACTGATGAACAATAATAGTATATTATATACCTAGGTTGAGAAGTGAGCTATTATTGACCGAGAAATTTTATATCCTGAGGCGCGTAAACTAGGTAACTAGGTAAATAATGAATTATCATTATTTACCTAGGTTAATAACGAACTACTTCTCATTACACAAATGAGGTAAATAATAAGGTTTTCTCATGCTAGTAGTAAAAAAACATTGTATAAACTGACGGCGTAACCTGCAATTTATATAAAAACAGTGCCAATCTAATTCCTCCACTTTCTCGTTCTCTCCCTCTCCCTAGATCCCCTTTTTTGGCCCTCCTCTAAAACTAGCTTACATTTCCATGATTCAACTGCGACAAGTTATCAGTCTATATGGTTTTATAAAGGATACTAACCTTGAAGGCACACCATAGCATCTTGATCGTGTTTTAAAAGATAAGACATCAATATGACAAAAGCTACCGTGATCTGTGCGTCAGTATACTTGACACATCTGGCTCGGGCTTTCTGCTTCATTATATTATCCAGCAATGCTGAATAGTATTCTGAAATTGGTTTCATTTGAAGTAAATTGGACACATTGTCTTCTATGTAATGATGTCTCGGCAAAAGGTGGTTTCTCATACGACGCTGACATGCTCTAAAATTAAATTCACAATTTTGTATTTCAAAAATACGAAAGCGTAGAAGGGCCACATCCTACTTTTTTACAAAATTTCGTAAAAAGTTTGTGACCACACTTTTTTAAAATTTCATAGAATTTCATAAAAATATTGTGAATTCACGCTTTTTTATGAAATTCCATAAAAAAGTGTGAATTCAAACTTTTTACAAAATTCAAACTTTTTTACGAAATAAAAAAAGGGTAAATTCACAAACTTTTAACGAAATTTACACTTTTACGAAATTTTCATTTTTTTTACGAAAAAGCTGAAATTTACACTTTTGTTACGAAATTTTGTAGGAAACGTGTGAATTCACAAACTTTTTACAAAAAGCTCTAAAAAAGTAGGATGTGGTCCTTCTACGCTTTCGTACAAAAATACGTATAATTTAATATAAATCTTTGGTCAACCATATCATATTATCACCTTAAAAGCTTTCCGAATGTTGGGCTTTATAAGGCGGCATACTTTCCATATTAATGACACATGCGCATTAAAATCTTTATACTTTTCTTTGGTTCGGAGTATTCTCGAATATAATAATTTCATTTGGTCCCCTACACATACACGTCATATTGATCGGCCTGAGAGAGTTCAGAGTAAATTTACAAAATATCTGTTATGAAAACTTCATTTTCAAATTACGTAGATTCCAAAAACATAATAAAATACAGTGTTCCACATAAAAATCAAGAGTTGATATTAGAGGCGTCATTTTTTTTTAACCTGAGGTGTATGTGTCGCATTTACATGCAACATGTATTCGCTTCACTGCTATTGGCGCGTATTTGCATAACCTAATATAACGAAATCTAACTAATTTCTAGCTAAAAGAATATACTCAGTAGGTAAAATAATAAATTTACTAAATAAATAAAGTAAAATAAAGGATAAAACATAAAAGATAAATAAAATCTAAAGATAACGAATATATTTTCCGCTAAACAATTAAATTTAATCGTGTCTCTGCGCATGAAGCATATTAGCACAGCACTGGGACATCTGCCATCTATCGTTCTCTGCCGCATCGAAAGGGTTAATAAGTATTTACTACTGCCGTGTCAAATTTGAAAATAGTATCTACAAAAATAAAGGGAGGAAGAAAGGTATACCATGAATCTGCGTGCCTAATATCAGCATGATGTTATAATAAAACTTTTAAATTTAAGAAGCCATTAAAAAGAATAATGAATTTCCACACTTAGAAAATCCAAATTTACCAAAAAAAAGCGTTAAAATGAAAAATTTCACCATAAAATTTAACAACACTACCTGATAAAGTCTATATATTTCCTGGCAAATTAAACAAATTGATATAAAACTGATAATTTAATTTATATATAAAAAATTGCATATGCCACAGTGCAATTGTCACTTTGACAGCGACAAAAGTTACCTGCAACTTTTACAGTGACATGCACTAGTGGTTTTTTCACTTATTCATTTTTAATAAATTATCGTGGTATCCGTTGCCAAAATAAACAGTTTAGACATTTCTGTCAACAAGTTATTGAATTATTAAACACTAACAATGAATCGATTCGGTGATGCTCAAATAAAAATGTGTTTATTTTTAGTGTTTCATAAATAAAGTTTGCATTCATATGTTTCTAAATTTCTTATTCATTAAATTGTCCTGCCGAATTACACTCGATGTTTGTATTGATACCGGATAAATTTGTATTGTTTAAATTCTAAACTGTTTTCTTTAGCAATTTGACTCGAAAAACTGTCAACCTAAAAACGCTCCACCTTCGGTGTCGCGTTTTTAATAGTTGACAGTTTTTCTCGTCTAATTGCTAGGCAACAGTTTCTCATTAAACGATCCAAATTTATCCAGTAAAATACAAACCTCTTGTGTAATTATAAGTGAGAAAGGAATTGTAATACTAGTTGTTTATAAACAAATCATTACGATGAATATTAAAATATAACTTCTAAATAAATACGATAGCCAGCCAGAGCATAAGTACCTAAAAAACCAATATTGTCATCAACTCACCTAGATGTTTTATTTTTGCTTTCTGGACACGCTCTGCGTAAAACATCTCTCACCACCGTATACGGTATAAACTGTTTTTTGGGGTTTGTAGTTAACAACATGTTAGCTGCCAAACTCAACAGCAACACTCTGTCTTCATTTTTGTTCCACTTTATCCTGATGTTGCCATTTATTTTAGCGATTGTTCTGTCCAGATGATCGATGAAATACTGCTTGGTTTTAGCCGTCATAGTTTTACGTCTAGAGGTGATTTTTCTAGTGATTGTCTGAACAGTTTTCGAGGGCTTTAGAGGCACATGTACGTATTTTCTTAGCATTACTTTGTTGTCTCGTCCTGGCTTCGTAAGGTAGACTTTGTTGCTCTGGCCGAAGGTATGCAACTCATCGTATGATAAATTTCTGGGAAGTACCTATAAAAGACAAGTACAAAATTTACCCCTGAAAAGTGTAAAATTTCAGTCGATAATTAAGTAACAAAGTTTACTGAAAATAGTTATTTGTCCAACTAGTATAAAAAGTGAGTTGATGTCCTATACCTATTTTATTTAAAAAAGAGGTTTTCTTTATTGTTATAGGCAACGATGAAGCTTTTTTGGCGCTACACATCTTGACACTTAAATGACTTGAAATGTGGCATTTTACAATTAGTGTAGAAAAAATATTTAATCATACTACCACGAAATATAATTATATATAAACCTACATAAAGAATTTTACATTTACAAATAAATACGATCAACCACCCCCCCCATTTGCTCTTTTCAATATGCCACTGTTGCATGCATTATAAATTGTTATGATATCACGTGTACTTCAAGTTCTAGTATCCATTTGATAGGAAATATTTTTTAGACACTCACGTGGAGCTCATTAGGAATATGTATTTTTATTTGTTGACTTGTACAATGCGCAATAAATAAGCAAAATAACAAACACAAAAACCATTGGTTTTTACTTTTTACAAATGGACAAATTTACAAACAAATGGACATTTTTAAATACAAATAACACTACAGTTGATGTGAAATGTCATTAAAAATGCATATAAACAGTTACCTTCTCCAATTTCTCTAGCCTCAGTCCAGAGACTGGCGTGTTCCCTGCACAACGTTTCTGATTGGCCCAAAACCAGTTCTTAACAATGTGTGACCATAAAGAAGAATCGAATCCTGCGGCACCTCTTCTATCGCCTGGCATGTCCCCGTTGTCATCCCTAAATTAAATATAGAAGGTGATCGGTTAAAAAACAGCCGTCCCCTTTTACCTACGTCACTTGACGTAAATCAAAATTCATCATCAAAAATCAGTATCAACAGTTTTAATGAGCACTTGACAAAGTATATGTCGCTAAAATTAAAGTAAGTAAGCATATACAGGGTTATTCAGAACTTATCTCTAAAACTTTGAGGATATGTGCATCCTTTAATAAGAAATCGATATCACCAAAAAAATTTATAATAAAAGTCTTAGGATTTCCCGTAAACAATGTTTAAAGTTATACCATTATAAAGGCTTACGTAGATGTTCAACTGTACTTCAACGACAATCTGATATACCACATTCCTAAGAATGTGGTAAAAAAAAGTAAACACGTTTTTGTACCTAGAACGCCTCGGTGAATAGAGTTGGAGTGGGGATAATATCTTTATTGTCTATTCAGTCATCAGTCTATGTGTGTACTCTCTGTGTGCCGGTGTTTTATTTATCGTAGGAGTGTTAAACTGTAAAATTTTCAAAATGGCTCATGTGTACAGTAATGATGAGTTAATGGACTGTTAACAGTGGATTATCAATTACGAGTTAGGTTTTGTGAGTGGTTGTTGCAGCAAAATGCTGAAAATCCCCAATTTACTTAATAATTTGCGTTTACAAGATCAGCAACCAGGAGGAACATTCGCTTTAGTGCGGCAAAATTGGACAATGCCTGTCCAAAAGTGTGTAGAAGTCGAGGGACAAAATTTCGAACAATTTTTGTAACAAGGTATGTGCAAATTTTTTATAAATTTCATGTTTCTAATACCTAGTAATCAAGTAGCGCAATTCTTCAAAATTAGTGTAACAAAATTTTATTCATTTTACTTCACACGTCACTTTGGTCACATCTATCTATCTTTAAGTTTATTTTAAAGTAAAAACGCTGCAAATCTTTTTTGCGCCGGGTGTCGGTATACTCTCAGAACTTCCGAAGTTTTTTTCTTGCTAGCCAGTTTGCATTGTCAGTCCCAAGGTCACTCTATTACAGTGGACCAGTATCCAGCGGCGTGCAATGAAATATTTTTAAATAGTTTTCAGAAGCCGCCAAAAAAATTTCTTTTGCACTACCACATTTCTACATGTATGTTGAACATCCCCAAATTTTTTCTGAATAACACTGTATAAATAAAATAAAATATATTATATTTTATGAGGAAGTTTGATTTTAGTCTATGAATAGCACAAATTGAAAAGGGGATTGTTTTGTACCCGGTAGATCTTTTGACTTGTTTATATATTTTAGTTGAGGATTGTGTCTGATTATCGATGAACACCAAAATTGTGTTCATCGATATAAGGTGGATCAAAATTACGTAATTTTGTCATTAAGGACTTACTGTAAAGCTTCCTGGGGTGTCTTCGATTTTAAAGCGTTCACCAATTCAGCTTTAGAATGCGGATCAAATATCGTCACTAATTGACCCTCCAGTTTTCTGTTGAGTTTTGTACTTAAACCTGAAAAAAGTACAAAACAAATGCACAAACAATTCTTAATTCTTACCATTTTAATATTATATTTTATTGAAAACCAATATTAGGAATAAAGTAATTATTGTCCAAATATACAGAATAGTCTTGAAATATATCTTGAGGATAATATACACTGAAATATTCTACTTACAAATTCCGTAAGTATTAAACCAGAAGCTTTCCACATCCGCTAGACTGTTAAAAAAAAATTTCAATTCCTTGTATTCCTTATCTGTGATCTTATTATAAGCTGGTTCGCTTGAGGTAGTATCAAGCAGCGACGCCATCCGATTCAAATATATGAAAACTTGATCTTTTTCCTTATACTTCTGGGGGCCGAATTGTATCAGCCCGCACCATGCGAGTCTGCATACAGAGTCATGAATGTCAAATAGATATTTACGCTTAAAAAGTACTGGGTCTCGAACGTTTTCAGGCAAGTCCTTTACTAAATAGAAGCTGCAACAAATAAATTCTATATAAAGTTCTCTATATTTGTTTATCGAGTTACTTTCGCACTGTGTGGAAAAGTTAAACTTTTCCGCACTTTTGTGGAAAAATCTACTTTTCCTAACTTATTATGATACTCTGAAATTCAAAAAATTTCCATACGGTTGTAGAAAATAGTATTTTATGTTACAAGTCCAGTGGGTTGAAGTATTGCAGTACGAGTTTTTTTTTCGGACGAGGCGAAGTTAGGAGCCGAAAGCTCCTAGAGAAAAATGAATTATTGAAAATTTTAAATCAATCATTAAAATAAAATCTCACAATTTTCAAATTGCATCACTATCCTAACAGCCTCAACATGCAAAGTGATATTAACATTACATTAACTTTCTTTTGAAGTATCATAATTTAATTTGGTTGTATAATAATCCAGTGTTCAGAGGAAATTTTAAATAAATTCCCTAACATCATAGCTTCCCTGAAATGGCTAATAACAATCCGGTAAAGTGTTGCTAGGCAACAACATTACACTATCAGGTACTGTAATGTTCCATTTACTGACCGCAGATCAGTGCAGAGTAAGTAGATTTCTGAACAGTATAAAATAAAATAATTTGCAACATTTATTTTTTTGGAATACATGACACCCTGTATTGCTACAATATCTTTTTTATTACCTATTTTTTAACTACGTAGATGGTAAAATAACACTTCCCAACAGCGATATTGGCGATTCAGATTACCGATGAGGGCGGTACAAATTGTAAACAAATATGGAGGAAAACGAGTAAAAATTTTGCATTTCATATATCACATCATCTAGCAATTTAGCATTCATCTGCCATAAATATAGTGACTTCATGTGCTAGTTAGGGTGAAATAAAGGATAAAAAGAGTGGTAAAAGCAGTCAAACGTCCCATAAGTGCTTCATTGCTAATTATATGAATTTTTTGGGTTGAAACGGGTACCCTAGTTTTTGTTTACTTACATCTTGGGCTAAAATAGGTGTGATAAACTGTATGGTGATACCATATTAGTGCTTGTTTTTTGTTAAATGATGTTTAAATTAAAATATATTCTGCTTTTATAAGACTAATAATAGAAAAGTATAGACAAACTGCAACAAAGTGGTTATGTTGCGTAAACAAACGTGTTTCCTGTTATTAAATTGTTATATGCCTTTTGGAGAAATGAATGTCTTATTTCTCTGTTTAATGAAATTAAACAGTGTCTTATACTAGGGCCAAACTTCTACCTATCTTCAAACTTAAACACTTCTATTGATAAGTTTTGTGGAATGACACCTATAAACGCAACAGTTTGTGTTGTGCTGCTTTCTTTTGAATGCCATTTTAAAATGTAAAAATAAAGATGTACAAATACTAACCACGTCGCTATTAACTTTGTAATACCAAAAAAGGTATTACAAAAATATAATAAAAATATAGTAAAAATATTCTTCACAGGTATTTTGGGCTATCTTCTTTACATAACCATCATCATCATCATCAAAGAAACTTACCGTTTTATAGGATGACTGAGAACCTCTGACAGTTCTCGAACTTCGAACGATACATTATGTATTTGACAAAGCACTGATATGGGTAACCTCAAAATTACGTCACACATCAGAGCCCACCCGGTTATCCACTCTGCGTGATTAGTTAGAGGCGGAATAAACATCTTCCAACTAATTTCTTTACAATATATATTGGGAATTTGTTTCAGATCTTCTTTTGTGACTTTTATCTGATAACTTTCAAACAGTTGTTCTACTTCTCGGTCACTTAGCGGCCGAGTGTTCCTGTCATAGCAGTAAATCAAGTAAAAAAGAAACTCGTGTATTATCCGCATTCTGACGAACTTCGGCTTGAAGCCGTAACGCCTAGCTGCTTTACGGTTATGCTTATTGTTGATTTCTTTAAGTTTCATCTTGTTCAACTCTCTCAGTTCCAGAACACTGTTCATAACGCCCGATTGTCTGAACGGCGATATGCCTTTCTGATTCTTTTCGTTTAAAGTTTTTTTAATCTTGGGCACATTGGGTTTTGTAGTTTTCTTCGAAGTGCCGATGAAGTATTTCCACTTCAGTTGCTGACAGGAGGACTGAATCAAACTGTCCGTGTGACTGACAGATGGGTGACACCCGAAGGTCTGCGTCTTTGTTAATTTATTATTACTGATAGATAGCTTAAATATCTTTATGTAACCTTCTTCTACTAGTCTCTTTAAGATTCTCGCCAGGGATTTTCTGTCAATTCTCTTTTTATATCCTGCAAAAAATGGAAGCAAAGTTTATATCTGTTATATAATCTGCCCTCCATAGAACAGAAAAGAAAAATGTATCTCTATTATCATGAATAGACTGAATAGGAATAGCCGAGTGATTTTTACAAAAATATATAGTAAAGCTTGGTTATAACGAACCAGAGAACTTGAAAATCTGTAAGTTGTATCAAAAGTTCTGTTTTTATTACTTTTTAAAAAAAAAACATACTCGTAAATGTAATAAAAGCAACAACAAAATAACAAAATATTTCGTTTATAAAACAAAAACATTATTTATCGTTTATAAAACAAAAAAACACATATTTTGTGAGTACATAATATAATAATTTTGGTTGATCGAACATAGCTCAAAAATTCACCTCACTACAGCACGGATGTTACTATAGACCTCCAACAAAGAAAACTAAATCAAGAATTGTAAATATAAAATTATCGGAAATGAATCGGCATCGGCATTATCGGCATTTATTATAAAGAATTTTGAAATTAAATACGGGGCTGCTAGTTCCAACTAAAAATAGTGCAGACATTTACGGATTCAAAGGCGGCCGGCCACCTTTTATCTCTTGCCGCAGCGGCGTGCAACACACACAAATTGCCAATGCTGAGATAATCATTTGAGAATGCCATTAGCATGGTTAGACACAAGGATCGACACATGACATTAGACATATTAAATTATGTATAGTGCTTCTATAAAAGAAGGGCTAAAAGCTGAGAAATTATTTAGGAAGGGTACATATATTGACAATACCTCAGTGGCGGCTCGCCAGGTGATGCGCCGCTTCAGCTAAAATTTCCTTGTTTTGTTGTATCATTTAAAATTATTTTTAATTTCATATAAATTTTGCAATTTAGATATATTTACATTTATATAGATAATAGATATATTTTTATAGATAATAGATATATTTATATAGATAATAGATATATTTATATAGTTAATAAACGGAATAATTATTATAAAACGTTGCGCGCTGAACGCCTTCTAAAAAAACATCGCCTTCGTTGAGAGCGAACATTAAACCCCGTACCGTTCCCTTTCTATAATAGGCAAGTGACGCAGATCGCTATCAGGTGATATTTCTGCGACAGTCGGAACGGTGGTTGCCATGGCAACAATGCGGCCGATACGTGACTAAACTGTCCTGTGGGCAAATGAGTGCCGCAGACTTCGATAGCGCATCACATCACTCCTACCGTCGTGACCAGTTTGCCTCTATATGGACGCCGCGCCGGTTAAAAAACCATTCTTATAATAATAAATAATCATTGTTTTCTATTAATCATAGAAATGTATCCTATGTATGATCTAGTTTGTGTTTTATTAGAAACACCATTTCCTAGATGGAAAAATGAGGATAAAAAAGACTTTTGAAATTGCGAGGGACCTGTGCCTTCTCTTGATTTCGAAAAAAAGGTAAAGTCAAAAGACAAAGTGTTCGTTTGGAAGTTTCGGAATGAGTGGTATTCGGAGTATAAGTGGTTGTGTGGAAGTAATTATTTATTTAAAAAAACTTTTTTGTATGCGGTGTTTTATTGTGGGTGTAAAAAAATTAGGTATGTGGAATAAGGAAGGATTTAACAATTTTGGGAATGTTACGCGAGGCTGTCGTAAGCACGATGCTTCTTTAGAACATATACGGTGTGCATTAATGTTCACAGAATTTAAAAAAAAACCTCAATACAATCAAAGACGCTTTGAGGAAAAATTCCAGACTATATATTAAACAATTTAACGATGACGTCCTTCTAAATAGACGGTTTATGCAATTACATATTCGCGCAGAGATTTATTTAGGCAGACAAGAGTTGGCATTTCGAGGCCACATTGAATCGGAGTATTCGGACAATTATGGCAATTTTAAACGGACATGTGTTTATCGATAAACCCTGCAGACATTCAGGAGCATTATAAGAAGATATCTTCTGTTTTTTCTGCTAATTCTAAGACAATTCAAAATGAGATAATAGACTGCATTTCGGATTATATTGATCAATATGTTAATAAAGAAATAGAAGAATGTAATTATTTTTCGATTCAAGTGAACGACCCGACGGAAATTGTACAATAGTCCGGACTTGCAGCCCGCACCTCAGTCCGCAGTCCACGTCACCTATTTACTGACCCACGAGCCGCCACTGCAATACCTTATATTCATTAACGTAAACTATTTTTCAGGAAAATTACCAACACAAATTCGTTTACTAAAGGAAATATTGAAAACAATAACTACTCTGTGGGAAAATGCCTCCACTGACAGACCGGCTCATGGTAGAAATGTAGTTATGAGTCCAAAGTGCCTACCACCAGACGTACACCGGTCTCGAACTTGTCAGTTCGAATGGGGTATTTTCCTTCAATCGAAATGAAAGTGGAAACCTGTATTTTTATAAAATATATATTACAGTGATAATATGTGGCTAGATTCAGTTTGTAATGACTACAAACGACAGTCGACATTTCGACAATTGACATTTGAAATTTCCTGTTTGTGTTTGACTTGACAACTTGACGTGTTGTATTGTTGTTTTCTTGTGAAGTAAACTTTTACTAAACATACGGAGCAAGGTTTTGTAGAGGCTAAGTCCGACTAATAAATACACTTGTAATCAGTCACAGGCAGAGACAACAATTCACGGGTAAAAATATAAACTAAAAACAATGTCTCATGTTTACCATGATGTTTACCCTAACCAAACAATTCAAACATAAACAAAAGTAAAGTTGTCACGCAGTGACACCAACCACACAAATAAAAATATCCTAGAAATCACTAAAAAATGGCGCAAATTTTAAATTTTCGCTTAGTGATGTCACATAGTTATCGCGCACAATAAAAAAATAATTTATTGACTTAAATGAACCCAAAATTAAAATTCCAGAAATACGTATCTCTTCTTTTTCCAACTACTTTCCATTGCCGATGTAAAAAAAAAATAGGAAAACACCCCATTAAAGTCACTACAACGTTGTTTATGAATGAATTTTTCACTGAGGTGATCTGAACCTAAAGCCGACATCATGCTCGATTGAAATCCGTTATATCTAATCATGAATTAAAAATAGGTTTATTTTTACCTTCCTTGGCTTCTTCTTCGTCAACAATAACCTTGATTAGCCTGTGCAGGTCCTCAAAAATCATTTTCTCATATATGACCCTCAAAATTATTCTAGCCCTGGAGACCACTCGTTCAGACAAGTCATTGGTTGTGGGGTACATAATATCATTTTTGAATGCAGATGGGGGCGTAGAAACCAGGATCTCTACAACGAGATCCCCCTCTTTCTCACTAAACAACGTCACAGGTTTTGGACCCATATACTGCAATTTATCACTGCCCGGCCCCGTTTTAGATCTTTCCTTGTCTACATCTATATCCATAGATACCGATTCGTGTTGGCGTTTACGTGAGAAGCAGTTTAGCGTATCCGCATTTATGACGGCATCACCAAATGCCGCTTTTAATAATATCGTCTTTGTCACATAGTTAATACTGATATTAGAAAGATACACCCGATCGAAGTTAAAGTTGGTTTTAACTGTCTTTGCAGCAACGTCAGAACTAATTTTACTTAGTATTCGATTAATTTCAAATGAATGTTCCCCCTTCGGGAACTGTGTGTTTAATTTTATCGAATAATCCTTATGTTTATGATTAAATGCTGCTTTTATCCAATCGTCACACATTTCAATATCACAAATGATTTGTTGGATATTTCTTATGAAAAATGGGCAAATGATATTAGGAATATTGATATCATATTTGTACTTGAAGCTGTGGTCCTTTGTTGAAGTTTCTTCCTTTCCCGCAGGAAGTTGATTTGATTTTTCTATAGCAGCTCTTTGCTTTTCTTTAAGTTTAGATAAAACAGGGTTTGGCAGCTTTGGTGGGTCTGGATTCAAGTTTATCTCCTTGTCCTCCTTCTCTAAATAACTTGCATAGTATCTGAAAATTATATTTCAGGAATTACAGATGATGTAATAGTAATGTCGTAATATTAAATTTACAAGTACCAAGGAATAATTAAGCTACTTCCTAGTAGTCTTACGGAAGCGTAGAGGGGCCACATAAAATTTTATTTTTCCTGTAATGCAATTTCGACTTGTAACACGAAATTTCGGGTTGTATGTCAAAATTTCGACTTGTAACTTGAAATTCCGAGTTGTAAGTCAAAATTTCGACTTATAACTTTAAATTATGACTTGTAAGTTGAAATTTCGACTTGTAACTCGAAATTTCGACTTGTAACTCGAAATTACGACTTAAAAGTCGAAAAATCAACTTGTAAATCAAAATTTCGACTTGTAACTCGAAATTCCGACTTACAAGTCGAAATTACTACTTAAATCTCAGAATTTCGACTTTTACCACAATTACCACAATTATCGCAATTACCACTCGTAGCGCGAGTTCCATTATTAGGTTCCATGTTGTACAAATAACTCACAAGCAGCAAACACTATACAACATAAGTATACTTCGCAAATATAACTTTTTTCCTTGTTACCTTGTGCTTCGACGAGTAATTGCAAGTAAAGTCTAAGCAAGTAAAGTCTAAATTTTGAGATACAAGTCGTAATTTCGACTTGCAACACGAAATTACTACTTTTAAGTCGTAATTTCGACTTGTAAGTTGAAATTTCGAGTTACAAGTCGGAATTTCGAGTTACAACTCGAAATTTTGACTTACAAGTTGAAATTTTGTGTTACCAATTGTAATTTAGACTTATACGTCGAAATTGCATTACAGGAAAAAATAAAATTTTATGTGGCCTCTCTACGCTTCCATAAGTCTTGATGGTACTCAAAATAGTGAAATCCTAATGCATAATCATGTGCACAAAATATCCCTAAATTAGTTTTTAGTCAATTTTTAACAGCTAGCAGTAAATTATTGACACTATTTGACGATCTTGTCCGAATCACAAATATGCTGTGTTATTATTCGAGTTTTTGACATCGCCTTAAAAAACTAATCCGTATCCCACGAAACTTGACAGTAGTCGTCATGAATAGGGCTTGTTTTTAAGAAAAATATTCAAAGAATGATACAAGCTGACAGCAGTATTCAACCGTAGGTCAAATCACTCGAATGTGTTGACAATTTTGACATTTGTTCATGTTGTTTCATCGAAAATAAATGATTTTCTATTTGTTATCCTATACAGAGTAGTCACAGATAGTGACAAAATAGCAAATATTCCTACTCACTTATGGTATATTATGCCATATCACTTATGGTACATTATAATATATATCTACCTCTAAAGATATAGGAGATGTCCTCAAAAGATTGTACCCTAAGAGAAATGCATTAATCGAACAGGTTTTACTTTTTCTTTTTCTTATTAAGTATCATTTTTTAGTTGAGTTTTGAAAGCTTTAAGAGCTACTTCGCTATTTTTGTCTTTTTCATGATTGGTTAAGAAAATATACTAAATATAAAACAGAAATAATAAAATCCCCAGGCAAATTTATTCGAGAAGATTTAACTCCTATCGACAGTTACTTACAAAATATATCTCTGCTTCCCCCGATCACTTTTTCTCATGGCAATAGTATTCTTCGCTATCAGCTTCCTGATACACATACGTATTAAATTGATGTCCACGTTTACTAGCTTTTCCAATTCTTGTAAAGTGCAACCACGCCTCCCTTTGGATAGTATGTGATAGAAAACCTCTTTGACACATTCCATGTTATAAATTTTACCACCAGTGATTACTTCTTCTACAAAAAATAATTATTATAATAGTACTGTTTTGCTTATTCCATTTTGACTTATGCAAATTACATATAGAGAAAAATATTACACGTTTATAATTATCACCATAATGCTTCTTTTAACAAAGAAAAAGTTTATGTGATACAGTGAGATTTGCGGGTCAACACCACTGCTCGATTTAACATTTACGGAGGAGCTCCATAGCCGAGCAGTTGAAGATGTCTTTCCCATTGCTCCTTATTAAATCTGTGTCCATAAAACTGGTAGCGTTCTTAATATGCAACTAGTTCTGCAATATCACTGTATAAATGGCCAACAACCTATTGTTCACTTTAATTAATAAGGTTTTCCAGGTTTCCCTTATTCTCATACTAAATGGTAGTTAAAGTTATAACATCGTAAGGCGTGCCTGGGTGCACTTGCGGCCTGCAAAATAATAATCTGCCGCTCCCCCTCCCACCCAAGGCTCTGACATTTGGCCTCATCATCAAGATAGTAATGAGGGATAGAGATATTATTATTGTTATTTAACATTTTTTCCAAGGAGTGTAAATGCACAATTTAATTCGAATGGATGCTACGGCCAAACTAGGCAGCACTCGGCTTTGTAAAATTTAACGAGTGAGGCAGCTACCATGAGACACTAACGTACAGCAATGAATGTTTCGTGGTTGCCATTTTGTAGTACAAAAATTTATTCGGTTTTTTTCTAGCAACACCTCGTACATAAGACTGAAAATTAACAAAACTGAATGTGAAAATAAAAATTCGTTTTTTCTTACCTTCTTCATTGTCATTATCAGAATCATCTTGCTCTATAGACCAGTTAGCAGTAATATTCACATAAGGATTTATCAGTTCCTTGCACGGAATAAACTTTTCTATAGGTAAGGATTTCCGCATATATTCTGACTTCTTCGCGTTTGGATACAAATCTCTGTAAACAACCTGGAACATATAATTTTTTGATGATGCTAATACTTTTATCTTCCATTTTAATAGCAAAAATTCTATGCATATTTTGCGTATATGAGACAAATTAGATGGAATTTATTGAAAAACTACTAGATATAGGAAATATTAATAGCACTTTGCCAACCTCCAATTTTAAAATATTCAATTGTTGAATCTGTTTTCTGTATCTATTAGTATCTATTGACTGTGGAGGACATTGGGATCACTTTAACAAGGTATCACTCAACCACCCAAGGAAAATATTAATGGAAATAAAGAAGGTCAATAGAAAAGATATTATAAATATAGAAATATTTAAAAAATTGTTTGATGTGATCGCATATCCATTGTTGTATATCATAAATACATCCTTAGAGTATGGAGTGTGTTTCTCGCAGAGTGAAAAACCTCCACTGTGGTTCCAGTACCAAAAGTTGCAAACACAAAGCTTTGTAGTGAGATGAGACCAATAAATATGCTGGCAGATATTGAAAAGGTGCTAGAAAAAATAGTATACAAGTATATGTCTGAATATATTAAAGTCAAAGGATATTAGCAAGGGAGCAGGCTAGATTCCGAGAAGGGCATTGTACTGAGGATGTTATTCAGTGTGTTATACAGGAGTGGAAACAAAATAGAGATACAAAGCTTAATACTGTTGCAGTATTTTTAGATTTGAAACGGGCATTTGAGACAATTGATAGAAGCATACTCTTGAAAAAGTTGGCACGGTATGGTATATCAGGAAATGTGATGGACTGGCTTGAAAGCTACCTGAGGGATAGATACCAGGAAGTAAAGTGGCAAGGAGTTGTCTCCAGTAAGAAAGGAGTAGAATATGGCGTACCTCAAGGTAGTATACTGGGACCTTTATTGTTCTGTTTGTACATCAATGACGTAATAGAAGTCCTGAAATATGCCGGTATAAAATTATTTGCTGATAATGCCCTTGTATATATTGCTGGTGAGGATCTAGATCAGGTGGTGGCTAAGATGAACGAGGAGCTGAGTAACATTAGTAAGTGGTTGAAATGTAACAAATTGAAGTTAAACATTGATAAATCGAAGGTGATGGTTATTGCATCAGATTATGAATATGCCAAATTTTTACATGAAAAGCCTGATATAAGTATTGACGGGGAAGCATTGGAATGTGTGGACAAGTATAAGTACTTAGGAGTAATAGTGGACAGAAAGCTAAACTTCAAAGAACATATCAACTATGTTAGTAAAAAAATCGGTAGTAAAATTGGCTTCATGACCCGTGTTGCAAAAGACTTACTGAAAGAATTAAAAATAAAGCTATATAATGCTATTGTGCTACGACATTTCAAGTACTGTTCAACAGTGTTATACATGGGAAACAAAGGCGAACTTGACAGACTACCAGTGCTACAGAATCGGGGTATGAGTGCCATCTTAGGTTGTGAACTCTTAACACCAATAGACAGCATGCTCAGAACACTCAACTGGTTAAATATAAGACAATTCTGTAAATACAATGTTTGTATATTCATTTTTAAGATATTGAATAACTTATCACCGACTGGCTTGAAGCAGTATTTAAGGACAAATAATGAAAGACACGAGCACAGGACAAGGTCTGCAAACGATTTACATTTACCAGTAATCAGGACAGAATTGTTAAAAAATAGCATCTTCTTTAAAGGGATACAGCTATACAGGGTGCTTCAAATTCAATGCAATACATGGGGATCTCGGAAACGGTAAGAGATACGAAGTCGGTTAAATGGAGGCAAAGTTGCGTATTCAGGGGGGGCAACATAATGGTGAAAAGAGATCAAGGCTAACTTGATTAGTTTTCGAAATATTTTGAAAAAACCGAAAATTTCTATTTTCGTTTTTGTTTTTTTGCGGGCCTATTTGATGTGGTATTCAAAAATAAGGAGCACTTTTCTATAGCAACTTTTTGCCCTTTATCGAATGGTGTTAGCGAATTTTCCGCAAAACGTTTCGTTTCCCGGAAACCAACATCACATGACTTATAAACGTCAAAAATATTATTCAATATCTAGAATTAACAAAAGTCGAGACAAAAATACCAATGATGAATTTTTCTTAGACAAAACGTTTAAATCTGGTTCCTTTTTTGGTGGCATTCTATCAAATGAATTTCAAAAATGCTTCCAAAAAATTGAAAAAAAATTCCAGGTCCGTATTTAAAAAAATTAAGTTGACGTTGGTTTCCGGGAAACGAAACGTTTTTCGGAAAATTCACTAACACCATTCGAAAAAGGGCAAAAAGTTGCTATAGAAAAGTGCTCTTTATTTTTGAATACCTCATCAAATAGGCCCGCAAAAAAACAAAAACGAAAATCGAAATTTTCGGTTTTTTCAAAATATTTCGAAAACTAATCAAGTTAACGTTGATCTCTTTTCACCATTATGTTGCCCCCGTGAATACGCAACTTTGCCTCCATTTAACCGACTTCGTATCTCTTACCGTTTCCGAGATCCCCATGTATTGCATCGAATTTGAAGCACCCTGTACAATGGGTTGCCAAATAACATAAAGAATATAAGGACACTGTCCAAATTTAAGAAACAAATAAAGGGGTGCCTGAAGGAGGAGCCAAATGACTAGATAGGAATATATTGGGATTGTTAACTATAGGTTGTTCATTGATATGACTATATACTATGTAAATTGTTGTCTTCTGAGATGTAATTAGTGTGATACTAAATAGAGTTTCTATTATTATGATTATTATTATCTCAATTAGTTTCTGAGAGCCTCCAATTACATTAAATTTGATTCAAATACCCTTAGATGCATTGTAGATTGGTACTATTATTTGGTTGATAAGTATTGATACCTAGTTTTTTGCAAATGGCGTATAATGTTACATTTACTTACAAGTGTTGTTTTGACGAATCTACGAAACTCTGGGCATTTCATAATCTTAAATACAGACTGCCCTAATTTCTCAAAAATCTTCCTCAATTCCCTAACTTCAATCCTGCAGCCAGGCTTTTCTTTTATCACATTAATGATCTGTTCCCCGATGAGCATCTGCTTGGGCTTTATTTTGTGATAGAATCGCCGCAAGTGCAGCAATCTTCCCGATTTATTCTGATCAAGAAGGGCAGATTTTATATAAAAAGACTGTTTGGCCAGAAGATTGAACTGGCTTAGTTGTTTTTGATAATGGAACACAGATTTTGGGTCCATATTGTAATGGGACGCTATCGACAAGTTGCCTTGAGTTAGCTCGCCGTGTCTCCTTGATCGTCCTATTCTTTCCAGGATGCAGTAGTCCATGTTTCCCAGTTCGGCAGTCGGATCGGCACATTCAGAGAATAGAGCAAATCTTCTTAACTTTTGATCAGCTACCATAACCAGACTCGTACCATATCTTAAAAAAAGGTTCTGTTAACATATACCTACCGTATCTAGAACTGCAAAATTCAGTTTAACTATCAAACAGTCAATGATATGAAACTATTACAATCATATATTAAGAAAAAACAATGGTTATATCATTTTTTAACTCTAAATTAGTAATTTTTTTAATAAATTTTTATTTCCTTCTATCAATTAACAAATACTTTCAGATATGATAATTTTGGTATTATCCAATAATCTATCTATCTATCTGTTTCTTTATCTGTTTATGTCTACAGGTTGTCTTACAAATATGAGACTTTTAGGTATATTTCGGTTATCTTCTTCACATATAAAAAAAATTTATGCAAACTTTTCCTGAAACTTTCGTATAACAAAGAAGCCCTTGAAACGAAGTCATATTTAATTATAACAACAAAGTTATTGTGAAATTTTAGTAGTAGTCTCATCATTTAAGACATTTTGACGTAAATTATGGCATAAAATAGTAATTATCTATTCATTTCTAGTTAATTTTTAACAATTCATGGTACCTACTGCTGCTCTGCACTTTTTAAATCCAAATTTATAACTTGGGTGGTTATATCTGTTCTAGTATGAAATGTTGAACATGATCCTTGAATATCTGGCTGACTTATCAATTCATGTGGATAGGTATCTCGCAACTCACATAGCTAAAATTAAATTAATAAACCAGTAACATATTAAAATATATTGTCAAAAATAGGTATCTTACCGGTTCCAAAACAACCCCGATTTCAGAATCAAGATACTTCATGCGGTCATATATATCGAGCTCACCACGTGGTTTACATAATTTGAAAAACTGTATATCCTTTTTGTTGCAAATGAATCTCCATATCAATTGTTTTAAAGTATCGCCGATTGTGAGCTTTTTTAGTGCCACTGACAATCTCTTCCAAAGAGCTAGAAAAAATTTTCCTTAAAGTTAGAAGTCTTGTATATAACTAGTCTGATTCACCTAATAGTGCTATAGCACGCTTATAAGAATCAGACTATAATCATTTACCTTCGACCGTGATTCCATCGAGACCCTCAAGACTGATTTCATCAAGAATTTGGAAACCAAAATCATTATTTACATAATTTTGGTAATTGTCAAATAATTCGTCATGAAGGAATAAGTCCTTACTATTGTTTTCATCAGTTTCTAATCGCATACCCTCGTGGCTGTCTACTGTGTATACCTTAGAAGAGCATATTTCGATGCCCTCATGTTTTTCTAGAAAACTTGCATTGGTCTTTTTGGCTTGTTTAGCTTTTGGTTCTTCATTTTGATCAAAAAAAGTTCGTTTCCTTTTGGTCGTTGGTGAATCGTCTAAGGATTTTTTAATTTGCTCCTTTTTCGATGACTTTTTAATTATTTTGTGACTTATATCTGGATATTTCTGTTTAATAAGTTTTCCCATTTTTATACTGAGAGCAGAATTAAATAATTAATTGAATTAATTATTTTTGAAAGATGTATTTAACCTCACTCTCACTCAGTTCAGGAAAATTAAATTTTCTATGGCACCCGGTTCATGCCACAGAATATGTTCATGCAGAAGCTACATTGCAAAACCAATGAAAAGGAAAAGCATAAAAACAAAAAAATGTTAAATAATAAGAGAGTTGGAATAGAAAAGTCTAGTGAAAAGCATCGATCTTAAAAGATCGATAGTGAAAATCCATATATATATATAATACTACTATATCCCGTATTTCCTAATTTCCTATGTTGGCCCATAAGCGGTTTCTCCGAAAACATCAAAGGACAAAAGATATAGTGCTATACTGTTCCAGAGACCCTTTGTTCGATCTGCGCATGCGCAGATTTTGTCGATATCCATAGTTACGGTAGCTGACACATTGTTTATAGGTTGACAGATTTTCCAATTTTCAATTTTTTTTTAAAAGAAGTCGGTAGACAGAGATGCAGTATTTATACTGCATGCTTATTGGATGTCGCGAATTTCCTGCGCATGCGCATATTTGACTAAGGACTCTCGATAAGGATAGAGATTGTATGTCGGCGCCGTGATGTTTTCGGAATTTTTGGTCCTCTACCCGCGATATAGTAGTATTATCATATATATAATACTACTATTATATCGCGGGTAGAGGCCCAAAAATTCCGAAAACATCACGGCGCCGACATACAATCTCTATCCTTATCGAGAGTACCTTGGTCAAATATGCGCATGCGCACGAATTTCGCGACATCCAATAAGCATGCAGCATAAATACTGCATCTCTGTCTACCGATTTCTTTAAAAAAAAAGTTGAAAATTGGAAAGTCTGTCAACCTATAAACCATATGTCAGCTTCCGTAACCATGGATATCGACAAAATCTGCGCATGCGCAAATCAAACAAAGGGTCTCTGGAACAGTATAGCACTATATTTTTTGTCCTTTAATGTTTTCGGAGAAACCACTTATGGGCTAACATAGGAAATACGCGATATAGTAGTATTATATATATATGAGTATTATATATATGTGAAAATTAACAATCTTGAAAAGCAACGAGCAAACCACAAACCACAGAATAAAGAGAGCACTGACCATCAACCACGAAACGCAAAATATATATAAGAATTTTAAGATGGAACCCGAACGGTTTAAATCGGTTCTGGTTTAAATAAGTGGACAAGACCAAATGAAATGAGTACAAATTTAGCCCAATCAGTCATATAATATAAATTCCTTATATTTTTTGCATCATATTAGAGAGTTTTTGAACCCCTTAAAATTTACGTTATCGTTATGGTTATGGTTATTCTGAGCATGCGCAGTGCCGAAAATGATACTATCTTTGGTACTGCGCATGCGCAGAATAACGATAACGATAACGACGTGCTAAAATTTAAGGGGTTCAAAAACTCTCTAGTG
The DNA here is from genome assembly GCA_963924545.1 of Pogonocherus hispidulus. Lineage (NCBI taxonomy): Eukaryota > Metazoa > Arthropoda > Insecta > Coleoptera > Cerambycidae > Pogonocherus > Pogonocherus hispidulus. Next base: position 47,954,401 of record OZ004697.1, on the reverse strand, counting down.
TCAATAGGTCATGCATTTTCGAGAATTTTATTAATAATAATTTTTGGTACGAAGTTACATGCCAGTGGCGTGCATATTTTAAAATTATTTTGGCACATATAAGGTGTTTATGTTTAATATTTAAAATGTCAAACCGAACATACATTTTTTTAAATGGAACACCCTATATATTTCAGATTTTTTAATTAAGCCTACTTTTCTGAACAATTTAATATAGCACTTAATGTATCTAAATTTACACGTGGCGACGTTTTGTTGCAAGTTTTCTATGAAAAAGGTCGTTATACTTCGCATTAGTGTAGCTCTCCATTTAAATGAGATATAACTTCCATTTTCTCATAAGATGAATTAAGAATATGTCTTTATTCAAGAAAATATAACGATTTAAGAAAAAGTTACATTTGCTATACAGGGCGATACATTTCGCATATCGTAATTTTACTTCAAAATTTTAAATGGAACACTCTGTATATTATCATGCCGGCTTAAAGAGCTCCTCTTCAGCTTTCTAACCATACCATACTTGGTGGGCTTAAATAAAATTTATTTTTCTAACTGTAACGGTATAGGTGATGTGGTCCGCATACGCACTAATGGCCCACCCTGTATACAAGTTAGATGCCAGTGACAGTGGCGTGCATATTTTAATATTATTTTGGCACATATACAAGGTGTGCTTAACCGCTGATATTTGGATAATAAAGCATAATAGACGAAAGAGTCTATTAGACGAAAGTGTTTATTAGCTTGTACTTGTAATACCTATAATTATTCAAGTAGCTAGGTAAAGTTTTAAAGCAAAACATTTTTTTCATTAAAAATTTTATGAAGTATATGGTACTTCAATGAATGCAATGCAATAGAAATTTTATTTTGTAGTACCTACCCACACAGATAATTGAAATAAACAAAATTAGAAACGAGAACTAAGTAAGAAAACAACGAATAACAAGTAAGGAAATAACAAATAAAATGAAATATACATATTTCAATTATCTAGAATAGTATCGCGCCAAAGATTTTTAATAAAAATCCTTGGTGTCGCCCAACATGCGTTTGAGAACAACCATAAAATAGGTAGTAGCAATTTAAGACTAATTAGGAATGCAACAAATTCCAGACAGCTGGATGCATTTACAGTTTGAAAATTATTCCGCAAAGTGTAAAAGTGTAAAAATAGTATGAATGGTGATAGAGGGTCGTCAATCCCATACAGGCCCGCTTTATTGGTTAGTAAATCACGGTTCACTGAGTCGTCGCATCGGTTCTATGAACCGTAGCAATAGTTTAAGGATAAATAGAACAGTTAGCATGGGTTTAATTTTTATCATCTCAAGATGATGCCAACTTGGTTGGCGAAACACATGTCAAATGATTGCAGTTGGTGTTATGTGGAAATAAACTATGCCAGTGTTATCTTCACACCAAAGATACCTTCAAGGATAATAATCCGTTTCTTTATCATATGTCAATTAAAAATATTTTATGCATTTGGTTTTTGTAAAATTACTTTTTTGTACCACCCTTATATAGTAAGCAATTTTTTTACTACTAATGTGAGAAACCCTTATTATTTACCTCATTTGTGTAATGAGAAGTAGTTCATTATTGACCTAGGTAAATAATAATTCATTATTTACCTAGGTTAATAATACTGTGCGTTTCACGAAGTTGTATCCCGGATTGGAATGTTAGTATATATCTCCAACGTATGGAGCGTCGTCATGTTATTAGTTAAATTCAATGCATTGGCACATCTCGGTTACGGACCGCTACAAATTGAGGTGGTGTGATTTAAACGCGCGTGCCAGTCTCGCACAGGATTTGCCAGCGAATCCTGACAATCCGAACATTCCAATCCGGGATACAACTTCGTGAAACGCACAGTAAATTGTATAGAAACTCATTTGTTTGACATTTCACCTACTTGATATTTCGATATGTTTGAGTAATAGGGGAAATGTCTGATTTTAAAATAAAAATAAGATCTTCTGGTGTTAATTCGGCTATTAGTAGTAAAAAAAATACTATACATATATACTTCGGTTAAGGCCATTATTTACCTCGAAAATTATATCCTTCGGCGCTACACGCCTCAAGATATAAAATTTCTCGGTCAATAATAGCTCACTTCTCAACCTAGGTATATAATATACTATTTAGTTCCTCAAAAGAGGGAGTAAAGTAAGTCTTTTACTCCCTAAGGTAAAAAAGCATAGTCAACTCACAATATGGCTACTCCATATTTATCAGTCATCATGGTAACCTATTTTATTTTTGTACGCCATACAGATTTGTATGTTCATAAATTAGAAATGTCATATTGACAACAGGTACTTTTTAAATTAGAAAAATATGAATAATTTTTTTTAATTCTTTCGATTAAAATGTTGGGTCATACAAAAAATAGTATATACACCTCGGGAGTACAGGGTCATTGGTTATATTTTAGCGTAGCCACCCACCTAAGGGTTCTCCCTTTAATCTGAGGAAAAAAGTGAAATACAAAAGTTGTAGAAAATCAAGTGTAGTTTATTCTAGAATGTAAAATCTTTATATAGGGTGTTTCGAAAACGCGTGACATGCCAAACTTGCATTTTTTTAAATGGAATACCCTGTATATTATTAAGTTTTTCGATTCCACGCAAAATTCTACGACTTTTTCATATACCATACCCTATATCTAAAGTTAACCGTTTTTTCATAAATAATAGTTAAAGATATACCTACCATAATTTTGTAATAATTTAATTGATCTGAGCGACACGTGCTTACTATTCCTAGTTAGCCATGAAAACAAAAAACCGATATCTATCATATCCATTGTCAAACATTTTGGTTTTCCGATTCCGAATTATTTTATTATCATTTCCTTTATCTTTATGTACCTATATTTTATATCTTTAACCATCATTTATTAGAAAACAGTTAAATTTAGACATAAAGGTATAGTATATGAAAAAGTCAAAAGAAAAGAATTTTGCGTGGAATCGGAAAACTTAGTAATATACAGGGTATTCCATTGAAGAAAATGCAAGTTTGGCATGTCACGCGTTTTCGAAACACCCTGTATAAAGATTTTACATTCTGGAATAAACGATACTTGATTTTCTACAACTTTTGTATTTAACTTTTTTTCCTCAGGTTAAAGGGAGAACCTCTAGGTGGATGGCTAAAATATAACCAATGACCCTATACATACTTTTCCCCTCAGTGCTTTGTAGAGCTCCGAGGGGAGGCAGGCTTTGCCCTTGTGCTACAACCCACCCCGGGAAAAAATCATGCATTCTACTCCCTTGGTGTATAATCTACTATTGTATTTTACTTTTTTATATAGAATGTAATAAAACAAAGAAATATCCACCTTATATATTTTGACACATAATAACTTATAAGTTTGATATTTGGTGTTTTTAAAATGATTACGCTAAATATAAACATTCACTGTAATGTCCCTATGCTATAGCACAACGAAATCTAACATAATACATAAAATTAGACACTTTTTAACATTTATTCTATCAATAAAAGAACACCGTGCTACAAACAAAAAATATACAATATTGTAATATATATATATATATTATACTTTTGTACTGGAAAAAACTCTAAGAAGTCACGACATAATACGTCTATATTATTAAATATGTTTATTATATTAAAAAGTTGAATTCATGGTAAAAAATCACTCTTTTTTGAACAAAAATTGATATTCTCAAAGTATATCGTCAATATTTTTGTAAATGTATAGATGTCTTCAATTTAGAAAAAAGCAGTGCCCAACCATTACATTTCATATATATTTGCTGATTGGCGTGTTTTATTTATTATGAAATAATTAGTCTTACAATTTTTTTTTTTACATAATAGTGGAAAAATATTGAAAAATATACTTGAAAAATATCAGTATCACAATTGTGCGATTTTATTATGTTAAAACTTTGCTGGGCCTTTCATGTTTTACATATTTCTGTGGATCCCATCTATATTTTGTTCTCTTCAATGCACCCAGATATCCACCCACTAATTAACTATTGCTATAGAGAACAAAAATAAATTAAAACTAAATCTCAGATCCAAATCCATCCATCTCTTAATTTCGTGGAATTTTTCTTGATAAAAGTATTTATTTGATAATACTGTGAGTGTATACATTACAATTAGGGATGCCGACGGGTACCCGGGTACCCGATAACGACTCGCTACCCGGTTCCCATTTTAGGACCCGATAACCCGTTAAAAACCCGAGAATCCGTTAAATACCCGATAACCCTCTAAGCACCTGCACTCGGTCGCCCTCTATGTCACTCATATTCATATGACAACTTGATTTTTTTGCGATTTTGCGTTGGCGCAGGTTTGGCGATATAAAATATGATATGAATCGGAAAATATTTACTATGTTGAATGCTCTGTGTTGATATCGCGTAATAGATAAATAGCGGGTAAAGGGTAAATAACGGGTAACGGGTAATTAAGGGGTATACCGGGTTATTAACGGGTAGCGGGTAATTAACGGGTAGCGGGTAAATACCAGGTATTGAAAACGGGTACCCGGGTAGTAAAATTAACGGGTATCGGTATCCCTAATTACAATATATCAAAAACTTTATCGAAACAACATAATTATGAAAAGAATTGTCTTCCAAGAAACATAAGAGTGGATATGGGTTTAATATTTAAGTATGCATACATACTGGTAATAAATAATTTAAGAAATATATATTTTTATAACATTTACTTAAATATTATAAAAAACTTCAAATTCATAGTTATTATAATATCAATATGAAAAAACAACAAAAATATAAAAAAATATAAAATATTAATATACATAAATTTCCCTTATGTCTAAAAATTATCACATACAATATACATTTTATCATGATTATCAACAATTTCTCAAACCATTTTAGATACACTGAAAACTTATTTAAATAAGTACATCTTTGAACAAAAATGAAACACATTTTTATATGGCAACATTTAGGACTTTTCGAAGAATTGAGATGTATCTATAAAGTATCGAATAATTCTCGTCGAAAAAATAACCAACCAAGCTTTCCCCTACATAATTATGCTTATGTCTTATTTCTATAGCTGTTTGTCAAATTCGATATCAACTGCGTCACTAGTATAGAAATAAAGATGCTATACTATAGTTTTTAATCCTAACATCCTAAGGTGAACATCATCTTTATTTAATGAAAAAACCTTTGCTGTAAATATTTTTTGAGTAAACAAGTTTATAAAAAGGATAATTATCCACAATGTTTTCTTATTTTAAGTGAAACACCCCATATATCGAGTCTATGGATAGAATATTGTCTCATAAACAAACCCATACAGAGAACCCTAATAATATGACTTTCTTGCATAGCAGTATAAATATTTTTCTCTAACACCATTTTAGAAAGTAGACGTTCTATAACTAAAAATTAGATTATAATACATGTCATTCCAGCATACTGTGTTAGAATGACATTCTATCACACTGTGTTAGAATGTATTCTAACATACTGTGATAGAATATATTTCCGCCGCGCTTCGTACCTCGATCGGGCTACTTCACCGCTTATTAAGACATTAAATCAAGTATCTCGTCCGGTTGCTATGGCAACCTCTACAAATAAGACATTTGTTTGTTGCTTCGCATTTGGCGTTTTAAAGTTTTAAACAAAGAACAACTTGTGCAAAGTGTTTAGTTTTTCATTATTTAAAGGCGTCTGGTAGTTTTTCAAACCTGTAAGTTGAGATAAATAATATAAATATTACTTTTGTATTATTTCTAAAATCTTGTTAGAGAAAGTATAGTCTAAAACACGTTTAGAATGGCATATTCCACACTCGCAAACTGTAGTCCTCGCCTTCGGCTCGGCCTACAAATTTTGCTCGTGTGGAATATAGGCCATTCTACAACTTGTTATAGAATATACTATTATCATGCTCCTCTGAACATCTTTCTTATTTGTATTAGAAACAGACCCATTAATACCCAGTTCTACCATGAGATAATATGGATTAGAACGGGAACATATAGTCAATTTGCAATAAGAAAAAACATTATTTCCAGCAAGATATTCTGTATAATATAAAAAAAAATATATTGAGTTAAAATAGCTGCAATTTATAAATACTCTATTCTTCATAATCTGCTCACCTTACCTTACAGATACACCTGATCTCCTTGTCCCTTTATACGCAGCTAGAAACAATATAAGTTTGTCCTAACTATACATGTCACTATAAGTTGACTCAATTTGCTATCACTTCCAAGTTTACCTTCTACCAACTACACTTACCTACGCAATCCGAAAGTATATCTACATTTTTCCTGCTCGAATTGTGAGCCAAACTATTAGTTCCGACTTAAACCTGACAAATCACTTTTCGGACTTATGGCAACCTTTAAAACTGTACAAAACCGATACCCTATTACCAATTTAGGTGTTAACATTTCATTTTGCTTTAAAAGTCTACTCTGTCGACTAGTGGAAACATACAAAATGGCCATTCGTACTTAAGGTGGGCTACCAAAAGAAACTATACTGTTAAGAAAAATCAACTGAAAGTGCTATGCTGTATTTTTCTTTTCAATATAGTCATACGATTCTTTGATCATATAAGTAAATATTAATTTATCTATATAATCCAGTACGTGTAAACCCCCACCTGAATATTTATATAAGATTTCATTAAGAGTCTCAAAGCGTGCTCTCGAGGGACTCCTAAGTGAATTATTCCAAATCATTTAGATGTATAGAGCTAAAAAAGTATTGAGGTAAACAAAAGGGTTACGCTATGTCATGTGATTTTACACAATCGTACTTACAATCTATTTAACTGTCATTGAAAATTAAAACTGTGGCAATTCACGCTCTAACCTAAAATCTAAAGGATCATGGCCGACTAACTGGTTATTAAAAAATACTAGACTTGTACTTGTACATTTTGAAAGCACGGTTACATCACTTTCACAGTTCGCCTTACATACATTGTAACCGTACCAAACTCAAAACTTAATATCTACGAAACATATAAAATTGTACTAATAGGGTTACTATAGCATCCCCTACAACGTTTCGGTATACAGACTCAGAACTCTATGTATCAATTCATACTGCTCGGCAGTTTGTACCATCCCGCCCCTGTTTAACCTCAACGAACACAAAATCGCCAGGATATCCACATTCGAGTTATTCTTAAGTTGTTGGATGCCATTCAAGATGGCCAAGAAGCATCCCGTCCTACCTATACCAGCGCTACAATGAACGATAACAGGCAATTTTATATTCTCCGTGGACTTCTTACGCTCTTGACAAGGCATATTCCTCAGAAGGGCCAAAGTCGAGTCTCTCTTATTGAACGGGTGTTTGATTTCGTCAAATCGGAACTTGTCATGGTAAATCTTCATTCTGAGATCAGGTTTAGGCTTCGCGCCCTTGGCTTGAGATTCACCGTTACTCCTCGATATGTCATTAGTGTTATTGTCAAATTTCTTATTGGATTCCATTAGATTCAAAACGTCGAGAGCGATTTTTAGAACTTGCTCCGGATTAGCCATCTTGTGGTCCGGCCAGTTGGAGAACCAGTAATGATGGACAGTTCGCGAATCGCCAACGTGATCGCTCCTCGTCAATTTCAGCTGTCTTACATAGCATTCGTCCAAATTGTCCTCCGTCACGTATTTTATGTTATAGTTACCGAAAGTAACATCATTCAATTCTTCAAATTCATGTGTCTCGACGTCGTATTGCTGACTGATTCTACTGTCGAATGTGAACTTGTCTCGTACCTTTGTGGTTTTGACGTAGAAGAATGATTTCTCTTTCGAATTGTCTTTCTTTCCTAACGGGAAATATAGTTCGCATTTGTTGCGCCCCTTTTCGACAAGATCAGTCAGCATCACTATACATTTGCACTAAAAAAAAGATATATAGTAAGACGTTTAGTAATTTTATAGAGTTTACATATTTGATTGGTCTTAAACTAAAAAGATTTAGTAAACATTTTTTATATTGTCAAATAAATGCATTATTTACGTTTCATAGAGTTTTTGTAGTAACCTTTAAAAGTTTGTGTTGGTACTGTGAACTTTAAATAATGGTTTTAATTTATGTGTTGTGTACAGGCTGTCCCATGTGTGCATATTTCTTCGATAGCTGTAGTAAGGAAAAACTACTAATAGAAAGTTGCACGGTTTGTTAAACCACGTAATTGGCAATTTAAAGTGTTATTGTGTCTCTCAAGACGTACTTATTTTCTATGGTTTACTTTAAGAAATTTTACAATTTTTGACAAAAGTTACATTTGCAGGAGGTATTTTCATCCTCAATTTTTCTGTTATCGTAAAATATATCAAATCCCTTCTTTTTTGGTCTTTTAGAGGACACCATGTAGCTTCCTTTTGGTCTTTCACAGAAACTCATTATGTTATACAGGGTCTCAGCTATAAGCTTGACAATTTGACCAACTTCAAAATGGACAATTAAAATTTTTCAAATGGGACATCTATACAATTTTACGATTGTCTGATGTAAAATAAAATTCTTCTTCTTTGGTATAAAATATGACTATAAAATTTATGCTTGAAAATTGAATTGTGTCCTCTTGAAATTGGTCAAATTGTCAGGCCCTATGGACTTTGGGACCCTATGTAAGATAAAACGAGACTTTGTGAAAACCAAAAGGAAAGTACATGTATGCTATAAAATTCTATAAGGAGAAGGGTTCGGATATCTCCTAAAACAACCGAAAAATTGAGGTGAAAGTATCCTCTGCAAATCTATTTTTTTTTTAAATGTTCAATAACTCGTAAACAGTAGAGGGGTAGGTTAGGTTAGGTTAGGTTTAAAAGTGAGTGGGCCGAAAACCAGACCCTCCACCGCGACTATGTGGTCTATTGTGGCTCACACCTACTTATATTTCACCCAACATGTCCAGCCTCTTAATGAAGCTGATCACCTTGGGTGAGAACTTATTCAGATCCTCTGGCAGAAGTTATCCTTTGCCAAATATTGAGTTTTGATCCTTTCCCCAGCGGGGCAGGTACATAATATGTGTTCTGCCGTTTTATATTGTGTACTGCCGATATTGAGGGGTATTACAAGAGTTACACTTGAAGGAGGAAGGAGGAGGAATAAAAAAATAATGGTAAGTTGAAGAGTACTTTTCAAGATTATGCGGCTTAACACAAGCCTTGCAACTTTCCCATTTAAAGGTTTTCCCTACTCAACTGTTTAACTTCTATCGAAGAAATACACGCAAATGAGACACCTTGCATATGTAACATTACATTTTTTGTTTTAATTTCGTTTTCATTTCATTATACCCAATTTTAGGTAACTGTTAGTTTATAACTGTCCTTTGTGATAGCTGCACTGTGCCGACACAGATATGTTAAAGGTAATTTTTAGTCATGCGTTGCTACAGAATTTTTTTTGGTTTTATACTCACATGTGTATTCCATACCATTTCCCAAAAATCTTGGCAAGTATGAGCCATTGGACCTTGTGTCGCAATGTAAGCTGTTTCTGTATAGTCTGGTCCCTAGAATTACAACGTTCATATACCCACTGTTAACTACATACATAAATTGAGGTTATGTTAATTTTATCTGACTAAAGTTGGAAAATTGAACCCAAGATCCCTAAACAAGTAGGTTACCTCAGTTTCGAGAAAAAATTCTATTGGTTAGTTTGGGGTTACGTCATCCGGCGTCCAGAAAGCAGCGAAATTTTGATATGATTACTGGTAAATATTGCATTTCATGATGCTTAAGAGTATAATTTTACTATAACAGTTTAAAATACATGTATTGTATACATGTATACATAACGTATACATAACAAAACGTTTTACAGGTAAACATTAAACTGTAAAATCAATAAAAAAATACATAACACAACTACAAACTTTTATGCGGACCTCCTAGATATGGTAGGTATATGTGTATATTAACGATGTAGATAATATGATATGAATGATCTATCAAATTCAGAAATCTATACTAGTAGGTATAAATTAGTTACTAGTGCAAAATACTTATATCATACAATTTCAGAACTTTAAGAAATGACATGAAAATGTATATATATATATATATATAGTTATTTTGTCTTGTACGCATTGTAAATGGTTTGAAAATAATAAAAACGAAAAACTGCAATAATCTATTAAGAATAATACATTTCCTTATTCACTTTTAATTAAGTTTTAGGTATAACTGCAGATATTTTATTTTTATTATGTAACTCAAATTATATTTGATTCATTGCATTCACAACTGGATTTTTCGGAAACCTGTGATATAACACATCTTTGTTCAGAGCTTTGGTAATTTCCAGACTATTATGGCATGTAGCAACAGCACATCGACACCCTTGGCATCTTGCTGAAAGATCAAATTATTTTATATTTTCATCCTACATAAAACATTACAGCTTCGGTCACTTTAAATAATGAGATAGCCCAAGAATTTGGGGCGGAATACTTTTTATGTGAAGGACAACGTAATTTGACAGAAATTATTGCTGGTTTACTTACCTAAGTGCTTATTTATTAATCTATTGTAATTCTACACTTGGTTCACAAAACAGGATCAGGATTGACAGATTATTCAGTTCTTGTCAAATTTAAACACATTAGGACATTATGAGAGAGACAATGATGTACATAAAAAGAGTGAGAAGCAAGGTCGCCAGATGACGTCGCTCATCCCGGTGTACACCGCAACACCCTCTCCTACAAACATGGAACTGAGGTAACCTACTTGTTTAGGGATCTTGAATTGAACCCACTTTACAAATAGGCACGATGCATTGTTCACAAACATAAGATTGATAAGCGTATTAGCAACAGATAAATTTTCATTCTTTTACCCTATATCAGTGTTGTGGGAAATGGCTTTGCTCAGTTGTTTTAGAATTTGAGCAGTCAAATTGGTTGAACAAACCAGCGATGCAATTACTTGACATTCCTGTGTATTTGAATATTTTACAGTACAATATACAATTGAACGTGAACCTATTGTACCATAATAAAAGTTATCTTCTAAGTGGTTCAAATGTTTTTTATTGCCCATATGTAGAATGTAGCACAGTACATACTGGCATATATCATACATTTTTTATGAATAAGAGGTTTAACCTTTCTTTCCAAATGACGATAACAAGATAATGTTCCAATAAGTATACTTTCGTAACACTTCAATGTGACTATATTACTTTCACAACTTACTTTTATATAATTTGCGTGGATATAGCTTTGGGGTCCAAGTAAGTGTACTCTGCTGTGTTCATTTGGTAATACTCCTCGGTAGCGGTTTCTGCTCTGACTACCAGACACGTAACATTTCTCCTGCAGATTCAGGGGCACCTCCCAAAACTCCTGATGCAGTTTCGGAACACGAGACATCTGAAAAAATCGATTGGTCACTGCTTTCTTTCACACATTGAAATCAAAACAAAAACCATATGCATTTGCGAGAATAGAGATTTTGCAGATTGTCGAAACTTACAATAATCTTAATAAGATCTGACATTATTTCTCGTCTTCCGTATTTAACAAATTAAAAAAGGACAAGTCAATAAGATAGAGAGTGTTCACATGACATCACATTCTGCAATCTATTGTGAAGAAACGCACAAAGTCACAAAACTTTGCCCAGAAACTCTGTTAATGCAACTACCACTATCCACCGAGCTGTTGACTGACAAATGTCAAAGGATTCTAGAGTTGCCTACCGACCTATTTGAATCGGAAGATTCAATCTATCTATCAAGGCTGATCCGAATCCTTTTTATGTGAAATCACATCAGATTATTTCCAGAATCCACAAAATTTCCAAAGAGAAGACTGTCAATTTAATATATAAAGCAGTGCCAATTCTCAAAGAAAGCACTTTATTTTTAGGAGTGCTCATATGTTATAAGTTATTATACAGGGTGGTTCAGGTTTAATCTTGATACTTTCAGGAATTGATAGAACAAGTTAAAATAATGTTAATTCATGATATAAAGTTATTTCCTAAATCATAATTTCAACAAAACAGCTGCACACCTTTTTTTTTCGACATTTGGCCTTGTTTCTGAAATATTCAATGAAATTCGTGACAGTGTAGCGTCCCAGTCGCGCAAATTAAATTTGTTATAGCAGCATGACATGAAAAACAAAACTAACAGGATTTGTGTAAACTGACATTTACATAAATCAACTTCAATTAATCATCGTTCACTTCAATCGGATGAGTGGATGAGGAAAAACGGGAAAAAATTCATACTTCAATGCCTTCTATCTCCGATACGATGCAATTTAGGAAACAAGTTTTATATCATGGAAAGTTATCAAGATTATATCTGAATCACCACTGTACACATCATTTTTGAATTTATAAGAGCAAGGGTGAAAAGGTATTATTTAAAAAATCTTACCTCACACGTTTGCTTTAAATCTTCTATTGACAAGACGTTCCCAGCAGTCTGAAGATACTGAATATTCTGCAGATGCAGTTTAAAATCTTCAGAGAGTAATTGTGAGGACTCCAAGTCTGGCTGTCTGGGATAATAAGCTTTTCTGTATCCTTTGCAGTGCTTGGTAGTGCCTGCGCAGTCCTTGAAAGCCCCCGTTTGGCAAAATCCGCAAGGCGGCACATACAAATTCTCATTCGACAATGACTTCCTTCGAGACTTGATACAACAACTGCATTTCTTCAAATTTTGGCATTTAATTTTACAATTGTTAATCTTACTGGGTACAGATTCGTATATTATGCAGTTCCCGCATGTTTCTTGTGACTTTCTTCTCTCTGCAGCCTTTGTTTGTGCTTCACACTTCTTATAGCACGAGCAAGCCTTATCTATATTTCCAAACGAAGAGAGATAAAGGTTAGAAACACTTTTCGCAGTATTAAGTCTGGTGAACGGTGTGGATTTGACATCTGCAATACTAGAATTTGAGCCCAAATCTATGGTTAGACTAGCATTGGAACCTCTGCGTTCTAATAGACCTTTTGCTTTTATCTTTATCGGTTCCAGAACAGGATTATCAGATGAAAAGTCTTGTAATGTCATGATCTCCGGTAAGGTTTTTAAAGTTTGCGACCCAGAAATGCTATTATTCGAGGCAAACTTCTTGAGATTTGAGCTGAAGTTAGGTGCTAAGGTCGACTTCTGTGGTCCATCTTCAAAATCACATGACAATTTCTTTATTTGTCGTTTTGGTGTATTTGGCATCGAGAAAACATCTCTAGAGACGTCTAAAGTTGACGATTGTGTGGGAGGATCGGAGTCAAGACTGACTGCCTTGAGTTTCTTTGAAAGGGTTGGCGTTTTCGGAGACTGCACTACTAGAACTGGTTGGGGTACTGCGTTAAGTGTGGAGAGATCCTTGAGATCTAGAATCGGAAAGTTACGTTCTTTTTTGCATTGTGTGCTCTTTACCTCGTCCATATTGTATATTTTGTAAGCTGTAACACAAAATTGTAATCAATATCACAGAAAACACTAGGACAATTCAACCAACGAAGGTTAAAAATGGAGAAGCTATTATTTACTTGCTTTACTTGATACTTATTTAATATAATTCTAGAGTTAATAATAAATTAATTAAGAAAACTTACATTTAGTAATATTATGCTATTTTTATTTTTTTCTAATATTAAACAACCAAATTTTTTAATTTGCTGTATCCTGACGACCAAATTGTAGTTTTCTTAATTTACAAACTTGCTATATTTTCATAGGGATACATTTGCAGGAGTTCTGCTTATACTTATTTGTCTTTTGTTCAGTGTACGGTCATTTTTAGCTTGTTTTATATGCTCGAAATATAGGCAAGAAACAGCAGCCATTCTCAAACACAGTCGCGCAAATTGTAAACAGCTGGTACTAGGTCAATCTGATGTACAGTTCAGCTCGATTAGATTGATGTATCGAACGCACCAATCACAGCTAGATTTCTGCACGGAATTATGCTCGGTTTAAAAAAACCAGCTGTACATAATCGATATATTTATGGTTCATGAATGAATGCATTAAAAATATTTACACATGCGCCTCATTATCAGGATATTTAGCAAACTATTTAGGTTTTACGTCATTTATGTTTGTTATTTGTTAAATATTAGGTATTAATAATTATTAAGAAACATAGTAGGGTCCCCTTTATCCTATCAAAATAAAATTTTGCCGTAGAGAAAAAAGAAAACTGTAATTTAAAAAATCAGAAATGTAGGTATTTTAAATTTTTTTATAGGTACCTTTGTGCCATCTTTATACCTACCTACATTTTGAAACCCGCCTCTGGTATAATTTTTTTTATTTTATTCTTAAAAAGACAGGGGCTCTCCAAAATTGTTGTTTTGATCAACTTCATTCAACATATCTTTAGACATCAATATTAAAATTGAACAAATTATGATTTTCATTTAATAGGTGATGAATTTTCTCAGAACTAAAACGGCTTGCACGCCAAAACAAAAAATATTTTGATGGAATCGCGATTAAATAATGAATAGGTTAAACTGGCATTTATTTGACGTTATAAATTTCAGCTCAGGCAAAGTAAGTTCAAATGAAATAGTTGAGCAGATCTGTCAAATAACGTGGTAACAGGGAACTCGATGAAAAGTTCAAAACTTGTGAAAACTCGGGAAAATGTGAACTAAGTGGATGTTTTAGTGAATAAACAGTGAAAATGATTGTATATTAGTAGTAAAATTTCCGCAACTATGGATTCTCTATCAGCAGATTTAGCTATTCAAGCGATTTTAGGTAAGTTCTAAAAAATAATATCTAGTTTATCTCTTGATTTTTTTTTTGTGGATTTGTTACTAATTCTGTAGTTTAAACAAGTACTAATAGTTATTCTTGAATTTTGTTTTGTTTTAAAATGTCTGAGAACCCTATTAAACTTCTTGGATGCCTTATTGTACTCTAATTTATAAATAAATTGAATAATGTTTTCATAGAAGTTAAAAAGGGGGGAGGACCATTATTTCTTTATTTTATTTATTTGACATCATATAAACTAGGTTTCTTCATTTTCTGATAACTATGGGAAGTTTATACAAATCATTTTATAAAATTGAATAAATGAATGGTGTTCTAAAGTGCGCTCTTGATATCAACAGGTGTTTCCATGATAAAATTGTTATTTCGCGAAATTCTAAATTTTCCAACACTGTGCTGTTAACTATTAGTTTGCTGTCGTCCTAATCTCTATTAGACTACATCATTAGAGCAATATTTTTAGCAAATTGTTTATACAATTTGTTATTGGTGCTAAATTTTGTATTATTATAGTGAAAATATTGGTTGGAACATTTACCTAGTTGAGATTATGAAGGTCATTCATCTCATTTACTGCAGAATAATATTTTTTTCTGATAAAGTGCAAATACTTCAGCAAATGCATTACTTTTTTTATTTTCTGATAATGTATCAAATACTTATGTACCTATTTCATTTTAAGAGTAACATTTAGATACGTGTAATCGACAACAATGTTTATACTTTCTTATAGGTACAAACAGAAGCCTTTGCCTATTAATTTATAGGAACTGTACAAATTTGTTAAATACCTACTTACATTATTTATTTTATCAACATGCGTGATTTTTTAAATGATTTAGGGCTTCTACTATTGTATGTGGTTATGTTTTCAAATGGGTGGAATAGGTGTTTATACTGAAATTGTATAGGTAATTTACAAAAATAAATAAATTAATAAATAAATAAAAATAAAAAATGAAAAAATGATAGGTAGGTATACGAATTGTATAAAATAAATTATAATAAAGAAACAGTTATTGTTAAAATGTTTTTAAAGAATACCTAATACCTATACACCTATACATAAATACCTTTAATAGAACAAAACAATATCTTAAATAGTACCTACGTATTTTTTATTTATTTATTTATTTATTTATTTATTTATTTATTTATTTTATATTCTTTTTCTTTTTGTTTTTTATTTAAATATAGAGATCGAGAAAACTGAATCAGGAATTATTACTAAATATTCTTACAAGAAAATAAAATAATTTTCCTAATAATTATAGGTATGTGCTAGTTAACAACTACTTACTTAATTGAGAACACACCGTATATAGGTAGGTTTTAGGATTAATGGGGTAGGACTTCGTCTACAAGTGATTGCTTTGAGTGAATAAAAAACCGATTAGACGTAAAATCCAATTAAAGCTTAGGAAATTGATTTAAAGCTTTTAATTTAAGACAGAATAATCACTGAAACGTAGTGTTCTGGGTACCAAAATTAAGTCGGATGTTTCAAAGGTTACAAGTAACACAATTTTAGCACTCGTAAAAAAATACAACATAGTGAACATAGAACACAGTGAACTTTGAACCTGATTTCATATTATGTTAAATAAGGTTTGTTCGAATTTTATGTAATTACTGTTTTGTACCTGAAACTATGTAGGTATATAGTATATACCTACCTAGTTTCAGGTACAAAACAGTAATTACATAAAATTCGAATAAACCTTATTTAACTGTACGAGTATATACTATATACAGTGAGGACATAAAGTCCGTCCCCCCCCCCTCTAACTTTTGAACCACTGGGTAGATTGTGATGAAATTTGGAACGATAATTTAAGACTCATATTCTGCGTTTTTTGTTTTTTGACACATCAATGACAGCTCTGAATGTCAAAGTGACAGCTGTGCGCACAATAGGAACATTTTTTTAAATGGAAATGGGGTCGAGTAATAACTCATTTTGAAGCTATTTTTATATGTGGCTGAAGACAGACACGGATTCAGATTCGAGAAATGAGTTTTTACAGCGGACCAGTTCATTATTGCAAATAAACAAAATTAATTTAAAATTTCTGTATTTGTTTAAAATTTAGATGTGGCTGTGCATTAAATGAGAAGGGCATTACTATGTGGGTACTATTAACAAACTAAAATTGTTTTTAGTGAAACGTGTGAAACGATTTTTTCTATTTCAAATATTGAAAAATTTGCTCAATCGACAAATATAATTGTCACGGATTTTCCATAATAACGTGTCTTCATAGGTGTCTACAGATATAGAAAATACTATAGAATCGGAAAAATTCAGGGTCTACGAGGGCGAAACGATTCTTTCTATCTAAAATATAAAAAAATTCGCAGAATCCACAAATATAATTGTCACGGATTTTCCATAATACCGTGTCTTCATAGGTGTCTAGAGATATAGAAAATACCATAGAATCGGAAAAATTCAGGGTCTACGAGGGCGAAACGATTCTTTCTATCTAAAAGATATAAAAATTCGCAGAATCCACAAATATAATTGTCACGGATTTTCCATAATACCGTGTCTTCATAGATGTCTAGAGATATAGAAAATACCATAGAATCGGAAAAATTCAGGGTCTACGAGGGCGAAACGATTCTTTCTATCTGAAACATATAAAAATTCGCAGAATCCACAAATATAATTGTCACGGATTTTCCATAATACCGTGTCTTCATAGGTGTCTAGAGATATAGAAAATACCATAGAATCGGAAAAATTCAGGGTCTACGAGGGCGAAACGATTCTTTCTATCTAAAAGATATAAAAATTCGCAGAATCCACAAATATAATTGTCACGGATTTTCCATAATACCGTGTCTTCATAGATGTCTAGAGATATAGAAAATACCATAGAATCGGAAAAATTCAGGGTCTACGAGGGCGAAACGATTCTTTCTATCTGAAACATATAAAAATTCGCAGAATCCACAAATATAATTGTCACGGATTTTCCATAATACCGTGTCTTCATAGGTGTCTACAGATATAGAAAATACTATAGAATCGGAAAAATTCAGGGTCTACGAGGGCGAATCGATTATTTCTATCTAAAATATAAAAAAATTCGCAGAATCCACAAATATAATTGTCACGGATTTTCCATAATACCGTGTCTTCATAGGTGTCTACAGATATAGAAAATACTATAGAATCGGAAAAATTCAGGGTCTACGAGGGCGAAACGATTCTTTCTATCTAAAATATATAAAAATTCGCAAAATCGACAAATATAATTGTCACGGATTTTCCATAATACCGTGTCTTCATAGATGTCTAGAGATATAGAAAATACCATAGAATCGGAAAAATTCAGGGTCTACGAGGGCGAAACGATTCTTTCTATCTAAAAGATATAAAAATTCGCAGAATCCACAAATATAATTGTCACGGATTTTCCATAATACCGTGTCTTCATAGATGTCTAGAGATATAGAAAATACCATAGAATCGGAAAAATTCAGGGTCTACGAGGGCGAAACGATTCTTTCTATCTGAAACATAAAAATTCGCTGAATCCACAAATATAATTGTCACGGATTTTCCATAATACCGTGTCTTCATAGATGTCTAGAGATATAGAAAATACCATAGAATCGGAAAAATTCAGGGTCTACGAGGGCGAAACGATTCTTTCTATCTGAAACATATAAAAATTCGCAGAATCCACAAATATAATTGTCACGGATTTTCCATAATACCGTGTCTTCATAGGTGTCTACAGATATAGAAAATACTATAGAATCGGAAAAATTCAGGGTCTACGAGGGCGAATCGATTATTTCTATCTAAAATATAAAAAAATTCGCAGAATCCACAAATATAATTGTCACGGATTTTCCATAATACCGTGTCTTCATAGGTGTCTACAGATATAGAAAATACTATAGAATCGGAAAAATTCAGGGTCTACGAGGGCGAAACGATTCTTTCTATCTAAAATATATAAAAATTCGCAAAATCGACAAATATAATTGTCACGGATTTTCCATAATACCGTGTCTTCATAGATGTCTAGAGATATAGAAAATACCATAGAATCGGAAAAATTCAGGGTCTACGAGGGCGAAACGATTCTTTCTATCTAAAAGATATAAAAATTCGCAGAATCCACAAATATAATTGTCACGGATTTTCCATAATACCGTGTCTTCATAGATGTCTAGAGATATAGAAAATACCATAGAATCGGAAAAATTCAGGGTCTACGAGGGCGAAACGATTCTTTCTATCTGAAACATAAAAATTCGCTGAATCCACAAATATAATTGTCACGGATTTTCCATAATACCGTGTCTTCATAAATGTCTAGAGATATAGAAAATACCATAGAATCGGAAAAATTCAGAGTCTACGAGGGCGAAACGATTCTTTCTATCTAAAACATATAAAAATTCGCAGAAACCACAAATATAATTGTCACGGATTTTCCATAATACCGTGTCTTCATAGATGTCTACAAATATAGAAAATACCATAGAATCGGAAAAATTCAGGGTCTACGAGGGCGAAACGATTCTTTCTATCTAAAATATATAAAAATTCGCAGAATCCACAAATATAATTGTCACGGATTTTCCATAATACCGTGTCTTCATAGATGTCTAGAGATATAGAAAATACCATAGAATCGGAAAAATTCAGGGTCTACGAGGGCGAAACGATTCTTTCTATCTGAAACATATAAAAATTCGCAGAATCCACAAATATAATTGTCACGGATTTTCCATAATACCGTGTCTTCATAGGTGTCTACAGATATAGAAAATACTATAGAATCGGAAAAATTCAGGGTCTACGAGGGCGAATCGATTATTTCTATCTAAAATATAAAAAAATTCGCAGAATCCACAAATATAATTGTCACGGATTTTCCATAATACCGTGTCTTCATAGGTGTCTACAGATATAGAAAATACTATAGAATCGGAAAAATTCAGGGTCTACGAGGGCGAAACGATTCTTTCTATCTAAAATATATAAAAATTCGCAAAATCGACAAATATAATTGTCACGGATTTTCCATAATACCGTGTCTTCATAGATGTCTAGAGATATAGAAAATACCATAGAATCGGAAAAATTCAGGGTCTACGAGGGCGAAACGATTCTTTCTATCTAAAAGATATAAAAATTCGCAGAATCCACAAATATAATTGTCACGGATTTTCCATAATACCGTGTCTTCATAGATGTCTAGAGATATAGAAAATACCATAGAATCGGAAAAATTCAGGGTCTACGAGGGCGAAACGATTCTTTCTATCTGAAACATAAAAATTCGCTGAATCCACAAATATAATTGTCACGGATTTTCCATAATACCGTGTCTTCATAAATGTCTAGAGATATAGAAAATACCATAGAATCGGAAAAATTCAGAGTCTACGAGGGCGAAACGATTCTTTCTATCTAAAACATATAAAAATTCGCAGAAACCACAAATATAATTGTCACGGATTTTCCATAATACCGTGTCTTCATAGATGTCTACAAATATAGAAAATACCATAGAATCGGAAAAATTCAGGGTCTACGAGGGCGAAACGATTCTTTCTATCTAAAATATATAAAAATTCGCAGAATCCACAAATATAATTGTCACGGATTTTCCATAATACCGTGTCTTCATAAATGTCTAGAGATATAGAAAATACCATAGAATCGGAAAAATTCAGGGTCTACGAGGGCGAAACGATTCTTTCTATCTAAAACATATAAAAATTCGCAGAAACCACAAATATAATTGTCACGGATTTTCCATAATACCGTGTCTTCATAGATGTCTACAAATATACAAAATACCATAGAATCGGAAAAATTCAGGGTCTACGAGGGCGAAACGATTCTTTCTATCTAAAATATATAAAAATTCGCAGAATCCACAAATATAATTGTCACGGATTTTCCATAATACCGTGTCTTCATAGGTGTCTACAGATATAGAAAATACTATAGAATCGGAAAAATTCAGGGTCTACGAGGGCGAAACGATTATTTCTATCTAAAATATAAAAAAATTCGCAGAATCCACAAATATAATTGTCACGGATTTTCCATAATACCGTGTCTTCATAAATGTCTAGAGATATAGAAAATACCATAGAATCGGAAAAATTCAGGGTCTACGAGGGCGAAACGATTCTTTCTATCTAAAATATATAAAAATTCGCAGAATCCACAAATATAATTGTCACGGATTTTCCATAATACCGTGTCTTCATAGGTGTCTACAGATATAGAAAATACTATAGAATCGGAAAAATTCAGGGTCTACGAGGGCGAAACGATTATTTCTATCTAAAATATAAAAAAATTCGCAGAATCCACAAATATAATTGTCACGGATTTTCCATAATACCGTGTCTTCATAAATGTCTAGAGATATAGAAAATACCATAGAATCGGAAAAATTCAGGGTCTACGAGGGCGAAACGATTCTTTCTATCTGAAACATATAAAAATTCGCAGAATCCACAAATATAATTGTCACGGATTTTCCATAATACCGTGTCTTCATAAATGTCTAGAGATATAGAAAATACCATAGAATCGGAAAAATTCAGTGTCTACGAGGGCGAAACGATTCTTTCTATCTAAAACATATAAAAATTCGCAGAAACCACAAATATAATTGTCACGGATTTTCCATAATACCGTGTCTTCATAGATGTCTACAAATATAGAAAATACCATAGAATCGGAAAAATTCAGGGTCTACGAGGGCGAAACGATTCTTTCTATCTAAAATATATAAAAATTCGCAGAATCCACAAATATAATTGTCACGGATTTTCCATAATACCGTGTCTTCATAGGTGTCTACAGATATAGAAAATACTATAGAATCGGAAAAATTCAGGGTCTACGAGGGCGAAACGATTATTTCTATCTAAAATATAAAAAAATTCGCAGAATCCACAAATATAATTGTCACGGATTTTCCATAATACCGTGTCTTCATAAATGTCTAGAGATATAGAAAATACCATAGAATCGGAAAAATTCAGGGTCTACGAGGGCGAAACGATTCTTTCTATCTAAAAGATATAAAAATTCGCAGAATCCACAAATATAATTGTCACGGATTTTCCATAATACCGTGTCTTCATAGATGTCTAGAGATATAGAAAATACCATAGAATCGGAAAAATTCAGGGTCTACGAGGGCGAAACGATTCTTTCTATCTGAAACATATAAAAATTCGCAGAATCCACAAATATAATTGTCACGGATTTTCCATAATACCGTGTCTTCATAGGTGTCTACAGATATAGAAAATACTATAGAATCGGAAAAATTCAGGGTCTACGAGGGCGAATCGATTATTTCAATCTAAAATATAAAAAAATTCGCAGAATCCACAAATATAATTGTCACGGATTTTCCATAATACCGTGTCTTCATAGGTGTCTACAGATATAGAAAATACTATAGAATCGGAAAAATTCAGGGTCTACGAGGGCGAAACGATTCTTTCTATCTAAAATATATAAAAATTCGCAAAATCCACAAATATAATTGTCACGGATTTTCCATAATACCGTGTCTTCATAAATGTCTAGAGATATAGAAAATACCATAGAATCGGAAAAATTCAGGGTTTACGAGGGCGAAACGATTCTTTCTATCTGAAACATATAAAAATTCGCAGAATCCACAAATATAATTGTCACGGATTTTCCATAATACCGTGTCTTCATAGGTGTCTACAGATATAGAAAATACTATAGAATCGGAAAAATTCAGGGTCTACGAGGGCGAAACGATTATTTCTATCTAAAATATAAAAAAATTCGCAGAATCCACAAATATAATTGTCACGGATTTTCCATAATACCGTGTCTTCATAAATGTCTAGAGATATAGAAAATACCATAGAATCGGAAAAATTCAGGGTCTACGAGGGCGAAACGATTCTTTCTATCTAAAATATATAAAAATTCGCAGAATCCACAAATATAATTGTCACGGATTTTCCATAATACCGTGTCTTCATAGGTGTCTACAGATATAGAAAATGCTATAGAATCGGAAAAATTCAGGGTCTACGAGGGCGAAACGATTTTTTCTATCTAAAATATATAAAAATTCGCAGAATCTACAAATATAATTGTCACGGATTTTCCATAATACCGTGTCTTCATAGGTGTCTACAGATATTGAAACTACCATAGAATCTGAAAAATTCAGGGTCTACGAGGGCGAAACGATTCTTTCTATCTGAAACATATAAAAATTCGCAGAATCCACAAATATAATTGTCACGGATTTTCCATAATACCGTGTCTTCATAGGTGTCTACAGATATAGAAAATACTATAGAATCGGAAAAATTCAGGGTCTACGAGGGCGAAACGATTTTTTCTATCTAAAATATATAAAAATTCGCAGAATCTACAAATATAATTGTCACGGATTTTCCATAATACCGTGTCTTCATAGATGTCGAGAGATATAGAAAATACTATAGAATCGGATAAATTCAGGGTCTACGAGGGTGAAACGATTTTTTCTATCTAAGATATATAAAAATTCGCAGAATCCACAAATATAATTGTCACGGATTTTCGATAATACCGTGTCTTCATAGATGTCTAGAGATATAGAAAAAACCATAGAATCGGAAAAATTCAGGGTCTACGAGGGCGAAACGATTTTTTCTATCTAAAATATAAAAAAAAATCGCAGAATCCACAAATATAATTGTCACGGATTTTCCATTATACCGTGTCATTATAGGTGTCTACAGATATAGAAAATACCATAGAATCGAAACAATTCAGGGTCTACGAGGGCGAATCGATTTTTTCTATCTGAAATTTGAAAACATTCGCAGATTCTACAAATATTATTGTCAAGAATTTTCCATAATGCCATGTCTTCATAGGTGTCTACGGTTATAGAAAATACCATAGAATCGGAAAAATTCTACCGTCTATAAAAGTTAACACGATTTTTTCTATCCCAAATCTTAAAGGGTTTGGAACCTTTGCTGTGAAGATATCCTCGAAGTAGTTTTCCACATAACACCAAAACACTATACTGCACTCGACACTCATTTCGCCAAAGAAGTTGGCATCATCTGGAGAAGATTAAAATTAAACCTATGCTAACATTGTGTCTTATTTATACGAGTACCTAAACTATTTCTAAGGTTCACTGAACCGTCGCAACCGCTCAGTAAACTATCGCGACTGATCAGTGAACTGCCGCGACGTATCAGCGAACCGTGATTTATTAACCAATAAAGCGGGCTATATGGGATTGGCCCTCTGTCATCATTCATACTATTTTTACATTTAGCAATTTCCAAACTCTCAAATGCATCCAGGTGTCTAGAATTTGTCACATTTCTAAGTAGTCTCAAATTGTTACTATCCATTTTAAGGTTGTTGTACGCATGTTGTGCGACACTAGACTTATCTGTTCTACCAAATTTGAGATGAGCCTTATGTTCCTTGAATCTAGTTTGAATTGAATTCTAATTTGTCCAACATACTTTTGATTTTGATGACGGTCTCCTCTAGGTCTCCGTATTTTTTGGCGTTAAAAATATATAACCATCTCCCTATACTAATTAAAGAGTCAAAAAATGACAATGTTTTTAAGACAAATCTTAAACATTTTTTTATACGACAATGTATTTTATACCATAGATGAATTTTTTACTATGTAACCTTTTCTTTGACTATTCCTATATGTATGTTTACATCTTTGGAAAATAAATGTATTATTATTATTATTACTATTATTATTATGATTACAGTCTTTGCTGCTAATTTCGAATATCCCCCACTTTTACTTAGTTTCTATTTTGTCTTTTGGATTTCCTAAAAGTTGTTGTAGTTCATTTCCCGATGAATAAACCACTGACATACCTATATCTTGAAAAACCTTACTAAAACCACGGGTGAAACGTGGATTCGACAGTTCGATGAGAATAAACACTGTACTTCATGGAAAAACATTTTTTTTCTCTGCGAGCTACCTATTCAACTGCTCGCAAAAACATCACACAAATGTTTAGTTTCGTTATATATGACATTTACAAACTAGATATTTTTTTATAAAATGTGTTTATAACATCCTCCCACTTAAGGAATTTTTAGATATTGTCTAATAATTGATTCATTTAACAATAACAGAACATTTAAATAACAAAATCAATAAATTTACTACGTAACCTAGATATTCGTTCACTTCTAGTAAGTGTCACTTTGGAATCAGGTACGTTGTGTCTAACGTCAGAATCGTCATTAGACGCTCCAGCACTATCAGTTTCTCTAATTAGCGGTACGTCAGACTTCTCACTATTTTCATAGGGTCTACAGTTCCATTGGAATCAATGCACTCCAAGGGATATATTTTTTGAAGGGGTTTAAGCAATTGTCCGCGGTCAGTGTCTACTCGAACTAAACGAGTAACTCCAGCCTTACCAGGAAGCATTTCGACAACCCGACCTGATGGCCAGTCCAAACGTTTCTCCTGGTCGTTACCTATCAAAACAATATCTCCCAAAGATACTGGCCCGTGATTCTTCCGATGATACAGCTGCTTTAACTGACCTAAATATTCGTTGCGAAGTCGCCGGCGAAGTTATCTCGTAGTCTTTGTATATACCTACCTCATCCTTTTGTAGAGAGTTGCCTCCATATCTACAGCGTCAGAGTCAGGCAAACCGCTTTCGGCCTGGTCGCGTAAAAACATCGCTGATGTAAATGTTACTAAATCCTTAGGGTCACTTGAAATGTAAATAAGAGGTCTAGCGTTTATTATTGCCTCACAATCACAGATAAGTGTTAGAAGGTCTTCATAGTTAAGTGAAGCACGCCCCAATACTTTACGTAAAAGGACTTTTAAGACACCATTAAGAAGTTCCCAAAAACCTCCCCACCATGGGGCTGTAGGTGGGTTAAATTGCCACAGTATGCGTTGAATTGAAGTTTCCTCAACCATTTTTGTCGAATCCAACCTAGAAAACGCACCTTCTGTGCCGAAGAAGTTCGTGCCTCTGTGTACTATACATGGTCTTTTGTCGCCCACGTCGCGCGATGAATCACCTTAAAGTTTGCATAAAAGCGGCAGTAGACAACGAGGTTGTAAGCTGTAAGTGTACAGCGCGATACACTGCACATGTGAATAAGCACACCCAAACTTTCCCTCCGGCCTTTAAACACATTTGACCTGCAAAATCCACTCCAGCTACTTTAAATGGTAAAGCTTTTCGTACGCGATCTTGTGGTAAAATCGGTGGGTCCACGGCGAACGGCTTAGCGCTATGTTTTCTGCAAACAACGCATTTAGATATCACCGATCTTATGGCACGTCGACCAACAAGAATCCAATATTTCTCACGCAAGATACTTCACAGTTCTTGTGTACCCACGTGGCATGAATTTTTGTTTGTTTCAAAGATTAAACAGTTGACCACTGGATGTTTCGCGGGCAACACTACTGGAAAACGAAAACAGTCATCGTCGTCTCTATTCGAAATAAGAGATTTTAATCGAATGACACCGAGTTCACACGAAAAGGGTTAATAGCACTGATTTGCTTGTCATTCGCATCTGAAAACACCTCTTGCTGAATCAACTTGACTACGAAATTTTTTGCTATGTTCATCTCTTTAGCAATTAATTGATCTTGGTGCCATTGTTTTGGATTCCTAGCATTGTATGTAAACCGCAAAACCCAAGCTATCATACGTATAGTTTTGCTATACTTCGAAAAGTATGTTAGATGTCACTTGTCGGAATTGCAGTTAATTAAACTACTTCAGTACTACCTTCTTCCTTTTCTCATTATTAATTTCTTCGTCATCGCAATTGAAATCTTCTTGACACCACAAGTTTTGAGGTTGATAAAGCCACTTTGGCCCCTCCTGCCAATTACATGCCACTAGCTGTTTAGCAGACCAGCCACGAGATGGAAGGTCGGCTGGATTCATTGTTCCATCTATGTGCCTCCAAGACTCAATTGACGTTAATGAACGGATTTCTGCTACTCGGTTTCCGACAAAAGGTGCCCAGTCCTCTGCTCGTCGAATCCAGGAGATTACTGTTGAATAATCACTCCAAAAAAAGCTCTGTATTTCTCTCTCAAGATTTTCTTGTATCGACCTCCATAATCTGGGTCCAATGGTCGCCAATAATAATTCGAGACTAGGTATGGTCATACTTTTCAATGGAGCGACTCTTGATTTAGCTGCTAGCAAATAAATGCCTACCTTATCATCGACTTGTATTCTCGAAAACACTATAGCAGAATAAGCATCTTTACTGGCATCCCAGAAGGTGTGCAGACTACACTGCCCTCCTTCTCCATTTCTTGCGTGAATCCATCTAGGTATCTCAATGGATAACAAAAACTGAAGCTCCTCAATCCACTTGCGATAGGCTTTTTCAGTCTGACCATCTACAGGCACATCCCACCCTAGCCGTTGTTACCATGTCCTCTGCAATAATAATTTCGGACTCAAAGTTGCTGGACAGGTAAATCCGATGGGATCAAAGACACGCTGAGTAATTGATAGGATCAGCCTCTTCGTTATAATTTTATTTTGGATATCGTAGCCTCATTCAAGTTGTCTCCTTTGACAGCTAATATGTCCCTCACCGAATACCAAGATAAACCAAGCTCTGGTATAACAGTAGT
Source organism: Pogonocherus hispidulus (assembly GCA_963924545.1). Lineage (NCBI taxonomy): Eukaryota > Metazoa > Arthropoda > Insecta > Coleoptera > Cerambycidae > Pogonocherus > Pogonocherus hispidulus. Next base: position 47,926,926 of record OZ004697.1, on the reverse strand, counting down.
GTCTTCCACCGTAGGTTGAGTAAACTCCCACCCTCTTAGATCAAAACTAGCATACTAGACTCCTAAATGAACTCTCTCAATTTTTCGGTAGTTGATACACTCGTAACACAATTGTCTACATAAAAACTTTTTGACAGTTTCAAAATAGTGCCTTTGTAATATAATGATTTCTAAGCTTCCCACTTCTTCAATTTCTTGGTGAGTGATATCCAATCGTTGCACCAAGTAGAAATGGGCTACTACTCGTAATAACGCCAAACACAACACAACGATGACGGTATACTTTCACCATATTATCTGAATCAAGCCATAGAAATCGAAGGTGATCTCTGTCTCCTTTATATACACTGATTTGCAGAAAGGCCTTGAGAATATTAGATACAACCAGTGACTATAGAAATAGTCACTGATACAACTCCAAATCTATTTGCTCTAAATGTCAATAAACCTGATAGAAAGTTCTATCAGGTTCACGCCCTTTTCCAAACAATGGTTTAGTGGTGGGTGATCTTTCGCTCGACAAAAAGCATCAGACGGGTCTAATCTTTGTAGTCAAACTACTCTCCTTGAAAACAGGTCTGTGAGGTAGGTAGTCACCTTTGTTGTTATTTCTTCTTCAGGAACCTATGAGGACCAGATATTATGGAAAATCCGTGACAATTATATTTGTAGATTCTGCGAATTTTTTTATATTTTAGATAGAAAAAATCGTTTCGCCCTCGTAGACCCTGAATTTTTCCGATTCTATAGTATTTTCTATATCTGTAGACACCTATGAAAACACGGTATTATGGAAAATCCGTGACAATTATATTTGTGGATTCTGCGAATTTTTATATATTTTAGATAGAAAAAATCGTTTCGCCCTCGTAGACCCTGAATTTTTCCGATTCTATGGTATTTTCTATATCTCTAGACATCTATGAAGACACGTTATTATGGAAAATCCGTGACAATTATATTTGTGGATTCTGCGAATTTTTATATATTTCAGATAGAAAGAACCGTTTCGCCCTCGTAGACCCTGAATTTTTCCGATTCTATGGTATTTTCTATATCTCTAGACATCTATGAAGACACGCTATTATGGAAAATCCGTGACAATTATATTTGTAGATTCTGCGAATTTTTATATATTTTAGATAGAAAAAATCGTTTCGCCCTCGTAGACCCTGAATTTTTCCGATTCTATGGTATTTTCTATATCTCTAGACATCTATGAAGACACGGTATTATGAAAAATCCGTGACAATTATATTTGTGGATTCTGCGAATTTTTTTATATTTTAGATAGAAAAATAGTTTCGCCCTCGTAGACCCTGATTTTTTCCGATTCTATAGTATTTTCTATATCTGTAGACACCTATGAAAACACGGTATTATGGAAAATCCGTGACAATTATATTTGTGGATTCTGCGAATTTTTATATATTTTAGATAGAAAAAATCGTTTCGCCCTCGTAGACCCTGAATTTTTCCGATTCTATGGTATTTTCTTTATCTCTAGACATCTATGAAGACACGTTATTATGGAAAATCCGTGACAATTATATTTGTGGATTCTGCGAATTTTTTTATATTTTAGATAGAAAAAATCGTTTCGCCCTCGTAGACCCTGAATTTTTCCGATTCTATACTATTTTCTATATCTGTAGACACCTATGAAGACACGGTATTATGGAAAATCCGTGACAATTATATTTGTGGATTCTGCGAATTTTTATATATTTCAGATAGAAAGAATCGTTTCGCCCTCGTAGACCCTGAATTTTTCCGATTCTATGGTATTTTCTATATCTCTAGACATCTATGAAGACACGCTATTATGGAAAATCTGTGACAATTATATTTGTAGATTCTGCGAATTTTTATATATTTTAGATAGAAAAAATCGTTTCGCCCTCGTAGACCCTGAATTTTTCCGATTCTATGGTATTTTCTATATCTCTAGACATCTATGAAGACACGGTATTATGGAAAATCCGTGACAATTATATTTGTGGATTCTGCGAATTTTTTTATATTTTAGATAGAAATAATCGTTTCGCCCTCGTAGACCCTGAATTTTTCCGATTCTATACTATTTTCTATATCTCTAGACATTTATGAAGACACGGTATTATGGAAAATCCGTGACAATTATATTTGTGGATTCTGCGAATTTTTATATGTTTTAGATATAAAGAATCGTTTCGCCCTCGTAGACCCTGAATTTTTCCGATTCTATGGTATTTTCTATATCTCTAGACATCTATGAAGACACGGTATTATGGAAAATCCGTGACAATTATATTTGTGGTTTCTGCGAATTTTTATATGTTTTAGATAGAAAGAATCGTTTCGCCCTCGTAGACCCTCAATTTTTCCGATTCTATTGTATTTTCTATATCTCTAGACATTTATGAAGACACGGTATTATGGAAAATCCGTGACAATTATATTTGTGGATTCTGCGAATTTTTTTATATTTTAGATAGAAATAATCGTTTCGCCCTCGTAGACCCTGAATTTTTCCGATTCTATAGTATTTTCTATATCTGTAGACACCTATGAAGACACGGTATTATGGAAAATCCGTGACAATTATATTTGTGGATTCTGCGAATTTTTATATGTTTTAGATAGAAAGAATCGTTTCGCCCTCGTAGACCCTGAATTTTTCCGATTCCATGGTATTTTCTATATCTCTAGACATCTATGAAGACACGGTATTATGGAAAATCCGTGACAATTATATTTGTGGATTCTGCGAATTTTTTTATATTTTAGATAGAAAAAATCGTTTCGCCCGCGTAGACCCTGAATTTTTCCGATTCTATGGTATTTTCTATATCTCTAGACATTTATGAAGACACGGTATTATGGAAAATCCGTGACAATTATATTTGTGGATTCTGCGAACTTTTTATATTTTAGATAGAAATAATCGTTTCGCCCTCGTAGACCCTGAATTTTTCCGATTCTATAGTATTTTCTATATCTGTAGACACCTATGAAGACACGGTATTATGGAAAATCCGTGACAATTATATTTGTGGATTCTGCGAATTTTTTTATATTTTAGATAGAAATAATCGTTTCGCCCTCGTAGACCCTGAATTTTTCCGATTCTATAGTATTTTCTATATCTGTAGACACCTATGAAGACACGGTATTATGGAAAATCCGTGACAATTATATTTGTGGATTCTGCGAATTTTTATATGTTTTAGATAGAAAGAATCGTTTCGCCCTCGTAGACCCTGAATTTTTCCGATTCCATGGTATTTTCTATATCTCTAGACATCTATGAAGACACGGTATTATGGAAAATCCGTGACAATTATATTTGTGGATTCTGCGAATTTTTATATATTTTAGATAGAAATAATCGTTTCGCCCTCGTAGACCCTGAATTTTTCCGATTCTATAGTATTTTCTATATCTGTAGACATGTATGAAGACACGGTATTATGGAAAATCCGTGACAATTATATTAGTGGTTTCTGCGAATTTTTATATGTTTTAGATAGAAAGAATCGTTTCGCCCTCGTAGACCCTCAATTTTTCCGATTCTATTGTATTTTCTATATCTCTAGACATTTATGAAGACACGGTATTATGGAAAATCCGTGACAATTATATTTGTGGTTTCTGCGAATTTTTATATGTTTTAGAGAGAAAGAATCGTTTCGCCCTCGTAGACCCTGAATTTTTCCGATTCTATGGTATTTTCTATATCTCTAGACATTTATGAAGACACGGTATTATGGAAAATCCGTGACAATTATATTTGTGGTTTCTGCGAATTTTTATATGTTTTAGATAGAAAGAATCGTTTCGCCCTCGTAGACCCTCAATTTTTCCGATTCTATTGTATTTTCTATATCTCTAGACATTTATGAAGACACGGTATTATGGAAAATCCGTGACAATTATATTTGTGGATTCTGCGAATTTTTCAATATTTGAAATAGAAAAAATCGTTTCACACGTTTCACGAAAAACAATTTTAGTTTGTTAATAGTACCCACATAGTAATGCCCTTCTCATTTAATGCACAGCCACATCTAAATTTTAAATAAATACAGAAATTTTAAATTAATTTTGTTTATTTGCAATAATGAACTGGTCCGCTGTAAAAACTCATTTCTCGAATCTGAATCCGTGTCTGTCTTCAGCCACATATTTTTATGCTCAAAACATTCCCGAATTTTGAGAACATTTGGTTCAGTAATTTCCAAATAAAAACCAGTAATATCGATTTCTGTTATATCATTTTTTTGCATACATATTACAAATTATTGTAAATTATCAAAGCAAAACAAAAATTAAAAGTAAACAAATAACAATAAACCATCCCTAACCTAAAATAACCTAAATTAAAAAATTATGAAATAATTTAAATTAAACGTAGAGGCAGAAACAAATTTAGAAAACACGTGTTACTTCAAAAGATGTTGAAAATGACCTCCATGAACCTCCTGACAAATAAATGTTCCATGGGTAAGTTCTATTATAAAGATTATGTGGTAAAAAGATTATGTTATAAACTGATATTAATGGTTTTTATTTGAAAATTACTGAACCAAATGTTCTCAAATTTGGGGGATGTTTTGAGCATAAAAATGGCTTCAAAATGAGTCCTCACTCGACCCCCATTTCCATTTAAAAAAAATTTCCTATTGCACGCCCAGCTGTCACTTTGACATTCAGACCTGTCATTGATGTGTCAAAAAATGCAGAATTTAGTCATATATTATCGTTCCAAATTTCATCACAATCTACCCAGTGGTTCAAAAGTTAGAAGGGGGGGACGGACTTTATGTCCTCACTGTATTTACGTATTTTCAGAGACAGTTGACGTTTAAAAATAAACAAAAAAGTGACAAAGCATCTCTCTCCCCCATCTCTTTATTTTTTTAGATACAATTTTCAAATTCGGCATGACGAAAGTACTTCTTAAAGGCCATAAAAATTGCCTTTTTGTCACTTCCAGTTTCACGGGAAGTAATACTAACTGTCGACTTTTGTATGAAACATCCTTTATGTTATTATATTTTTGAAATGTACTTCATTTGGCGTCAAAAACATTCAATTTCTCTACTCGTAGGGGGTTAAAATTATTCAAAGTGGTTAGAGCTGTAACTAGTTTTTTTAAATAGTACCATAATGGTACTAAGGTAACCATTAGAAAGTGCAATTAATTAACAATCTACCCATATGCTTATTTTATCTGTGGGACTAACAGAACTGAAATTACAGTTGAGAGAGGCACTTTAAATTCAAAAGTAAAGAGTCCAAAAAGTAGATGGCAGCTGAACTTTGTCACTTTCAGAAAATGACGTCGATTCCAAAAATATAATAATATACAGGGTGTTCCATATAAAAATCGACAGCTGGTATTACCTCCGGTGAAACCGGAAGTGGAAAAAAGGTAATTTTTTATGTCAAAAAGTGGCCTTTAATAAGTACTTCTGCCATGCCAAATTTGAAAAATCTAAAAAAATAATGGTGGAAAGATGGGTATACCATATAAATCTGTGTTTAATCACGTAACATCAACATTTGTCCTGAATGAAGTCTGGAGAGTGTTTTCAGAGAAATTCAGATGCCTAAATTCTCGATTTCACCCAATTGTAAGTCTTACCTTCACTCAGAAAGATTTTTTTTGTCCAGAGCATGTAAGGCTGCGCTTTTCAGGCGTAGTTTATGTCGCGGTGTGACCAGCACGCAAGCTTAGCCGTAGCCTTACCAAACCTTGTCCATATAGTCTGGTCTACGTAATCCGACCTCTCTCTTGTGTCTTAATTCTCAATATACAGTGTGTCCAAGATAAAGATGAGAAGTATGAGGATCTCGGAAACTATAAGAGATACAGATTCCGATTAAATGGGAAAAAAGTTTCGCAATTTTGGTCCCAAGATTTTCTACGAAGTTTTCAAAAATGCGAAAAGTTGAGTATGGTAGCGTAAAATCTAGTAGACCTAAATTTTTGAAGTGCTTACTGACTGCTATCCTTGTTCTGAAAATTTGATGAATCCATATCCTTTACAATAATATTGAGATACAGCAAATTACAAAACAGCACAGCAGATAGCAGATTGAGATACAGCAAAATACATTTCCAGCAAATGCTCATTTTTTTGTTCTCACCCTGTATATACTTAAGGGGAGGAATTGTTGAAAATGTAACCGTGGATTCTTCTTGGAACTAAAATTCCGAAATATTTTTCAGTTTTTTCTAATTTGTATCTTGTTTCCGAGATCCCCATACTTCTCCTTATTTTGGATACACTGTATATGATGCAATTCTTCTGCTTTAATTGAGATATCAAAATTTTAATTACCATAAAAATATACGGGGTGCATCAAAAACTAACTTTTTATAATACTGATGTAGTAGGTGTACAATCGTTGACTGAAAATATTTCACTCAACGGTATAATACTTCATATTTTAATGTTATTACATTAAAAAAACAATTGTTTTTATTGGTACATCCTGCATATTTTTAAATAAACTCAAAGGTAAGTAAATAACATTTTGAAATCGGAATTAAATTGTGTAGGAAACATCACAGGGCCAGGTTTTTGAAACAACTTTTCATCAGTTTTCTTCTATGAACCGAGGTAGGTACTCCTGCAAACGAAAATGCTCAAATCGCATTACATATACATTATACCAGAGACGTATAGAATCTACTAAGTCCCTGATTATACGTACAACGTACAACCTACATTAATATTATGCAATTAACACTATTGTTTTGTAGCTCCTATTATGTTATTAAATTTACTAGCGTTATTCGTATTACATTTGTTGGAGATTCTAATCATTTATTGTTGGCATTCTCGGAGAATATTGGACTTATTCTAACCAAGTAAAGGAAAATATAGGTAAATTGCGGACTTGATTTATGATTATGATACCTATATACCTATTTGAGGATATATTTTCGATGCTGCGGGGTATACGGCCAAAATCAAAAATAATATTTTTTTTTATTTTTGAATTATTTGTAATAGTTTTAATTTTTAACGTTAACACCATTGATTTTAAATACTCTGGACTAACGGTTCCATCATTTCTACATGATTACTACATATAAAAAAGACTTGAGACTTGTCCCCATTTGTAAGCCAAGACACCGCGCCATCTCTTAGTAACAAGCGTAAGTTTTATAAGTTTATGTAACTTACGCTTCTTATCAACAGATGGCGCGGTGTTCAGGCAAATGTAGATGTATTCTAAGTAAATACAGGGTGTCCCAGTGTGAGCGTACAAAAATTCACCTGGAGGTGGACCAGACCACAATAAGAATAAAATTCTTGTAAAAAATGTTCTCTAATGCACGCCTAACGAGTTACAGGGTGTTATTTTGGAAAAAAACAATTTTCCGCAATAACTTAAAAACCGTTTCGTAGATTTAGGTAATTTTTGGGTAATGTGTACATCTATTAAATGTCATTAAAACTACATGGTGTTTGTTTAACTCTGACACCTGTGGTGGCCTAGGTCTACTCTTCCTTATGACTTCCTTTACATGTATTTTTCTGCATAAAGGAATGTAGTCGGTAATTTACACTCAATTTACTCGAAAATGGTTGATTTTAGCACCTTTTTTGTTCAGAATTGGTAGCCGATTAAGGAAAACTTAGTCAATTCACGAAAAAGTAGGATATGCAAGAGTTATGAAGACAAAATCATAAGGAAAAGTAGGCCTAGGCCATCATAGGTGTCAGAGTTAAACAAACACCATGTAGTTTTAATGACCTTTAGTAGATGTACCGGGTGGCCAAATTTGCTTGCTATTATAGGACAACGCGAGAACTAAGAGATATACAAAAAAATTAACCCCCCTTTCTCGAGCTCTTTTTCTGAGGCAAACTTAATGCCGAAATGCAAAATGGCCCATCTTCTTTTGTTTTTGAGATATTGGCGAATATTCGATTTTTCAAATTTTCGATGCCTGCGCATATCTCGGTTATTTTAGATATTAGAAAAAAACAACTTATATGTTCTTCAGACACTTTTTTAAAAGGAATGCAGTGGCGTAGGCAACATTTTAATAAGTTGTTAAAATTTCGAGTTATGACATAAACTTGTATTTTTTTAAATGAAAATCGTACTCGGCTATGATTTAGTTAGAAAGATAATTTTTTTCTCCTTTCAGCGATATATAATATGTGTGGTTAATTTATTCGGCTTGACTATTTTTTAAGGAATCTTAGAATTTTTAAGGTTATTAATAGCTGCCATTTTGTTTTGGCATAGTGGGCGTAACTTCACAGTAATAATTGTTTCTTATATAATATTCCAGCATGTCGAATTTTTCATAATTTTGAAATGCCATTCTTGAAATTTAAAAGTATTCTAAAATTTCTAGGAAACAACTATTCGCAGATCAATTATTATAAGCGGTATAAATTACAGACACAAAGTGATAAATCCAGTTAGAACTGCCAAAAACTTAAATTTCAAACAAAAGATATTCGCGAAAACGAAATGGGAGCTATTAATAACCTTAAAAAGTCAAAGATTCTATAAAAAATAGTTAAGTCGAATAAATTAACCACACATATTATATATCGCTGAAAGGAGAAAAAAATTATCTTTCTAACTAAATCATAGCCGACTACGATTTTCATTTAAAAAAATACAAGTTTATGTCATAACTCGAAATTTTATCAACTTATTAAAATGTTGCCTACGCCACTGCATTCCTTTTAAAAAAGTGTCTGAAGAACATATAAGTTGTTTTTTTCTAATATCTAAAATAACCGAGATATGCGCAGGCATCGAAAATTTGAAAAATCGAATATTCGCCAATATCTCAAAAACAAAAGAAGATGGGCCATTTTGCATTTTGGCATTAAGTTTGTCTCAGAAAAAGAGCTCGAGAAAGGGGGGTTAATTTTTTTGTATCTCTCTTAGTTCTCGAGTTGTCCTATAATAGCAAGCAAATTTGGCCACCCGGTACACGTCACACAAAAACCTAAATATCTACGGAATGATTTTTTATTTATTTATTTATTTATTGTGGAAAATTGTTTTTTTTTTTCAAAATAACACCCCGTAACTCGTTAGGCGTGCATCAGAGAATTTTTTTTATAAGAATTTAATTCTTATTTTGGTCTGGTCCACCCCCTGGTAAATTTTTGTACGCTCACACTGGGACACTCTGTATAGGTAATCATATAGAAAAATTGTTTTTGAATAAAACATTGTTTTTTGAAGAGTGACGATACCATAAATGATCGAAAATCCAGGACATGGGGCAGGTTTTCAAAGTCAGGAAAAGGGATGTACATCGTATTTCTTCAAATTTTACTTCATAGGCCATGCTAATTTACTAAATAATAAAACAATTATGATGACGGTAAAACAGTATTATTGATTTAATTACATTCAATAATTAATTCCTTGAAAAACGTATCATTCACCTTAACCCACGCTTTGTATCATATTCGTTATGTTATATTTATTTGATGCCGTTATTATTATAATGATTTCTCAAAACTATCTTGTTATCCGATTCCGAAGACTTGAAAGGACCTGACGACCCAGCAGGATATTTACAGTATATAATTAAAAATGGATCTAAATATGTGATCATGTTCCAGTGTCATTAAACTTTATTTTGTCGATTTGTCGTCTTGGTGTTTGTTATTTTGTCGATTCTTCTGCAGTGGTCTCGCTCATTTTTCTACGAAAGAGAGCGGTGCAGACTCACATGATATAGGTATATACAGGATGGGCAAATTTGGATGTTATACAGGGTTATTCACGCAAAGCGGGTATTAGACGTTTTTAGGGTTCTGTTAACGATAAAAATCTGATTTTTTTTATGGGGGACGTTTTCCATTATTTCCGATTCAATGAAAATATTTTCAGGTTTGCATCACTTCCGGTTATACCGGAAGTAGACCACAACTTCGTTATTTCAAATGGAACACCCTGTATATTATTGCAATTTTGAACTCTACTTGATATTCTAAACACATTTCATGTGGGATGTCCTATACCTATCTTCAACTGTTTTTGAAATATTGACAGGTGAATATTGACATTTTGCAACTTTGACACCCTGTAAAATCTAAACTGTTAGAGATCAAGCAAAACGGTTTGCACATTCCTATCTTAACTTTTCAAAAGCTATCGTTTGATACTAATTTCAGATTTAATCAAGAGATTAAATTTAATCGAAATTTTTTTATTTCTGGATAAATCTGATATTAGGCCATATGTGGGCCTACCCCATAAAAAAATCAGATTTTTATCGTTAACAGAACCCTAAAAACGTCTAATATCCGCTTTGCGTGAATAACCCTATATAGGGTAGGGTTATAACATAACTATAAGTAGATAACTATAAGTAAAAACGTAGATTTTAGCGTAGAAATCAAAAATGTAAAAAAACCTAGGGTATTCCATTTAAAATAATAAAGTTGATAGCCATTTCTGGTATAACTGGAAGTACCAGAAAAACGGAAACACTTCAGAAGAATAGAACTTTCTCTAAAACACCCCGTGTCGAATTTTTCAAAAAAATATTCCAATGGGAACTTCTTGAACTTTTAATGAACGGGTTAGCTGAATCACCCTGTATGTATAGCCTTGTAAACAAGGCTATCAGAGATACCAGAAAATGGATGATATATTCTCCATGTCATTATCGTTTTTACATATTCGTTTGTAGTAGTTGTTGAAGCACTCAGAATTAATCAGATTTTTCTTTTAATGGCTTGAAAATATGTTTTTATTGGGATGTCTTATTTTTGGATATCGATTGAAATATGAGAATTGTAATCATTTTCAATAAAGTATTCTAACGTATCGTACTGTACGTTTCGTAATTTTCGACATTTTTTACTTTTCAGACTAACTAATGAAGTAAATATGAATGGGGAAAAATATCTTGGTAACTAAACCATGAAAAATCGAACAGTACATTTTAACTCGAAAACAAAAAAGTATGTATCAAATTTTGGTTTTGATCAATGAATTTGTCTCGACAAAATTAAGACATCCATCCAGAACACATCTATTTTTTGGTATCCCTTATAGATTTCAAGTTACACTATAAAAAGCGCCCATACGGCACATTATATTCATTATATATCTGGAGGATATCTTCTGTGGATATCCAGTATATCCACTGGATATCAATGGATGTCCTATATACATTTTCTGGTAATCCAAATGTCTATATCCAGGATATTGACAATATCTTATGGATATGTGTGGTGATATACAATGGGTATCCAATAATATCCAATAGAGATTAACAGGATATCGTTTGCATATAATTTGAATATCTATTAGATATATCATGAAGCGATTTAAACCCTGGCTGCCAATTGAGCAACTACATCTGATTTAACCTGGCTGCTTTATTTCGAATTTTGATATTTAGTCAAATTTCTTACCTATTTTCTGATAATTTCGTCTAAATTTGAAATATACCATATTTGTCGATTTACGGCCAATATATTTCAGATACGTCATCTGAAATTGAAATGGTTTCAAAATAAGATTTTCATATATACTGACTGCCAGTTATCCATGGGAAACATCATGAGGTGGTAATTTTATGTCTGTAGCTTATCTAAAATGCTCGTTAAAATTAAACAAGATTATTACACACAGAAACATGTTGCGATGCAACTAGTCTATGTTTTCATAGATGTCACAGGTATTTTACTAGATATGTAAACATTTACGGTTCCCAAAAAATATTATACAAATATTTGTAATGCATATAATGCTAACCGATTCACGTTATTACGAAAGAGACTATACGTACTTCTTCAAGCACTCTCCCACAATCCCGTATCGATATAATACCGGAATCCAGTGAACCATGAAATGCACCTTGAACGTTCGCCGATATACTTTCATATCCCGTGCGCGGGGGTTGACCAGCAGCAGGTGAGCGTGATGTGGAGCACAACCCCCGGTAAATGCTTAAACAATTGCTTCCTGTCCCCCTCATTATTAAATCAATGATCTTTTTGTCCGGCAAGCAGGGTGTGTTCCATGGCGGGGCGACGTCAGGTGTAAAGTGTTGATTTCCGCTAAGCAGTTGTTTTGCTGCTTGGCTGCGTTTTGCGTTTTTTTAGGGATGAAAATTCTAATAAAATATACAAATTAAATGAACGCTTTATTTTACTTTTTGTGCTATAAGAGTCTATTTTAATAATAAATTCTAGTGCATCCGAATAAGATTTGTAATTGTTGGTAAATACAGTTTCATGGTGGCAAAATTTATATTTTGTTAAACGAGCAGGTTATTTATTTATATTAACTAATTATATCATTAATTTAGTTATAGATTTGGGGACAGACACGATGTTCTTTTCAGCAATATTCAATATTTTTCGTATTTTCCTTAATATCTCAATAATTAGAAGCCATTTAACAATAATGTAAGTCTTTTTTCTGTGATTAAGGTGACCGATTTCGTATCTTTTACAGTTTCGGAGATATCAATAATGGGAGAAACTATTTACGACACTCTGTATATTGTATATTATTATCTGATTTAATGTGTAAAAAGAAGCAAGACTTTTTGCAATTGGATCCGAGTGGTTACCAAAGGAAATTACATTGTAAGCCACTTTTTTCTGAAGTTGCTCCAGAACCATTTTTTGACTGAAGCACCACTGTTTATTTACAATTCATTCACGTTGCATAGAAATGCAAGTGTGCGTTAGATACTTATCTACCGAGTTATAGGATATTATATTAGACCTTATATATTATAGGTAACGAATTTTCCATTTTAAAAAGCTATAAAACCCGTTTCATGAAAGATAAAAAGCTCATCGTTTCCCTTTCGTCTCGTTTTTAAACTTCTTCTTCTTCCGCTGCAACACGCAAGGTTTGTTTTTAGCATGGTGTAAATGGGACTTTAAATGAATGTCACTTCTTGTCAGTGTGTTTTGTGGTTCGTGGCTAGTTGGAGTTGTTTTTGGTGAATTTTCATGTTTTTGTTAGCTTATTTTTTTCAAAATGATGGAGACTTAAAGCAGAAGCGTTTTACTACAAGTCAAGTGGAATCCCATGTCTACAATTAATTACTTTCTGTGGATTGAAGATAAAAATGTAAGAATAATACCATTGAGGTTAGGTTGTAATATTAACTTTTGTGTTTTTTTATACTAAACATTTGGCTTTTCAACAATGGAAGTCAAATAAATATAAATCAGAATGTACAGTGTATGTTTCATTTATAAATATGTATACTTGTAAGGTATTTTGTGCCTCTCAATGGTTCTGTTGAGAAGAATACATAATTGGATGTACAGTTATCAACCTATTAAATGAATCCTGTGTTACATTTTATTCATTGTTTAAGTGATCGCAATAAATAAATTGCGTAGTGAAGATCATTGACAATGACCAAGGCCCTCAATTATCATTTAAATTAATGTAACATGGGGTCAAGTAAGGTCAAGCATAGGTACCAAAAGTATAAAGAATCCCAAGTCGTTTTTCAACCTTCCTTGTTAGGAAGTATGATTTATTTAACAGTCAGACGAGGTATTAGACTTTGAAATTGTAAAATTCAGTATCATTTGTATATTAGTTGAAGCAAGAACAAGGTGTAAATACTTGAGTGCAATTCTTAAGGCGCATGTATTAAAAGAAAAACAGACAGGAATATGTAAGTAATTTTCATTTTAGTGTAATTAAATATTAATTGATAATTAAGTGATTTATTAATACGAAGTTGTGTAATTTTCAACTTTTGATATACTTGGTTCACTTAAAACTATTCAAATTTGAATAATACTTGCAAACTTATTGACGCTTTATTAGATAGTAATCATGCAGGAAATATAATATATACATAGCAATGAAAAAGTTACAAAAGACAGGGGTTGTGCGTTACATGAATAATTAAGTATAATTTCTCGTACTTATTTAAAAAAAAAGTTCTATCCAAAATTTATTAATTTAAAGGTATAATTGGGTAATTTATTCTCTACATATTATGGTTGGTATTCCAAAATTAATTATTTTATTATTTGTATAGTTATGATATAATAGTTATTTTTTGTATTTATTTAAATAATGATAATTCATTCAAATTCCTAAAGTTCCTTAACTATATGTTAGTGTTGATCGTGAATTCAACATGATCTTCAACCAATATAAATAATTTAAAATCTAAAATAGAGAAAATTAATAAAAACCTTGTCAATGTTAATTTTTAACTGATAATCAAGACTGGGGCAGATGCTTTTTAGAGAAGAAAGTATTCTATTCCCCATGTAATCGAAAGCGAAGGAAGTAAGAGGAAAGAATGTTTTTTTTTTTATTAATTTCCGGTTATTGTTAGGCTCAATGTTAGCTTTTCATTGTAGATTTTTTGTCACAAGATATTAAATACTGTTAAGAGAACCGATTTTTTTACCTTTATATTAATAATCATATTAATTATATTACCACGAACATGAATACTGGCCAAAAAGATTTAGAATTATTTTGAATAAATTGGTAACTTAGATTCACTAATTTTACTTTTGTAATTACAGATACGAGTTATTATTACAAGGTAGAGGTATTTATTTTATGTAGAATTTAAAGTAGATTCCTTGTACCCTTTTTATTTTATTAATATAAATAAGTATGGGAAAAATATAAAACACTTACAAAGAATTATATTTACTTTATTTCCATATTGGATCCAGTCACGCTTGTTTAGTGCAGAAAAACATAAATTCGCCAAATGTATCCCCGTGTTTCAGAAATAGAAATTGTAATTTGTTCCAGGTATTAAACCTCTTACGCGATCAGTGTAACTCAAAATGGCTGCAAGAAACAAACCAGGATCCAAACAAGATGACCACAGCGTCGAGACGTTGGCGGAGGTCTTCCGTTGCTTCATCTGCATGGAGAAACTCCGAGATGCTCACTTGTGCCCCCACTGTTCCAAACTCTGTTGCTACGTATGCATCCGAAGGTGGCTCACAGAACAGAGATCTCAGTGTCCCCATTGCAGGGCTTCTCTACACTTACACGAATTGGTAAACTGTCGGTGGGTGGAAGAAGTGACCCAACAGCTGGACACGTTACAAGCTGTCAGTCTCAGCGGCAACCGGCAGGATGAGAACGATAGAGATCGGTGTTCCACTCATTTAGAGAAGTTGTCAGTATACTGTTGGACGTGTCGTTGCTGCATCTGCCACCAGTGTGCCCTGTGGGGCGGCACACATTCGGGCCACACCTTTAAACCTCTGGATGAAGTCTACGAACAACATGTGACTCAAATAAAAGATGAAGTTGCCCAGCTTCGTAGACGATTGATGGAACTTATAAGTATCGTTCAAGAGGTGGAAAGGAACGTTGAATCTGTACGATCAGCCAAGGATGACCGAGTTCGAGAGATAAGGAACGCCGTAGAATTGATGATAGCCAGACTGGATTCACAACTTAAAACTAAACTATTGACCCTCATGGGTCAAAAGGACTCTCTTACGCAGGAAACTGAGCAATTGGAACATTTATTGCATGAAATCGAACACCAACTTCACAGCTGCACTCGTTCGGAATTGATTTCCAAAAGTAGCGAGCTCTCTAGAATGATACACGCCATCAGGAAGAAACCCATGACAAGTTTCGTAACCGCTCCCGTTCCAGCAGATTTTCATAGTGAAATCGTACCTGCATACGATAGCAGTACTTTTGTGATGCACTGTTTTTCGCAGTTACAGAGAAAAGCCGACCCCGTATATTCCACACCTTTGCATTGCAATGGATTGTGTTGGCGGTTGAAAGTATATCCAGATGGAAATGGGGTGGTACGGGGTAATTACTTGTCTGTTTTCTTAGAACTCAGTGCCGGGTACCCCGAAACATCGAAATACGAGTATCGAGTTGAAATGGTTCACCAAGCCAGTCGGGATTCCTCGAAGAATATTGTAAGGGAATTTGCGTCTGATTTTGAGGTTGGAGAATGCTGGGGATACAACAGATTCTTTCGCTTGGATCTCCTGGCTAGTGAAGGCTACCTCAACGTTGCGTTGGACACCTTAGTGCTGAGATTCCAAGTAAGAGCGCCCACGTTTTACCAGAGATGCCGTGATCAACAGTGGTACATTAATCAATTGCAGACTGTTCAACATCAGTACATTTCTCAAATAAACGAATCAAAAGAACGCTTGGCTGTGGAAATTTCAAGAAATGCCGTCGCTGCTACACTCGGTGTGTCAAAGAAGCATGGTGATGTAACGAATATCGCTGTGGTGAAAAACATGTACAATTTACCATCTCCACATATGGATACCCATAATGTTCCATCTACTTCTCAGGCTGTCACTTCTGATAATA
The DNA here is from genome assembly GCA_963924545.1 of Pogonocherus hispidulus. Taxonomy (NCBI): domain Eukaryota; kingdom Metazoa; phylum Arthropoda; class Insecta; order Coleoptera; family Cerambycidae; genus Pogonocherus; species Pogonocherus hispidulus. The sequence continues at coordinate 47,910,606 of OZ004697.1, read as the reverse complement.
CGTTTTCTACCGATCTTGCAAACTTTACGAAAAACTTGACTATGCCTAGTTGTGGAACGACCAGCACGCAAACTAGGACCGAAGACTGTTCGTGCTCAACAAAAAATAAAAATAATCCTGTCGACAGTTCCACCTCAGCCAAATTGGTCGTTGCAAAGAAGCCTGGTGATGGTATAACGCAACAAGAGCCGCACCAATTTCTAGGTTTGGGAGTTTCACTGAGTTCCCCTAATCTTTTGAGTACTGCTGTGTCTTCGTTAATGTTGTCCAGCAGTAGTAGCAGTAGTAGTGAAAGCGATATTAGCGAGCCAGAGCATTTGATAGACGAATTCGAACACCAAAGCACTTTAATTGGAACTGGTGACAATTCGAATGATGAAAATGATGTGGACGTTGAGACTATGTCGGGCGAAAACGATGTGGAATATGCAGAGTTTTCTATGGCTCAGAGAATGATGGCAAGGGACCCAAGCTCAGCAAATAGTAGCGTAGCTGGGGCTGCGGCTTTATCTCCGACTGGTCTTATCAATTCATTTGAAGAGAAACTGAAATTGCTCCAGTTTTTTGGAAACACTCAAGCTTTACCAACGGGAGCCACTGCATCATCTAGCACCAATGCTCTTTTAGACATGTCCACATCTAATTTAGATCTGGCACTTATAGGATCGGCACTTTCGGTAAAGAGTGACGAGCCTACCACCATGCAAAATTTAAGGAAGTTGAAACAACGATATAAACATAATGAAACTCCTTCAGCTCCTTGTGACCAACCTGGAGTATGGACGGAAACAGTACCTCTGGGCCACACCCACAACACTAAAGAATCTGTTATGGGTCCGTTGGAGTCCTTTCTACGTTCCATAAATTGCTATCCTGAGCATGATCAGGGTCGCAGTAAGAAAGATTCGCCTTCTAAAGAACGAAGACGGCATACGTCAGGTCAGTCCTCTAAATATCCAGTGCCACTTATGCAACCTACATCGCCTCCCCCTCTAAGTGATAATGTTGAGAGTTCGATGCAACCTTCTTCGTCGACTGGGTTCAGTTGGACGCCAGCTTTGTTAGGTCAGAGACATAACAAATCGCCGAGGTTGCCACAAAGTGATTTGTCTTTGCCAGAGAAAGAGAAGGAAATCGATGATTATCCACATTCGTCTTAGTCGGATTCATAGATCAACATTTAATCATAGTCCTAGAAGAGCTGATTGTTCAAAAAAATATAAGATTGTTGATGAAATATGTGTCAAGTTTTATTTTGATAAATGGTTCAATCTTGGGCCAGTTAAATTGCAATTAATTTTTGTGTTGCCTAAGAAATATCTCTTCAAAAGAGTTCTGTGCACGTGCATAGATTTTTCTGAGTTTAATCAGTGTTACTAAGTAAAACACCATTTAATGGGCTGTTTAAAAAAAATTGTGATTGTTTTAGCGATTGGGTTACTGATTTTGATCATTTTTTAAATGTGATATGCATTATGTAATTTAATTTAATAGTATTTATATTATTCTTTTATTTTAAGAAATTGTTTTATTTGCATTTTTCAGTAAATAATTTTTTTTCAATTTGTGCTATTTCATTTTATTTTAGGAATTTTTAAATATGTTTCTAGCGTAGTTGATGTAATGTCTTGCAAAAATTAAATTACTGGTAGTGTACAAAAGCTTTTTATTGTAATCCTCATCCAATTTTGAAGATACAGGGTGTCCTAGTTTTATGCTAAAAAATTAAGGGAACATGTAGAACCAGAAAAATAATGGGACTTTGCTGTATAAACTTAATCTTTATCCAAATCTGTACCATTTCCGAGATACAGGGTGTTAAAGTTTAAAAAAAAAATAATTTTTTATTTGTCTGACAGTATTAAACCAATTTGTTTTCAAATTTTATTTGGTAGATGCTACCAAAGAATATAGACTAATATTACTGTCAATTTTTACTTCCACAAAAAATTTCAGCTTTTACTTACTTAATTTATCTAAAAAATAGCCGGTTTGTATTTCTTTTTGTATATTGAATATTACAAAAGAAAAACAAACGAAATACGAGATATAAAAAATGGAACTTCTTCAAAATTTTAATTCGGAAAATATATTTTTTTTTATTTGACATATTTTTTTTATACCTATACTTTTTGATTTTTTGATATTTATTTTATTTTTTTTAATCTATCAAATTAAATACACCACATGTTTGGTATTTTTTATGTGAATTTATCAAAGCTTAATATGTAACAAGCATAAAGTACGCATCACATGGTAATTTTTTTGACATTGGTAAATATCAATTGGATAATCGTTTTTGCCTCATTAGTAAGTTCAAAAAGCAACAGAAAATCTATTTAATTTCGAATTTACATTATTGTTTTCTTAATTAAATATTACAACCGGTAGCCTCAAATTGGCAGAGTTAGAACTAAACAACCTGTATATGAATACTTACCTGTTAGCATTCAGTCTAATGCCAAAGCATGAGAACTATTTCTGTTAATTATTAAAGGTCCTGAGTTTATTGTTCTAGTTTCAGAAGGGTTGGTGGGTAAATTTGAATTCAAAATCAGGAGGGGGATGAGGCCAGAAATCGTAAGAAATCTTCTATATTCTCGTTTCTTACTCGAAATATCGATCAAACTGGGTTGTCGTCGGACATTTAAATTGGCGGCACGCGATCCAGAAATTATGGTTTTAGTATTTATACGTCCGGAGAGATTTATTTTAACGGTGATATTTTTATTGGGGGGGAATTAACGGACGGGGTGCTGTGTATGGTAATGATTGTCATCAGCAATAAAAAGGTGAACATTTCACTACTTGTCGACTTGAACGATATATTATAGCTTTATCAATATAAATAAGTAGCTACATCTAGTGAAACTGCTATATTTGCTTAGAAGAAAGGATATCAAAAGAAGGTGGTGCATTAACCAATTTTTGAATTACTTTAATTCAAACAGAACTAAATTTTAATGATCGCAGTTGGCTGTAAAAAAAGATTGCCATTCATCAGTACGAGTACCAGCAAGTAAAAAAGAAATTTGGATAAAATTCTATGTGTGATGAAACAAATACTTATAATTACAAACACACATGTTAAAAAGTTTTCAATTATAGGGAAAGATAGAATCGCAAGGAAAGATTTTGAAAGAGCGCAATTTGCGTCTTTCTTTGCTTTCTTTTAGTTTTTAGAATTGCATCATAAAACACAATAAAAGTTTTACTGAGAACTTTTCTTCAAACTCCATAATGGACACATTCCTAAATAAAATTACTGTATACGTATTATTATTAGGGATGGATGTACTAGAGTTGGGATTTGAGGCCAGAAGCCCGGCCAGGCCAGGCCCGGCCCGAAATCGGGCTTGGCCGGGCCGGGAAAATCTGCATATTTTACTGGCCGGGCTGGACCTGGCCGGATGCTTTGTAATACCTGGCCGGGCCGGGCTGAAATTGAATTGGCCAGGCCCGACTGGCCGGTTCGGGCCTGGCCTGGCCGATTCGGGCCTGGGCTGGCCTGGCCGTTTCGGGCTGGATCGGACCGATTTCGACTTAACCTAGGCTTTTTAACCGGTTTGCTGTATAACAATTTTAAAATACTATATCTTGTTCTTCCTATGAGGAATTTGATTTCATAATAACTTGAGGTGTTTCACCCATTTATCTGACCACTTACGGCCAATCTCACTCATACTACTTAAAATTTAAGGTGTCCCAAAATGGCAAAATTTTACTTAGCAATAAGTATTACTCTGATATTTAAGCACATCTAAAAATTCTTACACAGACTAGAATTCGATGCAGAATTTAAAAATGAAATATTTGAAAAAATAAAGTTGATGGTCGTAACTTCTTTTTGGACTACCCTGTATACATGAATTGAGCATAAAAAAATCGCATTAAAAAATAAAAATCCACAAGTATGAGTGTTTTTCCAAAAAACACACCGCTGAATTTTAAATGAATTTAGACATCACTTCTGGGAGTCACTGTACATACATATAATATCGTATACTACTATACCTATATATATATATATATATATATATATATATATATATATATATATATATTACAAGTGTTAAATGTGAAACATTATGTTTGTGTTTAAGTTGTTGAACAAATTTGTTTTCGGAGTTTGTATTTTATTTGATAATGAAATAAAAAATTATTCTATGAAGGTTGTTTTGCTCTATTTTGTGAGACATTTGAACGTTTCATTGATACATAAAAGAGTTAATAAATTTATGAATTGTCATACCTATTGTCAATGTCAAGTAGGCAGGACTTCTGGTATCGCCGAATGTGGCTTAGGCAGACTGGGTTGAATTTGGGCGGACCGATTCTGGCTAAACTTGCCTTGATAACTTGACTTGGTCGGGTCTGGCCTGGTCTGACGTAGCCGAGTCGAGACCGGCCTGGTCTGGCCGGGCCGGGTCTGGCCTAGCCTGGTCTGGCTGGGTCTGGCCTGGCCGGGCCATAATTGTCAAGAGGTCTAGCTTTAATTGGGCCAAACGTTCGGTGGGTTTATCTGGCCTGGCCTATACTCTGTCGGGCCGGGCCTGGCCTGGCCTGAATTTTTTTAAAAAGTCGCAACTCTAGGATGTACCTATACACACCTTTGTGTTATAACGAAATTTTAACAATTTGTAATGAAAACTGAAAATGTTGATTGTTTTAAGTTTTGACACATCTGATCTTGACAGATGTTTTTTGATGTCTGACATCTGATGTTTGGACACATCTATTTTTTTTAATTTCTACCTGGGTTGGCATGAATTATTAATCCACTTGATTTAATTCAGTGAGTTAATTCGCGAATTAATTTAAATGAATTATTTTCAATGCTAATTGCTGACCATACCTACTGGGAGAATCCCGGAACGGCTTTATATGCAAGGATGTTTGTTTTAGTATTTAATTGTTACATAAAAAGCGTCAAGGCATCCTGGCATTGGCCCAGGAGGAGACCGGGGTAAAATATTTTTTACAGGAAATTAAAATTGGCAGTATAAAGGTAACAAATTATAATTTGTTTCCATAAAATTCTGTTATTCAAGTCATTTTAATACAAAACCAATCGGAAATGAAGCTGTATTAATTATTAAGTACATATCTTTTCGGATGTATTAGTTTTGATTTATCCCAAAAGGCCCAAACAGATCCTGGATAATCCTCATATCATCATGAGCATGATTACTTATATGGTTCTCATCTAGATGGTTTATCTAGACCTGAGATTTAACTTTAGGTTTCAAGTTGAAAAATAAAGTCGGAATTGATTAAAAAAAGTCTTGACTTTTTACTTTTTTGTATAAATCTTGACTTATTCCAATCCTGATTTCTACTTTATTACTATGGGAATCAGCAACATTTCCTTCCGAAAGTCTAGGACCTCCAACCTCCATGTCTCTTCAAGTGACTAGCAAATCTTGTTGTGAGGTATTTTTTTGCCAGATACCTACTTGCTTCACTCATCTTCTTCGTTCATAGCGATATAATAGGCTAGCACCTTGATCAGTCAACGGTTTAGGATTAATGTGATTCTGTAACAATTTTTCATGAGATTCATTTCATTCATATTACATTGAACATCGTTGGTTATTACAAAACTTCCTTTGATATTCCTTTTAGTGCTCGGAACATTGACTGACTACCTATTACTTGAGCGTGTAATTTTTACTGTTAAGTACTTTAATTTTATGTATCTGGTGTGTTCAGCAGGCCCCAGTTACTCCCAATTATCGTTATAACTTTCATTGTTAAAGAACTTTGATTCAGAGCTTCAACCAAAAACTTCGTAATTTCGTCCTATATAAATATTTTAAAGTTTTAGGTGCATATCCATCGTTCTTTTTTTTTAATAAAAGCGATGAATTGAAACAGTATCTTAAGCTAATGCTAATAGCATTATATTTAACTGTGTTGATGTTTGAGGGCATTGTTAGGTAGGTATACTATTTACAGGCCAAGGACATTGAAGGGGAGTCAAAATTTGATATAAAACTATGTATTATAGGGTCTTCATTTTTATTGTGAGCTAGCCTATAACTCCTTCATCTTTGATTTTACAAAATTTTTCTATTATCTGTAATTTCTGCAAAGTATTAGAAATTATGCTCCACGATTTTATCTACAGTAACGTCTCCAATATGATATCTCCTTCTCAGCATGGTTTTATGAAGGGTCGCTCGACTGTTACTAACCTGGTCTGCGTTACCCAATTTATAGCTGATGCTATTGACAATCGTTTACAAACGGATGTCATTTACACAGATTTCAGTAAAGCATTTGACAGGCTTGATCATTCGTTACTGCTTCAGAAACTTGATAGATTTGGAATTTCGGACTCCTTATTAACTTTTTTCAATTCATACCTTCTCAATAGAACGCAATACGTAGTTTATAATGGTTTCAAATCTGTTGAATACCGGGCTACGTCAGGCGTCCCACAGGGATCTATTCTTGGCCCCTTATTATTTATAATTTTCATCAATGATATCACGGAAGTTCTGGACAAAAATTTCCTCCTTTACGCGGATGACTTAAAAATCTACGGCACAATTCATAATCAGAGCGACTGCATTCAACTTCAAAATAACCTTAACCGTGTTAATATATGGTGTGCCGAAAATAAGTTACCATTAAATGTTGGTAAATGTGAGGTTATGTCTTTTTCTAACAGACGGTCCCTCATAACTTTTGATTATAATCTCGACAGTATCAATTTAACACGATCAAAAACTTTCCGTGATCTCGGTGTTGTATTTGATAAAGAATTATCCTTTAATGTTCACATTGACACCATTATTTCTGAAGCTAGTAGAGCATATGGATTTATTGTTCGTAATTGCCGTGACTTCACAAGTGCCGACGTAATAAAACTACTCTTTTTTAGTTTTATCAGATCTAAGCTTGAGTATGCTTCTTTCGTGTGGTCTCCCCATTGTGGTGTACACATCAATAAGTTAGAGTCAGTACAGCGTCGATTTTTAAAGTTTCTTTCCTTTAAATCCGATGGTGTTTACCCATATATTGGATTCCCACATGATGAGTTGCTCAGTAGACATTCTGTCAGCAAGCTTGAAATTAGACGAAAATATCTCTCCCAGGTCTTTCTTTTCAAGATATTGCATAATTTGACTGTTTGTCAAGAATTTTTAAATAATTTATCTTTTGCTGTTCCTACAGTCAGGACACGGGAAAGTTTAACCTTTTATCTACCTGCACCACGTACTAATGTACTTAAATATTCTCCTCTTCATAAAATTTGTGATAACTGTAATCTTTCTTCTAATTTACTAGACATATTTAACTGCAGCCTTAATGACTTAAAAGCATTATATTTTGAATGATTATAATTATGGTTACTTTTTGGATTTTCACTCTGTTTTTAATACGTCATCTAATTGTCGGTAACTGTGCTATATATGTATATGTGGTGTGCATTCCTTATATTATAATTGTACTTTTGATGTTTGTTGTTATGTTGTTTCTCTTTGCATACCCTCCTGTTCTGTAGTTGGGTACTTGTACCTGTTGAACAGTGTATGGAAATAAATAAATAAATAAATAAATAAATAAAAAGACTTTGTTTACGAATTACGGAACTTTCAATACGGATTGAGTCTTTGAACTTTGAGTCTATTGAAGATTCAGAATATGCTATAAGAAACACAATTGGGCATCTGGTATTGGCCTGCCATTGCGTTTATTAGTATAATATGGGAGAATAGACATTTTTTAATATTAAATATAAATAATAATACAGAAAAAAAAAGTGGTCTATCCAGATATATGAAAATATATAAAATGAAGTTTGTCCAATTGTATTTCTGATAGGATATTCTGAATCTTCAAAAGACAACATAAAATCCGTATATAGACATTTTTTTGTAAAATCAAAGATTAATGAATTAGAGGCTAGATGAAAAGTTCAAAATATGTACGTGAAGACCCTGTACATCTTTAAAATAGTTTTATGCATAATCATAATCTAAATCCTCTCAATAAGTTCTCTACATATAAAAACTTTAAATACGAGAATAAAAGGTCAGAGGTAGATAATATATAACTTGTGTGTCCTTGTCATTGCAGAAACACTTCCTTGAATTGTTTATATAGGGTGTCTTAAGTGCTTATGCCTTAATTCAGTCGGCAACATTGAGGACAATTTAAAATAAATACCTACACGTTACCTACTATATGAGGTAGGTTGAAAACTCGTTTTTTACTATATATCGAAAACCAATAAACAATTGCTTTTAAACTTGACCTGATCTATCTCAAATTCTTGCGGCTGTTCGCGGAACCATTCCCTAACAGCAAACTCTACTTCTTGGTCCGAATTGAACCTGCGCCCTTTTCATGATATCATAATGAAGGACCAAACACATGAAAATCTCACGTGGACAAAGTTTGGACTATAAGGTGGATACGACTAATCAAATTTTGAACAGTTTTGAATCCAAACCAAATTTTTAATGGGTTTCTTCCTTATCGATATTTACTTAGTTCATTATTCAACCACTGCCTTATGGGAATAACTATAATAGTCCCCATATACAGCTTTCATTCTCCTATAAATTTCCATTGACTGACACCCCCCAGCGGGCAAAAACTCATTAATAGCATTCATATTATTTTTGGACGGATTTTCTATCATAAATACTATTTTTTAACTATTACAACGCGTAGAAAAAATCAAACTGCAAATATTTTTGATAGATGCTTCAACAATATACACAAATAAATTACATTGCTATTTGCACGAAGTCCTGGCTACACATATCAAACCTGTTTCCAACAATTCTCGTATACAACTTGATAAAGATTCAGGAAACTAATAATTTTACAAAATACAACAAATACATGAATTAATACAACAGGTGTACAACAAATAGTAAAATAACATAAGTATAAGAAGGTACTTAATACATATAGTAGCAACTCATAATTGGGTGACTTATTCTTAATTTAACTCATAAATTTTTATTTTTCTACACGAAGCTGTGAATGGGAACAATTCAATTTACACATTTACATAAAAAGATATGGCTCTTTTATATTATACTCGTATACGTACATAGGTAGGTACGTATAGTAGCACCTTTTTATAATATAAAAATAATCTGTAGAACAAAACAGAATGTGAGGTTCTTGCATAATTGTTAATGTGTTTTTCCCAACCTAAATCATTATTTTCTATCAATTTAAATTCCCAGAAATTGTGTTAATGAACGTGGATTTTCCGTTTAATTTGAGAAGAAGCGATTATAGTCTTAGATCCTTGTATGTAAAATTCAATAAAACAGTTTTATTTAAGAAATAATCAGCTTGTTAGCTGATTTTTTCAATGGTAATGTTGGATAAAAAGGCAGGGACATGAAACGGGAATTTATTCCGAAACTTATTATTATTATTTGTAGAAAATTTACAGTAAAATTTCTAATTTTTTTAAATTAAATTGATAGCAGTTTAGAAAAATATTTTATTTTAGACAGTGGCTAATATTTATCTGATAATAACGGTCCTTATCAGTATATAATTTTGTCAAGTTTGAAAATATTTGATTTATTTATATTCGAGATAGTAATATAGCCAACAATTTTTTTTTAAATAATATGGATGCCCTACCCTATATCTTTTACCACTCCTTAATATCCCTGAAGTTCGACTGATTGAAACTGAGACACCCTGTATACTTATATTTTAGTTAAAAATCTAGTTGTAGCATTTTTAACCTTAATATAGAGATGAAGCAATACTAACATTGAATAAATACTATTATAAATGTAGGTGTAGGTAGGTACACGTCGAAAATATTTCCTTAATAATAAATTTATAAAACTAATGCTTATCGGCAATAAACATTTGTGCTGCATTTTATGAAGATTAGTTATGAAGTTAATAAATAGATGCATTTGCCGAACTTAGATCGACGGAAATAATAATTTATAAAAATTGTTTAATCGTGTATTCATAGTTATTGTACAGGGAGAGCGATTTAACTGGAGAAATAAATTTTTCTCTAAAAAAACAAATTATTTTAAAAAGCATTGTATTTTTACTTACTTTTACAAAAAGATAGAATAGAAATACAAAAAATTTTATTATGTCGCTCCAAAGATCCCTTCATTTTGAATATTTTTTCTGTATAACATTTTCTTATGTTTCCATTATTTAAAAAGTTATGGACAATTCTCTGGTAATTTTTTCTATCTCGTAATTATTGCAATGACATGGTCTGGGGATAAATATCATTTGTCCTAAATGATACTTTAAATACTCCAACCATTTCAACCATTTGTATCTACTTGATAAACAAATTTGGGAGACCATACAATGGAGGAGTATTCAATGCGTGATCCAACCAAACATTAATGTACCTAAGGACAGTAGGACATCAGTTGCTTGAAATTCTTTAGAGTTTCTCATTATAACACCCGTGCTCTAGTTAGTTTTAGATACAGTTGATTGAGCATGTTCATTAAAAGAGATTTTATGGTTAAATGTAACTCTTAAATCGTTGAAAGTGTTTGGTCGCAGTAGATGGGTACCGTCCAGGCTATATGACAATGTAATATGAGCATTTTTATAAGAGACTGAAAGTACTTTACGTTGAAGGAGTTGGTACACAGCCCTCTACCATGAATATTGTACTTCTTCATGTGGATCTTCATGTCATCCGTATATACAGGGTGTTAGTTAAACATGCGACAAAAATTGAAGAGGTTATTCCTTGGAGTATTCTAAGGATATTTTATCATTTGATGATTTTGAAAAAGCGCTTTGTTGCGAAGATATAGGGCGAAAAAAATTTTCAACAAATAACAATTTATTACTAAAAATTACATGTAACATTTCTGAACCTACAATAATTGTTCAACATGGCTACCTCCAGCTCGGATGCAACCATCCAATCTTCTCTTCATAGACTCCCGAACTCTTTCAAAAACACCAAGGTCGTTTCTTATTGAATTACACCCAGCAATTATCCGATCTCTTAAATCGTCTACATCTTCCACTGGCCTAGTATAATCTAATGACTTTAGATGGCCCTATAGGAAATAATCCAGGGGGTTTAAGTCCGGGGATCGAGCAGACCATACGTGAGGGTGGACCTCACACTAAAATGAGGTGGTGCACCATCATACATAAACCACATTGCCTGTCTTGTAGCCAATGGTACATTCTCCAAAAACTGAGGTACGGTTTGTTCCAAAAAGTTGTGGTATACTTTTCCTGGTAGAAATACCGGTCCAATTAGCCAGTCACCCACAATTCCAACGCAAACGTTTAACGAGAACTGATGTTGAAACCGATCTTCACAAATCTCACGTGGATTTTCGTCAGCCCACATATGGTTATTGTGGAAATTCCTTATTGCATTTCGCGAGAAACTGGCTTCATCGGTAAAAAGAATCAGCGTAAGTAGTTGAGGGATTTCAACCAATGTGTGCAAAAGGTATTGACAAAATGCAATACGTGGAGCAAAATCCGCAGGAAGAAGTGCCTGAACGCGTTGAATGTGGTATGGGTACAACAAATTATCTCTCAGAATTTTCCAAACAGTCCAATTACTTACATTCAAAGTATTTGCAATTCTTCGCGTAGAAGTACCTGGATCTTCTTCTATCATGTCCAGCACATTCTCTTCTACGTCTACCGTTCTTACAGTCCTTGGCCTTCCTGGTCCTCCACTTCGCTTCAATGTTCCCGTTTCTCGGAGACGTTGATGAATACTTTGAAAGATTTTTCTATCGGGAGCAATTTTGTTAGGAAATCGTTCAATGTACAGTCGCCTAGCTTCTAATGCATTGTCATCAGCAAGTCCATAAATAAAATGCATGTCAGCCATCTCGGCATTCGTATAGCGAGCCATGATAGAGGACTTCACTAACAACCGTTTACACGTCAACTAGCCAAACGTCAATCAATCTTAACAAATGCGACACATACAAACTACAAAAACAGAACATACAAAAACATACAAAATAATCATTCTGAAGTATCACGGGATGTTGGTAAGAAAAAACAACTCCTTTTTCTTACATGTCTTTTACTTGATACGTCCAGTGTAGTACGCCATACTTTTATTTCACCTACATTAATAATGTGAAAAATACAAAAATTGGATTTGTTGAAAATTTTTTTCGCCCTATATCTTCGCAACAAAGCGCTTTTTCAAAAATCATCAAAGGATAAAATATCCTTAGAATAGTCCAAGGAATAACCTATTGAATTTTTGCCGTATGTTTAGCTAACACCCTGTATATAGTAGATAATTAACATTAAGTTTTAAAGTTGAATTATTTATGTAAATATTGAAAAGTAAAAGGCCAAGTATCGACCCTTGAGGTACTTGCTTCATTTTTCCGAATTTTCATATAATTATTAGATACTTAAAAAATTATCTGGGATAAAAGTATATAGAGATATTAGATGACATGCATTTGGTAAACTGACATGTCAATAGTCTGTGGCACTATGTCCTTCGCTCTTTTCTCTCTCCTCAGCGAAAACTACGAGCCACCACTGCTTGTTCTTGTAAGACGCAAATCGTCGAGGCTTAGTCGGCCAACCATTTTAATAGGGTTAAAGATATCGATATTATCAGTTACCCCTAAATCGTTCGAGTCATGCGAGGGTTCTTATCACAAGCACCGAGCCAATGAACAAAGAGATCGATTTTGGGCCCTCGTTTCATTGGACAGTAAAAGCGGCCGCCGACATCCAATGAATGCCTGAGATTCTGAGTACGTACGCCAGATAGTTTTATCTAGGCATTTGTTTTAGGAAATTTATAGATCTGAAATGGAAAATTTTCCGTCTGTGATATTGCGACTATTATTATACAGGGTGGAGACTTTAACTGGAGTAAATTAGTTACCGGGAGCTGAATAATTTTTCCAAAAATTCCCGAGACACGTCAACGTTGAATGTATTGCTTCCTTTTCCAAGCAATATGCGAAATATAGCCCTTCAGGGAGAGGGGAAACCACCCCCCAACTTTGTTTTTTCAAATACAACACTGACGTGTGGCCCCTCATTGGAAAGGTGACAGAAAAACGAATCCAGGGTACTGATCAGATTTAATATTTTTCACGAGGTTAAGGATTGCATAACATTAAAATGTAATTGTTAAGTTTAATTACTTTTCAACGTACCAATAGGGTGTTTTCCGTATGTGACGAATCAAGTTATAATCCTATACATACTTAGTAATACATCCACAAAGAAGTTGTAATGTGTTAAAAATGCAAATTTTGCATTTTTCAGAATAAAATCAAAAAGTTAGAAAATTTAAAAAAAGGATCTATTTTAAACGGGAACCAAAACACAAGTGACGTCATTAAGCATATAAATGCCACCCGTTTAGTGTTTGTTTATTACATATTTTGAACTGGAACTTTTTATATATATTTAAAACATACAATATAACTAGTATTTCACAATATAACTTAAAAAACTTGTTGCCATACACGCTGATCTTTATTATAATGGAAATATAATGACTGATGTTGATAGCTTCCTGTCAAATTGTTTGTTTATATGCCTGATGACGTCACAAATATGTCTGCCGTAGTAGATGCGTTTTTTAACTAGACATATGTATAATAGGGAAGGAAAACTCAATTTTTTGGTATTAAAAAAAATATGTGAGAACCCCTATTTTGTTGGCAACATTCTAATCTGTGATAGGTTTCGTCCCTTACAATACGTAACATTTACGGTGTTATTGGCATCATTTCATCTCTTATTCTTTCCCTCAGCTCATCATTGTTTGGTTTTTTATTGTAAACCTTACTTTTGAGATGTCCCCACAAAAAGAAATCCAATATTGCCGAACAATAACAGCGTAGTAAGTAACTCATTACATATTTATATAGTAATACATATGCATTTGTTTCTATAATTAGATATTTAGCCCAAAGAATGACACTGAGAGGTTTTATGCCCTTGAAACGGGGCCTTCGTTGAGGAGATGATGTGGAGATGAGATGATTTTCCACTCAACAGTTCCTAATAGTGTCTGAAATATTAAAATGTTAAACTTTTAGACGCTGGGCACGGCCATCTTAACATGATCAAAACCATAAACAAAATGTATAAAAATGCAATTATTCAATTATCAATATCTTACAGTCAAATAAATGTAAATTAATTACGTAATATAATTATAAAAAAAGAAAAAATATGTGATAAATCTCAGGCTTTATGATTATCAGTATCAGCTATCACGCTATCGGTAGGTAAAGATATGAAGGCTTGGAAGGGGCACTAAAATTTATTTTTTGAAATGTCGACTTGTAAGGCTGCTCCCACAGTGGATGCGTGTCCCTGCGTAAATGTGCGGCTACGCACGATTATACGAACTGCTTATTTTAAATAAAAGTTCTCACATAGCTGCAGATCGGTTGGCACGTATACATACGTACAATTGCGACTTTAGAAGAGATCCCGTTTTGTTGGGAAAACTGCTTTTATTCGCAGTTGTTATTTAGTGTTTTTTTTTTTGAAAAACATTGAAATATTTGCAATATTTGGTTAGCCTGCGCTTAATTATATTAAACGTTTCTTCTGTCATTCGAAAATAACTGAAAAATTGCTCTTCATTTTCCTTTAATCTTTCCAAATATGTTGAAATTCATCAAATTCATTTCATTTAATAAAAAATAATTCCAAACACTCGTCAGGTGTTGCTAAAGATAATAAGTAACACAAATAAACTATAAGGTGTAAAAAAGGAACGATATTTATTGAGGTATTTTTTTAAATTTAGAGATAAAACCATCTGCACTGTCCGTATTTCCCACTTATTCAGGTCAATCGGGTAAAAAGTTACCCAGAAAATTAAAACATCAAAGGGCCCACCGTCTTTCCATACAATATTGATACAACAATGGGCTCACAACACAGGCGTGCGCACGGGGTGTGCCAAAATGTTCGAACAACGTGTCTTTTTTTTACTTCAACGAAATAAGGCAGTTTTTTTTTATTCTGACTTGTGGTTGAAGATCGAGGACAGCACGCAAAATTGAAAAATTGTAAGAATAAACATATTAGATAACCAAAACAAGAGCAGCAACTGTTTATCAACAGTAATTTTTTTCCTAACTATGCGTACCCTACTAAACTCTGCTATGCACTCCTCTGTTTCGCAATAAATCCATCTAGCCAACCCGCCACCATTGAAATTCAGTGAAAATATTCTAATTTTACCCCATTCTTGGGGCCTACCAATAATGGTAGCCTGGCAACCATGGGTGGGGGTAGAAATAACAATTTTCCATCGGCAGTACCCCGTCATGGTTTGAAATATTTTAGTATGGACAACAGTATAAGATATACGGTAACTGTATTTGTTTTTACGTCTGTCACGATGATAGTCCGGCCATTTTGAACTTTTTTTGATATATCTAATGCAACTACTGACTTGTGAAATTTTCTATTAGATCCGTATTTAGTGACCGTATTATTTTTAGCAATTTTAAAATGGTTAAATGATATAGCGTTCCTTTAAAGTGACATATATATGCGGCGGGTGGGAAAATGGTAATTATTTTTCATGGGAAATGATTGTGTAGTATTCGAGTGGTGGATAAAAGTGACTTTTTTGAAAATGTGCCAGTGATACAGAATTATGGAATTTTGGGATATGGATGATCGACGTGAAACGAGACATAGAAATCTACAAGGTAATTTTGAAGGGAACTGAGTGCGTGTAATATACAGGGTGTTCGAATAGAGACGGAGAAACGGAACATTAAGCTAACTTTAACGAGAATCCTCATGAATATAACCGTTACAATTGTACATTATTTAATTCGCTCCAATTCAGTAACAATGGAATCTTCAGTTAAGGAACATATTTTTCATATCTACGTTATAGCCTTCACTTAAATGTCTTCATATTCTTCGAATTTTACCTAACTGAGACGTTGTTTCATACAATTCCGCTGTTGCAGCTTTGTCGAGACGCTGGCAACTTCAGGAGTGCCTCAGGGCTATGTACTTGGCCCTTTATTATTGCATATTTCTATAAGTGACTACATC
Organism: Pogonocherus hispidulus; assembly: GCA_963924545.1. Lineage (NCBI taxonomy): Eukaryota > Metazoa > Arthropoda > Insecta > Coleoptera > Cerambycidae > Pogonocherus > Pogonocherus hispidulus. The sequence goes on along the minus strand of OZ004697.1, from coordinate 47,894,556 downwards.
TGACCTGACTTGCGGATGATCATTATGTATATATTCGAATTGATGTACTTGAAAGTGATTTGCAAAAAATTTACCAGTGGTATCGACGTTCAAAGTCGTCCATAAATCTACTAACTTCTAACTCCATGAAATTTACAATGAAACTTTACGCTATAAAGTTCGATTATTATTAAGTGACAAGTTTCTAAAGTTAAAAGTTTTTCGTGGTGTAACTTCATCTATACTTGATTATCTTTGCGGGTTATTATTCGCAACTGCCATCAATTTGAGGGGGACAATACTTTTATTTGGTGGAAGTTTGAATATGCTTTGACTTCCAAACAATAGGAATCCGTGCTATGAATGTCACATAATGCAATTTGCTAAAAATGTCGTGTGGGTTTTATAAGATGGAGGTCATCCAATGATTGAGTTAGGTATTAGTTTGCCTTGATATTGGCATTCTATGATTATATTTCACAACCAAAAATCATTCTAAATTCGTAAGTTTAGAATAAATTGATTTTGTTTGCCGGGAAAATTGATAAATTTACTATAAGATCGAAAAAAGTGGGTGTTTTGCATCATATCTTGAAAATTTGTTTAGAAAGGAGCATCCAGAATGTTACAAAAATTCCACATTCATTCACATTAAAGTTTCAAACTGTTACATTTAGAAATAGAAATCTTCTAAACCTATAGAGTTGACTGAAGAGATTAATAAGACGAAACTGATTAGATTTTATATTTGAGTTATCTAAATTTTTCCGCTAATACTCCAGATGCCCAGAAATCTAGCGATGTCGATGGAAGAGCCAAAAATTATCTCTGTAACTCGATTTCGCAAAGAATGTTTACTTTGGCGTACACGAGGGTAGGCCGAAAAGTAATGTCCACATCTCGTTATCGCCAGAAGTAAACCAGGTAAACACTAACGACTTATATGGGTGTACAGCTGAGTCCTCCATTACATCTGCCATACCATGACACTACATCCGCATACCGATGATAAATTCGACGAGTTTAGATGCTAATTCAAATCAAAGGGAATAAAGTTACGTGTGCAGGCGTCGCCATACGTTACTTAAACCATTGAACTACCTTGAACCATGAACCATTGCAATTTGGAAACCATGAACCATTGAAAACCCTCGCGAATACGGTAGCAGAACGATCAGTTGATAAAAAGTAAGTTGAATGAAGTGAGTAGGTTGAAAAATTAGTAGGTGTAGGTTATCATTTACATTTTTTTATACAGAAAGATTTGTGCACGTTAAGAACTCTATGACTACGCGTTGCTTTAATCGGATTGATGTGGGGGGGTTGCGGGTATTTATGGGTCGAAAGGCCTGAGTGCTGCGGGTAACCGCGCCGCCTTCCAACAACAACAACATGGACTCCATTTTGATTCTACTGTTTACACAGCGTTGAACCAAAGACTATGCCTCATCGCAGAGGTGTCGTGGAGGATTAGAGCTTCATGTCCGTTTATCGTTTGTATGCACCTTTTGTGTCTCCTTTTGAATATCACGGCATGTGTCCATTACTCTTCAGTCGACCCTCGTATACAAATTACTTATGCATTATAATGTAACTATTTATTGGAGCATATAGTCAGAGGCGTTTCTGCTTCTTCTTGTATAACGATAACGAAAAGAAAATCGGAGCCGATTCCTTTTCACTTTCACTGAGCAAGAAAATAATAACGGGCATATGACCGTTTTGCGTGCGGTATAATTAAAGTGTGGTGCATTCTGTATAATAATTAATGTTTGAATGTTTTGCTTGGCCGTGTAGAAAACGTAAACTAAACTCTAAACGAGTTTTTTCTCATAGTTAATGATTGTTTTAGTAATCCTCGTGCTTAGGTGTACACGCAATAAGTAGGTACCTAAATAAATAAAACTCATACTTAATCGTACGGAAAGCCTAATGTTATTTATTTAATATCGTAAGAAATAAAACTGTTAGTTGCTTTGCTACCACTTTGAGAAGTATCTTTTCTAAAGTTTTATTTTTACTTAATCATCTTTATCTGCAGTAAGTTAAGCACATGGCGTAGTTTGGCGATCAGTTGTTTGGAGATGATAGGATACTTTGCTTTTTACACTTGACTATTTGCGATATATTTCTTTAGTCGCTGCATACATTTTTTAACAAACAAAATCGTTTTTCGAGTATCTATAGCCCTCATACCAGAAGGCTAACTCTTCGTGACAATTTCCTGTAACAAACGAGAAGCTGCTGATGATTTAGATAAAACCTTTAAAACATTTAATTTGTATTTGTGTAGTCAAAAAGCAAGTTCTCTCACCTGGGTGATTTGCAGAAATCACCTCTGTGATTTACGGAATTCCCAGGGAGTTGTGCCAATGTAAACATCTACCGGAAGTTGTTAAAGAAAACTGGTCAGTAGTTTTCGAGAATCTTGAAATGTTGGAAGTAAAGAAAGATATACTTAATGCTTTCTTTGATAAGGATTTTCCAGGTTTCCTTCATTCCCGTAGTAAATGGTAATTAAAGTTATAAGTCGTTCCTAGACGCACCCACAGCCCGCAAAATAATAATATGCTGCTCCCTCTCCCACACAAGTTTGTAGAGTTATTATTTATATGGTAGGTCAAAGGTGAGCTTATGTTTTGATAGACACTTTTAAAGAATGAATTAGCAATGGGAAAGAGCGATCAAGAATAAAACATAATGATTCAACTGCCAGTTTGACCATTTGTTAAGATATTTTGGGTTTAAAAAGTAATTTTCCAATGTGTTTTTCATTTTTATGGTTATTAGTTAATGTTTTCTTTTGCCTGGCCCTTGATTTTAAACACTGTTTAATATTCTTAGAAATTCGGTCGAAATAATAAATTATTTTAAACTAAATAACTATTTTCAGAGAAATACAACTATATATCCACACATAAATCTATTATTTTTTATATATCCTTATCTTATGATGAGATAATTCATAACATATCTTTTACTGTTATTATAAGTATTTTAAATGTTGGACTACATGTTATTATTTATTAGTGATCGTTTTGAACATTTTGAAGAGACTGATTCTACAGGATGCTTTAGTAGGTGATATTAAAGTTTACAGAATAAATCCTATATCTGCAAACTTTGGTAATAAGACAATCGATGTATTTGTGTCAGGTCTAAATGTTGCGGAAAATTATGGCCGTGTTTTCAGAAAGATGCAAAAATATTTTTACACCTCTTTATTTTAATTTAATACAGTTGTTGCTGTTGTTCTATTGTGCCTTTGGATGACTTTTTATTTAGAACATTTCATGAACCATTTCAGTGGTGGTGGTAGCTTGATTCTTTTTCGAGTATTTGTATATATGTTACGTGTGATGTTGTTCTACTGAGTGTTTTGAAAGCGCGGTCGCCTTTGAGTTATTGTTTATTTCTGGGCGGAAGTTCTTATGGGACATATAGCGATTCGCTTTTTCCCAAGTGCCATTATAGCAGTGACCTCTAATGTCTTTGAGGAAGATCAAAGAAACTTATTTGAAGGCGATGCCGAAAACAACTAAGTACTCCAGTCGGGGCACAATATTGATAATAATAATTCTTCCCCTCATTATAATCACAATGTTTAACCAGAAAGTTAGGCTTATGTGGGAGTGGTAGCGGTATATTATTATTCTGTAGACCTCATTAATGACCTGCCTATACAGTGTAGGAGTATGTGTGTATTAACTATGATAAATCATATATCTTTGGAGCGTTAAAGGTTTTTGTATCATATTCAGTAGCTTCTGACATATCTGGGAATATCAACGAATTGGCCTCACCCTATACCTACATTTCTTTTACCATTTTGACCCAATTATAAGGTAAGATTGTATAAAAACCGTTAGCTACATCCCGTATTGATTTAAGGCACCTTAAAACAAAGACAACCATTATGCTATGGTAAAAAACGATTCGTCTAAAAAAACAGAATTAAGTTCTATCACGTTTAAGTTAAAATCTTTTGGCATGAAGACTCATATAGTCATCAAAATTGTTTGTTCAATAAACCCCGGTTTTTGTTTACCCGTCACCATGACTACGACCACACTATTTTCCGCCTCAACATGCAAATTGTGTTAGAGGTACCTTCTTCCATCTTCCTTCTCAAATACTAAACGAGAATTTTTAATAGCTTGTTCCATAAAACTATAAATAATAATTCTGAAATAGGAGAATATACTCTTATTATAATAGTCTCATGTCGATCCTAAATAAAAAAGTTAACAATAATAATTATCCGAATTATTTCGCAGGCAAATCAAAATAAACTCGGCAGCAGTTGTAGTTGGCCATGGCAATATAGTTTATAAGTTTATTATTCTTGATAACCATTGTACCATATTGCTGAATTCGATAAATCTACTTGTTTGTCGAATCGAAAGAAAACGTACAAGGTCCTGTAAAAATCTATATGCCAAAAACAAGCAGTTAACTAATTGACAATTTCAGTACCAATTTTATATGAAAATGTTATTGGTTAGGATTTTCTTGTAATTAACATAGTGTTGCATTTAGATAATGGTAAATGGTTTTCACTACACAAGTTAACTTTTGAAAGATCACTCTGTAATCTAGTACAATCATTTTCAGAGGTAGGTAATAGTGAACTCATCAGCATACAGTAGCTCATTAGTTTGAACTTGCTGACAAATATCGTTAGTAAAGAAAATAATGAGCAGAGGCCCAAAAACTGAGCTTTGCGGCACTCCCGACTAGGGATGCCGACGGGTACCCGGGTACCCAATAACGACTCGCTACCCGGTTCCCATTTTAGGACCCGATAACCCGTTAAAAACCCGATAATCCGTTAAATACCCGAATACCCTCTAAGCCCCTGCACTCGGTCGCCCTCTATGTCACTCATATTCATATGACAACTTGTTTTTTTTGCGGTTTGGCGTTGGCGCAGGTTTGGCGATATAAAATATGATATGAATCGGAAAATATTTGCTATGTTGAATGGCTATGGGTTGATATAGCATAATAGATAAATAGCGGGTAACGGGTAAATAACGGGTAACGGGTAATTAACGGGTATACCGGGTTATTAACGGGTAGCGGGTAATTAACGGGTATCGGGTAAATACCGGGTATTGGAAACGGGTACCCGGGTAGTAAAATTAACGGGTATCGGTATCCCTACTCCCGACGCACCTGAAACTTGACAGGACGTTCCTAAATCAATAATAGTACACAAACATTGTTCTATGAGAAAGGTACAAATAGAAATAACTAAAGGAAAGGAGTAGACAATCCAAAATTAGATAATTTTCCCTTTCCCGAATTCTCTAGTCTAATCTGTGAAAGGCTTTAGACATATAAGTATAAACTATATCTACTTAACGACCCAGATCAAGCGATTCTGCACGAAAATTGGTGATGCCAATGAGCAAGGATAAGCAGTATGATTGATTTAACTTTACAACTTTGGTTTAAAACATTTTATAGCCAATAATCGACAAGGTATCAAAGCAAAAATCTAATGTATTACCATCACAACAAATTCAACCATTTTTCTATGACAATAAATTCTTGTTTACGAAGGTAATATTGATTTTAATACTCTACCTCAAGAAATACATTTTGCTCTCATGATTAGAGCTAGATCCATGAAACCCTATATCAGTGTATTTGTGGGAGGACGTTCTATCCAAATCTGTAAAGATACACAGGCTGTTCCATTTAAAAAATATGAGTTGTGGTAAACCTCTCTTTTTTTGGAACACCCTGTTAATATGTCAATAATATGAAAATGTGCCCCTCTTCAAATCAAAAACGACTTGTCTCTAAGATTTATGTGAAAAAACTTTTATACCAAGTTATTCAAGGTGGAAACATTTCGTTGGGTCATCCATTATAACCTGTATACAAGTAAAAACCAGAATTAAGCAAAGTGGAATGACCTCGCCGATCTGGTAAAATGCGGTGATGCATGGGCGTGCGTATTCTGTTTTACCATTGGGCACATTTCAGTTAATATATACTCGTATACTATTCTATAGAATTCTTCTAGTATATGCACTTCCACTTTTTTAACTAACACAAATAAGTATAAACACTGACACAAAGAATAAATACGCTGATAATTTTACCACAAATTTTTACCGTTAAGAAACGCGCGCGAAATAACCCAACACGCCACTGTTTCCCTACTACCTCGAGCATAGTCGCTTGTTGGTTCCTAATTCGACCAATCAACGTCTTTGAAGCTCAGAGAAAAGAAAGAGTAAATACAAAAATATGTATGTTAAATAAGGTTGAACAGCTTGTCGTCAACTTTACGATTTTCGCAGTTGCCAGATATTCGGAAATTCGTTGATATTATTAAGTAAAACACAAATTAAACATTGTGTTTGCTTTAATAAAGTACAATAGGGATAAGGGACGTTAAAGACAAGTAAAAAAATGGGTAAATAAGGTAATTAATACGTTTTCTGTTTTAAATAAGAATACTTTAGAAATAAATGTGACAGCATAGATCTACTCTTTTTCCGGTCTTTGCTTAATTCTGGCTGTGACTTTTAGTCGCATGAATGATTAGGTACTTTGGAAAAGAAAAGGAAATAAAGATCTGGATTAATACTACTCTATTATTCAGTATATATGATTTTTACTCGATGAACATTTCAATTAGTAAAATCATCAGTTCTGTTCTTCACATCATCATCATCATCATCATCAGGCTGGTTGCTGGTCAGCGAAATGCTCCTCGAGCGCAGATTTATCATCAGATAAATCATCATTATCAGTGTTTTTCAGTGATTTTTACTTGTTTCAGGTCGAGGGACGGACTTCGTGGGTGGCATCGACAACGAGGCACTGGATTTCTCCCAGCTGGAAGACTTTATCAACAGTGAGGGGTCGCAGGGCAACGGCACTTACTTCGGGGAGTCGTTGAATACCACCCCCGCGTCCGGCAAGCTTCTGAACGTCATCGTCGAGAACAAAAGGAATACGAATGGGTGAGTGAACGAACGGTGTTTCCAGTGTTTCAAATGCTTATACGGGGTGTGACAAATATGACTAAAAATAAAAATACAGGGTCTAAACGTCGTAGCTCACAGTAAGAAACTCCTACTTAGTCTCACAGTTCGATTTTTTTTTAAATCAGAAATAGACGGCGAAATGCTGGTATACATACCCAGATAGCACAAACCTATTCCTAGAATATACCTAAATTATTCTGAAGGAAGATTGGAATATTATATAGATAAATTTTGGGAATATTTGTAGAATATCGAAAAGTACACACTTTTCTATATCTAGAGAATATTCCTAAACTTATTCCAAGAATAATCCACAAGATAATACAAGAATAATTATAAAATATTCAAATAATAATCGCAGAATAGTCCCAGAATAAGGGAACAAATATTCCGAGATCACCAAAAATGACACAAAGAATAATCTATAAATATATTATATAGATAATTATAGATCATAAATATATTATATAGATTATTTTTAGATTCATTTTTGGTTAGGACGTATTTAATTTAATCCTGGAATATTTTTTTTGGCGGCAGATATTCAAAAAGAAAAACTTCGCCGAAACCTCCATTTAACCAGACAATTTTTTGTGTGGGTCGTGGCTCGTGGCTTGAGGTGTATTGCCACCTCAACCTGACCTGGCTATTAAGCTTCGTCACTACGAGATAAGCACAATGACACACAGGCAGCAAAGACACTTAGAGAAGTACGTCAGCATTCTGCTGGTAGGACATAAGTGTCTCCATCCAGCGGCATAATCACAAACTATAAAAACCAGGCTAGGATGCACTACTTGAAAACAAGTGTGTTTCTGAAGGCGGAACATATTCAAAAAGAAAAACTTCGCCGAAACCTCCATTTAACCAGACAACAATTTTTTGTCTGGGTCGTGCTTGAGGTGGTGAGTAGCATGATGACACCGGGGGCAGCACCGCTGTCCAGTGGTAGAGTCGCAAACGACAGTGCTTTTCGTAGGTGACAATACACCTCAATACACCTTACTACGTTTCATAATATTTTACAAAAAATATTACAAAAATCAAACGCATAATATATTCTCCTAGAAATATTAAACGCATGTTTCTTCTGTATATATTGTTGGTTAGCTGTAATAGACATTACTCGAATATTATTTTCAGAATGTTTTATAACACAACCGCAAGTCTTGGTGCTATTTCACAAAAAAATATTTTGCGAGAATATTTAATGCATATTTTTTGTGCATATTACTAGTGCCAGCTTTAATATATATTACTCGAATATTTTTCTCATAATATTTTATAACGAATATTACGAGAATATTCTATAAAAGAACGCAATATATTAACTCTATAGTAAATATTACTGGAATATTAGATTCATAATATTCTATAACTAATATTACAAGAATATTCTTTAAAGAATACAATATTTTAACTCTATAATAAATATTACTGGAATATTAGATTCATAATATTCTATAACTAATATTACAAGAATATTCTTTAAAGAATACAATATATTAACTCTATAATAAATATTACTGGAATATTATATTCATAATATTCTACAACTAATATTACAAGAATATTCTATAAAATAATGCAATATATTAAACTATAATAAATATTACTGGAATATTCTATTCATAACATTCTAAAATGAATATTCTAAGAATATTATATAAAGTGTATATTTATTATAAGCATATTACTGGAATATTGACAATGAATAATCATTTTAGAAGATTTACAGATTATTCCATAAATAATTTGTGCTATCTGGGTACAGGGTGATTAACGGTGGATGAAAGGATCAACCAATCGTTTGTAAAATTTGTTAACGAATATAACCAAACATGCTCTGACGGTCTAAAATATTTTCGATAGTCTGGTGTTGCCAGTTGTATGTAAAACTGGCAACGTCCTCGTGAATTTAAATGGAATACCCTGTATATATTTTCATTTTTGGGTTCTACATGAATTTCGGAGTAACTTTTGTTAATATTTCCCTATATCTATGTCAAGTCGTCTTCGAGATATTCAGCAAAATCCGTCTTTCAATAAATCGTGTTACCTCTCTATCATAAAATAATCACAAGTCGAACTTTGGGGTACAGTTAGACAAGGACTGCGGGTATCTCATCCTTTAGTTAAATATTTGTAGTAACATAGAGGGTGGACTAGAAATAACTTTTTTAAAATGCTTTAAGACAGTGATCAAAAGTCAATTTTCTTAAATAGAATGCCCTGTACAGGGTGGTCCAACTTATAATAGCAGGACTTCATCAAATGATAGATAACGTTAAAATAATAGCAGTTTCTCAGTACACTTATATCCGGGAAAGCTTCCTTTTCTAGATACAGAGTGTTGAAATTTTGGAAAAAAAGTATATTATTTTAAATATTGCCAAAACAGCTAGTTAGAAAAATAGGAAATTTGGCACACAGTATCAGCTAAGGACCCTTCACGATTTAAGCCTTATGGTGATAAATTACGAAAACCAGCGGCGGAGTATGCCATCACCCCTTTTCGAAAAAATCTTTTACGCCACTGACTTTACTGCAAATACAAAAATGCAAATCTATGGACCGATGAGTCATGTTTTACTCGACGAGGTATTGTAAATTTTTACAATCAACATGTATGGGCACATGAAAATCCACATTAAATCAAACCACGAAAGTTTTAACAAGAATTTAGTATTAACATTTGAATAGGAATCTACAATGGAAATCTCTTTGGCCCTTATGTACTTCCACAGCGACTAAATTCTGAAAACTTTCTGGAATTTTTGGAGACTGAGAATCCGAATATGTGGGATGACATTCCACTCTATTTGCGAAGACAAGCCTGGTTCCAACTCGATGGGTGTCCGCCGCATTCTAAATTCTAAATGTAAATGGCCCAACATTACCTGATAAAACCTCAAATATCTCGAAAACGGCGCGCTATATGAAAAAAATGAAAGAATACTTTTTTGTTTTAAAAAGCATGGGGCATTGAATCACGTTATTGTGTTTGCAATAAAGTCAGTGGCGTAAAAGATTTTTTCGAAAAGGGGTGATGGCATACCCATAACTCCGCCGCTGGTTTTCGTAATTTATCACCATAAGCCTTAAATCGTGAAGGATCCTTAGATGATACTGTGTGCCAAATTTCCAATTTTTCTAACTAGCCGTTTTGGCAATATTTAAAATAATATACTTTTTTCCCAAAATTTCAACACCCTGTACCTAGAAAAGGAAGCTTTCCCGGATATAAGTGTATTGAGAAACTGCTATTATTTTAACGTTATCTATCATTTGATGAAGTCCTGGTATTATAAGTTGGACCACCCTGTATATTATTGCCGATTCAGAAAGCTGACATATTCCGTTATTCATCTATGTGTATTGTATACTGTATATCAAAGTGAAGAAATGGCATTTCAGCGAAGACAAAAATGTTCAAGTCCTATCCGCTATAAGATAACAAGCCATATATTATGTATTTCTGGGGCAAATTTATAAATAAAAGCTTATAAATCCAAAACTTTGCTAGTTAGATACAGTATGCATCACGAATAGCCGAATATGTCAGCTTTCTGAATCGACAATAATATACAGGACATTCTCTTTAAGAATATTGACTTTTGATCGCTTTTATTAAGTCATTAAAAAAAGTTGCAAACGGTTGATTGACCTGTTCTTATACTTCTAATGCTCCATCTACCGTGAATCACGCTGTATATTATGCATCAAACGGATGTTAATTTCTGTCCATCAGATCTGTACACAACCTAACTCTACGGTCGGGAGACACCCCGTAGATGATATTTAAATAATACTATTCCTAGAATTTGGATAGGTTTTCATTAACTAATTAACATAAATTACACGAAACAATCCGCACAAAAGTATTCATTTAGAATAATTTCACGAATCTCATTTCTCATTGTTGTATTGTTTTTGTATGTGCGGTTATATAATTAATGTTTGTTTAACACGATTAAGTTCAGGCACGTGATCATGCCATTCGAATGAAAATAAAGGTGGAAATGAATAAACTGATCACTCCCTTCTAATAAATACAACATGATATAGTCATGGCATGCATGACTATAATTTTTTACAGCTTATTTGAAAAAGGACTTACATAGTTTCAAAGGGAAGTAAATTCTCATTGAGACTGCAGTTATCTTAGAAATAAATTTGATTTATGATGCATTTCATACAAAAAATATTGCAATTAGGAATAGGGTTGAGCAAAATGTGCTACGGTATTAGAATTTGGGCAAAATACCTATATTTTTTCTTCAATAATACTTACATTATATTATGTAAGACGTATTATAAAAAAGGCCTATTGTTTTACTAGTAAAGAAATATTCTTTGGTTAGGTACACTAAGGTGTACCTAACCAAAACAACGCATTAAAAAAAGAGTCATGTAGGCATGATTGCTCAGAACTGTCAGTTTGAAATTAAACGTCACGTCAGATCGCTTTCTATACAAGCATAAATCTCTGAAGAAATACAGTTTTAATTGTGACGCTTGAAGAAAAAATATTATATGTTACTTGGAGTATAAAGCTCTTTATGTGTTTCGCCCAGTTTACACAGCCTTGGCTAACGCCTCGGCTGCATAAGCTTCTGGGCTCAATATATACTGTTCGCCTTCTACTCCTAATACCTAGCATAATAATAAGGAGATTTTGAACCCCTTAAATTTTACCTTATTGTTATCGTAATCGTTATACTGAGCATGCGCAGTGCCAAAAATGATACTCTTTTTGGTACTGCGCATGCTCAGAATAACGATAACGACGTGCTAAAATTTAAGGGGTTCAAAAACTCTATTACTATTCCTTATGTTTCTTATGTTTGCAAAGATGAATTTTAGTCTTATTATTATTATCATTTTTTTTACATTTTAAATATTTGTCAATATTATATATTATTATTTCTTCTCGCATTTTTTTACGTACGATATACACTTGAAAGACGTCAATAACGAATATAAATATAAATTTGAAACGATAACTGTATCAGAAAACTAGATAATTTATTAATTAATAAGTTGATAGTTAAACCCAGGGGTATCTACTTATGATATCACTACTTACTAGTATGCAAGCAGTGGCGGCTCCTCCTTAAGGCCGCATGGCCGTGCGCCCCTCCTCCAAAAATACCAAAGAAATCTTTATTATTATCATTATTGTAAATTAAATGCAAATGTTAAAACATGTATTGTGGTACAAAATTATTATTAGGAAAGGCTCGAGCGCTTGAGCTATCGTACTTATAATGCCACAGTCCACATTACTGGATCACCACAGCACACCACTGCACAGTGAGTAAAGCATCGCAGCTTCGTGGCCGCACTTTGAGTCGCGGCCCAGGTAACTATGGCAACCGACCCGATCTCCTTTTCGACTAGACTCGTTAGATACTTTCCGTATGCTTATATTATGTAGATTTGGCCGCAATTATTTCGCGGCCCTACGCCAACATTATTAAACATTATCACATATTTTTAACATTATTAAATTACTTATTCAATTTTTGTGAAAAAACAATTTTATATATTACTTAACATGAATACTGTTAGTAGTATAATTAGAGCTAATTTTGCAAATCTTCCACTGGAAAGTAAAGTATAAATAAAAGAATTGGGCGTTGCCTTCCCAATAAATAATTTCAATGAAAAAGTTATGGAAAAATTTATTTCTATGAAAGACCGTAGAGCTGATTTCAATTTTAGAAAGTGAGTGCACCCGTGTATAAATAATTGTATGAAGTTTTGTTTACCTACGTAATAATTTAATGTGTCGTTTGATAACTATAAATTGAATAACTAAAATACTTTTGAGTTTGTAATTGTGCCATATCGTTTTTAATTAACGGTTATCTAAAAATTAAAAATAGTTATGTTCCTGCTTCCTGAATTCTCGTTTTCAGCTTTTTGAAGGTAACGTCCGTATATGTAAATTTTTGATATCTAAATATTAATTACCTACCTATTTAAATATTATTTTAAACAATTTTTGTCGAGATTTCCGTCAATCGTATTAAAAAAGAGGATATTTGTGTAACGAAAGTTATTTTTTCAAGCAAATATTTTTGCTCTGCGAATTTCTAATTTATAATTTTAAGGGGTTTGACCTTGAAATGTGCAAAATTTTCGCCTGCGACGCATTTTTTTTATTTCTGCGCCCCCCCCATAACCAAATGTCACCAGCCGCCACTGTATGCAAGGTAAACAAATAATTAATAGATATGCCACTATTGATGTTTTTTGGGGCTACATTTAATACATGTTTTTTAGTTTGAATATAAGATAAATATTGCTTAGTATTGGGTCATTTTTATGGGGATATAACAAATTCGATTCAATTCAGATTTAATTGTAACAGCATATTTTATATTATAGAAGAACAAATACAGAAGGCAACAGTTGTAATATATACAGGGTTGCTTAAAACTATGGAAATGTTCGATTATTTCCTAATGTAAGATATAGCTACCGAAAAATGTTAAACACAAAAGTTTTAAGGGTTTTTTAAATTAATTATAATCAAGGAAAATTAACTATACAGGATCAGTCAAAAAGTCATGGAAAAATAATAGAACTTCGCCTTCTTTAATGGAACACCCTGTATATTTTTCATTTTTGGTTAGGACTTTCCTTCAAGGTAACGCTGATATAGGAGTTGATGGTTCTATCAATAATAATAAGTAAGATATGACCAAAAGACTGTGCCATAATAAGAGTAATGTGTTGGACAGGGCTTCCAAGCAATTTATGTTCTCCTTTCAACACACTACGCTTATGACACACTCTATTAGTCTTTATTTCCTTACTATTATGGATAGACCCATCAAATTCTATATCATGTTATCCTGAAGGAACGTCCTAACTAAAAATGAAAAAATATTCATGGTGTTGCATTAAAAAAAGCAACTTTGTTTTTCCATGAATTTTTTACTGATATTGTATACTTAATTTTGTATTGATGTATAATTTTTTTTATTATAATAGATTTTAAAAAACCTTCAGACTTTTGCGTTTAAATTTTTTGTTAGCTATCTTACTTTAGGAAATAATTAACCGTTTCCATACATATCAGCCACACTGTACATATTTGTGTCGGAAATCTCTCTTTTTTCCTAATATTTAACGTTTTCAATAAAATGAAAACTGTTATTTCATTTATTTATTTATTTCTTTATGAAAATATATGAATATACAGAATGTCTACATAATCATTAAGTCAGATTGTGATTGTTATATATCAATCTAAAAATAAGAGAAAAAATTACACTTTTTCGCAAATTACACATTTTGTAGGTATGATTTTATACATTCAAATAAACATTACTTCCGGTAGTAACTTGCTTCGGTTTATAATGAGACAAATTGAATATATTAAATTCAGGGCAAAGGCACATAGAATAATTCACACACATGCACATGTTAACAATAGGGGAATATTTTCGTAGGCTGGTTTTGTATGACCATTTAAAAATTATATGGCGGGCCGGGAACAGACTTTATATGGTACCAGAGATTGTGTACTCTGATGGTACATAAAATTTAAAAGATTTGATAAAATTTCAGCAACAGATATGTCTCCATTCAAAAACTTAGCAATAAAATTACATTATTTATGTTTTTTTTTATCTTAACTGTTTTTTATTATATAATATTGTTTTCACTTGCCATAAAAATACCTTATTATTGCTCAAATATTGTTTACTTCAACTGCTTAAATAGAAGTAAATTGAATTTTATTATCAACAAAATGCCTCCAAGTTGATATATCTACTTTTAAAATGCAATTATCTCAAAACTGGCTTTTTATCACTTATTGGGTTTTCGCACCACACCCTTATTTATTTTTCTCCTGTGTAAAAATCTTTTGATACCAAACTTCTGTCTTCTAGATTCATAGTGATTGTACTAGTTAGAGTAGGTACCATGAGTATTCTTTCGTATAAACATTTGCTAAAAATTTGTTTTGTATCATTGCAATCATTTGTGCGAAAACTGCAACTCTGAGGTCCTATATTTATGAAGCAAATTCTAATTTAAACCTCACAAAACTAAAAAACAGAAATTTAGTTGTTTGGCAGCTAAATTGTGTTAATAATTTTTGTTTGACAGTGATGTAACAAATGTTACCTACTCTATCCTTCAAAATGTAAAGGTTTAATGATTTACAAAACATCTTAGTTTTACTACTCATGAAAATATGTTATCTTATTTATTTAGTAACTGTAATCAAACTATTATTATCTTTCAGTAGTTAAAAATTCAATGCGATGAAAAGTCACAAGTATCTAAATCCCAGAAGAGAGTTTTAATTCAAAAACACAAGCATTTTTTAGTATAAAGTACGAATGAAAAATTAAAACAGCTTTCCAATTATAGTGTCTATAAAGTTATAATTTAATATAGCCGTTATAATTTTATATATAATATAATATACAGGGTGCTTCAAATTCGATGCAATACACGGGAATCTCGGAAACGGTAAGAGATGCGAAGTCGGTTAAATGGAGGCAAAGTTGCGTATTCAGGGGGGCAACATAATAGTGAAAATAAATCAAGACTAACTTGATTAGTTTTCGAAATATTTTGAAAAAAACCGAAAATTTCGATTTTCGTTTATATTTTTTTGCGGGGCTATTCAATGAGGTATTCAAAAATAAAGAGCACTTTTCTATAGCAACTTTTTGCCCTTTATCGGATGGTGTTAGCCAATTTTCCGCAAAACGTTTCGTTTCCCGGAAACGAATATCAACTTAATTTTTTTAAATACGGACCTGGAATTTTTTTTCAATTTTTTGGAAGCATTTTTGTAACTTAATAGAATGCCGCCACAAAAGGAACCAGATTTAAACGTTTTGTCTCAGAAAAATCCATCATTAGCATTTTTGTTTCGACTTTTGTTAATTCTAGATATTAAAAAAATCTAAATCACAACGTTTAAATCTGGTTCCTTTTATGGCGGCATTCTATCAAGTTACACAAATGCTACCAAAAAATTGAAAAAAAATCCAGGTCCGTATTTAAAAAAATTATGTTGATGTTGGTTTCCGGGAAATGAAACGTTTTGCGGATAATTGGCTAACACCATCCGATAAAGGGCAATAAGTTGCTATAGAAAAGTGCTCTTTATTTTTGAATACCTCTCGAATAGCCCCGCAAAAAAATAAAAACGAAAATCGAAATTTTCAATTCAATTATAATCAAGTTAGCCTTGATATCTTTTCACCATTATGTTGCCCCCCTGAATACGCAACTTTGCCTCCATTTAGCCGACTTCGTATCTCTTACCGTTTCCGAGATCCCCATGTATTGCATCGAATTTGAAGCACCCTGTATATACTTCTTAATCTGAATGTATGTGTAACCCGATATATATATTTTTTTTTTTCAGGCATTCTCTACCTGAAAGTCCGCCTGACAGCAGCTCAGAGCACCCCTACAGCCCGCAGGACGGCTGTGAGGCCCCCATACCAGCCCCCGAATCGATATACACGAATCTCACTCAAAGCATTTATAAACC
The DNA here is from genome assembly GCA_963924545.1 of Pogonocherus hispidulus. Taxonomy (NCBI): domain Eukaryota; kingdom Metazoa; phylum Arthropoda; class Insecta; order Coleoptera; family Cerambycidae; genus Pogonocherus; species Pogonocherus hispidulus. Next base: position 47,878,029 of record OZ004697.1, on the reverse strand, counting down.
CACCATCCACAGTCCTATCCTCACGGATAACTTGATACTGGGCTCCCATATCGTCGTCACAGATCAGAGCAATGAACAACAGCTGTTAGATAATGGGACCATCCTTCAGGATAACAGACTGCTGGTGGGGGGTGACATTAGAAACGGTACTGCGATTTTAAGCAATAGGATCATCCAGGAGAATCTTCAAAATGATCCGGGCATTCTGCAGGACAGAATGATCATTCCTGAAACTAACGTTCCTGGTAGGTATTAGGTGTGGGAAGCGTGCAGGCCAGCACAGACTAGAGGAGAAGCAAGATTTTGTATTTAAAACTTTCTCTCTATATAATATTTATTATACAGTGAGGACATAAAGTCCGTCCCCCCCCTCTAATTTTTGAACAACTGGGTAGATTGTGATGAAATTTGGAATGATAATATATGACTAAATTCTGCATTTTTTGACATATCAATGACAGCTCTGAATGTCAAAGTGACAGCTGGGCGCGCAATAGGAACATTTTTTTAAATGGAAATGGGTGTCGAGTAATAACTCATTTTGAAGCTATTTTTATGCTCAAAACATCCCCCAAATTTGAAAACATTTGGTTCAGTAATTTCCAAGTAAAACCAGTAATATCAGTTTATAACATAATCTTTTTACCACATAATCTTTATAATACAACTTACCCATGGAACATTTATTTGTCAGGAGGTTCGTGGTGGTCATTTTCAACATTTTTGAAGTAACACGTGTTTTTTAAATTTGTTTCTGCCTCTACGTTTAATTTAAATTATTTCATAATTTTTTAATTTAGGTTATTTTAGGTTAGGGATGGTTTATTGTTATTTGTTTACTTTTAATTTTTGTTTTGCTTTGAATAATTTACAATAATTTGTAATATATATGCAAAGAAATGATGTAACAGAAATCGATATTACTGGTTTTTATTTGGAAATTACTGAACTAAATGTTCTCAAAATTGAGGAATGTTTTGAGCATAAAAATAGCTTCAAAATGAGTCCCCACTCGACGCCCATTTCCATTTAAAAAAATGTTCCTATTGCGCGCCCAGCTGTCACTGACATTCAGAGCTGTCATTGATGTGTCAAAAAATGCAGATTTTAGTCTTATATTATCGTTCCAAATTTCAGCACAATCTACCCAGTGGTTCAAAAGTTAGAGGTGGGGGGGGGGGGACTTTATAGCCTCACTATACTTATTGCAGTTAAATAAAAAGTTGCAGCTCATTTAATGAAATAAAATATTATCTCAAATTCTCCGAGTCTAATAATAAAATAATCTTCCAGATAATACTCGTCCAATAATATTACCCGTCTCAGAATCTGCACAAAATTTTGATAGAAGCATTTATAAGAATGAGGACTATGACAAAAATATAGTGCACCTAAATTACAACCATAGTATAGAAAACTTACAGAGAGCAAACATAGAAAATAATATGTGCGAACAGAGTTTGGACAACATTCCAGGGGTCTACACAAACTTGCAGTCAGCTTCTAAAAAGAGAAAGTTGTCGCAGGATTCCCCGTTGGTCAAAAGCGAACCAGGTGAGTTTAAATTTTATAATGAGCCCACCTTTCTGTAAAACGCCTTGGTGAAAATAATTTTACCAAGGTGTATTTCCCAAAAGGTGATAACATCACAATTTTCTCCAAGGGATTTCGTGAAAAGATAATATTTGAGAAAAATATAACGATTTACAGAAAATTGTGCTACGAGCCAACTGAGCCCATCCGATCAAATGACGACATCGATAGATGAGGAGTATGCTTCATCTGAGGCTTGCCTTTCAGAATCTCAGTACCAGTGTATTAGATTTAGTGCCTTCCAACAGTCAAACTGGCATGCTTTGTGTGACCAAAACTTTACAGAACTGTAAGTAATGAATGTTTCTAGTGTGAGTCCAGGTAGTATTTCTCATTTTTTTTAACTTTTCAGACCCGTGCCTCACTATAGGGTGGATGCCGACAAAGGATTCAACTTCTCTAACGCAGACGACGCATTTGTTTGCCAGAAAAAGAACCACTTTCAGGTAAAAATTGCAAGATCAGTGTTCGGATCAGCGTTATTAATAATTGTTTTGTTTCAGATCACTTGCCATGTTCAGCTTTTGGGGGAGGCGCATTTCGTGAAAACTCCAGAAGGTTTCCAGAAGATATCCAGCTTCCATTTACATTTTTATGGTGTTAAACACGATTGCCCCACACAGACGATAAGGGTTGAGCAGAGTCAGAGCGACAGGAGCAAAAAACCGTTTCATCCGGTCTTGTAGGTGTTGGTTGTACGGTAACTAAACTGGAATATTCTAAAATACCGTTGATTTGTAGGGTGGAACTGGTAAATTCACAGGTTACGAAAGTGACGGTCGGTAGGCTGCATTTCAGCGAAACAACTTCAAATAATATGAGGAAAAAGGGAAAGCCAAATCCGGAACAAAGATATTTTCAGGTACACTCGTCGGATAAAATAATAGGCAGTGACGTATTACCGCGTTACGTAATAAATTGTGGTGGGGACTGTAATTCCATAGGCGTACGCAAAAATCATTGGAAAGGTGCTAATAATGTCAAATAAATATAAAAAATATCAGAACATGAACGGTGTTATAGAAATTGTGAATCGTTTTCTAAACTCGCCTTACAGATTAGTTGTACATGGAACGAAATTGATGAATATTGCCACAGATATTAAAAGAACGCTTTTAAGTGTTGATGGCCCACCACCAACCCACAGCCGCCACCGAAAACGCAATTAATCACATTCCGGAGCAAGTTTACTATTTAACACTTCACTTCACTTCACTTCACTTCACTTCACTTCACTTCACTTCAGTTCACTACACTACACTACACAACACAACACATGTCTACACATCCTTCATTTAACCATGTCTCATCCAAATAATATATTTTCTATTTAAAGCGTGAAATTCTCTTATTTTCTCCAAATATTCTCGTCTCCATGTCACAATCTTATTTTTCTCTATAAGCATACTCTTGCGATTCCGTTTGCAATATTTGAAATTCATTTCATGCATTGTCCTTATAAGCAATTTATACGAGAGTTGAAAAAGAAACCATGAGTTTTTCGCCAAATAGCATATTTCACATTTTCATTCACAGTAATTTTTTTTCTTCCCCGTGTTTCCATTTTCTTCTTTGCGTCTGTGTCTCCATATTTTATTGCACGAAATACACTACGAACGGAGACTTTTGTTAATTCACTACACTTAAATTTTTATCACGCTTTTAATCCCTCATAGAAATTTTTTATCATACGAATTTCCTCGCTTGTCAGATGAGATCGTCTACGCATTTCTAATCCACTACTCCCAGCGATCGCTTCCATAATAAAATCCCTTTCTTCGAACACTAAATAAACTAAGTAACACATCACCAAGTTCACCAATTAATATATACAGTCCAGACACAAATTACAGCATTTCCCGCGTTTTACGCTTATGTCAGGCTGCGATGAACTACTTGGATGTGTGTGAAATGCGCATGTCCGATCTTCTAGACACTCTTAACTTTTGTTGCAAATGTTGCATATCTCGCTCTTCGTTTTTTAATTCGTTAAACAAAGACGGAACTATATCCGACGTAAAGAATTGTAGTGGGATGGAATAGAGAAGCATGGAACCACCATGGAACAGACAATTTATAGTTCTGCTCAATAGTAATGCGTAAGCGGCATCACTTTTCTATGTGCTAACGTTTGTGCCGCTGTATTAAGTATTTACACTTCGTCCCTATTCTGTATCGAATTAGATCATGAGTCACTGCCTATTAATTTAGCCAACAAGTATAGCTTGAATATTAGTGCGTATAAATGTTTTCTTATACTTTCTAAATGTTTTAGCTTGTCGTTGGTCTTCATGCTCACACTACAAGTGGAAATTTTCCTGTTATAAGCCACGCGAGTCAAAAAATCATAGTTCGGGTATGTATTTACGATTGGAGTAATGAAGTAACACAGATGAAACTTTTTTCTGGTTTTAGGCCTCCAATCCGGGACAATTTGAAAGCGACGTGGAGTTATGTTGGCAGAAAGGTCAAACCCAGGTTGGTAGAAATGTTATTCAACTCTTGCATCTAATATTCCTCTCGTTTGTCCTATGTAAAATGGTAGTGGAACATTAAATATATTAATTGTTGCAGGATTCTATTGTACATAATGGAAGAGTTGGCATAAATACCGACAGACCCGACGAATCGCTTGTCGTCCACGGAAATATAAAGATAACCGGCCATATAATCCAACCGAGTGATATAAGGGCGAAGAAAAACATCGTCGAGTGCAATACCGCCGAGCAGCTGAAAAACGTACAAAAATTGAGGGTCGTCAGGTAGGAAACTCAATCACTTGAAATTGTTTTATTAAAAAAATTCACCAAATATATTTTGAAATAGATATGAATATGAGCCAGCTCTGGCGTCGCAGTTAAGTCGAGGGAACGAGTGTATCGATACAGGCGTCATAGCGCAGGAAGTCGCCCAGGTGCTCCCGGAGGCCGTTAAGCCCGCAGGGAATCTCGTTTTGGAGAACGGAATCTCCATAGAGAATTTCTTAGTTGTGAATAAGGTAAAATTTATCGAGACCAACAGAATATCTTTTTTCTACGTTCATGCAAAAAACAAAACTATTGAACTATATTTAGTGAAAAAACTGGTTCTTTATTGCACTAGTGCAATAAACATTTTATTGCACTCATCTGTCATTCTACTACAGCGTTTTGTGATCATGACAAACTTAAACGTCAAATCGACGTGACACTTAGTGCCACCTAAATAAAACATCTTTTGGTTTTTGTATGAACGTCGCGTGCAATAAACACTTACTTTTTGCACTTGTTGCATAAATAACTATTTTCTACGTTCATGCAAAAAACAAATTTTTACTTTATTGAACTATATTTAGTGAAAAAACTGGTTCTTTATTGCACTAGTGCAATAAAAAATTTATTGCACTCATCTGTCATTCTACAGCATTTTGTGATCATGACAAACATAAACGTCAAATCGACGTGGCACTTGATGCCACCTAAATAAAACATTTTTTGGTTTTTGTATGAACAAAAACCATGATTTTTATGTCAAAAAGTGAACTTTAATAAGTACTTTCGCCCTGCTAAATTTGAAAATTGTATTTAAAAAAATAAGGGGTATACCATGATTTGTGTCACGCAGTATAGTTATCTACTAAAAAATCAGTAGTTCATGAACATGATTATTTTTTAATTAACTTATGTATCCACTTCACTTCCGAGTATCTATACACCAAATATCAAACAAAAGATTCGCAGAAACACATAGTTAGTGCAATTGCAGTGCAGGTAGTGCACTGCAATTGAAAGGAGTTACTACAACTGTCTTCTGTTCTTTTTAAAATACTTATTTGAAACAGGCAAAATTCTATATGGCTGTTAAGACAATTATTTCAGATATGTTAATGTACCGATGTATAAAAAAATACTCTGTACACTTTTTTAGGGCACCCTCTATATTACTAATTTATATTAAAAATGTGCCTTCATTAGCCTTATTAACATTCCTCTTATCTGATTTGTTTTCAGAATAATGATGAAAGTTTAATCGATAAAAAAAGTACTGATTACACACTCTGAATATACAGGGTGTCTCAGGTTTTAATGGGGGAAATATAATAGGTGATAGTACTTGCAAAAATGAAAAGGAAAGTTCATATAAACTTGTATGTTTTAAAGTTTTGTTTTCGAGATAAGGTTGTTGAAAAATATTGAGCCTTGTCACTGCTTTTGGTAAATTTGATGAATTATGTCTCTATTCTATGATAAATTATGTCCAATTTTTATGTCTTGCAATTTTTGTTTATCTTTCTTATGTTTCGAAAAAAATTAATTCGTAAATTTATTTTTCCACGGGCCGGCGGATAAACGAATTTTATTGTTTATCTTGAAAAGAAAGCAAGATAGACAAAAAATGCAAGAGACGGAAAAATTGTATTTTTAATTACTGAATCGATAAAATAAACTTATATTAAACTTATAAAAAAGCAGTGATGTGCTTACATTTTTCTTTAAACTAACTATTTGTGATGATGCCCTTAGAATAATTAAATTAAATCTAATTACATAAAATTAAGTCTCTTACTTATTGCTAAAAAAGTTTTATAAAAAACGGCCAAGTAGTTTTTAAGATGTTTGAAAAAATTGTTTTTTTTATTAACTTTAACACTCCATATCTCGCAAGCGAGCTTTAAAAAATACAAGCTCATATGAACTTTTCTGTTTATTTTTAGCATTTTATCATCTATTAAATTTTCTCGGTTAAAACCTGAGACCCTGTATACTTATTCTTAAAATTGGTACTTACATTTAGAAAAAGATAATACAACCTATCTGCCCTTTATTAATATTTTTCCTTCACTTATCGCAGGAAAGGATATTCATGGAGAACATAGGTGCCGTAAAGGAGCTCTGCAAGGTCACTGATAATCTGGAGACAAGGATAGATCAGTTGGAGAGGATAAACCGAAGGTTGAATAGGCTGAAGAGAGGCGACAGCCTTAAATCTACGAGCACTGGTAAGTTTTCTATTGAAAAACTGTTATTCTTACCCGATTCGATAACATTTTTTGCAGTTAACAGTTCCAAGTTGTCGTCGTACTCCCACAAGTGCTCCAAACACCACCACTCATGCCAGAAAGAAGAAGAGCTTTGCTCAAATAAGCTAATACAAATCGTTATAGTTGTTTTAGTACTAATTATGGCTTTTTGGTAAGTACAAAAATAACTTATTTCTTAATTAAATCATTTTTATCCATTGAAATAGCGTTCCGTTGACATTGAATGTTTTTTGTTTGTACGGCTTTTCATTAGGTTTAGTTTCTTTTAAAATCTAAATGTTGAATTTAAGATAAAAGAATCATGCAATAATCGCAAGAGTATATTAAGAACCAGAAGGATATCTCAACTAACGTACGGTTTTCTTGTATCTAGTATCACGTAGTGATACTCCCCCCAAAAATAGGGAAAGATATGGCCAGTGAGTAGGCCATTCGAACAGTCCCGAGTTTGTTGTATCTAGTATCCACTAGGTGGTACTCTCTCCAAAAACAGGCAAAGATCTGGTCAGTGAGCAGGTCATTCGAACAGTGTCCTGAGTTTCTTTTATCCAGTATTTACTAGTGGTACTCCCTCCAAAAACACAAAGATATGGTCAGTGAGTAGGTCAATCGGACAGTCTGGAACATTATATGCTCTTATTAATCACAAAGTGGTTATTTTCAATAAAATCTTTGTTCTTTGCATAAAACTATTTGAATTCAATGAATTTTATCCATTAATAAGTTTAATAATGGAATTAAGAAATGGGATATGCAATATGACATCCCTTAGGACAGGGCTGTCCAACTTCAAGCGGCCCAAGGGCCGCTGTAAATAAAATTGCAGTTGTGAGGGCCACATCATATAATACTTTGTATGCAACTTTATTAGTGATTTATATTAGGTACAAAAAAACATATTTAACGTTTTTCGGTCTGTGAGTCTCTATTTCACACTATTAACTCTGCCCGTCCCGCTTGACTAAACCTTCTTACATGCGCGCGAATGGCCACTCGAATGTTTGAGAGCGGTCCAGCGAGACTCGAGAGCTCTAATGTTCCAGTAACTTCGTTGCAGCCTTCTATCCATCGCCAGTGACGTCACATAGCCTATGTATGTGTTATGTTATTTTATTTCATCGTTGGTCTAGAACTCACTTGTGTTATTTTCGTTTTTAGACATATTTCGATTTTCTATCAGAAGCATTGGAAAATAGAGCTCAGGTTCACGCTATTTATACAGACTTCTCCAAAGCCTTTGACAGGGTAAATCACCAACTTCTCTTGAGTAAGCTCCGATCAATGGGTGTGAGTGGTCTTCTTCTACAATGGTTAGAAAGCTATCTGTCACAGCGTTTACAAATTGTTCGAATTAACAACTTTGCATCCAGAGAAATTAAAGTAACATCTGGAGTACCACAGGGTTCGCATTTAGGTCCATTATTATTTAATGTATTTATAAATGACATTGGTAAATGTTTTGCCCATAGTAATTTTCTTCTTTTTGCTGACGATCTTAAACTCTACATGAAAGTAACTGATTTAGATGACTGTTTACATCTTCAATCTGACCTCAATAACCTTTAGCAATTGGTGTTCTCAAAATGATATGGAACTAAACTTGGCCAAACGCAATTACATAACATTCTCTCGTTCTCGAAATGATTTTGATTTCAACTACAAAATTAACAAAGTCATGTTAAACAAACTTTCTTTAGTCAAGGATTTGGGTGTCTTATTTGACTCCAACCTTAGTTTTGTTCCCCATATCAAATCTGCTACTTCTAAAGCCCTCAAAATGCTAGGTTTTATAAAACGTTGTTCTCAAGATTTCTCAAATATTCTATCAATCAAGGTACTGTATTGTTCTTTGGTTAGATCTCATCTGGATTATGCATCCTCTGTTTGGAGTCCACATTATGCTGTACACATCAGAAATATAGAGCAAGTTCAGCACAAATTTCTTCGGTTTTTTGCATTAAAATTCCTATCCAATCTTCCTTATAGTTATACTGAATTAGAGTCCCAATTGAATATCACCACACTAGAGGATCGCCGGAAATTTAGAGACTTAAAGATGTTATACAATATTATTCATTGCATTGTTCAATGCCCATATCTTCTTTCCAGAATCAATTTGTTTGCTCCACCTCGAACCACTCGTTCAGCATATTCTTTCTCTGTAACATTGCACAAAACCAACTATGGACTAAATTCCTACCTTTCAAGATCTACAAAACTTGGCAACCTTTAAAAAATTGAAAGCACTGGCTTCCTCAAACTTCACTGTCTAAAGTGAAAAGAGTATGTCTCAAGTTATTTTATGTTTTACTTCCCAAATTGTATTAGTACAATTTGGGAATCTGTATGTCTGTGTATGCATATGTGGCAATACATGTGTACATGTGATACATGGTCTATGTATATACAACTGTATGTTAGTTTAATTCCATGTTTTTATCTCTGCGATTATCTTTTTGTAATATATTGTAGGTGTATTGGGCATTTTCCCGTTAATAAATAAATAAATAAATTTCTATATTTTTTTGGCCACAAAGAATGTCGTAATGAGCCACATGTTGGACAGCCCTGGCTTAGAACATAGACAGAAAATATAATATAAATAATAATAATAGTATATACACCTTGTCTCACTCTAACCACCCATTAGAATATTCCGGTCCACTTTTATTTATATATTAAGTATTCAATAATAATTTATCTCTATATTCTCTTTGAATAAAGAGAACATATAGAGAAATTCCATTTATACCGAAACTTAACCTCAACTTGTTAATGAGAATGTTTTATTTCAGTTTGGCCGCCATTACCACGTTATATCTGATGGAAGCTGCCCGCCACTCTCAATATATGCAAGCCAGTGTAGACACTCCTCACAAAAATCATGGTATCAGAACTACTACGAAATCTTCCAATACAAAGTTTACGTGGCCTCCTACTTTGGCACCATTCCAGACAACCAATTCCTATAAAGAAGATGGTGAGAATGGTTTGCGTTAATTTATACGTCAGACACCAACCAATACTTTGTTGTGTTTTAGAAATCACCAAGATTACTTTGGATTCGAGCATCATGAGGAGAGCGTCGAATATTATCGGAAGGCCTCAAGACTGTCTAGAGGTGGAACAAGACCTTGAAAATTCAAATTTATGCCAGGTAAGGGAAGGAGAGAAAGTATGTTATAAATACAGTTGGAGGTTTAGTATGTGTCATATGCCACTGCTTAGAGTTACTTGGAAGATTTTTTGTAATAAATTAACAGTTATTTCTGCATCTGCGTAATTACTCAGCGTTCTAAAAACATTTTTGTAGAAGTTAACCATCAATGTGATGACAGATTACCCATTCTTCATCACTGTTAACTACGCCTCTTTCCCGTAGTACGTATCCGTTCGCTTCACACCTGAAAAAATGCTATAAATATTGTATACAGGGTGGCCGAAATTCGAGGCTGACTATTGGGATCTTGGAAACAGTAAGAGATACGAAAACGGTTAACTTGGGGCAAAGTTGCATAATTTTGTGACCAATAATATGCCGTCAAAAAATCCAGAATATCTACATTCGTTTTTGAGTTATTTAAAAAAAAACAAAATTTTGAGTTTTCGTTTTTAATATTTTTTAGCTTTATTTGAGACGATAAAAAAAAACTGACAAGACTTTTTCATTGCCACTTTTTATGCTATATAATGTGGCAGTACAAAATTTCCGTTACGGCGTTTCGTGCGATCAGGACCATCTTCAACTTTATTTTTTTAAATAGGGACCCATAATATTTCTTACGAAAAACGATAGAATTTTTTATTCTGATTCCAATGATGTATGATACTTTATAGTTTTAATTATTCTTTTTGCTCAAATACTAGGAATAACTTTTAAGACGATCGAATCTAGTATGCTTTGGGCTGATGACATTTGTTATAAAACAATTTTAATTGTCAATACAATTTGACGTTTAAAGAGCTTCGCTTTAATGGTGGCCTGTTTGAACATACACTTTAGTTTAAGAAAATTTTAATTTTAGATTCTGCTGACAAAAATATTTCTATTATTATTATTAATTACTTTGTAATCATTATTTTAAATTTAATTATACGGTACAACTTGTGTTACCATATAAAACCAAATTTGAACATTCAATAACATGATTTGGACTATTATTTTGTATTCTCCTGTAAATACTGTTATGTTCAAAACTACCGTATTCTGTCTATTGTCTGTGGAGTTTCAAAAATCTCGTTCTATGTGGTTGTGGCCTTTCTGGGTATGTTTCAGAATATGTTTGTTCAGATCTGGTTGAATTTTTGTAACATTTATAATAAATTTCAATCATATCACATTTTTTTTGATTTGTAAACGGCATTATGTCAACGTCAATATGTATTGACAATTAAAATTGTTTTATAACAAATGTCATTAGCCCAAAGCATACTAGATTCGATCGTCTTAAAAGTTATTCCTAGTATTTGAGCAAAAAGAATAATTAAAACTATAAAGTATCATACATCATTGGAATCAGAATAAAAAATCCTATCGTTTTTCGTAAGAAACATTATGGGTCCCTATTTAAAAAAATAAAGTTGAAGATGGTCCTGATTGGACGAAACGCCGTAATGGAAATTTTGTACTGCCACGTTATAGAGCATAAAAAGTGGCAATGAAAAAGTCTTGTCAGTTTTTTGATATCGTCTCGAATAAAGCTAAAAAAAATTTAAAACGAAAACTCAAAATTTTGGTTTTTTTGAAATAACTCAAAAACGAATGTAGATATTCTGGATTTCTTGACGGCATATTATTGGTCACAAAATTACGTAACTTTGCCCCAATTTAACCATTTTCATATCTCTTACCGTTTTCGAGATTCCAATAGTGAGCCTTGAATTTCACCCACCCTTTATACATTTTTTTGCAGAATATATTTTGTGATTATTTCAGATTTACTGCTGTGCAAATCCTCCGCAACGTCCGGCACCCCAAGAACCGACCACTGCTATATTTTCCGAGAAGAAACCTCCAAACATCAGTAGAAACAAAACGACTCCCTTAATAAACGTAGAAAAGAACAAAATAGCCAAACCGTTCCATTCTAATGATATCGATAAGCAGATCCGACAGAAAAGGGATACTTATGACCTAACGGATGAAGCAAATTCTTTCGATATCACAGGTAAAGCTATAAACTTGACTTTATCTTTTGTACAATTCGATAATGGTGTCTATGGTCTTGTATTACGTAATTTTTATTTCAGACGACCAAATATTTACCATAATCGTTCAGGGGCGGCACTTCAACACCACTCTCTCACATCAGTACCTAAGACAAGTCGTAAATCCGCAGTTCAACTTCTCCTACAACGTTCCTATATCTAAGTACATGCCTGACGAGTTTATCAACTTGATATTTAGGTAAAATTCCTTCCACCTTGTTTAATTTTGTTCCTCTCATGTGATTTGGTGGTTCCAGGTCAACCCAGGCGAATATAAAAGAAATTGAATATTGCGGCAACGACTACAGGCAGTATGAATGTAACTTCCTCAGCCCCATGTACTACGACGACAAGTCGAGGATAAGGCATAAGGTGAATGAAAACAGCTCCAGCCAACTTCTCAGCGTCCAGAGCGTCATTTTTGAGGTGGACATGGCGGACTTTCAGTCGAAAGTGATGACTTACAGAGCTTCTCTACGACAGAATCAGGTAAGTGTTTGATATTGAATTGAGTTTCATTTGAGGGGTTCCAAGTATTGCTTGCAGTTTGCTCAATTGGCTTTGCTCTTTGCTTCTTTAAAAAAATGTGGAAACTACTGGTCATTTGAACTACCACGTTTTGGGTTGTTTTGAACTATTATTTGTTGCCCTTCAGATATAAGTAATAGCTTGTAAATTTGACTTTTTTGCATGGCTTTTAGACATTGAATCACCATTTTCATTTTCTGTTTGTACTTTGTAATGAAATAATATATGTTAAATTGCTGTCAGTTTTAATTCAAAAATGAAACTGAGTTGAGTATAAATTTCATTCGAAGGCAGTACACATTTGTCTTCCCTTGGATTATCTAAACTTATCTTAGCAACTTTACAGTCATTATTTATAATCGAAACAGTAAATTTATTGAAGAAATATTGTGTGACGATTTAGGTTGAATTATTTAATTATAGTGTCCAAAAAGTTTATATTTTCATAGTTCATCCAATAATTTCTAAACAAACCTGTTTGCATATACTTGATACATAATCTAACCTTCTCGCACGCTTGGTACTTTTGAACTACTAGTTTTTGCTTTCACCTTGTTCATGTAATGTTGTGTTAAAAGTAGATATTGCATCTTTCATATTTAACTTTTTCTTTAATAATCACCTGTACTTGTCACAATGCTTTTAGTTGGTTATCACAATAAATATACCAGTACATCATAGAAAAATGAGTCCATATTGGCCCTTTTATCCTTTCCTAACGCTAAAAAAATCCTTCAGTAAGAGAAAGCAAGTTGACACATGTCTTGCTTACCTACTATTTACTTGTAGACTTTTAGTTTTGGTTTTGCTGTGTTATTTATTCATGGTTACATTCTGATTGCTATCTGTTACAATAACAATAATGTTATAAGAAGACACGTAATTCTCTGTAACATTCCGTGTATGTCGGCGGAAGGGCAAACACAAGCCCAAACAGGGCATGCCAGAGAACAACAATAAACGATTGTGGTCAATTAGATGTAAATAATTGATAATTGGGAACCGGATAACATATGCTGTATGATACGAACAGCTGATGTAAAGTAACACACTACATATGTGGATATTTTAGCGTGTTTCCCATTGTTGAAGTTCGTTAATATAAATATGTAGAAATTAGTTTCTAATAAACAAGTGTTTTTTCATCGTGTTAACGGGAATTCCCAGATTGAAATATGACGGGGTCTCAGATGGTAAAAAAAGTTTGTTATGTGGTCAGCTTTTGCCAGTTCTGGAAAAAATATAATCTCACGTGAGAGACGTTGTGAAGGTAGTCATTATCTGTGAGGACATTGAAAGCAATATTAAGTCCCAAAAATTGTGGTTAACTGTAGATGAGAGTATGGATTGCGGAGATGGAGAGTATGTAAAAACCATTCTGTTGCCGCAAGGTCTTTATTAAATAGTAGACGATGAATATATACTTTTCTTAAAAAATGTTGACAGCTTCAAAAAATCAAAATATACAGGGTTATTCAGAACTTATCCATAATAAAATTTAGGGATGTTCAACATACATGTACAAATGTGGTGGTGCAAAAAAAAATTTTTTTTGGCGCGTTCTGAAAACTATTTAAAAATTTTTAATTGCACGCCACTGGATACTAGTCCACTGTAATTGAGTGACCTTGGGACTGACAATGCAAACTGGCGATGTCACATATAGCACGAAAAAAACTTCGGAAGTTCTGAGAGTATACCGACACCCGACGCAAAAAAGATTTGCAGCGTTTTTACTTTAAAATAAACTTAAAGATAGATAGATGTAACCAAAGTGACGTGTCTTTAAAATGAATAAAATTTTGTTACACTAATTTTGAAGAATTGCGCTACTTGATTACTAGGTATTAGAAACATGAAATTTATAAAAAATTTGCACATACCTTGTTACAAAAATTGTTCGAAATTTTGTCCCTCGACTTGTACACACTTTTGGGCACGCTTATCCAATTTTGCCGCACTACCCCAGGCACCTGCCTAGCGATCTGACCTGTACTTATTCGCGGATTTTCACGGACCAGATTCAACACTCAGCTGCTAAAATACGTTGTGGTCGTCCCGGGTCTCCTTCTCGTTGACGATTTGCACGTAAATTACCAGTATCACGGCCACGTTGTACCAGTGCCGTAAAAGTTGCATAATTTGGCGTGTGTCGATTGGGAAATAGATCCACATACAAGCGTGAAGCTGCCACTGCATTTTGTCCAACTTCACCATAAATAAGAATCATGTCCATTAACTCAGCATTACTGTACACATGAGCCATTTTGAAAATTTTAAAGTTTAACACTCCTATGATAAATAAAACAAAAAACAACAGTACTGACACTGGGAACTGCACTGAGAGAGCGACACAGATAGACAAGACAATAGAGATATTATCCCCACTTCAACTCTATTCGCTCGGTCTTGACCAGGCGTTCCAGGTACAAAAACTTGTTTACTTTTTTTGTCGGAATGTGTATATCAGATGTCGTTGAAGTACAGTTACCCATCTACGTAGTCCTTTATAATGGTATAACTTTTAACATTGTTCACGGGAAATCCAAAGACTTTTATTATAAATTTTTTTGGTGATATAGATTTCTTATTTAAGGATGCACATATTCTCAAAGTTTTAGAGATAAGTTCTGAATAACCCTGTATAATAAAAAAGTAAGGGAAAGTGTTGATTTATAGCTAGGTTACGTTCAAAACTGAGTGGACTAAAAAACAGATTCTCCGCAGCGACCATATGGTCTATTGTCGTCATTATTTATTGATTTATAGTTGATTCATAGAAACTAACACAACCATCTATCAAATTGCGGGATATTTTTGTATTTTGTATTCCTATTTTTACTAATGTAGGCATTCCTCACCACTGACACATCTGTAATATATTTGCCTTACTTTCATGCCATTATGTTTAATTTTTTGCTAGATTTCCGATTTTTCTAGATTTTTTTGGGTGTTTGCTTCTGCTGCGTTACGACTACTGCAATAAATTTTGTTTTTTTCAGAACACTTGTAAACTGTCAGCGTCAAAGTTGGGCCTGGAATATACCGAGTATAATTTTCATTTTTACAGACAATGTGATGAGTAATATTTTTACACGAACACTTTTTTTTAGTTTACATTATTATTCTAAAGAACACAAATATTTTAAAAACAGGACAACAGCCGTTTGTATATTATGTTCTCTAACTAAATACTCTTTAAATGTAGGTATAGTAGAAGGAAGAGCTGTATATTTTTTGTTTTATAGTTATTTTTAAAAAAAGATTAAAGTACCTAATATATTTTAGATGAGTAACTAGAAAATATTATTTATTTTTTAAATGACATATTGCACATACTTTAGTATTTTAATTTCATTAATAAAGTTATCAAAATTATAGGAAATATCTATTAATATAACGCTAGGTTACTAAGTTTTAAAAATAGTTTGGTTTTTTGTCATATATAGTTTCCGAGATATCATGTTAAAATGTATTTAGATTTTTAGATTGCTTTCTTATGTTGCTATAAATATATAGATATTTTTTTAATCCGACCTGTGAAATATGTACTGATATATCTGATTCCCGCAATCTCATTCTTTTAAACGTTGTTTTATTAATTTGTCCAATAATTTTACTTATCAAATACATCACATAGTGATATCACATGCGAATTATTGCAAAGAACATGATTGTTTTTTGCAAATTATAACTATTTTTTTTGTTATGTACTTAATACTTGTGTCCGTCCAATTTGTGTGTAATATTTGAGGTGTCCAAATATACAGGGGCTTCTTGGTAATTTTGAAATTCTACTCGAAATATTAATAATTTACTTCCCTGTGTAGAAAAATGAACAGTGTACTTTTAAATTTTACACAATTATAACCAAAATAATTGAAAGTATAAATTCGACTGAGTTTTATTGTTATTGTGTTATTATTTTATGTAAAGACCCTGTATATAGACCTCTATAAATTTCGAATAGTGTAGCGTGTATTTTAATATATAGGATATTATATAAATAAAAAAATGTAACGTTATACATTCCATTTCCACGTTTATAGCCTATTTTTTTGTGTTTATTACATATATATTTTTAACTCAATGTTATATGAACAAATTAGATAAAATGTATAGTTATTTATGTAAGATGCAATATTATCAATTTTGTTTTTGTGATTGTGTACAATAAACTTGTTTTCTTTTCATCCTACTTTCAAGTACTAAAGACCCTCAAGAAAATCCATTACAAATATATTTAACAATTATTTTTCCAGTCCTAGAAATCAGTGGCGGCTCGTGGGTCAGTAAATAGGTGACGCTAATAGGTAACTAAGGTGCCGGCTACAAGTCCGGAAATGAAAATAGCGCCGCAGGGGAAAATTTCAAACAAATTCAAGGTCATTGCAGTTGCCTGTTGCTTGTGAACTTTATCTTTTTTTCGAAATCGAGAGAAGGCACAGAATCTCGCAATTTAAAAAATCTTTTTTTGTCCTCATTTTTCCATCTAGAAAATGGTGTTTCTAATAAAACACAAATTGGATCATACATAGGAAACATTTCTACGATTGATAGAAAACAATGATTATTTATTATTATAAGAATTGTTTTTTAACCGGCGCGACGTCACATATAGAGGTAAAACTGGTGATGCGCTATCGAAATCCGTGGCACTCATTCGCCCACAGAACAGTTTAGTCACGTATCGGCCGCATTGTTGCCATGGCAACCGCCGTTCCGACTGTCGCAGAAATACCACCTGATAGCGATCTGCGTCACTTGTTCGCGTTTAATGTTCGCTTTCAACGAAAGCAATGTTTTTTTAGAAGGCGTTAAGCGCGCAACGTTTTATAATACTTATTCTGTTTATTAACTACATAAATAAACTGTTTCTTTTTCTTTTATGTTCAAGTTATGGATCGTATTTTGGGCCTTAGTTGCCTGTTTGTATCCTTTATGTGTATAAAAATAAAATAAAAAATAAAATAAAATAAAATATATCTATTATCTATATAAAGCGGCACGCCACTTGCGTCACCTGGCGAGGCGCCACTGCTAGAAATTGTAATGTCACAATTTTTTTAATTTTATTTCTGTGTCCGCAGTTTCATATCCAAGTTAGGGTTTTTAACTACTTAATGTTTTTCTTAACATCTGTTATAAACTGCTGTTTATCTAAAGCAAAAAGCTAAAGCTGGACAAAATCCTCGATGGATAGATAGGAGGTACTGTTGGCTGTTACTGTGCACAGATGGTGAATATTGCGGCTAGAAGTTGCCAGTGTAATTTGATACTGATTGGGGCTCTTGTCCACAGAGTAGCTTCCAACGTGTGCTTTCAAGTAAAACACCGTAGAATTTAGTATCACTGCTAAGAACTTATTACGACTATTTAATAAAAGAGATGATTAAACAATGTTTTTATTCAGAGTAACTCTTGTGACATTTTTGTAAACGTTCCTGGTAAACTGTGTTGTTTACCCACTTCAAAACGAGCAACGTTAGCAATGCATAGCAATAAATTGTCTATGCACATGTTGCTTTAGTTTTGAAAATAAATCGGCCAAATTTATCACACCGATTTGATTTTGAAAAAGTTGCATAATTGTTTCCATTTGATATTCTAGATATGTTGGAAATATGCGTCAGCAATTCTGGTTTTATAAAAATATGTTATTGATTCATATAATTTGTTTACGAGGAATAGAGATGCAAAACATAAATATTAACTAGGCATATAGAGATATAAATAAATACAGATTACTATAATAAATCCAATGAGTGAATGGACTTGCGCTCGGGTGAAAATTCGTCTGTTTCGGTCAGATATCCGCCTATTCAACTCCTGCCTCATAATTGGCTCAGCAGTTGACCAGGGCCGGGGCCTTGCCTTGATCCGATACCTACCTTTTTTAATGTTCTTACCTTTTAAATAATAAATGTCTTATTTTACTAATATTTAGAGTTTATATTACATGACGCTGATAAATTTATTTCACCTAATTAACCTACTACACTAAAGAAGCGCCTACGGCTAGATTTTATATGTGGTTATTTTTATAGCGGTCCTGTATAGCTCGCAATACACTCCTCCGACTCTAACCGCCAATGCGCAAAGCAAGTCCATTCTCTCGTTGGATTTAGTTTAATTAGCTAATTCGTAATTTATATTTTAAAATATGAACTTGTCACAAAATTAAATTAAATGTTGTGTAGTGCCAGCATTTATCGAACATGTTTTCAAGACGACTACATTTTATTTGGACCGTAAGTAGCCTATGAAACACACTTTCACAATCGATGACTTGGTTGACCGACATGTTGGTTGTGAAATTACAGTATAACCTCTCTAATCCGGACAATTAAATGCACGGGGGTTGTCCTGATTAGCAATTTGTCCGGATTACCAAATTTAAATAAAAATTACATACGCAAGTACATAAAACGTTTTTATATGCATTATTACCTATATACGTGAATAAATATGGTACCAATAAATTAAGAAGATACATTTAAGGTCTAAGTTTGTTGTGCCTTAAAAAAGCCTGTAATATTTTTCTGTTTTTTATTCTGCCTCTTTTTTATTGCCATGTTCCTCAATTTGTGATGTGATTTTCTGATGCTCATTGAATAGAGTTATTAAAGGATATTATAGCTTCTTTATGCGCAACTTTGCAATCTTTATGCGCAATCATCGTCGCTAGATGAAGAATCATTGTCTTCCATTTTCCTTATAGTTTCTGCAACAATATCCTCGTCTGTCGGCAAAATTGCATCATCGATTCGATCGACTGCAACATCGATCGGAGCCTGCGAGTTTGAGCATGCGTCCGGATTATGACTTTTGAAATTCAATGTCCCGATTACTGGATGTCCGGATTATGTAGGTTACACTGTATATCTAAGGTTATTTGGGCTGCCATTCTGCTTGATTAAAACAAAGTTTTTTCCATATATTTTAATAGACATTTAAAATAAAAACATAAAACAATAATAAATACTCTTAGTTATTATATTAACATAAACCTCTTTTATAATATATATATATAAACTAGACATTTTCTATTCTATATTATCAAGAATTTCATTCTTAATTATAACGAGCTCCGGTACATTACATACTCTGTCTTCTTCACGGTTAACATTTTCTAATTTACGAACAATATTGTCCTCAGTCTCGGTAACATTTCTTTCTTCAAATTGAGGCCCTATTTTACCCTGATCACTATTTGGTTCCAGATTTACTTCCGTATGAAACCCTGCATGTCCTGTAGTAAATTGTCCTTGATTAACGGATTCCACACTAATATTCCTATGCGTAAGCGAATGTTTTATAAAATCCGGCTTATGACGGGAGTTGAAGTTACAATCTTTACATGTGAATAAATTTCCACATTCGGTCGCCTGGTGTGTCTGCAGAGCATTCTGAAAAAATGTGGCAAAAGGGCATTTTGGACATTTCCAAACATTGGACTTTGGTATATTGTTTATTGTTTTAGGATATTTATGCTTAAAAACGTGTTTTAAGAGACTAGTCTGGGAAGTGGATTTGTAGGAACATTTTATACATCTGTATAGGGGTTTGTCTTTTGATTTCGGATCATCCGCAGGATTTTCAGATTTTGCTAGAGACGAAACAGATTTCTTTTTCTTTTTAACGTTGACAGATACAACGGTATCATCGCCTGTATTATGAGTAGTTTTAATGTGTCGGATTATATGAGTTTTGGAATTCGTTTCATATAAGCATTCGGTGCATTTAAAGTTTTTAGACTTTTCCAAAGTAGTTTCTCCGTTCTGTTCTAAACTGTGTGATAGTTTATGCACTGCCAAAGATCCTTTGTCTTCACTTTTGAAATCGCATCCGGGAGAATTGCACTCAAGCGTTTTATCAAAAATGCCTCTTTGGTGTCGTTCAAAGTGCCTCTTCAAGCATAGTTTCACCCTGGTTTCAAATGAGCACAAATGGCACCTGAAAACTTCTTGTTTGCCTATTCCGTGTTTGATTTTTAAGTGGTTGCGGTAAGTCAACTCCCATTTCGTCTTGAAATTCGGGCAGTGTTCGCAGTGCATGTATGCCTCATCTCCTGTTAGATGTTTTGTTTTGTGGGTCCTAAGATTGTGTGGGTATTTCGTCTGATAGTCGCATTCATCGCACTGATGCATTTTTAGCCTAAAAAATTACTTTAATTAGTAGGTGACTTGATTAAACATAACTGCATGTAAAGATTTTAAATTGGATGCAATAACATTGGTAGGTATCTTGGAAACTGTTAAGGTAGACTTTCGAGCGATGCGACCTGCGGCTGACAGCAATCGCACTTGTCGCAACGGCTGACGGCAGTACTTCACACATTATTTTATACGGGACAATTTTCAAACCCAAGCAGCAACTGCCACGCGATAGATAATGACTCGCTGTGTTGCTAAGCGGCAGACGGCAATCCTGTACGTGCACAGTATTGCCGCAAGCTGTCAAATATTGTAGACGTGTTGAGAGACGATGAAGAGTGAGAAAAATCAATTAATTTTGATTGTAACCATTCAGGTTATAAATATCAATAATTAAAGGAGAATATTTGGCGAGAATTAGCTAAAGACCTAAATAAAAACAGTAAGTAATTTATTTCAATGTATAATTATTTAAAAAAGGGGTAGTTTACTTGCAAACACCTACGTAATTTATTGTGTACGATTGACAATATTCTCTTGCCATGATATTTCACCTTGTTGGGAACAGAAAGTCTTTTAAGTTTTTCGCAAATCAATAAAGCATCACTACTTGCAAAACCACTTCTACTCGCCATTCTAATCATATTTATATTATTTCCTGGAGAGTTTTCAGTGGAGAGGCGATGGAATGGCATTTGATAATTTTCGAGATAGGGATATCGTAAAATATTATGCAAACAACATGCAGTATGGCTTTTCATAAGTGTTTGGTATGAGCCTTCTGCTATTGGCTATACATTGGTAAGCACTGGTCTTCTTTTTCTTTTTAAAAGGACGTGACGAAGCAGCATGTCGTCACCATCCTCTTCTAATAAAATTTGCTGCATTATATTATTCATTACTACAGACTTAGCAGCATATATACTAAAAAAACAAGACCGATAGTACAAAGGTACTTGCTAGGCTGCAACTGCAGCTGACTTTGGAATACGCGTTGCTCGAAAGTCTACCTTTAGAGATAGGGACTAGGTTAAACTGAGGCAAAGTTGTGTAATTTGATATTGAAAACAAAGAATACTTTCTAGTAGTGACTTTTTATGCTATATCGAATGGCGTAAACAGTTTTTTTAAGTAACGTTTGGTCTTTTCAGAACCATCAGCAAATTCATTTTTTCTAATACGGCCCCATTACTATTTTTACGTCACTCGACACCATTTTCCCTTATATAGGGAAGTAAATTTTTAAGAATATAATAATCGATGAATATGTTTGTTACCCAAACGGCAAAGTTATTTATTTATTCTTCTAGGTTAGTTATTTTTAACAAGAGATGTGTCATTGGGTAGTTGCAAACTTCCCTATAAGAGTTCCCGGAAATTTTCTTCGGAACATTTGCATATTCTGTTGAATTTTCTACTACATTATCAGTGCGTAATCTAAATAATATAATATTAACAATTTCTTATAATTTATATATTTTGAACGCCACTAAATTTTAACGGGTAAGAAGCCAAGAATCAGTAAAGGAAAAATTAGAAAATATTTACGAAGTTTCCCAAATTTCCTTCAAAATATATTTCCGTACTGGGAACTTCTAAATTTTCCGTTTCTAAAAGCCTATTCATAAAATAATTAGAATTGTAGTTAGTTCAGTTCATTTATGTAAGTTAATGTCTGTTCTTTGAAACTGTTACTGCGTTATACACGTAAATTATAGTATTTTTTCTTTCCGGATAATCGGACCTCAACTGTAAAATCTTTAAATTAGAGGTAAGATATTTAATTTAATTTTACCCAAAATTCGGATCATCCTTTTCATTATCCTTCTCATTTTCCATTGAATGATCAGTATGTTCCTCAGGTTCGCTTTTGATATCAAGTTCGTTATTCATAATAGTTTCACATACTGTACTTGCTATATTTTCAGTATCATTAGTGTCCATTGGTTCTGTTTTTATTTCTGGTTCTATAGTATCTTGTTCAGTTGCGTTTTGTTTGGTATTTTCATTGTCAGACTTATCATTTTTAGATGAATCACTTGTTTCAGTACTTTTTGGATCTTCCATTTTTCTACGTTTCTTCACCATTTTTAATACAAATTCTGGTAAGTCAGGAAATATAGATGGAATGGCATCAGGCTTAAGCCTAGGTCTCTGGTATTCTTCCTACAAAATAAAATGTATCACAGTAATTTAGAAATTGAAATTATCTTAATAGAAGTTTCTAGTGCCGCTTACTATAACATCCTTTATTATCCTTCTTCGAAGAATATCATCGTCTTTGAAATGCTTCTCACATACATAGTCTTTTGGAGTAATAGGTCTGTCATCTCGAGCTATGGCTTCTTGCCATTTACTCAAGAAGAAATCGTCATCTGGCACCCTATATAGTGAAGCCTTTTCCTTACATTTTCTGTACCCTGTATAGCAATGGGGTACTGCACATTTTCGTCCCATCTTGGGCAGATTTCAGTATTGTCAATTTCTTAGAAATGTTCCCAATATTTTTTTGTTTTCTCTGAGGCCAATAAATTAAGTATTACAAACGTCATAGTACAACAACCCTAGATTAAATTTATTTAGTTTTGTTAATTTAAATATAATCGATTTTTATGTCAAAAATAAACATTTATTATGATTAACCTAACCTAAACATCACAAAACAGACTAAACATTCTTCTTCTCCTTGCTTTTTACTTGACCTTCGTCCATTGAACATTAAGTCAGATTCACTCTTAAACTTTTTAACCTAATATTATGTTTTGTGTTGTATTTGCAACAAAATATCAAAGTGAAGACAAGGAGAAGAAGAAGATGAACTAAACGAATCACAGAATACAAGCATTCTGTGCCAGAATTTATATTATGCAACTACTCTTGCACGGCGGTTTTACTAGTTGCAGTTTTATTCATGTTAAATAGGTTATATGGTTATTATTCTATGGTTTATGGTATTTGGGCCCGGATTCTGTAATGACGATACGACAGTGATACGATATCGAATCGTTCAAATAGCGATTCTCTTTGGAAATCGACTCCTCGACTATCGAGTAATCTAACCTAAAAATGGTCGATAGCTTTGGAGGTGTCGTCCAGCTAGTGTTGGGCGATACTCTGAAATGTATCGATACTGCGTATCGATTCGTAGCGTATTGAAAAATATCGATTCTTGTATCGTATCGAATCGGAAGAATCGATATTTGTAGTATCGATACTGATCCGACTTTTTAGAGTTGAAATTTCTGTTCAACAATTCAACATTTTACGTAGATTTAAATAATGAATTAGTAGTTAATTATTCTTCTCAAAAATATCTGATTAGAGAATTAGAATAGAATTTCCCCATAATACTATTTAGCAAGTGGTGGAAATAAAGAACAACAAAGTAGAAAACCCATCAAATAATATATTACTGTGTTCGTAAATAAGTTATTCTTTCCAAATATGCAAAAAATACAGGTTATCCCATTTAAAACATTAAGTTTATATCGACGTATGGATACCTTCATTGAGCCACCCTGTCAAAAAATAATTTTTTTAATTGGGTATTTGTGAAACATCTAATTTATCCACTACTTTACGAAAGCTCTGTATACACTAGGTACATAAAATAGGAACTCAAAAATACTTAGATAAAAGCAAAGTGAACATTCCTGAGTTTGACATATTAGAAAACTACTAATTATCGTCTCAATTTAATATTCGATACAGGTTATTCGATATCTACATTCATTGGATCGATCCACTGATAGATCGTAAGGAGAAATATCGATACAAAATATCGAGTATCGTAACTTAAAATATCGATACTCAGGAGTATCGATTCGTATCGCCCAACACTACGTCCAGCGTAAACGATAAGCATCTTTGTCTAATACGATCGTGGTTATTTTATACAAATAAATATAAGTTGTGATAGGTATATGTACATTGATATAAAAGAGCATAAAATTCTTTTTGATTTGTGGTGTGGAGCATAATCATTTAGCAAAGACAACACCTTTAGTTACAATGTCCTTTAACATGCAGGATATACATTGGGAAATTTTTATTAATTTCGTAGAAGAGTATAAAAGGCTTAGCAGCAGGAAAATTTGTAAACTCTCCTGCTAACTACTCTTCAACTAACTGTTTATCTAAACGAAACAATGCGATAAACCTTCGTTCAGGCAAATCAGATGGGTTGTTAGTTGTCAATTAGTCTCCTATTATGCCTTCGTCTTTCATTGTGATCAACGTGCCATCGAGCTCGTTGATTAAATATAGGTAACATGATAAGAAGATTAATAAGTTCTATAATTAAAGACGAATTTATTAGCACTTACACTTTTCATAAATAAAATACATTATCATGAACCAGTTTAAAGTTACCACGATTGTCGTTTTATATCTCCAATCAAATATGTATTTGGTCGGATTTTTATTGGAATTTTTATATAATTATAAACTTTTAGTGAACAAAACAAAACAAAGTAAGGTTAATACAAGTCAAAAATCAATCCTAAACCGCAGTGTTGCCAACAGAATCTCTATTTTTTCGCGTTTAAATTGGGTATCGAAACGATAGTGAACCGGAATCATTTTAAACACAATCGTACTGACGATATCGAAAACTGGGGTCGTATCGTCATTGAAATCGTATCGTAGAATCAGAATCCGGGCCCTGACTATTTGATAACTAACGATGACCATAACCTATATTTTAGAAGTGTAACTTTTGTAAAAAACCGAAATATTTTGAAATATTAAACTTGTTTTTTTGTTTTTAAATAAAATGACAGAAGCAGTAGTGGAACTGGTTAAATTTATTCAAATAGGTGCAAGGTTAGATTTAAAAGCTGCAGCTTTAGAGCATTTACTAGGTAGGTACTTGGATGTCATTCATTCAAAAGTTTTTAATTTTATTTGCATTTTAGGTTTAACTGGTACTGAAGATGGTATAAAGACAATATTAGAAGTGCCAAAACTTTTAGTAGCACTCCTAACTCTTTTAGATGATGCGAGTATTCCAGTTGCAAAAGATGCAAGCTTATGCTTAATCAATATATCAGCCAATGAAAAAGGCGCTACTGCTTTAATTAATTTAGATGTTAGTAAAGATTGTCCCCCTCTACAAACACCGCCAGAAAACATTGTGAATCAAATGTTAAAAAATATTTTTGAGCCTGAAAGTCGTATTGCTGATCACTGCTGTATGATTTTATCAAACTTAACTAGACCCTCGCATTTAATTGAAAAAATCATTGATATAATTGAAGAAAGTAATAGATCTTTCGAAGAGCTTATAAACATATTTACAAAAAATCAATATAATAAACATAATGCTAGACTACATTACTTAGGACCTGTATTATCAAATTTGTCACAAAGTCATCGAGTTAGGATGCAAATCTTGGACAAAAACAAGTGTGTGATTCAAAGGCTACTTCCTTTTACGGAGTATAAGAATTCGTTGGTACGTAGAGGTGGTATTGTTGGTACTTTGAAGAACTGTTGTTTCGAAATGGACTTTCATGAGTGGCTTCTTAGTAGCGAAGTTGACATCCTGCCACGTTTACTCTTACCTCTTGCTGGTAATGAAGAATTTGATGAAGAAGATAATGATAAGTTGCCGTTAGAATTGCAGTATCTGTCGGGAGATAAAAAACGAGAAGAAGACCCAGACATAAGGTAGTTTTATTAAAATATAAATAGTTGATTTTGTAAAGTCTGTTTTAGGTGTATATTATTGGAAGCTCTAACGCAGTTAGTAGCTAAAAGACCCAACAGGGAATACATTCGTGATAAAAATACGTATATTATTTTACGAGAATTACATAAGTGGGAAAAGGACATAAAAGCGTTGGCTGCATGTGAAAATTTGGTTGACATATTAATAAGGTATGTTTTAAATTTTGTCAGTAATGACTGAACCCCGAGGATTTTGTATCTATAAAGTCAAATACAGGGCCTTAGTCACCCTGTTACAATATTGACATAAAATAACAGGTTAAGATAGTCTGTCCAATAGGCATTCCAGAATATGTGATAAAAAATGGCTTCGTGGGTCAAACAAAGTAAATTTTTGTAGTTTTACTAAGAGTATATCTTATTCAGGAATTCTAAAAACACTTTTTAACCTCAAATAACATTGGGGAAATTGGATCTTTTGCTGTAAGTCAGAAATATTGATAGGAATGAGTTTTATGGTAAATTTTCGTCTGTCGTAACATAAGTAAAAAGAGATCTAACAAAAAAAAAAGCTCTTTCATGTATTTATAAGATGTATTCTATCTTTAACAATTAAAATATGTTTGTAAATAAACTTGGAGGCATAACTATTCTTCCTTACACACATTTATGCATTTTGTTTGACCCATGACGGCCGTTCTTGATGGATCTTTGGAATGAAATTGAAAACTGTGTGGTCTAGCAATCTCTGTCATAAAAAATAAGTTTTTCTTAATTTCAGGACGGAAGAGGAAATTGGTGAAGAAAATCTGAAGGAGGTAGAAATACCTCAACACCTGCAAGATAATTTCAATAAAATTCATGAAGAATTATCAAAACACAATTAGGTGTTTCTGTATATATATATTTTTTTTAATTATTTATATTTTTAAAATGAGAATAGATTAATATTTTTCAATTCTGTACTCATTTAAGGGTGATAATTTATTTTACCCTAAATAAGAGAAAAACGAAGATACTTAATAATAATTAAAACATAGCAACAATGCAATAATTAATGATTATAAGAAAAGAAAAAGGAAACAAATGCTTAAGAAACAAAAAATTGATCAATGTTAGGTAAATAATGCTTTGTCCTTGGACATTAGGAATACTTCACAGAACAGTATTTGATTGTGATGTGGCCTGAATCCTGAATGTGTACCTACAAATCAATAGACATTGTGGTTGCATAATGTACAAGTTGCGCAATATATATATATATATATATAGAGGTATATTATATCAATAAGAACTTTTCAGTTTTATCTTCGAGATTATTAAGTATCCTAATTAATAGTTACAAATAGTGAGTTAAACATTAATGCGTTATCTGACCGATTATAAACGAGGGAAGGGTTAGGTGCAAGAAAAATCCTTGGGTTAGGTGTGACCGATTGAGTGATGAAGATGATAATTAACCTTAATACATATATATAATACTATGTACTTATATATATGCCTTAATACAATACTATGCAACTAAACTTATCAGTTACTGTTATGCTGGTTGCATGCAATAATTTATTTATTAATTTATGTGTGGAAGAAGTAGAAGTTTTTTATATGTACATTTAAACAAAATATTTTAACAGAAAATATCTTTACGGAGGCAGATTAATCAATGTTAATTTAATAGCTGAAGTTATAATGTATTTTGATTTGCCACATGATATAGATTTCATTTATAATAAATATTCAAAGAACATGTATTAATACAAAATATAATATAGGACCACAGATCACAAAAATAGAAACACTGTGTATAGGATATATTGCTCTGTACAACTATCTATAGGCTCTACGTCTACGATTATAAAGAGAATTAATTAATTTTCTTTGCTCAAGATCTAGATCAAAAAGTATCTGACTCTAGGCAACCAACATTTCATGATAACGAACTATACCAGTCGGCTAAAATAATAGGCAGTGACTCATGATCTAATTCGATACAGAATAGGGACGAAGTGTAAATACTTAATACATAGCGGCACAAACGTTTGCACATAGAAAAGTGATGCCGCTTACGCATTACTATTGAACAGAATTATAAATTGTCTGTTCCATGGTGGTTCCATGCTTCTCTATTCGATGCCACCACAATTCTTTACGTCGGATATAGCTCCGTCTTTGTTTAACGGGTTAAAAAACGAAGAGCGAGATATGCAACTTTTGCAACAAAAGTCAAGAGTGTCTAGAAGATCGGACATGCGCATTTCACACACATCCAAGTAGTTCATCACAGCCTGACATAAGCGTAGTACGCGGGAAAAGCTGTAATTTGTGTCTGCACTGCATATATTAATTGGTGAACTTGGTGATGTGTTACTTAGTTTATTTAGTGTTCGAAGAAAAGGATTTTATTATGGAAGCGATCGCGGGGAGTAGTGGATTAGAAACGCGTAAACGATCTCATCTGACAAGCGAGGAAATTCGTATTATTAGCACCTTTCCAATGATTTTTGCGTACGCCTATGGAATTACAGTCCCCACCACAATTTATTACGTCACGCGGTAATACGTCACTGCCTATTATTTTATCCGACTGGTGTAATAATAGTTGTCTTTCTATGGTTCAGTTAAAAAGAGGATGTAAAACTATACATCTCTTTATTCTGTTGAAATCTCATTGGTAAATTGAGACCACCACCGGTATTTTTAACCAATAACTTTGAAGCCAGGGATGCATGTAGAAGTATTGTGGTGGAATGTGCAATTTCAAATAAATAGGTCAACTTCAGTGGTTGTCATTGGTTAAAATTTGAACGTAGGAAGGAAGTGTGTACCTCCATTTTGATTTGTTTTAAAAGTTCGTTAGAAGTTTACGTTTGTTACAACAGTTTTCAAAGATTCTATTTATAGTTTTATGAATAAGTAAGTATTGTTTATGATTTAGATATTTTAGCTTCTAACGTATATATTGTAAAAAAAACATTGTTAAATTTATAGGGAACTTGTAATCGAGATGTGCTTGTAGGTTAATATTAACAATTTTCTTATCATTTATATCTGGAAAAGTAAAACATTATTTGTTGTAAGTTGAGTTTCACTTGTTGCCTTTTAGATTCGACTTCTAAGCCAGAAAGATGTCGAATAAAATAGGGGTAAACGTGGACGATTTCCTGAAAATAGAAAAGATTGGAGAGGGGACGTATGGGGTGGTATACAAGGGGAAAAACAAGAAGACTGGTGAATTAGTGGCAATGAAAAAAATCAGGTTAGTTTTGCTGCGGTCCGTGCCTTATATTGTAATAAGTGTTTTTTCAATAGATTAGAATCTGAAGATGAGGGCATTCCTTCGACTGCAATACGAGAGATCTCATTACTGAAAGAACTGAGACATCCTAATATTGTATCACTAGAGGATGTTATGATGGAGGAAAAGAGGTGAGTGTCTATCTAGTTTAATTCAACATTTATTTCATTTTTGAAGGTAGAGTTCTTTAAAACACGCTATTAAATATGTCACTAAATTTAAAACTAAACACGTCAAAATGGTACTAAAAATGTTGTTAATTAATTTTATTCTTTTTTTTTTTGTATTTTTATACTGATCCGTTTATAAACTATAGTAAATTATGATATTACAAA
The DNA here is from genome assembly GCA_963924545.1 of Pogonocherus hispidulus. NCBI lineage: Eukaryota > Metazoa > Arthropoda > Insecta > Coleoptera > Cerambycidae > Pogonocherus > Pogonocherus hispidulus. The sequence continues at coordinate 47,848,224 of OZ004697.1, read as the reverse complement.
CTGCACTGCACCTATATTGCTGGCACTCTAGCATTGGTATGATGTACTTTGGAACAAGAGTTTTAAATTTGTTGTTATTTTATAAACACATGAACATTTGGAAGATATTTGCAGTGAAATCAATTGTGCAAGAGAATCAATTGTTGCAATAGCTCTTTGCATATAGATGTGATGTGTACCCGAAGTGCATTTCGAGTGATAGTAGATTTCAAAATATTTAGTGAACAAAAATTCAAAAAACATTATTATTTATCTATGCGGAACCTACAGTTAAAAAAACATGTCTATATATAAACCAGTGTTAAAATGTTAACACAACATAAAACTCATAGTTTTATTACTAAATTACTAAACAGTAATTTTTTGTAAATTTCAACCTCTATTTGCAAAATCAAGGAAATTTGTTACGTATTAAATGTACCTAGTCTCATTTGAGGCAGTTTTTTTTTTAATATGGATATGTTTTAGCCCCATACTCATTTTTATCGGGTTCGAACAATGATTATCACTTGTATCTCTGATAATTAAACTTGTCACTTATGAAATACTTGATGAAATTTCAATTTCACCAGGTAAAATGAAAATTGTTTATATTTTTGGGGTTTGAATGGATTATATATTGACGACTATTACAAATATAATACAATAGAGACCTTTGCTGATGGTCCTATGCGAGGTCTTATGTAAAGATGCTTCGAGAAGGATTTTGCTTCCATATTCGGCTACTTCTATACTTGTATTCATCCGAGGATATTTGGTATTCGGCAGAAGCAGACCCCGAAGTGAATTCATGTTTGGGCTTGTTATTCACTTGTTTTTAAATTTTGCGTCAAGTATTTCTGTCGTTTGCTTCGGCTAAATCATGTCGCCTGCTCCTATTTCTAGTCTGTCGATTCGGCGCAATCGGGTTATAGAGGTCTGCAATTCATTTCGTGGTTGCCATGGAGATTTGCTAGCTATTGCCATCACGTTGCGCTGCTGAGAACTACAAAGTGTCAATATGGCATACTCTATCTGTCAAAAGTTGGCAGTGATACTAGTGACAGCAGTTGCACATTATGGGACGGCACTACAGAACATGAAACTCGGAAGTGACCAAAACTTTAAAAATTATATACACAACGACAAAATAATTAAAAATAATGAAGATAATTCGGGTAGCATCAAAACAATTGTGAAAACACTACAGTAAAAACCAGAATTAAGCAAAGTGGAATGACCTCGCTGATCTGGTAAAATGCGGTGATGCATGGGCGTGCGTATTCTGTTTTACCATTGGGCACATTTCAGTTAATATATACTCGTATACTATTCTATAGAATTCTTCTAGTATATGCACTTCCACTTTTTTAACTAACACAAATAAGTATAAACACTGACACAAAGAATAAATACACTGATAATTTTACCATAAATTTTTACTGTTAAGAAACACGTGCGAAATAACCCAACATCACGCCACTGTTTCCCTACTACCTCGAGCGCAGTCGCTTGTTGGTTCCTGATTCGACCAATCAACGTCGCTGAAGCTCAGAGAAAAGAAAGCGTAAATGCAAGAATATGTATGTTAAATAAGGATGAACAGCTTGTCGTCAACTTTACGATTTTCGCAGTTGCCAGATATTCGGAAATTTGTTGATATTATTAAGTAAAACACAAATTAAACATTTTGTTTGCTTTAATAAAGTACAATAGGGATAAGGGACGTTGAAGACAAGTAAAAAAATGGGTAAATAAGGTAATTAATACGTTTCCTGTTTTAAATAAGAATACTTTAGAAATGAATGTGACAACGTAGATGTACTCTTTTTCCGGTCATTGCACTTTGCTTAATTCTGGCTTTGACTTTTAGCAAATAGGTTTGATAGCTGGTAGGTTGTCATAAATTTAATTTCAAAACAAACAATTGACCAACATAAACTTAACCCTACCTGCTGCCAATGGTGGCAATTGCGAAGAAGCAGTGAAACAGGACAATTGAACAGACTAGTATAAGGAGCAGCGTCCCTAGCCAATTATGATTGGGAGTATGTATGTTTACAATAAATATTTTCCTTTGCCAAAACAAAGATATATCAGTGGAACATGCGGTATGGGAAAAGGAAAAGTGTTCCGCCTATATAGAAAATTGTACTAAACTCAGGTCTAGCCTTAACTTAAATATTGATGTTAATCTCTCAAAGTAGCAATCACAGACAAATTCTCTCCTGCTCCTGGTAAACACGGTAATGGATAAATCGCGTCAGGCTACACGTGATAGTGATAATTTTTTCGCAGTCTTTTATCAAAACACTCGCGGGCTTAGGACAAAAACCGTTGACTTTTTTAACGCTGTAGTTAGTAGTAATTTTAAGATATTTGCCTTGACTGAAACGTGGCTAAACCCTTCAATTTATAACTCAGAATTATTTTGCTCAGAGTTTAATGTATATCGGGCAGATAGGAATTTTTCTCTGAGAGCTGTTACTAGAGGTGGGGGCGTGCTAATAGGTGTACATCATTGTTTCTTTTCGGTGCGAATTGATTTGAATGAATTTTCCTTCCCGTGCTTTAAATTTATAGATGCGCTTTTAGTAAAGATAAAATTAAGCTTATCACACGTTTATATACTGAACGTTTATATTCCTCCTAATACACCTATTGATGAATATGAAAGTTTTTTTACGGCTATTGAGTCGCTAAGTTTTTTGAATGGCTGCAGGATTTTAATTGTTGGTGATTTTAATATAGCTGAGTATGCGTTAAACGTCTCCAATCCTCAAAACAATGCTAGAATTTCTGTTCTAAATAATCTTGCAGACTTTTATGGTGTAATTCAAAATAATTTCGTCTACAATGACTTTAATAAATTGTTGGATTTAGTCTTTTACCGTCATTCATGTTTTGTTGAAAGATCATTGGATCCGTTAGTAAGCGAAGATAGGCATCACCCTGCTTTAGAAATCACTTGCAAAGTTAACGAAAAAGTAGAATATAAAAATAACATGGTTACTTCCTTCTTAAATTGTTATAATTTTCGTAAAGCCAATTATCCACTTATGTATAATCTTATAGCCGATATCGATTGGTCTTCCTTGGATGCATTTGTGAATGCTGAAGAAGCTTGCTCTTATTTCTATAATAAAATATACAATGCACTGGATCTGAGTACGCCTAGATACACCAAAGGTAAGAACTCGCGTTTTCCACCTTGGTATAATGGCAATATTATCAAAACTATTAGCAGGAAATCAAAATGTTGGCAACTGTATAAAAGGGGGAATGACATACAAGCTTTTGAGGAATTTAAGCGTCTCAGAGCTGATGTTAAGATTGCAATAGATACCTCTTATAGACAGTATATCGAAAGAGCCGAATCAGATATCTCTACTGATTCCAATAAATTTTGGGCATATGTCAATAACAGAAAATGTTCTGGTAAAGTTGCTGATAACATGACTTACAATAATAATAATCTGGACAACCCCACTGACATCTTAAATGGTTTCGCAAATTTTTTCGGTAACTCATATATAATTTCGTCCCCACCCATTTTAAATTTCGATAATAATAACCCTTCGTACTTGAACATCCTCAGTTTTGCAGAGGACGAGGTACTTGATGTGCTGAAATCAATTAAGCCTAAGCTTACTGCTGGTCCAGATAATATACCTGCATTTATCTTGAAGGACTGTGCCGTTGTTTTGGCTCGTCCTCTAAGTATCCTATTGAATATATGCATTAAGTCCTGCACACTACCTTCCATTTGGAAATCTTCTAAAGTCTGTCCTGTATTTAAGAAAGGTGTTAGAACAGAAATATCTAATTATAGGCCGATTTCAATTATCTGTAATTTCTGTAAGAGTTTTGAGATGCTTTTGTATCGTAGGATTTATCCTTTTGTTAGTAACTCTATTTCTCCTCAACAACATGGATTCATGAAAGGCCGGTCGACTGTTTCAAATCTCGCTGTTATAACTCAGCGCATAGCTGAAAATCTGGACAAGAGGGGTCAAACTGATGTCGTATATACGGACATGACTAAGGCGTTTGACAGACTTGACCATGGAAGATTACTACAGAAACTTGCTGCTTTTGGATTTTCTCAATCTCTCATAGATCTTTTTCAGGCATATTTAATAAACCGAACACAATATGTACAATTAAATGGTTTTAAGTCTGACACGTACTTTGCGTCATCCGGAGTCCCTCAGGGGTCTAATTTAGGTCCATTATTGTTCAATATATTTGTGAATGATGTTAGTAGAGAGATTGATACAGATTTTTTGCTATACGCTGATGATCTTAAAATTTACAGTTCGGTGGAGAATGTTGAGGACTGTGAACGACTTTCGTTAAATTTGCAAAGGGTTGTTGAATGGTGCCGTAGTAATAAATTGGAATTGAATGTTAACAAGTGCAAGGTAATGTCATACTCTTTAAAAAGGTGTCCGATTATGTTTAGATACTGTATTGATGATCGTCCGTTAGAACGACCCCAAACTTTCGTTGATTTGGGAGTTACATTTGATCCTAGCCTTCTGTTTAACTGTCACATTGACAATATTGTAGCATCAGCCAATCGTATGCATGGATTTATAGTTCGTGTTTGTCGGGACTTTAAAAATATAAATACAGTGCAAATTCTTTATTATGCTTATGTGAGATCTAAGATGGAGTATGCTTCTGTAATTTGGAGCCCCCATTACCAAGCCCATATTTATCGATTGGAATCTGTGCAACGGCGTTTTCTTAAATACTTAAGCTATAAGACTGATAATGTGTATCCACCTATTGGCATGCCATATGATGAGTTACTGTCTAGGCATGGGTTTTTCAGGCTCGATATTAGACGGAAATACTACTCTGTCGTAATGCTCCATAAAATTATTAATAATAATATAGATTGTCGTGACCTGCTTCATAGTTTAAATTTTAATGTTCCTCGAATTTCATCAAGAAATACTGACTCATTTTACCTTGCCACCCCTCGCACCAACATTTTAAAAAATTCACCAATGTATAATATGTGTAGAAATTATAATTGTATTAGTTCCACTATAGATATATTCCGATGTAACTTAAATGAACTAAAATGCTATTTTCTAGAATAAGTATTGCTGTACTGTTACTGATCCGTTATTGTCTTATATTGATTTTATTTGTAATTACTATATATTTTCATATATTCCTGTTCTGTAATTGGGTTCGCCTGTTGAACAGTGTACTCAAATAAATAAATAAATAAATAAATAAAATAAAATATTAATAAAAATGGCTTGCAACAAAAAATGTTCGTATTACCTTCGGTATTACCATTTAGAATATTGTATAAAAATTCAAGAAATTCTTAGCATAATAATTATTTAAAAGTTTGTGGCAATAGTTCAATTCAGGCAGTTTATCAGTAAAGATTGTAATTCAAACGAGGGAAAGTAATCGATTTGTTTTTATTTTCTTCAGCCTTTGTCGATTCTTCAAGAATATGTTTTCTATGGGCTGAAAAAACCGTAAGTCAATCACCAGCACTGCTTTCACTGTGTAACCCTCTGCCGTAACCATCAACACGCTACATGTTTTTTTTTAATATCCATTACCCATTAGACATTGGTTTTTGCTCCTTGCTATAAAATTTTATATTTGTTTACAATGCAGACAAAAGAAAATTATATTAGTGATTTGAATAGTATGATAAATAATAATCAATAGTGTAGTCTTTTATAGATGTATTCAGTGTATGTTTATGTGTACAACAGTGGGTTTGATTTTACACTGAAGATATCTGTTAACTGTCACAAATTTATTACTGTGTGCATTACTTATTATTATTGTATTAACATGTAACTGTTTTGCTTAATAGGAGTGTATTGGTAATGTCTGTAACTTATTGATTTGTGCCACATTTTTATGAATCATCAGACAATTCTTTTGGCGATATGCACATGTAAAATAATAAAAAATATGAAAAATCAGTTTTTCAAATACAGATTGTCGAATATTAAGGCAAACTTTTAATGCCAAAAACAACTACTCCATGGCCATTGTACCCCAACTGGCGTTGCATTACTCGGACATCTCGATGGAAATCACCACATCTTTCATCGAGACCCAACCACCAGGCACTGACCGGTTGATTGCTAATTATGGGCTCGTCAGAGTGCCATAGGTAGTAAAATCGATGAACGATGTTGCGACATGATTGCCTAAGGGGGATTGTGAATGTTGGTAGTGATGAGAAACACACCGTAGTGCCCTCTTTGGGTCTTTGCTACTATACATCTTCTTGAAAAGGGGTTGAACCTTTGGTGTGAAGATAACACTGACATAGTTTTCCACTAGTGACGTAGTGTTATGTGGAAAACTACGTTAGTGTTACTATCCGTCTGTCAATTAGACAATCGGATTGTAGCAAAGACCCAAAAAGGGCACTGCGGTGCATTCTCACCACTACTAACATTTTAAAGTTGATATTTGAATGATTCACTGATGCGAGCAGTTTATCACAGTTGTTTCTTGGCTGGACATATAAAGTATATTATACACTAGTGGAAATTGGAAACGACTCACCTAAAACTATAGTCATTTTGGTATGGTTATATTTTCTAACGCTTTTATCAATTTGACCAAATTTTTTTTATATCATTAAGCCATTATTGGACTGTGATATATGGTAGGTCAATTGTCATATAACACAGTTAAAGAATATCTACAGGGTGATGTGTAGGAACGTGTGTTTTTACCAAAATGTAAGCAGATATTTGCGATCCACGCAAAGGGGGAAACAATTTTTATTGTGTCAAACGATAGTTTTATTTCTGCTAAAAAAAATGTTTTTTAAAAATCCTTTCTACCTAGATTGGTTTCCAAATTATAGCAGTTTTTGTAAACCATTGGATTTGTGACTGATCACAGGTGCCGATTTTTTAAAATAAAACAAGTTTGCTTTGAAATGAAAATCGATCCTGTCACCTGTCAGGATGATGTTACGAAATTATAAGAGTTCACGGAGGCAACACCAGATATTAGTCCTTTTTTTTTTTGTAACATTTCTATTTCATGTTTTTTTATTTTATTAATAAATAATAACTTAATTTTGTATATGATTTTTTAATTATAATCAGATTATTGCTAGGTGACAAGTGACAGGATCAATTTTCATTTCAAAGCCAACTTATTTTATTTTAAAATATCGGCACCTGTGATCAGTCACAAATGCAATGGTTTACAAAAACTGCTATAATTTGGAAACCAATCTAGGTAGAAAGGATTTTCAAAAGACATTTTTTTTTGGCACAAATAAAACTATCTTTTGACACAATAAAATGTATTTCCCACTTTGCATGCATCCCAGATACTTGCTTATATTTTGGTAAAAAAACACGTTCCTACATATAATCCTGTACATATTCTATAACAGAGATATATGACAACTGACCTACCCTACATTACAGCCCAAGCTTGGCTTAATGAAATAAAAAAAAATTTGGTCAAATTGATAAAACCGTTTAGAAAATATAACCGTACAAAAATGACTATAGTTTGAGGTGAGTCGTTTCCAATTTCCATGAGTGTATATTATCTTTGCAAATATCTAAATAAAACAATTAAAATTAATTAATCAACACTTTCTAGCAGCTGGTTTTTTACTTTTTAGTTAGTTTTTTATATGCCCTAAATATAGTTTCAATTTTTTTCCCAATTAAAACTGTTTAAATCGACAAATTTCTTTATAACTAAATTGAATGAATGAAATTAAATCTTCCATCTTACTCTTGCCAGAGTAATTTGAAAGGAAAACTGATTTATATTATTTATTCTCTAGACGTTTCGAGGACTGTACAAGGTTAATTAACTAACATCACACTTTGGAAATGTCATCTCATTTTTCAATAAAAACAGAAGGTGGCCAGCAACATAAATGATACAAGGCCCAGAGATGCGTCAGCGCATGCCCTCTCTCTTCTCTTCGTGAAAAAAAAATAGATCGTCCGTGCCTGGTCTACAGGGCATACAATGTTAAGTCAGCACGCGTTCACACTCTTATTCTAACTCACGAAGAGAAAAAGCACGCGTTGGTACATCTCTGGGCCTCACCATCAGTCGGGACGCTGGTCTCTGCTGAGTTAACTGTTTAAGTTAATAAATTTTATTCGAAACTTTTAGGTTGTACTTAATCTTTGAATTCTTATCAATGGATCTAAAGAAATATTTAGATAAAATCGAGAACGGCACATTCATGGATCCCAAGCTAGTGAAAAGTTATCTGTACCAAATCAATCAGGCCATACTCTTCTGTCATCAGCGCAGAGTACTACACAGGGACTTAAAACCACAAAATTTGCTCATCACTAAAGAGGGCGTTATCAAGGTTAGGACACAAATAAAAAATATCTAATACATATATATATGAAAAAAATGAACCGTCAAATTATTGGAATACTTTAATAAAATAAATTATTTTTTAGGTCGCTGATTTCGGTTTGGGGCGTGCGTTTGGCGTCCCAGTGCGAGTTTACACTCACGAAGTGGTAACGTTATGGTACCGAGCACCAGAAGTACTCCTGGGGTCGGCAAGGTACTCTTGCCCGATTGATATTTGGTCGTTAGGCTGCATATTTGCCGAAATGGCGACCAAAAGACCTCTATTCCAAGGCGACTCTGAAATTGATCAGCTGTTTAGAATATTTAGGTAATAAGTTACTTTCCTATTAAAGAATTAATTATTTGAGGCGTATCTTACATGTGTTGACTTTATTCATATTTAAAATATACCTCGTAGCAATTTTTCTCGGTTTAATGACGTCCTGGTTGACTGGAGCACTAAAGATTTTAATTCGTAGGGTTTTGAGGACTCCCAATGAAGAACTATGGCCTGGGGTATCATCTCTTCCAGATTACAAAGCAACATTCCCAAATTGGACCAACTACAACCTTGTGGGGCAAATAAAAAATTTAGATGAAGACGGTGTAGACTTGTTGACGCAAATGCTGTACTACGATCCCGCAAAGCGCATTTCTGCCAAGCGTGTGGCTTCTCATCCTTATTTTAAAAATGTTGATTTGACAGCGAAGCCTGTAATCAAAGAGGGGCAGAAAACAACTCGCGCGGATGTGGTTTAGTAATACTTCTAGGCCACGTTTGAACATTACTTTTGTATATTTATTTTCCTAAGATCTAAGTTTGTTGTGTGGGATCAAACAGTTATTTTTATACACTTGATATATTTCTAGACTGTCTACATTAGTCAGTATATTTATTTGTACGTTTTGGTTTCTTTGTCTATTGTATTTTTTAATTTAGAGTTTGATATTTTTTTATAAATACATATCTCTTATAAAATAAAAAAATTTTGTAGAGAAATGGTTTATAAACAAACAGATACATTTGTTTTTGAAACTAAAATTCTTGTTAATTCAAATTGGATAATAAAAATATTTGAAGAAAATTGGATCTAAAATTGGATTAAGTAACAATTAACGAGTTTTTATTAGTTGTAATAATAATGGTTTTGTGATCCTAGTTAATTTGTTATTTATTTTCTGTCTTACACAACTTAAAAAATTAAAAGATTAGCGAGAACACTATTTCAAGTAAATTGCCATTTTTGACTGCTGAAAAACTTCACTACCTACTGAAAAAGGTATCTATTGATATACACCTTTAAATCTTTTAATGGGAAATTTAATTATATTCCAAATCAGTCTGCAAATTGTTTTCGACCAAACACAATCCTTCGGACTAGTTGGTGATTGCTGCAGGAAAAGAACTAAAATATATATCTAGTTAGTAGTATATATATATGATCGAAGGTATATCTCTATAAACAAGGCTAAAAGGCTTTTATGGTACTCGTCCAAATTTAGAAATCGAGCTGCAAGGCGGTGAGTTCAATAGTGCCGCAATAGAGAAGTGCAATAAACACGTCTATGCCATTTTTTACGTTTTACACCCATAAAAGTAAAGAGAAATCATCAGAAAATTGAATTACCGTATGGGATTTTTTACATATTCTGGAAGAGTGTGTTATGACATTTATCAACTTTGCTTGCAAATTTAGTTAGGTTATGATTTGTTTGTATATTTTTTATATATCATTACTATAGCAACTAAGCAAAAATATGTAAATTTGTTGCTACTAACATTAAAAACGAAAAATTAGTGTTGAAAAGGGTTTGTTTTCGTTTCATAATATAATCAAATCATAATTATTTGTTTATAGGCACAAAATAGAAAAAAAATTTATTTTTGTTAAAAAAAATTGTCTGTTTTCAATGATAGCAAATTCGTTTGAGAAGAAGACGAAGAACTAACTGAAACCAAATTTTTATTCCAACTCTCTTGTGGGAACGATGGAACTAATGATATCTTCATATTTTGTTTCATATTCTGTTCTTTATTATCCCTAGATCATGGTCTAAGGTACTATTTCTACTATCTATGATCATTGCTGTCTGCTGTGCCCATAGTTTTGTTCTGTGGTTAGTTAATCCTTTTTCTTTGCTTTGACCAAAGTTTTCTCTCAAATTTTCACGAAATAATTGAAAGAAAATGGCTATAAGTCTGTTAAATCCTAAAGCTGAAGTAGCCAGGGCTGCTCAGGCCTTAGCTATAAACATTTCGGCAGCAAAAGGCATTCAAGATGTGATGAAATCGAATTTAGGTCCCAAAGGAACCGTGAAGATGTAAGAACACATGACTCTTATTTTAATTAATTTCTTCATAAATAGTATAATACTTGCGGTACTGCACATCAATTTCTGTTCATTTTCTGGAAAATTGTCATTCTAATATTGTAAGAAATTTAACGGAAGTGATTTTGTATTAGTATCTCCTGTACAAATCTAGTTACAACAACTAACCTCAAAATTTTCTCACGAGATTTTCAATTTTTCCTTTATAGGTTGGTTTCGGGGGCAGGAGACATAAAAATAACTAAGGACGGAAATGTTTTGCTTCATGAAATGCAAATTCAACATCCTACCGCATCTCTTATAGCTAGAGCTAGTACTGCTCAGGACGACTGTACTGGCGATGGCACTACATCCACTGTTCTTGTTATCGGAGAATTACTCAAACAAGCTGATATATACGTTGCTGAAGGCCTTCATCCTAGGATATTAGCGGAAGGATTCGACAAAGCTAGAGGCAAGGCATTAGAGATATTGGACAAGATGAAAATACCCGTTGAAATTAACAAAGAATGTTTAACTGATGTTTGCAGAACCAGCTTGAGAACCAAGGTAGTAAGATGTGATATCAGAATATAGTTAGAATTTCAATGTTTTCTTATAGGTTCTACAAAAATTGGCCGATGTGCTGACTGATGTTTGTGTTGAGGCTGTGTTATCAATCAAACAGGGAGATAAACCTGTGGATTTGCACATGATTGAATTGATGGAGATGCAACATAAAACTGAAATTGACACTTCTCTTGTAAAAGGTATTCCTTGAATTATAATAAAAATTGTTAAAAAGTTATTCCACTAAAGCTAAGCGTGACCATGCTAGAAAAATTATGCACATTATTACGCAAAAGTAAATTATATGTATATTTTTCATCATTTCACTTGTAGGTTTGGTCCTCGATCATGGGTCACGTCACCCTGACATGCCAAAGGGTCTTAGGAATTGCTACATCTTGACCTGTAATGTCAGCATGGAATATGAGAAGAGTGAAGTCAATTCTGGCTTCTTCTATAAAACGGCGGAGGAAAGAGAAAAAATGGTTTCTGCTGAACGTGATTTCATTGACCAAAGAGTTAGGAAAGTTATAGCGCTGAAGAAATCTTTGTGCAACGGAACTGATAAGTCCTTTGTCGTCATCAACCAGAAGGGGATCGATCCAATGAGTTTGGATTTGTTAGCCAAAGAAGGTAAGATATCCTCCGTGTGCTCACTTTGAAATATACACAGTTTTATATTTTAATAATAGTTGTATTGATACATATTATATTTTTTAATCCAGGCATCATGGCTTTGAGGCGAGCCAAGAGGCGTAACATGGAGCGTCTTTCCTTGGCTTGCGGAGGTGTAGCGATGAACAGTCTGGATGACCTCCAAGAGTCTCATCTAGGGTATGCAGGGCATGTGTATGAACACGTATTGGGTGAGAACAAATACACTTTCGTCGAGGACTGCAAAGTGCCGCAATCTGTTACTATTCTGATGAAAGGACCGAATAAGCACACGTTGACGCAAATTAAGGATGCCATTAGGGATGGTTTGAGGGCTATTAATAACACCATCGAGGATAAAGCCCTAATTCCAGGTAATTATTAATCCTTTAGGGACGAATTGTATAAAAACCTGTTTTTATACATTCATTTTTTCTGTCTGATTATAAAGGGTGATGAAAGTAGGTCAAAATAAAATGGTTCATTTTCACAGAGATGTAAACTTGAGAGTCAGGCTTGGCTTGATATAATACCTGCTTTCATTCGATTGCGGTTTTATGCTCTTGATACGATTGCAAATTCAAAGAGTGGCATGAATGGGTTTATAGTTTATATCAAAACATGGTCATGAAATCGCAGTGAAAAAGACAGTCGATGACTTCATAAGTGTTTTTTACTAGCTTACTTTCTGATCCTGTTTAGTTCAGACGTTTCCCGCGATGAATGAAAAAGTTAAAACCAGTTTTAATTTAATTGCAAATACTAGTAAAACGTTTATTTGCAGGTGCTGGCGCCTTCGAAGTAACGGCAAACAAAGAACTACTCGCATTCAAGGATACCGTTAAGGGAAAGGTTCGTCTTGGAGTCGCAGCTTATGCCGAGGCTCTTTTGGTTATCCCGAAGACATTAGCTGTTAATTCTGGTTTTGATGCACAGGTAAGAAAGAGCCTTTGATTTCTTTACTATCGTAAATCTAACATTAATAGTGATGATGATAATGTTTTTCCTTTATTGGAATTGAAATCCTAAACATATCGAATATGCTGTGAATAATGTATTTTTATAAATATTCATTTTTGTATTTATCTAAACTACTATTTAATTTCAGGACACCATTGTTAAGCTACAGGAAGAATCTCGACTGAGTCAGGATCCTGTAGGCCTGGATTTGAAGTCCGGAGAGCCAATAATTCCTAAAGATATGGGTATCTTTGATAACTACATCGTTAAGAAGCAAATTATTAACTCCTGCACCATCATAGCGAGCAATTTGTTGCTGGTGGATGAAATTATGAGGGCCGGCATGAGTAGTCTCAAGGGTTAATGAAAATACTCTTTTCTTAACTTTATTAATGCTTTTGTCTTCTTTTGCTACCTTTTTGATTATCTAATGCAGTGCTAATTATACTATTTAGTATTAATAAATAAAATAACTTTGTCACGACAACATTATAACTTAAATTCAATAAATAATAATATAAAATCTTGCTGTTTTATTTGCTTTTGTATGTAAGTGGATGATAAATAATTTTGCTCTCCTGATACTTCCAAGAAAGGTTTCATGTGGAGGCAAATGGGATAGATTTCAGTTTTCGGACCTGAACTATCTGGAGAACATATCGTTAAAGAGGTACAAATAATTTACTGCTCCTGATACTTTCAATACCTCTTCGATCATTCTGCTCTCCTGATACTCCCAAGGAAATTTGCATGTGCCAAGTGTTGTAGATTTACGTTTCGGACCTGAACTATCAGGAGAACATAGTTTTGAAGAGGTAGAAATAATTTACTGCTGCTGATACTTTTAATACCTCTTCGATCATTCTGCTCTCCTGATACTCCCAACAAAATTTGCATGTTGCACCAAATATTGTAAGATTTCAGGTTTGGACTTTAATTATTAGGAGAACATATTGTTGAAGAGGTGCAAATAATTTACTGCTCCTGATACTTTTAATACCTCTTCGATCATTCTGCTCTCCTGATACTCCCAACGAAATTTGCATGTTGCGCCAAATACTGTAAGATTTCAGATTTGGGCCTGAACTATCAGGAGAACATATTGTTGAAGAGGTGCAAATAATTTACTGCTCCTGATACTTTTAATACCTCTTCGATCATTCTGCTCTCCTGATACTCCCAAGGAAATTTGCATGTGCCAAGTGTTGTAGATTTATGTTTCGGACCTGAACTATCAGGAGAACATATTGTTGAAGAGGTAGGTACAAATAATTTACTGCTCCTGATACTTTCAATACCTCTTCGACCATTCTGCTCTCCTGATACTTTCCAAGAATGTGGTGCCGATATTGCAGATTTCATCTCAATCATTTTCTGATTTCAACACTTTCACACCTTATTGTTCTATGTTTACCCCCTATTACTTACTTCTTTTCCACTATTTTCAAGACAGATAAAAATCAAATAAAACAAGGTATGTAACTAATAGTTTTATTTATAAATTCTAGCCATTAATTAATAATTGCTGACAGATTTGATATTTTATTAATAAAAACTATCAAACTATTTAGAATATAAAAACAAATTGAAATGTTTTAATGCTAGGTACACAATAGTTATAATAAATATACTATTCGTATATGAACTAAGAATATCGAGGCTTTACTTTTAACCGCTTGGCCATCTCCCGCTGAATACTTTGTTGGTCCTGCGCTTTCGTAATCCTTTCCATAAGTTCATGGTTGTACGTGCTGTGAAGCATCAACGCCAAAACTCCCGCCCGGTTAGCCATACTGGTCCTTATTTGCCGCTCCTTGTCCAACAGCTCGTCCATTCTCAACCACTGTCTCACCCGTTCCAGATCAATCTGCAAAAAAACATTGATAATGTTCAAAAATTCTAATTGAATTCGTAAAACAAACGTCAAGTAATACTTACCTCTGCTCGCCTCATTTTTTCCCAAACGAAATGCTTAATGCAAGACTTCTTAGGGGCCCTACAAAACTCGCCAGTGGGGGAGAAGACGTTCGTGACCAAGGGACAGCCGCAAACTTCATTTTCACTTATTTTAGGATCCTTGCAGTGCTCCGGACACAAGACGCGCAATCTCTTGCAATACGTCCTATTTATTGGATTGAAGAAGTCGCAAAACATATTATTTCCTGAAAAATGTGCTGGTATTAGTTAATTTGAAAAATAATACCCATTTATACAGGGTGAACTGTGAACTCCTGTGTAATTATTATATTTTTTTAATTTCATTACACACCTTCAATTCTCGTTTTGAAAACCGACCCAAATGACGCCTGGGACTCGTACTTATTGAAACACTTCTCCATGTGCTTTACAGCTGTCCTCGAGTGAATTTCATGGCCACAAGTGATGCAGTACATCGAGATTTCGGCATCTTCGTCATTATCGTTTTCTTGATTGGGATCTATGGACGCGTTCTTGGCCCGTTCTACTATAAAGTCCAGCTCCCTGTGACGCTTGTCCAACTCTTGGAGTATCTGCTTCACTTCGACCTGCTGCTTCCTAACTTGATCGAGAGCTGGGAAAATACAAATTTCATTGACTTAATATCATTATTAAACAATTAAAATGAAAACATCACATAAATTTCACAACCACCAAATACAAAGTTCGGAAGGGGGTTGAAAATATTAAAAAACGAGATAAATCTCCCATACCCTACCTGATACAGGCCACTAACGTCGACTACCCTTCCCATATGTACAGGGTGAGTCAACCATAGAGTAAAGTTCATTATCTCATTTGTTTCGAGAATTACGAAAAAACGTTAAATACAAAAGTTTTATAGAATATTAAGGTGCACAGTTTAAAATTATTTTTGAGTATACAGGGTGATTCAAAAAAGCGTGACGAATATAACATAAGTTTTTTTAAATGGAACACCCTATTTTTTAATTTATTTTTAGATTTTACATGAAATTCTATAACTTTTTTGTTAATAATGTCATATACCTAAACCCAGTAGTTTTTCTAATATTTTAATTTTTTTAGAAAAATATTAGTTTTTACTCTTATAAGAAACTGACAGTACCGCCATTGTTTCTAAAGGTGGAATACTCAAATTTGGTACAAACGTTCTATAAGGATGACAAAAAAGGTATATGTAAATAAATTTTAGTTAAATGCTACAGGGCCTTCAAAATAAATTTACACATTTCGACTATTTTAACTTCAAAAATTTCAATTTTTTTAAATGGCACACCCTGTATATTATTATTTTTTCTGATAGATTTTACAAAACCCTTCAACTTTTATTGAGTATGTCATATACCTAGTTTTCATAATTTGCGAGTTATTTTGATTTTATTCATTTTTACACTTGTTTTTATTAACTAACTATAAATGAGATTTTGCTCAACCCTTATAAAGATTAACCTATGCTTAGACAATAACTAACAGTCTCGTTAAATTTTATTTTATTTCGTTTCAAACAGTCCACCTTGTTGCTGAATGCACAGTTCAAGTCTTGTTGGAAATGAAACTTGCACATTTCTTAGGATATCTGGTGTAATGTTTCGGAAGCAATGTCTAATTCTTTCTTTCATATCGTCCGCTGTCAGAGACATGCTGTATACTCTATCTTTGACATATCCCCATAGAAAAAATCCAGACATGTAAGGTCTAGAGAACGCACAGGCCAATTTACTGAACCCCCTCGACCAATCCATCTATTTGGAAAATGTCCGTTCAAAAAATCCCTTACATTAACGCTATAGTGCGTGGGGGCACCATCCTGCTGAATCCATAGTCTTGGTAAGATATTTAAGGGAATATCATCCAATAGATAGATATTCCAAAAGATAATTTTGTAAAAAATCTAAATATGTCTCTCCTGTAAGTGTATTTTCAAAAAAATATGGACCTATTTGTGCTCTCCTAAAATTGCTCCCCAGCAATTTATAGTCCATTAGCCTTGATTATTGACAACTCTCAAAAAATTTGGTTGTTCTGTTGAATAAAAATGAAAATTGCGACGATTCACATTTCCATTTTTATGAAACGTTGCTTCGTCGCTGAACATTACAAAATTTAGAAATATTTCTTCATTGTTTATTATTTCCAACATCTGTTTGCAAAATTGTAGTCGTTTTTCAAAGTAATTTGGACGTAGAGCTTGATGTAACTTAATCTTGTAGGGATGAAATTTGTTATCCTTTAAACACTTACTAACTTGTGTTTGACTAATGTCTAGGCTCATAATTTATGTTTACTTGTAACCAAAGAGTAAAATATTTTAAGTTTCAAAATAACTCGAAAACTATTATCTTTGGGTATATAACATACTAATATGAATAGATAGAGTTTTCAATTCTGAATCTGATCCATTAAAAATATACAGGGTGTTCCGTTTAAAATAAACGAGATATTGGCCCTTACAGTTTTCCAATTTTGCTATGAGATTATTAACACCCTGTATAATTTATAAAACATTTATATACAGCAAAATATTCGCCATGGCTTATACTAAACGAATACCAATATTTATTATCGAAATGTGAAAATTAAGGAAGATACTATTATTTTCACCAAAGTCTGCATTTGTCATTTTTTACACAAAATATTAAATATCTTCGAAACTATAAAGTTTAGCTATAACAAATGTTATATAGACTGAAAGTTCTTGCGATGAGGAATCCAATAAGCTAATAATATACAGGGTGTTCCATTTAAAATAAGAAAGTTTTTATAGGTTTGGAAGGATGTGAACACCCTGTATGTCTGTAACTAATTTTAAATTATAGCCCTTATTATTTCTGAAAACTTTTGTATTAGATATTTTTTTCTAAAGTTGGCAATAGTGGAGAAATAAAGGAATCCCAGACGAATGGGTCACCCTGTACAAAAATTGACGAATAAAACGAAAAAAACTTTTATCAGAAGTCTGAAATGTACAATAATTTTTTACCTTTGATGTTGATTTCTTCCGCAACCGATGGACTAAGTGCCCATTCTTGCAGTCTCTGGGGCAAGACCTGAAGTATCCTAGTTTTAGCCAGATCCATGCCGCATTGATCCGAACAATATTTGGAACCATAGCGAGCGCTATTCACGCATTTTGGCCCATAGCACTGCCTTGGATAATCCGTTTTCAAATGATCATTGAAGGACTGCTCCCGGTCTGAACTAGAGTCCCTTCTTTTACGTCTAGTCCTACATTAACAAAATAGAATTATAAAGCGTGATGCGATGCATATGGAGTTAGGAAAATTCAAATAAGTGACATTGTACAATCACTAAAATATAGAAAAATGCAACCTTGACACAAGACAACACATTTGAACAAAACTATCAAAATAAACTGAAAAGTTGCCAAAAAAACTATGACAAAACACCCTTTGCATTGATGTGACATCATTAGATGTCACATCTAATGAAACGTTCGAAGACAAATCAAAAATACTCTGCATCACAAAAAACTCTTGACTATGCTTTACTTCAAGTAAAAAAAAAAACTTTTGACAGTTTTTAAGTTATGAACATGAGTAAATTTGACCAGCCGAGGAAATGAATATCATATGCCAAAGTGCCACTAAACTATGCTTACCCTACTAGAGAATTGACACAAATCCTCTGTTTACACCTCTCCTTGTTTTTTGATGACCCATGTCTATTCTTACGAGTACACACATCACATCTCCCACAATCTTCTGTTCGATAGCACCCCATGCACTCCCCACATTTCTTCACCTTTTTATCTGTCTTATTCTCGCCTCTTTCTTTTCTCTTTCGCGACTTACGGTCCTCTGAATTATTCTGAACTGTACTAGACTCATCACGTTCCCTTTTAGTTTTCCAACGAGTCACTAGAGTGGGATCTTCTTCTTTGCAGCGGATGCAGAAATATTGTTTGATTAGCTTGGCTTCCTTCTCCGATATTTTTATGCAGTCTCCATGATACCTATCGACATTTAAGTGTTTTGAACATTTTAAAATCTTATGGTATAAATATTCATGGTTAATTTTCTTGTGCTTATTATTAATGCTACTATTCTTATGAACACTTCATAACTGATTTTTAAATACTTACCATTCTTCACAAGCATCACAGGCTATCATGAAACGTGAAGAATCTGAAGACCGACATATACAATAAGCTTGGCCATCCTGTTTAAGTAAAGTATCTATTTTAGACTGTCTTTCTGGCAGTAAGAATTGCTTAGCTATTTCTTCTTTCTGAAAATTAAAAAAATGGTTTGTTTAAGTAACAAGAACACTTAATTTGTCTCCCCAACTTACAGAAATATCTCGTTTTCGAGACATTATGTCGAACCTGAAACTATACTAAAACAACTCTCTTAAAATGTATATTCTAATTTTACATGATACATAATATATTTTAACTATTTATGCTTTAAATTAAATTCCAAAATCAAGATTTAAGGAGAAAACAAAAAACAAAATAATACACGAAACATTTGTTTGAAATTTGACAGCAAAAGAAGTATTTTCAATTTAAGTGATCCATAACACAACAGAATATTAGATCAAGATCACTGAAAACATATTCCCTTTTGGGAACGATAGAAAATAAAAAATTAAATAACTATGCATATACACAAACACAATATTGCATATTGTTATTAAATTTTTATGACAAAAGTAACTGTATGTAGAAATAACAGAGTGTAATAACGTATTCAACAATCAACGATTAAATTATTTCAGTGAGTGTTGGTACCCGATGATCATCAATTCTTTGAAAAGACCTATTTACACTGCTACAATTGTAAGAATATCTGGTTGCCTATACTGAAGTATTTGATGGTTCTTTCAAACCGTAGAATTTCAAACTTAAAATGCGGAAGGACTTCACAATCAAATGAATTTTTCTCTGTAGTCGTCCTAATACTCTACATTATACTCTACCTAATAGTTCTTTGTAGCGGGTCAAAACCAAAACTCGAACCTATCTAACACTGGAATGAATTAATTATTGCCTCGTTGCGAAGAATAGTAAACAATAATCGGAAAACTAAAGATACCTAATCGGGAGTCGTGAACAGTTTTTTTTGTTTTGGCTTTTTAATAATAGATACAAAACGGCCTATTTTAGTTTTTGATCTCCGATACGGCTTGGTTTAGACAAAGTTTAGTAAATTACTATTAACAAAAAAAATTCAGGTACAGGGCAGGTTTGATGCTGGCTTTTATTTAAAATCGTGTGTTCTTTCCAAAAAAATGCAGTTCTATAGGACGTGCAAACAATATATATATATATATATATATATATATATATATATATATATATATATATATATATATATATATATATATATATATACCATATGTAGTATTATATATATGATATATACCAATGTTTCCATAATAGGGTTATGTTCGGAAAATGTGTCAATAAATAAATATAGGTACATAAATAAACATGAAATCCTACAATGCAGGAAGAAATAGGTGTAAGATTCTTTCACGACAGAAAACTTTATTATATGGCCCCAATAGTAAGCTAAAAAAAATCACGCAACACCTCTGACGAGGTGCTGACATCATTTTCATTGACCCTCGGAACCCCATCATAGCTGACTCGAGAAATAGCCGCTCCGAGGCAGCAGATCAAAGAACATAACTACGAAAATATTCAGGTCAATCATCTCGATTGTCAACAGATGATATTCGAAATACGCTAGGGATTTCGTGAGTACTTATTTCGAGTTGTGTTGACTAATTCTTTTAGCACGGATCGGGGATCAGGGATGGAAATAATAAAAATAAATTCTTGTGTATTGTTTTCGATTCGTGTCGATGTTTCTGTGTACCTGTCACACACATAAAAGAATTCCGAAGCTTGTAGTTAATAATTCACCTACATTTTACAAATGTAACAGTTGAAATATGCGCAAAAAAATGTACAGTAGTCAATCAGTAAACTGTATCAATTATCGAGTAGGTAGGTAGTTCTGAATGAATCAAAATTGGGGATTTCCAAGGAAAATATTTCTCGGTTTTTTTTATCCTGTGCCATCACAATGATCACCGTAGCGTAAACAACAGTGAGTGATTATATCAACGGTTTAATATAAATATTTCCTCACGTGTAGTGTTAAGACTGGTCAGACTGGTACATCGTTAAATTTAGCCATGTACCAGTTTGTAACTAATCTATAGCTTTGTTCCAACACGCCGATTTTGTATGATACACGTACTGGTGCATGTACTATTTTATGCGCCTGCGTCGATACCGTACTACTTTCGAACTGATTCCAAATCGCGACGTGTTGGAACGGTTTTTGAACGCACGACGCACCGTTTGTCATGCTTTCCTTTCATCCTTCACCACCTGCACCGCCATAATGTTATTAATCTAACTGTTGCTTTAAATCGTCACTGGAATCAGATTCCCAAAAATCTGAAAAGTCCTCCAGATCGGACATATCTTTCTTTTTGTTTGAAATAACAAATAAAAAATAAATACATATAACGTATAACATAACCTGCTGCTGGCTAATGGTAATAATGGATGTAAACTTCTGTTTATTTCATATTGCGCATGTCTCTGACTAACAGTACCACTACTAATTCACGGACTGATTTGACCGTTCAAGAACCAGTTCATGTACTGTACATCTTTATGTTGGAACAAGGAACTCCCAGTGTACATATCAGCCAAAAGTTGTGTTGGAACAGTAAATTCATTCTGCGCATGGACTGAACGATACGTGAACTAGTTCGCTTCTGTGTTGGAACAAAGCTTATATGGTATCATGCAGTCAAACATTAGACTGCAATTGCACTCACTAAGTGCAGTAGCGGGACGGTGACGTCACAAGTTATGCAACCAACAGTACATGGAGTCGAAGCAATCCTTTAAAAATTCAGATGTGCATTATATATACCTAATGCACATCTGTGCATGTGTTGTATAATAAACTTCATACCACGGTATACAGAGTGTTCCAATTTTATCTTTACTTCCACAGAAAATTTCAGTTTACTCTTGGAACCCCTTTTCTAAAAAATATATGTTACGTCATTGACTAACTTTTAAAATAATAAGGTATTTCGATGTACCACCCATTTCTCTACAAAAAAGTATACTTATATTTTTGTTACAAAACACCGTACGGAGTAAATCGATATTTTATGAAACCATGTCATGTCCTTTTTCCTAATAAAATAATACCTTAATGGTCCATTCTCTGTAGATTTGACAGGCATGAATGTGGGGTCGAATTGAGAGGATGGGTGAAGACTTACATATTTCCACTATCGAATTATTAAGATTTCGGAGGTGCACGTAAAGCCGATGTAAAAAGGCACATGGAAATAAAGTTATCCCTCATTGTAAGGGTGCCGGATTTGTCTTATAATTGCAACAAAATTTCTTTTTAGTGTTATAAATTATATATCACCGGAAAGATCAAAAGATAAACTAGATCCCTATAGTAGCAAATTTTAGTTTAATACATGTATTTTAGAGAAAATAATTTTTGAAAATACGCTATTTTAGTACAAGATTGTTTGCCTGAAATTTTAAAAATAAAAAGGAATATCAAAAATTACTACTATAGGGACTTAGATTAAAGTCTTATCTTTCAATACTTTTTTACTAAAAGTCGCTATCTTTTATAGTTTTTTTGTAATTAGACACGAGACGAACGCCGATTTAGGGCTTATTTCGACCTAGTGAATGGACTCTTAAAATAAAATTATATCACACCAAATGTTATTATTGTTATTATTATAATTATTATTAATATTATTATTATTATTATTTTTCTGTTGAAATCCAGTCGACTGGTTCCAGGGTCGGCCGCTCGTGCTTATCAGTAGCTATTCCCCACGTCCGTGGGATAAATAACTACTGAGTCCGGAAATCGTGTGCCCTGAGTAGACGTAATGCTTCACAGTATGTTCTGGATGGAGTCTGCAGAGTTCGAAGAGAAGGTCTCGATATTTTGTCCGTTTCTTTTCCTCTTCCTCTTTCCAAGATAATGTTATTATTATTATTATTATTATTATTATTATTATTATTTAAAATAACAAAGTTGATACCCGTATTGGATAAGAAAAAATGAGATACCTATACTTATAAGAAAGCAATAAAAATGAAAAATTTTGGTAAAAACAAAAAATATTTGCGTTATTTTTTGACATACAAAATACAAATATTTCGAAGAACTCTCTTTCCATAGATTTAATAAGAGGAGACCTCACGGTTCTTTCATAAATAACCTTTTGTTTTGTATCAATCATTGGCAATGTGTATGACAAAGAATACCGAGAGAAAGAACGGCAAAATTCCGACTCCGTGCAACGTTGCAAAAGTTTTGGGAGAACTTGCTTCCGACGCCAAAGGCGTACTGTTTTTGGAAGGGTTGGGTATGATAATAAAACATCAAAAAAGGAATTTTAAGAAAATCAGTACTATACATTGCAACAGCAAAAGCTTGTGAGATTAGAAATTAAATTAGTATCGGAGTTTTAATGTAGGGAATATGAATTGAAACTTGAACACTTAAAATTCTGAATTAAGTAAAGGTGGTACGGTACACCTACTACATTACAAAAACTTATATATACAGTAGTGTAAAAAAGTATTTTTCAGTTTTTCAAAGATTCAAACTCTGTATACAGGGTTCAATTACATTTAAAAGTGAAATATAATTTAAAATAAGAAAGATGTACATGGTGTTCGGTTTTAATTCAACTTTTTGTTTCAAGTTATTTGACTTACTGTTTTCAAAATAACTCTTTAAAAGCCTGATAATGGTGATTTTCTCTTAGATTAGTATAAAGGATACCTTTAAAAATTACCTTGGTTACGCAACTGATTTTAATTTTTGTGTGCAAACGTTGCATGTTGGCTTCACACTTACCAAACATTATAGGTTTTTTAATTGGTTATGCAGCAAAGTGCTGAATGATGCCTTAGCTTCTTGCTTGGATTCTTGTTTTGATCGTATTTAAGTATGTGTGTAGGTAACTCCAAAAACTAACACATCAGCCATATTTTAAAAAATAACAAAAGCAATTCCATAATATAATATAGTATATATATACTATATTCCGTAAAATGATAAGGAAGCCAGCCAGCACGCCCCTGAAAATCCGTAAATATGGCGTGACAAATATAGCGACCGAATAACCAAACAAAACTTGGCAAAATTTACCTGTGGAAAGACAGTTTTGAATATAAAGAATTCATTTTTCCATATACTTGACACTGACGCACCATTTTCTGAAGAATAGTAATAAAATCCTTACGAAAAACACTGAAAAATTCACAAAAGCAAAATTCCGACTGCCAGCAACACCGCACAAAAGAAATACTATAAAATACTACGATTTACGTGCATCAATGGACATGCGGATTGGAGTAGGGAGCAATGATGCCTGTTCATTCCATTTTTGCGTTATGAAGTTAGTTTTTATCGCAACGTTTTTAACAAAATATGATTTACCTACTAACTAGGAAACGGGAAAATATTTTTATGTAATATTTTAACCTTAACCCATAATCATGGTAGTTTAAATGTGAAAATATAAATTACACAATTGACAGTTTGGCAACAGTTTTTCGTACAATCATAAAGTAGACCTTGCAGTTGATCAGATAAAGAGTAAACAAGGGGATCTCTGATTGCTTTGAAATGTAAACAATTACATCTCCCTTGTCTTATAAATCTATGTCTCTTTCTCATCGTTTAGTAGGTGGTCCAGGCGCAAGGATTGTTAACTGGTCCAGGCGTTCAAAATCCCTCAAAATTGGCAAGTAACCCATGACGGCAAAGTAAATGATTTTTGACTTCACCTATTGATAGAGGGTCCCTAGGGGCATAAGAAATGAGTTGTTGGACTTTTGTTGGCTCTTGCACAACTTCTTAAATAGCAAAAAAAAGGAGTGGAGCCGGATTTAAAAAATAAGTGATTTTGAACGTTTACACCTTTCTAAAAAAATAACTATTTGAGATATTGATATGATTTTTAATATGTGAATACTTGAGACATGAGCGCTTCTGCCTGTGCTAATATAATTTGAAAATATTTTTCTGTTTTTTTTTTAACAATGGGCTAAAGTCGTAGTTACGAAATTTATGTATGGAAAATTTCAACATGCGGACAACTATATAAAATTTTCAAAATTTGCACATACTATATGTGAACGAAATGCGATCTAAGGCTTGAAAAAGTTTTTAGAAAAAAAATCAGTTCCTTACCTTATCTAGTTTTCGAGTTAATCATTTTTA
Source organism: Pogonocherus hispidulus (assembly GCA_963924545.1). NCBI lineage: Eukaryota > Metazoa > Arthropoda > Insecta > Coleoptera > Cerambycidae > Pogonocherus > Pogonocherus hispidulus. Next base: position 47,823,154 of record OZ004697.1, on the reverse strand, counting down.
AAGTAGAGCGTTGTTTACACTCGCGTCTGACCTTTGCCATTCAATTTACTGTGGTGCGCGCAACCATCTAATCCAATTTATAATATATCCGAATAGCCAGACTATAAAATTGCGAAATAATTAGATTCTTAGTTTGTGACTATTGTTATTATATATTAGTTTATCAGTGTTTTATCTATTAATGTATTATTATTTATTTTAATTGAAACTCACCTTTGACAGGGATTACGTGTCGCCTTGTCGGATATCGCATTACTGCCGTATTCTAGCCCTTAAAACAATTGTTAGGGAAAGGTGTATACATGTGCAAACAACAAAACACTAAGTATAGGCACATTTTTTATCACATTTTACTTTGCAATTGCACTTTTTTATTTTTTCTAAGATCCGGTAATGGTTTTTTGACATCATTTTTGGGATTATTTGATGATTAATATCCACCTCATATCCAAAGTTTTTGGGTAAATTGGGAATTTACCCAAATCCGTAGACTGTTCGTAGACTAAAATTTGGTACAACTTGCGTTTTACATGGAGTAAAAAAGTATCTCCAGTAAGAAGCAGAGAACGTAAGTCACCCCGAGTAATTGAAAATAAATGTTGAGCATCCACCTCCAGCACGTTGAGACGTTAAAAAATTTAAGTATAATGTGTGGTACCTGAAATCCGTAGCTATCATATCAATGGGACGATCTTCAAAACCCTGAATTTTCTTCAGTAACTGAAAATCTTGAATTTCTTTGGCTTTAGCATAAATGGTATTCTGCTTTTCTTGGGTGGAAATCAAGAAAACCTCACGTTTTCCTTTTTTATCTCTATCTTTAAGACATAGAAAACATACTTTTTTAAAATCCACTAGCTGACTGTTACTACGACTTGATTTTTGTTCATTAGGGAAATTTTTATCGCCGGATTACGCATCAATTAGTGCAAGACTCTTTTTGGAGTATATTTAGACCAACACCTCCGATGATGCAATAGTCTTTTATTAATAAAATTGTTGTAAATAATATTTTCTAATAGTCTATAAGCATTGTCTTTTCTAATAAAAATAGCCATTTTTAAAGTTGCAAATTCCCGTTCTCCAAGTTCATTTAAAGATTGAGAAGACACATTTTGGCATATGATACATTTTTTTAGATCTAAAGCCTCAGCCATTTAATTTTTTTTCATAAACTTCCTTTCAATTTATAAAAAACGTGCAACACATATATTATTTTAAAAAAGGGGGCTCCGCCCCCTTTTTGCCATTTGAGAAGTTGTGCAAGAGCCAACAAAAGTCCAACAACTCATTTCTTATGCCCCTAGGCACCCTCTATCCCTAAATAAAATCAAAAATCATTTACCTTACCGTCATGGATCATTTCATTTTTCAGAGCCTTGGACCCCCAACTAGTTGTTTAGGCGATTAATATGTATTTTCTAAAATGAAGTTTTGCAGTTGTTTTATCTCGTAAACTATTAAAGATTACCCCAGAGAGTTTTACCTATGTATAATATCGTTGGTTCAAGAAAAAATAGCAGATTCCATTTTTTTGTAAAATATATAGTGTGGTTCCATTAAAAAAGGTAGATTTTGGTAGGAATAAGTACCCTGTACATTTTTTAAGTTATTAAAATACTGAAATCAGAAATAAATTTTGCAGGAAAAATCACAAATGTCAGGCCTAGGGGGGGACTGGTTGTCTTTTAAGACACTATATTAATAATAAAAATAAAAAATGATTGTTCCTAAAATATTCATCGTGACGGAAACATCCAAAACTATATTTAGAAGTGATGTGACCCTACGACATGAATTATTGACAAAATACATTGTTTCAAAGAACATATAAATCATCTGCACACATGTCTGGGTACACACAGTACCAAAATTCAGTCCAAACAACTATAAATATCAAATCCGAGGGAGCTATAAAAGTTATTGACAGATAAATACGAAGTGGAAGGAAACGAGCCTACTGGAATACCACTCCAGGCATCATCACCTATCGCTATCATCTATTTTACTGCAACCATATGTCCGCGTTGGATTCTGGATTTCTCCCGTCCCATATCTAACGCCGTTATAGAGGTTTATATATAATGCTCCTCTTTATTTTAGATATCTACAACGTCTACAAAATCTTATCAGGATCTTACCCTGAGTGTCCTTCATAGGGGAGGGGTACAATAATCTAGAGATGGGTAAATTCCGGAAAATTCAAAATTAGCAGTAATTTACCTTCGAAAATTTCACACCGCCTTATTTTAACCAATCAGAGGCTTGTTTTTTGTTCAGTTACCATGCCAACCCAAAAAATTTCCGGAAATTTTTAACGTTGTGTGAAATTAATAAGTGGAAATTTTTCTGTCATTTAAAATGTCAAAATAAAGACGCGGGAGTTGAATCAATACATTTCCTATGCTCGAATTTAAGTAATATTCTCAAAATTAAATTATGTTCCACCAATAGTAGATCAAAGAAAAATATAATATGTTTTTAAGTTATTTATAAAAAGTTCACGTAACTAAACTTGGAAAATGGTATGCTATTTCACTAAGAGATTTCGCCTTTTATTAAACATATAAATTTTAAAGTAGATACTTCAGAATAATTATCAAAAATAAATGATGTTCCACCTATATCTATTAGTAGATCAAAGTTAATAAGAAACAAAAATATAATATGTTATATTATATAATGCTCGAAGTACTTCAGAATAATTATCAGAAATAAATGATGTTTCCTTTCCAAAGCGGAACATTTTCAAAAACACAATCTAATAAATCAGCAAATTGCACAAACACAATGACTCTATGACAAGTGGTGGAACTTGACTAAGTGTAGTTGCATCATGGACCAAGGTACCGTACTTGACGGTCGTAAAAAATGTTTGTTATTGCTCATGGCTCACTATGAGGAATGAATGTTTGTCATTCGTATTTAAAATGTTCAATTTTGGCATAATATTTATAAAGTATATGGTGTGAAATTTTCTTACCGAATATCCCACTTAAATTAAAAATTGGCAATTTTTGAAGCACTAGGGATATTATAAGTGAAAACATTCAAAACCCTCAAGGGTTCAAAAATTTTCATTTTTTAACCCTTGGAGTAAAAAAGTTTTTTTGTGGGGATAGAAAATAATAATAGACATTATTCATTATAGACATTTAGAGTAGACACTTTTTTAAGATTTTTGAGAATCCAATGGCGTGCTCAATTTTTCTGTTGTTTCATTATAAATTTAGAGTTACGACCTAAAGTTGTTTTTTAAATACAAATCATAAATCATTATTGGCTATGGGTTAGTTAAAAAGGCAATTTTTTTTCTCTTTCTACTGATATACAGGGTGTTAGTTAAACATGCGGCAAAAATTCAAGAGGTTATTTCTTGGACTATTCTAAGGATATTTTATCCTTTGATGATTTTTGAGAAAGCGCTTTGATGCGAAGATATATAGGGAGAAAAAATTTTTTAACAAATATATTTATTACTAAAAATTACATGTAACATTTCTGAACCTACAAGAATTGTTCAAAATGGCTACCTCTAGCTCGGATCCAACCATCCAATCTTCTCCTCATAGATTCCCGAACTCTTTCAAAAACACCAGGGTCGTTTCTTATTGAGTTACTCCCAGCAATTATCCGATCTCTTAAATCGTGCATATCTTCCGCTGGCCTAGTATAAACAAACTAATGACTTTAGATGGCCCCATAGGAAATACTCCAGGGGGTTTAAGTTCGGGGATCGAGCAGGCCATACGTGAGGTCCACCTCGACCAATCCAGCGATCTCCGTATGTTGCTGTTAAAAACTCTCGAGCAACTGCACTAAAATGAGGTGGTGTACCATCATGCATAAACCACATGCCTGTCTTGTAGCCAATGCTACATCCTCCAAAAACTGAGGTAGCGTTTGTTCCACAAAGTTGCGGTATACTTCGCCGGTAAGTCTTCCTGGTAGAAATACCGGTCCAATTAGCTAGTCACCCACAATTCCAACCCAAACGTTCAACGAGAACTGATGTTGAAACCGATCTTCACAAATCTCATGTGGATTTTCGTCAGCCCACACATGGTTACTGTGGAAATTCCTTATTGCATTTCGCGAGAAACTGGCTTCATCGGTAAAAAGAATCAGCGTAAGTAGTTGAGGGATTTCAACCAATGTGTGCAAAAGGCATTGACAAAATGTAATACGTGGAGCAAAATCCGCAGGAAGAAGTGCCTGAACGCGTTGAATGTGGCAGGGGTATAACAAATTATCTCTCAGAATTTTCCAAACAGCCCAATTACTTACTACATTCAAAGTATTTGCAATTCTTCGCGTAGAAGTACCTGGATCTTCTTCTGTCATGTCCAGCACATTCTCTTCTACGTCTACCGTTCTTATACAGTCCTTGGCCTTCCTGGTCCTCCACTTCGCTTCAATGTTCCCGTTTCTCGGAGACGTTGATGAATACTTTGAAAGATTTTTCTATCGGGAGCAATGTGGTTAGGAAATCGTTCAATGTACAGTCGCCTAGCTTCTCATGCATTACCATCAGCAAGTCCATAAATAAAATGCATGTCAGCCATCTCGGCATTCGTATAGCGAGCCTTGATAGAGAGGACTTCACTAACAACCGTTTACATGTCAACTAGCCAAACGTCAACCAATCTTAAGTAATGCGACACATACAAACTACAAAAACACAACATACAAAAACATACAAAATAATCACTCCGAAGTATCACGAGATGTTGGTAAGAAAAAACAACTCCTTTTTCTTACATGTCTTTTACTTGATACGTCCAGTGTAGTACGCCATACTTTTATTTCACCTACATTAATAATGTGAAAAATACCAAAATTGGATTTGTTGAAAATTTTTTTCGCCCTATATCTTCGCAACAAAGCGCTTTTTCAAAAATCATCAAAGGATAAAATATCCTTAGAATAGTACAAGGAATAACCTCTTGAATTTTTGCCGCATGTTTAACTGACACCCTGTATATCTAGGTATATTATGTGGGGAATCATTTGTTCATTTTTTTAACTCATTTTTGCATGGCAATCTTCAAAATTTTTCTTTTTTCTGGTAGGCGTGTGACATTTTGATACTGCTGAATATTTGAGTTTTTAACTTGTTGATTACCTACGTATCTCGTAAAGATAATTGACAAAATTTAAAGATTTGATCCCCACATACAGGCTGTTACAAAGTGTCGCGATTTTTTGGCCGAAGTAGATGCTACATATAGGTAAGTATGGGGATTTGTTATTTCACACCGATATTCGTTGATTAAGCGCCGGAAATTGCTTTGCAACGTTTTTTCGCTCTATATAGGCAAGGAGATTCCCATTTTCATTTAAAATGAAGTGAAGTCCGACACTACGAAACTGCGAAAAATCAAACTGTAGATGCAAAATTTCTATCAGACCTTGCATTTTTAACAGACCTGACGTATCACCGTAACGAATTAAATTTGAAGCTACAAGGAAAGCAGCAGAATATTACCAATTTATATGGTCACACACCAAGAGGATTTAAAAATAAAGTCTTCACTAGAAAAAAGTGATTTTTCATTTTTTCCAAGCTGTAAAGAGCGCTTGAAGAGAAATGAAGGCTTTTGAGAACATTTCATACTTAACTCGTATAAAATACATTGATACAATTGTTTGCAGAATAATTTGAAAACATATTTAGCGATTTAAGAAAATCGGAGAAATTTCAGTTTTTATTTAGCCACTTAGATACTATCTCTTTTGAGAACGTATAAGCAGACATTCAACTAGAATTGTGTGATTTGCAGTCAGATCCCTTGTATCAGGAAAGAACCCAAATAGGATTCGACTTTTTTAAACTACTCCGTAGGAGAACGTTACCCCAATTTGCGAAACTTGGGCCTTATAATGGGCTCAATGCTGGGAAGCACGTATTTTTGCGGAAGCAGCTTTTCCAACATGAAATTTAAAAAGTCAAAATATAGGTGTTCCCTGTCTGATACGTCACTTACTCAGTTGCTTCGTTTGTCAACAACAAATATATGTTAATATTGATACACTGGTTAGTCAAAACCAACATTCCCACATTATTAGATAGAGTAGGGGAGAGCGGGGCTAGTTGGCTACAGGGGCAAGTTGACACAATGCTTATATCTGCCATTGGTGTAAATGTATAAACGCAAATACCATTAAAATATAAAATCGACAACTCTCTTCAACCATGTAAAAAATTGCGCGCGCAAAGTCACGCGGTGAACACCTGTTAGTTGTGTTCGTTTGTTTTCAATACCAGTAAGTAAATTTTTGTTCCCTTATAGATTTATGGATAATCTGTTTAATATAACGTATTAACTTGATTTTTTCACCGCAATTCGTTGCTAGATGGCTAGTTGACATACTATGCTAGGCAAAGTTATCAAATTATTGTTTGTTTTTTGGAAAAAATATGTGTTGTTATAAAACCTGTGTCGGGGCAGGTTGGTACATTGGTCTCGGGGCACGTTGACACAGTGTGCCAACTAACCTCGGATTTAAAAATAAACTAACAAAATTTAAAATAATAAAAAAAAACTGTTTTAGATATGAGAATCTACAAAAAAAAACTGTAAGGGCTACAACACCCACTGATGTAATTGCAAGAACTGTAGAAATGGTAAAGAATGAAGGCAGGTCAATACGAAGTGTTGCCACAAAGACTTCGACATAGCATTTAGAACTTTAGCCAAATATTGCCAAAAAACAAACAATTCGCCAATTGAAAAAGTTGGTTACACCCGACATAGATTTTTCAGAACCCAGTTTACCTCAAGGTAGAAATATTATACACCACTACCTACACCGGAAGACATACCCCCATTCCCAAAAGCTCCACCAAGAAAAACTGGCACTTCGCGGCGAAAAAGAAGGTCCACAGCTATTCTTACGGATACCCCAATCAAAGATGATTTGGAAGAAGAGCAGAATGCTTCTAAAAAGAAAAAGGAAGTTGCAACCGAAAAGGCAAAAAAGGCAGTATTTGAATATAAAAATGAAAAAGGAAAAATAAAGTTAAACAAGAAAATCGAGACCGTTAACATGTTTGTGCAGATGAATCTTATTCTGATGAAGAGGAGGAAACTTTTTGCTTGGTCTGCATGGACAGTTTTACCAGCAGTGAACCAGGGGAAAAATGGGTTCAGTGTGTGTCATGCCATATTTGGTCTCATGAGGCATACACTAAAAAAGAGCCGCCATACATATGCTCAAATTGTGTCTCGGATGATTCTGACTAACTATTAACTTTTTGTGTTTACATAACTGTAAGCTTTATTCTACTTTCTGTTTTAGTTTTAGACGTTTTTCTAATCTATTTTATTTTGTATTCTCTTAGTAGATAATAAATTTTAAAAACTATGAAAACACTTGTTTTTATCTATATAACTCACATATGCCAACTAACCCCAGTTAGTGTGCCAACCTACCCCCAAGTTGGGGTATGTTGGCACACTTACACTGATGTTTTTAAAAAATTGTAACTATTTAACTGTTTTTTATAAAGACACTTTAAATATTCTAAAATGTAGAGAAATTATGCAAATCTGTTCTACATATTTTGTAATTCAGTTCAATTGTCTGTAGTGCTAAATAAAAAATAAAGATGTATAAAAAAATTGCGACTTTTTGTTCCACAAAGATATCGCTGATGTAGTTTTTACATAACACCAAAACACTATACTACACCCGACGCACGTTTCTCTAACCAACTTGGCATCATCTGGATATGATTAAAACTAAACTTATGGTATAAAAATTGTGTGCTATTTATATCTAAACTATTTCTACGGTTCAGTGAACCATCACGACCGCTCAGTCAACCATCGCGACTGATCAGTGAATCGCCGCGTCGAAGCGACCATTTTTACATTTGAAGCAATTTCCAAACTCTCAAAATCATCCAGCTGTCTGGAATTTGTCACATTTCTAATTAGTCTCAAGTTGCTGCTATCTATTTTATGGTTGTTCTCAAACGCATGTTGGGCGACACTAGACTTATCTGCTCTACCATATTTGAGATGAGTCATATGTTCCTTGAATCTAGTTTGAATTGATCTTCGAGTTTGTCCAACATACTTTTGATTACAGCTAATTTCGTAAATTCCCGACTTTTCCTTAGTTTCTATTTTGTCTTTTGGATTGCCTAAGAGTTGTTGGTAGTTTATTTCCCGATGAATAAACCACTGGCATACCTATATCTTTAAAAACCTTAAGACCACGGGTGAAACGAGAACCGTATGGAATAGATAGGAATTTGGGCTTTCTCTTGTTGTTCCACAAAGATACGTTATTATTGAGTTTATGTTTTATCTTGTAGTCATTGCACTCTGAAACTGTAAAAAATATTTTTTATTGCGCTCACTAAAAGTTTTATAGCATATGGTATACCTACTCACCAAGCCGAACTGCTCTAAACATAATAATAAATAAATGTCCCTGCCAACAACCACTAATAATCCAGGAATAATTATCAGCCCGTCAATAAATAAAAAACAATTAATCTAATTTTAAATCTAGTTGGCTAATTCACCGGCAGCCAGAGCAGCCTAAGGAATGTTATTGTGTTTACATAATGTTTGATTTAGATGCATCTCCGGCCAACTAGGACCCGTTCACAAACGCTCTGCAGGGCGGGACCAAAGATATGACTCCGCCCTGTACATTCAACAGCAGAAATTGTAAGTATCATCGTACCAAGTATATAAGTTCTTGTTCTTTATTCATTGTCTGTACCTAACTATTTGGGCATTATCTTCTTGGCAAGAAAAAGAACAAAGAACCCTACGAAAGGAAAAATTGAAGATCACTTTATCACTACTTATGATGCGTTCCATTTTTCACTTACAAAAAAGCATCGTTCGATGAAATGGTTATTGGCGATTCCAAAAATGAATGCGCCCTCTGCATGAAAACATTTGAACCTACTTAAAAAGTAATTTTTGGAGGGTTATTGCTGATATAATGATAAATAATCCGTATTTGGGTTTGTTTAACGTAATAATTTAGTGGTGCTTGTGATTTTTTGGTATTACAAAGTTAAAAACGACGTGGTTAGTATTTGTACATCTTTATTTTTACATTTTACAATGGTATTCAAAAGAAATCAGCACAACACAAACTGCCGTGTTTATGGGTGTCATTCCACAAAACGTGTCAATAGAAGTGTTTAAGGTAGAAGATAGGTAGAAGTTTGGCCCTAGTCTAAGAAACTGTTTCTCATTAATTTCTCCAAAAGGCATATAACAATTTAATAACAGGGAACACGTTTATTTACAAAACATAACCACTTTGTTGCAGTTTGTCTATACTTTTCTATTATTAGTCTTATAAAAGCAGAATATATTTTAATTTAAACATTATTTAACAAAAAACAAGCACTAATATGGTATCACCATACAGTTTATCACACTTATTTTAGTCCAAAACGTAAGTAAACAAAAACTGGGGCACCTGTTTCAACCCAAAAAATTCATATAATTAGCAATGAAGCACTTATGGGACGTTTGACTGCTTTTATCACTCTTTTTATCCTTTATTTCACCCTAACTAGCACAGGAAGTCACTATATTTATGGCAGATGAATGCTAAATTGCTAGATGATGTGATATGAAATGCAAAATTTTTACTCGTCTTCCTCCATATTTGTTTACAATTTGCAGCGTCCTCATAGGTAATTTGAATCACCAGTTAGTCTGGACGTTGTTAATAAAACACGAAGTACCTGAATGTACCGAAAAATTTTTTTTTTCATAAGTTTTCGAATAATATTTTTCAAAAATGACGTGATACTACCGATTAATTCAACACACACAAAAACGAGTTCCTTGTGAATTTTTCCCAAACAATGCGAAAAAGTCAATTAGCGATAAAGAAGATTTCTAGCTTTGGGTATAATTGCGTATTGCCTAATAGGTTCAGTAAGTTACTGCTATTTTGATATTTTGTGTTTAGTGCGTTACCAAGAGGACAGAGCTTAACTATTTTAAGGCCAGCAAAAACCTACTGGAAACTGGTCTAATTATTCTATGGCATGCAATTATAAGTTTAATAATAGGACACAAAAGGCGGCTACACACGGACGTAAATGATTTAATACATGCACGTGCGTTCACTAACGTGCATACAATAACGCGTATTCAATTTGTCTACAGACGCACGAACTTATTCCAGAACTTTGTCTGTGTTCCTGCAGTATTTTTGAAGATGTCGGTAGACGACGTTGAACTAGGTTTATTGACAGTGGCGTGCGTTTTTGCAATTAATGAAAAAATAAAGAAAAAGAACTTCTTTGCACTTGGTTTTCCAAAGACATGGCTGTTGTCTATATAGTACAATGAACTCACGCGTAAATTCTCGGGAGAGAGTTCTAAAATCCGACATTTTCTTTATTTAAACGTATATTTTATGTTATAATTTTACACACTACCGACGCAGCTGATAAACTAACGTGCGATGTTGCTATATTTGTCTCTACACGTTGAGACATGTACGCGCGTTAGTGAATGTGCGTGCATAATTTCTAGCCGAGACAGAAATTTTGCATGACGTGCATAAAGGAGTGTGCAGTCAACAACGTGACGTTATAGAGCATCTATACTGTCGTTATTGCATGCGCGTTAGTGAACGCACGTGCATGTATTAAATCATTTACGTCCGTGTGTAGCTGCCTATTGACTGTTTCATATCATATAAGGCCACTAAATTTTATGACGTGCAACATAAAAATCCCTAAATTGCTGTCGACCAGTACGGTTTTTAATTAACATGTTACAATTTGTTTGGCCGCTTGTATTTTCAGAGCGACATCTATGTTTCGGTTGCCCAAGTTCACACTGAATACATTTAATTCATCTTTTGACTGCTTCAATGCCAAGGGAGTGCAAACGCACCCTTAAAGATTCGGATATAATTTTATTGAAATGTAAGAGAAATGTCTCAAATTTTCCAGTAAATTTCGTTAACTGTTTGTTGTCTTCGCTAAATTAAAACACAAATTACCCAGATAACCGCCAAATCTATAGGGAAACGCTGTCCGGAAGAGAATTACACACCGGATAATTGCAATTAAACACCTCTTGCCTCCATATCTCATTGAGGAGGTACACCCTTAGGTAGGTATAGGCACTTACCTACCTACTTAAATCTATAGGTAGGTATCTATATAATTATAATAAAATAATAATTAAGTAAAGCAATCTATGCAACCCCGATGAAAAAAAAACTATAATAATGATCAAACAAGACGAATCCATATAAGTACATATATTAGCGCGTCGATTCTGTCTCGCTCTAAATTCCGTCACCAAATCGACAAAGTGTTTAAGTCTCAGGCCTTTCTCCTATGCCTAGGCGTATTTTCGTCCCGTTTCCTACGCGTTTTCCCAATTTAAACGTCTTTTCAAAAAACTTCTGCAAAATTTTCTTCGATCGCCGTTCGGCGAGAGAGATGCGACTAACACCGACGTTCGTTCTCGCGCCTAATGGCCCCGTCACGCCTCCCGAAATCCCGAGTTTTCGGGGGACCCCCTTCAACCCCTTTTCTAATTTTTACGGCTTCGAGAACCACTTCACACGAAACTTCCGTCCTTTCTCTAATCCTTTGAGATTTTTTTTTTCGAGACCGTACGTCAAGTCCTTCTACGTCTATTTCGTTTTTTAAAATCTCGAGTCGCGTCCATCTCAACTTCTTTCTCATTTTATCTGCCGATGTGAGATTGAATTAACAACAAGCACCTCCTACGAAAACTGTCAAATTAATTAAACTTCACGTAGGTTATTTTCCTATGAGAAATATTGCTAACGGAATCCATAGCACTAATTGCCAAACATTTCTGATTTACAAAATATTGAAGTGAAATGCTTTTCCAATTAGAATATCGGTAAAAATAACTTTTTAGGTTAACACGTACAGTTTACCTACGTCTTGTCAGAGTTTTCGCAGACTTCTTCAGAGTTATACCTAATAGTAAAAATCCAAACCAAAAAATCAATTTCCTATTTTAATTTCATTGTATGGGATGATCTTATTTTGTTTTTTCATCTTTTTTTTATATATTCATTTATATATTTATTTTATTTATTTTTCAGTATAGTCCCCGGATATAATTCTGCTAACGTGTGACAAGTTTTTGCATTCCGTCAATGAAAAATTCTGGTAGACTTTGTCGAATCCAAGTGACCACAGCTACAGTCACCTCATCGTCATGATTGTCCTTGAGATCCCTTTTGAGGTGAGGAAAGAAGTGGAAGGTAGTGTGGCCACTTGGATTCAAGAAAAACCGCCAGAATTTTTCATTGATAGAATAGAATGCAAAAACTTGTCACACGCTGAAAGAAATGTATGAGTATAAACAGGGACTATACTGAAAGAAAAATATTGCATTTTGTAGCTAAAGAATTGTATTTTTATGCATCTGTTAAATACTTATTATATGTAGATGATTTCAAGATTTTTTGTTAGATCTCAAGCTCAAGTACTGAGGATTTCCGTATTCTTCAACTCAATCTTGATAAAATCAACAAGAAGTGTTCCTTAAATAACTTGAAACTCAACATTGATAAATGTAATGTCATGTCTTTTTTCAGAAAACAAAACTAGATTCTCTTCCCTTATATGCACTTAGTTAGGAACAGTTCCGTCTCTAGCGCCTTAGTATTTTTAAAGATTTAGGATTTAGGTATTACTTAAGTACATTTAATCCACGTAACACTAACCGCACAATACTCTGCTGTTGTACTGATATACCTAATCAGTTTACTAACTCAAAGGGCTTAACCGTCTTGAGCCTTCTTTCTATGTTAGTGTTGTCGAGGAGCTGGATGGCCTCGATGTTCACATGTTGATGGAGTCGTTGTTCGTGAGTCCTTGCAGATTTGGTAATTGTCTGCTCTACAGTGTCCATCTGAATATATCGATGAAGGTCGCTGTTTCTGTTGTACCAAGTTGCTTTGACGATGTTCCGCAGTACTTTTTGTTCTGAAATCTTTGAATGATTAATATATTACTCTTACTGGCACAGCCCCAGAGCTGTAATCCATAGGTCCACACTGGCTTGAGGATTTGTTTATACAACAGTATTTAGTTGTAAGTTGATAAACAAAAGTGTCTACCAAGTTGCCAGTACATTTTATTATATCTGTGTTATTCGCTTTTCTTTTTAACATGGACTTTCCAGCGAAGTCTTGCGTCTAATGTGACGCCTAGATATTTTGCTGAGTTTGCATATGGAATCTGGGCATTGTTCATGTTAATAGGTATTTGTTGTTCTCTTTTATTTGTGAAATTAATCTGCACTGATTTGATTTCATTCAACTTGATCTTCTGCTCCAGTTATTGATTTGGTTAACTGATGTTTGCAGTTTATTTGCAGCTTCTTCATAGCCCTTGCCTGTCGCAAGAATGGCAGTATCATCTGCAAACGTGGCTATTGTGTTTTGCTCCAACTGTGGTATGTCACTGGTGTAGATCAGGTACAAGATAGGACTTAAGACGCTTCCTTGTGGTACTCCTGCTCTGATTTCTTTTAATTCAGTGTATGCTTCATCTTGTTTGACTCTGAAGAGTCTATCCGAGATATATGATTCCAATAATTCTGAGTATTTATATGGGAGTAGCTTATTTAGTTTATATTTTAAACCATCATGCCACATTTTATTAAAAGCCTGTGCAACATCAAGGAATATCACTGAACAAACTTCTTTGTTTTCTAGCGACTTTTCTGTTATGTCAGTGACTTTGTGTACTTGATCTAGGGTGGAGTGGCTTTCTCTGAACCCAAACTGGTGAGTTGGGATCAAATTAACTTCATCCATGATTGGTTTCAATCTTTTCAGTAGAATTTTTTCGAACAATTTCGATATTACAGGTAGCAGGGATTTGGGACTATAAGACAAAACTTCATGGGAGTTTTTCCCTGGTTTGGGTGTCATAATGACTTCCGCCACTTTCCACATTTTAGAAACATACCTTAATCTGAATGAAGCATTAATGAGATGCGTTAGTTTGATTATAGCTTTCTTTGGAAATTGTCTTAATACCTCTCCAGTGATTAGATCAAAGCCTGGTGGTTTCTTGGGATCGATGTTTTCTTTTATCTCTTTTGCTACTTCTTTAGGGGAAGTTGGTCTGATCTTTATTTCTTGCTGAGCAGGTAAATATTTCCAGCTCTGATAGTTCCTCTCCTGGGTTTGGCTTAAATGTGTTCTGCATACCTATTTGCATACCTATTTGCAAAGATGTTCTGCATACCTATTTGCCTTTTGCATATTATTCCTAGCCCAGCTACCATCTATATTTCTGACTGGAGCATTCTGCATTATTGGTATTTTTAATCCCCTTGTAGCTTTCCAAAAGGAATAGTCTGTGCTTTTATTATTAGTCAACTCATTGAGGTACTCACGAATAGACTCATTTTTAATCCTTTCTATTTTTTTCTTATAACGTCAACTTTCGATATTTATGATTTTTAGATAAAGGTACAAAATATACTAATAACTGACGGCACGTTGGTCGCCAATTGTATAACGATACTTCTCTTCAATTATTTTATTAACTAAAAAGATAGTTACTACTGTGTTGAAACTCTCTATCAGGGGTGAGCAGAGTGAAGTACTGCAGGGTTATTTATTATCTGCCAAACTTGGGCGCCATCAATTGATCTTTTTTGATGGTATTGAGTAAAGGTATAGTTTCTATCTAAATGAAGACAAATGCAAAAAATCACTTAACAAGAACAAAGTTAGTTTTAATGTAATGATATTCAACTATACATTTACGAACATTAAACACATATAGAAACATGTAAAGTTACATATTTTAACAAGTACTCTCAAATTTAGATACAGGAGAGAGAATTCGGCTATACTAAACTCGACATAAAAAGGTAAGTTTTAAATATTTTCAGTCCGCGAGGTAATGGTAAGGGCCCTTAAATTCTTTCGCACACACGGCCTATGCATATGTAAGTTAGTAGAATAAGGCACGGTATACGTAAGGTGTTCAAGAAGCACTTCCAAAATAGATAGATAATAAGGTACTCACATCAACTACAGAGGTTGCAGAACGTAACGTTTTTCATACGTTGCTGTCCAAGCACAACGAAATCGTAATAAGCGATCGTTTGATCTCCTAATTAATATAGAAAATCAAATTCAGGGTTGCTGCTGTATTACACTCGTAATATTTTTTGTTGCATCACCTTTTTTCTATATCAAAATTTCAGACTCACTTCTGCACTATCTGCTCGGTAATGCGTCTTCTCGCCATCTTTTTTTCGCTCTTTTTCCCGTTCTCTTACGTCGTCCACCCGCTCACGTTCTTAACACGAGATGGCGTTACTATATTGTTCTGAACTTTATATTATGCAAACCTAGGACCTAACGTATAGATGTATATGTATAGATAGACCTAACGCAGAAACACAGAGAGTGAAGTTAGGATTAGAATCACTTAATATACACCGAATACATATAATACTTTAAATATAGGATTGGTATTTAACAAGAAGGTAAAAACACAGAATGAGATAAGAATTATTAGTGTAAATCACTAAGAAAGGTATTTTATTAGTTACTAAAAACGAGACCGTTACGTTCTTCTGGATAAACTTTTTGGATAGAGCACAGAAAGGAAGCCTTATACAGTCTCAGGAACTAAAAATGGAACCAACCGTAATAATTGTTAGAAACGAATACGGTCCTGCGCTTGGGTCCCCCTGAAAAGTCGTTTTCAGCTCCGACTGTACCGATCGCGCTGAAACGGCTTAAGCCCCGCCCTCGGGCGCCTTAAGTCGGCCGCGGTGGAGGGGGTGGGGAGCTTCCAAAATTGTCATGGCTTACGCTGACAGCATGTGTGAAAATCGGAGTTTCAGTCCATCAACGTTCTTCATTAGAATCCAGTTGGCCGTGAAAAGTCGCGAGATGCCGGAGTTAATGATATAAAAATAGGTAGGACCGTTGAAAAGTCTTTGTCAGCGAGGTTGTTAGTTTAATTTTTGAACTATTTATTAAAATATTATTAGCGCCCGAGTCGTAAATAATTTTTCAAGTGGTTTGTTGATGTAAGGCCCCATTCATCGTTTCTGTGGTGCGGAAAAGTTTCGCGAGCACGCGGGAGAAGACTTTAAGAGTTTTTGCGAGACGAACGCGAGAAAAGACATTAGGAGTTTTGGCGAGAGGTAAGAGATTTTTCTTTATGATACCCAAGAGGACAAATTCGAAAGAGGAATAAATGCAGTTATACCTACTGAAATTAAACAAAAACATGTAAAAGATATAGGACTAACGCGCAAAACGTTTGCAGATATGTTATATATTCACTATATACTTTAAAATTTACCTAATAGATTCGTGTACTTTTGCTTGTATTTAAAATAAGTTCAATCTGATCAATATGTCCAATAGATGCCTTAATAAAAGTAATAATAAAAAAAATTTCCTGTGCCTGAAGGGCTGGTGAATTTTTTTTATCTGGATCTTGTTATTCTTTTCTTTATCGAGTATATTATGTATATTATATTGCCATGCTTCTGAAAATATAGTAAATATTTAAAAATAAATCATTATTTGGTCCAAGAGTATGTAGTCCTTTGCCTAATCAAAAATAACAGTATCATGTTAACGAAACATTAATATAAAAATTGTTTAACAAAAAATATACACCGCATTTCGTTGACATTTCTAATTTATGAAATTGTAGATTCTACGAGTAAAAATAAGACATTTTTGTATATGACCATGTGCCCTAAAAAGCACCCCTCCCAAGTTACTGCCCTTTATTTTTTTAAAGAACGATTTTTTTTCGGTTAGATACTGATTTATGACAAACAATAACTGAATCAAAATTTTGTATGTTTTATCTATGGAGGAGGTTTGGTCTATAAATGTCTGCGTAACTTATTTTTTGTAATGCACTTTCATGATCAATTGTAGTCCTTTTTTAGGATTACACCACCTGTACCTAAAATAATAAAAAACAGGAAATCATGCAGAAGTATTCAAGTTAAATATTCAAAATGTATAGTATCAAAGCAAACTTATAAAGTTTGCTCCAGAAAACCATTGCATAATATGCAATAAAATAATATTTGATAAATTAACTAAATTTCATCAGTGGTTTTTCAGTTTTATACAAAATTATGTAATATTACAAATCAAATTTTGAATTATGTCTAAATAAAATAATTATTATAGCAAAATTTACAAGGAATTAAACCCTGATCTACCTTTTTTATAAACGTTTCAAGTCGATCCTCGACTCATCGTTAGTAGAAAGTTTGTATGATAAAAAATAGTCAGATTGACATTTTTAATTCAAAATGTCATCACATCCACTGATAACTATGATATTATTAATTTTCCACTGGTAACATCCTTCTAGAGTAGAGGAAGCCACGTTTGATCCAAGAATATTTCCGACGAGATACAGTACTTTTTTTAACTGGTTTTTCTTCTTTTTGTAAAATTTTAACCTGTGTTCAATTAACCCAATTCAAAAAATTGTATTTACCAAATTCCTTGTGAATGTGGTAAATATTAGGTATATTGGTGAGACATTTAGACTTCTAGACCATTACAAATAAGGGTCAGCGAACATAAAAATTATGTTAAAGATTACCAAGTTTATAGGTCTATATTAGTAAAACATGTATGTATTGGACAACGGTCACAGGGTTAATTGGACACAGGCTAACATTGACAACGTTTCTTTAAGCACTTTCAAGACGGCTTGAAGCCAAGTGGTTTGAAAAAAAGGAGTAAAAATGATAACCTCAATGCTTAGAATTGAGTTTCCAAGCGGGTGAGAACGTTCAAGTCAATCCTAAAATATTATAGGATTGGCTTGGCCCAAGCTGTTTTAGATTGGGATATAAACAGGATTGAATTTAATCATATAGGTAGGTACACGCAAGACCTAAGCACAGTAATACGGATTGAAATGGGATTAAACAGAGGATGAGTCCATTTTTGTTTCTACAAGATAAATACTCAGGATGAAGATTTGGTTTCAAGCGGCTTTACTTTAAATTGTGCTTGAAATTGACGAAATAAACCTAGTCATTTTACAAAAAGAAAAGGGCGTTATCGTTCTATAGGGCGTTACGCATTTTCAACTAAGTAGGTACCGCTAACTTGTAAATGGGACATAAAACAAGACACAAAAGTAAAGTAAAACTGTGAAACGCTGTAGTATGCAGGGTGTTTCATAATATATGCGCAGGACTTCAGGATGTTATAGCTCGTCCAAAAATATGAAAAAAAGTCTCTATTCACTTACCCTCTAAAATGCACCATTTTAGAGATACAGGGTGTTGAAATTTAAAAAAAAATTCGTTTTTTGCGAATGTCTCCGGAACCGTTTATCGCACAGAAAACAGATTTTGTAAGCATTTTCTATTCATAATAAACTATGTTTTGTGCGGGAAATTTTTTTTTAAAGTCATAATTGGTGAAGGTTTTGAAGGGGTAGTGGGTGTTTTTGTCTCCAACTTCTACGCTACTGGAAAAAGTATGATTTTGAGACGCCCATTTGAACCGCCAATGTTTTCTACACAAAAAAGGTACTTGGTCATAAGCTCTAAAGTCCATCGTTTTCGAGAAAAATCAACTTTTATGTTGAAAAACATGGTCAATTTTTTGAAAATATGGTCAATTTTACCTTTACGGTTTGGGGAATTTTGAAAAGACAACCATTTTTTCATTTTTTTTTAATTTTGAAATTATGAAGTTAACGTTTGGTTTCGTTACTTGTTCTAACGTTTAAATAAATTTCGTTTAATTAGTAAGAGAAAAATTTATTTAAAAAAATTTACCATGTTTTTCAACATAAAAGTTGATTTTTCTCGAAAACGATGGACTTTAGAGCTTATGACCAAGATACCTTTTTTGTGTAGAAAGCATTGGCGGTTCAAATGGGTGTCTCAAAATCGTACTTTTTTCAGTAGCGTAGAAGTTGGGGAGAAAAACACCCACCACCCCTTCAAAACCTTCACCAATTATAACTAAAAAAAAAAAAATTTCCGCACAAAACATAGTTTATTATGAGTAGCAAATGCTTACAAAAGCTGTTTTCTGTACGATAAACGGTTCCGGAGATATTCGCAAAAAACGAAATTTTTTTTTCAATTTCAACACCCTGTATCTCTAAAATGGTGCATTTTAGAGGGTAAGTTAATAGAAACTTTTTTTCATATTTTTGGACAAACTATAACATCCTGAAGTCCTGCGCATATATTATGAAACACCCTGTATAATAGCTTGGAAGGAATGTTTGTAACACACATATTTCTAACCGTAGAAAACACCATTTAATTTTTTAAATCATCCGTGCTGAGACATCCAACAACCCTTATACAAGGTATGCACGCAACCGCTAGAGAAAAAGTGAAATAAGTTTTTGTGTTCTGTTGTACAAGGTTATCATAAAATAAGAGATAAGTTATAAGAGCTCAAATTAAGTTAATAACGGGATGTAAAAGAAATTCGATTGCATAAACAATAGGATTTCTTATGTCCAACAGTGGTTAACGTAAATGTTCGATATGTCGTCCATTTTGCTGCTGTACAATCACCAACCGTTCCTCCAAATTGTACACAGCATTATTCAGCGTTTCTGGTTGAATTGCAGCAATTTGCTCCCTAATAGAGTCTTTTAATTCTTCCAGTGTTGTTGGTCTTGTTCTAAACCCCAAATTTTTTAAATAACCGTACAGCCAGTAATCCGCTGGGTTATGATCAGGCGATCTTGGAGGCCATGAATTTACAAAACGTCTGCTTATAACACGAAAAAGATCAGTTAAAAATTGTTTAACTGTAAATACATGTGGGGGGTAAATATAAAACGGTAAATATATGTGGGGGGTGCTCCATTCTGCATAAAAATCATGTTTTCAATTCCTTCGTGCTCGTTTTGTATCCGTGGAATGGCATAATCTAGTAACATATGCAGGTATAGTTCACCGGTAACAGTTACAGATCTTTCTTGTCATGAAGACCTTCCTCAACGATTTCATATGGATTTATCTGTTGATCATATTCGACAGTTTTGAGTATTGGCTCCACATTTAGAGAGAAATGGGCCTCATCTGTCCATCAAATACGGGATAACCATTCGGGTTCAATTTCCATCTGAGCCAATATTTGTAAAGACAAATTATACCTGATAGTAAAATCTGCATCATTTAATTCAAACAGCAGTTTAAGTTTATAGGGATACATTTTTAGGATTTTGTATAAAATTTTTCAAACCGTGGTGTATGGCATTTGCAATCGTTATGATATCGAATTCACACTACTGATTGCTGACGGATTAGTGATGGCTATGTTTTGATTCTATCGAAGAACTTCTGCAAATTGGACATCACTAATCCTTGGCCTTCCTGATCTCGGTTGGTCAGTTACAGACCCTAATCTTCAAATTTGTTAATTAAATTACGGTATTCTTTCATTTGACAGGACCCTGCTCTCAAACCTATTTTCGTACGAAATCTTCGTAATCCAGAAGTGTAATTTCTGCTGCATTCGTAATAACATTGTATTAAACCAATTATTGTTTGTAGATACATGTTATAGGTAAGTTTAAATCGTTTCAATTTACGTTACCTACTTAAACTTTTATTGTGCTTTATGAAGCAATTCTAAAAACTAAAAGGTAAAACAGAGACGCAAATATCGCTCTAATACAGATCTTTCCATATGATCCAAAACCTTTTACCATGTGTGTATTGTATATGTAAAACAATAAGTTATCCCAGCAATAGATTTGAAGCCAAAAGATGCAGCAAACGAATGCCAAAAAATTGTGAATCAGTAAACAATCGAAAAAAATATAGTTGAGCAAGTTTGAACTATACAGGGTGTCCCGAAAATAGTGTGCAATATTTTACTGGTGTGCTCTATGGTTAAAAATGGGACTTTTCTTCATATAAAAATGGATCGAAAAATGCTTCCTTAAAATTTCAAAATCGATTTTATATCAAAACTTACTTATATTATATCAATGGAAAGCCAAAAATATGCTCCATTTGCTCAGCTTAAATTTCAATATTGCGCCCATAAGAAAAAAATAAGGTTGATTATGGTTTCTCGCAACCGAAACGTCGCAATGAAAATCGCTATATTATTATGCAGTGAAATGCTTCGAAAAAATTTGCTGCGAAAAAATGTGTTCATATTTAAAAAATTCCTCTAAATAAAAAAGTTACCGACGATTTTCGGAAACCCCACATTTACTTTCTTCAAACTAACTCAAAAACCTGAAGGGCTAGGACCGGTCTTCAAGCGCCATTATGTTAGCAACAGAATTGTCTAAAACTTTCCCCATTTTGCCATTTTCCTATCTCTTATAGTTTCCAAGATACCAACACATGCATCACCAAAATGGTCCACACTGTATACTAAATCCACCCGACCCAGTTTATCAATAATTATTGTTGACAAATACTGGGTAAAACAAATTAGATTTGTATTAGTAGACCGTTTTTCCATAAAAAACCATGAAAAAATTTGTTCTACTAAATGCATACACAGGGATCCCCATAATAGCTACCTATTTTGATATTGAAATAAATTCTACATGAGATAAGTCAGTACGTTTTTCTTTATACCGTTATCTTCTATGGCCTTTGGGATTTTAATCAACATGTTATTAATCGAGTACGGCCTGTCAAGTCCAACAAGGTACGCTAATAGGCAATCCCTTATTTTGGGAGTATCAAAAGGGAGCCTACATCGAATTCTTCGCAAGGACTTAAAATTCCATCCATACAAATACCAAATGGCGCAACATCTTAGTTATCAAGATAAACAAGCCAGATTCGCTTTTTACCAAGAATTTTTAAATTTACATGTAGGAGACATCCACAATGTTTTTATGAGTGAAGAGGCAAATTTTTATTTGAACGGCATATGGTTAATAAACAGAATTTTAGGTATTGGTCAGTCGAAAGTCCTCAAGAAATCATTACAAACAATCTCCATAATCCAAAAGTTATTGTTTGGTGTGCGGTAGGATCATGTGGCATTATTGGTCCGTAGTTTTTTGAAGATGAAAATAACCGTCCCCTAACAGTGACGTCCGAGCGTTACGTAAATATGCTAGAGACGTTTTTTATTCTGAATTAGGAAGAGAGGGAATACTAAATAATGCGTTATTATTCCGGCAAGATGGAGCAACACCACATACCGCTAGAAACTCTATGAGAGTTCTGCGAGCAGTGTTTAATGGGTGACCCATTTCACAATTTGGGGATTTAAATTGGCCTTCGAGGTCGCCGGACTTAACTGCACCCCATTTTTTTACTTTTCTCGAACGTCCCTTATCCCTATTGTACTTTATTAAAGCAAACACAATGTTTAATTCGTGTTTTACTTAATAATATCAACGAATTTCCGAATATGTGGCAATTGCGAACGTCGTAAAGTTGACGACAAGCTGTTCATCCTTATTTAACATACATATTCTTGCATTTACGCTTTCTTTTCTCTGAGCTTCAACGACGTGTATTGGTCGAACTTTTTCTGTGGGGCTATTTAAAGGCGAAAGTTTTTGCAATTCCTCCACAAAACATCCAAGAGCTCAAAGTCCAAATTGCTGAAGAAGTCCGGCGAATACATCAGCCACCGGATTCACAATGCTCGATACGATACGTGTCGACGTCGATCTCTATTCGACAATCGAGACCAAATTCGATATCGTGAACAAAGTAATTCCCAATCTATGTATATCGATTAGAATTGTAGCATCGACGTAGCATTTGTACGTAAGAGTCGATTGTCGAACTGTTTATATCATTTTGTGGGTTATGTATTATTATAAATTATTAATCTATAGTCATAGTCGAACTTGTTTCCTTGTTTGTAAATATAATTTGGACTTCTGGAGGTTGGTTTTATGTTTTATGTTTTTTAAATATATTTGGAATCGCCATGGTTTTTAAAATGAGGGAAGAACATTTAGTATGTTTGGTAGATTTTATGGAACACAGATAATTTGCGACCGGTAGATTATCTTGTGCAAATTCTAAACAAAATACGTCTTTCTCTCCTTAAATCTCGTATTTGATTTCTTCTGTGAATTAGATCAAAAATAGGCAACATTTTTTAAGAAAAAAGTGATGAGAGCAAAATTCACAAAGCTACCGGAAAAAAATGGGGTTATGGTTCTCTAACATAAGCGTTCGACACCTATTTTCTTGTCGAGCAGAATTGACAGATATTCTCGATATGTCGAGAGGTCGATAACCATTGTGAATCGCTACCTCCTCGATTTCTACATAGAAAAAATATATATCGATTTCTATTCGACAAGTGTCGAATCGAGGAATGTGAATCCGGTTGCAGGTTTTGCTTCATCGTGTCATCAATTATTTCTTGTCCAATCTTGAAAAGAGCATAGAAGTTGATGGCGGTCACTTAAAAGACGTAATTAATTTTTAAAAGTTAGGATAAGTCGTATGTTTCAGTAAATCCCAAAGAGTAGATTGTAATTAAGTGTAATAAAATACTTGTTTTTTTAAGTTTGAACAATTTTATGGAGCTATTAAAATGGGTAGTCTATTATGGGGAACCTTGTATAAAAGATAAGTATACCTCACTACTCTACACATATTTTGGGCAAGAAATACAAACAAGGTGCAAATAATAAAATGTGCAAAACTTCCCTAACACTATTTATTCTCCTAAATTTATCATATCATAATTTTGCATACTTAGAAGTTCCTCGTGGTATTTTGAAGTCTATGTAGGTATTTATATCGAAGCCGGACGCTACAGATTCGTTCTATTCATCTGGAAATTGGAAAGCAGATTCCCGCTCGAATGAAAATTAACAAAATATCGCGGCTGTAATAATTTTAGCCGGCGCAAAGTTCAAAAACCCTCTAAATCATCGTAATTGTGAAGTAGATCTAGTTACTCGTCGAGGAGCAAGCACTGAAAGCTTGATTACATTCACAAGGAGTCGCTAACAGTCGAATATCATCACTTTTAATTCGCTCGCATCAACAGATATGAAAATCCCAGGCGGCTTAGTATCGAGTGTCGGCCAATGAAGCGTCTGTCGTCGCGTTTGCTTTACTTTTATTGTTTATTGAATACACTTCAACGAAATTAAAAGGATAGACGAAAAGGTAGAAAGATAGATAGAGAGAGCAACAGCCTACGTATACAGGGCCGGATCAAGGAGTGACAGCTCTCGTGGACCATTTTTAGAGGATCCCCCGACTATATTTTTTATACTTGATATGCGCAGGCGCAGCCAAAGCTCAATCGCGCGCCGCGAAAGTGACCACCGGAATTTCTTGATGACCCAGAGTACTGCAAGGCATTCCAATTCTGTGGCACAATACTTAGACTCACAGGCACT
Organism: Pogonocherus hispidulus; assembly: GCA_963924545.1. Classification (NCBI taxonomy): domain Eukaryota; kingdom Metazoa; phylum Arthropoda; class Insecta; order Coleoptera; family Cerambycidae; genus Pogonocherus; species Pogonocherus hispidulus. The sequence continues at coordinate 47,798,784 of OZ004697.1, read as the reverse complement.
AAGTGTCCTGCTAATATATGCTATGACCTTAACGATAAAAATAAATCCATAAATATCACAAAGAACATAACATCATATTTTTCAATACGTATTTGCACCACCAAGAAAATGAAGAGCCTATACGAGTCACGAGAGAAAATTGGGCGGAGTCAAAGTGGTACCTTTCAGCAGTGATAATGCGTATATATTCATGTGCGCGAGATAAGGATAGAAGACTGTGTCAATAGGACAACTCAGTTTCATTGAGTACTACCAAACACAACTGTTATACGCAGGGTGTCTACGAAAAGTTTCATCCTTGATTGTTTGTTAAAAGATTGGTTTCTATGGAAAATGCTCGGTCAGGTCGATTTTTATTTGAAGGGGAAATTCCTTGACAGGGATTGTCAGGGACGTTGTAAGTTGGGCACCAAATAAGTGAAACGCATTCTAAGTGTGTACGGACAAATGTGTTACAATAATTACATTTAAGGTTAAGAATTTTTCGAATTGCGTATAACAAATACCAAATTTTTATAAGCTTTAACAAAAACTGCATATATGGGGTCATCATAAAGTAAGGGGTGTACTTTAAAGTCTTATATAATTTTAAGAAATCAAGATTGTAGCCAAAAGTAAATGGAATATAGTAAAACTCACGTAAAGGTTAATTGAAACGATTTAAACTTTAATAACATGGATCTACAAACAAGAATTGGTTTAGTACAATGTTATTACGAATGCGGCAGAAATTGCACTGCAGGATTACGAAGATTTCGTACGAAAATGGGTTTGAGAGCAGGGCCCTGTCAAATGAAGGCTATCATAATTTGATTAGCAAATTTGAAAGATCAAGGTCTGTAACTGACCTACCCAGATCAGGAAGACCAAGGATTAGTGATGTCCAAGTTGCAGAAGTTCTTCTGGAAAATCAAAACATAGCCAACTATAATCCGTTAGCAATGAGTAGTGTGAATTCGATATCAAAACGATTGCAAATGCCGTACACCTCGGTTTGGAAAATTTTATGCTAAATCCTAAAAATGTATCCCTATAAACTTAAACTGCTGTTTGAATTAAATGATGCAGACTTTCCTATGAGGTATGATTTTTCTTTACAAATATTGGGTCAGATGGAAATTGATCCCGAATGGTTATCCCGTATTTTATGGACAGATGAGGCCCATTTCTCTCTAAATGGTGGATTTAATACTCAAAACTGTAGATTATGGTCAACAGATAATCCACATGAAATCGTTCAGGAAGGTCTTCATGACAAGAAAGTCATCGTTTGGTGCGGTTTCACATCTAATTTTATCATTGGACCATACTTTTTTGAGGAGATACAGAATGGAGAGGCCGTATCTGTAACTATTATTGGTGAACGATACCTGCATATGTTACGAGATTATGCCATTCCACGGATACAAAACGATCACGAAGGAATTGAAAACATGATTTTTATGCAGGATGGAGCACCCCCGCGTATTTATCGACTAGCAATGTTTTATATCGAGTAGCAAACAATTTTTAACTAATGTTTTTCAAAATCGTGTTATAAGTAGACATTTTGTAAATTCATGGGCTCCAAGATCGCCTGATCTTAACCCAGCGGATTACTGACTGTGGGGTTACTTAAAAAATTTGATGTTTAGAACACGACCAACAACGCTTGAAGAATTAAAAGACTATTAGGGATCAAATTGCTGCAATTCAACCAGAAATGATGAATAATGCTGTGTACAATTTGAAGGAACGGTTGGTCATTGTACAGCAGCAAAATGGACGACATATTGAACATTTGCGTTAACCATTGTTAGACGTAATAAATCCCATTGTTTAAGCAATCGAATGTCTTTCATATCCTGTTTTTCACATCCTCACAAACTTAATTTGTTATTGGTTAATGGTTTTTGTGGTTTTCCAGGATTTCAAGCATCTTTTCTTAAGTGTATTTACCAAATTTCAAGGAGAAACAATAATGCCAGACTACACACCAATTTTCATAAATTGATATACGTTTATATTTACAGTTATTTCACACACTCTTATTTTCCAGGCAATTAAAAACCGGTTTATTTTTAACGTGTTCGAAATGAAAACAAATTTCCTAAAACCGAGAATCCGTTGCTCCCAGTAAATAAAAATGTTTGTTTCCATATGTCCGCGTTCTATGGGAAATAATTGCCCGTTGCTGCCGATAAATACCCATTTACAAATAAATATTGATTCCCCCGAACGTAAACACTTTCCCATTGTTTGGATGTTCAGCGTTCATTTTCCGTTTTAATATGTCATAATTAATGTAGTGGATGTGTTTGGGGAATAATTCCTGCGAATGGATTTTTACATCCAGACAAATCGTAAAAGTGTCAGCGTGTTTGCAGGAGTTCGAATTTTATTGGGAAACGTTCACAATGAAATTCGCTTCAAATGTCGAGGCGGCGAGCGGGAATAAAATAGTGCGTACCATGAGCGTAGATGGAGGGAAAGAGGAGTTTTTATTGTTTTTAGTTTTCTCCTGACCGTAATGGGGCTTTCCAATCATTTTTTCAAAAAATATCCTCGTATAGAACGTAAAAAATATTTTCACCGTCTTTGTACGAAAGCGTGGAGAGGCCACCCATTTTAATCTTTTATTCAGGATAATTTCGAGTTTGAACTCAAAATTTCAAGTTCAAACTTGAAACTTTGATTTTAATCTCGAAATTTCAACTTTAAACTAGAAAATTTTCACTTTCAACTCGAAATTTAGAGTTTAAACTTGAAATTTTAAGTTCAAACTCTAAATCTCGATTTTCAAGTCGAAATTTCGAGTTCAAACTTGAATTTCGAGATAAAAGTCGAAATTTCGAATTAAAAGGCGAAATTTCGAGTTTGAAATGAAAAGTTTCAAGTGTAAACTCGAAATTCCTTGTGTCGAAAGCAAGCCAAGCAAAAAATAAAACTTGATGAGACTATTCATTCTACAAATCAATACGTATTACATACGCAAGTCACTGCGACACTTTCACACTGTTAAGGTCTCCCACTGGAATAGAATGAAGTTCGAGGAAACGTACAATTACGTAAACACGTAAAATTTCGTTTAATGTTGAAATTTCGAGTTTAAAGTCAAAATTTCAAGTTCAAACTCGGAATTTCCACTTTGAACTCGAAATTTCGATATCAAACTCAAAATTTCAAGTTTAAACTTGAAATTTCGAATTTAAACTCGAAATTTCGGGTTAAAACTCGGATTTTCGGGTTTGACTCGAAATTTCAAGTTCAAACTCGAAATTACCCTGAAAAAAAAATAAAAAAGAGTGGCCTCTCTACGCTTTCGTATCTTTGCGACAACTTTTTCCACAGAAAAATAAAAACCTTGTAAAAATGGCATTGTAAAAAAACAACGAATTTTACAAGCCGTCAACTGTGAGTTTTATATTTGTCTGAACAGATTTTATGATTGGATTTTTTTGTTTATATGAGTAGCAAGTTATGCGTTTATCTACTTGGACCCTGTGTTTTGTTTACATTTGAAATAGCTTGGCGATAATAGCTGGTTCGGAATTCAGGTGTATTTTTTTTTATATCTAACCTCTTATTTATTTATTTAAGTTGAAATATAGTCCCCTAGTTCAGTTTTTAAAAAAATACCTATTGTTTATTAACAAACTTCCGTTGTTCTTGGGGCGCTCAAGGATCAATACTGAGGCCACTTACTTTTTACATTTTGTCCTCTTGTGCATTCTGAATATGTAAAAATGAAATTTGGCAACCCTATCATGCTTTAATATCTATATACTTTTAACCCTACCATCATGTAGATTGTATAATAATACTCTTGGTGGCCTATAATCTATGAATCTGTATATTAATAAACCTTTTGTTTTTGAGTTGACTATGAAAAATGTCTTCATTTCCAGATCTGCCAGGACTGAGAGATGCAAAAGAACAGGTCACCGTACGAAAACAGTGAATTTTGTTAAAGTGAACAGTTTACAAGTTTAAGAAAGCGCAAGACCATGCACCAACAGCAACACTTCGGCCAGAAGGACATAGTTGCCGCTTCCATGGACGCGACGGTGTCTTACCAAACGCAATTCGGGTACGCCCCGACGGACGGCTGGTCTTACAACTCGACTGTAACGCCAATGAAACAGATAGAGGGTAAGTAGAAACTCTACAAACATTTCCTTCGGTTTCTAAATTGTTTTAAAACATTTTTGTTATTGGGTGGACAGAAGGGTATACCTATTTAATGAAATATTATCAGTAGGTAAACGTTGAATCGTGGAGCAAATGCTTACAGATCTCTTAAGTCACCCAGTTACACGGCGCGGCGTTCGGCAAACATATTTCGACGAACCACGAACTGAACTCCGTTGACGTAGATCGCTCGCGGTTCATGATGCGCTTTTTGCAGGTTTCATTGGTGTTCAGTTATTTAGTACGAATCAAAGAAACTGAGTAAGTCGGTGTTTGCAAGGTTCGGGTCTCTTGTAGCGCAAAGCGAAGCTCGTAGAAAAGCTAGGTCAATTTTTATTAATGAAAACTCGTAGTCTGACGACCTATTGTATAAATATTTCGAAAAAATGCTCACGGTTCTTTCAGAAAATCTGCGAAGATGCCTGATCAACTGTACCTGCAATATTACATACCTAAAATTAGTTCTGAATCCCTGTTGAATGATTTATCCACAACTTCAGAATAGCTGATGCTTCTCATAATTAATCCACTATCTCCTATATGTACTTTTAACAATATACTAGAAATGGGAGAAATTCGCTATCGCGATTTTCGTTCCCATTTCTATTCCTACCGGGGGTCCAGGCCTGCGGCCTGGGGTCACCCTTCGGGTGACAAAAGCATCTGGAATAATATTATTTTTAAGAAAACACAAATTAAAGAAATTTATGTGTATATGTATTAAAGAATTTATATTAAAGAGATTTTTCTTAATATTTTGATGAATTGTAAGGGTACTCTATTCTTGGTGGCAAAACATCTTAATTTTTTAAGTGCTGAAAGTAGAATTTATTTTTCAGTAAACATTTTTATCAATTTTATCAATGGGACCAAAAATATTGTAGATATTTACTTTTGTAAGCTAAAATGATGAATTTAACAGACTGCCAAAATTAACGAATGAATTCCAAATTTTACGTGCAGAAAGAATAAAAGCTACGGATAATGAAACAGAATAAGTAAACAATAATACTAATAAATAATTGGAATTAAAAAGTAAAAAAAAAGAGCCTCCAGCGAGACTCGAACTCTCGAAAAAAGCATTATCACGTTTTGAATCCTACGACTTTCCCATTGAGCTACCGCGACTGTTGTCAAAAAGTTTACCCTGATACGTTGAAGTATGTAAACTGTACGTGTCAACCTTAAAAAATAATTTTTACCGATTTTCTAATTGGAAAAGCATTTCGCTTCAGTATTTTGGTAATCAGAAGTGTTTGGCAGTCGGTACTATCGATTCCGTTAGCAATATTTCTCGTAGGAAAATAACCTATCTGAAGTTTAATTAATTTGACAGTTTTCGTGGGAGGTGCTTGTCTCGTTAGTGCAATCTCACATCGGCAGATAAAATGAGAAAAAAGTTGAGACGGACGCGACTCGAGATTTTCGAAAACGAAATAGACGTAGAAGGAGTCGACGTACCGTCTCGAAAAAAAATCTCAAAGGATTAGAGAAAGAACGGAACTTTCGCGTGAAGCGGTTCTCGAAGCCGTAAAATTAGAAAAAGAGTCTAGAGAGTCCCACGAAAAGTCGGGATTTCGGTAGGCCTGACGGAGCCATTAGAAGCGAGGATAAACGCCGGTGCTCGCCGTATCTCTCTCGCCGAACGGCGATCGACGAAAATTTTGCAGAAGTTTTTTGAAAAGGCGTCTAAATTGGGAAAACGCCTATGAAACGGGACGAAAATACCCCTACGCATTGGAGAAAGGCCGGGGGCGACCTCCGGTCGCTCGCGGAGATCCCCGTCTCGTAATATATATGGATCATGAACAAACCACCAGAAATATAAAACCACTCATAAGAAATCAAATGGAATAATTTCTTACATATTTATTGTAACAAAAGTCGCTGTTTAATACTTACAAAGATGGAATGGTTCATACTTTTAGCCACTAAAGACTGAGATATCATGAATCGAGCACCATTTCACTGGTTCGCCAAACCACGAACGGTGTAATTGTGCCCTAATATCTTTTTAATAATGACTAATGAGATCATCCTGAAGACTATTAGTCCATTTTACTGTTTATACATTTACTAGAAAAGTTTCATTTTCTTTTTTCGGTTACCAGGGAGGTCTACAATACAACCAAATAATTATTCACATCTCGGTGGTCTTGTTTGGCACAATAATATCGCACTGGAAACATGTTAATACTGAGGCTGTCACATCTTCGACTGCCACTGATTTTTCAACTCGTTATATAGCGATAAGTCATTGTTCTTTATTTTTGTTCTGACAATTTAAGAAATCGTTTTCTTGTTCTCACAATTCCAATCCTGTAAGTTGGTAGCTGTTGTCAAAGTTAATTTACGTCGGATTAATTTCAGCATAATAGCGTGTTTCTGGTACTTTTTTAAGCCTTTTTCTTTTTTATGACGAAACCGAAATAGTTTGAGGAACATTTGCGTCTATTTATACGGATTTTGGACGTTTCCAACTACATGTGTTCCAGTCAATATAACTAGGTCGATTATTAATAATATGCAGTAGATTTTACAAAGTGTTAGTTAGAATGTTTATTATTGTGATAATAGGTATCTAGTAATACAAAAAATAGAGGAAATATTAGTAGTCATAGTTTATAAAAACCATATTTTTCATACGTAACCCAAAAAATAATATGGGAGAGTGATTATGAGTGTCCGTAAATATTAGTAAGTTAATCTTCATAATTTGTAGGCGTACCTGAATTTGAAAATGCAGCGATTACTTAAATAGTCCATTCTCTAATCCGAAATAAGCCCAAAATCGGCGTTCGTCTCGTGTCTAATTATAAAAAAACTATAAAAGATAGCGACTTTTAGTAAAAAAGTATTGAAAGATAAGACTTTAGTCTAAATCCCTATAGTACTAATTTTTTGTAATTCTTTTTATTTTTAAAATTTCAGGCAAACAATCTTGTACTGAAATAGCGTATTTTCAAAAATTATTTTCTCTAAAATATATGTATTAAACAAAAATTTGCTACTATAGGGACCTAGTTTATCTTTTGATCTTTCCGGTGATATATAATTTATCACATTAAAAACAAATTTTGTTGCGATTATAAGACAAATCCGGTACCCTTGCAATAAGGGCTAACTTTATTTCCATGTGCCTTTTTACTTCGGCTTTACGTGCGCCGAAATCTAAATAATTCGATAGTGGGAATATGGAAGTCTTCACCCATCGGCTACACAACCTCTCAACCCGACCCCGAATTCATGTCTGTCAAGTCGACAGTGAACGGACCCTTAAGCTTAAGACCGTTGAGTGAAAGGCTAAATTAGATATCTTTCCAAACTGAAAAGTATAAAATTAAATAAAAAAAGTTGAAATTAATAAAATTGAAAAGCATCAAGCATGGGTGGTTCTTTTTATAAATTTATTTTTACGTAACCAAAAAAAAAAAGGCGGAGCGTTAGCGTAGCCGAGCGAATACAAATCATCTCTTTTTATCCGAATACTATTTTTCCTCCAATCATCTGAGATGAATAATTATTTAAATGTTATTTACAAACACCTAATAAGAATATTAAATCGTCATTCAAATAAATGTCAGTGCAGCCATGACATTGATTTAGAATATAATGAAACGTCAAATTAATTAATAAACAATTCACAGTCATCAATTCACTTTTACAGTCGGCGGAAGACAATAGCATATTGTTATGTCACAGCCGAGGCTGTGTAAACTGGGCGAAATACACAAAAGAGCAGCTTTGTACTCTGAGAGACACTATTTTTTTTTTCAAGCGTCAAAATTATAAATGGTAGGACCATATCAGTTTCATACAAAACTTGAATAAGTAATTGATCGTCTCGTCCGACGCCATAGAAGAATTGGTATATTTGCAACAAGAGATTTTCAACAAGTATTTCATCTAGAGTTGGAAATGCTATTTTTTTCTAGTTATACATGTTGAAAGGGGTTGGAATCTTGGGTGTGAAGATAACATTGACGCAGTTTTCCACATAACACCAAAACACTATACTGCACCCGACGCCAGTTTCGCCAACCATCATCAGGAGATGATTAAAACTAAACCTACACTAACACAATGTCCTATTTACACCTAAATCATTGTTACGGTTCACTAACAGTACTAACCAATAGAACGGGCTGTATGGGATTGGCCACAGCCTTCTCTAGTACTAGCCATGAAATGAAATTGGCAACAGCGCTCCACGCCGATGTTCTAGTCCGATTGCCGACCCACAGCCTCTCTAGCAGAGAAGGCTGTGGCCGATCGTATTTGACGTGCATTCCCAATTTTGTTTGTAAAGGTACTTAAGTAAATATTAAATAATATGTATACGTTCTCTGCTTGGTCAATTAAATATTACAATATTTTATGTAAAACAATATATACCTTATTTTACATGAAAACATGTGATATTTGATTGTTCTGCAAAACCAACGTGAAGGTGCAGAGTTACACAAGCTTTTAAAATAATTCAAAAAATAATATTATTGCTCACAGTATGTGTAGCAGGTAGTACTGCAATAATAAATAATAATATATTTCTCAGATTATTCAACTAGCATGCGTATTTTTGCCGGGAGTGGAAAAAAAGGAAAGAAAAACAGATGAAGGATAGGATATAGGAAATGATTCATATTAGGATAGGAATAAAGGGAAGATGATAGGCACATAATATAACAAATATATCTATGTAGAAAAAACAAATGACAAAAAATAAAATTAACCAAAATAAAATTAACAGGAAAGAATTAACAAAGTGAAAGAGCAAAGAAATACCTAGACTAGATTAATAATAATAATAATAATAATAATCAATGTTGGTTGGTACTTATTTAATATCTATTATACATAATGGGTTTTAATGAAATGGCTCAAACGAATTATTGACAAATTGACCAAATTATTGACGAATGACTAACAAATTATTTATATTGCTTTTTTGAAAGTATCTAATATCCGTTTCTTTATTTTATCTTCTGGTGCTATTTCACATCGTTTTTTATTTGTTTTAACTGGGATTTTAATCGGGTTTCTTCCAGAATTCTATTATTTTGTGTTTTGACATAGTTATTTAAGAGAACGTTTGCAAATATTGAACAAATTATTCCTAAAATATAATTTACATTATTTCCACAGACACAGGTGTCTAAGAAGTCTAAGTAAAAGTTATCCGAAGCTATACTTTCTAAAGTTAAACTTGCAAGCAAATCTTTTTGGTTTTCAGTTTTAAGGAAGTCAATTTCTAAAGAGTCGTTGTTTATAATGTATTCTAATATGGCATACATATGAAAAAACAAAATTGTTACGTTAGTTGTCGGTATCGATAGACCACCTCGTTGCAAACAATCAAAATATTGATTTCCGATCAAGTTTCCCTTATTTTCAACGACATGTGAAAGGCAAATGTAACAGGAAATTCTTTTGGTTAATACATGAGATGCATATCCAGAAATATATATTCTCACTGCATCATCAACATCACAATCTGATAAATAGTTAGAAGAAGATATTTTGGAGAATTTATGTAAATTCTGTTGCATCGTCTGTTTATTTACTTTTTGTAAACAATGAAAACCAACCTCAGAATTTTTTGCAATCTCAAAATTTGATTTTATTTCATTAAACGACATTTGATGTGAACTAGCTCCAGTTTTTTTAAAAATATGTTTTAGTCTAATTTTTTTCTCAGCGCTAACAACTTCATCGAACGATACATTATAATTAGAACCACACAATTGCCTATATATGCCAAATCTTTTTTCCAACTTATCAGTACAGAATTTTCCAGGAAGAATGTATGATATTGAGAAGTTTTTAAATGTATACTCTATTATGTCAATTAAAACCAATGTACTCTGTCGAAGAGCTGAATATGTTTCAGTTGTTAGATGGCCATTAAAATTTAATTCTTGCCATTTGTCTAACCAAATGATGAACTTTTGAAGAAAGTTTAATCTGAAATCTGTGACAGAGTATATAGGTTTTGCCCATTCCAAAATTGGCGCGTGGATTTTAGATATCAAAATCTAAAATCCACTTTAATTCATTAAAATACAGTTCACTGCGATTTACAAATATTTTAACTGTTAGGTCATTATTTATTGATATCTGATTTTCAATTTTAACTATTTCACCATCGAAATTTATTGTATAAAAAATTATTTTAGATGTCAAGACTTTTTTATTCCAACTTTCACCAAGATTAACTTTTTTCGAAAAATTATCTATAAAATCATTGTAATTTGCAATAAGATCTGACTTTTCAAAATTTTGTATCAACATTTCATGTTGCTGAACTTGCTGTTGGCGCCTACATTCAGGATCTTTTCGAACAATCGACTTTTCCTTTGACATATATTTAGGCAAATTTGGGCAAATAGATGGGATAGCATCCGCTTTTAATTTTGCTTTACAAGTAATCATTGTTAATGTACCGTCTGGTAAAAGATGTCTGTCAAGTTTAACGACATCATTAGGATCAAAATGTAACTGACAAACAACGGAATATTTTGTAGGTGACCATTCTTTCCTAGGGATACCTTTGAGCCATTTTTGTTTAAATGTGTCGTCCTTAGGGAATCCAAAAACACTTTTTACCCCTTCACTTTTTACAGAGGAATCGTAATTAGATTTACACCCTGGTACACAGCACCGTGCCGGCATTTTCACTATTCAAGGTTAATTTCACTTCACCCCCAACTGATAAATAGAACATGTAAAAACTCGGGAAAATGATATTACATATCAAATTGGTAATACACGGCACTATCTACATTGATTATACTTTAATATACAACGGTCTGAAATAATTATCTCTTATAATTAAACGCTATTGAACACAAATATATAGGATGATTTAATACCACACGTTTACCACACGCACCACGCACCATTTACCAAAACTGTATCGCTCGGTCTGAAATTAGGACGGGATGCAGTGTTGCAATTTTCTCAGTTCATGGCTAGTACTAAAGAAGGCTGTGGATTGGCCCTCTGTCACTATTCATACTATTTTTACACTTAGCAATTTTCAAACTCTCAAATGCATCCAGCTATCTGGAATTTGTTACATTCCTAATTATAGTCTTAAATTGCTACTATCTATCTTATGGTTGTTCCCAAACGCATGTTGGGCAACACTAGACTTATCGGTTCTACCATATTTGAGTCATATGTTCCTTGAATCTAGTTTGAATTGGCCTTCTAGTTTGTCCAACATACAAACTAGAGCACTAACATAGTTACTGTATTGTTTTAATAATTAGATTAGAATATACGAAATTTTATTATTTTTGGTATAAACCTGGAACATGACAGTCGAATTCGTTTTGACAGTACTGATTTATGTGATACTTGTTGAATGTGAGTTTGCAGCGTTACAAGTTACTGTCATAACTTTTGAGTTTCGAAACTGATTTTCAAAGGTTTCGATTTCAAGAGGTTGGAACCCTCTGTCCTCGTTTATGTTATTATTTATTGACTCTTCAATGTATTTTTCTGCTACCTCGATGGATTTCCATCTCCTATATTGTTTTATATCTGTGTCACTTCTTCAATCGATGAGCTTCTTGTAGACAAATTCATATACCTGTTGGGATTTGTCAGGTAAAATATTGTTGGAAGCGGAGTTTTCTGCTTTAATGATATTGGATGGTATGCCTGATTCACTCATTTCACACTCGGTGTCCATAATATTTCTAATGTATTAACCATTATTGGCTATCACGCTACCTGCGAAAATTCTTGTCTATTCCATTCCCCCGTTTATGTTCTGTCGAAGGGTTTCCGTGTGTATCAACTGATTTAAGTGATTGTTGATCAGTTATTCTTTAAGTTATCTGTTGTCGTTTTTATAGTTAGTTTGTTAGTGTTGTGTTGTATTAGTTTTGGAAGTTGTTGTACTCTATTTTAGTATTTCATAACATTGTAGCAACCTGAAATTTTGACATATTATCCAGGAAATATTCAAACCCATTGTTATTTTTAAGCGTTTTCCATGTTTTTAGGACATTAAAACTGAATAAACAAAAACTTAAACGTTTTACCAAAGCGCTATTTACACGTTTAGTGTAATTTTAATATTTTCAGGGATTTAAGATGTTTAATATAAACATTGAAGAAACATATAAATTTAACGTTATTCTCAAGTACCTAATATTTACACTTCTAGTTAATTGAAAGAGTTACTTTAACGTTAGGTCAACGTATAACTGATAATGTGTTGCAAAAAAGACGTCATCTTTCTAACCTTAATCAATCAAAACAACGTTGTTTTGACGTTTTTTAAACTATGCATTGAGAACTACGAAAACGTAGAAAGGACATCGTGTGAAATAATTTTTTAATTGTCAGTTTAAACTGTCAATTATAGATAAATGTCAGTTTAAACTGGCAATTATGTATAATTGACAGTTTAAACTGGCAATTATACATGATTGCCTGTTTAAACTGTCAATTATACAAAATTGCCAGATCAAACTGACAATTATCTATAATTGACAGTTTAAACTGGCAATTATAAAATGATTTCACACGATGTCCTTTTATAATTGCCAGTGTAAACTGTCAATTATAGTTAATTGTCAGTTTGATCTGGAAATTATGTATAAATGACAGTTTAAACTGTCAATTATGTATAATTTCCAGTTTAGACTGTCAATTATACATAATAGCCAGTTTAAACTGACAATTATCTATAATTGACAGTTTAAACTGTCAACTATAGTTAATTGTTAGTTTGATCTGGCAATTATGTATAATTGACAGTTTAAACTGGCAATTATAAAAATATTTCACACGTTGTCCTTTCTACATTTTCGTAGAGAACAGCCTACTTCTAGTTAAAACGGTTGAAACGCTCAATAAAATTCCCGACCGTCGGAAACTGTTCCTGACCGCTGTGGGACCGGTGAATTTTCGACAACAATGATGTCAGATCGATGAAGTATGTCAGAATATCTAACCCATTTTCAAAATAAATTTGCAAAGAGAAAGCTGCGGGACGGTCATGGATTGCTCGATTTAAATACAGAGTAAACACACTTTAGTAGTAATAGAAAGTATTTTTGGGCGTTTCTGTCTTTTAAACAGCCCGATACAACAGACGCCTACTTTACTGCACTGTTGACTGATCAACGAGTTCCTTGAACCTCCCCAAAACATCGTATATTTTAAGTTTACAGCTGATATCAGTGTTAAACTTTGTCATTTTTATTTGGGAGTGTACGATAAGTAATTGTCATGAAATCATTAATCTCGAATGAGATCTGACTCTAATTTGGCAAGCAACTATACCTCATGGTATTCCTTTTAGCCGTTAGAATTTTAGTAAGAAAAAGAAATAAAGAATAAAAAAATAAACAAATAAGAAAAATAATGATTATAATAAATTTATAAGAATAATACAAGGTGTCCCAAGATGATGTGACTTTATACATCATCTGTCCCAAGATGATGTGATTTTAATGGCTTATAACTTCAAGGTAAAATGAGATAGCAAGGTTTCAATAATGAGGTTATGTCTGGGGTTATTTTTTTCTTTGGCGTATCTACGTTACAGGTAACAAGGATTATAATTTAAACTTCATTGAATCACTCGTTGAATCATAATAAAATTGCCCAAATAAAAAATAGTTTTATTGAACTTCACAATCGATTTACAAAAAAAAAATTACCCTAAAAATTACAAAGTTATTATAACTAATTATTTTGAAAAAAAAACATTGATCTCATTTAAATGTTCCAAGAAATATATAGAAAACACTCTATATACTAGTATTTCGGCTTATTAGGCCTTTTTCAATAGAGCAAATGTCTATTACTAAAGGTTTCCAAGTGCGTTTTCGTTATTTATTTGTTTACGAGCACCTACCCCCGATTGATCCTACCATCTGGTAAAGCCCGAGTTTTTAGTACCTTTTCTAAGGGCGAAAGTCTAAAATCTATCTGATCATTCGTAGTACAAGGATTTCTAATTAAAGATATTTTAATTTCTAATTATTGCTCTAACAGATCTATAAAATGATTGTTTTCTATACAATGCATCGAAAATCCTGAAGTTTTCGCGTTATTTAGTATGGATTTTTTATGTTCTTTTACTCTAGTTTCAATACTTCTACCGGTTTGACCCACATACACGGCATTACAATCCACGCAGTTAATTTGGTATACTCCCGATTGTTTTAATTTATTAACCCTTTCTTTGTTGTTTATCAAAATCCTCCCAATAGTACGCTTATTGACACTAATCGTTTTACACCCGTTTCGTTTTAATCTGCGAGCTATTTTTTCACTATAACCGGCGACGTAATTAATATAACTATATGTAGGTGCCTTCTTTTTCCCGAATATTGTAAAACTCCCAACGAATTCATTTCCTCCTTTTGTTTTTTATCATGTTATCTATTAGTTTTTCTTTATATCCGTTGTTTCTTGCAATTTGTTTGATTGTACTTAATTCTTTTTTAAAATCTGCTTTTTCTAGCCGAAACATTAAAAACCTATGTATTAAACTATGGAAAACCGACTTTTTTATTTGCCAGGACTGCTGCGAACTTGCTGGTATAATTGCGTCGGAACTTGTTGGTTTTCTATAGACCGAGAATTTTAATTTATTTTCTACCTTTCTTATTGTTATATCCAGTTTAATTGATTGTTTTCCTCTTTTTCCATCGTAAACTGAATATTATCGTTAAGCGAATTTAAAATATTGACAAAGCCGCTTAAATTGTCTCTGTCTCAACTAAAGGAGTGTTCAGACTGGCACCAGACGCCAACGGGTGCTTTCACTTGAAGAAAGCACCCGTTAATCATTTCCTCTGACTTGATTGCGCATAAATACGTTTTTCGGCCAATATAAATCAAATGACGGGGCTACAAATATGCGATGTGTTTAACTAATGAGCCCGTTTGATTTACCGGAATACTTTTGCGTCGGGCGCTGGGTAATTAGCGGCCTTTTTTCGGGAGGGCTCTGGTATTTTTAGACGGACAATAGAACGTTTCCGAACACGACGTTTTGTTGGTCGCGACGCATAGACTGTTTCCAGAAATTCTGAAGCAACAATCACACTATATGTAATCCAATCTAATCCCTTACGGAATAATTACAATTTTTGCTCTTTCGTTATCTACTATACAGTCTGTCCCTAAAGTAATCCCTCCACCTTAACTTTTGCACGAGTTTATCTCATTCGGCGAGTGAAAACGTCCTTAAGAATAAACTGAATCCTTTTCAGCCTGTCTGCAGAGCGCGGGGAAGGACAGGAAGGCCTACTCCCCCTTGGACCAGGCCGATGCGTTATCATTGGACGACAACGACAGTAGGACAGCGGAAAACAACAATAGGAATAACACCCACAACAAGAACCACGGCAGGTGAGGAAATCACCATGATATAATAATTGTATCATGGGAAATCACGACACCGCGTTTACTTTTATGTTTATATGCACAAACTTTAATGTTCATTAAAAACAATAATGTGGGTACGCCACTGCTTCTCTCGATTTCTAATATAATTTTTTGGAATGTTAGTAGTCATTGCATTACATCGGCATGTAATGCAATGCCAGTCGGGGCACATTGCTCGTGGAGTAGTTGTTTTCGGTATCTCCTTCAAATAAATAAGTAGTAGGATTATCTTCCTTAAGGTACGTTCAGTACGGAGCTTGGATGATAGGATATAGATGATAGATGAATGATGATAGAATAATAGTGAAAAATATAAGCGCTGATAGGCGTTCACAACGGAGATGTGCATAAACGCTTTTAACAGCTAGTATACCTACTTCAAAATGTCTAGCAAAGAAGGTTACTTTTGTTCGGCAAGAACGAAATATTACATTTTCACCAAAAGGAAACAAAAATTAAGAAAGTATCATGTGCATCCCATAAACAGGGAAAGGCAGCGACTGGGAGAATTTCACCATTTATATCCTCAACTACGGAAATATTCCCAGGGGTTTTACGCATATTTCAGATACAGCAAAATTTCTTAGATACATTTAAAAGTTATGTTTGTAGAAATCGCTTACAATATTGTTAAAATCATAAAAATAAATTAAAATAAATACTATAGCAACTCATCATAGATCCGATGAACGGGAACCACTAGTTGAAGTGAACGCCCGGTTTTCCTAATACTAAGTATTTTACTTTTGCTAAAGTCTCTAATGTATTTTACGTTAATATACTCAATATTGGATTAATTCGTTTGTTATTCGAGACCTACACACATCTCTTTCACAATATATAATTAATTGTATTATTATAATTTAAAAATAAAATATTACTTTTACTTGTAGCATTCATATTTTTTCCTATTTCTTCCCACTGTTTCTTCAAAATAAATCTATTGTGGTGATCAGAGTGGGCCTGATTCCACAACGATTCTCTAATAAACACTTCTCTAATTAATTTTTAGGCATCCATACTCCTACTTCAGCTCGCAGAAGAATTGAACTGACTATTCCGCAAAATATAATCGAGTATAAACCACTCGTGTATCATGTATTCCCTGCTAGTATCACATCTCCAGACTGAACGGCTCCATTGAAATACATTGTACATTTTATCAGCGCTGGTAAAAGTTATTCTATCATCCAGTCTATGATCTATCATCCAAGCTCCGTACTGAACGTACCTTTAAAGACAATAGAGGTCACCTGCGGAAAAGCAGGCCGTTATCTGTCTGTCAATTTGACAATAATTGTCAGACAGGTAGCAGCAAAGACCCAAAGAGGGCACTACGGTGTCTTTCTCACCACTACTAACATTCAGAATGCCTATTAGGCAATCACGTCGCAGCATCGTTCATCTAGTCCACTACCTATAGCACTCTGATGAGCGCAAAATAAGCGCGAAACTGGTCAGTGTCTAGTAGTTGGTCTTGATAAACGATGTAGCGACTCCTATGGAGATGCCAATGTAATGCAATGCCAGTCGGGGCACATCGCCCGTGGAGAAGTTGTGTTCGGCATCTCCTTCAAATAAATAATTTTTTGAATTATTTTTTAGTATGCACATAACAAAAAAACGACTCTTGGCATTTTATTATTTAGGATGTAGTTTAGATACAGTCGATCTAAAAAATGTTGATAGTGCATTGACAGGCAAACATCAACAAAGATCACGTTGCATTGTTATCACTCTTAATTCTCAATTTTCTCCATCTAATTCGACCATAGTATTATAAATGTTATTTATATTTTTTCTGTCAAATGCAAAAATACCGACTAAATTTTATATTTATTCATTTCTCAAACTGAATGACTTTTCTTAAAAAAGTGACAACCTCGCACAACATCCACCGTCTATCCACCCTTGAGTGGATAGAACGTCTCTCTGTTCAACTTATTGAAAATACTGTCTGTCTTTTACTAGGTTCATCCTGCATCCGAGTAGAATTCAGGTGCGTAACACGGTTTTGGTACTTCGTTCGCATTTTTTATTAGGTACTCCTGTTTTTTTTGCTTTGAACTGTTCGCACAAGGCACTTTTAACAAGATTGTAGTATATAACCTATGAAATATTTGTCTTATAATGAGTTTACTGCCAAAATTAGTTGTAAAATTGCACAAATTCTTCGATGAAAATTAAAAAAAAAACAAACAACTCTAATGCCCTGTAATTCAGATACTAAGCTACTTACGAAATAGCTTTATATGACTTTTTCACGAAATTTCTTGGGCAAGCGTTCCCTGCAGTATTCCAGATTATTTATAAAACGCCTTGTATAGAATATGAACCAAATTCATACAGGAAATCTGATTGGTTCCTATCGATACGAAAACAATTATCGTTGGCATTATTTTTTATTGCCAGAGTTGGGATAACCTGAGATTTTTTACTTGTTTCATATTTAAGAGATTTTTCTTTACTTCTCTATTTTTTGTAAGCATTTAAGGGCGCGTTTGCTCTCCCTTGTCGATGGAGCAGGCAAAATTACACGCAGTGTCTGGTAGTTGATCTCGATGAAGGATGTGGCGACTCCTATGGAGATGCCGATGTAATGCAAAGCCAGTCGGGGCACATGCCCGTGGAGCAGTTGTTTTCGGCATCTCCTTCAAATGATATTTATATTGCTATGAAGCAGTCAATGTGTTTCATTATTAATTTATTTATAATTGCCAAAGAATAATTATGCCAGTTTCCAATACGTTTTTACTGTCTTTAAAATAGTTAAGCCCTGACAGTAACACACTAAACACAAAATTTTCCTAAATTATTTAGTTATTTTTTAACAGCAGTGTCATCTAGCAGTAACTTTTTGTTGTTAATTGAATTGTCGCATTGCTTAGGAACAATTCACATGAAACTCATTTTTTTCTCTCAGTATATACAGGGTGTTAGTTAAACATGCGGCAAAAATTCAAGAGGTTATTCCTTGGACTATTCTAAGGATATTTTATCCTTTGATGATTTTTGAAAAAGCGCTTTGTTGCGAAGATATAAGGCGAAAAAAATTACCAGGAAGACTTACCGGCGAAGTATATCGCAACTTTTGGGAACAAACACTACCTCAATTTTTGGAGGATGACCATTGGCTACAAGACAGGCAATGTGGTTTATGCATGATGGTGCACCACCTCATTTTAGTATAGTTGCTCGAGAGTTTTTAACAGCAACAGACGGAGATCGCTGGATTGGTCGAGGTGGACCTCACGTATGGCCTGCTTGATCCCCGGACTTAACCCCCCTGGATTATTTCCCATGGGGCCATCTAAAGTCATTAGTTTATACTAGGCCAGTGGAAGATGTGGACGATTTAAGAGATCGGATAATTGTTGGGTGTAACTCAATAAGAAACGACCCTGGTCGTTTTTGAAAGAGTTCGGGAGTCTATGAGGAGAAGATTGGATGGTTGCATCCGAGCTGGAGGTAGCCATTTTGAACAATTCTTGTAGGTTCAGAAATGTTACATGTAATTTTTAGTAATAAATTGTTATTTGTTGAAAATTTTTTTCGCCATATATCTTCGCAACACAGCGCTTTTTCAAAAATCATCAAAGGATAAAATATCCTTAGAATAGTCCAAGGAATAACCTCATGATTTTTTGCCGCATATTTAACTAACACCCTGTATAATGTAAACAATTTGCTCTTAAGGAACATATGTTTATGTAAATTTTCATTGAATTTCCTAAAATTTTATAAAATTTGGTGTGTGTTGAATGAACCGGTCGAAAAGCACGTCATTTTTGGAAAATATTGTCGGACAACTATTACAAAGAAAAATTATCGCCATATTCAGGTATGCGTTTCATAAAAAACGCCGAGACTAATAAAAATTTCATCGTTTTGATTTTAAGAACAATTACTTTTAGTGTAAGTGACAAAATGGAATTGGCGGTGACAATGTGACCTTAATATATTTTAACCCCTGGAATATCAAAACCCTGGACTTCCTCGTTACACGACGTTGTTTCTGTTTATTGAAATTTACTTACTACTGAATGAAAAATTGTGCATACATATGTAAGCTTAACTTTGCAATATGCCAGAAGGTGAACAGCATCGTTGTTTTGATTGCAAAAGTCGCTGTTATTTTTCAACCTTCACCTTGATCGCCGCCAACGAACTTTCGTTGATTGCAAATGAAAAATGAGGTATCAGGTGTTTTGCACAGCTCGGAAAGCGATGAGTAAGTTTTTACGCGATACCTATTAGTGAATGAAAACTAACTTACGCATAATAAAGGTCAGTGCCATTATGAACAAATCACGTAATCTTCTCTATTTTGAAATACAAACAATAAGGCTGGATTAATAGTTTTTGAGATACTGAGTCCAGGAGGAGATAAAGAGGCGTGGTTTATAAAGCTTTGTCTCATATGGAGGTTCTCTATTTATCTCTAATAGTAGGTAAGCCAGATACAGTAAAAATAGAGCACTTTAAGAATATGATGCTAGACGAAGAATACACTGGGTGCGTTTTTTAATCTGAAACTTTCAAATATCTCGAGAAATAAGCACTCTACGAGAAAATACCTATAACTTAGCGGGGGAAATGCAATAGCACTAAAATTAATCCACCTTCCCCTTCCCTGTAGGCGGGGCAGGGGTAACTTTGAAATCTTAAATAGGAACCTATATCACATAAAACTTTATTTCAAACTATAAGTGAACAGTAGAAACCACAAAAACACGAATAAAAACGGCGCACGAAGTACCTAAACCGTGCTACGCACCTACAGTCTACTCAGGTGATGGATGAACTCAGTAAGACACAGACAGTATTTTCAATGAGTTGAACAGAGACACGTTCTTGAATAGAGACATGTTCTTGAATAGAGACATGTTCTTGAATAGAGACAGGTTCTATTCACTCCCAGCAGGTTGGACCGGCGTTGTCACTTTTTTAAGTCATTCAGTTCGAGAAATGAGGAAATATAAAATTTAATCAGTAAAGAAGCTTACTGTGCGCCCTTCGATTTATATACCTAATGGAATTATAATGTTTGTTAATGATAATTATAACTGCAAGTAATATAAATAAAAATTAAGTGTGACAACAATTTAGCGCGATGTTTGTGTTGATGTTTGCTAGTCAATGCACTATTAAAACGTTTTAGAACGACTTCAGTGTTTACGACTATATCAGGAAAATACCATTATTTATTTCACCCGCACCAAAAGTCCTTAAATTAACGCGGTGGAAATTTAACAAATCATATATATTTTAGGACTCGAAACCCAAAGAACGTACGTGTAAATCCAGTAAAATCCTCTTATTTTCTAGTATAAACTCCATATCTCCCGCCCTGGCGAACTCGGGCGCCATCTTGGAGATGAAACACCTCTGGGATGAGTTCCACTCGCTAGGCACGGAGATGATTGTCACCAAGGCCGGCAGGAGGATGTTCCCCACCTTCCAGGTGAAGCTGTGCGGCCTCGATCTGCACTCGGAATATATGCTGATGATGGACTTCGTCCCGGTTGATGACAAAAGATACCGATATGCTTTCCATAGGTAATAATTAACGAAAATTGAGTAAAATCACTGGAATTAGTTATTTCATACGTATATATACAAAATCTCGGTATACATAAACATACTAAGATTTGGTAGATAAGGTAGAAAATCTCCATTTTAATTTAATTAACTTATGTATTGTTTATATTCTTATGTTGTTGTTGTTGTTGTTGGAAGGCGGCGTGGTTACACGCAGCACTCAGGCCTTTCGACCCCTTCTGCCTGCCGCTAGTCGAGAGCTATACGCGATTCATTTTAAAATCGTAGCGCCAAAATGGCAGTAACCTATACTAACCTACGGTCACTGACACTGACGTTTGAAATTGTATTCATCAAAGATTTGTTGCCGAGAACTTTAAACCAGGTAAAAAGCTTGTAAAACTATTTTGGAAGGGGTAAGTAGTGATATAAAATTAAAATAGATTTCAATATTTTTCGAGCGTTCAATCTGAAAATGAAACTTATAACCTCAAAATATGTCAAATTCTTTATTGGGCATACACCATAATACCTTTATGGAAATAGTCATTCTTAGAGAAAAGTAAAGAGCACACACTCTACTTTGCGTTCTTTAGCTTCTTTATCTATACTTGTCTCCTGTAGCTCTGTAATATCCAACTTATAGTTTTCGCGATAGCTCCAGATTTTCCCGCTTTTGGAAAAGTATGAAACTGATCTCGGGGTTTTTCTTTGTCCAAGAGGAACAATTATGATTCATATCTAATCAAAGCAATTAACTAATATAACAACGGATATTTCAAAATGCACGATAGAAATACATACGCAAAACTGGACCAAATGACCATGCGTTAGTTGTGCGTGCCGCCAGTAGGTAGCGTATTCCTTAGCAAGAAATGCGTATTACAACAGACCCGTGCTATGCGCATAGGCCAACAGCAGTCCTATGCGCATAGTGGAAGCTCTCTAATGTCCTGGGGGAGGAGAAACGCTGCACCCAAATGTTTGTGTCTCTTGACCATGAGACAGACACAGCTACAGAGGATGTGAATGGAGTTCTCGTCATCGTGTCCGCAAAACCTGCACCTTCTAGTGTCACTAAGTCCAACAGTATTAAGGTGCTTGTTGAGATGTCCGTGACTTGTTAACAGTCCTATGACAATCCTTATGCTGTTACGACTTAGCGCAAGTATTGATCGAGTTGCGTTCGACCAAGTTCCTTCAATTAAGAGCCTGGCTTGTCGCAGCCTAGTCCCGTTCGACCATTCTTCCTCTGATCTCTTCTTGATCCAGATTTCGATAGATCTTGTTACATAACTAGGCGGAAGCCCGAGCACTGGTTCGGGTTTATATTCTTATACAGTGAGTGAGAGTTAAAAATTCGGTTGTCCTTTGAAATACCAATTAATTAATAATAATAATAATAATAATAATAATTTATTTTCCATTATTGACATTATACAAAAATGAATAGGAATTGTCAGAAACAACTTACATCTACAACACAATACTAAGATATTCTGAAGTCGAATAGTAACAGCTATCAAGTAAAAAGTTTTTTAATAATTTCTTAAACAAAAATTCCGTTTTTACGGATCTTATATCTAAAGGCAATTGATTAAAAATTTTTAGTCCTAAATAATTCGGTGAATTGAGTGTCATTTTCAGCCTAGCAAAGGGTACATGAAAATCATCCCTCTGTCGCGTATTAAACTCATTAACAGAATTATTACGCATAAACTTACATTTGTTCTGATAAACATACAAAGACATCTCATAAATAAACAAACAGGGCAGTGTCAAAATTCCTAGATCTTTAAATACTTGTTTACATGAACATTTACTCCCAATACCTACAATGCACCGCAGAATTCTCTTTTGCGCAATAAAGACCTGAGATGAGAAGGTAGAACCTCCCCAGAAACACAGACCCGTACCTTAGTCGTGACTCGACTTGGGCGTGGTAAAGGAAAAGCACCTGCTCCAAAGAAAGGACCGTTCTTATATTTCTAAATAAATATGTTAGGGATGAAAGATTGTTAATCAATGCATGACATTGTGCTTTCCAATTCAAATTCTCATCAATATAAATGCCCAAAAACTTGACAGTATCATTATCAGTTTTGGTACTTAATACAGTATTATTTACAAGAAACTCAATCACATTGCATTCCTTCTGAGCAGTATAAAATCTCAAAATCTGGGTCTTTTTTGGGTTAAAATATAAAGAATTCTCCGAAAACCAGTGCAACAAATTACCAAAAAGAGCGTTACCATTAGTTTTCAACACCCCATCATTCAGAGCGTGAATAATCAGAGAGGTGTCATCCGCGTACATCGTGAAATGTGTGTCATTAGAAATGTCAACAAGATCATTCACGTACAGTAAAAACAGCACAGGGCCCAGGATTGAACCCTGTGGAACTCCCATTGTTATATGTTGTTTTTGTGAGTAATTATTATTTACTGAAACAAATTGGGTTCGGTTCTCAAGAAAAGTTCGAATCCAATGATGTGGCAGACCTTTGACACCATGACAACTCAACTTCGAGAGTAATATTTGATGGTTAACACAGTCGAACGCCTTACTTAAATCACAGAAGACACCCACGGGGCACTCTCCTGTCCCAATGAACCCATAAACATTCTCCAAGAATGATTGAATCGCCGTAGTTGTTGACCTACCATTTCTAAAGCCATGTTGACTTTTCGACAGAATACAAAATTTATTTAAAAAATTCATAAGTCGATCTAAAAAACAATATTCAAATATTTTAGACAACGAGGCAGATATTGTCACGGGTTTATAATTTTTATTTTAGATGTTTTAATACCTTGAAAATAAATTGTCATTGTAATAAGAAGGAAGCGAATATAGTTTACCAGATTGGTTTTCTATTAGTTCCAGTTGGGTAGTGGCCGGAAAAGCAGACCCTGTGTCACCCCCCAGGATACACGTTCATCCCGATAGTCCTGCCTCAGGAGCGCAGTGGATGAAGCAAACTGTGTCCTTCGACAAACTAAAATTAACGAACAACCAGCTGGATGATAACGGCCATGTAAGTATGACCTAGTGATGCTCTAAAATTTAATAATCATCATGTATGCGGGGAAGCCTCAAAATACTTAAAATATAGTTTTATTTTGTTACATATACAGGTTTATTCAGAACTGATCCATAATAAAATTTGGGGATGTTCAACATACTCGTACATGTAGAAATGTGGTAGTGCAAAAAAAATTTTTTTGGCGGGGTCTGAAAACTATTTAAAAATTTATCATTGTACGCCGCTGGATACTGGTCCACTGTAATGGAGTGACCTTGGGACTGACAATGCAAACTGGCTAGAACGAAAAAAACCGTCGCACCCGGCGCAAAAAAGATTTGCAGCGTTTTTACTTTAAAATAAACTTAAAGATAGATAGATGTGACCAAAGTGACGTGTCTTTAAAATGAATAAAATTTTGTTACACTAATTTTGAAGAATTGCGCAACTTGATTACTAGGTATTAGAAACATGAAATTTATAAAAAATTTGCACATACCTTGTTACAAAAGTTGTTCGAAATAATATTTCTGGACTTGTACACAATTTTGGGCACGCCTTATCCAATTTTGCCGCACTAAACCGAATGTTCCTCCTGTTTGCTGATCTTGTAAACGCAAATTATTAAGTAAATTGGGGATTTTTAGCATTTTGCTGCAACAACAACTCACAAAACCTAACTGTCGATGTGTCGGTGTGTCGATTGGGAAATCGTTCCGCATACAAGCGCGAAGCTGCCAATGAATTTTTGAATGAATTAACTCAGCATTACTGTACACATGAGCCATTTTGAAAATATTACAGTTTAACACTCGATAAATAAAACACCCGCACAGAGACAGCGACACAGAAAGACTGATGACTGCATAGAGCATAGACAATAAGAGATATCATCCCCACTCCAACTGTATTCGCCAGGCGTTCGCCAGGTACAAAAACTGTTGTTTACTGTTTTTTGAAGGAATGTGATATATCAGATGTGTTGAAGTACAGTTGCCCAGCTACGTAGTCCTTTATGATGGTATAACTTTAAACATTGTTTACGGGAAATCCTAAGCCTTTTAATATAAATTTTTTTGGTGATATCGATTTCTTATTTAAGGATACACATATCCTCAAAGTTTTAGAGATGAGTTCTGAATAACCCTGTATTTACAGGGTGATGTTCCTCTATCTTCTCATAGAATTAATGTACTAATTACTAAATCAGCCTGTATATAAAATGACGGTAGTTGAAATTATTTAGTCAAATCTCTAATTTTTCTGTCTCTCTCATGGTTTCAAAGAAATTCATTGCCTCCTCAGTTTTATCGGATGACGGATGAGTTTTATTTTAGCTACTTTGCAAATTCCCCTCGTATATATTATTTCACTCTCCCTTAATCCTCAACATACTTTTTGCTTGAAAAGCTAGGCTCATGTAACTTTTTTCTGTAAAATTTCAAATTCAGATTTCAAAATTTTAATTGCAGAAAAATATACGGGGTGTCCTGATATACATACGGGGATATATTGTACAATTATTTTGTTTTTTTACAGATAATCCTGAATTCGATGCACAGATACCAGCCAAGATTTCACATAGTATATCTACCCCCGAAAACTAACCAATCGGGCGAGGCAACCTGCGGGGACAATTTCAAAACATTCGTATTTCCGGAAACTGCCTTTACCGCTGTGACTGCCTATCAGAACCATAGGGTGAGTTGTAGTTTAGGTTGTTCATTACTATTTGAATATAATACCCTGAACATTTATTTCTACTATAGGTTCGTACTTTATGAAGTGTCTATACAATAGAATACAATTCAAATGATGTTCTTATATTTGTTGAACGGTACGGTAGCCGACCGCCGCTAATATCCATTGACCGTAGTCATGACCTAGGATGATTTGGGGCCAAGCGGAATTATCTTTACCCTCTCCATCACTGTAGGCCTGAACTGCCTCGTAGAGGTGGACCCTATCCTTCACCAACCCCGATCACAAAAAGTGATAGGAGTGAGTGATTCGTGAGGTCTCCACCTGTCTTGGCTCTACCCTGCAGGCTGGGCAGACTCTTCTGGAGCTCTTCTGTCTTGTCTTCTTTCTTCACCTGCATGTCTAACCCACCGGGAGTAGTCTGTCTCGGACGGGGGCGGCAAGTGCCGCTCTCGTCCTGGGTGGTGGTTTGGGGTAGGTCAGGAGTGGCTTTGTAACCGGGGATGCACCTCTAAAAGAGCCAACTGGCCCTTTAGTTTTATGCACGGTAAGGGAAGGGTACTCGAAGTGAGCACGCAACCGCGGCTTCGAGGGGAGGTCTGAGGGTCGTTTTTTTTTAGTTACTTCGTAGCCCTCTACGCTTGTTCCGGGTGGAATCTGAAACATTCTTACTCTCATCCTGGGTCCAGCAGTTGGAGTCTTGGCCGCTTGTGTACAGTGGCCGCATCGAGCTCGTAGTCCAGACTTGACTCCGCGCCTCCTGATGACTTCTAGGACTGGGACGTAGTCGAGGTCCCGGTATATATCGGCTGTCCGCAGGTACCAGAATGCACCTACCGCGGTGCTTAGCGTGATATTTTCGACGGGCTGGATGTTCTTCATATACGTCTTTGCAGCAATCGCCCATGCTGCTGACGTATATGTCAACTGGAGTTGGATGATATCCTTTATAAACTCGATGTTCGTTCGTTACTTTTCTTTTCTACGAAGACATATTTCACTTAAAAAAGTTTAAATTGAATTGCTGCGTACTGCACACCAGAACAAAATAACTACAATTATAAAAAAATAAACACTTGACCGTAACAATAAACTTCGCGAACCGTATTCAACGTTTTTCTGTCTACGAGTTTCTATTCCACACTATTAACTATTAATTCTGCCCGTCCCGCTTGACTCAACCTTCCTATGCGCGCGAATGGCACTCGAATGTTCAAGAGCGGTCCAGCGAGAATCGAGAGCTCCAATTTGCAGTAACTTCATTACGGCCTTCTATCCATCGCCAGTGGCGTCACATGCTGAACAGCCCTGGTGTATGGCATAACCTTATATGGCTGAAGACTTATTTAAAAAAACGTCGGTATTTTAAAAATGTGGCCATTTTTATATACTAATTGACCTGTTTCAACGTTTTTTTAATCTCAACTAGAAAAAAATTAATATGAATCTTGTTCCATCATTTTGAGACACACTGCATGATCGTTATGTTTGTATTTTAGTGGTATTTTTTCACGTCAATTTTCCTGGATTAAATAATCCCATTCGTTATTGGTGGGCGTTGTATATGAATAAATTGACTGAGAAAAAATGACTTAAATTCTTTAAGGGAATACCAAATCGCCCGTAATTTATATCAAGCTCTACTTTAAAGAAATCCCCTTAGTCGCGAAGTCAGAAATCATACACAGGCTTTCCATAAACCTCAGATTGCTTACACTAATCTTTCGCAATTCGGAAAATGATTAAAGCAAGTTGAAAAATATATATCCCGCAGAAAAAAATGTTTACGCCGAACGGTCAACACAAAGGTTTTATTAGATAAAAATTATTATCTTTGCGACTACACCAATTAATAGTATTCAAACAAAACACAAATTACACGCCGTTGTTTCTTGTTTGTGGCCCAACATCAAAGGATTCGATTTGAAACTTTCGAATGAGATTAAATTTAAGAAGTAAATATTTATAGAGAGTGATTTTTATAAGGATGCTTCTCTCTTACTTTCAGATAACCCAATTAAAGATAGCTAGCAATCCGTTCGCCAAGGGTTTCAGAGACTGTGATCCGGATGATAGGTGAGTTGTTTTGTTCATAATTTTGTACCTACCTTATAGAAATTAATACCAAAGTTTATAGAATATAACTATATCAGTTGCTAGTGGTGAGAAACACACCGTAGTGCCCTCTTTGGATCTTTGTTATGGCACTCTGATGAGCGCAAAATAAGCGCGAAACCGGTCAATGTCTGGTGGAAGGTCTTGATGAACGGTGTGGCGACTCCTATGGAGATGCTGATGTAATGCAACGCCAGCCGGGGCATATTGTCCGTGGAGTAGTTGTTTTCGGCATCTCCTTCAAATAAATATATAAGTTACTTCACTCCCCGTCGGAACTTTTATCTTTCGAGATCACAAGCGTGCCGCCATTATCTACGTTCGATGGCAAAACCTCTTCGGTTCGAGGGATGTTACAAACCTAGTTTGGTTTCGCGACAATATTTGATTAGGTACCTGGGGTTTCCGAAGAGTGCAGCATTAAATTATACAGTATGGTGATAAAGTAACGTAAATTTCAATTTCAAAGTAAATTCCAATATTCGAATTTGTTTAATTTTAAAATTGTTTTAAATAAAAACCAAATGTGTCCATGCTTAACGTGTATTCTTCTCAGAAAACACCCTGTATCTTGTAAATGGTGAGTTGCAAACCCCTAATATGGGGTACCATTGCACTGGGAAAGAAGTGGGATTCCATTTCCAAGTGTGAAAATCGGAGAAAATCGCGAATATCGCAAAAAGTTGTAATATAAACCTCTACAATGCATGTTGTACCAGACAAAAGATAATTTAATTTACACTGCTTGGTGTAAAAAATACAGGGTGTTCAATTTGAATTAAAAAAGGGTTTGCGGTTTTAAATTGCCAGAACGTAACTTGAAAAAAGGAACACTTGGTATAATATCTTTCAATTTAATTTAAATGAAGATGGTAGTACATTTTGTGTTTTTTGTACGTTATCAAAGGCAAATAAGGATCTCCTATACGAAAAAAGTTATGAAGATTCTTACAAACCCTTGAAACTGTCAAATTTTTTATATAATGTCAAATATCTTCGAAACGGGTGGGATTAGGTATAGGATATGATACATGTTTTTAATTCAGAATTGTATGCTATTTCTGAATATGCAAAAAATACGGAGTGTTCCATGTAAAAACAAAAGTTGCATAGCGCCCAGGCTAAACTAAACACTTAGTATAATGAAAAATATTGTTCGAAAATGACCTACATAATTCAGTGAAACTTTTATATGTAACATTTTTTTCTAAAATGTTAAATAAGAGAGCTATGAAACAATGAATTTTAGGTGGGACACCCATATTGTATTTAGTAGGTATTCTTGGACTTCCCCGCTAAAATCAGAAGGGGGATAGTTTAATTTGAAGAAAGTGAAAGTACTCACGCCCAGTTAATTTGAGTTAGGTAAACGGTCCTATTAAATTGAGCTCTGTAAAAACTAAATTATCAATAATGTTTATACTGTTTATTTAAAAGGCAATATCAAATTCGTAGAAACAAGATATTCGTAAAAAACAACGTTTTGGTCCCAATTCTAAATGGTTTAAATGATTTAAAGTGGGAAAATAAATGCTGGTGAAATAATTTTTCGAATATACTCTATAGGTTTTAGGTAATTGTCATTGCAAAGTTAGAAGTAACAACTGTCAGTTTGAAGTGACAACTGTCACTTTGAAGTGACAATTTCGGGATTCCGAAATAAATAAAGTTGTTGGCCCTACGGTTGGATTGAGCTATAAGGTATGCCACATATTTTTTCTCACAATTGTATATTATTAACGAAAATAAAAAAATATATAGGAAATAACTGAACACTCCGTTTGACACTAAATAATCCATAGCTTCAGCAAAGTTTACGCTTTGGCTCTAGTAGTGCAATGTTCCTTTGAAAAATTATCGATAGATGCTCGATAGATCGATAGATCTAGTTGCAAGGCGTGGAGGTGGGGATCCCGGTCGTGTCTCGTTATGAACTTCAAAGTTCGAAGTGACAATTGTCAGTTCGAAGTGACAATTGCCACTTTGAATTGACAAATGTCAGTTTAATGTCACAATTGTCACTTTGAAGTACCAATTTCGGGATTCCGGAACTTTGGCTCTAGTAGCGCAATATTCCTCTAAAAAAAGTCGATAGGTAATGATCGATATCTGGATGCAAGACGTGGAGATGGGGGATCCCGTGTCGTGGCTCGTCAGCCGCAAATTAAAATCCAATTTAGTCTTCTATAATCTATATGAGCTATATCTATTAAATCAATAATTTTATTAAACGTTTTTCTAATTTACTTTGAGGGAACAGTTGTTACAATGTGGACTGAGGAGTGGTGTATAGCTATTTATATTTTCTTCGCGTAAAGATAGCTTTGGAAATAGCCATACGGATATTCAGCGAATTATATGACCTGCGCTGATACATTTGCTCATCATTTACCAAAGTATTATTCATTTTAGGAAAAAAGCGTAGTAGAGATGTTTTTCATTGAGAATTTTATAAGGACTAATTTTGTAGATAGGTATTTTGATCAAAAAGTGCACCGTTTTCGGGACAATCTACAAAACCTCAAACTGGGGGTAGAAACGACGTCCTAAGGGATGAAGCACACTACTTAGGAGTGGGATCTTTTTGGTTTAATAATACTTATGATATCCTCATTATTTCTAACAATTTTTGAAACTTTATGAATTTTGTCCGATATACAGGGTGGGCGAAATTCGAGGCTCACCATTGGGATCTCGGAAACGGTAAGAGATACGAAAACGGTTAAATTGGGGCAAAGTTGCGTAATTTTGTGACCAATAACATGCCGTCAAGAAATCCAGAATATCTACATTCGTTTTTGAGTTATTTCAAAAAAACCAAAATTTTGAGTTTTCGTTTTAATTTTTTTTAGCTTTATTTGAGACGATATCAAAAAACTGACAAGACTTTTTCATTGCCACTTTTTATGCTCTATAACGTGGCAGTACAAAATTTCCGTTACGGCGTTTCGTCCGATCAGGACCATCTTCAACTTTATTTTTTTAAATAGGGACCCATAATGTTTCTTACGAAAAACGATAGGATTTTTTATTCTGATTCCAATGATGTATGATACTTTATAGTTTTAATTATTATTTTTGCTCAAATACTAGGAATAACTTTTAAGACGATCGAATCTAGTATGCTTTGGGCTGATGACATTTGTTATAAAACAATTTTAATTATCAATACAATTTGACGTTTAAAGAGCTTCGCTTTAATGGTAGCCTGTTTGAACGTATACTTTAATTTTAATTTTAGATGCCGCTGACAAAAATATTTCTGTTATTATTATAAATTACTTTGTTATCATTATTTTAAATTTAATTATACGGTACAACTTGTGTTACCATATAAAACCAAATTTGAACATTCAGTAACATGATTTGGACTATTATTTTGTATTCTCCTATAAATACTGTTATGTTCAAAACTACCGTTTTCTGTCAATTGTATGTGCAGTTTCGAAAATGTCGTTCTATGTGCTTGTGGCCTTTCTGGGTATGTTTCAAAATATGTTTGTTCAGATCTGGTTGAATTTTTGTAACATTTATAATACATTTCAATCATATCACATTTTTCTTGATTTGTAAACGGCATTATTACTTATTATTTAAAGCTAAGCTCTTTACGTCAACGTCAAATTGTATTGACAATTAGAATTGTTTTATAACAAATGTCATCAGCCCAAAGCATACTAGATTCGATCGTCTTAAAAGTTATTCCTAGTATTTGAGCAAAAAGAATAATTAAAACTATAAAGTATCATACATCATTGGAATCAGAATAAAAAATCCTATCGTTTTTCGTAAGAAACATTATGGGTCACTATTTAAAAAAAAAAAGTTGAAGATGGTCCTGATCGGACTAAACGCCGTAACGGAAATTTTGTCCTGCCACGTTATAGAGCATAAAAAGTGGCAATGAAAAAGTCTTGTCAGTTTTTTGATATCGTCTCAAATAAAGCTAAAAAAAATTAAAAACGAAAACTCAAAATTTTGGTTTTTTTGAAATAACTCAAAAACGAATGTAGATATTCTGGATTTCTTGACGGCATATTATTGGTCACAAAATTACGCAACTTTGCCCCAATTTAACCGTTTTCGTATCTCTTACCGTTTCCGAGATCCCAATGGTGAGCCTCGAATTTCGCCCACCCTATTGCAATTTCAAATGTTACTTTTTTAGATCATTATTTATTTACAACAGTCTCTGTGAAGTGTAATATGTATACGTAAATTTTGTCATAATTTTCAATAAAATGAATCTAGATGTGCATTTAAATATCTGCCTTCTTGTAAACACTACCGAGTATTTGTTTATCTTGCCACTCCGAATTGGATAACGAAAGAACTGATATCTGCTTTTTATTTTTCAAAATTCGACGTGATCATCGAGAGACCAGCTTGTGTATCGTACATCAAAAGCTAAATGGAACGAATTCATAGTTAAAAAGAAATATATAGGAGATACTATCCCATAAATTCCATTAAATAAAGAATTATAAACGGCCTCTGTTTTCACAACTTTTTATATAAAAACCTATAAATATAGAATGGAAGTACCGTGTCAAAGAAAAACTGTACAGTGCAGATGTATTTATTTAAAAATCATGCCGCACTGAAATGTTTATTGGTTCAGTACTAAAAATAAAGCCGCGATGCCTTAAGAGATGTTTCAAAATTAAAAAGTCGAGTTAAATCAAAATAAATACTTCATAATCTTAATCGGGGATCGCTTCTTTCAATTTATTATTAGCACAATATTTTCGCCATGAAGACCCGTCTTGCCGGCTCGTACGAAGAGTTCATAACAACTACATTCATTATGCGTAAAACAGCAGCACCCTACAGGGTGTTGGATTAAATTTTCCAGTACACGGGTACTTCACTTCAATTTAAAATCTGCCAAGATTTTTTTACGTTATTTAGTATGGACTTTTTATGTTCTTTTACTCTAGTTTCAATACTTCTACCGGTTTGACCCACATACGCGGCATTACAATCCACGCAGTTAATTTGGTATACTCCCGATTGTTTCAATTTATTAACCCTTTATTTGTTGTTTATCAAAATCCTCCCAATATCAGGTTTGTTGATACTAATCGTTTTACACCCGTTTCGTTCTAATCTGCGAGCTATATTTTCACTATAACCTGGGAAGTAATTAATGTGTATGTGGGTCAAACCGGTAGAAGTATTAAAACTAGAGTAAAAGAACATAAACATCCGTAAAATAACGTAACGTTCACTAAATAACGTAAAAAATTCAGGATTATCGACGCATTGTATAGAAAACAATTATTTTATAGATCTGAAAAATGTAAAGGTAGGTACTGAATCGGGAAAAGAAAGGAAAGCGCTTAGATCTGTTAAAGCAATTAGAAATTAAAAAATCTTTAATTAAAACCTTGTACTACGAATGCGAATGATCAGATAGATTTTACACTTTCGCCCTTCTTAGAAAAGGTACTAGAAACTCGCGCTTTACCAGATGGGAAGGATCAATAGGGGTAGGTAAATAGATAAATAACTAAAATGCGCTTGGAAATATTTAGTAGTAGACATTTACTCTATTGACAAAGGCCTAACAAGCAGAAATACTAGTATATAGAGTGTTTTCTATATATTTCTTGAAACATCTAAATGAAAACAGTGTTTTATCAAAACAATTATTACATATATCTTTTTAGCGCAACCAAATATCGAACTCTATGAATCTATTACACTTTTATATAGACTGGAACTTCCTCTTTGCTTTCTATTCCCTTCCAGTGCTAAACTTTTTATGAAGCCTAGCACTTTCATGGAGATACATGCACTGTAGTTTTACTCATAGCAATGTGCTATCTTTTTAGTATCTCTTTTTTCTTGGGGAATATGTTATAAACGCGTGCGCATAAACAAATTTGGGTCTAGTTCTTACTAATGCTGAAGTATTTTCCCCTTGGTGCAGGTCAAGAGAGCAAAACTTGGGCATACATTAAACGCGTGAGATTTAGTCAAGTGAATTCAGAAGCAGCACCTTCTCTGGCCAGAGAGTAGCCTGCTTCGTTCTCTCACAAATACAATCCAGACCAGACTGAATCTGTTGTTCAAACGCATAAGAACAATTTAACAATTGCTTACTGTTTTAGCATACCATTTGAAAGCGATTGGAAGACTCAAGGGCTGCTCGGAGACCTAAAAAATGTTTGCAAACCTGCGTGATTTTCATTTTCACTTAAGGGCGCATATTTCGTGAAATATGCACCATGAAAAACACCATATTGGTTCCGAGATCACCTTCGCTGGCCAAACCAAAAAAAGTCAGAACACATTCGAGGAAACTATGCTATTAACTTTCCAGAAACATCCACTCCGTGACCTGTGAACAAGTGAAGCGAAATTCACTTCGATCTGTACCAAAATACGCCACATTGTAGACACCTAAAATTGCCTCTCACAACAAAACTTACTCATAAAAAATAAAAAATCTAACGGTTCCAGGAACAAACGACTGTCACTATATCCGATTGTTGCAGACATAATTATTGTCAAGGTGGGTACAGCAGTTTCGAGCCCCGCATCCGAAAAATGCTGTAGCAAATGTGTGTTCGGCATGGCATCATTTGTAAGGGGAAGACAGCTGGATTGTAAGACGAATGTGGTTGAATACTTGGTGGCTATTAATCCAAACGGTTGGCAGGTACGAAAATAAACGTGCGCCTCCGCCTCGTGCAACGATGACAATACCAGCGGATAGTTGCAGAAGGAGGCGCGTCCCTTGGAGAGGATTCCCATTAACTAATCATTGAATATGCGAGAAGTGTCCCAGATCGAAGGAATACTAATTCATAAAAGCCTGATTACACCTATATCTATTGGAAGTACATATATATCTCACTTCTGATATTTTTCTATTGGAATTATCTAAACAAAGGAAGATTATATTTTAATGCCATATGAAGTTGTGACTGCCTTGTTTTGCCAATACTAAAGTTATTTGTGATGGTCCGTTGACTACTAAAACCTGAACTTTTTATTTATATCGTCTCATTCACTCAGTTGGAATTTAATATTTTTGGGAATCGGAGAACATTAAACATTGAAATAGTCGGTAATTGTTTCTTTGTCTTCAACTAATGATGTATAAATGACGAACAACCTCGGTAGAGGCGATTGATAGGTTTTTTGTTCCAATTTAGTAAAGCGTACAAAACTTTTCGTTTGCGTTTATTTGTAGATACATTTGTTTTCTACTTTATTCAACAATTTGGATATGACGCACATCTGTAGTAATCTGCACAGTATTTCTTTAATAAAAAATAAATAATCTACTGCTCCTACGTACTGCATTTGTATAATACATGGTGTCCCACGGTGACGGTCCATTAGAAGTATCTGGAGAACCAATTAAGCTATTAATTTGAAATTTGAGGTGTAGTCAAGACGGGCCATGATCTACTTGATGAAAATATTTTGCAGTTTCTACCACTTCCGGTTATACCGGAAGTCGACATTAACTTCGTTATTTTAAATGAGACATCCTATATATTATTGCATTTTTGGATTCTATGTGAAATTCTAAACACATTTCATGTAGGATGTCCTATACCTATCTTCAACTGTTTTTGAAATATTGACAGGTGAATATTGACATTTTGCAACTTTGACACCCTGTAAAATCTAAACGGTTTGAGATCAACAAAACGGTTTGCACATTCCTATCTTAACATTTCATGAGCTATCTTTTGACACTAATTTCAGATTTTCTGGAAATTAAAAACTAATCTCTTGGTTAAATCTGAAATTAATGTCAAACGACAGCTTATGAAAAGTTAAGATAGGAATGTGCAAACCGTTTTGTTGATCTCAAACCGTTTAGATTTTACAGGGTGTCAAAGTTGCAAAATGTCAATATTCACCTGTCAATATTTCAAAAACAGTTGAAGATAGGTATAGGATATCCTACATGAAATGTGTTTAGAATTTCACGTAGAATCCAAAAATGCAATAATATATACAGTGTCCCATTTAAAATAACGAAGTTAATGTCGACTTCCGGTATAACCGGAAGTGGTAGAAACTGCAAAATATTTTCATCAAGTAGATCATGGCCCACTTTGACTTAATCTCAAATTTAAAATTAATATTGGTTCTCCAAATACTTCTAATGGACCGTCACCGTGGGACACCCGGTATAAATTATTATGAAAGTACAAAAGAAAATTGTAATGTTTACCAACGGAGAACTTTATTCTTTATTTAACGAAGCCCATATACAAGTGTACGAGGTGCATCATTCCTAGATTAGTTTTGTGCCTTTTTGACGTTAATTCATTACCTATGAGCTTCAGGTTTTACTAACTTGAGACAAATCAATTCTTTTATCTAGAATACTATTGTTTTCAAGTGAACCCACAGATGATAATCAATTGAATTCAAATCTGGAAAACGAGCAAGTAATAGAAACTTTCAGACGCTGCTTGATCAATATTTTTCAACTTCTGGTTTGATATAAAGGTATTTTGATATCTAGCAATTTCTGTTTAACCTCCATGTGTTAGCAGTATAAAGGGTGTCTTACCAGGAACTGCGTCGATCAATATCTGGCAAAGTACTAGTCCGAAATATTTGAAAATTTGGCAACATGGTAAAATCTCTAGGGCGAACGCAACCAAAATATGTAGATCTCTCTAAAACTTTCGTTTATACCGGAAGTCAGCATGAACTTTGTTATTTTAAATGGGTCACCCTGTACATTATACCATTTTTTATTCTACGGAAAATTTTAGGGTCAATTTATGTGGCATTCCCTATAGCTAGGAGTTTGAGATATTAATATTTAAAGAAACAAACTGACGTATACTATGGTGTGCAAGAGTGTCCGCAACTTTTTCCGGGAAAGTGATATTAAGTTGATTTTTTGTATTCTTAGAGAACTTAAGCGACGCTAAATTATGGTATATCCATATGTTCAAAAATATTATGCCAAGTGTTCCATTTTCGCCGTTACATTTTGGAAATTTCAGACAGCCATAACTTTTCAAACTCAAATGGAACACCCTGTATTGTTCCAGTCTATCAGGTGCATATTGAAGAGTTTTCTCTTCTGTTTATTATTAAATATGTTCATCAAATAATTTGAAGAAGTATTTTTTCTTTGAAAGTATTATTTAGCTCTGTTTTAACAGTTATAGCGAACATACTAGACAAATTCTCTAATAGAACTAGGAACGGGTGACTTATAAAAATAAATATACCTATTACATATTACGAAACCCAGTGTGAAATAATAAAATCCACATCTTTAGAAACTGAAAACGCCTGTTTATTTCATTTTAATTGGTTAATAAAGAAAAATATCTTGTTAAAAGCTATAAACAAACCTGATGGCTTACAGACCTATAAATTATATACATAAATTATTGCTAAAATGTTAAAATATGATATATTTGACTTTTTTCTTCATTCGAAAAATGGTAAGAAAAATATATTTTATTATCAGGGATAAAATATAATTTATAATTAATAGGAGCGCCTTAATTTGTTATTTATTTTTAAAAAAATTCCGGGTTATACAGGGTGGTACATTTTTCTTTTCATTTTGCTGATTGGATTGAATGGTCAAAATACGAAAACAAAACTCGTTGTTTTTAGAGTTTTTATTAGGGTTCCCAGATTTCAAATATTACGGCTATCAGGTGACATGTTTGGTATGCAAAAAAAAGTTTGTAATACAGGGTGCCCATTATCTATCTCGTTACATGGCTAACTTTGTTAATAGTGGAGATAGAGAATTGGTTAAATTAGCAAAATTGGGCAGAATTACAAGAGAAATTCAGTGCTTCCTTCAAATTTAATTTTAATTTTCAACTTTTCGAGATATTTTGAAAAAACTGAAAATCGCCAAAATTTTTAAACTGGAATATCTCGAAAACTATAAAAGATACAAATAAAATAAAAATACTGTGTGATAGTGTTTTTTACGTGGCATTTAACTGTGGTATTGAAAATTTCACAGGCATCTTAGTATTTGAGAAAAAATGGCAACCATATAGTTGGCTATGGTATCAATAAAAAGCTTATTTTTTTCTGATTTCAATATAATATTTAATAAATCGTATTTTTCTTCGTTTCTGTACAATTCACAATAACTATTTTAAGATAAACGTTTAATTTTGACGTTCATAATGTGACTTTAGTGTAATCTGACATTTATATTTTATTATTGTTTACTGATCTACGTTTGTTTTTCATAGCTTACTATGTTAATAAATTATTTGTTCATTACTACAGTAAACAAAAGAAAAGAGAAAGGTATATTAAATATTATATTTTTGAAATCAGAAAAAAATAAGCTTTTTATTGATACCATAGCCAAAACTATGGTTACCATTTAAAAAAACATAACTTTATTTTTTTTCTCAAAAACTAAGATGCCCGTGAAATTTTCAACATCACCTCTGAATTCCACGTAAAAAACAGTATTACACAGTATTTTTATATTATTTGTATCTTTTAGTTTTCGAGATATTCGAGTTTAAAATTTTTGGCGATTTTCAGTTTTTCCAAAATATCTCGAAAAGTTGAATATTAAAATTAAATCTGAAGCAGGCACTGAATTCCTATTGTAATTCTGCCCAATTTTGCTGATTTAAACAATTCTCTATCTCCACTATCAACAAAGTTAGCCATGTAGGGGGATAGATAATAAGTACTTTGTATAAAATAAGAGCTTTGTGTAAGAATAAAATAATATTAACAGTGAAATCCACAAAAGTGCGGCCAAGGACTGAACTGAATTTAATTTCATTTTTATGTTGAATCCTTGTAATAACATCATTTAATATAATTGAAAAGGAACACTTCCGTCAGTCCTGGAAAATATACAGTGTGACCCAGATTCATCGCATACCTACCCCTCTTTCTCCCCTTATATTTTTAATTACAATTTTCAAATTTGGCATTAAATCTAAGCATCATTAGCCGCATCTAATTTTTTGTTTCTAGTTTTCGACGCGTAATATTTTAATAACTTTCTAATCAAAAGCAGACTATATGTACAACGGTTTATATTTTTTTAATATTTATCTTGTATACTACGCTCCGTCTAAAATCGAACATTGTAGGTAAACTATTAAATTCATTATAACAGACAAGATGCATGTGTTTTTCGAGAGCTTAGGGACGAGCGAGGTTTCAAGTGCTTTGGTCTCATGTGGTTCAGATCTACTTCCAGATGATAGATTGACTGATAAAAACTGTATATACATTGCAAAAAGTCAGGTTTAAAAATTCTTACAATATAGAGTAATATTATTTGAAAATATAAATTCATCCTGTTCTTAATTTGTTTTAGTCCTTATTTAAATAAGGCGCTTGCAGATGGAGGATAGTCTTAATGATGTCCTTACTATTCGTAGTTATTTGCTATATAAATTCAGTTTATTATAGTAAAACTTATTTTTCCTCGTTCATGCATATAATAATTTATTAGTTTTCTAACATTACTATATGTGACCTACTACAATTATTGGCGATTCCAAAAATGAATGCGCCCTCTGCATGAAAATATTTGCACCTACTTAAAAGGTAATTTTTGGCGGCTTATTGCTGATATATTCATAAATAATCCGTATTTGGGTTTGTTTAACGTAATAATTTAGTGGTGCTTGTGATTTTTTGGTATTACAAAGTTAAAAACGACGTGGTTAGTATTTGTACATCTTTATTTTTACTTTTTAAAATGGCATTCAAAAGAAATCAGCAAAACACAATCCGCCGTGTTTATAGGTGTCATTCCACAAAATGTGTCAATAGAAGTGTTTAAGATTGAAGATAGGTAGAAGTTTGGACCTAGTATTAAAAACTGTTTCTCATTAATTTCTCTAAAAGGCATGTAACAATTTAATAACAGGGAACACGTTTATTTACACAATATATCCACTTTGTTGTAGTTTGTCTATACTTTTCTATTATTAGTTTTATAAAAACAGAATAT
This sequence comes from Pogonocherus hispidulus, assembly GCA_963924545.1. Classification (NCBI taxonomy): domain Eukaryota; kingdom Metazoa; phylum Arthropoda; class Insecta; order Coleoptera; family Cerambycidae; genus Pogonocherus; species Pogonocherus hispidulus. The sequence continues at coordinate 47,758,845 of OZ004697.1, read as the reverse complement.
ATTTTAATTTAAACATTATTTAACAAAAAACAAGCACTAATATGGTATCACCACACAGTTTATCACACTTATTTTAGTCCAAAATGTAAGTAAACAAAAACTAGGGCACCTGTTTCAACCCAAAAAATTCATATAATTAGCAATGAAAGCACTTATGGGACGTTTGACTGCTTTTACCACTCTTTTTATCGTATATTTCACCCTAACTAGCGCATGAAGTCACTACATTTATTGCAGTTGAATGCTAAATTGCTAGATGATGTGATATGAAATGCAAAATTTTTATTCGCCTTCCTCCATATTTGTTTACAATTTGCAGCGCCCTCATCGGTAATTTGAATCGCCAATTAGCAATCCTTTACTGAAGCAAATTGAAGTTTCGTTTAAATTACTCGTTCGTATCTATCACAAATAAAAATTTCTTCAATTTGGAGAGGCAAGGACGAGTCAATAGTAAGTAAAGTGTGTATAAAACAGAAAAAGAAAGTTGCATGGGGGGTCGAGGTATCAATATCTATGGGTGGGAGACGTGTCACGGGTGAGAGGTCAGAGGCAGTATGTGGGCGTGGTCTCTTAGGTGCTTTCCCGCACTAAATAACGAATTAGACGTATTTTTCCAGTATTATGTTATCTTTATTTAACTATCATGTACTAATATCTTGTGTCTTTATTTCCAAATAGAAGATATTTTTATTTGGGGACCTGTATATTACTGTCATTGTCTATTATTGCGTTTATTTTGTACGTTCTCTGGTCATAGTTTAACTTTTTTTCTAAACATTCTTATGTTATTTTAATAAAATTAAAGATATGAGTTGTTTTGCATGATTTGTGTGGGTTTATTATTATGTGAAAATTTTACTTTGACTGGCCTATACAGGCTGTTTCACGGTGACCACCCATTAGAATATGTCAGAGACTGCTTAGATTTAAAGAGTGAAAATTTGGACATTGAGGTCTTTGAGTATGCTCTCCTCAAATAAAATCATGGCGTCCTCGTGGCACTTCCGGTTATACCGGAAGTTGCCGTTAACTGTCCGATATCCTATTTTAAATAGGATACCCCATATATTTAACCACGTCGTTTTTAACTTTGTAATACCAATAAATCACAAGCACCACTAAATTATTACGTTACACAAACCCAAATACATGTTATTTATCATTATATCAGCAATAAGCCTCCAAAAATTACCTTTTAAGTAGGTTCAAATATTTTCATGCAGAGGGCGCATTCATTTTTGCAATCGCCAAAACGTCGCAGTTTAAAAAATTATCTAACAAATAAAACTTCAATTACCGGGTCAAAAAGTATTACCATATTCAATGAACTGAATCAGAGTATCGAGGAGAACTAATAAAAACAAATATTTCCCCCACATTTGAAATCAATAAAAAAAATAAATAATAAAACTGACATGCAACCCGAAAATACGGGTTTATTTCACTTTAATTAGGTTACAAAGAAAATACCTTGTTGTGTGCCATAAACTAATCTGGATGTCTCTATATCTATAAATTTCCAGAATTATTGCGTAAACTTTTAATTTGACGTGTCTAAATTTATGACCCATCGGCGAAATGCGAAAAACAAACATGCAGGCACCACAAGGCGGAGGTGTGTGGCTCTTAATTTGTTTTTAATTTCATTCTGAAACACAGAAGCCATGGAGTTTAATAGTTCAGGAAAACAAGGTACGGAAAATGAATTTCGTAGTAAACGAGAGATACATAGGGAGCCTTTCTTTAAATTACAAAGAAAATGTCTACCATGAAATAATTATATAAAATATAGAAAACATAGAAAATATCCAAAATATATAATAACTAAAATTTCTAATTAAAAACTTACTGATGATATTTAATTTGTAAAATGTAAAACGTTAACTTTATTAGTAGTGGTGAGAAACACAGCGCAGCGCCCTCTTTGGGTCTTTGCTACTATCTGTCTGACAATTATTGTCAAATTGACACACAGATAACGACCTGCTTTTCCGCAGGCGTCATTATAGCGGTGATCTATATTGTCTTTAAGGAAGACAATCCTACTTATTTATTTGAAGGAGATGCCGAAAACAACTACTCCACGGGCAATATGCCCCGACTGGCGTTGCATTACATCGACATCGCCATAGGAGTCGCCACATCGTTCATCTAGACCAAATACCAGAGACTGACCGGTTTCGCGCTTATTTTACCTCATGGGAGTGCCATAGGTAGTGGACTCAGAAACTGCGATATATGTAAATATTTCACTTTTTGAACACGTATGTGTAAAATCTAAATATTTTTTCCACTTTCTCTATATTATGAAAAGGAGTAATAAGACCTCTGCGTCATAATCACATGGGCCATGGGTTTGGAGTACCCAATGAGGGTACTTAAATAAGGAAAACCAGTACCCATAAATTAAAGTCATATTATTATTATCTGGAACGAATTACAACCTATAGTGTTTTCCCAAAATTATAAGTGGGTCTCAGAGGTAATGTCTAAATTCATTTAAAATTCAGCGGTGTGGTTTTTTTGGAAAAATGCTCAGACACGTCGATTTTTATTTTTTAAAGCGATTTTTTTATGCTAAGTTCATGTATAAAGGGTAGCCCAAAAATAAATTACATCAACTTTATTTTTTTAAAAGAAAACACCTATTTCTTATTTCATTTTTTTATTCTGCATCGAATGGGGTGTTTTCCTATTTTTTTTTTTCCATCGGCAATGGAAAGTAGTTGGAAAAAGAAGAGATACGTATTTCTGGAATTTTAATATTGGGTTCATTTAAGTCCATAAATTATTTTTTTATTGTGCGCGATATCTATGTGACGTCACTAAGCGAAAATTCAAAATTTGCGCTATTTTTTAGTGATTTCTAGGATATTTTCATTTGTGTGGTCGGTGTCACTGCGTGACAACTTTAATTTTGTTTATGTTTGAATTGTTTGGTTAGGGTATTCATCATGGTAAACATGAGATATTGTTTTTAGTTTATATTTTTACCTGTGAATTGTTGTCTCTGCCTGTGACTGATTGCAAGTGTATTTATTAGTAATAGAAAAATATCGTAATTTGTAAAGGTAAATTTTGAATATATTTAATCGACTTTGCAGTAATACTGTCAAGTTAAATACTAACCTTACATTTTTCATCCCTTTTATTTCTGAAAGGATCTATAGGATCTTTATCATAAAAGGATCTATAACCGGTAAATTGTCGGACTTAGCCTCTACAAGACCGTGCTCCATGTTTAATAAAAGTTTACTTCACAAGAAAACAGCGTCAAGTTGTCAAGCCAAACACGAACAGGAAATTTCAAATATCAATTATCGAAATGTCGACTGTCGTATTCGTCGTTACAAACTGAAACTAGCCACATATTATCAGTGTGGCCTCTTTATAGATACATATTCCCTAGTTTTCCCTTAGTGACGTCACGAATATAGAATAAAATTTCAAAATTGAATTAAAAATTTTCTACCGATTCAATCTTAATAATTTTTATCCTAATAAATATAAAAAAAAATATATTTTATAAAAATACAGGTTTCCACTTTCATTTCGATTGAAGGAAAATACCCCATTCTAAGTCTGTTTCATGTACCATGTCCTATCTTCAACAGTTTTTGAAATATTGACAGGTGAATATTGACATTTTGCCACACCCTGTAAAATTTAAACGATTTGAGATCAAGCAAAACGGTTTGCACTTAACTTTTCATAAGCTAAATTTTGATACTAATTTCAGATTTAACCAAGAGATTAAATTTAATCGAAAATTTTTAATTTCTGGCTAAACCTGAAACTAGTGTCAAACGACACGAAACAATCTCTGCCTGAAACCATTTTCAGGCAGGTTCTGCTCTTATAGGAAAACATATACCCCGACATGTTAACATATATTTTAAGCGTCTACTTGACTGACAAACCCAGATAAAATCAAATATGAAAAAACTTTCCCTGAAGATGGCCGAATAAACCGAAACACCGGAAAAAATCTGATTAATCGATAGGTATACCAAGAAATCTCGAGTGTAATTTTCAAATTCAGGCAAGTTTTCACCTTATTTTCCCGGACTACCAGCTTTTAATTTGTTTTTAATTTCAAACAGAAGCCCAGAATACCGAGGGTTATAATTCCGCGAGTTAGCGAGCCCCGGTCTAATAAAGTCAGTCGTAAATACGGCGGGCTGGCGGCGCATCTAATAATTCGAGGTAATTTGCTCGTAAACACCATAAAACAGTTCGTTGCGGTAAATTATTTGACATCTTGGGCCTCACTGAGACATCTTAAATCCATTCTAAATCCAAGTTAAGACGGTTGGTGAGCCGCCGGCTCGAGTCGTGGAAAACAAACGGGCCAGGTGGTATTTTTAGACGGATCGGGCGCCCCTCAAGACATTCTCGACAATTGTTTTAAATTGTGGCCAGGAGGTGTCATAATTTTCGTCGTGTATATGATTTAAGCGTTCAGACGCTCGGTCTAAAGCTATTAGTTAAGTTGGGAGCGTATTCAATTTGTCACTGCACGTATTTTCAAAATTTAGAACAGTCAAATTGTAGCTTCCATAATACTTTTTTCTACGGGCGTGTGGAAAGTTACAATTTTCTGCACGCATTTGAGTGTAGAAAATTGCACTTTTCCGCACTAGTGCGGAAAATAAATACCTATGTATTACTTGCAATGTGATCATAATATTATCTTAATTCCAAAAAATCATGTTGTCACTGTTCAGATTTTGACATAAAGAAAAAGGAATGCTTGACACTTCTAATTATTAGACAGCATTGTGTGCTGTTCAATTAAAATATTTATTTTTCTTATGTCAATTTTCTTCACGCCCGTAGAAAAAACGTTGTTCCTAACACATGTGGAACGTGTCTTTTCCGCACTCACTGCTTGTCCGAACTCCGCTTCGCGTCGTTCGGACAACTGCAGTCGCTTGAGGAAAAGTATCACCTTCCACACTTGTTAGGAAAATAACTATTATTAAACGGCGAACGCATACATTTTTTACAACGTAAAACTCGATTAAATTCTTAACTCCCGTTTGTTTAACAATAATAATTATATCTACCCTTCATTCTTTTCACATATTATCAGATCGAAAATCAGACGCTTGTGTGGTAGAGGAAGCGGCATGTAAACATTCTGTAGACGGCATCAGCGCCCAGGAACGACTGATTATTGACAAGTAACTACCATTTAGTACAAGCTAAGAGACATCTAGTTAACACCTGATGGGTATTCTTCTCATTCCGGCTTATATGCAGCGTCGGTTGTCAATCAATATCTCCATAAACATTTTGTAGGAGACACGATTTAGTTAAAAATTGTTTGATCCTCTTGAAAACGAACCCGCTACATCCGGGCCTAAAGATGTATTATGGTACTTTAACCTTGACCCAATGATTCGTTTAATAATATCCATATAACAATATGACCAATTTAACATTATTTATTATAATTATTAATATACAGTGCTTTCGAGAAGTAACGAATAAATTCATTATTTTAGAAATTGCGAAGTTTTCGAAAAAATCCCCTGACACGTCGATTTTGTTTTTAAAAAAGGTACTTTTTAACATACGACCCATATTTGTGACGTCATCGTTGTTCGAGATAATATGACGTCATCGACAATTTTTTTAAATAGCAACCCCCAATTTTGAGCACGCCATTTGAAAGAGCGTATCATTCTACATACGCATGATGAAAAATCATGGTTGCCTGGCAGTAGCCTTAGCGACCGAGAATGTTTTTATTGCTGTCAGATAAAAACTTGAAATCGTACTTTATTAAATAGTTTTTTCTGTTTTTTGTTTATTGAGTAGCAACTTTGTCATTTTATAAAAAAAAATGGTTAAATTAACTGAACGAGAATGAATTGAAATTCTTTGCATGATCGGATTTGGAGACAGGATGCGCACCCAAAGAGAAGTAGTTGAATTGTTCAATGAAACTCATCCTGATCGACATCCCATTAGCCAAAGCATGGTACGCAATATTGAGTTTAAATACCGTAACTTTGGACATGTTCGTGATCTTCCTAAATCTGGTCGACCATCAAAATCAATAGATGATGAGGTTAATGTTTTGTTGGCAATATAAGAAAATCATTACTCAACACTTAACCAATTGGCTTCTGATTTCAATATGGCAGCGTCCACAGTTCACAAAATTATGAAAAAAGCAAAGTATCATCCTTATAAGATATGCCTTGTTCATGAGCTGTCTGAAGACGACTTTGATCGGCGAAATCAATTCTGCGAGCAAATGCAAGAGCTATGCAATAATGATAATAATTTCGTGAAAAACGTATTTTTTTCTGACGAGACTACGTATGTTTTGAACGGCCATGTCAATAGGCAAAACTGCCGTTATTGGGCTACCGAGAATCCCCGATGGATAATGGAGTATCACACTCAAAGTCTCCAGAAAGTAAATGTGTGGTGCGGCATAGTCGACGGAAGAATTCTGGGTTCCTATTTCTTTGACGTCAACCTAACTGGTGCAAGATATTTGGATTTTCTTCGAGACGACCTCATTCCTGCACTAATAACTTTATATCCAGATATAGAGGGACGTGATCTTCCAAGAAATGACATGTTCTTTCAACAAGATGGTGCACCTCCTCATTATGCAGTACCTGTCCGTGTTTATTTAGATGGGCTGTTCCCGAATCGTTGGATAGGGAAAAGGGGGCCGATTGAGTGGCCAGTCAGATCGCCTGATTTGACACCCCTAATTATTTCTTGTGGGGATACTTAAAAAGCAAAGTATACGTTACTAGACCGGTTAATTTAGAAGATTTAAAAGCAAGAATTCGTCTCGAGATACATCGTATACCTCCTGAAGTTATAGATAATGTCCAAAAAGAATTTATTAATCGTCTTGGCTACTGTCAGGCAGCCAACGGTGCACAATTTGAACATTTAATTTAGTCGATTTTTTACATAATCATTATCATTGTCAGTATTGTGAAAATTAAATTTTAAGATCTTCAAACATTATTTTCTTGAAATTTTTGTTATGTAACACCATAATTTTTCATGATGCGTATGTAGAATGATACACTCTTTCAAATGGCGTGGTCAAAATTGGGGGTTGCTATTTAAAAAAATTGTCGATGACGTCATATCTCGAACAACGATGACGTCACAAATATGGGTCGTATGTCAAAAAGTGTATTTTTTAAAAACAAAATCGACGTGTCAGGGGATTTTTTCGAAAACGTCTCAATTTCTAAAATAATGAATTTATTCGTTACTTTTCGAAAGCATTGTATCATGTTATTATAATTACATATTATTATTATTTAATAAATAAATCACAATGTCACATCGAGCCACTTCATGATTAAATTACGGTGTGCCTCGTGGATCAATTCCTGGGCGTTTCTATTTTAATAAACATTAACCGCTCCCCTTCGTACAGATAAGTCTTTGTTCATTTTCCGATACGCCAATGACCCTAATTCTAGTAACCGACGCTTTGAATATGGATGATAAAATGAGAAATATCCAAAAAGCTGACTTGGCCCTTCTCTAATCAGTTAAATATAAACTTTTAAGACAGACACCATGCTAAATACATTAAAAGATATAAACTATACAACGAATAATGATTCGTATTCCAAAAAAGCGCTGTATACAGGGCGTAAAAAAATACTGTACCGGACTTGGAGGGGTGATACTACATCTGAAATTAAAAATAAAAGTTCCTATGAACATATGCCCTAAAATGGTTCTTAAGGGATGGATGCCTGCGTGCCTTTTATATGCATTAATCTTGCCCATTCAGGTAACACACATTATCCTCAGGACATTCTGCAGAGGAGGTGATATGTATAAGCGGAGATAAGAAGTGCTTAGGGGCCCAGGTTCTTGGGGAGCCCATAAGGACCCCAGTGCCCACTTATACAAAGTGGTCTACTTTTTATATCTGCTTAGGGGTCCAAGAACCTCTTCCACCGCTACTGCATCCTAGGATCACCGATGTCCTTTGGACATCCTAGGACTTTCTAAGGACGATGTGTGTTACATGGGCAGAAACAACATATTGGCGACACATTGCTACAGAAGAACATAGAACAACCACTGGACTGCCTTCATAGTCACTTTAATAGATATTTAAAGAATTTGCCTGGAATATGCCCTGGATTTACCACATATTAAGCAGTAGAAATTTCTAGTTGGTAAGTAGGAATTTCTACTTAGTAAGTGGAAATTTCTACTTACTAACTACAAATTTCTACTTACTAAGTAGAAATTTCTAGTTAGTAAGTAGGAATTTCTACTTAGTAAGTGGAAATTTCTACTTACTAACTGTAGTAGAACTGTACCAACTGTAGAAATTTGTAGTTAGTAAGTAGAAATTTATAGTTAGTAAGTAGGAATTTCTACTTAGTAAGTAGAAATTTCCACTTACTACAAATTATACTACAAATTTCTACTTACTAAGTAAAAATTCCTACTTACTAACTACAAATTTCTACTTACTAACTTCAAATTTATACTTACTAAGTATAAATTTTTACTTACTAACTACAAATTTCTACTTGCTAACTAGAAATTTCTACTTAGTAAGTAGAAATTTGTAGTTAGTAAGTAGAAACTTTAGAGAATTTAATTTATGTCCGTGGTCCCCCAACGTTTCTGTTCTGTATAACTGTATTTGAAGTTTTTTTTTATTTATTACATAATATATTGTGGATAACTATTCATGTGTACCAACATCCTAGATATATTTTTTTATTAGCTATTTATTTTACTAGATTTCAACCGCAATATACATATTGTAAAATAAACCGTTGCCCCTGAAGTAAATCAGTGGTTGAGAATTTTATTTTTGGTTAAACCAAGCTAGGTGTCACAACGACAAGATTCGTCGTGAAACCTAGCTTTGTCTGATCTAAAATGGTAGGAATTTTTATTCTAAAATGGTTTAGTTTCAAAGGAGTGGCTAAATTCCCAAAAAAATTAAGATTATTCAGTTGATATGCAGCTAAAAATAATGAGAAACTTACCTTTGTCATGGAAAAATAAATATACGCTAAAGGAATGGATTCAATCTGAAACAAAAAAAAATAAATAAACATGCAACTAATTTGTATATCTGAGCTACAGGAAATTAGAGTTATTTTTAAATTTTTGTGTTTTACATAGAATCGAGGATTATAAATAATATTATGACAGTCGATCAATCTTCATCAAAGTTGAGTTGGCTACTTGAACAATGCTTTATTATTTTGAGAAATATAACAGACGTTCAAATAGCAGAGGATCTTGTAGATGAAAACTAGTTTAATTTTTGTATTGTAAATTCTTTTAAAGTCAAAACAGTTATTAATATTATGTTAAACTGCTGTACTTATTTGTTAATATGCGCAGCCAATTCGAAATATGATGTTCAGTTTACAAAAGTTTTAAAACCTATTTAAATAAACTAGAAATACTTCAAAGAAATGTAAAACTATTTTGGGAAAATCCCCAGGAAAACCATAAAAACAATAATGACACCTACCTTCCTGCGCTGATTACCTTTTTTAATAAAAGTGTAAAATTTAAGGTTTGAAAAATAGACATTGAATGATAGAACATTGACACTGACAAAAAATTCATGTAATAATAGGTATACATACACTGTGGCTAGCCAAAGAAAGTCCAGTGTAGATTGTGGCCTTTTAAATGAAATAATAGCAAATGTTTTGAAGGGGACACATTTTCATATTATTGTCATTTATACAGGGTGTCCCAAAAAATAGACGTTCATTATATCTTATATTTTTTAAATGAAACACCTGATGTCTACAGATTTGGACTAAACGTTCTCTCGCGAATACATTGATATAGGGTTTTATGGATCTAGGTCTAATATAGTGATGTCGATATGCCTTAAAGGGTAGTCTGTAAGAAAGTGTGTTGGAGAAAGACTATGTGCCCAGCAACCAATCGATATTCTCTTTCTAATGCGTTTTTCTTATGGAACCTTATATCGATGTATACGTGAGAGAACCCAAATCTGTAAAAATACTCAGTATAAATTACAATAATATGAAAACGTGTCTCCCTCAAAACAAAAATTCACCTCTCCGAGCATTTTCCTTTACTGGACTCCTTTCTGTAGGCCACACTGTATATTAAAAGTATCGATAATAATAATTTGTCCTTGTTTCAGCAGCGCCGAAGTGATCAGCCAATCAAACCCATCTCAAAGGACAAGAACGACGTCTAGGTCTACACCCAATAGTTTAGGTCCAAAAGGTAAGAAAAAACCCTGGATTTTCATAAATGTAAATGTAACTTTCTTAATAATTATAAACGTGATATAGTTGATACAAAGTGTACAAATAACGCTTGATCCAATAAAAGTATTGGCAATGTTGCCAAGTTTACCGGTTTTTCCCAAAAAATTCTAATTTATTTTGTTTTAAATGGAACACCCTGTATATTTTTACATATTTTAGGGCTTTCTTTTATGAACACATTGGTGTAGGGTTTGTAAATATTTTTTTTTCAAATGCTGCAAATAATTTGTTAAATTTGAAAAGAATTTCTATTGAAATAATAAATATAATATCGATCTAAACTAAATGTTCAAACCACCTGCAACTTGACAGTGTCCAAGCCTTTCAGAAAAATTACGTATGACATTTGCGAGCCACTCGGGTGGTATACTATGAATTTCATGCCTAATTCTGGCTCGAGCACTTGTAAGTTCGGGGGTTTTTCTTTATACACCTGGGTTTTTACATGACCCCACAAGAAAAAGTCAAGAGAATTCAGGTCTGGTGACCTTGCTGGCCATTCAGTAGGTCCTCGTCGTCTAATCTAACGACCCGGAAATACCTGATCCAGATACTGGCACGAACATTAAGTCAATAATGCGGTGGACCCCCATTTTGATGGAAAAATATATTGTGATTTAGAAGTCCAAGTCGATCATCGTCGGGAAATAGATTTAATATGTCTGGTATAATATGATTTTACAAAATATTTAAATAAACTTCTGCCGTCAGATTTTCTTGTATGAAATATGGACCTATAATTCTTTCACCAACAATACCAGCCCACACGTGAAGTTTCTGAGGATGCTGCGTATGATTTTCTATCATCCAATGAGGGTTTTCACTCGATCAGTATCGACAGTTATATCTATTTACCAATCTGTTTAGGTAGAATATAGCTTCGTCGGAAAAAACAGTGTTATATGCGAAATTTGGAATATCATTCACCAGGTCCATCATTATTCCACCAAAGTGCATTCTTCTATCTGGGTCATCTTCGCTAACTCATGTAGGAGATGTATCTTGAAGGGCTTGCAATTATTGGGTTTCAATATTCGAGCGGTAGATAATTAACTTATATCATTATCCAAAGCTAGGCGTGTAGTTGATACAATTGGAACGCCCTATCTAATAATATACAGGGTATATTATTAGATAGGACGAAATATCTAAAAATATACAGGGTATTCCATTAAAAAAAAAATGGAATTTTTTGGGAAAAACCGGTAAACTTGGCAACATTGCCAATCTTTTTATTGGATCGGGCGTTATTTGTACACTATGTATACCAAATTCTGACTAACCCTGTATAGACTCAAAACGACAGAATACTCATTTGGACAATTTATATGATCAAAAAGTACTGGCGATTCAAATTACCGATGAGGGCGCTGCAAATTGTAAACAAATATGGAGAAAGACGAGTAAAAATTTTGCATTTCATATCACAACCTCTAGCAATTTAGCATTCATCTGCCATAAATATAGTGACTTCATGTGCTAGTTAGGGTGAAATATAGGATACAAAGAGTGCAGGGTAAAATCAGTCAAACGTTCCATAAGTGCTTCATTGCTAATTATATGAATTTTTTGGGTTGAAACAGGTACCCTAGTTTTTGTTTACTTACATTTTGGACTAAAATAAGTGTGATAAACTGTATGGTAATACCATATTAGTGCTTGTTTCTTGTTAAACAATGTTTAAATTAAAATATATTCTGCTTTTATAAGACTAATAATAGAAAAGTATAGACAAACTGCAACAAAGTGGCTATGTTGTGTAAATAAACGTCTTCCCTGTTATTAAATTGTTACATGCCTTTTGGAGAAATAAGTGAGAAACAGTTTCTTATACTAGGGCCAAACTCCTACCTATCTTCAATCTTAAACACTTCTATTGACACATTTTGTGGAATGACACCCATAAACACGGCAGTTTGTGTTGTGCTGATTTCTTTTGAATACCATTGTAAAATGTAAAAATAAAGATGTAAAAATACCTACTAACCACGTCATTTTTAACTTTGTAATACCAAAAAATCACAAGCACCACTAAATTATTACGTTAAACAAACCCAAATACGGATTATTTATCATTAAGTATATCAGCAATAAGCCTCCAAAAATTACTTTTTAAGTAGGTTCAAATGTTTTCATGCAGAGGGCGCATTCATTTTTGGAATCGCCAATTGGACTTCTAATATTTTACTGTCAATCTGTCAAAAAAAAATCATTTACATTTTACTTTGTACCTAAGAAGTAGGTAATCTGGTAATATACAAAGGCAAACGCATGTCGTACTGAAATTCTGTTCACTGTTACGTTTTCAATCTTAAATTAGTTGTGTATTTCGGGACACACATTTTATAAATTAAGTATGAAAATATACAACGAAGTGTCATACACCACACAACGGCCCCGATGTTCCAAATATTTGAAATACGACGCTTCCTGCACCGTATAAAAAGAGGAATTTGAAAATCGGAATTAAAATATAAAATAAAACAAGTTGTTTAGGTTGTAAAACCATGACTAACACATGTATTGGCTAGCTGTATTGAAATAAGTTGGCTTTTATTGGGCTCTCAGTTTACATTTGCCTAATTTATGATTAAAAACATTTAACTATATTCTGTCAGAGGAGAGAAGAACGTCTTTTGTGACTTGTTTAACATAAAGTACACACATTTTGTGGTGTATGAGAGTAATTTATGAACTCTGTAAGGAGCCATGTGCTTCTAAATTATAAACAAAATCGGTTTTACTACCGAACAGGCTCGGTACTTAGTAAACTGTTTACGAAAGCTTAAAAGTCGAACCCTTTGCCGTTTTACGGCCCGGTTTCGTAAACACTCTGTAATTGTGTTTAAATCTGACGTGTTACAAACACAGGATAAATAAATGATGTGACTCAATTAACGAAGGCGGGTAACGATCTTTTTTGTGGGTTTTTCATTATGCTGTACGAAAGTTGGGTAGGATGCAAACTATACAGACTGTCAAACTTAAGTAAACTTATTATTTCTTAGGTTCCGGGTATAAGATGGAAAAAAACGCACTATTCTAAAAATATAAACCCAAAGTACAAAAATTTTTAGTTCTATTTTGTTTTTGTACATACTGATTAGTAGTAGTTTACTCAGAGGAATAAGTAAACATGGAGGGCAGGGCTCATTACGCATTATTTGTTTTCACGACTGGAACGTTATTGTTAGTATAGTGGTGAGAAACACACCGTAGTGCCCTCTTTGGGTCTGTGCTACTATCTGCCTGACAATTATTCGATTATAATGACCGCTATTCAATCGCTATTGATTACAAATGAATGCAATTTAGTATTTATAGGGAATCTCTATGTTTACTTCTTCCTCTGAGGTTTTTTAACAAATTTATCCATAGAAACGGAAATCCAAATGACCCCATAGAAAGGACTCCAAAAGATTTAAGTCCAGAGATCGAGCAGGCCATATTTGAGGCCCACCTCGACCAATCCAGCAATTTTTAAATGCTGCATTTAAAAACCCATTGCAGCCACATTACATTCCTCGTTGCCTGTGGTATATGCTTTAGAAATTCCAATTGTTCCACAAAATTTCGATTCACCTCACCAAGTCCTCCTGGTAGAAATACCCATCTAATTAGCCAATCACCCACAATTCCAACTCAAACGTTCAATGAAAACTGATGTTGAAAACAATCTTCAAATACCCCGTGTGGGTTTTGTTGAGTCCATTCATGGTTATTGTGGAAATTTCTTGTTGCTTTTCTTAAGAAATTTACTTCGTCGGTAAAAAGAATCACTGACAGAAGGTAAGAGATTTGAACCGATGTTTGCAGAAATCCTTGACAAAATTGTATACGTGGAGGAAACATTTTCCACACAATCCTATTACTTACATTCAAAGCATTTGAAATTTTCTAGTAGAAAGTGTCTGGATCTTCCTCTTCCATATTTAACACATTTTCTCCCACTTGTGTTTGTTTCATGAAGACGTTGGAGAATGAATACTTTGGAAGGGTTTTCTATCAGGAATATGTAGGTTGAGAAATCATTCCCTTTGGCAAGTCCATACATGGAATTAATGTCTTTTACTTTTAATTTTGACTACTTTCAAAGATAGAAAATGACAAGTCAGGATGGAGAAGTAATCCACAACATATGAAATCGACAGTTAAGTTAATGGCGTTTCGATATCTGAACAAGCCTGGTGTGGAAGCAAACAAATGCGTAAAGAACGTATTTTTGGACATGCATTGCATTCGGTAACCAAGTGCAGTTTGCCACAATTTTAATTAGGGTAGATCAATGATTTTAAAAGTATCATATTGTTTTTGTCAAAGAATCTTTATCGCCTTGTATCTTCAAAATATGTTCCATTTAAAAAAATGAATCTATACTTTGCCACTATTAAACGAAACACTCTATACACCCTTAATTAATTTTAAAAAGATGTACCGTTAATATCCTTAAACACATATGTTTAATATTTTTTGTATTTTCCATAACAGAGTTATGGTAAGTAGTGCAATCAAAATTCTCCAAATTCGTCGAACTCTTTGAGCTAACAAGTGTTTATACGATTCCTAGTATCGGTCTTTTAATTGAGAATGTATTTATAATAAAATAAGCATGTTATTGCCCGGATCCGGAGAGATTAAATAAATGTTTATGTTATATTTAACTTTTATATCCTATATTGGCACTAATTGAGAAAAAGCGTTATTATTAATCGAGAGAAGTGGACCTCCAGATTTGAGATTATGATGAGGTTTCGAAGTCACATTTGCCAGCTTTCAAGAACCAGGTGAATCATAACTGTGTTATGAACATAAGATGTTCAGCGTAACATGTCTAGATATTCCATTTCTGGTAAATTCAGGTGAAATTGTAGGAAAATGAATATTGCTCTTGAAAATGACACTAGAAACAAATTGTAATACGAGGGCTGGTGACTTTCCGTTGAGCCTAGTAAAGCAAAACACAATTTCCTGACAGACACATTTACTTATAATTTTTCAAAGTAATGACCTCCACACTCAATGCATTTTTGCATCCCTGAAGACCATTCTTCAAAACATTGTCTCCAATCTTATTCTCCAATAAACTCCGTAACTTATTTTTTACAAGCGAAAATAATAAGAAATCATTAAGTGCTAGGTCTGGAGTATACGACGAATGACCCATTACTTCAATGTTTCCGGCATTGGAATACTCAGTCGTTTGAGCAGTGTGAGCATTTTGGATAACTTGAGGCCAACAAACGGCACCATTCAGCATTAACAATACGAAGGCCTTCCAGTGGTACGGTGGAAACTTGTTCAGTAATTCCAAAAAATTTGGTGACCATCATTTTGTTTCAGCTTTTTTTGATGAAATTTTGAGGTAGAAACATTTTAATACCTAATAAAAAGATTTTCATGTCTTCAGCAACCATCTTTTTGGTTACATCTAGAAATTGACCGCACAAGCACATTGCATGAGGGTATTTCTGCAAGTATCTTTCGCATTCCTCATATTTAGGGTATGAGGAATCTGGAGGAGGATTCTTCATCTTGGATAGAGCGCATGTCGTACAAGCTATCGTGGAATTCGCTCTAAATTAGATTTGTGATCTTATCACGTATCCTTCGTGGGGTTCCCTGGCCCCGATTCTCAGGGTGGGGCGCTGTTGGTTAACAGTAGCTACTCCCTACGTCCGTAGGGTGAGTAACTACTGGGTCCGAGAATCGTGTACCCTGAGTAAGCGTAATGAACCCATAATGACCGCCTTCTGCATTCTTCCGGCTAGAAGATCTGCCGAATTTCGGCATGCCGGTATGATCTTCAGTTCTGAAAGCAGTGTATCTCTTGCTCCACCGAGGGCTCCTATAATCAGTACCACAAGCTTCACGGTATGTTCTGGATGGAGTCTCGAAGAGAAGGTCTCGATATTTCGTCCGTTTCTCCTCCTTTTTCAAGACAATGTAGGGCTCGGTAGGAGTCGAGAACTCGATGACAAACATTGTCTTGAGCTGATGGTCGAGGAGGACTAGATTTGAACGAATCGTAGAACCGATTCGTTCTCAAAGACCCAAACTGCTGACTGTTGTTTTCTCTTCGGATCATAACAGGATAGTACGTTCCATCACCTGTCATGATGTACACCAAATGAGAGGATACATTCTCAAAACCCCCCAGTATAGTTCTGTACCATGCCACTCGGTTTTCTTTTTGAACTGGAGTCAAATTGTGGGGAGGCACTGAGAACAAAGCTTATAGATAATCAAATGTTTGTGTATAATGGTGTCAATTGCTTTCACACCAATTATTCTTAAAGTGACTTGAATACTCCTGGCAGTAACATGCCGGTCGTCTTCAATCAGGTTTCGTACAAGACCAATATTCTTTCCAGTCACTGTCGTTCCACGTTTTATGGTACCAGTCCTTCGTACCACGTTTTGTGGTAGCTAAGGAACAGGACAGACACCAAACACTCGAATGATTTTCTCAAAACATTCTTTCAATTCCATGATTTCCATGATACCTTCAAGTACCGGGATATCAAAAATTATCTTGGTCAAGGGTAGTTGTGGAATGTAAAACGTGTGTCTTACTTTAAATTTGAAATAATTATGTCACTGTCACACTGACATTATCAATAACCTACAAATTTCATACCTATTTATTTCAGTTGTAAAACAATAATGAACTACAAATTATGAAATAACGGTTTTAGTAACAAGAAAAACTAAATTACAGTAATTGTTGGAAATGTCCCCCGTTTTGTTCGATGCACAAATTGACGCGCCTCCTCATGCTGTGAAAAGCGTTTTGCAGCATTTCTGGCGTTATGGTTGCACATTGCTGAACAATTCTTTGTTGCAGTTCTTGCAAATTATTTACCGGAGTTGCGAAAATCTTGTTTTTTAAGTAGGGAAATATGAAATAGTCCATAATTGTCAAACAAGTTGATCTCGGAGGAAACTCAACTTCTGTATGCAAACTTATCAGCCGGTCATCAAAAAACTCGCGGAGGAAAGCAATATTTTCTCGTGTAGTATGTGCTGTTGCACCGTCATGCTGGAAATAACCGTACCGAAGTTCATCATCGTTTAACTGTTGCACAAATTCAGCCAAAAAGTTGTCTGTACCTTTCTGCGTTGACGGTGAAATCGAAAAAAATTGGCCCAATTATTCTTCTGCGAGAAACTGCCATCCAAACACCAATTTTTTGAGCATGTAGTGGCGATTCAGTAAAAACATGAGGGTTATCATTGCTCCACATTCGCATATTTTGAGAATTGATGTATCCCGAAAGGTGGAACCACGCTTCGTCAGAAAAAAAGTTAAGTCCAGAAGATCGTCATTCATTAAATTATTTACAAACCAATGGCAGTAAGCAAGGCGTCTGGGGTGGTCTGCGGGCAGAAGAGCTTGATGTGCTTGCATCTTATATGGATGCATGTTCAAGTCTTTCTTTAAAATCTTATGACTTGTTCCATAAGAAAGAAAGTCCAATTTCCTGAGAAAGACGCTTCAAAGGTTTTGCAGGCTCCTCTTCCATACGTTGACGAACGTCATTGACAACTTCTTCTGTACGAACTCATGGTCTACCAGCACCTTTTTTATGAGTCACACAACCAGTTTCGCGAAACACTTCAACACAATTTATAAGGCACGCATAAAAATTGTCCGGTAATATTGCCACGTTTGGAAAGTGCTCTCGAAAATTGTCCAAACACAAACGTTGACTGTATTGCCAATTTCCATTAACTAGCGCACCCGTTCGAAAATAGGTTTCAATCATGAAAATTTTGTGCTGTGTGGTAAGAGGCATGATTCAAAAACTGGATTAGAAAATTTCAGCACAATGACTTGACAGATTCTGACACAACAAAACATATTCAAAAATTTAAAGTAAGACACACGTTTTACATTCCCCTTGACCAAGATAATTTTTGATATCCCGGTATATTTCACAACATTCACTATAATTAAACTTGCAAACAACTAGGCTAAAATGTCAAACAAATTTTGTTTCAAAATACCATAGCCTACCAGATACTCCTATGTTCAGTGTTGTAAAAATTGCAGTCTCCATAATCCCCATAATATTCCCACCAAATAATTGCAGTCCCTATAAAAAAACTGCTACATTATTAAATAATTAGTATCCGATTTCACTATCAGGAGGGTTGCTAGGCCACATTATTTGAATCTATTGGAACTTTATGGGGGATTTTTCTGAACTGACTGAAATCTGGAGGTCTAGCTGGTCGCCCAATAAAATATCTTGTGTTCAATGAAAAATATATATATATATACAGCTGAGACGAGAATAAAAATGCCATTTAATTACTTGTTAGAAATAAAAACGACATAAAACGACGACGACTAATAGCCAACATTTTTTTTTTCAGATGACGATCACCAAGATCCACTGTCCCACCAACCAGAGAACGCCCACATCTCGCACCCATCGACGATATTTCAGAACCGATACCAGAACACCACGCAGTCCTCAGCGCCCTCTATCCTCCAATCCAACCTGCTAACGGCCGGACTCAGCCCAATAGGGCAACCGTACTCGGCGGAAATCTGCAACTACGGCCCTGTGTACCATTCTCACAACCTCCTGCACAACTACAACACTGTGTATAGCAACGAAAAGGGGATGAGAAGCCCCAATTTTGGCAGGACTATGTATGGAAACTACCCGGGATTTTACGGGAACAACGGAAATTTTAGAACTACGGGTCTGCATCAGAATGGATACGATTTCAGCCCACGGTAGAGGAAGCAAAATTTAGTGGTCTTGAAAACGGTATACAAATTAAAATCGTACCGTAAAATTTATTAAGTAGATACATATCTGTTCTAAATAAAAGAAGGTACATATTTATGTAACCTAAGTTAGAACTATTCAGCTAATAGATACATATCTGTTCTAAATAAAAGTAGGTACATATTTATGTAACCTAAGTTAGAACTATTCAGCTAATGAATGCCCTGTCGCAAGACAATGTCTACATGAGACTAAATATGCAACCTGTGTGCCTTAAATTGTACAAAATGATGCAAATCGATGCCAAAAAGTAATACCAAAGTGCCAAAGGCAATAAAAGTTTGATATATTATTATGTACATATAAAATATATAATTTGTGAATTCGTTACAGAGGTACTACATTATTTGAAATAGTAAATTACAGATTGTAGCTATATTATTAATTCTATATATTTTCTGTGTTATAGTTCTTACGTTTAGTACTGTAATATCGTATGATTTTATTACTGTTGTTCCATACCAAATAAAAATGGATCTATATATTTAGTATTATATACAGAAATCGTTATAGTGTATATTATTAATTTATTTATACAGAGATTTAATAAAATATATGTATATTTTCACCAGTTGTTGTTATTCCCCTTCTATCCAAATTGTTAGAAAAAATCGGCGGTGATTCACTTACTAAATGATTAAACAAAATTTTTATTTTTATACTTATAAGTAGTATATTTTTAATATTATTTATTGACTTACTTTAATATTTCATTATTTAAAAGAGATAACTATTAAAATTAAAAATATATTAAAGGCTTTAAGTTGAGGTTATACAAGATATGCCGTTGTAATTCAATGTTGGGGAGTGCATACTGCACGTAAAGTAGTTGTTTTCGATATATCTTAAAAATAATAAAGTTATCCCTTTGCGTACCTAGGTTATAGGTAACGAAGAAAATTAAAAACTTTATTGAACCATAATATTTGATAATTTCATTAATAATTTACCTCATAGTTAACTTTTTGGCTTAATTCCTATATAAAGAAAGATATAAATCATTTTTCTCTATTAAAAAAAAAAAATGGAAGTAAATGAATATAGAATACATACTTGGTCCATACACTCAGTGAACCATTTGACTAATGTAATAATTTTTAGATTTAATTTGGTCCTTGTTTGAATGCATTTTTGAATCAACATATTTAACTACTTTTCTTGCTTTGAAAATGGAATTTGTTCGGTAAAAGTAACAGAAAAACCAACAAAAATTTCAAAATTATGTTTAAACTGACAAAAATTGTTGATTAACATGATGTTGATGTAAGCAAAAATGTAAACAAAATATCAAGTATGATACATCACCGTAGGTAATCACAAAAACAAACTTGATTCAAATAAGCAAATATCTAATATGGCGCCCATAAGCAAAATGAAAACTGGCAGTTGTTTCTCGGCTATTTTGAATGTCGTTGACAAAAGAATATCATATTCGCATTCTTGAGATGCTTTTTTATTTGATATGGTAAGAAAGTCTAGTGGTTCAGAAAAATCCTTTTACTTTTAGCTTAAAAAATATATCTTAAAGAATAATGGCTTTCGAAGATGTGGAAAATACAGGTAAACACCCTGTATTTATCTACCATAAAGAAGTGGCAGCCCTTTACTCGCATCTACGGTAATAAACTGGTAAAAATCTGAAACTTTGTTTCTTTTATTTAATAGATCATCAAATTTGAATTTATATGTAATTATTTATTTAAAACACCAAATTCTCATTAAGTATGCAACAAATAGGAATATACATATAGGAATAGGATAGGAGGACATATAGGAATAGGCAAAAATATAGATCGTTTTTATACAGTATGATGCAAATGAAAGGAATAAATTCATTATTTCGTAAATCGATGACTTTAAACAGGTCAATTTTTATTTTTAAATGTGCGTTCTGCGAGATATTTGTTTTACATGTGACGTCGTCTTTGTGAGAGTGATGACGTCATCCGCGATTTTTTTAAATACAAATGTGGGTCATCCGATGGCTCTTTTGAAAGGTCTTGTAATTTTCCCTTCAATCTTATCAGTAAGAAAAATTTAGAGATATATTTTTTTTAAATAGTATCACACAATAGCACTTGCACGTCACTGGTGATTCTAATTGAACCCAAAATTTATCTGATAATAGAGCTTAAAGGTACCACCTTGTACTTACATTGTTTATTTTTGCTAAAAGTTGTCTTCACAATAATTTTCTAAAACACCTACATCCTGTGTTATCGATTATCGCTTAAAAAATTAAAAAGATTGCAAAATTCGAATGACAGACTTGGTATCTCTTACAGTACCTAATGGAGATTCCTATATTTTAGGTCGAAAAACCGACACCTTGTATAAACTAGTTATATTAATAGGTATACTGGGTGGCTAAAAGTAGAAGGCCTATTATATTATCTAATTCAGAGAAAACTTCTATTGAAAATTTGAAATTTTGCAGAAGGAAATTTCTCAGTTCCCAATTTTTTATTATTCTAAAGTATATAAACGGATAAATTCATAAGAACTTCGATTGTGTGATTATTTTGGCCCATTTCTTTTTAAAACTTTTACAGCAACTTTTTATAAATGCAATAATAATGCGCCTTTAAATTTTTTTCACAACAAATACGTAACTGTTTTAAAAGTTAAATGATTTTAGTGCTGGGGTAATTGCAAAAGTAAAAGATATACCGAGTTATGTATAGGGAACCATATCATCTATTGAACCAGAACCAACTCCGCATCTAAATTTGGAAAAATATACGGGGTATCCCATTAAAAAAAATGACGTTTTCATGGCTTGAAGTCGATCTAACCTGGTATTCAATTTTCAACACCCTGTATGATATCCAGCAACCTCGAAGGTATGGTTACATATGCTTATGGATCTCTCTTTCTCTCTTTTTCTCTCTCTCTCTCTCTCCTGTAAATATTGTCGCTCTACCTTTCTTACTATAATAAACACAGGAATTTCAGCTAGGCACTAATTTTAGATTTTGTTTTTTTAAAGAATATTGAATAACTCGAAAACGGTTAGTTTTAGAAATAGAAAAACTTGTCAAAAGTGACACTAACATTTTTAATGTAAAATCAAAAAATGCAATAATATAGAGAGTGTTCCATTTAAAATAACAAAGTTGACGTCATCTTCCTGTATAACCGGAAGAGCTACAGAGGGTCCATTATTTTATTTGAGGAGAGCATACTCTAAAACCCCAGAGTGCCAAATTTCAAAATTTAAATCATCTACTTTTAGTAACCCGGTATATAACACAGTCGAGTTATAAAATTGACAGTTGCAATGATAAAATTACTGTTGCAACTAAGAATTTACAGTATTAATTGTCAATCAATAATTATAAAAACGAAGAAATTACAGTGGACGTTCCACGCCTTCGTAGATTTGACATTTTCGATCAACCCATATACGTATACCACCCAAAAGGTATACATATCGAAACACATAACCCCTAATGTTTAGAAAATACTTAAAATGATCCACATTCCTGTCTCAACAAACACCACTAACTCACCCCGGGAACTAACAGACAGAGACGACTATTTTATATTATATCTAAGCGAAGAAGATGCACGTAGGTACACCGACGCATTTTTTCTCATACTCCTTGACAGACTAGGCAGTCGCTTCCTAGTAATTTATCATATTAAACCCCCAAGGAGACAAACAACTTCCCTAATGACGTTTAGCCTGTATACGTTTTGTAATTTATACGTATGGGCGAATTTATGGGATGTCTGTTTTTGTTTTAGAATTTGAGGGTGTCCTTTGTCTTAATTTAGTAACTGATAACTTTTACTAATATTTGGCCAAAATTATAGAGTGACTATAATGTTCGATATAGAGCTGTTCGACGGGTGAAATGGCAATATATATGGGCAAAGCATCGAAATCCCATAGGCGCGTCTGTTAAGAGGGGGCCGAACTTTAAAAAATATGTAAAAATAACTACAATTTTTCTACAACACGTATTAATTATAGTGTACCGATTTTATAGTTTAAATAGAAATTGGAGAAAATCGCTGTCGCGATTTTCATTCCTATTTCTAGCCCTACTGGGGGTCCAGGTCTGCGGCCTGGGGTCACCCTTCGGGTGACAAATGCACCTAAAATAATATTATTTTTAAGAAAATACATATTAAAGAAATTTTGTATCTGGAATGACGATGTAATTATACTAAACGCTTTTTCTTAATATTTTGATGAATTGTACTCTAATGTACAATGATGATGATGATGTAAGGGTACTCTATTCTTGATGGTAAAATCATAATTTTTTAAGTACTGAAAGTAGAATTTATTTTTAAGTAAACATTATCAATGGGACCAAAAATATTGTAGATATTTACTTTTATAAGCTAAAATGATGAATTTAACAGACTGCCTTAATGAACGAATTAATTCCAAACTTTACGTGCAGAAAGAATAAAAGCTACGGATAATGAAACAGAATAACTAAATACTAATACTAATAAATAATTGTAATTAAAAAGTAAAAAAAAGTTTGCCTCCAGCGTGACTCGAACTCGCGAAATCAGCATTATGAAGCTTTGAATCCTACGACTTTCCCGTTGCGCTACCACGCCTGTTGGTATGTTTACCTTGAGACGTTTAAGTATGTAATATGTACGTGTCAACCTGAAAAAATAATTTTTACCGATTTTCTAATTGGAAAAGCATTTCGCTTCAGTATTTTGATAATCAGAAGTGTTTGGCAGTCAGTACTATCGATTCCGTTAGCAATATTTCTTGTAGGAAAATAACCTATCTGAAGTTTAATTAATTTGACAGTTTTCGTGGGAGGTGCTTGTCTCGTTAGTGCAATCTCACATCGTTATATAAAATGAGAAAGAAGTTGAGACGGATTCGACTCGAGATTTTCGAAGACGAAATAGACGTAGGAGTCGACGTACGGTTTCGAAAAAAAATCTCAAAGGATTAGAGAAAGGACGGTACTTTCGCGTGAAGCGGTTCTCGAAGCCGTAAAATTAGAAAAAGGGTCTAGAGTCCCGCGAAAAGTCGGGATTTCGGCAGGCGTGACGGGACCATTAGGCGCGAGGACAAACGCCGGTGCTAGCAGTATCTCTCTCGCCGAAAATTTTGCAGAGGTTTTTTAAAAAGGCTTTTCAATTGGGAAAACGTGTAGGAAACGGGACGAAAATACCCATTGGATCCTACGCATTGGATCGCCCCTCGGAGGAAATAGCTTTGAAACTTTGTGGATTCGGCGACGGAATTTAGAGCGAGACAGAATCGACGCGTTTTAATATATATAGATATGACACGTAAACTACTAAACAATAATACACAGTAAATACTACTAACACTATAAACATTATAAACGCTAAACACTATAAACACTAAATACTGTAAACAATGAATCTCACTTCACTTCTCACTTCACTGTCACTCTCTGCTAATACCACTATGACTAGAGCTATAACTAATCCTAATCACTGTCGATTTCACTATAATGATCACTATCAATGGAACTATGTGGACATCCCATGTGGACATCCCACATGTGCTGTTCCTCGTTTTGTTTTCATGGGCGTATCATAATAAACGTAACAAAATATATTACATAGGAACAGAAGCTACAAACGAGTACAATTTATAACAATGTATTAAAAACTCATCCGCACTACAACATAGGCAACACTATACTATCGTGAAAAGCGGCTCGCAAATGTCCCTGTTGATCCGCTTCACACGCCATTGAATGGCGGCTCTCTGTGACAGCCCTACTTATATTTTGGCCAAACACCATAAGTATTTATTAATTATTTACTGTCTATTTATCTCCCAGTTTATTGAATTTTAATTGCAACTTTAAAATACGACAAAGTCTATTTGCGTTTCACCAATTCATAAAAAGGATGTTTTCTAAAACTGTTGCCTAGTAGTGCCCAGTATCTAGTACCTAATCACGAATGAAATAATGTCTGGTACACCATTCTCAAACGTCATAGCGTCTGAAAATAATACGCTGGTGGCCAAACAAAAAAACATCGTGCTGTACGGACGACGCCTAAGCGTATTTCCTTGACTAATGATTAATTAGCAAAGGGGACACATAAAACTGAGCGTGTGACGACTTGTCACACGCCGGTGCCAGTGATTGATTGCGCATACAGGGTGGTAATTTGGGAGCTGCCGGAGGTCCGCTCGGAGCGCCCTGGCTTGTAGTAAGTAGCTATGGGCGTTCCAGGAATTTCTTAATTTTTAGAAAGTTTATTAATTAATAGCTAACAAAAATTAAGTGATATTAATGGTTTTTGTGAAGTGGGTATAGAAAAAGTAATTTTTCAGTTTTAAAAAGCGTTCATGCAGTTTGACTTGATTTTAATGGTAGTCGAAGGTATATATACAGGGTGTTCTTTAACGTCATGTCCATACTGTAGGACCTAATTCCTTGTCCAATTTTATGACGAAGAGTTAAAAAAAAACGTGTGTTCTAAATTGCCTCGTTTCCGAGAAAGAGGGTGTTAAAGTTTTTATAAAAAATCTTTCTCCTTTTATTAATATCTTGAAAACTCTTTCGCCGATTTGCATGAAACTTGGTACGTTGGTTTGATGTAGTAAGGGGCTTATTTTAACGTGAAATAATTAAAATTCTTGACTCCAGTAGAGTCCAGAAGGGTAACCTATTTGAGATTTATGGGAGAAAACATTGGATGCTATTGATTTTTTACATGTTTTTGATTCTTTTTAGCTGAAACAATTTCAAATACAACTTTTTCGTGCATTTTATTTATACGTTGCTTCGTTTTCGAGAAAAAAATGAAAACTATTACAATGCATTTCTAAATGTTTATTATGTTAAAAGTAAAAAACTGGGATGTGCCAATTTTTATAGCAGGAATTTAATATCTACAAACACTAGAAAAATGCAAGATACAAACCTAAATAATATAACTACAAATGACTACAAACCTTGACACCCTGTATCTCGAAAACAATATTCTAAAGCCTATATAAGTACTATAAACCTTACGAAAATGATAATTTGGATTTATTTGGCAATTTAAATGTCTCACAATGATTTTGTAAGCTTTATGAAGTTTTATTTCATTTCAACTTGAAAGCATTGTTTTACAAAACAGTGTTATTGAAAGTTTTGAAAACATTTGTAAACACGTTGAATATGTACACCCATGGTAAAATTTTCCTCAAACTTATCTAATAAAACTATTTGGTAGAGTGAAACTATATTATATACATTAAATGTATAAACAGAAATTTAAAAACGATAAAAAACAAAATACATACTTTTACTATTACATCTATTTACATTACTTTCTTTTATTACATCTAAAAAATAGTGATTGTTATTATATTAAAACATTTTTTCAAAACAACACCATAAAAATATAAATTAATGAGGTATATCTAGGAAAAAACAAAAAAATAGCCTCGAAAATACGTTTCCCTTTTGGAACCTAGGTCACGAATTAATGGGTAACCACATCAAGGGGCCCGCCTGCGAGATTTTCTTCTCGTAATTTATTTAGTCTCGTGTTCATTTAATTTGTTTTTTCATTTATTTATTATCTATAATATAATTTCTAATTTCGAAATCTTAATTTCTATTTTAAGCCAGTTGTAGACATTTGAAATGAAATATGGACGAATCGTTAACCATTATTCCCTAATTAACCATAATAAGGTTTATTTTTGTATAATTCTTAACTGCGACTCTAATGATGCTTAAGATGGTCTAATGGGAACCAACCGAGCTTGTGACGCATCCACAGTGCCACATATTTAACTTTATGTAAAGCGGAACGCCCTTTACCGCGTCTCTAGATATAAATAACACTTTCCATTTGCAGAAGTAGGTAAGAAATTGAAATATGTATATTAAAATGAATGTTTATTGACAGGAAAATATTTTTGCGATGTTCAAAATGCAAGAAATTCAGCTCACGTGTCCAGCAAAACTTATAAATGCTTGTCGTACAGCAATTAATATTATTCCGTACTGACGAGGACATAATAAGTACGAAACTGCGCTGTCTGTGGATAGCAATATGGTCACCACAGACAGCACATTCTGTCTAGTGCAGTGACAGGATGCAAACTACAGTGCTCTGGTGGTGGCAGTTATGGTCAAGTCACAGAATGGCACGACGAAGCAGAGAATGCTTCTCTGCTTAACTCTTCAAACTACACGTGCATTGCCATTCTTAAACAATAAAAAAGATGAAAAACAAAATAAAACCAACACATTCAATAAAATTAAATTAGGAAATTGATATTAGCTATTATATTAGGTAACCTTGAAAAAGTCCGAAAACTCGTACGAAACGTAGGATATTTGTCCATATATCTGGCTGAAAGTCCTCTTTTTTGTTTTTTATTGAAGAAATAAATTTGATCTAAATTGTGTTTTAAAAATTCTTTTGGTTGTGATTTTAGATCTAAAAACAGTGCATATTAGAGAGTAGAGAGTATGGATTGGCCCACCTTGTCATATTATGGTCCATCTTGTCATTCTTGATGACTTTTTCCATTGGCGAATGGAAACTAATGAGTTTTTCCAGGTTTCCCTTATTCCAGCACTGAATAGTGGTTAGGGCTTACCAACGCAAGTCGTTGCTGAGGCGCAAATGCGGCCTGCTGAATAATAATATGCCTCCTCCTCTCCCACACAAGTCTCAGACTTCCGGGATAATCCTTGTAATAATGAGGGGTAGATATTGTATTATTATATTTTTTTGTATATACAGGGTGACCCATTAAGAATGGAAACACTCGCGTACAAAATTTGTTTATGGAGCGATTTGAACCGAATTTTTTTCAAAATATAGATCTCCAAAAGCTCCATGTTGATGCCAAATTTGAAGACGAAATTTTGATTTTCAAGGCCTACTACGAATTTTTTTTTAAGTGAAAAATAGCAAAATTTTAGCGATTTTTTTTACAAAACTACACCACTGGATTTAGGATCCCCTCGAATGCATTTGTACCAATTTTGTGAAACAAAAATTTGTTCCTAAAAAAGTTATGACAATATCGGCGTCACCAGCGTTTGCCTTTGTCGGTGAACCTATTCTTTTATAATATTAGAATAGAACCCAAAGAGAAACAAAATTAAACAGCTTAAACACTGGTGTAACTATTAATAAGAACAATAAAAACCAGTATACACAAAATAACCAACAATTACTCTAATATAAACAACAATTGATAGGTAACTTCGTCAAATTATTATTATTTTGTGGTTATTATGCCAAAACTTATAATATTTCCTTCTTAGATAAAAAATAACTACATTATAATTTTTTATTCAAAAAGTGTGAATCAATTTGACATATTCCTTTTTCATTTTTAAAAATGTAATTTTCTAATCATTACTTTTTTGTATCAATTGTTGTTTATATTAGAGTAATTGTTGGTTATTTTATATATACTGGTTTTTATGATTCTTATTAATAATAACACCAGTGTTTAAGTTGTTTAATTTTGTTTCTCTTTGGGTTCTATTCGATTTTTATCAAAGAATAGGTTCACCGACAAAGGCAAACACTGGTCATGCCGATATTGTCATAACTTTTTTAAGAACAATCTTTTTTTCGCAAAAATTGGTACAAATGTATTCGAGAGGCTCCTAAATCCAGTGGTGTAGTCAGATTTTTTTATAAAAAAATCGCTAACAAAATTTTGCTATTTTTCACTTAAAAAAAATTCGTAGTAGGCCTTGAAAACCATTTCGTCTTCAAATTTTGCATCAACATAGAGCTTTTGTACGCGAGTGTTTCCATTCTTAATGGATCACCCTGTAGGTATCCAATATCTTTGTATCTATATGTATATTAATACCATATTTTATGAAATTTCTGCAGTAGGTGATTTTTCTTAGTCCCGTTATTCACTGTAGGGTGGCCAAATTTGCTTGCTATTATAGGACAACTCGAGAACTAAGAGAGATATAAAAAAATTAACCCCCCTTTCTCGAGCTCTTTTTCTGAGACAAACTTAATGCCGAAATGCAAAATGGCCCATCTTCTTTTGTTTTTGAGATATTAGCGAATATTAAATTTTTCAAATTTTCGATGCCTGCGCATATCTCCGTTATTTTAGATATTAGAAAAAAACAACTTATATGTTCTTCAGACACTTTTTTAAAACGAATGCAGTGGCGTAGGCAATATTTTAGTAAGTTGATAACATTTCGAGTTATGACATAAACTTGTATTTTTTTTCAATAAAAATCGTAGTCGGCTATGATTTAGTTAGAAAGATAATTTTTTTCTCTTTTCAGCGATACATAATATGTGTGGTTAATTTATTCGACTTCACTATTTTTTATAGAATCTTTGACTTTTTAAGGTTATTAATAGCTCGCATTTCATTTTCGCCTAGTATAGACGTAGGTATATCTCTTGTTTGAAATTTAAGTTATTGACAGTTCTAACTGCATTTATCACTTTGTGTCTGTAATTTATACCGCTTATAATAATTGATCTGCGAATAGTTGTTTCCTAGAAATTTTAGAATACTTCTAATTTCAGAATGGCATTTCAAAATTATGAAAAATTCGACATGCTGGAATATTATATAAGAAATAATTATTACTGTGAAGTTACGCTCACTATGCGAAAACAAAATGGCAGCTATTAATAACCTTAAAAATTCTAAGATTCCTTAAAAAATAGTCAAGCCGAATAAATTAACCACACATATTATATATAGCTGAAAAGAGAAAAAAAATATCTTTCTAACTAAATCATAGGCGACTACGATTTTCATTTAAAAAAATACAAGTTTATGTCATAACTCGAAATTTTATCAACTTATTAAAATATTGTCTACGCCACTGTATTCCTTTTAAAAAAGTGTCTGAAGAACATATAAGTTGTTTTTTTCTAATATCTAAAATAACCGAGATATGCGCAAGCATCGAAAATTTGAAAAGTCGAATATTCGCCAATATCTCAAAAACAAAAGAAGATGGGCCATTTTGCATTTCGGCATTAAGTTTGTCTCAGAAAAAGAGCTCGAGAAAGGGGGGTTAATTTTTTTGTATCTCTCTTAGTTCTCGAGTTGTCCTATAATAGCAAGCAAATTTGGCCACCCTACGTTAACTACCAATTTTTTTGTCAAAATTAGATTTACTTTAACGTTACTCAAGTATAACGTGTTATGTAGTTACTAGCTACCTACCATTTTATAAAAAAATGCAGGCGTTGCTGGATTTCGTCCTCGACTTTCTCGGTTTATAATCCGTGCTCAGAAGTTATACCCACTGTTTTAAAAAACCTTGTAAATTATCTCATATTTACACAAAAAAAAATCAATAAATCACTTCTGAAACGCTCTTGTGTCCAAAACCTTAAAATTTATCTAATATTTTTACTACGGCTATTAATTTTGTCAAGTGGTGTTGTGATACGCATTAGAAATGATTTGTGGTGTTTATAGGATAAAGGTTTCCCACACAAACTAACCCTTGTTTGTTTACCTCAAGTAGTGCCACTTGTATGCAGAGATTAATTATTAACTTGGAGTAACGAAAATATTTGAAATGCCACCAGCGTTGCTAATTTCCTACGTTTCACACCAAACTCGGTTTATTTGGGTCGAATATGTGGGGTAAAAATGAAGTTGGAGTTCTAAGCTATCTTTCAGTCGATTTATCTGACTTTTTCAGATTTTCTGTGTATTATACTTGCATTAAAAAATGTGTTTGCGTCTGTAAAACGAAAAAATATGAAACATAGTATATTTTTAATATTATTTATTGGCTTATTTAACTGTTTATATCTTTCTTTATATAGGAAATAAGCCAAAAAGTTAAAGTAAGAGATAAATTATTAATGAAATTATCAAAATAATGTATAGACAAAAAGTGAATGCTCTTCCACCACACAAATGCGTTTTTTTATGCTAAATTCATATACAGTCTGTCCATAAAGTAACCCCCCCCCTACTAACTTTTGAACGAATCGAGTTAGAGAGTTTTAACAAAATTCGGGGTGAATCATGTAAAATGAAGTTGATTCTGACGATAAATTCAATTCTTCAAATTCAAAGATGGCGCCACGGGTGCTGTCAACTCAATTTTTTTAAATGGCAAAATGTGCCGTGTTGCACCTCATTTAAAAGATAATTCAATTCTCTACTTTCTCGTTTTTGAAAAATGACAATCGAGTTAGCCGTTCTCTAGTTACAAGCGTTTCTGTTTCTAATCTGATCCATGAATAAAATGTTAATTAATATTTTAATACAACAAATTTTGAACAAATATTTATTAAAACTAAAAATAAAAGAATTAAAAAGTAGTTCAAAATGTTGTCCATTGATTTCTTGGCACATAAAAAGTATATTTTAAAATTCTTACCTGATATTTCCTAAAATTTCTGCAGGGATATTTCTACACATATGTGTTAGACGTTGCTGTAGTTCGTTGATATTTACTGGAGGAGTTCTGTAGACTTTTGACTTCAAATATCCCCATAATAAAAAATCAAGAGGAGTTAAGTCCGGGGAACGAGCCGGACATTTTATCGGGCCGCTTCTGCCAATCCATCTGCCCGGGAAATGGTTATTTAAAAAATCGGTAACACGTCCATAGAAATGAGGCGATGCCCCATCTTGTTGAAATACAATACTTTGAATGTTATTGCCTGCGATTCTTTCTATCTTTGGAAAAACTTCCTCCCGCAGCATTCTTAAGTACCGCTCTCCTCTTAAATTTTCTCTTAAATGTATCAAATCTGTCAAATCGAATAACTTAAAAAAATAAGAAAAAACCTGTAGAAACTTAAACACTCTTACATTGAACGGTAAACTACTTTCTCGAACCTTATTGACGTTTCAGTGACAGTGGTAAGCAAAGGCAAGGAGACTTGATAAAAGCAAAATTTTTAAATATCGTTAATACAAACACTTGTAACTAGAGAATGGATAACTCGATTGTCATTTTTCAAAAACGAGAATGTAGAGAATTGAATTACCTTTTAAATGAGGTGCAACACGGCACACTTTGCCATTTAAAAAAATTGAGATGACAGCGCCCGTGGCGCCATCTTTGAATTTGTGGAATTGAATTTATCGTCAGAATCAACTTCATTTGACATGATTCACCCTGTATTTTGTTAAAACTCTCTAACTCGATTCGTTCAAAAGTTAGCAGGGGGGGGGTTACTTTATGGACAGACTGTATATACAAGGTAGCCCAAAGATAAGTTACGACGATCAACATTATTTTTTCAAATGAAAACACCTGTTTTTATTTCATTTTTGAATTTGTCTGTTTCATCTACCATGCCTACCTACCTATACCTACCTATCTTCAACTGTTCTTGAAATATTGACAGGTGAATATTGACATTTTGTAACTTTGACATCGCGTAAAATCTAAACGATTTGAGATCAAGCAAAACGGTTTGCACATTCCTATCTAACTTTTCATGAGCTACCGTTTGACACTCATTTCAGATTTAGCCAGAAATTAAAAATTTTCTGTTAAATTTAATTTCTTGGTTAAGTCTAAAATTAGTGTCAAAATTTAGCTCATGAAAAGTTAAGATAGGAATGTGCAAACCGTTTTGCTTGATCTCAAATCGTTTAGATTTTACAGAGTGTCAAAGTTGCAAAATGTCAATATTCACCTGTCAATATTTCAAAAACAGTTGAAGATAGGTAAAGGACATGGTACCAATATTTTTACCAGAAACATTCTACGCCACTGATTTTACAAGACACGAACCCGTATTGGCGATTCCAAAAATGAATGCATGAAAATATTTTAACCTACTTAAAAGGTAATTTTTGGAAGGTTATTGCTGATATAATGATAAATAACATGTATTTGGGTTTGTTTAACGTAATAATTTAGTGGTGCTTGTGATTTTTTGGCATTACAAAGTTAAAAAGGACGTGGTTAGTATTTGTAGATTTTTATTTTTACATTTTAAAATGGCATTCAAAAGAAATCAGCACAACACAAACTGCCGTGTTTATGGGTGTCATTCCACAAAATGTGTCAATAGAAGTGTTTAAGATTCAAGATAGTAGAAGTTTGGCTCTAGTATAAGAAACTGTGTCTCATTCATTTCTCCAAAAGGCACGTAACAATTTAATAACAGGGAACATCTTTATTTACACAACATAACCACTTTGTTGCAGTTTGTCTATACTTTTCTATTATTAGTCTTATAAAAACAGAATATATTTTAATTTAAACATTATTTAACAAGAAACAACCACTAATATGATATCAGCATACAGTTTATCACACTTATTTCACCCCAAAATGTTGGTAAACAAAAACTGGGGTACCTGTTTCAATCCAAAAAATTCATATAATCAGCAATGAAGCACTTATGGGACGTATGACTGCTTTTACCACTTTTTTTAACCTTTATTTCACCCTACCTAGCACATTAAGTCACTATATTTATGGCAATTGAATCTCGGCTTCCTCCATATTTGTTTAAAATTTGCAGCGCCCTCATCGGTAATTTGAATCGCCAATAGAATTACTATTTTTAATATTAAAATCGATTTAGACATTCTCGAGATGCAGTCTCTTAAAGATGCTGAAGAAATTTGCCGTTTGCGGCCAATTCGAGTAGATTATTTTGAAACAAGCGTAACGCGTAATGTAAAAAAAATTCTGAAAATATATACGTTGATTTTCTCAATATTATTCAATGAAGATGTACTTAGAATCACTTACAATGACTAATCAATTCCAAACAAGATCGCTATCCATAGGTTTATTTTTAATTACTCCATGTTAATCGTATGCATATGTAACTATTACGAGCTTGTTTGTTTTCGTAACTATTTTGGCTTTAGCGTTATTGATATTGGCCGAAAGTATTTTCTAAATGGACATCAATCGTCGCTTACGGTACCTACACTTGATTTATTTTAAGCCGGGGCAGTCTCTAAATAAACATAATTTGAAAATCATTAAGTGGTAGGCCCTCACTTGTGCAAATGCAAGTAATTTTAGACAGAATCTGCACACGTAACAAATTTTTGCTGTATGAAGTTGCAAAAGTTCCGTGGCTGGGATTGAAGTCGACTAAAATCGTCTAAAATGGGTACATTGAAAACATGTCACACTGGATTATACAGGGTGTTAGTTAAACATGCGGCAAAAATTCAAGAGGTTATTCCTTGGACTATTCTAAGGATATTTTATCCTTTGATGATTTTTGAAAAAGCGCTTTGTTGCGAAGATATAGAGCGAAAAAAATTTTCAACAAATAACAATTTATTACTAAAAATTACATGTAACATTTCTGAACCTACAAGAATTGTTCAAAATGGCTACCTCCAGCTGGGATGCAACCATCCAATCTTCTCCTCATAGACTCCCGAACTCTTTCAAAAACACCAGGGTCGTTTCTTATTGAGTTACACCTAGCAATTATCCGATCTCTTAAATCGTCCACATCTTCCACTGGCCTAGTATAAACTATTGACTTTAGATGGCCCATTGGAAAAAATCCAGGGGGTTTAAGTCCGGGGATCGAGCAGGCCATACGTGAGGTCCACCTCGACCAATCCAGCGATCTCCGTATGTTGCTGTTAAAAACTCTCGAGCAACTACACTAAAATGAGGTGATCCACATGCATAAACCACATTGCCTGTCTTGTAGCCAATGGTACATCCTCCAAAAACTGAGGTAGCGTTTGTTCCAAAAAGTCTTCCTGGTAGAAATATCGGTCCAATTAGCCAGTCACCCACAATTCCAACCCAAACGTTCAACGAGAACTGATGTTGAAACCGATCTTCACAAATCTCATGTGGATTTTCGTCAGCCCACACATGGTTATTGTGGAAATTTCTTATTGCATTTCACGAGAAACTGGCTTAACCGGTAAAAAGAATCAGCGTAAGTAGTTGAGGGATTTCAACCAATGTGTGCAAAAGCCATTGACAAAATGCAATACGTGGAGCAAAATCCGCAGGAAGAAGTGCCTGAACGCGTTGAATGTGGTATGGGTACAACAAATTATCTCTCAGAATTTTCCAAACAGTCCAATTACTTACATTCAAAGTATTTGCAATTCTTCGCGTAGAAGTACCTGGATCTGCTTCTATCATGTCCAGCACATTCTCTTCTACGTCTACCGTTCTTACAGTCCTTGCGGCCTTCCTGGTCCTCCAATTCGCTTCAATGTTCCCGTTTCTCGAAGACGTTGATGAATACTTTGAAAGACTTTTCTATCGGGAGCAATGTGGTTAGGAAATCGTTCAATGTACGTACAGTCGCCTAGCTTCTAATGCATTGCCATCAGCAAGTCCATAAATAAAATTCATGTCAACCATCTCGGCATTCGTATAGCGAGCCATGATAAAGGTCTTCACTAACAACCGTTTACACGTCAACTAGCCAAACGTCAATCAATCTTAACAAATGCGACACATACAAACTACAAAAACACAATATACAAAAACATACAAAATAATCACTCCGAAGTATCACGGGATGTTGGTAAGAAAAAACAACTCCTTTTTCTTATATGTCTTTTACATGATACGTCCAGTGTAGTATGCCATACTTTTATTTCACCTGCATTAATAATGTGAAAAATAACAAAATTGGATTTGTTGAAAATTTTTTTCGCCCTATATCTTCGCAACAAAGCGCTTTTTCAAAAATCATCAAAGGATAAAATATCCTTAGAATAGTCCAAGGAATAACCTCTTGAATTTTTGCCGCATGTTTAACTAATACCCTGTATAATTTTCGGCTTTTTGCAAAGGAATTTGAAAGCTATAAAATAGTAGGTAAATGTTGAAATTATTCTTAGAAATAAAACTATCATTTTATTACATTGGTAGCTGTTATTTGTTTATATATCAATTGATTACTTGACACAGATAGTATTGCGCATTAATTTTCCGACTAGTTTCACTTCCGCTTATTCCGGAAGTGGCTCTCAACTTCGTTATTGTTAATAGGATGCTACACTTTTTATAAAACTTTTGGATGCCACTCGTTGATTTAGTAGGACCTTCATAAGGACCTTATTTGTTTAGGGTCAGATAAAGAGACTACTTTTACAAGCCAAACTATTTAAATTATTGCGCTATCAATAGGATGAATACGATTTTTAAAAAATTTGAAATGCCGTGTAAGATGGTACTTTAAAATTTTTAAATATCTGAACAGAAAGGGCGATATTAAAATTACAGTTGACACCCTGTACATGCAGTTATGCAATACCACACATGTTTTATCTCAGAGCAGTACTCAAGCACCTACAATAACCTAGGCTCCTAGGCAATAAATAAAGTAAATGCATGGCAGATAAGCCTATATTTCTATAGCCCACCTATGTTGTGACAAATTTTATCCCTGTCCTTACCGCACCAGAACTGCCCTTGTGCCCATGGCAGAGCCCGGGCTGATTTATTACCTTTAAAACAGTAGGCCATGTGTTGATTTTGGAAATCTGCTCGGATTGTATCTCTATCGATAAGGTTTAATGTTGTAATATTTATCCAGTGACTGTCAACAAGTTGGACACGTTGTGATAAACGTATTTTGTGGTTCTTATTATAGATACACTTCTGATAGAAATGC
This sequence comes from Pogonocherus hispidulus, assembly GCA_963924545.1. Lineage (NCBI taxonomy): Eukaryota > Metazoa > Arthropoda > Insecta > Coleoptera > Cerambycidae > Pogonocherus > Pogonocherus hispidulus. The sequence goes on along the minus strand of OZ004697.1, from coordinate 47,722,181 downwards.
ACACAAAGAAATATACAGTCTGTCCATAAAGTAACCCCCCCTTTGCTAACTTTTGAACGAATTGAGTTAGAGAGTTTTAACAAAATATAGGGCGATTCACGTAAAATGAAGTTAATTCTGACGATAAATTCAATTCTTCAAATTCAAAGATGGCGCCACGGAAGCTGTCAACCAAATTTTTTTAAATAGTAAAGTGTGCCGTGTTGCACCTCATTTAAAACGTAATTTAATCCTATACATTCTCGTTTCTGAAAAATGACAATCGAGTTATCCATTCTCTAGCTTCAAACGTTTCTATTAATGATAGTTAAAAATGTTGCTTTTATCAAGTATGCTTACCTTTGCTTGCTACTGTGACTGAAATGTCAATAAGGTTCAAGAAAGTAGTTTAGCGTTCAATTTAAGAGTGTTTGAAAGTTTCTACAGGTTTTTTTCTTATTTGTTTTAAGTTATTCGACTTGATTGATTTGATAGATTTAAGAGAAAATTTAAGAGGAGAGCGCTATTTAAGAATGCTGCGGGAGGAAATTTTTCCAAAGATAGAAAGAATAGCAGGCAATAACATTCAAAGTATTGTATTTCAACAAGATGGGGGCCCGCCTCATTTCTATGGACCTGTTACCGATTTTTTAAATAACCATTTCCCGGGCAGATGGATTAGCAGAAGGAGCCCGACAGAATGGCCGGCTTGTTCCCCGGACTTAACTCCTCCTGATTTTTTCTTATGAGGATATTTGAAGTTAAAAGTCTACAAAACTCCTCCAGTAAATATCGACGAACTACAGCAACGTCTAACACATATGTGTAGAAATATCCCTGCAGAAATGTTAGGAAATATCTTGCAAGAATTTCAAAGTAGACTTTTTATGCGCCAAGAAGTCAATGGACAACATTGTGAACAACTTATTTAATTCTTTTATTTTTTGTTTTAATAAATATTTGTTCAAAATTTGTTATATTAAAATATTAATTAACATTTTATTCATAGATGACATTACAAACAGAAACGCTTGTAACTAGAGAACGGCTAACTCGATTGTCATTTTTCAAAAACGAGAAAGTAGCGAATTGAATTTACCTTTTAAATGAGGTGCCACACGGCACACTTTGCCATTAAAAAAAATGAGTTGACAGTGCCCGTAGCGCCATCTTTGAATTTGAAGAATCGAATTTATCGTCAGAATCAACTTCATTTTACGTGATTCACTCTGTATTTTGTTAAAAGTCTCTAACTCGATTCGTTCAAAAGTTGCCAGGGGAGGGGGGTTACTTAATGGACAGACTGTATAGGCATATTATTCAAATCACGATGATTAGCCCGAAAGTCAGGGACGTCTGAAAGAAGGGGCGGTATATTATCATCCTGTATTTGTTCGAGTTTATAAATCTTGTTAACAAAGTTGTTAAGTATAATCTTAGTTAAGTATGAAAATATTCAAATTGATACAAAGTTCCAATCTCAAATTAAATAATTTCTTTAATATAACGTATTATCTCTTATTGTAAAAAAAAATAAAAAGAAATAAGTTCTACATTAAACTGGATTGAAACAAGATAGGATATGATAAACTAATTAATAGTGTAATTAAAAAAAAATGTCGTTTCTTCTTTCCAGGTATAACTGTGTAACGACGAGTTGAGAACAGACGTATCTCTGAAATTAATCGAAATAAGATATTGAAATTTTGGTTAGGACCATAAGACGTCAGATTTCTACTGAAAATAACAGCCATATTTTCTTACTTCCGCTTCTACCGGAAGTAGACATCAACTTCTTTATTTTAAATAGAACAGCCTGAATATTTTTCCATTGTTGGATTCTCCTTATAATTTTTAGTCGAAATGAATCCCCATACTTAAAATTTATACACTCAGAGGTATTTTGATTTTTTAATTGATAGGTAGGTATATGTATCACTACTAAATAAATATTTCTGACATTATCAGCACTCAATGGCGTGTGAAGCGGGTCAAGACGGACATGCGCGAGCCGCGACCTCTAAATGCTTTTCACGTTAGTATACTGTTGCCTATGTTGTAGTGCGGATTAATTTTCAATACATTGTTATAATATGTACTAGTTTATTACCAGATATAAAATAATTACGCACTAAATGGATATACTGTATAAATACGTCTCGAGATATCCACCAAATGCCATTACGCTGAAAGTTCTGAATTGACAACTAAAATTTAACAATTTTCCAATGCACTTTTCTACACTCTGTATAACATAAAAAATATTTTTGACCAAAAAACATTCTCCTTCACTGATTTTTTAATTTAATTTAATTTAATTCACTGAACTTTTAATTTTTTTTATATAAAATCGTACCGTTAATTCGAAGAGAAGAAGTTTATTGGCGATTCAAATTACCGACGAGGGCGCTGCAAATTGTAAACAAATATGGAGGAAGACAAGTAAAAATTTTGCATTTCATATCACATCATCTAGCAATTTAGCATTCAACTGCCATAAATATAGTGACTTCATGTACTAGTTAGGGTGCAATAAAGGATAAAAAAAGTGGTAAAAGCAGTCATATGTCCCATAAGTGCTTCATTGCTAATTATATGAATTTTTTGGGTTGAAACAGGTACTCTAGTTTTTGTTTACTTACATTTTGGGTTAAAATAAGTGTGATAAACTGTATGGTGATATCATATTAGTGCTTGTTTTTTGTTAAATAATGTTTAAATTAAAATACAGGGTGTCCACCTAGTGCGCGTAAGTCCAATATCTGGGTTAATAAAAGAGATAACTTAATTTTTTTTTCTACAGGGTTGTCTAATATCCCGAGCTGCACAAAATGAAAATATATTTACATATTCAGGGTGTTCAGTTTTTCCTGGACAGGTACCAACTTTGTTTTTCTAAATGGAAATATATATTTTTTATTGCTTTTTCGAACTAAACCCTTGATTTTAGTAGGACTTTCATCAGCCTTCCCTATACCTAACTTAAACTGTTTTTGAAATATTGACTGGTGAATATTGACATTTTTACAACTTTGACACCCTGTAAAATCTAAACGGTTTGAGATCAAGCAAAACGGTTTGCACATTCCTATCTTAACTTTTTATAAGCTATCGTTTGATAGTAATTTCAAATTTATCCAAGAATTAAAGATGTCCGCTGACATCGTCGAGTCCTTTAAGCATTATTTTGAGAGTGTTCTGATTCGATCAGGTGCCACAGATTTTGAAAATATTAGCAAAAACATGGATGTTAACCTGCCCTCAGTAAATATCAACTATTTATCTTGTGATGAAATAATAACATCAGCAAAAAAACTCAAGGACAAATTAACTTGCGGTCCGGACTTGATTCCTAGTTTCTTTGTTAAGGATTGTTGTCACGTGTTAGCGCAACCATTAGCCACATTGTTTAATCTGCTACTTAAACAGGGCAGTTTTCCTGATGTTTGGAAAGTAGCAAATGTCTGTCCCATTCTTAAGAATGGTGATCCAGTTGATATAACTAACTATAGACCCATCACTTTATTGTGCAATTTTGCGAAGGTTTTTGAGATGTCCCTATACAGTCGAATTTATCCTCTTTTTAAAAATATTATATCACCTGTACAGCATGGTTTCATGGAAAAAAGATCAACTAACACAAATCTTGTTTGCTTTAACCAGTTTATTTCTAATGTCATTGATCATCACGGTCAGGTGGATGTATTGTATACCGATTTCTCGAAGGCCTTCGATAGGATTGATCATAACATACTTTTGCATAAACTTAAGAATTACGGATTTTGCGATAACTTACTAAAGCTCTTTTCGTCTTATTTATCATGTCGTTTCCATTATGTCACATATAGTGGATACAACTCGAGTCACTACCTTATTACTTCTGGAGTACCTCAGGGCTCTAATTTGGGTCCTCTACTATTCTCTATTTTTATTAACGACATTACTACTCTTCTCAATTGCAATCAGTTAATCTATGCGGACGACTTAAAACTGTATTTTTCTATATCGAGTATAGATGATTGTGCTTTTCTTCAAAATGATTTGAATGCGGTTGCGAGATGGTGTGATCTGAATAACTTACATTTAAATATGTCGAAGTGTAAAGTAATTTCTTTTACACGTAAATTGAATCCTATACTTTTCAACTATGAAATTAACTCAGACTTCTTGATACGTGCAAAGTCCATCAAGGATTTGGGTGTTTACTTTGACGATAGGTTAACATTTTCGGAGCACATACAACGTATAGTTTCTTCTTCTCTTAGGATGTTAGGTTTTGTGATAAGGCAAGGTCGTGATTTCCTCGGTAATGATGTACTGTTCAGGTTATTTTATGCATATGTCCGCTCCAAGTTAGAGTATTGTTCACTTGTTTGGAATCCTATGTATAATGTTCATATCAATCTCATCGAGTCGGTTCAAAAAAGGTTTTTAAAATTCCTCACGTTTCGTTCAGACAGAAGATATCCTGCAAGAGGCTGCGACTATAAACTTTTGTTAACTCGTTTTAATTTTGACTCACTACAATTTAGAAGATACTTCCACAGTCTGAAATTTTTACACGCACTCTTGCATAACCATATCGACTGTCCTGATATATTAAGCCAGTTAAATTTTCTAGCAGTTAGATCAGCCAGTCGTGCTCCACTAACATTTTATTGTTCTGCTGTCGACACTAATCTTGGATTAAAGTCTCCCATTAGCGTTATGACACGTAGCTATAATGGCATTTGTAACTCCTGTGATGTCTTTAACTGTAATGTAAAAAGTTTACATAATGTTTTTAGAAGCGTTAGTCAACTTTAAATTTTGATACTTTAATTAAATCGAATTTGAGCACTTACTTGTATATACATGTTTTTTTTTTGTTGTGGTTTAAGTCACACTGTAGGTTTGCATACACGTATTTTTTTTCACTTTTGATCTTTTCATGTTCTTTTATATTATACTTTGTTCTGTAATTGGTGTTTACACTGTTGGACAAATAAAATTATTATTATTATTATTATTATTATTAAAAATTTTCAAAATTTTCGGAAAATTTTGAAAACGTTATTTTTCAATATATCAAAAAATTATCGTTTCGTCAACGTAACGGCATTATTTCTTACCTTCGTCAAGACTAACTACTTACAACATAAGAATTATTTTACTCTGTGTATAATGTTAAAAACGTAATGATGCAGACGTACAAACTGAAGACAATGTTAATAAAATCAATAAATATTACATAGGCACAGATAATTAACAATCGCCTTCATATAGATATAATATTGTAGACCTGAAGTTCCTCAATTATATTAAATATAACATTTTTGGAACTGCTGCTACAAAGTAGGTACTAATGTGTTATGTAGAAGGAAAAGTCATCAATTATCTTATCTTCGGGAATATTTGGACCACCCTCAGCATGTGCCTTTTTAGCACACGACGGACTACCCTTACCCTTGAAGGTACCATTTGATTTTTACGAGTTTCATATGTCCAACAAGTAGAAGTTTTAACAAGCTCGAGAGAGGGGACAGACACATTACACCACAAAATACCTGTTCTGAGTTTTGTTGTCATAAACAAAGCTTTATCGATTCAAATTTAGCGACTGAGCCTTATAAGTCTATTTTCAGCAATTCAGTCGATGAAAACGGTGAAAACACATATCTTTGAATTTATTTATTCAATGAAAAACAAAAATAGAAGACTCAGCTAGATACATAGACAAATATTCTACGTTTTGTCGAGTTTTCGGACTTTTTCAAGGTTACCTAATAGCTTTGTTTATATAAAGCAATAATGGTTTTACATGTAAGTATTAAATTAGACTAGTAACAGAATAAATTAGATTAGAATTGGGAGCCCCTAAGATCTTCACTTGCAAAACTAGAAAAATGAGTTAGCTTCTTTAAATATTCACAAAAATATTGTAGTTCACCCAGATGGGGTATTAGAAAAGTTAAGTCAGGCAAAAAAAGGACAGAATCTCAATTTCTTCAATAAAAAACAATAAAAGAGGACTTTCAACCAGATACATGGACAATATCCTACGTTTCGTCCTAGTTTTTGGACTTCTATCAAGGTTACCTAATACCTAATATCAATTTCCTATTTTAATGGTCTTGTTTTTCATCTTTTCACCGTTTTTTTCCTAATACAAGAGTAAGAATATATTTCCACACACTGTTTAGGAATATTTTTGCACTTTTTTTTCTGTTTATTCGTTTTACAAATTATACACTTATTAGCTGTTACAATCTTACAATATAGTTCCGTTATTTTGTAATCCTATTTTAAGGAAATGCTTTTTTGTTAAAAATACCTACTTTTTTTCCAACCATACGAAAAAGACACTAAAATTAAATTATTTTGTATAAACAGAGGGCCATTTCGGGACTGTTTGAGATCGCCATAGCAACTGTATAAAAAAGACAATATTGTACAGTTTTTTTTTTTTTTTTTTCGTTTATTTAACGTCGGCCTATTTCCGCGACTAAGGCCAATCACCGACGCCAGGAGACAAGCAACCCCCAACCTGGAAATTTTGCCGAACCCCCACTTTTTATAGCAGGGTAGGGATCTTTTACTTGCCTATCATTTCATAGACAAGGGATCTCCGGCTTTACATCCTATCCAAGGGATGGTACGTCTTCTATGCAAATCTCGCCTAAATTTGCATAGCTTCTGTGAATTCACCGACGTACAGGCCACTAGAAGATGCGGGCAAGCGCCGACGGTCTTCCCTGCATGGTCACCCATCCAAGTACTAACCGCGACCTACCTTGCTTGCCGCTCATATCGTTAATATGAACGCCAAGTTGCTACCACGGCTTGCCCATATTGTACAGTTGTACAGTACCGAAAAGTAATTTGACATTGACATTGCATGTCACATAATAAATTGAAGTTTAATTAAATAGAAAAATAGAAACAGATAGTGACTCCGATGAATCGATAAACTGGAGGTGCTAATTAGAAGCGGTTGGAAAAAATATTATGTTAAATTCGTACAAAAAATGCGTTTTCCAGACTCGTAAAATTTCCCCCTTTCCCTCATCCCGAAAATGTGTATTTTTGTACTAGTCAAACAAATAACTATTATGTGTTTTGATTATGTAAATCCCTAGATCTTGATAGAATACATTTTTTTTATTTCCGATGTGATATTTTTTATTTCACTGGACATTTTTTTTGTCTCATTTATATGCTTATATTTGCTTATATTTTAAATAATGTTTTCAAATAATTTTTGTCTTTTCTACGAAACCAAAGATGTCTTTTTACTATTCACTGTGAAGTGAATTGAAAAATTATATTTTGTTGTTTGAAGACAAGTTCTAAAAAAAAATCATTCGCCCCTCCCCTAGATATTTTGGAGGTGCCGCCTATGCTAATTAGCTGTATCTCAAGCTGCACGCTACCTCACAATCAATAAATCAATCGATAGGGAAATTATCTTGTCATGTATAGGTACATTATGGTTGTGTTCCGATATTAAACTTGGTTAACCAAAATCCCGGTTAAGCGTTCCATTAAATAAAAATTCCTGAAAATTGTTTAATTTTGGAACTGTGGTCACCTGAAAAAGGTTAACCAAACGTCAAAATATTGACCGTGCTCTGGGAGCGGTGCATTGGTCAACTGAAGAGTTAGCAGGTTAGGTTTTAGCGTTGAGAGAAGAAAAATCTATTCTCTCAACGATTTTAATTATATTTTGTTTAGATGGTGAAGGCAGATGGGGTGGTGTTCTTGCGTTAAGAGTTATAATAAATATTTATAAATTCTACTTTTCTGTATTGTATTCTGTAGTCCACTTGACCAAGTCGACTGAAAGCTACACTTATATCTACTTATAAACTACTTATATCTTACTATAATATACCAAATTATCTGCTGTTTCATTTATTTTTTGACTGAAGACTAGAGAAATAGTTAAGCACGGATTATGAAGGTATTTAAGGTTGAATGAATCCCAATAAAAACAATTCATCATCCATGTTGATTAACCAGTTCCTTAATTACACATTTTTCAGGTTTACCAATATTTCGGTTAACCGAAATCCTGGTTGGTCGCGGATAATATCGGAACACAACCTATGTTACAAGAAATAATATTTTGAACAAAACCCTGAAAACTTCCACCCTTTAAGTACTAATACCATTTATGTGTTTCAGAAATGTTTATAAGTGACAATTTAATTTATATATAAAAAATCGCATATGCCACAGTGCAATTGTCACTTTGACAGCGACAAAAGTTACCTGCAACTTTTACAGAGACAATAATTGCACTAGTGGTTTTTTCACTTATTCATTTTTTAATCAATTATCGCGGTGTCCGCTGCCAAAATAAATAGTTTGACATTTCTGTCAACAAGTTATTGAATTATTAAACACTAACAATGAATCGATTCGGCGATGCTCAAATAAAAATGTGTTTATTTTTAGTGTTTCATACATAAAGTTTGCATTCATGTTTCTAAATTTCTTATTCATTAAATTGTCCTGCCGAATTACACTCGATGGTTTTATTGATACCGGGTAAATTTATATTGTTTCAATTCTAAACTGTTTCCTTAAGCAATACGACTCGAAAAACTGTCAACCTAAAAATAAAATTGTTAATAGTTGACAGTATTTCTCGTCTAATTGCTTGGCAACAGTTTCTCATTAAACAATCCAAATTTATCCGGTAAAATACAAACCTCTTGTGCAATTATAAGTGAAAACAACAAATATTCGTCGCATTCTCTGAATTCGTCCATAAAGTAACGAAACAAAAAAACGGGAAATTCACCGCTCACAAATTTTTCATCGCTTTTAATATGAACTCTATTTGTATCCGTTTTTTTTTTCGAGTAAATTCACTCCCCTTTCCGACTCAACGCCGCAGATGGCGTATTCCCCACTGCCATAAAGTCGCTTTTAAGTAAAATTCTGTAGATAAAGTAAACTCAGCCATTTCCTTCGCACCTCTTAATGTGCTACTGATAGACATATCGCTACCACATCCTCGCGAGACTTTATAAGTCGGACTAACTGCCCAAAATAAACTCGGGCTTTTTCTTTTGACAAGCGGTGACCTTTTATTTTTAGATTATCGAGTGGTACTTACGTCTTGTCCGCAAGTATCGTAACAGTGATATGGAGAACTGGAAAATATTGATGTGCGTGTACCGGGCGGACACTTTAACTAGGGACAGTATTGGCGATTCCAAAAATGAATGCGCCCTCTGCATGAAAATATGTGAACCTACTTGAAAGGTAATTTTTGGAGGCTTATTGCTGATATAATGATAAATAACACGTATTTGGGTTGGTTTAACGTAATAATTTAGTGGTGCTTGTGATTTTTTGGTATTACAAAGTTAAAAACGACGTGATTAGTGTTTGTACATCTTTATTTTTACATTTTAAAACGGCATTCAAAAGAAATCAGCACAATACAAACTGCCGTGTTTATGGGTGTCATTCCACAAAACGTGTCAATAGAAGTGTTTAAGATTGAAGATAGGTAGAAGTTTAGAACTAGTATAAGAAACTGTTTCTCACTCGTTCCTCCAAAAGGCATGTAACAATTTATTAACAGGGAACAGGTTTAGTTACACAACATAACCACTTTATTGCAGTTTGTCTATACTTTTCTATTATTAGTCTTATAAAAGCAGAATATATTTTAATTTAAACATTATTTAACAAAAAACAAGCACTAATATGGTATCACCATACAGTTTATCACACTTATTTTAGTCCAAAATGTAAGTAAAAAAAAACTAGGGTACCTGTTTCAACCCAAAAAGTAAATATAATTAGGAATTAACCACATATAGGACATATGACTGCTTTTACAACTCATTTTATCCTTTATTTCACCCTAACTAGCGCATGAAATCACTATATTTATGGCAGTTGAATGCTAAATTGCTAGATGATGTGATATGAAATGTAAAATTTTTACTTGTCTTCCTCCATTTTTGTTTACAATTTGCAGCGCCCTCATCGGTAATTTGAATCGCACAATTACCCGCTCAGTGTATGAAAGTTAAAAAATTGACAAGAGCGTGGCATTTGGCATTTCCAAACGGCCTCAGTACCAAACATTTTATTGCCAGCAGAAAATAAAAAGAAACCTAATCAATATTTAATTATCTCACATAGGCAAAAATAATTGCAATGTTAAAATCGTCAGTTTGTAGATAACTTAATGTTTTTTAATAAAATTTTCCTGATTTCCTATATACTTATCTAACCTATAATCTATCCTAATAATGTTTGAGTCCTATAACTCTGTTAGTTTTTTTATGGTATATTTTTAATATTATTTATTGGCTTATTTAACTGTTTACGTCTTTTTTTATATGGAATTAAGCCAAAAAGTTAACTATTGTCATATATTTCTTGTAATTTTAACAATTCTTGGATGTTAAACCTTCTACCAAGTGCCTGATGACGCCGGACGCAGGAATACGTATTCCTGGTATTAGGCTAAGGAGGATTGCTACAATTTCAGTTTTGTCAGTAAAAAAAAATACAAAAAAATTTCATTAAAATTGAGTACAAAAAGTACGTAACCAAATTATTTTTAATATAGGTTAGGTTCAAAAGTCAGTGGGCCGAAAACCAGACCCTCCACCGCGACCATGTGGTCTATTGTGGCTCACACCTACTTATATTTCACCCAACAGGTCCAGCTTCTTAATGTAGCTGATCACCTTATTGGGTGAGAGTTTGTTCAGATCCTCTGGCAGAAGTTGTCCTTTGCCAAATAATGAGTATCTGATCCTTTCCCCAGCGAGGCAGGTGCACAATATGTGTTCTGCCGTTTCATCATCTTCTAAGCATAGGCGGCACTCAGCATCTTCTGCTAGGCCGAATTTGTACAGATGATGCTTTAAACGGCAGTGACCAGTATATAGGCCAGTTAAAATTCGTAGGTGCAACTTCCTTAACTCTAGAAGTTTTTTAGTTCTTGTTTTTGAAGGGTTTATTATAAACGCCTTCGAATGAACTAATCGTGGTAGTTCCTGCCAGTACTGGAGGATTTGCCCCTCAGCCCAGGTCAAGAGCGTTGCTTTGGCAGTACTCGAGGATATGCCAAGCACGGGTTCTGGTCCGACAAACTCAGAAGCAGCACCCTCCCTAGCTAGAGAGTCAGTAGCAGGATACTGTGACTTTCATGTCATCCAGCAGCCTATTGCGCTCCATGGTGTCAGACTGCGGCATGTTAAAAGCTGCCTGCTTTAGTCTGTATGTTGCCCATCTGGCCTCTCTCTCCAAATATATATGAAGATGAGGTAGGTCCAGTAGGATTTCCAGTAGTATTTTTAATGTAATGTAGCTTCTTTAATATTCCATTATTTAAAAATGTAGATAACACTATTAAAAAGAAAAATGTATTAACGACAATTGGCGATTCAAATTACCGATGAGGGCGCTTCAAATTGTAAACAAATATGGAGGAAGACGAGTAAAAATCCCATCATCTAGCAATTTAGAATGCAACTGCCATAAATATAGTGACTTCATGTGCTAGTTAGGGTGAAATAAAGGATAAAAAGAGTAAAAAGCAGTCATACGTCCCCTAAGTGCTTCACTGCTAATTATATGAATTTTTTGGACTGAAACAGGTACTCTAGTTTTTGTTTACGTACATTTTGGACTAAAAAAAGTGTGATAAACTGTATGGTGATATCATATTAGTGCTTGGTTTTTATTAAATAATGTTTAAATTAAAATATATTCTGTTTTTATAAGACTAATAATAGAAAAGTATAGACAAACTGTAACAAAGTGGTTATGTTGTGTAAATAAACGTGTTTCCTGTTATTAAATTGTTACATGCCTTTTGGAGAAATGAATGAGAAACACTTTCTTATACTAGGACCAAATGTCTACCTATCTTCTATCTTAAATACTTCTATTGACACATTTTGTGGAATCACACCACACCCATAAACACGGCAGTTTGTGTTGTGCCGATTTCTTTCGAATGCCATTTCAAATGTAAAAATAAAGATGTACAAATACTAACCACGTCGTTTTTAACTTAACTGTAATATCAAGAAATCACAAGCACCACTAAATTACTACGTTAAACAAACCCAAATACGTGTTATTTATCATTATATCACCAATAACTCTCCAAAAATTACCTTTTAAGTAGGTTCAAATATTTTCATACAGAGGGCGCATTCATTTTCGGAATCGCCAATAAGTTGAGATTATGTCAAGATAAGCCTCTGTAATTCAATGTTACTCTACGCAAAGTAGTCGATTGCGACATATCTTAACAATAATAAGGTTATTCCTTTGCATACCTAGGATTATAGGAACAAGGAAATATAAAACTATATTGAACCATAATATTTGATAATTTCATTAATTTATCTCTTAGTTAACTTATTGGCTTAATTCCTATATAAAGAAAGATAAATACCTATTAAATTGTTCAATGGCGCCTGAAAAGTAATCAGGAAGTTAAGGAAGCCCCTGACTATATCCTCAACTATCCTCAATATCCTCAACTTTAATAGTTTTCTAGTTATTAAGAGAAATATTTTTCGCCATTTTTCATATTTACCCTAATATCTCGGAAACTAAAATCAATTTGGCAACACTGTAACCGTATTAGGAATGGTCATCAAAAAGGTCAACCTTCGAATCTCTTACAATTGCGGAGATACCAATAGTGGCACACGCAATTTAAGACACCCTGTATATTAATTATTCAAGGTAAATAAAATAAGGCTATAGATTCGTAGGTATTAATTTGGTTGGGCAGTGTAAAATCGTTTACAAACAAAGTAACATCTTCAGACAACATTTGTATGGTATAAACGCTATATTTTAAACCATTTTTTTTACCATTTACTTCAGAAGCCTACAGGATGTATAATTTATTTGAAATTACAACGCAGACACTTTACACATTGGGTTTAGTTTGAATAATGTTGTTATATAAATCACCGTCCATGTTTGTAAACATTCCGAAGGAAGTAACCAAATAGTACTGTTCTAGCTATAACTAATATTAGGTAGTATTATACAAACAAAACGAATCTTAAACGAATGAAAAATCACTTCAGACAGAAATTTGTACTTACATACCACGAAGCTAGTGTAGACTATACATATTGTTTTATTTCACAATTCGCAATTGTCACACCGAGAGAAAAAACTGTTTAAATAATTTAAAAAACGTTATCGGAACAGTTTTCCATTTTCACATACAGGGTGCTTCAAATTCGATGCAATACATGGGGATCTCGGAAACGGTAAGAGATACGAAGTCGGTTAAATGGAGGCAAAGGCTTTTGTTTTTTTGCGGGCCTATTTGATGAGGTATTCAAAAATAAAGAGCACTTTTCTACAGCAACTTTTTGCCCTTTTTCGAATGGTGTTAGTGAATTTTCCGAAAAACGTTTCGTTTAAATCGTTCCAGATTTAAACGTTTTGCCTAAGAAAAATCCATCATTAGTATTTTTGTTTCGGCTTTTGTTCATTCTACGATAAATAAACAAAAGCTAATAATAAAACAACGAATTAATAACTATAAACTTTGATGTAATTGAATAAACAATGAATAAAACAACAAAATATGTTAAAACTATAAAAACCCTAAAGCAGATGTTGAAATAATCCTCCGTCATTATTCATGCAAAGGCGTATTCGACTTCTTAAGTTTTGAATAGATCTTTCGATTTCCCTTGCAGGTATTGCATTCAGAACACGAATAGTGGCATTTCTCAAATCCTCAATGTTATTATATTGATTCTTATATAAAACATTTTTTGTTCGTCCCCATAAGAAATAATCTAATGGGGATAAATCAGGAGCTCTTGCTGGCCATTCTATAGCACCATGATTTCCAATCCATCTGTTTGGAAATGTTTCATTTAAGTAGTTGCGCACAATTCCTGAATTATGAGGAAATTTCAGTAAAATTAAAAAATTCTAGATTGCTGAAAGCCATTTTTAAGTACCGATAGTGCTTGACACAACATTGAAATGTGTTTGTCATAGAAACGTTTGCCTTGCCTAGATAAAACTAAATCTAAGAGAACCACGACAAATTATTCATGATGGATTTTTCTTAGACAAAACGTTTAAATCTTCCTTTTATGGTGGCATTCTATCAAGTTACAAAAATGATTCCAAAAAATTGAAAAAAAATTCCAGGTCCGTATTTAAAAAAATTAAGTAGATGTTGGTTTCCGGGAAACGAAACGTTTTGCGGAAAATTTGCTAACACTATTCGATAAAGGGCAAAAAGTTGCTATAGAAAAGTGCTCTTTATTTTTGAATACCTCATCAAATAGGCCCGCAAGAAAACAAAAACGAAATTTTCGGTTTTTTCAAAATATTTCGAAAATTAATCAAGTTAGCCTTGATCTCTTTTCATCATTATGTTGCCCCCCTGAATACACAACTTTGCCTCCATTTAACCGACTTCGTATCTCTTACCGTTTCCGAGATCCCCATGTATTGCATCGAATTTGAAGCACCCTGTATATGCCGAATGAAAGCCACACGGTAATTTAACAATTTAAAAATATGTTAATGTGAACTCTTTCTTGAAAAATTATTTGCTTGTTTGTATCAAAGGTATATTATTTTGATACAACACGAAATATATAGTTGATGAAAACAATTATTGTCATATTAGTTCAATTCATGAAATTAATTATTATATTAAGAGAAATGGTTGGTTGAGGTTACATCTACTACATTATTGTAAATAAATATAATATGGTTGGAGTAACATTTTATACAGTTTAGATTTAATTTTACTTTATCCAATTTAAGTATTACAATAGTACAACCATTTTTCAATTTTACCTGAAAATAAACATGATCAAGTTGTGATCACACTACCTACCTACTTGTTACAGTTGATTCAATATTTCACAAGGTTTCTAGGAAAAGTCGTAACATTGTAGGTATTAAATATTAAAGGTAGAAGGTATAGATGTTCTAAATTAATCAAACATGCAAGTATAAGTCATTCAGGCCTATGATGTATCTCGCAGGTTATTTCAAAACAAGGGCTGTTAAGTTCATATCAAATCAGAAGCCATGTTTTTGAAAAATAATTTCTGATTGGGTATAATGTTTAACATCGATGTTATTTTAACATCAAAAATGATCCATCATAGGGCCGATTATACCGCTATATATTTGAAATAAAATCTGATTTGGTCAGTGGCGCGCCTAGAAATTTTGTCTTTGGGGGTCGACTTATCGCTTGATACGGGGAGTGGGGACTACTTCGGTGGTAACAATGGGAGTCGAATAGAAAGAAAAAAAATATTATTTCAAAAAGTTGGTTGTTGAATAAACAAACAATATATTTCTCAAATATAAAAAAGTACACGTACAAGGTTATCATAAAGTAAGGGATATATTTCAGCTTATTATGTATTTTTAACAAATTAAGTTAATAACAGGATGTGAAAGAAATTCGATTGCTTAAACAAAGGAGTTTCTTATGTTCAACAGTGGTTAACGCAAATGTTCGATAGGTCCTCCATTTTGCTGCTGTACAATCACTAACTGTTCCTCCAAATTGTTCACAGCATTATTCAGCATTTCTGGTTGAATGCAGCAATTTGCTCCCTAATAGTCTTTTAATACTTCCAGCGTTGTTGGTCGTGTTCCAAACACCAAATTTTTTAAATAACCCACAACCAGTAATCCGCTGGGTTAAGATCAGGCGATCTTGGAGGTCATGAATTTACAAAATTTCTGCTTAAAACGCGATTTTGAAAAACATCATTTAAAAATTCTTTAACTGGTCGGTAAATATACCGGGGTTCTCCACACTGCATAAAAATCATGTTTTCAATTCCTTCGTGCTCGTTTTGTATCCGTGGAATGGCATAATCTCGTAACATATGCATGCAGGTATCGTTCACCAGTAACAGTTACAGATACGGCCTCTCCATTCTGTATCTCCTCAAAACAGTATGGTCCAATGATAAAATTAGATGTGAAACCGCACCAAACGGTGACTTTTTGTCATGAAGAACTTCCTGAACGATTTCATGTGGATTATCTGTTGACCATATTCGACAGTTTTGAGTATTGACTGCACCATTTAGAGATAAATGAGCCTCATCTGTTCATAAAATACGGGATAATCATTCCTGATAACCTGATAAAAAAATCTGCATCATTTAATTCAAACAGCAGTTTAAGTTTATAGGGATACATTTTTAGGATTTGTGTAAAATTTTCCAAACCGTGGTGTATGGCATTTGCAATCGTTTTGATTTTCCCGAAGAACTTGGACATCACTAATCCTTGGTCTTCTGATCTCGGTAGGTCAGTTGGGCCTTGCTTAAACTTAAAAGTCACTATAATAATTAACAACACTACGTAAAATGTCTTATTAAACCCAAGCCTAACATACTAACATTTAAGACGCTACAGCTACAAACAACAGTATCGAGGTTACGGGAAAGAATAGATAGCTGTATTTCCAGACCCCTAACTAATAATGAGGTTTTCCTCAATCCAGCACTGAAAGATGGTTAGGACTTATCAAGTAATTCGTACCTGAAGCGCAAATGCCGCCTACTGTATAATATACCGCCCCCTCTCCCACACAAGTCTTAACTTTCGGCCTCAAATTATTGCCTCATAACGTCATCGTCGCATATAGGATATAAAAATATAATTCGAAGTATAAGAAATCTAAAACAATTAGGTAGAATATACTTTTTCTCGGTGTATAATGAAAGAGGGCATAAAACGTTAAAATTAACCCAATTGTCACCCCCGAGTGATCTTTAGTAGGCGCACAAATTTTGTGTTGCATAACGAAAATTAGTCTGGGACGAGGAACATAAAATATTTATGTTGGCTGCCTGACTCATCAAAAGAAGTATTATTGTGTGGAGACAGTAAAACGATATATTGTCTTATGGCCGGCGTATTATGACCAAATAGTTCAGTAGTATATGTTAAATTTCTTTGTCAGTGGACTATATTTAAGTTTATTGCTGGAGCTGTAAAATTTATATGATTACAATATTTTACAAGCAGGCGTCGAAAAACTGTCAGGGTGGGGGAGGAAGAAAATTATTTGAAAAGAAAACGATCGCTTTCTATACACATATTGTACCCAATTTATCTACACAGAGGCATAAATATAAGTTAGATACTTATTATTAGAATTTTTACCGAAGGGATTTATACCTACTTATCATGCCATACCTACGACATATCGTTTATTCTCTGTTCGTCTCATGTCTCATGTCAAATTTAGGTGACAACTGACAGCACATAGGTATTTTGTTAATCTCTGTGTTGTTTATTGTTTTTAGACCACAGACAGAAATCCGGCCAAACATGATTTTTTTTAACAGGAATCACAAAAGGCTTTCTTCGCATCACTAAAAATGTTTATTATGCCCTAGACCTAGCCTAGAAGTATATCAACGAAATAGTTCAAGTCAGCTACTTGTAGAAATGAAATAACTACCTATATCAAATATTAAACATTTCTAGAAAACTCAAATAAAAAAGAAACAGGTTTCTACTGATTCCAATTCTACGCATAATTTCCATAGATTTGGTTCGGCTAACCTCTGAGAAATAGGTAGGTAGGAAAATCATAATAATTATGCCTATCGAAGTATTTATAATTAAAACATACTTCAACGTATCAACATACCTATCACACATTACCACAAGAAAATATAGGTAGGTACCTAACTACATTCTGTGCATATAAGTAGGTATACATATAGATGTAGGCACCTAATCTAGAGGAATATACCTAACCAAACCAACCTAACATCGCCAATCCCTTGTCTATGAATCTAGAGTTTCTTTTCAAAAGCATAAATGTTCACTTACCCAGGAAACACTTTTTTAGATTCACTAAAATAAGTAAACATTACAACAATATAGATGTAGGCACCTAATCTAAGTTAGAGTTTCTGTTTCAAAAGAATAAAGGTTCACTTACCCAGAAAACACTTTTCTAGATTCACTTAAATAAGTAAACATTATAACAATGCTTCGGATTGAACAAAATAGGTACATACACAAGATGAAAATCAAATTTAGCAGGTAAAAAACAAAAATGAGTTAGTTTTTAAAATTTTGTTTACGGTTCAAACTTCCAACAAGTGAACGCTAGTGACATCTAATAATAAACACAAACAGCAAAGTTTTTATTTTGCTCGCCAGGAGAAAAGCCTGGTTTATTGGATAACAGTATGTACCGTTCATCGGATATTAACCATTACCAACGTTTCAGATAAATTCTGGTTGTGAATAAATTTTATTTTTACAATTTTTATTCAATAAATCCATACACATTATCTGATGACGTGAGCCATATATTGAATAAATATAATACCTACTTATTATAAGGTTTTTAAGATTAAGTATATATCGGCGTGTTATTTATTAATTCAACATAGTGAATCCAAGAAACGGGTTCTGATTGGTTGATTCGAAAAATTCTGCATTTGATTGGTCCTACACAATCCACCACTACAAAACGTTGAATTCAAACAGTTGTATCATTCGTAACATAAAATACAGGGTTGTCTCTAAATTATCTCGTGGGCCATAGATACTTCTTTGAGTATTTCGTACCTATATAATAATAAAGCGCTTGGTGCATTACCTATCACGACAACAACCGCATTCTTTATACCTAGGTTAGCTATTTCCATACACTTTTTCTTATTAAAATTAGCATTAGTTTTAATAATCTAATCTGACTATGAGCATACAACAAAATAGAACAATATTTACAGTAAATTAAAACAATAAAATTTTCACGGAAGGTATTAGACCTAAGTACCTACTTGTGTCATATTGTTGCCATAATACGAAAGTAGTCTCTGACATCTAATCTTCTAGACGAATATATACGGATAACCACAACCAACCAAACATTGCCCTGCCCTATGCGCGTTTCTCCCTGCACCATAGTTTTAATTATTTACAGTACCTATTTAAAATGACAAACTGTTTACAAATATTATTTATTGTTGTTGTTGATCAACTTTGCTAGCCAGCGCAACAATTTCTCTAACCAATATCTTAAATCAAAAGTGGGATATAGAAAGAATATAATTATTACATATCAAACAATAGGCAAAGCCAAGAGAATTATTTCTGCAATATGATTTACGTTAATAATTTATACGGATGTAACCTAGCTACTTCTAAATTATTATGAGTCTGTCACTGTCACCTGTCACTGTCACTGAGAATTTCGAACGCGCTTAGATGTGTCACTGCGCATTCCACACATGATTCCGTACGCAGGTAGCAAGCAGACACTTGTTGCGATTCGTCGGAAATTGTACATTGTTGTGTTCAAAAATCCTAAGAAAATGACTTCGGACTGGAAAAACCAAGACATGGATAAACTGTTGGTTTCTGAAGATCAAAAGATTGCAGAATCTCGACCGCCGTCTGCATATTCCTCGCTGATTCGTGAAACGATAGGGGATAATGAAAATGATGAACAAATGCAGCAACTGTTACCAGTGCAACTAGAAAATTTGGAAAGCTTTAATACCCCAATATATCGAGCTCCACTTGTTAATTTAACCAACGGTTACCCAAATACGCTTATGTATGATCAGCCCACAGTTATATTGAAGGGAAAATCACTTGTGAGACTAGATGCAGACCAAAATAACCCAGTACAATCCAATTTGGCTGGAGATAGAAAAATGAAAACTAGTAGGATAAGTAATCCAAGAAGTTTAGAGAACAGCTTGCAAGAAGTTGAAGATACTATAACTATGGGTTGTTACTGTGTGTACAAGAACTGTCTTATCAGCCTTAACCCTGAGACTGTATATAATCATAGAGTGAATATTTCACAACTAAATGAAGAAGAACATAACATGTTTCTTATGGGTGTTGTTATGACTTGTTTAATGATTTCGGATAAATTAAGGCAAAAAATGTTTATGAAATACACATTTAAGGGTAGACGAGTATGTAAAGATGCATTTTTGTACCTGCACTACTGCACCAATCAACAACTAAGCCACATTGAAGAACATTTAATAATTCATGGTGTTTCTTCTATGAAGTTTTGCAAGGAAAATAAGTTAAAGCAAAATATGTTTTTTGAATCGATGCATAATCAGGTATATGATTTTTTGTTTAAATACCTGGAGGAACATGATATAAAAAATGTAAATTTGAGTCGGTTAACATTCTTGCCTATGGGAAAAACTAAGAAGGATCTACATGAAGCTTATAAAGATTATATGCAAAAACTTACTCCTCCTGGAAAAGCCATGGCTTTCTCTACATTCAATCACTTTTTAGCAGACTATTTTCCTAATATAGTTTCCAGACCTAAGAAAATGGCTTTATCACAAACACAGCATAATGTAAAAGTAGATTCTACAATATTGAAGAATATTGCAACATTGCAATCATTACTTCTACTAGTGTCACCATCAGAAAATAAGGAAAGTCAGCATGAAAACCAAGCTGGACCTTCTCTTTTGACTTGTGTAGGGAATAATCATATCCTGCCTGATTCCAATGAAGTAGAAACAATCCCTAGTTGTGAAGGTGGCATTATAAATATTTAGAACCAACAAACTATTTGAAATTTTAATAAGTGGACTGACTGATCTTTTTTAAATACTGTAGGTATATTTAGTTAGGATCACGTAGGTACTTGTCATATATTTGCTTTAAAAGTAGGTATTAATTTATCTGTGCATATAGTAGATACTAAAATGATTTTAGTATTCAAATTCAATATTTATTTGTTTTTGTTATGTTCTGTGGTGTAGAAGTGTTTTTTATTAGATTTTATTTTATAATACATATATTTTTATTTTTAAGTGTTAAAAATATATCTTTTATTATACATATGTATCTATCTAATAAAATTTTTTTCATAACGGTATTTATTTTTTTTATTAACTTTAATAAGTGAAATAAATGTTTATTAATATGTAGAAGTAGATCTTTAGTTTATAGGAATACTTACATAAATATGGATTGTTTATTATCCTGCATCCTATTGAATGCAAAGGTTTCAAAAATAATTTTTATACACATTTTTTCAATTAAATATCCTAGGTATATGTTTTTGTTAGTTAATATTGTGTAAAAATATAGGTATTTAGTTAAAGATATACATTATGCATTATGTAAATTCATATTTTTTTCTGCACACCCTATATAACTGTTGTTATATGGCACCTGATAAGAAAACCACTATGTATTTGAAATCCTAAATATACCCGCATATCATTGGTGCTTTATACCTAGTCATATATCTACCTACTTCAATGCATTCAAATGATTATAATTTGGGAAATATATAAATTATGGGAGCTTCAATTAAAAAAGTTATATTATTAAATTTTACGTACTTCTATTGAAAGAATCGAATGCAGTTTGTTTTTTAATTGTATGATGTCAAAAAAACAAATTGAGAACAATTTATTTGTTTTGAAGTTTTAGTTTTTTCATTTTGGATTTCGCTGGGATGTTTAATAATTATTGGTGAAAAGTCTCCTTCATTAAATAAAAAAATCGACATTAATGCCACACTTTTAAATGTGTAGTACTACTTGTCTTTAAACTAGCTTTAAAAATATTTAAGAATTACTAAATAGTAATAATTTTACAATATAATCCATGCAACTTTGGACTGAGCTGCAACTATCAATACACCTTTAGCGCTGTTTTGGTTGTATCACCATGAGAGCATTAAATTAAACCACTTTGCGAATTAAGCACTTCGAAAATCAGAAAATTACTTTAATTACTTTCACATTCTAGATCTTTTGGATAAGTATTCGATCAATTAAAAAAAATATTATAACAAATCATTTATATCCTTATATAGTTATATAACAATAGTAATACCTCTTAACAATATTCGGTAGGTATAGAATAAATATTTTCTGCCTAATTAAGTTAAAAGAAATCAGACGCTTTGTGCCTTGTGGGAAAATTGATTTTCAGTAGATCGTCTGTGGAAACCTCAACCGGTTTCTTTGTTTTCACATTTATCTTCGGCGTTGACAACCTTTTGGGACTCCTGATGGGTGTCGGTGTCTTCTGCCTAGTTGACGGACTTGGTGAGTATACCGAGCGCAAGTCCGAGTTTACTCCTAATTTTAGTCTAGAGGTCGCCAGTTTTCTTGCAGCTGGAGACATTGTTGCTAACCTGTCTATCGCGGATGTATTAGGTCTTGGAGAAGGGCTGAAATAAATTATATATTTTATTATTAATAATAGACTGTAATAAAACTGTTTCATCACTGTAATATCAACTATTTTCCACTAAAAAATTGAATGATTGAATGATTTCATTATTCAATTTCAATTTGACAAAACTCGAAACATGTAAGTACATCAGATATTTTTATCATCAAATTATAAACCTTAACAAAACATGGTTTATTATTAGTCTGTCCCTCATAAAATAGACTTCATAAAATAGGCTAAACAGGTAAAATAAAATTTTAATCAATAAATTCCATGTCCGATACTTATATCAAAGTTTACAGAATTATATAAGTTATCCCACTGTACACTAAGTGCCGCACCACCTATCCCTTCCTCCTCACCTGTCTCGGGTACCTCTCTATACCTAGACATTTACGCATGACATGACATGACCCACGCTCGACGTTGTTTGTGATTGATGAATCGCAGAAAAACTGGTAAAAAGAGAAAAGCAAGTGATTATTAGTTTTATTTTTATTTAATATTCTGTAAAAATGCCTGTAAACCCTAAAAAATCCCTCACAATAGTACAGGGTGCGCATTATCTATCTCCTTACATGGCTAACTTTGTTAATAGTGGAGATAGAGAATTGGTTAAATTAGCAAAATTGGGCAGAATTACAAGAGGAATTCAGTGCCTCCTTCAGATTTAATTTTAATTTTCAACTTTTCGAGATATTTTGAAAAAACTGAAAATTGCCAAAATTTTTAAACTCGAAAACAATAAAAGATACATATAAAATAAAAATACTGTGTGATAGTGTTTTTACGTGGCATTAAGCGGTAATATTGAAAATTTCACGGGCATCTTAGTTTTTGAGAAAAAAATAAAGTTATGTTTTTTTAAATGGCATAGTTGGCTATGGTATCAATAAAAAGCTTATTTTTTCCTCCTGATTTCAAAAATATAATATTTAATAAATCATATTTTTCTTCGTTTGTGTACATTTCACAATAACTATTATAAGATGAACGTTTAATTTTGACGTTTATAATGTGACTAGTGTGATCTGACATTTATATTTTATTGTTGTTTATTGATCTACGTGTGTTTTTCATAGCTTACTATGTTAATAAATTATTTGTTCATTACAGTAAACAAAAGAAAAGAGAAAGGTATATTAAATATTATATTTATGAAATCAGAAAAAAATAAACTTTTTATTGATACCATAGCCAACTATGGTTGCCGTTTAAGAAAATATAACTTTATTTTTTTTCTCAAAAACTAAGATGCCCGTGAAATTTTCAATATCACCGCTGAATTCCACGTAAAAAACAGTATCACACAGTATTTTTATATTATTTGTATCATTTATAGTTTTCGAGATATTCGAGTTTAAAAATTTTGGTGATTTTCAGTTTTTCCAAAATAACTCGATAAGTTAAAAATTAAAATTAAATATGATGGAGGCACTGAATTCCTCTTGTAATTCTGCCCAATTTTGCTAATTTAAACAATTCTCTATCTCCACTATCAACAAAGTTAGCCATGTAAGGAGATAGATAATGGGCACCTTGTATATATAACTGAATATTAAAAAAAAAAAAAATAATTTACAGCCTTCCCACAAAATTTTTAGCAATTTTAGCAAATAGACAAACCAGGTTCTATCTTAAATTCTATAGCAGCACAACATCAGGGGGATTAGTTGTACCCTTTAAAAATATCATTCAATTTGTTGTAGTATTAGAAGAGATTTTTTATTGGTAAATTTGAGCATTTTGTTTGCCACGATAATCTTGGAAAAACATTAAAAAATCATTTTGTAAATATAACCCAATAGTTTGAATTTATATAATTTAATGCTGCACTTTTAGAAAACCCCAGATAATCAAATATTGTCGGCGTGAAACCAAGTTACGTTTGTAACATTCCTCGTAACGAAGAGATTTTGCTATCGAACGTAGATAGTGGCTGTATGCTTGTGATCTTAAAAGATAAAAATTCCAACAGAGTGGAATAACTAATATAGTTAAACTTTGCTTATATTATGTCATCACATCCAAATCCTATTAATTATATAAGGTATAAAGTAAAATTAATGGTCGGTTTTCTGTGAAAAAAGTTAAATGTATGTGACTTACGATGCAAGCTGTCGCCGTTGCGCCTCAATATTCCGTTTTTTCTGGTTTCTGTTCTTCTCCCCAACCTTCTCTGCCAAAGCCAGGGCAAGCTGTTCACGCATCGGGGGTTCTGACATTTTAAAAGACGGTCCTTGTGACCTGAAGAACAAATACAGATAGTAGCTTTTGAATTTAGTTAAAAAATATAGGTTATGATCCATATTTATCAATATGTTCATATACTAACCTTGATAGGGGAGTATCACTGCCGTCGAGTCTAAATGGTGTACCTTCGATTTGACCCCAAGTCATTAAAGGACTTCCTAGGAGACTAGGAGACGGTGATGGTGAGCGCACAAATCCAAATCCTCCTATCTTAGGAGTTTCTGCTTTCAACAACTCTTTACCGTCAACACCTATTTTGCCATCTAAAACCTGCAATTTTTCATAATTAATTATTACTTACTTAAATATTATATTATTATTACCTTAGCCTGTGTCTTTGCTAGTTCATTAATTGTTTCTTTACTTTGTACTTCATTGAAAGGGTTGATAGATAACCTAGTATTAGCATATACAACCTCATGCCTTTTAGCATTCAATTCTTTCTCATCGGATTCCGTTAAAGTGACTCCATCAGGTGTGTACATTATATAATTTTTGTTTTTGTATCCCCAAGTATCAACGTTGAACTTTTTCTCAGGTGGTAATGCCTGCTTTTCGATGCTGGGTAAGGCTAGTAACATCTTCTGCTCCTCTTCACCGATTTCTTCTTCATTATATAAATAAGAATACTTTTCTCTGTGTTTGATTTCAGACTCTACTAAAATTTCCTCAAAACTCTCATTGTCTTGAGAAGTATGGGAGTTGAGATATTGGTCTAAGTTAAGACGTTTCTCTTTTGTTCTCTCGCTATTTTCTAAATCAATTACTTCTTCCTGCGTTGTGGATTTCTCACTGCTTTGAGAGTTATGAATGTTTGCTGGCGTTTCAAAAGTTGCTGGACTAGGAACTAGAAAATAGTTTTATCAGTACTAAGTTTATGTTAAATTATGTTACAAACTTACTTCTTTCTGCAGGGGGCTTATTTCCGCTATATTTCATATACAGTTCTCTCAACTTTATTGTATCGTTTCGATCCATCGCATCCAGGTATTCGTTTTGTGCTTTTAGTTTTTCCAAGTCGGGAAAGAAGTCTCTTTGGATAATCTTACCTATTTCCTGTACAAACAGATGTTTTAATAATACAATAACAAAAAAAAGTAATGGTATACCTACTTCAACATATATCTCTTCGTCTAAAACTTTCTTTTTGCTCCTTCTACGTGGTACACTTAAAGGTTTTTTGAATATTATATCTTTATGGATAATTTCCATAATCTCCATGGCTTTTTTTCCTGGAGAATTTTCAACGCTTTCACACATATTCACAAAATGTATTGTTTAGGCTCTTACAGAGCGCTCTTACGTGTTTCAATCAAATTTGAGGTTATGTTCACAGAAAATTCAAGAGTTATGTTTATTGTGTAATTGACAGGGACGCCAATAAATTTATAAAGGATAGAAGTACCAACTACAAAATCTAAAGATTACCAATTTTTATATCGGATACGTTATTCGCACCACAGGCCTTTATGGAAAATAATATTTGTTACTCCCATAAAGTGGTCTAAACTGTGTATTTTACGTAAATAGTTTTTTTAATGTCGCTCTATATGCGCGAATCACCTACAATAAATAATATATTACATTACACTAAACACGCTAATCTATTACATTTACATATCAGATTTAACCCTTTTAAATGTGTTACTTTACGGCTTAATATTATGACTTTCTGAATATATAATTCTAAATGAGTTTATATAGATAGACGAAATGCATTTATATTAAAGATTATAACCTAATTTTGAAAGCAAAGAAATTTCAACAGAGAGACAATAATTTACTACAGAGTTCCATAGTTTAAGTATAGCGTATCTGGGTGTTTTAGCTACGTGTTAATAGATGGCAGTCCGTGTACCATAAATACAAGAAACTTGCCGTTAACCATATTCACAAGGCAACCTTGTAAATGTGCGGGGTAAAAATGAAACAAGCAGCGGGAAAAAATGAAACAAGTGGCGGGGAATAATGACACATAACCAACCAAAGCAGGTGTCAATAAGTTTTAAAATCCATCAGCAGCAACAAAAAGCAGTTGATACATATTGTAAGTTATGTCTCCTTCATTATAAAGGATCAAGTGATTGGCAAGTTACCATCACCAGAAATTATAGGCTAAATTTATTTCTTTTCTGCACTTCTGGATGTCTACGAACAAAACTGAAGTTTGATGTGATATCTAACGTTTTTCTGTAACAATAGAATTGTTTTGGTAAAAGTAAGTTTAGTTTTGAGATAATTTCTGAAAAAAAGTACCTACTTGTGTTGCATTTGACATTCCCAAAACCTATACATTTAAAATTTTTGGTGTATTATTTTTTCCCGAGCATTCAGTTTTACCCATATTAGTGGTCTATATTTACTAGAAAGCAAAATAAATGAATGTTTTAGATTTTTCCGTACCTCAAGTCAAAGCCAGAATTAAGCAAAGTGCAATGACCGGAAAAAGAGTAGATCTATGTTGTGACATTTATTTCTAAAATATTCCTATTTAAAACAGGAAACGTTTTAATTACCTTATTTACCCATTTTTTTTACTTGTCTTTAACGTCCCTTATCCCTATTGTTCTTTATTAAAGCAAACACAATGTTTAATTTGTGTTTTACTTATAATATCAACGAATTTTCGAATACGTGGCAACTGCGAAAGTCGTAAAGTTGACGACAAGCTGTTCATCCTTATTTAACATACACATTCTTGCATTTACGCTTTCTTTTTTCTGAGCTTCAACGACGTTGATTGGCCGAATCAGGAACCAACAAGCGACTGCGCTCGAGGTAGTAGGGAAACAGTGGCGTGATGTTGGGTTATTTCACGCGCGTTTCTTAACGGTAAAAATTTGTTGTAAAATTATCAGTGTATTTATTCTTTGTGTCAGTGTTTATACTTATTTGTGTTAGTTAAAAAAGTGGAAGTGCATATACTAGAAGTATTCTATGAAATAGTATACGAGTATATAGTAACTGAAATGTGCCCAATGGTAAAACGGAATACGCACGCCATGCATCACCGCATTTTACCAGATCGGCGAGGTCATTCCACTTTGCTTAATTCTGGCTTGACTTTCAGTGTTTCATTTTTTCCCAAATACCTACAGATTAAATATGAAACACCATCTTTCTTTTTTTCTCAGTCATCGTCAATGTTTTCACAATATATTACTTACTGATGAATAGAGCATACGAATTTACATTACCATGCCACAATAGCTTCAGAATCAGACTTTGAAAATTATTTCTTAAATAAAAGTGAAAAGATTATAAAACTGTTTCATTATTTCATTATATTTTATCCCAACTGACCCTATCTTAATTTCTATTACTTCTTCATCGCCCTTTTGCATTTGTGATGTTTTAATGTCCTAAGGTAGGATCACATAAAACTAAAATAAAATAATTAAATCTTAGGTAAGTAGGTACCTAGTTATTTATATTTATATGGATTCAGTAAGACAGTAGGTGTACCTATCAGCAAAAATTGCATTCAAAGAAAGTTCGTTAACCCATTTAGGCGGGGTGTATGACACGTCGAATCGTGAAGCTTGTTAAAACAGAAATATGTCAACGGAAAGCAAACCCAACATTTTTGACCTTGCTCCACCGATCCAAACACAAACAGAACAAGATGTATAAAAACTGAAAATTCACAAATATTTCCACACTATATATACATCACTTGGGTCTATAGCTTATAGATTTTAAGTGAAAATGTTCGCCTTAAAAGTCTGTTTAGTTTTAGTTGGGTGTGTGTTGGCTGTCCAAGTAAGTCTCAACTTTTAAACTAGTGTAACTAAACTGGAATATTTTCCGAAACGTAAACAGTTAATGACGGGATTTGACAGCGTATTTTCATATGAGTTTGCATACAAATTTTGGAAGCTCCGTAACAAAAAAATACGCGTCTAGCAGAAACCAAACACCTGTCATTCCATTGATAAATGTTGGGACAGGTTGTAAACATTTTTGAGGCCTCGCCATATTGAAATAAGGAAAATATTTACAATCAAAATTGTCTAATTTTTCTGGCTAATTTTCTAACTTTCCAGGCACATATGTATCGCTAACCGGCACAATTTTCCTTCTAAGCCAAGAAAAGACCTTTAGAAATCTACTGGCAATCGATTCACTATACAAGGTGCCCATTATCTATCTCCTTACATGGCTAACTTTGTTGATAGTGGAGATAGAGAATTGTTTAAATTAGCAAAATTGGGTAGAATTATAAGAGGAATTCAGTGCCTCCTTCAGATTTAATTTTAATTTTCAACTTTCCGAGATATTTTGGGAAAACTGAAAATCGTCAAAATTTTTACACTCGAATATCTCGAAAACTATAAAAGATACAAATAATATAAAAATACTGTGTGATAGTATTTTTTACGTGGAATTCAGCGGTGATATTGAAAATTTCACGGGCATTTTTTATATTATTGAAATCAGAAAAAAATTAGCTTATTATTGATACTATAGCCAACTGTGGTTGTCATTTAAAAAAACATAACTTTATTTTTATTCTGAAAAACTAAAATGCCCGTGAAATTTTCAATATTACCGCTTAATGGCACGTAAAAAACACGATCACACAGTATTTTTATTTTTTTTTTGTATCTTTTATAGTTTTCGAGTTATTCGAGTTTAAAAATTTTGGCGATTTTCAGTTTTTTCAAAATATCTCGAAAAGTTATCGAAAATTAAAATTAAATTTGAAGGAGGCACTGAATTCCTCTTGTAATTCTGCCCAATTTTGCTAATTTAACCAATTCTATATCTTCACTATTAACAAAGTTAACCATGTAAGGAGATAGATAATGGGCGCCCTGTATATTATTGTTCCTTTTTCGCAAACGGTGCCTTGAAAAATCGTACATATTTTTTATTACTCGCCTTGTTTTGTCCTGTCACTCATGTCGCTTTAAGCGGTACATAAATTGTTTTTTTTTCAAATATTTATCTTTTAGGACTTTTCCTTCCTGTATGTCTAGGTTGTGCGTTTAGTTGAGTTTGAATTTGAGTCATTTAGGTTTGGACAATTTTTGGAACTGTTTCCTGTTGTAAATCTGATTGTTATACACGGATATCATAATAGTACTTACATCCAATTTGAAAACATGTTATAGTGAATAAATTTTAGGTATCTTGAAATATTTTTGAGGAATATCTCTTAAAAAGGCATTTTCTAAACAAAAAATGAAAAGATTGTGCTTTCCAGAAGCGCCGAAAATATTTTTTATAATTTTTCTTGAATCTTCTTTACAAGGATACATGAAAACAATAACAGAAAGTCAATAGTCTTAAATGTGATCAATTCTGTCACAAATTTAAAAAAAAATCATGCGCTCGTATCTACTAGGTATGCTTCTATTGGAATGGAGGAAGTCTTGCTAAAAAAAAACATGTTTCGATATTTATTTGGGTCAACGATTTATTTTACAAACAAACTAGTTTTGGTGAGGGATACCTACCGATCGTTGCAGGTCGTTACTCCAAAATATTTACGTAAAGTAATCAAGGTGACATAGGTAAATGATTTTGTGAACGTGATACTCGTGTACCTAATATATTACAAATATAGAAATACCTATTTAGAGGTATGGTGTGACGATATGACTCTGAACATAAGTTCTATACTTATTATTATTCTTGACTATATTATTCATATAGATAAGAGAACGAAAAATAAAAAAATACACTAAACAGATTTAGGAGCTAATCTCATAGATTTGTTCTTTGTATCAGGCTCTACAGTCTTGTTAAGCCCATTTAGTATATTGTGAGTCTTTAGTTTCTATTCAGAAAATAGTAAATCTTGCAGATTGACTCGAACAATTCTTGTACGACCTTCAAACAGTGATCCCCGATATTGATACTCTGGCTGGTTGAATATTCTATCGCAATGTCTGTCAAACTACCCTGCTACGGATGCCTAAATTCACTGCAGATCTGTTAGGCCAGAATAAAAAGGCCATCAGAATAATAGTAGGTCTCTTAACAGGACACTGTAGGCTAAATAGGCATATGAATCTTATGGGACTGTCAGAAGATGCAACTTGCAGGTTTTGTCAAGAAGAAGAGGAAACCTCAGTACACGTACTGTGCCAGTGCGAGGGCCTGACAAGACTAAGATTTCAAATACTTGGGGAAGGAAGACCAAGAGCTACATGGAAGAGCCTCTATCAAAGCTGTGGAGTCTAATGCAAAGGACAAAGCTGGACAGAGTGCTCTAAATAGGTTGGGAGTGCCACAATAGATCTTCTAGGTCGCGGTGGACCAGGCCAGGGGGCCGACTCCTACATAAATCTAATCTAATCTAACTACCCTGCTAGCTTCTCGTTATAACTATTCTATCTTCTGCTAGCTTCTCTCGTTCTTGACATGTTCTGCATGTTTCTTTTCAGCATAAAACTGGGACACCCTGCATACCTACCTACATAACATTTTCTTTTTATTTTCCAGGGCCAAACATGGTCAAGAGGTTGCGTTTGCAGCAGCCCCTGCGGGTTGGGATCTGGCGAGAACATCTGCGAGAAATGCACAGGAGGAGCAAGGTGCGAGCCCATCGTTGTTAGGCCACAGGAGCTTCCCAAGCCTCTACTCGCCGTTCCAAGCTCTTTGACTCCAATACCTGGACCATGCTCCTGCAGGAAGGCCATCGTGAAGCCCGCTATTCTTCCTAGACCAGTGTGTAACCCGTGTTGCCAGTCTTCGAGAAACGTTTGCGGTGGAGAAGTAGTGGGAGTCAGCACTAGCAGCAGTCAGGTATGTAGGCTGTTGTCATGTGACAGAAATACACTTAAACTAGAAGATTAGTACATGAACTTACCCCGCGAAGAACTGTTACTTTTTTGCTGATTTAAGCATCGCGAGTTGACCGTACATTCCAGGGGCGGATCCAGGACATATTTTACTGGCTGCTGGTAATACCTAACATAACGGAAGAACTAAATGTTTCACTGAGCACACACTGGACATTTTAGTCCTTTGGAGTAACTCTCCAAATGACTAAAATATGTCCAGTGTAAAGTAAATTAGCGGCACATGTTCTAGATGTCCTAGAAATTATTTCCGAATTTATAATACCTAATACTATCAATGAAGTAGCCCGCAAAATGTTATGTTCTGTTGCTTGTTAGTATAGTATTTTTACATTTTCCCTCAGTCAAAGTAACCTTTCCGTTTCTTTTCCAGAATATTCAATCGCAAGCGTCTGCGGCCCTCGCTGGAATAGGATGTGGTTCAGTTGTTTTCTCTGACGGATATTTAGGCGGCAACCCTGCCGTTTCGGCACCTGCTGACGCAGTCTCCATAGCCATCGCACAACAGAATGCCCAACAGCACTGCTCTCTGGATGAAGACAGACTTGCCTTCGGTTTCAGAAAAATCCCAGCTGAAATTCCTGTTCGCAAAATTGTAAGTAATTAATTTATGTTATTATAATAATGCAATGTTTTCAAAGAAAATAATTATCATCAGTAAAGGGATAATAATCAATCATAAGTGTGTGTTGTAGCATAATTGAAACAAATATTTTAACTATAGTCATAATTATTCGAAAACAATATTTTAATTACATATACCTGGTGTATTTTATGAAATATCCAAAATTCCTCTATATTGTCTTCGATATTGACATGTATCTTAGTATCAACCCAAACCCTTTTGGAAATATTTTGTTTTCTAAACATATTTTTCTTTTTTTAGGGGTACAATTTTCAAAAATATTTTATAATTCTACTCTACTTCCAATTTCAGTCTTTAAATAGCTTCGTATTCATATGAACGTGCCCGACATCCTCTGTTTTATATCACTCCTATCTTGACACTGGCACAAGAAACAAATTTCTCAAAGATTCCTAACAAATTTTAAACTTAGACTGAATGTCCGAACATTCCCATATTCCTCTTTCTTCTGGTATTTCTTGTACCGCTAATCCCTTTAAAACCCGATCCCTTCTTAACGGGTATTTTACGTCAATACAAAACCATGCATAAATTTCAAGTTCCTGAGATCAACAGTTTCGTTCTGTCATTATGGCTCAGTTAAGGAGCTGTGAATATACTTGGTTTCATTTAAATGAAGCATCTACTCGCACCCAAAACCCTTACTTCCATGTAGAAAGTGTTCATGTCTTTGTTTTCCTCCAGATCAGGCAGAACAACATTCCAGAAGAGAAAATCTTCAGTTTGAACGGCCAAATCGTAGAATTGAAACCAGTGAAAGTAAGCTGCTCCACCAAGAGCTTAGACGAAGAAGCTGCTGAGGACCTATTGGCCTTACAAGAAGAAGAAAATGCAGCCGCAGTTGTAGGAGAGGCTTCTTACTCTCCAATCAAGAGAATTAGTTTGGGAGAACTTGGTTATAGTCTAGCTAAAAGTAAGTAAAGTTAGG
Source organism: Pogonocherus hispidulus (assembly GCA_963924545.1). Lineage (NCBI taxonomy): Eukaryota > Metazoa > Arthropoda > Insecta > Coleoptera > Cerambycidae > Pogonocherus > Pogonocherus hispidulus. The sequence continues at coordinate 47,689,345 of OZ004697.1, read as the reverse complement.
TATATTTATTGAAGGTGTTTCATTTGTCAAGATTTCAAACCGATGTATTTATTTTGGCGAAAATATGGAGATGTTTTTACAAAAATAAAACGGGACACTATACAGTATTATTCAGAACTTATCCATAATAAAATTTGGGGATGTTCAACATACATGTACAAATGTGGTAGTGAAAAAAAAATTTTTTTGGCGGGTTCTGAAAACTATTTAAAAATTTTTCATTGCACGCCGCTGGATACTGGTCCACTGTAATGGAGTGACCTTGGGACTGACAATGCAAACTGGCTAGCACGAAAAAAACTTCGGAAGTTCTGAGAGTATACCGACACCCGGCGCAAAAAAGATTTATAGCGATTTTACTTTAAAATAAACTTAAAGATAGATAGATGTGTCCAAAGTGACGTGTCTTTAAAATGAATAAAATTTTGTTACACTAATTTTGAAGAATTGCGCTACTTGATTATTAGGTATTAGAAACATGAAATTTATAAAAAATTTGGACATACCTTACATACCATATAAAAGCTGTTCGAAATAATATTCCTCGACTTGTACACACTTTTGGGCACGCCTTATCCAATTTTGCCGCACTAAACCGAATGTTCCTCCTGATTGCTGATCTTGTAAACGCAAATTATTAAGTAAATTGGGGATTTTCAGCATTTTGCTGCAACAACCACTCACAAAGCCTAACTCGTAATTGATAATCCACTGGTAACAGTCCATTAACTCAGCATTACTGTACACATGAGCCATTTTGAAAATTTTACAGTTTAACACTCCTGCGATAAATAAAACACCGGCACTGAGAGAGAACACAGATAGACTGATGACTGAATAGACAATAGAGATATTATCCCCACTCTTCAACTCTATTCGCTTGGTCTTAACCAGGCGTTCCAGGTACAAAAACTTGCTTTACTGTTTTTTGTAGGAATGTAGTATATCAGATGTCGTTGAAGTACAGTTGCCCATCTACGTAGTCCTTTATAATGGTATAACTTTAAAAATTGTTTACGGGAAATCCTAAGACTTTTATTATAAATTTTTTTGGTGATATCGATTTCTTATTTAAGGATGCACATATCCTCAAAGTTTTAGAGATAAGTTCTGAATAACCCTGTATAACACAATGCAATAAATAATAAAGAACTCAGCACTAGATCTTGTGGCATAGTGCCCGTTAAATTAATCATTGTTATTCCTTTTGCAGTCCAAGACAAGACCTTTGTCGATGTACCAGTCTCACAGATTGTTAGTGCCGTTGGTAGTGCCGTTGGTGGTGCCGTTGGTAGTGCTGCTACTGCTGCTGGAGAGGCCGTTACTGGCGCCGTCGGCGACGCAGTCAGTGGGGTCGTTGGTGACGCAGCTGGAGCCGTAGGAAGCCTCGTCTCGGGCGCCTTTGGCTCTTCTTCCTCCTCTTGCGGAGATAGCTCTGGTTTCAGAGCTGGCAACGTCGTATACAAAACAGTTGCCAATCCCGTATCCATCACTATCCCCGCAGCTGTCGACACAAGTGATTGCGAATCCAATGAAGCTGGGGAGGAACAGTCAGTGATGTATGAAGGATCATCTACCTATCAACAGATCCCATCATACGGATGCGCTGTGGCTAGCGGCGGCTGCGGCGGAGGCTGCGGCTGCGGCTGCGGACCACGAGTATACCACTCGTCCAGCTCTTCTTCTTCTTCCTCCTCCGCCTCCAACTTCAAGAAAGCCAGCATTATCATTCAGAAGCTGTGCAACAGAGACAGCGCTTGAAAGAAAGAGGTTTTTGCAAGCAATCCGAGTGATTTTATTTATTTTATCTTATTGTTTCTTTTCTGTCTTATCATTTTGTATTATTTTTTTAAGTTTAAAATGTTATCTTTCTTCAATTCTTTTTTTGGTTTTTATAAATTCAAGTAACTGACCTTCAGTATTTCAATCTAGTGGTTTTTGATTATTTCTTAAATTCTGTTTTATTTTTTTTAATTTTTTTGTATATATTTTTTATGTGAAAATTATCGACTTTTTATTACAACTATTATTTTAATTTTTTTTATTAAACAAGTAATTTCTTTTAATTATCACTTATGTTATTAATTATTCATTTTTTGGCAATTTTTAACGATTAAATAATATATATTTTAAATTATTACTTGTGAATGGTAAAGTTTTTTTTAGCGATGCACCTACAAAAGTAAAATTTGCAAATTATTTTCTATACAGTGATTTATGAAATCAAAAATTATTTTTATATAATATTCTAAATTCATTTTCCGATATAAATGTAGATACAGTTTCAATTGTAGTAGTTAGTACCATAATTTAAATAAATGTTTAAACTATGGTGGTACCTAATATTAATTTACATTACATTAATAATATTAAATAACGCATATATTAAATTCAAATAACTGTCAAAACTTATTTAAAACACAATACATTTTTCGCTATAAAATTTTACATAAAACATTTATTTTGATATTAGTATTTTCTTCAGTCCCAAATTCGTATAAATCTAAATTAAAATTTATTACATATCTATTGATCTATTTCTGTTTTTTATAATTGTTAAATCTGGACTTTCTATCTATTTATTCTTGTAAAAAATCCTACTCTTATAATTTTATTTATTTTCGACTTTTATTTCTCAAATTTAAAACTATTTCTATTTTGTTTTTGTTTTGTATTTGTTTTTTTATTGCTATTTTTTCTGACTTTTCTACTGTTTTTTTAGAAATTGCATGCCTCTCCTTATTTTTTGCACTCTGTAAGCTTTTCTTTGTACTGTACATACCAAAATATTTCTCGTATTTTACGAAAACAATTCTGTGATCTTTAATTTTAGTCTTAGTTTTTACGCTGTGATTGCTTGTAAGAATTGATACCAATATATCTTCAACAAAGCAAATTTTGTATTGTTTTATTTATCATTTAAAAACCTTCACATCAGAAGTCACCAAAACTTCATCACATACGAACCGAACACAGTGTACCGAAGTTCATCACCAAAAAACATAAAATGAATGTCTCCTAATGGATTTAAGACAAAATTAAATGTTTCCCTCAAAAGTAAGTTTCATTAGAACCGGGGAAAGTAGAGTAGTTATGGAAATATGAAAAACAAATGCAATTACTACAATGACATACAGGGTGTTCCACCGGGAACTCCGTCGATCGATTATGGGAAAACTACAGAAATCTGGAAATTTAGGATCATACCAAAGTCGATGGGGGCCATTCGACTAACATATTTTCAAGACGGTGCCACTTCCGATTTAACAGGAAGTAGATGTCAACTTGCTTATTTTAAATAGGACACCCTATGTATTATTTCATGTTTAGATTCTACGAGAATTTCTAAACAGATTTCATGTACGAGTATAGGGTCTTCATTTCAAAACTTTCCATCCTCATTTTCTCGATATCTGTGTATTTCTTTGAAAAATCCCGAACACGTGAAAAATTTTATCGAGGAGGACAACTTTTGATTCGAAAATTGACGCGCACCCTTTTACCCCCTGCTAGCGGGAAAAAGTCTTAAATGGTATCGAGTAATACCTCATTTTAAAGTTTTTTTAATTCTACAATCTATACATGATTAGATTAGATTGGATTTTAAATTTTAAGTTGTATTCAAAGCTTTATTATTCTAAAAATAACAATGAATTTATCCTTTACCTCTTTAAGTTTTCGAGCTTATTTTATTATTTATGTCATAGAATGCATACCAAGAAATTGTCTGTAGAATGTACAATTTTAGAATAGCTCTATAACTATTCTCATGATGTTTCTCATTCTGTTCCCACGAAGAGATGAATGGGATCGGAATAAAGCTGACCTATTGAGGGCAGATAGTTGTTGGCTTACAGATGTCTTGATAGTTATGCAACTATATTTCAGGCAGAAATCTATGCCATCGAATTGTTGTACAGAGACTGAAACAAACGCAACTTATAAAAAATCTTCTCAGACAGCTAAGCAGCTCTTAAAGCTCTTGGTTCCTATCGTTGTAACTCAAAAACGGTATGGAGTTGTCAGGGGCTCGCTCATTTGAATAGGAAAAATAGAGTAACTCTGGTCTGGGCCCCATGCTATTCCAGCCATGAAAGGAATGAAGCAGCCCACTTTCTAGCCAGGGAGGGTGCTGCTTCTAAATTATTCGTCGGACCAGAACCTGTGCTTGGCATATCCTCAAGTACTGCCAACTGTCTTGATCTGGGCTGAGGGGCAAAGCCTCCAATACTGGCAAGAACTACCAAGATTAGTTCATTCGAAGACGTTCATAATAAACTCTTCAAAAAGAACTCAAAAACTTTTAGAATTAAGCAGGTTAATTGGCCTATATACTGGGTACTGCCGTTTAAAATATCATCTGTACATATTCGGGCTAGCAGAAGATGCTGAGTGTCGCTTGTGCTTAAAAGGCGATGAAACGGCAGAACACAATATACATATGTATCTGCCCCGCTGGGGAAAGGATGAGATACTCATTAATTGGCATAAAAACAACTTCTGCCAGAGCATTTGAATAAGTTCTCACCCAATAAGCTGATCAGCTTCATTCAGAGGCTGGACCTGTTGGGTTAAATATAAGTAGGTGTAGGCCATAATAGATCACATGGTCACAGTGGAGGGTCTGGAGACACAAATGGTGACCCAATTTGTGTCTCCAGTCATTTAGTCACAAAGCCATAAAACCAATCAAGATAAAGGTACTTAATATACAGTAACCTTTATTATATTTTGTTGGATATTAGCAGTAATATACAGTAGCTCAGAATCTAAGGTGGCAGACACATCAGTATGAAAACCAAGAAATCAATCCCATCGAAAACGATAAGAAACAGAAGGATGCTGTTTATGCCATTCTTATTTTTTAGCAATAGAGGTTCTGGACGTATTGGCAAATTTCCTCTATCCTGTGTCTTTAACGAAATCTGGAGAACCGTCAAGAATACACGAATAATTTGACCACCCAGTGCAGCATAAAATTTCTTTCAAAGTTTGCGAGTACATGTCTGTCTCCTATGGTTTGTCCATAAACAAACTTAGTTTATAAACATCCAATTTCGTCACTGCTAAAGCTTTGAAAAGTGTTCATGGTCAAACTATAACAGACAGGCATATGTCCTCGTAGACAATTTATGTTAACAAATTCGTAGAAGTATGTTTTAACATATTTTAAGCTTAACAAAACTGAAGAAGGAAATTTTTACATCTTCCAGCGATTTCAGTCGCTTGGTCGCTAGATGGACATCCACATTTAGTATCTACTTACAAAAAGTGACAAGTTTCAAACTAAATTCTATTTTTTATTAATTTATTTGTTGTAGTGTGTTGTGAGAAATTGCACAAGACGTAAAGTTGTAAAACACATATGTATATGTACAATAACAATAATACTTTGTTTTTAAACATATTTTCAAACATACTAGGTATTATATTAATATCTAGAGATAATGCAGTAACAGTATTTAAAAAATAACTAGAGATAATCAGAAAAAATTGTATAATATTATCGGAAGGTATCAATCATCGTGCTAAATAAACCAAATTCTTAAAAAATATATCTCATTGTTTTCATTTTGGTAGCTCGGTTAGTGCAACATATAGCACGCACCTCAAGGCACATTATTTACAAATAAACGTGAATATAATGAACTCTGATGACATCGAAGCCGGCTGTGACCTCTAATATAAATACAAGAAAACCCCGTGTACATGATTCAGTTTCAGTCTGTTTGGGGTAAGCTTAGCCGAGTGAAAAATGAAATTTTTGGCACTAGTAGCCCTTGTAGCCCTCCTGGGCTACGCCAGTGCTGATTGTGGGTGTTTGAGGGTAAGTGATTGAACGAGATTCAATTTTCGTTTTCAATTTTTCATATGTCTACATTAAAAATTAAATTAAATCAAAGGTTAATGAAATTTAGTAACTCAAAATGAGAAAGAACATCCGCGACCGTTTAAGCTACAGCAGAATTTAATTTTGGGACATCATGTAGTATCTACAGGTGCATTTTAAACATACTTGTAATTATACCGGGTGTATCATAATTGGCGATTCAAATTACCGATGAGGGCGCTGTAAATTGTAAACAAATATGGAGGAAGACGAGTAAAAATTTTGCATTTCATATCACATCATCTAGCAATTTCATACGTCCCATAAGTGCTTCATTGCTAATTATATGAATTTTTTGGGTTGAAACAGGTACCCTAGTTTTTGTTTACTTACATTTTGGACTAAAATAAGTGTAATAAACTGTGGTGTGGTGATACAATATTAGTGCTTGTTTTTTGTTAAATAATGTTTAAATTAAAATATATTCTGCTTTTATAAGACTAACAATAGAAAAGTATAGACAAACTGCAACAAAGTGGTTATGTTGTGTAAATAAAAGTGTTCTCTGTTATTAAATTATTACATGCCTTTTGGAGACATGAATGAGAAACAGTTTCTTATACTAGGGCCAAACTTCTACCTATCTTCAATCTTAAACACTTCTATTTTCTATTGACACATTTTGTGGAATGACACCTATCAACATGGCAGTTTGTGTTGTGCTGATTTCTTTTGAATGCCATTTTAAAATGTAAAAATAAAGATGTACAAATACTAACCACGTCGTTTTTAACTTTGTAATACCAAAAAATCACAAGTACCACTAAATTATTACGCTAAACAAACCCAAATACGTGTTATTTATCATTATATCAGCAATAATCCTCCAAAAATTACCTTTTAAGTAGGTTCAAATATTTTCATGCAGAGGGCGCATTGATTTTTGGAATCGCCAATATAATTCCAGATCGAACATATATTTTTGAAATGAAACATCTTAGAAATGTTTACATAGGAGTATTTAAAATATACAAGGTGATTCAGTTAATGTGTCTTATTCAACAATCTCGTAAACGTGATTTTGGTTTAATTTTCATATTAATATAGAAATAGAAAATTATTGTAACGAAAGTAAATAATGATATCAAAAAAATGGTAACAGATAGGTATAGGGAATCCTAGTACAGATTGAAAGATCACTTTATTTTCCATTACATAGAACAATAAAACAGGATGTTCCATTGAAAAAAGTTGCTTTTGCTCAGTTGAAATTCAGAATCAAATTATTTTTTAAACACCCTGTAAATAATAAAATATAAAGGTACTAGTAATTTGAAAGCTCTATGACCCGCTTAACCATAGCCCAAAACTTGTTACCATAACTTTCCCATAACCAAAATTTTGTGCCTCAACGATCCCACCCAAAATAAATGTATTTCAATTTTTATCAATTTATGAGATAGTTAATTTTGATTATTTAAAACCTGTCAAGTGTCAAGCAGATAAATTGAAGCAGAAAAAGTGACTTGAGGAACGGTCTCTTTTAGTTTTTCAGATTATTTAGGAAACATCCTGTATTATAACGCCCTGTATTAGAACTGAAACCTCTCTAAAATCAGATATATCTGCACAGGAATAATAGGCACAGCATACTAGATTCGAAAACCATAAAAGTTGTTTTCAGTTTTAGAGCTCAAAACATCTTACTAAAATCGTAAAATATAAGTTGCTGAAATCAGAATAAAATGAGACAATGCATTTCATATACGAAATGTATCTACGCTATGTATCTACGAAAAGAAGCACTAATAAAATGTTATTTCAGTGTGCCAAACACTTGACCGTCATCGGGAAAACAGTTCCATTTGGAAACTGTCCCCCCACTACGGTGATCTGCAGAGGACCTCCAAATGCTTATGCGGGTCAGTCTTTGCCGGCTAAGATCCAGGTACCTGTACCAGTAGCTGCAACTCCAGCTGCTGCTGATGAGCTTACATTCAGGGTAAGTAGGTTAAAAAGTAGTAATATACAGCGTGATTGATTGAAACTGTGACCTCCTATATGAAGAGGCCAAAGTGCTTGACATAAGGCAATTGTTTTATCAAAACAATGGAGATTTTTACTAACAAAATTAATCTATTAGAAAAAAGTTACACTTATAGCACCAGAAAAAACAAAATTATTATTCTCAAACATCATATTCAGGTTGAATATTTTGGACAGTTTCTAATCGTCCAAAGTGCTTGCTTGAACAGACATTATACGAATAATTTATAATAATTTATGAAGAATAATTTATCTTTGATGACTTATTTGCAACACCTATAATTTATTAAAAGTGCAATTGAACCAACCATTCAGTGATTATTCTGATTCAGGTGTAACTTGCATATGAATCTATCATGCACAAACCTAGTGTATTTCAAGTTGTTACTAACAATAGTGGAATGAAGCTGTACCCATATCAATTCTGGAAGGATATTTGTCCAATCTTCCATTTCTGTTCTATGATTCAATGATTTCAAAAACTCTAATGTGGTTATTCAGTTGCTTGCACTATAAAGTTCAATCTCCACCATTTACATCTTTCAGAATTTTAGATATCCATTCTCCAGTTAATAATCTCTAAAGGTGAAAGTAACTGCAAAATGAGGTCATAACGTTATTATTTCAAGATATTTGTAAGAAATCATAGCCTCATCCTTACTCATTTAAGCCTTTCACCATTTATATGGTCAGTTCCAGTCTAGGTGAATTTTATTCAATCTTCTATCAGTCTATTTTTTTAGTCTTCAGTATTATTTCAAGACATTTGAAATAAATCATAACCTTCTCCTTACTCATTTAAGCCTTTCACCATTTATAGGGTCAGTTCCAATCGAGATGAATTTCTAACCTTACTAACCTAATTTCTTCTGATTTTTCTTCTCAGCATTTCCTTGGTCTTCATCTTAATCTTTTTTCAATCTTTCCTGATTTTGTACCAAACTTCCTATCTCATGTTCAACTTAAAAGGGACTCAGATTCTTTTAATCAGTCTTGACAATTCCTATTCCATGGCATCCTTCCTAAGTTTTTAAATTGTGACCAGATCGCTGCTATTATATATAACGCCCCATCCTTACATATTCAAAACCACTCACTTGCTCTTAACGGTCTCGATGACTATAACTTTATGATTTTTTCTGTACTTTTTAGATTGTGGCTACAGGACCCTGTGGTGCTAGGCAACAGGTAGTTGAACCCGTTGGATTTACTTATGACACTAAAGTCGAAGTACCAGTGCCAGTACCAACTACATCGACAACCACCACAAACTTGAAACCATGCATAGACAGAATCGTGATTCCATCTCCTCCTGGAGGTAATATATAATCATAATTAAAGAATTTTCTTTATATTAGAAGAACATTTACGTGTACATTTAGTTCTTCATGCACTGTCAAAAATAAAAATGACAAAATTGGCATTTAACATCATGTGGATAATAAGACTTCCACAGATGCTTAAGTCCTCTGAAAATAGAAATACTTATCATACATTAGATTAAGGAAAATTGGTCGAGTTTCAATTTCGGATTGGTCAGTCGTGGAATCTGATCAGATCAGATCACTGATGAATGGGGCATTACTCCCCACCATAGTATCGAAAAGTCACCAGTTTCTGATATTTTGTTTTAAACAAGAATGTTAACAGAACTAGAAATATAATATTCAGTAATAATACTATTTTAGTGTATCTTCATTGTACCTATTGTTATTATAACGTTTTTGTTCTCTAGGCTGTGGAGCAGGCACTGGAGAACAACTGAGATGCGGCGAAATCATCCGTCGTGGTTACGGAGGTCAATTTCTGGTCAACCAAGTCAATGAGCCTACAGTCTATGTCAATCCAATCCGTGATACTCCCGTATATGTCAACCCAATCCGTCCCCCTCCAGTGTATGTCAACCCAATCAGAGACCCCGTCGACGCCATTCGTCCATGTGGAACACCTTTACTGACTGAGACATCTGTGCCAGTATACAAAACTGAAGAGATTCGCCAATCTAGCGGACCAGCCCTGGACTTCTCTCTAATCAAAACCGTCTATTCAAGGTACAAAAACTCTAACGGTCACGTTTCTGGACCAGTCGGTCAGGTAGATAATAATAATTTAGCTTGTATGAAGGGTTATTCAATGTTGAAAAGTCGTTTAAAGCGCGAGGTTCCTTTCGTAAAGCACGGTTACAAATTCGTCATGAATATGCTGCCACAATTTATACAACAACCCATAAAAAATACTGTCAATGGTCTTGCTTTTACCCATCCCGATAAGAGGCTACAAAGAATTTATAGTGAGCCAAGAAAACTTAGTTTAAAAGAGAAGTTACAGATGCAGAGCAAACAGAAATTAGCCATGTTGAAGAGTAAACTCAAAAATCGTAATGTCAGGAAGAATTTAATTCAGAAATCTTATACTCACGACGACACGGTTGATAGAGAAGCAACCAAGTTTTTGTCTAGTTTGTATGAACCATCGAAATACTCACAATATCAATGGCAACATCAGTTTCCTTCCAGGTCAAATTTTGTAGATCAGAATAGAAGATCAAGTCAGTATTTAGGCAACGAATATCTTCAAAGTTATTTTGATAGTCTGAAACAAAAGGATGAGTCAGACCGAAGTTTTGCTAGGGATTTTAAAGGAGAACGTTCAACTGATTTTTTAGAAGATAAGAATGCAGCGAGGAAAGCAAAAATGACAGAGTTAGAAAAAGCGATGCTTCTGAGAAAACTAAGGACGTTAAACGAAGATCAAAACAGGAGTAAAAGATCACCTATTTATGAGAAATATTGGCCTCATCGACATAAGACATCTTCAAGTATCAAGAAGCCTTCTACTTTATTTGATTCCAGTGAACTTGTCCTTCCTTTTTATCATATAAAGGAAGAGAGTTCAGAAGAGGATCAAAGTTCCAATTACAATTATCAATACGATAATCCTTGGGACGAATATCTTTCAAAGAGTTTTGCTACAGAAAAACAAAGATACAGAAGGGAGAACGATGTTCATAATTTTTTGGCACCATACACCTTTCAAGATGTAGTCACTGAAAATTATAGAACAGACCAACTCAGAAATGTCATCAGGGATGAACTGGAGAGACATAAAATTCAAAATGAAGAACCGCAAGGGTTTCTAGAACCAATCGCGAATAACAATAAGATTCCTCAGTCGCCTATTTTAAACATAGTGACGTTTCCAGTGAGGCTTATGAAAAAATTTAATGATGTAACAAAGCAGACTTTTCCAGAGATGGAATCTGTACCGAAAATGATAAAGGGTACAAAGAGGTACTTTAGAGATTTTGGAAGGAATTTTAGGAAAAATGTTTTGCATTTAACCAGAGATCTTATTGGTGATTTTGAACACTTAGATTTAACTAACGGTCTTACTAATATTATTGTTCCCCCACGTCAAAGAAGAAATGTTAATCACAAAGATATAGAAGACACTGGCAATGACTTGGATGGACTTGGTTTGAATGGATTAATACGGAAACAATACGAACCAGAATATTCCCTGGTATTTAGTAATGAAAATGAACATGCTGATGAAGAAAAACAAAGAAGAAAGAGGTATATTTTAAAAATGGTGGATGAAGGTGAGGTGGAGAAGTTCTTGATGGACAAATTAGGAGAGGTTTTTGACAGCGCAGAAACTTCAACAACTACAGAACGTTATCCAACTTACCCGACTCATCCAAATTATTGGCCCAAGCAAAGTATCCCCAATAGTGAGGAGGAAAGTAAAAAGAAACTGGTTTTGCAGCCAATCAAACCCAGGATCATTCTAGATAACAATGGTAGGCCTTTCCTTGAAATAAATGGTTACAAGAGACCTGTACTGAAGAAAAGAAATAGATCTAAGAAAAGACATTTGAGGCCTAAAAATTCTTTCAGAAATCTGAGATATTACCATTCTTCTGAGGAGGTTGATAGCGAGAAAATTTCTTCTCTGATCGACCATGCTAAGGATCATTTGGAGAGTAATCTGAATTCCAAATACTCAGAAATGCCCATTAAAACCATTAAAGAAAAAATATCACAACTACTTTACGAAACTGACGTCTTAGTCCACATGGATTTTGGGAGGTACGATAATATTTATGACGATTTAATAGCTTTGCAGCACATGAAGATCTCTGTGGTTCAAGATTGGAAGAGGCTAATAATAAGCAAGGCTATCAATGATGTCGCTGCTAAAATAGAACTTTTAGAGAAATTTAAAGAACTGCAATATTATAAAGACCTGACTCTTACCAATGTAGTATCTTCACTTTACGAAGACAATGAGAATGTCTTTATAGCTAAAAAGCTCATAAAAATGTTGGTGAGACTTCAGAAATTACAATGTATCATAAATCAAGTGGTGGAGAATTTCCATAACCATCTTCATATATCATCTCAACCAGATATTGCCAAAGAAATAAAATACGTAGACTATTTGAGCAGTCTTAATTTCTCCAACGAAAAATCTAGGAATAAGGTGATTACTAATTTGATCAAAGACCGAGATGCTGCTTTGCAAAACAATATTTTCCTACTGGATAAACTGAGAAATCTCTTGATGTATGAACGAGATGGCGATAAAGTGGAACAAGAAGCCAATTTATTATGGGAAATGAAGAATATAAATAATATGCAAAGGGCCTCCGTAGAAGAAATGAAGCAAATGATAGACCATGGTTACAACATTAAGAAAGAGTTGAAGATACTTTTCGATTTGCTGAGAAGATATGAAACTTGCGAGGCAAATCAAAGAAAGCTGCTCTCAAAATGTAACCAAGAGAGCAGTGAGGAGAAAGAGGAGGAAGAAGAAGACGAATCTTCTGAGGACACTGAGCAGGATAAAGTCAAAAAAATGATTCTTAAGAGAAAGCTTGACCTAAATGAATTAAAGTCGAAATGGCAGGAGAGGCTGAAGAAACGAAAAATGCTGCTTATGAAAAAAATCAGGAGGAATAGTAGAAAAAAGTCCGAAGAATCAGTCGAATATGAATGAAAAATGGGAATTTTATTTATAAGGATTTTAATTTGGAATTGAAATTTGGAAAAATTTCGAAGACGAAACTTTATGATGAAAGATGGGTAAAGTTCTATGTAGAGTGTAGAAAAAATGAAATGATATGATTAATACCTAGTTTTCAAAAAAAGACAATTGTTAAAAACAACATGACTTGATTTTAAACTGTTCTATCAATATTTGTAAAATATTTCCAAGTATTATAATTTTCTTCGGCTTTGTATGATTTGTTTTTACAGTTGTCTTTTTATTTTTTCCTTTATCCTTCTTCTTTTTCTATGCTAATACTTTACTTCTCTTTTCTGTTCTAGGTGTAACTAAATCCCTAGGCTAGGATTGTCCGAGGAAAAATTTGAAAAGACAACTGTAGAATCAAAATTTTTGTTTAGTTTTGTAAAAAATATAGACATTGAAAAAATATGAATAAAAGAACTAAATGAACTGTATTGAATTTTATTTATAAAAGGTTACAGCTTCAGAAGTTTAGAAGCTTCAAATAACGATTTATATATATTTATATTTTGAAGATAAAAGTATTGTAACTAGTAATAATAGTAGTAGAAATAATAATAATAATAATAATACTATCTATCTCTACTCTTCCTTCTAATCAGAACAACTAGGTTGATAGCCTGAGGCTCATGTGGAAGAGGGGACGGATGTAAGGATTATTCTGTAGGCCGCATTAATCCACTTGAAAAATTTAAATTATATCTGCTTCATTTCATCACAATTTTGAGATAACCATTACTTGCAAATTAATAAAACCTGCGTATATCAGAATTATTGAAAATAAATATTCCATTCCAAGGATAGTTATGAAGGTCAATTATTAAAGTTTAACCCAAAAAACACTACTATAAAAACAAATAATAAATTAACTCAATTTCATCAGTGGTTTTTAGTTTGACATTACTTGAATCCTCACTCACTCTTTCTAAAGATTTCCAGTCGAAACTTGATTTTGTGTCAGTAGAAATTTCGTATCTATTTTGAATATAATTTTCTCAAATAGATATTTGAGAAACACCTGTGGAATAAATCTCAGGTACTGTTTATTAAATATAGTAGTTACTAATTAGTTTCTTGTGTCAATGATCACAAAAAAAATCCAAAAAGGAAAATTTTAACAAACCATAATTCCCAGCGAATGCTGTTGCTTCTAAAGGAATCAAATCTAACTCATAGATAATATCTGTAACTTAAATGGGGGTCAGTTCTTTAAATAATGCTCCTTTACAGACCTTTAAAACTATAAAAACAGAAGTATTAAAATAAAGATTGTATGCGTAATCAGTGTATTTGAAGAAGATGCCGAAAACAACTATTCCACGGACTATGTGCCCCTACTGGCATTGCATTACTTCGGAATCGAGGCCAACGAGGCCAACCACCAGACACTGATTGGTTTCGCATTATTATGTGCTCATCAGAATGCCATAGGTAGTAGACTAGATGAAAGATGTTGCGACATGATTGCCTAAAGGGCATTGTGAATGGTAGTAGTGGTGAGAAACACAATAGTGCCCTCTTCTGGTCTATTCTACTATCCATCTCACAGTTATTGTCTAATTGACAGATAAATAGTGACCTGCTTTTCTGCAAGTATCATTATAATAGCTTTGACCTCTATAGTCTTTAAGGAAGACGATCCTATTTATTTATTTATTTAAAGGATATGCCGAAAACAAGTACTATAATAAATGTAGTCAGCTTTATTATTATTAGCTATTGTTACTTATTTTTATTTATTTTGTTTCCTTGTTTTTATTATTGGTTAAGAAGTATGTTCTCCAAAGAATTGGTAGGTTAAATAAAAAGTTATTTATACAATAAAGGAGTAAAATCAGAGTTTTGATCCCGGCTTGAGTATTCATACAAAGGACTAAGGCATAGGTACTTTATTCCTTGTGATATAAAGAACATTTTTTGCACGATTGGGCACAAATTTATTGCAAAAAGGTAAATTATTACAACTAACTCCTAGTGTCAGTTTGACTTGATAGAAATTTTGACCCAATTTAATTTTTTTTTATTTATATATAGACTGACTAAACGCTGTGTCGAACACAATCCTTAGAAAATGTATCGTCTTTGAAACACCTGTTCATTAAAAACTTCTACTGGGTTTTGATTGTCTCTGAAATACCTTTTCTGGGCTCGAGCTCATAGTAATTCCTCTGGTTAATCCAAGACTGGGTCCTCAAAGAAATCATCGAATTCTCACAATGTATTAACGAACAAATCCTCATATACAATAATGTAATATATGCAAATCCTACTTGATTTTGTGCTTGCATACACTACAAGTTAACAGAATTTATTTAAAACCATAGATAAGGAGAGGTGTGATAAAACAAACTATTTTGTGTAAAAAAGAGAGGATAATAAAGTAGATAACATAACCTTACAATAAATGAAAATTCGGAAATAAGATGCACTCAAGAGACCTCTATAAGTCTCTTACAATAGGGGTGAATGTAAGTCTCCCTTAAAAACTGAGTGAGGTTTATAAAATACATAATTATAAGTCGCAAAAATGTAATTTCGACTTCTTCAAACTGTAAATTTTCGAATTACAAGTCGGAATTTCCAAATTACAAGTCCGAAAAATTATAATTCGAAGTTTTAAGTAGAATTTCTGACTTAAAAGTAGGAATATCCGAGTTACAAGTCGCAAAAATGTAATTCCGACTTTTAAATATGAAATTTCTAGATACAAGTCGGAAAAACGTCATTTCAGTAATAACTAGAGGTTTGGTGAGAACTTTTGTTAACACTTTTTTATACCTGTCATTCCGTTTTAGAGATATTAATTTATTTTCAAATTCTTTGAGCAAAATGACTGCGCAAAATGAATGAGAACATGAGAATATTCATGCAAGAACATCAGAATCGTTCATGTCATTCATGTTATTCATTCGGATATTCTAGAACTAGTGCAGACGACGGTTTTATTGATTGACAAATAACTATTTTTGCTTATTGACATCATTTAAGCGAAGCTGATAGAGATTAAAGCGCCACATTTAATGCCCAAACAATAAAAACTTAATATTATCAGAGATTAGTACACAATCTCTGATATTATTAACTACAAACAATCGACGGAAGAATTATATGTCCACCCTGACAGAAAAGCGGATTGATTGGTTTATATTTCACAAGCTCGGCTTGGTTTTCGCCATAAAATACAAGTTGTGGTACAACATCTGTTATTTTTAGACCTTATAAACAAATAAAAATAATTATTTATTTCTCTTCTGTAAAAATAGGGGTATTGTTTTGAATATTTAGCAAATACCACCTGCCAATTTATGGTACATATCCAACCAAAGTGAACAATGATAATAGTGATACTGGTAAGACTGACTCATAGCTTTTCGCAATGTTATTGTTACAATTTTTATATTGCATTAGCCTTGTAATTTAGGTTCATGGTAAGAAGCAGCTAAAGAGGTGAATGCACATGTCTGGGATGAGTAAATAGCAACAATTTTTTAAACAAAAAGAAAATGTATTTGAAGGAGATGCCGAAAATAACTACTCCACGGTCAATGTACCCCGACTGGCATTGTATTACTCCGGCATCTCCATAGGAGTCGAAACATCCTACTTCGAGACCAACCATCAGACACTGACCGGTTTCGCGGTTATTTTGCGCTCATAAGAGTGCTATAGGTAGTGGACTCGATGAACGATGCCGCGACGTGATTGCCTAATGGGCATTGTGAATGTTAGTAGTGGTAAGAAACACTCTTGTTAGACAGGTATAGTACTAAAAATCCAAAGAGGGCTCTACGGTGTGTTTCTCCCCACTACTGAAAAGAAAATTTGCTACAGAAATAGATAATTCTTTATCTAGCCAAAAGACGTTTTTGGCCCGCACCAATCATTCGTATTAAGTTTTACTTGTTGGCTAGATTAAAGTTGCGATTAAGTCGCAAAGACTGATCGATCAGACACAGATGGCAATTAATCCTTTTGACCCATTTAAGTGTTCAGAAGCTGATGCTGTTTTTATTGCACTGTTACAAGGGAATAGAGGCGATGGCTCCTATTTTAAATCATATGTTCAGGGCTAATATAGCATTTGATTATTATACCCTTAGCTTAGAGACTGACAAATGTGATGTTGATTCCTAAATTAGGGCACCCTTCTTACGCCCAGCCAGGCATATCGTCCAATAGGCCTAATTTATTTTCTTCTAAAGACATTTTAGAACGGTTTGTGGATAGATATAGGTGTAAGGGTGTATCAAAATCAATTTGCCACTGTACAGAGCAGTCCATTTTTGATGGGAATCCAGGGTATCTCGGAAACTACAAGATGCATAACAAAACCGCTTGCACATCCTCGAGCTACTTTTTCCAGTTTGACTTAATGGTGAAATCAGATCGGGTCTACTTTGTTTAGGTTTTGAGATACAGGGCATTTCTGAAATTTTGCCTTTTTCGTCAGGGCCCTGTAACTTTTTTATTTTCAGATCTACAAAAAAAGTTTAAAGGGGAAAGTTTTAGATATTTTTAAGTGGAATCAATTGACGTAGCAAATTTTTTTTTATTGCGTCCCGTTTTTTAGATACAGACCAAACTTGTGTTTTTTTAAATGCAACACCCTGTATATTTCTAGTTAATTCGAAAGAACTTTCAATTCTGGTTACAGTAATATATAATAAATAGGGGTTTATTTGAATTTAAGTACCTTTATTAAACATTTTTATGGTTAAATGGGGGGAAACGCGTATTTCCATTGATTTATTTCCTTATAAACTACATTGAACTCCTGTTTAATGTTATACTTAATATCTTAATAGTAATATAACCAAATACGGTTATATATAATTTATATTTGTAAAAATATTCGACATTTTTATGTTTCCACAATTAATTATTATCTAGTATTCGAAAATATTTAAATCTTTATATAAAATAGTGTGTTTAATTAAATCAAGAGTTTAATATAGTTTATAAGGAAATAAATCAATGGAAATACGCGTTTCCCTCCATTTAACCATAAAAATGTTTAATAAAGGGACTTAAATTCAAATAAACCCCTATATAATATATATTACTGTAACCAGAATTGAAAGTTCTTTCAAATTAACCAGAAATATACAGGGTGTTGCATTTAAAAAAACACAAGTTTGGTCTGTATCTAAAAAACGGGACGCAATAAAAAATAATTTGCTACGCCAATGGATTCCACTTAAAAATATCTAAAACTTTCCTCTTTAAACTTTTTTGGTAGGTCTGAAAATAAAAAAGTTACAGGGCACTGACGAAAATGGCAAAATTTGAGAAATGCCCTGTATCTCAAAACCTAAACAAAGTAGACCCGATCTGATTTCGCCATTAAGTCAAACTAAAAAAAGTAGCTCGAGGATGTGCAAGCGGTTTTGTTGCGCATCTTGTAGTTTTCGAGATACCCTGGATTCCCATCAAAAATGGACTGCTCTGTACATCTTAGGTTCCTAAGATGTGCAGTGGCACATCTTAGGCACATCTTAGTCCTACAGAACCCATCTTAGGTTTCTAAGAATCCTAAGATGGGTTCTAGGAAAACTTGATACTGAAGACTGTCCAGTTTTCGGGGAAGTTAAGTATCTAGGGGTAACACTGGATATGAAACTTACATGGAACCCCCATTTGGAATAGTCATCGACAAGGCGAGACGGACATACACAACGTGTCCATCGCCGCTTGATAGGGAAAACTTGGAGACTAAAACCGAAGATATTACGCCTCAATGAGATTCAGAATAGTTTATGGTGGTCTGGTATGCTGGCTTAAGGTCACCCAGGTCACTGAAATAATAGAAAATCTGAACAAGATTCAGAGGTTGGCCTGTGTAGGTATAACTTGAGCCACTCCAACAGCTGTGTTAAAAGTTCTACTAAATCTACCACTACTAAAGATGCAAGGGTAGCAACGTCCCCAATCAGGAATAATAATTCTTGGGCAAGTAGTTCTCAAGGAAGGAGATATTCTAAGATAAGATCTACATTGATGTCAGAACCTATATTAGAGATGATATCTGACAGAATGATTGCAAAGTTTGACCTTCGCAAGCCATTCGAGGTTCAAATACAGAATCCTAGTGAATTGGAGTCGAAGTTAAATTCCCTGGAGGCTTGCAGCCTTGAGTGGTTCACAGATGGCTCCGAAACGTTCACAGGACTAGGAGATAATCCTTGAGAACTACGAATCTACTAGACGTGCTGAAAGAGGCATGTTATTAATCGGTCGCGTTCCCCTCAGGAACGACTTACGTTGCTGACTACGACTAACTGCATTCAGTGTTGGTATGACGGAAACCTGGACACCTCATTAGTTAGGGGGGTAGCCATACATTAACTGATGTAAATCTCTCATATTAAAAACAAACTGACTTTCTTCTTATCCTAGCAACGCACGCCAGGTTGTTTGCCAACCCAATCCTGCGAAAGAGGCTTAATAAAACATTGTCCGGCATTCGAACCCACAGTCTCTGCATTGAGAGATCAAGGCATTAAATTCTGAGCTACCAACTCGACACCGTAGACCCTCTAGGCATATTTTTTAAGTAGGTAATTAAAATTTTGAATTCGGAATTAAACTTTACGGAAACATTACATATGTCTGGTTTTGAAACAATGAAATATGCTGAGATTAAGAACCTAAGACCTAAAAAGAGAGGGAGTTAGTTTTACGTGGACAACACCTAAGAATTGCGGCTAAGAAATTGTTCCTGAATAATTGTTTTAACATTATTTGCAATAACAATGCCTCTGTATCTTTGGGATCCAAATTTAAAATGTTACCTTCGAAACAATGAACTGTAGAATGACCGAAATCACCCTCGTTCAGTGACTTCAGCCGCCACAAACAACGCATTATTTTTTGACCGACTTTCCAATGTCAAGTTTAATGTTCTTACGTAAAATTATAAACAAAACTGAGTTACGTGCTTAGGTCAGTATTTTGTCTAAGGTTGCCCGTTCGTATAAAAACTTATACTGGGTACAAGCCTCACCAAACACATTTCTCAACTTGAAGTGTGGAAATGGGTAACACAAGACTGATTTTTTGTTTGCTAGTGGTAGCTGGTGCTTGGGTAAGTACGGAAATATAATTTAGTTAATAGTTTAATTTAATTTTGACATTCAAGTTAACTATAAAATCGAAAGTGTAATAGAAAATAGCTATATTGTGCTCGACGAGTGTTTCACTCATTATGTTAACATCACTGGAAAGTGTCTACAACAGCAATCTGTCTTAGGACTAAAATGTAATACTAAAAAATATATAAAAGCCAATAGATGTCCTAAATTAATAAAACCATAGTTTGGGACGTTGGAGATAATATTGTTATCTGCAATAGAACACCCCGTATATGTTTACAAAGTAAGAAAGCTTTATAAAGGATAGTCCTTTTAAAAGTGGTGAAAAAAGTAGTGGAGGAAAAAATTTAAAAGTGGTTTTATCTCGTTGTTAAAGAATGACTTTATTAAAAAAATTTAAAGTATTAAATAATGTTTTAGTATAAATAGCATGTTAAAATATAAATTATTTTTAAATGTATATCCATTTCTAAGGTGTCAAACTGTTGGTTAACATCAGTTGTCATTTTTATTCATTTAAATTTCCGTTGTAAATTGTACCTGTAATGTAGAGTGTGTGTGCATCTTTAGTTATTTTTTGAGTAGTTTGCCCCACTTCTGAAAATATAAAAAAGTTAGAAAATAGAATCAGAACAAAAGGATCCGTTAGGCGTTGGTTATTAAACTTAATTTTGTCCAACCAAAAAGAAAATTCTGTTAAATTTCTGTCACACTAACTTTAAACGTTTTGTTTCCAGGCTAAACCCGACGATGGATGCGATCTAAACCTAAAATCGATTTTCCGCACCCCAAAGGACTTCTCAAAAGTAAACTTCGACCACTTCGAGTTGTTAGAAAGGAACAATTTCGACGATGAGAGCAAATCCGCCCCCAGTACTAAAACAGAAACTATCGACTTAACCAAAACTGACGACAGGCCTTCTAAACCCACCGCTAATGCCCAAGTGATGCTCAGAATTGGCGGGGAGGATATTCACGATTGCAACCGCGTGGTCTTGCACAGCCAACCACCTGTAATACCAAAGAGCGCAGATCGTCCCATGTATCCAGAATATCTACCTCAACTAAGCTCGAACGATATTCGCTATCCTTGTTATTCTCCTCAAACTTACTACCACTATTACCCTACGCCTCCCACAGCTTATCCAGGGGGTTACTATAACCCAGGAACCATTCCGAATTATATGCCTTCTTCTTACCAAACCATCAATGGTCAAATGGTGCCAACTGAGTTTATACCAAGTAAGATTTATTTATTTTTCTTTAATCTTCTTCTTAATTGTACGAGAACTAAGCTTTATGTAGTTACTTACCTTATAATAATATAGAGTTAAGGATTTTTTATCATTTTCTTTTATTAAGACTATTTTTTTATTTTAGAAGCCCCTCAAGCTGCAACAGAAACGACCGAAGTAAAAGAAAATTATGAACCCTCAAGATCTATTCCGAATTATATGCCTTCTTCTTACCAAACCATCAATGGTCAAATGGTACCAACTGAGTTTGTTCCAAGTAAGATTCATTTATTTTTCTTTTAATTATAAGGAGTATATCGGGGAGTTTTCGGAAAGGCACTATTTGCACAGAACCAAGTCTTATGTAGTTACTTACCTTATAATAATATAGAGTTAAGGATTTTTATCATTTTCTTTTATTAAGACTATTTTTTTATTTTAGAAGCCCCTCAAGCTGCAACAGAAACGACCGAAGTAAAAGAAAATTATGAACCCTCAAGATCTATTCCGAATTATATGCCTTCTTCTTACCAAACCATCAATGGTCAAATGGTACCAACTGAGTTTGTTCCAAGTAAGATTCATTTATTTTTCTTTTAATTATAAGGAGTATATCGGGTAGTTTTCGGAAAGAGCACTATTTGTACGAGAACTAAGTCTTATGTAGGTACTTACCTTATAATAATATAGAGATATATTTGGCACTTACTACTTTTCCCATATCATTCGTCGTTTCTTCAACATATATGGTGTTCTGAAGAGAATTAAAGTTAGAAACCGATGTATGTTTGATGGTGTTGCTGATTTTTTATCATTTTCTTTTATTAAGACTATTTTTTTATTTTAGATGCCCCGCAAGCTGCAACAGAAGCGACCGAAGTAAAACAAAATTGTTTAGAACCACCAAGATCTATTCCGAATTACATGCCTTCTTCTTACCAAACGATCAATGGTCAAATGGTACCAACTGAATTTGTTCCAAGTAAGATTTATTTATTTTTCTTTTAAATATAAGGAGTATATCGGGTAGTTTTCGGAAAGGGCGCTGTTTGCACCAGATCTAAGACCAGCTATATCTTCTATACAGCGCTAAGGAGCACATACTGCTACTATCTTGACCTATAAAATTTATTTATTGTGATTGCTAGTTTAAGTATAATTTTTTTAATCAATTATTAAAATTATTAATTTTAGATTCTCCGAAACCTGCCACAGAAGAGACTGAAGGAAGAGAAAACTGTCTGGAAGCCCCAGGAACTATTCCAAATTATATGCCTTCTTCTTACCAAACTATCAATGGTGGTCAAGTAGTACCGAGCGAGTTCGTTCCCAGTACGTATTTTCTTAAATTATTAAGAATTAAGAATAGATTAAATAATTTTCGGTACAATGGATCATTTTTGCTTTTACTCTTTTATATTATAAAGTCGATTCAATTGACAACTATTAATATTATGTTTTAATTTTAGAAACCCCAGAAAGAGTAATACAAAAAATTGAGGAAGGGGTATATTTGATAGAACCCTCAGGAGAAGACACAGCAGTACAGACAGAAAATGCAAATCCTCAATTGACTTTAGAAAACACTAATACATGCATCAATGAAGTTCAGCAAGTAGGAATAGTAGACGTACCAAAAGAACCTTGTAACGCCCCTGAAGAAAAAATTTACATAACAAAACCAGAACCTGAACCAACCGCAGCAGAAACATCTTGCACAGTTCCACCCATTAAAGAAGTTTCAACTCCGGAATGCATCAATATTAAGAATATTCATACCACTACAACGCATCCTAACTCTCTGCCTCCCAATCTAGCTTATGTTGAAGTAAATTTATCAGACTTAGGTAAGCATTGTTCCGATACATCCAAAGACAACATTGGCACTTTCGAACACGAGTTTTCACAGAAACACCCACATTTGAAAACCTATCCAGTGGTTAAGCATGAAGAAACCGTTTGTACCGCACCTCAAGAAGAAATAGTTGCTACCAAGTATATTAATTTCAATAACCATGCTTCATGTGATTCCTGTAATCAAGAGAGAAACCCAAATATTCCATATGGCCAAAGATTTTCTAAAGATGTAGACTCCTTATTTGAAATTGTAGATAATAGACCAGCTATTCAGGTACCGTCCACCCTTTGCAATGAAGCTGCTCAGATAAATCAGAAGAGAATCACTTCAATAGTTCCTGCAGTGGAAGAAGTGGTTGAAGAAAATAACCCGTGCCGTGTAACTATTGAACCGCCTTGTCTACTCAAGGAAGAGGTTCAAGAAAGCATTCCAAGTAGAGAAACTGTCTCCACCATTGAGTCGCCTTGTGAGAGAAAAACAGCCCATATACAGCATTCAGGTACAGCTGCAGTGCCACCAGTAACACATTATCAAACTCAATGGTCAACACAAAATTTACTTGTACCACAATGGTTTAAAAAGCCTCACCCAAGCCCTGAGACTTTTACTGTAGTCCAGCCACCCTGCGCGAAAATAGAAAAACCTACCCTGAATTCAGCTGTAGCAGCAACAGTAGGGAATTGGCAAAGCTTCTGGCCCACACAAACCGTTGAACAACCTTGGCAACAAAGAGAAGTGGTTCAAACCACCCATTCGTATCCTGGAACTGTTGAGTCTCCCTGTGCGACCCAAAAAGTTTATCCAGTAGCCAATTCATATTATGATATACTGAATGTGTTCAAGAAAATCGCTGCGACAGCACCCGCCGGAACAACCTTTCAAGCTGAGTGGCCGACACAGCAGACTTTCCCTAAACCTTGTCCGTTAAGAAATATAGTACAGAAAACTAGTCCATGGCCTCAGACCACCGCTGTGTTGCCTTGTGCTTCCAAGAATGTAAAAGAACCTTTAGTTTATAGCTCTGGCTGCAGCAAAAAAAGCGACTCACATTATTCGGTTGAGTTAACCAAATATGGAAACGAACAGCCCAAGGTATATGTCGATGGATGCAAGGCAACGTCTGGTTCTGGTTACTATGGAAATCCTGTTGAAACGGTCTATTATAAACAACCTACTGTTGTTGAAACTTTAAGGAATTCTAATCCTTTAATTTCAGTGGCGGAGCATGCCAAATACATAGAGCCCTCAAGAGAAGTTTCAATAAAAACTCACCCATTTTTACCAATTTTAGGACCTTGTAACCTACCATGTTCCACCGCCCCTGGGAATTCATGGCCAACGGTTATCTCCAACTATGTTACACATCAACACAAGACTGGGGAACCACACATTTACAAAATTGTAGCGAAATATGACATCGTTCCTAGGGGAGACATTAAGCCTCTTAATATTCCTGATTTGGTGCCTACCAATCAGTATTTGAAAGTTAACGTGCCCACTACCCCTCCTAGACATGTTTGCCGAGAGTTTGTGCCTTCAGATCTAGTGCCATTCATAAAAAATGTGTATTATATACCCGGGTGGCCATTTTTGAGAAATGTCCCTGTTCAGAGAGAGGTACCGTTAGCACCAAATTATACTCCTGTTTGCAGGACTTGTGCCAAGTACAGAGGAGAGCTGGCTGAATTAAGCTCTGCAATATAAGCAGTTTTACTTATTTAGTGAAAATGTTTTTTTGTTATGAAGTTTTTGTTTTGCTTACTTAACTACTTTTTGTTGTATTGAAAAATGTTGTATTTATTTATCTAGTTTTATGGCTTTTTTTATGTAAATATTAATTTTATTCGTTAATAAATTTTTTATTTGAAATTTAAAAGTTTTTGTTATATTTTTCTTTTAAATTGTCGGTCAAAAAAGTTTTAAATTTCCCGCTGTAAGATATTCCAGTTTAATTTCCATGTACAAGTAATATGCAGCAATGAAAATCGACACATCTTCATTTAGTTTGCAGTTATTTACAAGCAAAATATATTTTTTCATCAATATCATTATCCACAAAGTCATCAAGAGCAATATAAAGTAATAATAAATGAATAGAAAATGTGAAAAACTTGAAGAGGTATAAACAAAATAACAAAGAATATACCAAAAAGTAAGCAAAGAGCAGCAACAGAGATATATTTTCTTGCTAACACATTACGCTTATTGCCGTACCATTTTGGTGATATGTCACTTACTATTAGATATAGATCCATTAACTCCTATATCAATATATTCGTTAGGGATTTATTCATCCAAATAAGTTAACATATTTGTAATTTAAAAAACCAAAAGTGTGGTTTATATTTGATTTACAATGTATCTTCCTTTTTGCAATTTCTTCGGATGCTTTATTGGAAAAAATATTGGAAATGAAAAATTAAAAAATAAATACTGTGTGAGCAAAATATAATAAAAAAAGTTTCTTTAATAACCTTTATTGCTTATAAATGTAAAAGAAGTACAAAATTTTATTTTTAGGAAATGTAAAACGTTGTGATTAGCCTTTCGTTCCAGCTCCTATAATCAGATTTTCACTAGGGGGCAAATAACATAAACGAAGTGGTTCATTCGAAAAAAAAACTTTAAATAAAATAAAAGAAGTACTAATAGGTTTCCAAGTCAAACTAGCTTCGTGTCTAAGAGGTTTAAGATTTGCCATGTTGAAAGTAAGAAGCTGAAGATGGAGCTACTTTGGCTTAGAAACCTAGTTTTTGCGCCTACAATGTGTGAAGAAAAAATAAGGCTGTTGTCTATCTACGCATGGATACCGGAACCGGAAGACTAGTCACTACCATTACGGAAATGAGGCGTATTAAAATTATTTTTCTCATCTAAATAACCGGACACGCGGCATATCATCCAAGATAGGTATGGGAAAATTCGGCAGCTTCTCCAGAAGGTCATCCATTTGTCCTCTAATTTCCCTAACTCTGTCGCTGTGGTCCTTCATTCTATTCAAGGCCACTTGTGAGGAAATGTAACTCATGTTCACCATCTTATTAAGAAAGCTCAAAAAGGGGTCGTCGTCTTCTTTGAACACTGAAAAGGTGTCGCCACTTGAGCTGGAAGAAAATTGGCATTTGTTACTATATATGAGCAACATATCCAGTGGGTTTCCGCTATAACTTGTGCAGTACATTTTCTAGTCAAAACATTAAGCTAAAAACATTTTAAGTTGGGGTTGATGTAACAGAAAGTTAAACAAAAAAGTTGCTACATATGGAATAAGTTACCATTTTCTAGGAAATTCAACATTCGAAGTAAGTACTTATACTTCATCGAGGTACACTGGGCTGCCACAAGTAGAAGATAACGTGTTATAATTCTGGCGCCCCACGTTGGGCGCCATAAATTTAAAGCATAGTCTTTTATTTGTAATAAAAGCTTTTATTTTTCACCAGACTTGTCTAATCCAGTGTGATCCTGGGTGTAGTATTAAACTACTGACAGAAGGATTTGATGCGCAACCCAGTTGAATCGAATTTTTTTGACAGCATGTTTTAGAGGGAAGATGCCGAATCTTGTTAATTTTGTGTTTAAGTGGCTATGAAGCGATCACGTAATACCAAATTCTGTTAAGTCTGAAGTGTCTAATTGTGAAATTATACAAGGTGGAGGGTAATATACAGTATATCAATTTTTTAAATTTTTTTGTTTCAAGTTGTTTGTTGTTTTGACTGTATTTCTCGGAAAAATTGCAGTAACAGTTTTTCGTTGTTTCCCGTATCTTAGCACTGTTTTTTCGGAAACTATTGCACTTGTTATATTGTACACCCTGTGCAGTGTGATCTGTCATAAATTCCCCAATATTTAAATGTCTAAAAAATGTTAATTCTTCCTAGAATCTAGCCTACAGTTTGACAAAGATAAATAGCTGAAATTTTATTCAAACTTTCGGTTATGGCAGATCTCAGCAACATATTTTCATAACTTGGACTAAAATTTCTTAATTCTGATTGATTCTGAGAAATTACCCATATCTAATCATATCGTTTTAAATAAAATCATAACTTCATTTCTCATATTTATTTTTAGTTATTTTATGTTTTACCATAAGATTAAAATACTGTGTTAGGTACTCTACTATTATTGCTCTAATATTTTTTAAATAAAAAACTTCTGCCTTTACTATTTTTTACCTTTTTATTGGACCAATTTTTATGGGTATTTCTACTGGTTCATTGGTGGTAGTTTCTTCTTTCTCATCAGAGTCTATTATCTCTATGGCCTTAGAGGACACTCCACAAATCTAAAATAAAACATTTTAATATAATAAATAAGCAGATACGGTTTTAAAAATATATATTAACCGTCAAAACTAAGAAATTGTGTTATCATATATTGAATATTTAATATAATAAGTATCCTGTATTTAACATTCTTTTGATTTAATGGGACACCCTGTATTTTTCAATCGTATTCGATTCGTCTTTCTATTACCTGCAAAATGACATTTTATTTTTGAAATTTGGATGCGGCGTTGCCAAGTTAACTTCGAAAAACGCAATTTACAGGGGTGCACTAAAAAAATCGGCGAGAAGTTATCTTCAATGTACAAGTGAAGGTATTTTGCAGACACATAGTACTACCTATCTTCGTTTTTCATGGCTACGGTTCCAAAATCAGCATTTTTTGTACAAGAGTGTTTATCACAGGAGTAATAATTTATCAATTTTCAAACAGCTGAAATTCCCTCTATTTTCTCAAAAACTGCTCAAAAAGTTTAGACATGACATTCAGAGGAAACAAATTAAAGATATTTATCTGTCCTATTCAATGGAGGCAAGAAATACAGGGTGTTCCATTTGAAAAATTGAGTTTCAGCTGTTTGAAAATCGATAAATTACTACACCTGTGAAAAACACTGTACAGAACTGTAGATTTCAGAACTGTAGCGATGAAGAATGAAGATATTACCAGATGTCTGCAAAATGCCTTCCCTTATACATTGAAGATAACTTCGCGCTAATTTTTTCAGTGTGCCCCTGCAAAATGCGTTTTTGGAAGATAACTTGGCAACGCCGCATCCGAATGTCACAAATAAAATATCATTTTGGAGGTTAAAGAAAGGCAAATCGAATAAGACTGAAAAATAGAGGGTGTTCGATTTAAAAAATATAGGTTTGGTTCACCTCTCTGCACTGGATCACCCTGTATGTTCTACAATAATTTTAACTCTGATAGCTCTTTATATAGCTCTGAGCGGTGTACATAATGCCCTAAAACATTTCACACAAATTAAATCTCTTTAATATTAGCAATTGTTCGAATTTCAATATAAATATTAATATAATCAAGAATTAGAATGTTCCGAAATTTTGTTCTGCAAATAAATATAAAGAACGTACTGTATTGATTTGTTATTCCACACGATTGCCGAAAAAATAGTGTACTCAACACGCCCGGAAACAATTTTTTTGGACTCACAGACTTCCAGGACTCGCCTACATCTCATCCTGGAATCTTGTCTACCCGTCCAAAAAAACAGTATTTTCCGGACTTGTTAAGTAAATTACTATTATCTCACACTCACATAAATTTTATTTTACCAGTTGCTATACACTTTAAGGTTTCTTGAATCCCCATCAAAAACCGATCACCTCATATAATGAGAACTTACCATAATCTGAGTTACTAAATATCCAGCCACAAATAACTTCCACATTGTATTGTATAAATTATGCACTGATCTATGAGGAAGATATTAACAGTGCTTAATAAGCAAAAGTGTTATAATTTGAATCAGAGGTAACCTTGCCTATGCTTCTTGCAAGGTATGTGTTTAATGAACAATAACATACTTGGTAGCTTTTACATGGTAAAACTATTACAACAATTAAAACACAGCATTATTAGCATTATTCTAATTAATGACTGAAAGCAATATTTTAATGTATTATTCTTGTCTTTTGTAATAAAAAACATACAATTAAGTAATTATATATACCTTTGATGTCACCCAATGACTTATAGGAGGTGACTAGGTATAGTAATTCTGGTCTAAAGAACACGATGGCCGTGATATACATACTTATCAATACTATATCAATTACGTATCAACCGTGAAAATGTATGAGTTTAGCACAGTGGCACACCCAGGGGGTCAAGGGGCCATGCCCTACCTAAGATCTTAAGGAAACCCTTGCAACCGCGCGTAGTTTATTTATTTCAGAAGACTGATTGTCAAAAACGACCATGAAATGTCTTCATCAATAAATATTACATATATACTGGATACTGAAATAATATTTAATTTAAAGTTAAAATGTATAGTCTTAAAATATTATAATGGATAGAAGATAATAACATATCTTCAAGTCTTCTTTGAAAAATGTTTTTTTATATTTTAAGAATTATATACTTTGTATGTCTTGAAAGGGGGTTGGAATCTTTGGTGTGAAGATAGCACTGACGTAGTTTTCCACATAACACGAAAACACTGTACTTCACCCGACGCCAATCAAGTTGACATTATCTAGAGATGATTAAAACTAAATCTATGCTAACACTATGTCCTATTTACACCTACACTATTGTTACGGTTCAGTGAACCATTGCGACGGCTCAGCGAACCATCTCCATGGATCAGTGATCCGAGATTTACTAACCAATGAAGCGGTCTGTATGGGATTGGCCCTCTGTCATTATTGATACTATTTTTCCACTTTGCAATTTCCAAACTCTCAAATGAATCCAGCCGTTCGGAATTTGTTACATTCCAACAATTTTCCAATTTCAATTTGTGGAATCCAACAAATTCCAGACAGCTGGATGCATTTGAGGGTTTGGAAATTGCAAAGTGTAAAAATAGTATGAATAGGGCCAAGGGCCAATCACCTACAGCCTTTTTTATTGGTTAGGAAATTCGGCTCAACGAGCTGTCAAGACGGTTCACTGAGCCGTCACGACGGTTCACTGAGCCGTCACGACGGTTCACTGAGCCGTCACGACGGTTCACTGAGCCATCACGACGGTTCGTTGAGCCGTCGCAACGGTTCACTAAACCGTATCAATAGTTTAGGTGTAAATAGGCCATAGTGTTAGTATAGGTTTTTGTTTCTATTTTAGAAAATATTGTATTGTTTCTTTTATATTTATTTTGGATTCGTATAAAATTTATCTGTTAATTTGTTAAGTATATTTTTTTAACAAGCACAGATACGACACAAATACATTATTCTTTCTTTTTTACTTATTATATGAATACCCAATTATCTGAAGCATTGCCCCCAAATTTTTTCTAGATTCACCACTGGTTTAGAAGATGATTTCTGAAACTCATTGACTCATTGTAACTCATGAAGAATGGATTATTTTATTATTTGGCAAATAATCAAGTTGTCTTAATTCGCATATGCATCCCAGGAAATAAATTTGTATAATCATAATTATAGACACTGATATTATAAAAATAAATACACTGGGTAAAAATGTAGTTGAATTGTTTGAATTTTAACTTCGGTTACTAATTTTTCTAAAGAAATATCTTATTTAGATTATTAGTGTTAATTTGTCGAAAGTATTTTAGCCACTGGTTGCGAAAATATTGGCGATGCATCCCTAAATACAGTAAATGCCGCTCTGTCGTATAGAATTATACAGTTCGTCCCAAAATCATGGAACAGAATTAATATTTTTTTCTAATTGAGATTACAAAAAAAAAAAACGCTGAAACAGGTGAATTGGTATATATAAATTCAACTTTTCTGCAATGCAAAAATCCTCACCAACAATCTATGAGTTACAAATAACTTCGCATAATAATGTTCCACATAATTTTGTAAAACCGTGTAAAAGAAAGATACATTATCTTGAACCAAGTCCGGCTGTTAGTAAAAGAGATAAGAGACTGACCTAAGTGATAAGAAACAGTTAACAGGACGAAGTTCACTTATGTGTACCAATCTTGGGTCGTTATCTTTGTATACTTCGTATATAGTTCATTTCAGATTACTGTTGGCCAGTGTCCATATGCAGTACTAAAGAAATACAGAGAGTTCCAGAATCATTGTCCGTGCCGCTTCATAATGAGTTTTTATGTGCCGCCTTTCTATTTTTAGTATCTGCACTAGAATCATGAGCGCAGGCAAGGGAATTTACTGGTTTGATTTGATTTGCTCCATGCCATGGTACGTCAGTAAATATAGGTTATGTTAAAAATAAAATAAAGACAATTTATTAAAAATAATATAGTTATTATTTTGTATTATTCTATTCTTATGTATCACCAGTATAACCTATTCAAACTGTAAATTGTGGAGCGTTAAAAAACATTAATTTATGGTTCTTATATTAATTTCAACATTAATTTCAATATTAAGAAATACAAAATTACCAACCTGATTTAGGACTCTCTGAAACTGTATAGTATTGAAAAATACTCTTTTAAACGCCAATGATACTTCAGTAAAACAATTTAAACACGAAAAATGCCAAACGCCACTGAGTCAAACGTCAAATGCTGTCAAATATAAAAATTCTCAAATTGACAGTTAAAAAGAAAGTAATTTTAGCAAATGGATATAAATTTTGATTATATTCAAGATAGGCTGCGTTCTCGTACCGGACAATCATTCTGGAACCCTCTGTATAAGGATAAAACGTCATAATTTATATCAAAAATAGATAAGGCCGGATTTCATAATACAAAACAAAATAAAGGAGATTTAGCTAAAGTTGCCTTCTAATACTAAAATACTATTATTGAGAGAATGGAGTCTTACACCAATTTCTGTAGTATACAGGGTGTCTATTTAAAAACGAGTAATGCTCTGTAAGTATAGACCTAAAAAAGATATAAAAAATTTCTCAAAACCGTTTCTAGGGTATGTGAGGGGAATCAGTACGACCACAAAAATGACCTTCACTAAGCAACCCTTGGGGCTGTAGCCACCCCTCCTAAATTTTTTAAATTGCAACACCCCCTTTGTGATACCTCATTGGAAAGCTCTTGGAAATTGGTATTTAACAGTACTAAACAAAATACTTCTTAATAGTTTAATTTTTGAGAAATACGAAAAATAAATTTTATAATAATTTATTCCAATTTCTCGTTATAAATATCAAATTAAATCATTTGGTGCAAATAAAGTTGTAAAAACATTCGTAAAAAAATTGGAGAACACAAAATAATTCTAACAAAAGTATAATAAACAAAGAAGCATAAATAAACAAATTGTTCAACAACAATCAGAACACTTTAATTTTTAGGTTTTTAAATTAATGGGAGTTATTTTGAGCATTTACTTTAAAGAGCTATAAATTGAATGCACTAGAATTGGCACACATCTTCACTAATTCAAACCTTTTTGTCTCTCACCGTCAGGCCAAAGTCAACTTATTAAATAGTCCATTAAATTCTGTAGAGAGATAGGCCCATTCAACTTTGAGGGAACTTCAATTAGTCTGGTCAATCTGAACCTGTTCACCGTTTAGAAGATGGCAGTACAGGTCAAAATTGAACGTGCCACCCTGTATATATTTAAACGAAAATGTGTACCTTGAATTATTGATACATATTTTAAATATCCTACAATAAATGTTGAGTTAGTGTTATATTCTTTAAATATAATGGTAGTTTCCATACAGCTGATGTCAGAAAAAAAATTAACACTATTATTACTTACTTAATTTAATAAAAACAAAGGTTTATTTGTTATAAACAAAACCAGTACCTAGTGGAATATTTTCAGTCTAGAATGTTTCATAATTTCCCGGATTTAAATGAACATGCGGCTGGTCGAAACGGATAATTCTGTTGAAACACACTATACCTACTCGAATGTATTTAAATTGTATTGTACGCTTCTCAGCGTTATTATATATCGGTCCGTGTTGCGGTTTGTGTCAGTTTAAATTTTTTAGCACGCCAGTTCCTCATAAAATGGCATTCAAGATGGGCTTTGTATTTTTGTTGGCGTTCGTGATGTTGCAGGTAACATTTTTTAATTTTCCGTGATAGTTTTAGAATACAGGAAAAATAAATACCAATTTTCAAACATTCATTTTAAAGTTATCTGTCATGTCAGACGTCTTTGCTACCTCAATGCTCAATTTTTAAAATAATTGTCAAAATGATATGACAATCTTTTATATAATGTCTGCAACTTATTTGTGGTGCATTCATTGTAGTTTCTTTTCATTGTAGTTCTAATTTCCAATACCATAGTGATAATAAAAATTAGTTTAACTTGCAGTATTTATTGTTTCCATATAACTGGTTGTTTGTTTTCACATATTTGTTCTTCTATTGATTTAAAAAAGAAGCACCCTGCTTTCAGGGATAAAATAAAAAATAGTATTTTCTACTGGATATAAGTTATTTACTACACTATTTAATAATCTGTATATAACTATATTTTGGTCAGTTAAAATTTTTATAAATTAAGAAATTTTAAATTAACTTTCAGACAAACAATATTTAAAATAATCAACAAATTAAGTATGGAAATATTGGCTATATTTAAAAAGTGCTCCTCTGCTAATATTATATTTAAAAATTTCAAAAATTATGGATTTTTTTAACAACTTTGACAAAATTAGAAAATTTAGGTTTGCAGGATATCATAGTGGTCGTCTTTCTATTTTATTCAATTATTTTTGCTTATATAACTACTAAAACCATTTTAAAATTGAAAAAAAGAATGTTTCGATCATCAAGCATAACAAATAGTGTTATATTTGTTACAGTTTACATTGTTTTATGATCAATAATATGAAATGACTGGCAAACAATTGACCTTGATTAGATACATACATGTGGCTTCTATTTTCAATAATTTATTCTTGCTATTCTGAAACAATCTCATAAATCTCTGTAAAGAATACTTCGATCGTCCTACATTTGTTGAGAATTTTGCTACACTTCTGAATAAGTATATAAACAGTGTGTCCTACCGAAAACTCCTTCGTTCGATTATGGAAAAACTATAATGAGGAAAATTTGACAATTTGGTACACACAACATTAAAAATAAGGCTAACTTTTCATAAGGTTGCTATTCCGAAAATTTGTAGTTTTCGAAATATTGGCAATTTAATAATAATTTCCAGCATGATTGTTGATCAATTTTAGCAAGTTGGTGAAAGAAACATTTATTCAGCACTTGATTGTTTTCTAACGCCATCGTGGCCAACTAAGTGTAACTGAACTTAAAAGCCGTAACATTTTTGTAATAGAGAAGTATTAAATTGCCAATATTTCGAAAATACAAATTTTCGGAATGTGACAACCTTTTGCAAAGATAGCCTTATTTTTAATGGTGAATAAGATAAAATTATAAAAACAGGGAATTTTCATTTAAGACATTAACTTTTGACAGTTTTTTCAGTTTTATTTTTATTCTGTTTTGAGCACCCTGTGTTAATAATTATCAAAATATTATACAGAGTCTGCTAAAGTAGGTGCCTTTCTATATAGAAACAAACCAAAATTAAATAATAAAGGCTTCTGTACAGGCAACATTGATAATTATTTTTAATTGATAAAATTTAAATTATGTCAAAAACGGTTAAACTTAGGTACTTGTTCATAAAAGCTATACAAACCAAGGCGAGGTGTTTTCTAGAAGACGTACCATCCCTTGGATAGGATGTAAAGCCGGAGATCCCTTGTCTATGAAATGATATACAGATAAATGATTTCTAATCTGCTACAAAAGTGGAGGGGGGAGGGGTTCGGCAAAATTTCCAGGTTAGGGGTTGCTCGTCTCCTGGTCGCCTCGTCAATGATTGGTATTGGTCTTAGTTGCGGAAATAAACCGAGAAAGTATCAGTATAATATTTCTTCCAGTCTTTCAGCTAACTTTTGAACGGAATAAATTAGATACTCCGGACAAAAACAGAGTCACATGGCCGCAAGTTTACAACTGTTTAGAGCAAAATTCAAACAGAAATATTAAAAGATGGTGCTAGGACGCTGTCAACACTAAAACCTCAAATGCAATTGTGGTCATGTGATACATCCTTTGAATCGTGTTCGAGTTCTCTATCCAATGATGATATCATATATAAATTTTGTATATTAAAAACAGCATTTATGAACGAATAGGTTCCCAAGTGATTTGTATCCCAAATATATAAAAAAAGTACCAATATACATCATTCATATTCACTTGTAACAACCTCTGGTAAAGCTATTAAAAGAAGAATAATACAATGATATATTTAAAACAATTGTAAATAGATCTTATCCGAAATCGATCATTTATGTACTGTACAGTGTACAGGTCTTTTATGTGTTATGTTCAAATAATATAATCAAATATGTTACTCATCAATTTCAAGGACATATTTTATTGCATTTACAACTCATTTATTAGAAATTGGCTGACTTCTGTTAAGTATCATCGAATGTGTTTCAAATGAATGTGTTGAAAGAAACCATTTGCAAATTTTAAAGAAGTAGGTACAGTAGTACAGGCACCTATGGGGGTATTTAGAGGGTTTTTAGTTTTATGGTATACCTACCATGCAATAAGTCAAAGGAAAGGAGCTTTCTTGAAACTTTCATGAACAGTCGCAGTGATTTAACAATTTCAGATTGAAATTGTGACAGAATTCTGAGAATGATTATCTCAGCTAAATTTGTAATAGTGACCTTTCCACCTCGTTTATCTGAATAATTTTTTTATGTATATTTATTTCATATATATCATTATATCGAATAAAAAATTTTATGGTCAAAGGTTTTGCCTAACATTCACACGTGTTAATTTTATTTAGAGAATGTTCTACATATATTTATTATTTGTTTTGATAGAAGAAGCATAAAGATTAACTTATTTTATTACAATAAAATTTATAAGAAAATATGAAGAACTAGTACCTAGACCCATATAATTTCTATATACTATCTAGCTAATATAGGGTGTACAATTTTTTCTGATGGAATGCCTTGTAAATATATAAAACTTTTATAAGTAACTTCATAAAGGATGGAAACCTAATAGGTTGAAATACGGTAGTAGAGTAGGTTCTATCTTGGGGCGGGGGGGGGTTGGAACCCCCTAACCCCCTTTATCTACGGCCCTGAATGGAAACGACTGTGTTGTTTGATGTTAAGGCTGGTTTACACTCGTGTGGTGACGGTGCATACAGTCTGTCTATACAGGGCGTCTCGAAATTAGTGTGCAATACTTTACCAGTCTGTTCTATGGTCAAAAAAAGGAAGTTTTCTTCATATAAACATATTCATATTCATATAAATATAGTTGAAAAGAGAATTAAAAGACCTTTCATGTGAGAGGTTACTTGACCCCTATTCCCTATTTAAAATTTTGACATTTGTGCTGAGGGGGAGGGGGTAGATGTTGCCACGTCAAATTTGGTAGCAAAATAGTATTATATATATGAAAATATGTTAAGCAAAAATCCACCTGTCTCGGGATTTCTCTGGAAACAAAACAGTAACGGAGTTACTCAGGGTGGCTCGTTCTCATTGAAATGCTCTGATTTATATATAAATGTGATATATCGTTGTTATAGTAGATCCAAGTAACAAACACGTTATAAAATAGTAATATACGATAAATAGCAATATAAATAGCCGTTTACACCTGTGAAAAGTTTAAGTTAGCTCAATAAAAAGTGTATAAAATTGTATCTGTATCAGTAGATGTTCCTATTTATGATAAAATGATACGGGAATTAGTTATTGTTACTGATAATGTTAAATACTTATAATTAAACTTAATTTATTATAGTCAAGTAAGGGTCCTAACTATTAAGAATACTAGGAACGTCACGTCCAGGAAACACTTAATTAAATTAATAGTCTGTTATTGTTTTCATAGCTCAAGTATTAAAAAGGAAATATGACGTAGGTATCTAGTTGTCTACGAAAACTGATTTTATCTGGATGTTTTAATGTCGCAATATCTTCTTGCTCTAGCTTTAATTTATTTTGTTGCCTTTATTTGACGAGCAAGGCGAGTCCCTATAAAATACCAAAAAAAAAGACTAGGTTCTAAGCATATTTACAATATTTAGTGTATACAGGGGGTTAGTTAAACAAGCGGCAAAAATTCAAGAGGTTATTCATTGGACTATTCTAAAGATATTTTACCCTTTGATGATTTTTGAAAAAGTGCTTTGTTGCGAAGATATAGGGCGAAAAAAATTTTCAACAAATCCTATTTTGGTATTTTTCACATTATTAATGTAGGTGAAATAAAAGTATGGCGTACTACACTGGACGTAACAAGTAAAAGACATATAAGAAAAAGGAGTTATTTTTTCTTACCAACATCCCGTGATACTTCGGAGTGTTTATTTTGTATGTTTTTGTATGTTGTGCTTTTGTAGTTTGTATGTGTCGCAATTGATTGATTGACGTTTGACTAGTTGACGTGTAAACCGTTGTTAGTGAAGTCCTCTATCATGGCTCGCTATATGAATGCCGCGATGGCTGACATGCATTTTATTTATGGACTTGCTGATGGCAATCCATTAGAAGCTAGGCGACTGTACATTGAACGATTTCCTAACCACATTGCTCCCGATAGAAAAATCTTTCAAAGTATTCATCAACGTCTTTGAGAAACGGGAACATTGAACCGAAGTGGAGGACCAGGAAGGCCAAGAACTGTAAGAACGGTAGACGTAGAAGAGAATGTGCTGGACATGACCCCGGACATAAACCCCCTGGATTATTTCTTGTGGGGCCATCTAAAGTCATTAGTTTATACTAGGCCAGTGGAAGATGTGGACGATTTAAGAGATCGGATAATTGATGAGTGTAACTCAATAAGAAACGACCCTGGTGTTTCTGGTTGAACTCCTGAAAGAGTTCGGGAGTCTATGAGGAGAAGATTGGATGGTCGCATCCGAGCTGGAGGTAGCCATTTTGAACAATTCTTGTAGGTTCAGAAATGTTACATGTAATTTTTAGTAATAAATTGTTATTTGTTGAAAATTTTTTTCGCCCTATATCTTCGCAACAAAGCGCTTTTTCAAAAATCATCAAAGGATAAAATATCCTTAGAATAGTCCAAGGAATAACCTCTTGAATTTTTGCCGCATGTTTAACTAACACCCTGTATAATTACATATAAATACGTACTTATATTTTATTTGACAGTGTTCTGATTCATATAAATTATTTTTTTCAGTTGCTCACATGGGAGAGCCAAGCAACAGTTGTCCGGAGAGAAGCCCCCTCTGACGAAAAGAATGCCAGTCAAACCATTGACGATGCCATTCAGTCATTCAAGAGCGGTCTTGATGACTTGGTGAAGAATATTCAGGTAAGAAACAGACATGATTCCTACTCCAGTACTTAATTTTTCTAGCCTATCTTCTTTCAAAACAGCTTTTTAAAATTAAAGATTCGTGAGGAAAGAAAAGAAAAAAAATTGTAAATTTATAAATTACTAGTTTTATGTGACAAATTTATCTGTTTCTTGTTTCGTTGTTTTATTATTTGTTACTTAGATAAAATTTATTAATCTGAATATGAATTATGAATGCAACTATTATATTAACGTTTACTCTTGAAGTCAAGTTAGCTTTGGAATTTAAGGTCTTTTCTCGAAAATGTTGCTTTTTATAAAATTAATTTTATACTGGGTGTAGATAAAAGTCTTCCCAATGCTTAATAGAAGTAATTAGTTTATGAAAAGTTAAGAAAGGAATATGCAAACCGTTTTGCTTGATCTCAAACCGTTTAGATTTTACACGGTGTCAAAATTGCAAAAAATTATGTACATAACCTATAGTTTTTTCTATATCATTGAAATTTTACAGAAGTTCATTATTATGAATAGAATGTGACTTCCCCTTTCTTTGTTCCTTAAAAATAACTCATGAAAATGTCTAAAGTATAAACCAGATAATGACGCAATCAATTGATATTGATTGCATAGCTATAGTGAGTGACCCGCCCTTTGAGAATCAACACTAAGCTTTGCTTATGCTAGTAATATTATTTACTTTTATTTACTTACGTAAGTACGCCGCCGACGCGACGTCTATGACTTTTGACGGAAATGATCAGCCTTCTTTATAAATACATCTTACAGTAAAGACCAGAATTAAGCAAAGTGGAATGACCGGAAAAAGAGTAGATCTGTGTTGTCACATTTATTTCTAAAGTATTCTTATTTAAAATATGAAATGTATTAATTACCTTATTTACCCATTTTTTACTTGTCTTTAACATCCCTTATCCCTATTGTACTTTATTAAAGCAAACACAATGTTTAATACTGGTTTAATTTGTCTTTTACTGAATAATATCAATGCATTTCCGAATATGTGGCAACTGCGAAAGTCGTAAAGTTGACGACAAGCTGTTCATCCTTATTTAACATACATATTTTTGCATTTACGCTTTCTTTTCTCTGAGCTTCAACGACGTTGATTGGTCGAATCAGGAACCAACAAGCGACTGCGCTCGAGGTAGTAGGGAAACAGTGGCGTGATGTTGGGTTATTTCGCGCGCGTTTGTTAACGGTAAAAATTGTATATAAATTGATAATAGGTACCTATAATACATTTTTACATGTATACATTAGTTTTTTACAGTTTTCCACTGAAATTTTTCGGTAATTATTTACTTTATCGTAAAACTATCAAAATTTTCTGAAATTTTGTCTACCACCATTTTCGTAAATGCTGCTATTTTTCCTCAAAAACTACATTCGTTCACAAAAAATAACTTTAGATTTGTATTCAGCATATCCGAAAATAGGGGTATAGGCAAAATTTCAGGACAATTTGAGAGTTTTACGCTAAAGCAAATAATTTTTCACATAATGACAAATCTAAAAATGTCTATATTAACTAGACATTTTTAGATTTGTATTTTTTTTAGGGCATATTTCAGTTAATATATACTAGAAGTATTCTATAGAAAAGTATACGAGTATATATTAACTGAAATGTGCCCAATGGTAAAACAGAATACGCACGCCCATGGATCACCGCATTTTACCAGGTCGGCGAGGTCATTCCACTTTGCTTAATTCTGGTCTTGACTTGGTAAACTCGTGGGTTGGTTTGAAAACAGCAATGGAGATATTAAAGAAGAGGCAAAGATATTTGTAATTCTTAAGCTTTCTTGTCATTCTGAACAATCTAGTCCCCAATATATATTTACTGTCGGTATATTTTTCTAACATAATCCTAATATATTAGCACAATTTTGTTTTGCAGAGCAACGAGCTGTTCAGGAATGTAAGCGAGACCCTGGAGCAATTCGGAAAAACTGTGCAACAACAGGGGAAAGATTTGGTACAGAAGATACAGTCAGATGGTCAAACAAGGCCCGGACACTGATGACATGGATCGAATAAATGTATTTTAGAAGATATAAATATATATTTTTAAGAAAATGTGAGGTGTGTTATTGTGTTGAGCATAAAATGTACAAATTCCATCTCCTAATATTGTTAACAATGACGTAGTTTTCCTCTAGAGATGATTAAAGCTTATTGTTGTTGGAAGGCGGCGCGGTTACCCGCAGCACTCAGGCCTTCCCGACCCATTGTGCCTGCCGCTAGTCGGGTGCTATTGGAAGAGACCCGTGCTATGCGCATAGGCCAACACCAGTTCTAGTGGAAGCTCTCTGATGTCCTGGGGCAGGAGAAATACTGCGCCCAGATGTTTGTGTCTCTTGACCATGAGGCAGGCACAGCGACGGAGGATGTGGAATATGTGTGTTTTGGTGTTATGTGGAAAACTGAGTCAGTGTTATCTTCACACCAAAGGTTCCAACCCCTTTCAGGATTGTTAACAGATCAGTAACTAATGCTTGAATATTAAAATATCCAAAAACATTATTAAAAAAAATAGATTTATACTTATTTTCTTTTTTTGACTGAAATATACGTACCTTTAATACTATAATTAATTTTCACTAAGGATACCATAACACTGACGTAGTTTTCCACATAACACCAAAACACTATACTGCATTCGACGCGCGTTTTGCCAACCAAGTTGGCGTCATCTGCAGATGATTAAAACTCATGTGTCCCAAATTCGACTCTCATCATTTATCTCAGAAACTGTAAGAGATATAAAGTCGGTTAAATGAAGAACGTTTTCGATATTTTTTTTAGTACAACTGCGCCTGTTTTTGTGATATTTCAAAAAAACTAAAATTTGGTGATTTCCTTTTGAGACTGTAGCGGAGCAATAATTGATCTGACAGTTCTAGGTTTTTCTATTGTTAAGACACAATTTAAAAAGAATATTTTGCCGAATAGTTGATTATGCTAGGTGCACTTGATTTCGAGATACTCTTGTCAACTTTTGTTTTCTTATGCGGCGACCATGTTGGATTTACAGTTTTTCTAAATTATCTGAAAAATAGCGAATCTTTCTAACGAATCTATCCATTCTCTATCATTATGCTACGAAAAAATAGTTTTGAAGCGGTAATTTAAGAAAACATTTTTAAAAACAATCCTTTACATCTGATATATATTTTATTAAATGTCTTCTTTGGTAACTTCTTACCAATATTCGTTTAGCCTTAGGGATTATGTCATGAGGTTGCTTTCACATTATTCCCCATATCCTAAATTAGAACTAAAAAACCACGCCATCTATGTCTATTCTAACCATTAACGCGGTAAGTTTTTCAAGATTTAAGATATTTCAAAATCCGTAAAAGAAAATATAAATATAATTCTATACAGACTTCATGGCTGTTAGAAGTTTGACTGCCATTATTTTACCAAGCGATAGTATACATCAAAATAAACAAAAAAACCCTATATAATATGGGTCCAAAACTCAACCATTTTCGAGAAAAAAAATTATCAAAATATCCGATTTAACGTGCAAAACTTCAGTTATTTACGGAATCTGTACGTAATTGTCTGCATAAAATATTATGAAATAGAATTTTTATAACTTCTATGAATTTATTTACTCTTAGTTTTCGTAGAATAACTTCTTGATCAATAAAATTCGATAAATTACATATCGCGCAATATGACAACAGCGCAAATAAATCGTAACTAGCATTTGACTTGCTGCCGAACATCAGTGATTAGTGATTGAACGTGTTGGTGTTTGAAATTCGTATCTCAACGTGTCTATCTTACCACTATTTCGTTTGTCGTTCAAAAAAGTCATTATTAAAATGTTTAGCACACGAGTATCGCGATATGTTAATAATTTATGGAGAATTGTGAAACTTGGATTCGGAGATGTGCGTGTATTGAAAACAACAGTGGACATTTTGAACATTTGCCGAGTTTATTGTGTACCTAGTTATGCATTGAAAAATGACTGTATTTTGATGTTCGGTGAGTGTTTACATTCTTATTTTTAATACCTACTTATGAATAATTGTGCGACGTGTCTTCTTAGATGTTTTTGTTGCATATTTTTCAAATTCATATAATCTATTAAAGTTATGTTCCTGTTTTAAACGTTTACAAATTACTAAAATAAAATTGAAACAATTGCAAGACTATCTTCATATTCATTATTCATTAATTATTGTATGATTCTATTATCATCTAAATGTCTTCACTTAATTATTCACGACTGTTATCGTTTACATGTGGCTTTTTTGTCATCCACTTAAAAAGCTAGTAGGCGCGCGCGGTGGCCAGCTAAGCTCCCAGTTGTTTAAGAAAGCTCCAGCGAATTCGACACTGTTGCCAAATTGTACTAAAATTCTTTGATGTTATTACTCAACGTATTTTATAAACTGTTTAACTTACGCTTATGTAATATAAAACTTTTTGTTCATTTGTGATTAATCTATCTTATGCTGAAGTAATAGCAGTTAAACCCCTAACAGGCTGTATATAAAATATAAATCGCATACAGCATTTAAGGCAATATAGCATCTTACCTGACCTGATAGGTTTTTACGTTCTTACTCCCATGGAGGGTTGGTTGCTGACCTATAAGTCGACAAATATACTTACTAGTCAACACTCCTTGTAGTAATGAAACATCATTTATTAATAATAATAATATAGTATTATTCAATGACAGCACAATTTACACACTGGGTAAAGAATTTGTGACTCAACTGGACTCACAACTGGGCAAAGAATTTGTAACTCAAAGATTTTGGAAAACTATTGGACTAATATTATGAGCAATTATTTTGCTGCTATTATTAATATTAGATTTTGCAAGAGGTCATGCCACAGTCAAAGCCAGTAATGTACAGAAATATAGTCTTTGTCCTATAGTTTTTATACAGTGAGGTTCAAAACTCTGGAACGCCCCAAATAACTTTCAAAATATTGTTTTTTTGCAAAAACGCTCAGACAACGTCAATTTTTGATTCTACTTTTCTGTATTTTTGAGGTAGGTATTGATTTATTTGTACAGTGATGTATCACTGAGGTGCAAAAAATTTTTTTTTTGAAATGGCAACCCCAATTCTTTATTCGGAATTCATGAAAAACACATTTTTTTACGTATCTTTGACTAAAACTTTACAGAAAAAAACCTTTATAGGGTTACAGAAGAAATTTTTCGATATAAATGCAATTTACAGTTAAAAAACCTACAAATGTTCTCTAAATTTAAACCGAGTAGGTTC
This sequence comes from Pogonocherus hispidulus, assembly GCA_963924545.1. NCBI lineage: Eukaryota > Metazoa > Arthropoda > Insecta > Coleoptera > Cerambycidae > Pogonocherus > Pogonocherus hispidulus. The sequence continues at coordinate 47,645,689 of OZ004697.1, read as the reverse complement.
TGGAATTTATTGAAACCAAACAATATCATTGCTTCATCTAAGTCAAAATTTTAATTTGTTTAACACGTAGCAAAATTTAAATCCATAATTTTGGTATTTCATTGTTATTATTTTATTGTTTATCTCGTATTATTCATCTAATAATGTCTGTTTCGGAGAAAGAACGGATTGAGATACTTATGATGGTTGGTTATTGTTAATTGTGCGTTCAACAGTGAGTAAAATTATTAGTAAATACAGAGAATGTGGTCACGCTCATGATTTACCAAGAACAGGTCGTACCAAGATTGGTGAAAATACTCAACTTGACGTTTTATTATTAGTTCAAGAAAATCCCCATGTTTGTACCCGCCAAGTTGCCGCAACCATGGACATAAGTAAAAGTTCTGTTCGCAGGATTTTACTTAAACATAAATATCATCCGTACAAGGTAACACTGGTTCATGAGCTTTCAGAAGACGATTTTGATCGTAGAGTACAATTTTGTGAAATCATGCAGGAACGTTGCAATAACAATACCATCTCAGTAAAAAATATTATTTTTTCTGATGAGGCCACTTTTTGTCTTAATGGGTCCGTCAACAGACAAAATTGCCGCTATTGGGCAACACAGAACCCACGGTGGATGCAGGAATCCTACACGCAATTCCCTAGAAAAGTTAATGTTTGGGCGGGAATAGTAAAAAACAGAATTTTGGGACCATACTTTTTTGATGGAAATTTAAATGGGGAGAGATATTTGGAATTCCTAAGGATGGAGTTATTCCCGATTTTAATTGGTTTATTTCCAAATGCGAATGATGTAAATTTAATTGATGACCAGATAAGGTTTCAGCAAGATGGTGCTCCACTTCACTATGCTCTTCCTGTTCGTACTTACCTAAATGAAGTTTTTCCTAATAGGTGGATAGGTCGACGTGGTGCAATAGAGTGGCCTGCTCGCTCCCCAGACCTGATCCCACTCGATTATTTTTTATGGGGCTACGTTAAAGGTCTAGTGTTTGAGAGTAGGCCAGAAAATATTGATGAATTAAAAAACAGAATTCAGCAAGTAATAGAAGACATTCCGCCTGATTTTATCAATAATGTTCAAAATGAATTCATCTCTCGTTTAGCTCATTGTCAGGCTCATTGTAATATTATTGTAAGTAACCTAATTTTTGATATTTTGTTTCAATAAATTGCATTGCATTTATATCGAAAAATTTCTTCTGTAACCATATAAAGGTTTTTTTCTGTAAAGTTTTAGTCAAATATAAGTAAAAAAATGTGTTTTTCATGAATTCCGATTAAAAAATTGGGGTTGCCATTTAAAAAAAAAATTTTTTTTGCACCTCAGTGATACATCACTGTACTAATAAATCAATACCTCAAAAATACAGAAAAGTAGAATAAAAAATTGACGTGTCTGAGCGTTTTTGCAAAAAAACAATATTTTGAAAGTTATTTGGGGCGTTCCAGAGTTTTGAACCTCACTGTATGTATTTCTCATTCATAGGTGCTATTGAGAAATTTTATAGCTTTGTCGTAGATAACAATCGCTTAAAATTTGTTTTTAGAAAAACTTCAACACTAAATAATATTAAATGTTTGTAGTGGCGAGATACAGTGAAATACACCGTAGTGCCTCTTTCGGTCTTTGCTACTACCTGTCTGACAATTATTGTCTAATTGACAGACAGATAACGATCTGCTTTTCTGTAGATGCCATTACAGCGACCTCTATTGTCTTTGAGGAAGACAATCCTACTTAATTATTTATTTATTTGGAGATGCCGAAAACAACTACTCCACGGGCAATATACCCCGACTGGCGTTGCATTACATCAACATCTCCATGGATGTTGTTGTTTTCGGCATCTCCAAATAAATAAACTAAATAATATTACCAGTAATATCCATTTCATTATACAGTGCTTTCGTAAATTAGAGGATAAATTCGTTATTTCACAAATACCCAATTTTTTTAAAAAATCGCTCGAGCCTGGTGATTTTCTTTTATTTTTTTCGATTAGTTGCTGGCCACAGAGTGTTTCTCCAACACATCGCTCTTATGACCCTCTTTTTTGTCCATATCTACCGCATTATTAGAGATAGACTCATAAAACCTTAAATGACTATATCGTCACTCCAACGCCAAAATGACGAATGTGCAATTTTGCTGTTTTTCGCCTATGTGCACAGGCAACATTGTAAACATTGAAATTTGTCAATGACAAAAGCGCGAATGTGCGTGTGAAACCGTACTCCTGCCAGGACCAATCGATTGTTTCGCGAAAGTGGGTATTTTAGTTTTGCTCCAATGCCTAAAGACCGAATGTACCACATAAGTGCTTTTGTCATTGTAATTAGTTGAGCAAGTTTAGTATAGTTTCGCGAATGTGCCACATTCGTGGTTTTGGCAATACAAACCATACAGCATTTTAAGTATTTGTGAATGTGTAATCTTTTTAAAGAAAAATGAGTTCCCGTGCAAAGAAAATAATGCAGCTTGGCCGGAAGTTAAATGTTAAGTCACACTTACTGTACTATATACTTATGCATATTTTTGAATATGTATTATAATGATGTAGCTATATACGTTTGAGTTTATAACATAACCTCAAATATTGCTTTATTTAAATCGATATTTTTAACTCTTTTTAGCGGCCTTAAATAAGGACTTACCTTCGACGCATTGTCACCAACAGCAAGAACGTCCTAAATATCCTACTAGGGCTACTTCCGAAGAACATGCATTAAAAGACGTTGACTTATCAAAATCTTTATCTGGGCCCTCGTCAAATACTGCTGGTAATAAATTACGTTATTTACATTTTTTAAAATTCTTACCAATTACCAGTGTAGTAAAAGTTGTAATTTATTTTTTTAATACTTGAATGGAATGTTCTTGTACAAGGTATTCGCGTATATTTTGACCCCTACCTACAGGGGTTTTTAAGAAATTTAGAAAAAAAGTTTAAATACAAAAGTTGTTTGGTTTTTCACGTATTATCTTTTGGCTAAGTCGAAAAAAAAATTGCATGTCGTAAACTTGGGAAAACCAATTGAACGTAATATTTTTAAATGGGTCACCCTGCATATTTTTACAAATCTGGATAGGGCGTTCTCTAACGAATACATTGATATAGGGTTTGATGGATCTACGTCTAATAGCGGGGGAGATACACCTTAAATAGTGTTCCATAAGAGCAATGTGTTAGAGAAAGACTGTAAGGGCTGTAGCCTAGCAACAAATCCGTATTCTCTTTCTAACTCATTATGCTTATGCAACACTCATTAAGGTATATCTCCCTCACTATTAGAGCTAGATCTATCAACCCCTATATCAATGTATTTGTTAGAGAACGCCCTATCCAAATATGTAAAAATATACAAGGTGTTCCATTTAAAAATATTATGTTCAATTGGCTTCCTCAAATTTACGACATGTAATATTTTTTTTGACCAAGGCAAAAGATAATACGTGAAAAACCAAACAACTTTTGTATTTAAACTTTTTTCTAAGTTTCTTAATAACCCCTGTAGGTAGAAGTCAAAATATACGCGAATACCCTGTACGTTTCCTATACCTATTTATTTTTGTGTGTTATTTTTATTGTTTTTATTTTTTTAGGGGACTTGCCCTCAACAAGTTCTTCTAACAATGGTGATGAGCTATTCGAACATTTAGATTATTCTCAGTCATCATCTGACAATTATGAACCCTCGTCAGGCGTTTCAGAAACTTCTTCGGAGACTGATTCAGATAGTCCCTCTGATCAAAATGAAAATACCAATATTTATCATAATAATATGACCAATAAACCTACGCAAAATATTCCTCAAAGAAAGAAAAGAAACGAGAAGCAATGGAAAAAAAATATTCGGAAAGTTAAAAGGCTTAAAGGAGAATTATACGTTGGACACCGTGGGATTGTAAAACCACAACGACCTCTTTTACCAGTTCCGTGTGTGGCAAAGATAAAGCACAAATGTAAAGATTTGGTAAATGAGCAGGAGCGTCAACAAATTTATAAAGAATTTCGTAGTTTAAGTAATGTTGACGATCAGAGACAATTTTTGTCTAACCACATAGAACAAAAACCCAAAAATCGCACTACAAGAAACTTAGAAAACTCGCGAAAAACCTACACCTGCGTGTACTCTTTCACAGTTAATCGAGAAAAATGCATTGTGTGCAGAGAATTTTTTATGGCTACTTTAAATGTGACTGATGCATTCATGAGAAGTTCTCTTAAAAAACGTTCTCTTATCGGAATTCTAGAAAAAGACAGACGCGGGAAGCACACACCTTCAAATAAGTTATCCGAAGATAAAGAAAAAGTTATACGTGAACACATTTTGTCCTTTCCGGCCGTAGAGTCGCACTACTGCCGTAAGGGAACGTCTAAAAGATACTTAGATGCTTGTTTAAATATCTCTATAATGTATAGAATGTACAAAGATCTCTGCGATACTAAAAGTCTAAAGCCTGTCACGTTAGAGAAATATAGGCAAATATTTAAAGAATACAATTTAGGTTTTTTTAAACCTAAAAAGGACCAGTGTAAAAAATGCTTGGCTCAGAAAAATTTAGCTGAAGAAGAGAGAAAAGAACAGGAATTAGAATACAAAAAACATTTGGAAAGGAAAGAAGCCGCCAGAAAGGCTCGTGACTATGACAAAACTTTAGCAAAAGAAAATCCTAGCATTTTATCATTTAATTTTGATCTCGAGGCAGTACTGACTACTCCAAAAGGGTATGCGGGCCAAATTTTTTATTTAAGGAAGCTTGCAGTATACAATTTGACTGTATACAATTTGGCCAATCAGGATGTAAGGTGTTATCTTTGGGATGAGACCCAAGGCAAAAGAGGAGCAAATGAGATAGCTTCATGTATGTACGACTTCATCATGTCTCACAGTAAAGTTATTGCTGTTCGAATGATGTCCGATGGATGCGGCGGACAGCAGAAAAATTCAATTTTTGCAGCTATGTGTCTCCAACTTTGCGCTAACCATCCAACTCTAAGAACAATCGATCATCAATTCTTCGAAACAGGACATACAGAAATGGAATGTGACTCCATACATTCTAAAATAGAAAAAAAAGCAAAACACGTACCAGTTTATACGCCTGAGGGCTGGGCACAAGTTATTCGAGATGCACGTATAACTCCTCGGCCATTTGTTGTGCAAAACATGACGTTTGACGATTTTTTGGACTTTAAAGCTTTTTCATCAACTTCCTTCAATTTTAGTCAGATACCCTGGAGAAAGGTTTGTGGTCTTCGTTACATAAAAGAGCAACATTCAAAAGTATTTTATAAGACTGACTTTGCGGGAGAGTTCATTGAGGTAGATTGTCGCTCTAACCCTACTAAAAATCGAGGACGTCCTAAACAATCGATGATACACAAAGCCTACGAAAGTACGCTACCCATAACAGAGAAAAAATGGCAGAATTTGGAGACAATGTGTAAAGACTTCACAATTCCCAAAGCTTACCATAGTTTTTACAAATCTTTGAAAACTAACAAAAATGTTCGAGATAACTTACCACAACCTGATGCCGAGGAAAGCGAGAGCGACACCAATACAGATGTTTGAATTATAATAATTTATGTTTCTCTTTTATACAAAAAAAATTAAAGTCTTGTTCTATAAAATGTATTTGTTTCTACACGAAAAATATTTTCTTAAATAATTGGCAAAACCAAAACAACGAATGTGCTTTTTTTTTCAAAAATACCAATAATTACAAAATTTAATGTAAAGACAGTTTAGACTTCTAATAGTAGTCCATAATTATTATACAGCAGTAAATTAATTTATATTTTCAATATTTTATTTTTTTTTTGCAACTCTGCAAATACTTAAAACGCAATTATCTCAAAACTATTGATTTGCACATTCGTGGTTCTGGTATTGGAGTGACGATATGTACTCGTAAAAAAAAGTTATTTCCAAATATGTAAAAAATATAGGGTGTCTCATTTAAAACATTAAAGTTTATATGCGACGTAGATTCATTGAGTCACCCTGTAAAAGATTAAATATATGTAAAATAAGGACCAAACTAAAAGAAAATCGACGGGAAAATTGGGTATTTATAAACTAACGAATTAATCCATCACTTTGTGAAAGCACAAGTATAAAGAACACACTGTATAAGAAAATGTCAGTTAGTTCAAATTAGACCGAGGAAGAGTTATTCAAAGTTATACAGTGCTTTCGAAAAGTAACGAATATATTCATTATTTTAGAAATTGAGAAGTTTTCGAAAAAATCCCCTGACACGTCGATTTTGTTTTTAAAAAAGGCACTTTTTGACATACGACCCATATTTGTGACATCATCGTTGTTCGAGATATGACGTCATCGACAATTTTTTTGAATAGCAACCCCCCAATTATGACCAAGCCATTTGAAAGAGCGTATCATTCTACATACGCATCATGAAAAATTATGGTGTTACATAACAAAAATTTCAAGAAAATAATGTTTGAAGATCTTAAAATTTAATTTTCACAATACTGACAATGATAATGATTATGTAAAAAATCGACTAAATTAAATGTTCAAATTGTGCACCGTTGGCTGCCTGACAGTAGCCAAGACGATTAATAAATTCTTTTTGGACATTATCTATAACTTCAGGAGGTATACGATGTATATCGTGACGAATTTTTGCTTTTAAATCTTCTAAATTAACCGGTCTAGTAACGTATACTTTGTTTTTTAAGTATCCCCACAAAAAATAATCTAGGGGTGTCAAATCAGGCGATCTGGCTGGCCACTCAATCGGCCCCCTTCTTAATCGTCTTGGCTACTGTCAGGCAGCCAACGGTGCACAATTTGAACATTTAATTTAGTCGATTTTTTATATAATCTTTATCATTGTCAGTATTGTGAAAATTAAATTTTAAGATCTTCAAACATTATTTTCTTGAAATTTTTGTTATGTAACACCATAATTTTTCATGATGCGTATGTAGAATGATACGCTCTTTCAAATGGCGTGGTCAAAATTGGGGGTTGCTATTTAAAAAAATTGTCGATGCGTCATATCTCGAACAACGATGACGTCACAAATATGGGTCGGATGTCAAAAAGTGCCTTTTTTAAAAACAAAATCGACGTGTCAGGGGATTTTTTCGAAAACTTCTCAATTTCTAAAATAATGAATTTATTCGTTACTTTTCGAAAGCACTGTCTATTATTTTTCTTTATTCACTTGTGGACCGGGAATGGGAAAGGAGGCTTTAAAATAAAATATGATGTAAAAGAAATAAATTTAATTACACTAAAAGTCTTGAGTCCTAATATAAAACCAATATTAGACATAAAAATACATGAACGGCATCAAATTTGTTTAATTTTTGGGTTGGGCCTCCAAAGCTTTCACTTGGTCCCTCAAGTTGTTGCCTACTTCAATGATTTGGTCGAGGAAGGTTTTAGCGGCATTGCTTAAGTCTTCTTTAACTTCTGCAAATAAAAGAAGGTTATAGCTTGTGATTTTTCGTCAATTATAGTAAACCTACAGAATATTTATTGTTATATACCGAAAATTTATATAAGTATCTGCAATCTGCAGTAGATGATACACAGACCCAATATAAAGCGTATAGTTGTTGAAGCACATCAGTTGATTAGAAAAAACAAGATTAGGAAAGTTTGAGTCATAAGAAATGGAAAAGAAAATGTATAAGGGAAATAATTAAATTTTTTCTAACAATTTTGATTGTTTTGCTTTATTATAGGTTACTTGTTATGTTGAACATCTTTTTTATCATGCATTTTTTGCACCTCAATAAGTTCTATTCCTTATGTTCGACTGTTTGTGAAGTTCCAATTAAGAATTAAATAATGTTTTCTACTCTGGATAGATTTTAAACACCCTTTGTGAAACACCGTTCAAACAAAAAATATTTTCAGGACCTACATAATAAACAGGCCCTATATACTTGTTAATTGTTAATAACTCACTTGCACTAGCAAGTACTACTTACTTGTCAAAAGTACTTGAAACAAACTGCAAATACTGTATTTAATACAGTAATACTCAGTAACTATTTCAAGTACTTAAAAAGTAATTTAAGTACTCAATAAGTACCTAAAATACTCAAGAAATACTTCAAATACTTTAAGATGTTTGCAATATTTCAATAATGGGGTGTTTTTCTATTTTTTTTACATCGGCAATGGAAAGTAGTTGGAAAAAGAAGAGATACGTATTTCTGGAATTTTAATATTGGGTTCATTTGAGTCCAGACATTGTGCGCGATGTCTATGTGACGTCACAAAGCGACAATTCAAAATTTGCGCCACTTTTTAGTAATTTCTAGGATATTTTCATTTGTGTAGTTGGTGTCACTGCGTGACAACTTTACTTTTGTTTATGTTTGAATTGTTTGGTTAGGGTAAACATCATGGTAAACATGAGACATTGTTTTTAGTTTATATTTTTACCTGTGAATTGTTGTCTCTGCCTGCGACTGATTACAAGTGTATTTATTAGTAATAGAAAAACATCGTAATTTGTAAAGGTAATTTTTCAATATATTTAATCGACTTTGCAGTAATACTGTTAAGTTAAATACTAACCTTACATTTTTCATCCTTTTTATTTCTGAAAGGATCTATAGGATCTTTATCATAAAAGGATCTATAACCAGTAAATTGTCGAACTTAGCCTCTACAAAACCTTGCTCCATGTTTAATAAAAGTTTACTTCACAAGAAAACAACAATACAATAAGTCAAGTTGTCAAGCCAAACACAAACAGGAAACTTCAAATGTCAATTATCGAAATGTCGACTGTCATTTGTCGTCGTTACAAACTGAAACTAGCCACATATTATCAGTGTGGCCTCTTTATAGATACATATTCCCTAGTTTTCGCTTAGTGACGTAACGAATATAGAGTAAAATTTCAAAATTGCATTAAAAATTTTCTACCGATTCAATCTTAATAATTTTTATCCTAATAAATATATAAAAAAAATATATTTTATAAAAATACAGGTTTCCACTTTCATTACGATTAAATGAAAGTACCCCATTTCAAATAGTTACTTCAAGGTAATTCAAAATTTAAATCAATCAGACATATATGTCAAAAAATTTTGGATTTTGGTGCAATTAAGTAACAAAATAATAGGTATTAATATGAATAATAGAAATAGGAAAGGATTATCAACATTTTTTAACATTCAATTACAATTATTAATTAATAATTAAGTACTTTTGGGAATTTTTCCTTCGCGTTTTTTTATAGTTGGGAAATAGTGACATGCAATGAATAATGTGGTATAAATTTGATAGTAAAAAGGTAAATACTTACTGGTAGCTTCTGGTTCAATAGCCTTGGTCAATTTTTCAGCCTGAGCTACGGCTTCTTTAAGACCCTTGTCTAATTTTTCTTTAATATCTTTAGCCTGTTTCTGACCTTCTGGTCCAATTGCGTTTTTAAGATTAGTGGCTACTTCACTCAATTTATCAGATACCGTTTTAAGGGCACTATCGATGTCTCCTTGGTTGTTTTTCACCTAAAAGAAAAGTAAAAACATAATACAAATGATGATCACCGCGTACAATTTTAAAAGAAGTAAATTTACATGCAGCTCGTGTATGCAGAACTACTCGTATTGGCCCACCATGTAAACAAATTAACCTCCCACTGACTACCTGCCTCAATTGCATGTTCGAGCAATTAAATTTTCAGTTATGAAATGAGAATGGACGTATGCAAAACAATTAAAGGACACTTAAACACGCAGTATTTTTTAATAAAGAAAATAGGCAGAAGAAGAAGAAGAAGATGCAGACAAAGAAGATACAAAAGAAAAAGAAGTAGTAGAAAAGGAAGAGGAATGAGCGGGAAATAAGAAAAAGAAACAAAAGACGAGGAAGAAGAATGAGAAGAGGTCGAATAATAGGTAATAGTAATAAAGATAGAGGAATTCACAATCAGGAAGAAGAAGAAAAATAAGAAGAAGAGGAAGCAGGGAAAGAAGCGGAAGAGGAACAAGAAAAGTGATAAGAGGACAAAGACAGATAAAAACTCGGGAACTGGTCTATTCATAATTGAACAAAATGATATGATAATAAAGCTACTGATATATTTAATTTACCTCAGTCTTGATTTTGTCAACTGCGGTCTGCACGTGGTTAGCGAGATTCTGGGCTTGCGTGTTCAAAACTTCCACAACCTTCTTGGAGTCGGGAAGGTTGCCTTCGATGGCGCTTGTCACGTTGTGGACGATGTTCTGGGCGTTGGCAGCCAGCTCTTCCAACTGGGATTTTTCTGCAGGTTTAGCCTTTGGCTTAGCGATGACGCCCTGTAAATATAAAGGTACAGTATGTACAGTTTAAATAAAAAATTGCTGCAAGTACGTTTTTAGAATCCTGATACTATCTTTGACTTTTAGAAACAATAAATATAGTAAAATGAGAAATAAAATGACAATGCATTGAAGATCCTAAAAAAGTTAAAATTTGTTTGCTGTGCTTTTATGGGACTCCCAGTATATTATTTTCTAGCGTAATAAAAGAGTTTATTTAATTTCCTACAACTTCTCTTCTAAATATCTTTCTTTCTTTCTAAATATTTTCTTCTACCTTCAAATAAATACAGTGTGGCCCATTAAGACACCCTTCACCCTGAGCCTCTATGGATCAGCCGCCACTGGGTTATTATAACTTTGAAATTTGAAATTAACACAGGGTATATTTGCATGAGCAGAAAGTTACGTTTATTGTAGAGAGCCTTAGTTTCACTACAAATCAAAACGCACTTGTATCATACATAATATGGACTGTTTAACACTCGTTGTATTCAATAGTAAGTACTTCTTTTGTTTGAATAGCTACCTATATATGGAAACGATTTGTGTACTTAGCATGTTTTAGTTGTTCCTTGCAATATAATATATGCAAGACATCACTACTAAATGTAAACCGATTTTGCAAGCTGATTATTGCTTATATGGACGTTAGTACATTAACTTCCTGTTGCCAATGTTTATAAATAACAATAGAACAAACGCAGTTTGCAACAAATTGATGGTAGAATTTATATTGGGAAAAGATTCGAGTTCTTTATGTGAACTTTGGAGATGTTACTGTAATTGTTAACGGGCCCAATTCATGGTCAAAGCTGTTTCGTTTATTGCGTTTGAAAAATAATTTAAGTATATAGGGTGAATCAAAAATTAGTACCGTAAATTTGAGAGATAGATTTTTATGAAATATGAGTAAACTGTCACGTAGTATTTCATTGTGTTCCATATCTAAAAATAAGCACCATAGAAATATGATATTTTGACCATAGCATGCTTATAAAGACTCAATATTAGACAAAATTTGGCAAAACATCGTCATTCCAGAGGCGTAGAATAGCTGTAACCCTTGCATATTATTCAAGTATATATCTAGGTACAAATTTACAATAATTATTTTTAAATGACACTGTATATTACCTATTACTTGCGAAGTTATCTCTAGTGGTAAACAAATCATATAGATATAAAGAACGTTTTCCAAAGTAAATCAATAAAAATGTACACTAAAAAATTAAAAAATTAAAAATTTACTTTTACTGAAAAATATGTGGAAAAAAAAGATATCCATAAGTGTTTTTTGTTTTTTATTTCTGACTGCATAAATCTAAAAAGATTACTGTGAAATAGTATCAGATTTTTTTTATACAGGCTGAAATAATAATAAAATTGTTTGAAATGATCATAAATCGTTTTGCAAATTCTATTCTGTAATTCGATTTGACATAATTCATTTAACTGAGTCAATGTAGAACATTTTTGTGTCCAATAGAACATGTCGCAAAAATCTAGATTACATTTATTTGTTTCTGGGTAATTTTGGAAAAACAAAAAAAAAATTAAAAAATAGTTAGTTATATTTTATACTATATTTCTATTTATAACTTTCTTTATATAGGAATTAAGCCAAAAAGGCCAAATTAACTAAGAGATAAATTATTAATGAAATTATCAAATATTATGGTTCAACAAAGTTTTAAATTTTCCTCGTTACATATGATCCTAAGTATGGGGTATTCCTAGAGGAATAACCTTATTATTTTTAAGATATGTCGAAAACAACTACTTTGCGTGCAATATGCACCCCCAACATAGAATTACAATGGCATATCTTCATATAACCTCAACTTATTGTCTTTAATACACTTTTCTTTTTAATAGTGTTACCTACATCTTTAAAATAATGATATATTAACCAAGCGTTTACAGTACATTAAAAATAATTATTTTTTATAAAATAAATATTTTATAACCATCCTGCAGAATATAAGAAGTGGTAATAGAAAAGTATTTACTTTGAAATAACTAAAAAATTAATGAACATTCAGAATTTTGTTGCTCCCTATTGTTTCCGAGATCCCTTATAAAGAGAGACGAATTTAAAACGCCCTGTACAGTAAATACACCACAAACGTCATAATACATAAAAATTTACTAAACACAAGTAAAGAAGCAGCCTCAATATTAAAAACCAAACTAATTAATCTTTATAAAATCATATACAGTTACAAGGGCATTCAAAACCAATCAGTAAGCAAAAAATAACCCCCGCACTCACCTGTAAAGCCAGGAAGGCAACAGCAACAAACACTGCGTTCTTGATCATTTTTTCTTGCGGTTCAACGACAAATTATTATAGCGCTAGCTCAAAACCCACTGACGACGAAGCGTGCATTTGGTACCGCTTTTATAGGAGTGAGAAACACCCAATGGACCTTTACCTTATCCTTGGCCTTTCTTATCACCGGCAGCTGCCTCCAAGAATTGATGCAGATTGGGTAAACATGTGATTGTAATTGTTTACCCCAGATCTTTGGAAAGCTTTGGAAAGCGTTTTTTTTTTGTTACACAAATAAGATTGAATGTTTCTTGTTTTTTGGGTAGTGTTAATGTTGACAGTTTTACACATGGGTTGTAGGCGATGGTGAAAATTTCTTTCAAGTAACAGCAAAAAGTGCACAGCAGGCAGGTGTTGGCTAACTATATTGCATGTCTTTTCTAGCTACTGACCGTGAGGATATTTTTTGGGGTTAGTTGAAATTTTGGTAAGTGTTAGTGTTACGGTACGTTTCTGTCATTGTGTGTTATGATTTCGTAAGTACTTGTATGACTTCGTATAAGGTGGACTACATATTGGGGAAGTTGGTCACCAGTTTAGTTAATATAATTTTGATTCAAATTCTTCTATTTTACTTTGATCTGCTTGAAAAAAAATTAAAAATTAGTTTTTACAATCTATTTTGTAGAATCACATACTTCATAATTTCATATACGTCTTAGTAAAATAAAAATTAATTTCGATTCAGTAGAAATATTTAAAATCCACATTTTGATATGTATATCATATACTGTGTCTACTTTTAGGTGTATACAAATCGATAAAAAGTTTATTTTGTGAGATATTTCCTAAAACCTTTTTTTCTACGAAATGTTTTCAAAAAACGCAGCTTTTGACGCTATTACTTTCGTCAAAATACAAATCCAGGGACGGCTACGATTTTTTTTATACCACCTATTTTCACAAAAACCATTTAGCGATTTTTTTATTTAAAATCTAGTACAACAGCGCTAATCAGGACCGGTAAAAACCCACATTTACCAAATTTGAACAAAAACTATAGAGGGTGATCGGTTCTACACCGTGTTGAAGTTGAGCAAAATAAGGACTTCAAAGGCACCTGGTAAGTCAAGCGTGCCATGGAATTATTTCAAAACAGTTGAAGAATTAACAGGACCACCCAAAGTGTTGATGGACGAAATTGCAAAAAGAAATTTACAGGATATTTTCTCTACAGCGTCAGGGACTCCGATATATAGGGTGTTGCAATATTCGACAGACAAAATCCTTTGGCGAAGAATAGGAAAAGCCTCCTCAGAATGTAGGTCTGGGACCGATTTGTTTCTAGATACAGGGTGATGGAGTTTTACTTTTTTTTAATTTTATCTGTACACATTCTTTGGCACAGGCATTCTTAGTACCTTGTGCACTAATTGAAATTTCAGCGGGTAGACTTTTGGACTTTATGCAAGAAACATATTATGCTCGCTGAATAGGGAATCAGTGGGATGGACAATCAGCCCAACTGTGATCGCAGTGTTCTAGGGCACGCGACTGAGAAACCGATCAAAATCAAGAAGTAATATTTTGCCAATTATCAACTACCTAAACACTACAGGGAAACACTGAAGTTATCAAAAATGTGCATCACACCAAAACGTTTAAGAATATAATAAGGAAGTTAATTGTTTTTTTTCAAAATAGTAGTTAGTCGGTGCATTATAAAACGTTAGAAGTCAAAGTCTCGATACCAAAGAAAAATATCACCCTGTAGATTATTTAAAATGGTAATAGGGTTATTCCGTAAGTACTCTAAATAGAATTTTATGTACCAAATTTTATTGGTACTAATTTTTTCTATATTAGCCTATTGGTCAAGTCATTTATAAGTAAAACTTTTCAAGTAGAGTAATTAATAATAATCCTTCCATGACCTGCTATCTGCTAAAATATTGAGCCCAGCTGATTATAGAATTGATGAAAAATCAGTAAAAACAGCAGAAAATTCCACAAATTATATTTGCCCATACTTTAAGAAATAGATCAGATGACTCAGCAGCAAAAGGATACATCTGTTTGTACAAATGTTTTATCTGTGGGTAAGACTTGTTATTATTAAGCTAACATATCTAAATTGCCTCTTCATGTTTTCGTTTTAAGGATATGGAGGTTACCCCCTAGATTTGGAAGCAATAAATTTAATAATTGTGTAAACAATATGAATCAGGTTACATAAAATATTTAAATTTAACACATAACTACGAATAGTACGATTCTACTTTATATCCACCACCCGTAAACGCCTTATTTAAATAAGGACTAAAACAAATTAAGCTAAAACATCTATTCTTCTGGCTATATGCCTCGCCGAGCGCTGAATTTACTAAGCAAAAATGTGCAGTATTTTGTCTAATACAGAATCAAAATACAAGGATTCAGATTGCAACGAAAACTATGAGGAAATATTTGGACCTCATACGTAGGATGTCACTAACTGAGTAGAACTTGTTTCTACATCTAGTTAGTGTATTATTTAAATGTATTTTGACAAGGATTTTTTGGAAATGAATATTTGTATAGTGGAGGTGTCACAAATGAACCAAAATACAATTTCAATCATCCTGTTGCTATTCCTTAAGACTCTGGAAGGACACGTAGGTGTATTCAAACCAATTTTAAATCAAACGTATAGTTATAGTTACATTGCTAGGGTTTTTATTCAGAGATAAAGATCTTCTTACTTTTGTGTATCTCATTTTTACATCTTGAAAACGTGTACGAAATGCCAGGATTGTAGTCAATGTCTGTACCAGGGTAATGCACCGTAAACGTGATGTATCTGAAGGAGATTATGAATTAGTTGCCAAACTAAAAAGTCATGGGTTATCATGAGAATAGACTTTTCCTACAAATGTTTAGGAACTTAATATTACCGCACGCAAGTTAAGTGTGGGAAGTGATCAGTAGGAAAGATAGAGAGAGTAATTTCCTTCAGAGGGTGAATCTTCCTTCATCATAGATAAGGTATTATCCTTTACCACAGAAGGTATCCGTTTTTTCCAAGTTTCCTCCATTGATTCATCATTTTTATTGATATTTAACATTTTTTTCTAACAGTTCACAGATGCAACTACTCTTTACGATTATTTGAAGTTTGGTACATATTTTGGTAGGCTTTTAAATCCTGATCAAAACTATTATGGATAGACCTATTCCAATATATTCATGAAGAACCTTGCACTTCAGATATATAGAATACACATGGTGACTGTGAGACCATGTCATTTATTTATTTTCTTCAAAAACGGCTTGGTTATGAAAACCATGGAGACCAGGAAATAGCAAGGAGTTGAAGATTTGTCACCAAATTACAGTTATTGGTATCTTATTATATTTTCTTGATAAACAGTGTATGTCCAGCATAACCTTTTGACCCGATAATCGACTGATTGGATTCGGGTGATGTAAGTCTAGTATACGGTGTCATAAGCTACGGAATAAAAGATAATTATTGTTATATTGTGGTTAAGAGCGATACTTCTAATAATTGAATTCAACCTTAACCTGGCCGCAAACTACAACGAAAAACATGGTACAATTGGAACGCGGCGTTAGATGTTCAAGTCTGTTACACCTGACATAGCAGGTAATGAAAAGTTATTGTGTTTTGAAAAGTACTTGGTTTTTGCTTTTGCATAAAAGAACAATTAACATTAATATTATGTTTTTCATTGATAGACCTTATTCATAAATTGATAATTCAATTAATAAGATACAATTAGCATAAAGTAACTCAATGCAATTAGGTATCCATATTGGATTAAGTCACATTTGTATTCTATGTAGAAAGAAACAATTTTTTTGTTAAGGTAGCTATACACGTCTGGTCACGGAGTTATTTCGCATAGAATTAGAATTGCATTTGTAAAAAACGGAACGAGACACGTACGCTCCCATAGTGTGATCTATTCATCCAATCACGGTAGTCCGAGGCGAAGCGTTGATGCGTTTGATAGGGCAGATGTGTGTAACTTACTGAATTCTATGCGAAATAAGTAGGTGGCCAGACGTGTATATGTATAGGTAGACAGATACCTAGATATTATATATTTATGGTTTATTTATACGGTGTGTTCTCTATCGTCTGTGAGACGTATCTCTAGAGGTAATTGAAGTATTTTATCGAAAATTCGTAGAGAAAATTCTTTATATTCTTCTATATTTAGATAAAGCGTTCCCTTACGAGCTGATATAGAAGTTGATAGGTGTATGGATATGTTCAAAAGTATGTGCCATAAAAGTTATGTGTCAGATGTTCATTCTCTAACATGTAAATAGTATCTAAAAGATAAGGGGAAAGGAGGGGTATGCCATGAATTTATGCCACACTGTATGTAGACCTATCAAACCTATATGAATGTATTGATGAGAAGAACACTTTATTAAAAAATGTAATAATATACAGGAAGTTACATTTAAAATACCAAGTCAGCTTTAGATATAATCAGAAATTTCGAATTTTGTGTAGGTATGCATTTTTGTTTAGTTCTGTGTTTTCTTTTCAATTTTTCATTTTCATTATACAGTGTGGCCCATTAAGAACCAGGACACCCTTCTAAAAAATTGTTGATAAGCGCGATTCCAATGATTTTTTTTGTATATATTAGCATCCTAGATGTACTTGTTGAACCTATTACGATGGACCAGCTGCTAATCCTCAGCCTGCTACGATTTTTTTTCAATCAATTTTTTTTAAATTACTTTAGGCATTTACGAATATAGGGGACTACTGTAAAGTGGGTTTTAACGTTATTATTAATTTGTGAGGTAAGTAAAGGAGCAATATTCTAGATTAACAATAATTATTAGTTTCCAATGCTTGCATAATCTTTTAAACGAAACCCAAATTCAATAAACTTGAAACATTTAAGGCTCTATAGAAGAATTATTCTTCGATACAAATTGAAGAAATTCGGGCCACAGGGGTTTTCAGTGATGCTGAAGAATGCCACGATGTCAAATTTTTAATAAAAAAATCCCTAAAAAGTAATTTTCGAAAAAATTGATTGCATAAAAAATCGTAGTAGGCTGAGGATTAGCAGCTGGACCATCGTAATAGGTACAACAAGTACATCTAGGAGGCTTATATATATATATATATATATATAAAAAAATTCATTGGAATCGCACTTACCAAAAATTTTTTAAAAGGGTGTCCTGGTTCTTAATGGGCCACACTGTATGGATTAACATTAACAATTTTCACCATTTTATTTAAAACATATTTAAAAGACACATCGCTATTGTATTATTTTGAACCGCCAAAAAATAGTAGATAAAATAGTATTTTAAATCGAATTTACTCTTATTGGCAATCTCTTTAAAATTGTTACAAACAATATGATGAATAGATATGCATATTGCATAAAATGTTAAAATTAATCATAATCACTGCTTATCATCAAGGTCATTGCTTATCTCCAAGGTCATTGAAATAGGATCCAGGGTCAAAGTACTGAATAAAAAAATAGTACTATTTGCAAAATGTGCTAATTTAAACCGGATCCATGCGAATGATTACAAAATTTATTTTTGGATAAAGAAAAACATGCTTCTGGTTAGTTTAAATAATATCTATAAAATTTTGCGGTATCCACATAAAATTTTATATTGTAACTATTATAACATGCCCCCTGTTTTCATTGCTGCTCTAATAAAAATAATTTTTTTGTAGCCATACAAACATTACTTGCATTTTCAGGGAAACATGAAATATTCCAGATTAAACTTTTTAGTAAAGTATTTATTCTACCCTTATCTGCTATGTTCATTGCTGAGAAAATTCATGTGCTAATTCAAGCCCACTGTGATTGTTCCATATATAGAGTGTTTCCTAAAGAGAGATCAAAATCCAGGGGCGTATTCTATGGTCAAAAAACAATCAGTTTTTAATTTTTAATATCTGAATCATGTGAGGTAATAAAAATAATATAAATAATTAAATAAGATGACGGTTTTTATTATTTTTGCTTTGCATGGCATCTCTAAGATATTTTCAAGTACCTAGCTGTAAAAATGCACTTGGCAAATAAATCAGTTTTGTCGCTAATCGGTTTGAAATACAAAAAAATGTAAAGAGACAAAAAATGAAGAATATACAATAGTGCATATGACGATCTATTTTATTTGTAATATTGTACAGGGTGACCTCCGCCACCGGTAAGTTTCGAAAGCTGGTAATTTTTTGTTTCGTAATCACTGACCTACCAAATTTGTACATCAAATTTGGTAAAATCACCTCAAACGGTTTAGAAATTAAGAATTAAAAACTGATTTTTTTAAAATTTTTCATACTCTGACACCAGGCATAGGTTTATATAACAAAAAAACCGTATTTTTAGACACAGAATACGCCCGCTCGATTTTTGACCTCTACTTAGGTTGTACACCCTGTATATGTTCACCTACAGAAAGCTACTGAATATATAAATACTGTTTTACTAGAAAATAACATAATATTTAATTTCACCGGAAATATATACATGACAAACAAGAGCATAAGAAAAACATTTTTGATGATAACTATATTTGATTTGTAAGTATTTTCAAGTTGGATCAACCAAAATATGAGGTAAATAGTTATGATAAATTCTATATAGACATTCAATCAACAAAAAAGCAAACAAAGATTTAAGGAAGGCTATCAGGTTCCAGGTTAGTAACCGATACCTATGTCCTCTACATAATAGGCAAGTTTAATTCAATTTGTAGAAGAAATATAATAGTATATTATATAACAAGGGACCAAAGTAGTGATTCCCAACCTTTTCTGGACCATCGGCATCGCCCCTTAGAAGAGAACAAAAATTTCAGCGCCCGCCCCTAGTCCATAATAGTTAATTTTATATGAAGTATTAAAATATTGTTGCATATTATCTGTACCTAATTTATATGTTTATCCACGACCACTATATTAGGAAGGTTTAATACGTCTGTTATTCGTGGATTAGAGGCCTTTTGTATTAGAAGGAATAATTATAAAAAAAATATTAATTATATTATAGTATATTGTTATTAACATTAAAAGTGTCACTTTTAAAGACCTTTTTAATCCGAATACACCGAATTCTATGCTAATTTATTGGTCATTTGTTTATCGAATATTGACAACAATTAATTACTGAAAATGACGTCACTTCAAACTTAACGTGAATGACCTTTAATAAGCTCCAAGCTCCTTAATATAAATTTTTCTTTGCCCATACTCAAAATTTATAACAATTTACTAATGCAATATACTCGTAATTTACAAACTGAGTAATTGATTATATCGATTTCCGTAACCTATAAACTTCTCTGGAAAATTTATATAAATGATTCGTTTAAAAATGTTGGTTATTTTCTACGTCCTGTTGAAGTAAACACCTATTTTAGTTGTGTAGAAGATAAGAATATAACAATTTAAACAAATATTTTATTAGATGTGATTCAATATGCCTACAATTTTAAGAAAAAATAAATTGTGTACAGTGCTATGATAACGATATTTCTCTGTAATACATCTGCTTTTGTTTATTTTTCAAGACTGAACTCTGAGGACTGGTTTATCCTAGGATATCCATATGTTTTACCTAATTTTAGAAAAAATAAAAGTTTTAAAAATGTTTTCCAAAATTTTCTGAACAAATTAATTACAAATTAAAGTACGGGAAAATGTCGGTTTCCCACATTAATCAATACCAAATTGCACAACTCGAGATACCCGTGCTCAAAAATAAATATAGTTTTTTGAATTTATTATGTTATACATTGTTATTGTGCGTATATTTTGTTTATGTCTCTATATATAGCTAATATTCCTTGTGTTTTCTGTTTTATTGTTTTTATTTTGTTATTTTTTTGTTATTCTTTTTATACCCCCTAAAATATTAGTGCTCCCCCTTGACGGCAACTCTGGGCGTCGGAATTTGTCTAGAGTTTCGGAATTTTTGGTCCTCTTCAATGTATCGTAACTAAATTACTTACGTTAGAACAGTTCAGATAGATATGGCATCAATTATTTTATTAGTATTCTGTTTAAAGTATTTATATTTATGTGAACCTGAAAATACTGAATAACATGTTAAAAACTGCTTCCATTCATTATGTTTACACGATAAAATATATAATTTTTCATTTTTATACCTAATTAAAAACACACACAGAATACTGTAAAAAATGTATTTTAAATTTACAAATTATAATAAATAAATTTATAGATATTATTAATAAAGGTACATACAAAATTTTTATACAGTAAGAAAAATTAAAACACAACACATTTTACAAAACACAATTAAATATCTTTTGCAGAGGTCTTTCTTGTATTTCTGTCAATCGTTTATAGTAGCTCAAATTCAAGAAATTAATGAAATTAACCTAAAGTATCTTTAATATTGTATTATCTTTTGCTTTAGTTCAACATATTTACAATACAAATTTTCAGCACCACCTACTAAGATTTGGCTTGTTAAAATTAACGAACGAACACTAGATGTGATTTTCGGAACTTCTTATAGCTGGTTTTAAATAGGTTACATATAGTACTAATTCTGGTTACTGCTATATATATTCCAAAAGGTTAAGATATTTAATATGTATTTGTATACTATTAACTTTAAAATTGATCCTAATACGTTTATGAATTTTTATAAATTCATGTTTCATTGCTACCATGGCAAAATATTGTCCATTAGATTTTATATTACTTATTATGTTTAAAAAACGGCACATCCCATGACTAATAATACTCCAGTGAAATACTGACGACTGCGCCACATGTGTTTTACCTCAACCCGATTTCTAATACAACGGCAGTGAGTGAACCAACTGTGTTTTAAAAATAACTTTACAATAATTTTAAACTATAAGTCACTACACTACCCTCCCAACACTAAAAGTCGTGCACCCTGTAACACCCCACCACTCTTCCACTTTGTTCAGAACAAAGAGAGTCACTTGAAACACTTGATAGAGTATTTTCGGGGACCTTGGCACTTACCAAGATCCCCACTGGCGGTCTATTCTTTGACTAGGGGAACTCGTATAAAAAAACCCCGACTGAGGTGTCAGCCATCTTGATTTTATAAGGTCAGCGCCCTTTTCGGCGATCATAATGGCAGGAGCATTGGTGTTGCCCGAGGTGACTTTAGGCATTATGCTGGCGTCAATCACTCTCAATCTGTCTATTCCATACACCTGAAATAAACAAAAAAATACTTAAAATGGCGTGACATTAACGTAAATGTAAATAAAACACAAACAAATCAGAAGTATTGTAATTAATTTTGGTTTAGAATCTTGTCATATCGCAGTATCGCATATGAAGTATGACTGCTTTTTGTGAATGGCTATGTACGCCTTTTTCAAGGTTAAGTTGAATGATCTGCTTTATGAATAAGCATGGAGATCCATCACTGATATAATGAATCAATGATGTAAACTTTTATTTCTATATTCTTTCTATTTCTATTGCTAGTTCCTGATGTTTTTCCTTTTTGTTTCTATATATTTTGGTTAGAATTTGACATTCTGATTTTTAGGTAAATAACCTAGACAACATTTTTATCGGCTAAAATATATGTGATTCTACTGTGTCTTATTTAATCAGAAGGATAAGGGGTTGAAATATCCTGCCTACCTGTAAATCTGAGTTCACAACAGCCATTGGGTCCGTGGGAGGTCCCATTTTGCAACTGCCTGCTTGGTGGTTTTCCGGGCCAGTCTGTTGCTTGACAACACACGACCAGTAGCTGTCTGAACCGAAGGAGATGTTTTCGCAACCTGGTACAGGCGTCCTGTCGAGTTGGAAACCATACTTTTGCAGAGCTGTAAGAAAAATGTGTCTATTTTGAGGAAACATAATCTTTACTTACTTAAAATATAATAATATGGTACCCTCCCAATAATATGGCACCCTCCCCCACACAAGTAACAGTTCATTGACATTTTGAAAGATTGGAAGTGGAAGCTGAAAACTTTCAGTATAGATTAAATTGAGCATAAATTCTCTTAAATACAAAAAACTAATAGGTACTAAAAACTGTTTCATGTACCCAACAATAGTTTATAAAAAATATTCATAAAATATAATTAACATTTAGTGCCGTTTCACATGGGACCGGTGGTCTGCGGGACAATCGGTCGCAACTGATCATCAGTTCTATACAAGTAGTTTCACATGAGGTCGGCGTTGATAGAGAGGCGAAAAAAAAAATCTAAATCTTGGAAGAGTTTGGATGCATCCCCTATGCCTTGAAAGGCCAATAAAAGGTGCTTTTGTCACCCTCTATTCGGATTTGCGAGAACATCCCCGCAAATTCTTTATGTATTTTCGAATGTCGATTACTTCATTTGATGAGCTACATCACAAACTGGAGTGGGACAACTTCCCCTTTGGTACACGTAATACCCATCTCATATAGTCTACTCAGTATAATTATACAAATCATTAACTTGAAATGGGTCCCAGGGGGTGAAAAACAGATAGCATCCAAAACATGCAATCTCAATTTTCCATGCAATCTCAATTTTTTCGAAAATTATTGAGCGTCCCAACTTCTCCTTTGGTACACGTAATACCCATCTCATATAGTCTACTCAGTATAAAAATCATTAACTTGAAATGGGTCCCAGGGGGTGAAAAACAGATAGCACCCAAAACATGCTATCTCAATTTTTTCGAAAATTATTGGGCGTCCCAACTTCTCCTTTGGTACACGTAATACCCATCTCATATAGTCTACTCAGTATAAAAATCATTAACTTGAAATGGGTCCCAGGGGCCAGGGGGTGAAAAACAGATAGCACCCAAAACACGCAATCTCAATTTTCCATGCAATCTCAATTTTCTCGAAAATTATTGAGCGTCCCAACTTCCCAAGCTTTAAGTTTCAAATCACAACTTTTGTAATTTTCCTACGATGTATCCCAGATTTCTGGTTTTTGTTCGACTACACTTATTAGCATTTCAGTATCAAAACGATTTTTTTCCTTGCTCATTACCATTATATATCATTAATGTGCTTACAACATCGCAAATTTGACAACACAGTTATTTCAAACGTAACTGATGATCTGCCTACATGTGAACAACTCCCTTTGTTGAATAGCCCTGATCACAAACCGACGATCGGACAAGTCACGGGCTAACCGATGGCTCGAGCGTTTTTAATCGGTCGACCGATGATACGCACTCATGAGATAGCTACATTTGAAATAATGAACCCTCCCGATCGTCAGCGCCGATCATCGGTCCCATGTTAAACGGCATATAACTTCACCTGCTTTATTTTACGTGAACCGCAACTTCTTCCAAGCAACCAAAATCAAAATGTTAATTGAAAATAACTATATAATCGTCCTTTCCATATTTTAAACGAGTTAAACAATTACTATAATTCCGTTAACTTATTTCTATCTTACCTTTCGTTTCAGCTAGTTTCAATCCAATCTTAATGCCTTCAACCAAAACTTTTACGTCATCGGGATGTGTGAAATAATTAGCATAAATCAAGGGATACGTCAGAGGGTTGTTATCCTTCAGCTGGATGTACCCTAAAAAAATATATTCTTTCGATGTATTCAATTTATAAAAACGTACCTATCAGATGATAGTTTTGATATAAATAGTAAATTTTTCTGAATGTTATTATTTGTATTATTCCATGTTAGTATCTATTCTATATTTGCTTTAATCTGTCCAAAACTATTGACTAAGTTTTTTCAGCTCAGTTTCTATTTAAAAATAAATTTGTGCAACTGTTATTCTGTCTAAAAGATTCAATGTACTAACCTCTACTTTTGGGGTGCAAAACAGTAGGGATGATCTGAATGGACCTGGTGTTATTGTCCACTTTCTCTCCTACTTGCCCAGTTCTGGCACAATTGGCCAAAAACCCTCCAAAGAAGAACTGGATGTCCGGATCTTCCAAGGCAGCGTCTTGGTATTTGGTATTAACAAAGCCTGTCACTTCAGACACTCCTGAAATAAAAAGAAATCCTTCGTGAAAGTCGTGAGAAACACTAAAAATAGTATTAGTATTGGATGTATCAGATTTTTTATACAAACGACGTTAAAATCCTTGGAAAAATGGAAGTAAAATACAAATTTTGTGGATCAGTCAAACTGCCTAAAAATAAGTATAGTCAAAATCATTAGAATAAAATGTAATCGTCTGGTATTCCTTTAAATGGTGACCAAATTAAAGAATTTGAAGATCAATCTTGGGGTAGCTATTATACGGGGTGTCCCATCGAAAAGTATCACATTTCGCCGCCTTATATCTCGAAAATTAAAAGAGATATCGGAATGCGGTTTAGACAGAACGACTTAAGATTTTTGTCTGGCGCTGTTGCCAAATCTCCAAATATATTGCTAATTTTTTATTGAATACGCTCCACTTTGGAGTAAAATTACTTGCTTATATTAAGTGGAACACCCATATTTTTCCATAATCAGAAAGCCTAATCACTCTACTTTTCAAAAAGGTATGCATTGTTTACATTATCTTGAGAATTGGAGCCACATAATTCAGTTTAATGGGAGCACCTCTTACTTGAACAGTTTGTGAAGCTGGTCTTCGTTTTCACAGTAGTCATGAAAAACAAAAGTACAATAATAAACTGTATTGTCAGTTATGTAAAATATTTGAAGTATAGATATAAAAATGTTCACATTAGAAAGATCACACACTTTTGATCATTTACTACTAAGGATGCACAAATGTATATTGAAGTAAATGGTGGGCAGTTAAAACAAATTGTTTTCTAACTTATTCAAGTAGTTTTTATTTATACAGTTATTTTGATTATTTTATCTGTTATTTTTTGTTATTGTTAATAAAACTACCGAGTATTAAAGAATTATTCTTTTCTCCCTATCTTTTTTCATTTAAAAAGCAAATGCAGTCAAGTTCCACATCAAGTTTGATCAGAGCTTTTAAAATGATAAAATATATAGGGTATTTTATTTAAAATAAGTGTACAAAAACTTAAAAATAACTTTACAAAGAAGGAGGTATTTTTTTCATTCGTAATAACCCAAATAAGAGTACTTCTAACAAATTTAATTTTGTGGCTCCTATTCTCAAGATAATGTAATCAATGCATATCTTTTTGAAAAGTAGAGTGATTAGGCTTTCTGATTATGGCAAAATACACAAGGTGTTCTATTTAATATAAACAAGTAATTTTATTCCAAAGAGTAGCGTATTCCATAAAAAATTAACTAATATATTTGGAGATTTGGCAACAGTGCCAAAAAAACTTACAAAAATCTTAAGTCGGTCTGTCCAAACCGCATCCCGATATCTCTTTTAGTTTTCGAGATATAAGGCAACGAAATGTGATACTTTTCGATGGGACATGTATAATGTAGTATTTTAGTTTAATTAATTAATAATAGTTAATGTCCAGAAATGATCTCTATAGCTCCAGAAATTCCACCACAAGGTTCAGTACTTAGCCCTCTATTATATACAACGAAAATAAATGGGGTCAGGCTAGAAACTAGAATTTTTGATCATCATTAGATTACAAAATCGTTATTATTATAGTGGTATTAACTATTTAAAAAACTCTACAATGCTTTAATTAAGAAAGAAATTTGTCTTTGTAACACTAAAAAAAAATATTATTTAGATCACTTTCTCCCTACCTGTGCCACTCATAAGTCCATCCCTGAACAGCAAATACTCCATAGCAGTGGCCCAGTTTAGGGGGGCACTATTAGAGTCATTAATGTGGTAGTTTATGAAGAAGGCCACGTGGTTATGAAGATTCTTCCCCACTCCTGGTAGATCGTGCACTACCGGAACGTTAACTTTCTGCAGATCTTCCTTTGGCCCTACTCCAGACAATAGAAGTATCTGTGGCGAATTGACAGCACCTGCGGATAAGTAAATGCATGTCACTTGATCTCCATCTGGTAATCTCGAATAAAACAATAGATATATTTCACTATTTTGAATAATAAGAAGTACTCTAAACTACTCAAACAGCTAATCATTTACCTCCCGATACTATGACTTCCTTACTGGCATAAATGACCTCCTTCTTGCCATCATGAAGCACCTCAACCCCATACGCTTGTTTCGTGTTCGTATTTATAAGCACCTTTGTCACTGTGGCATTCATCAGAATGTGAAGGTTTCTCCTATGCTTGAAAGGTCTTAAGAAGGCTCTGGCGGAGCTCAGTCTTGATCCATTCCTGTTGGTGGTTTGGGCAATCGCGAAACCCGCGTGGTGGTTGCCGTTCAGGTCCCGCACCTGGTAACCTGCCACAAAATTAGCTTTTTTGTATAGAATATAATTTCGGAGAATCAAAAAGTTAACCGTTATTAAAATACAAATATGACATTTTCAGAAAAGAATATAATTTGAACTACCGATAGTTCTAATAACGGTTTCATGCAATCATCTTTTGTACAGGGTGTCCAAAAGAAGAGAAAAAAGTTAAATACGAAAGTTTTTTGTTTTTACCTGAATTTTTCATTTTTATAACTTTCTTGAATACAGGTTGTTCAGTTTCTCTGATCCAGGCATCAACTTTCTTTTTTTAAATGGGACACCCTCTATTCAATTACGTTTTTGAACTCCACTTAAAATTCTAGGTCGACATTGTTAAGAGTACCCTATACCTATCATTTACTGTTATGAAGATATTAGCATTTAAAGAAAAAAATCTGTTAAAAACACCTGCTCAAAATATCTCGGCAAAACAAATAAGACATCCAAAAAAAGCTAAATAGAGTTTATTTCGTAGACAATTAGATTCAGAAATTACTTCTATGGATCGATATTACCTGATCAATATACAGTGTGTTTTTGACAGATGGCTCAAATATGTATATGTTAAAACTCCAGGAAATCGAAAATCTCTTATATCACCCTGTGTATTATTATATTTTTGGATTCTCTATTAAATTTTAACCTTACTCTATATGACGTTCCCTATTCTTATTTTGCTTAGTTTTCAAGATATTGACGAAAATGTTTGATGCGCTATTTATAAGAGACACATTTTAGGCCCTGTCTTTCTTGGCCAATCTTTAAATGGTCCCAGGTACCTTAGATAAAATACCAGGAAATGGCATTCATTACAAACTTGCACTTTACCTTTATTGGATGCCGAAGAAGATGCCAATCAGATTATCTATCAGATGGATGAAGTTCCATGCCACAATACTGCAGTTGTAAAGAATTTTATTAACAACTATTTTGTGGAATGGATAGTGCCAAACGGGAATATCCCATGGCCGCCGAGGATCCCAGATTTAACTCCACTTGATAACTTTTTATGGGGTAAATTGAAAGCCTGAGTTTATCAAATTCAGAGTAATAATGTTGATGATTTAAAGATTAAAATCAGGATGGAAATTGAAGCGTTCAATCAAAGTGATTGCGCTGTAAGATAACTAGCAGTTATATACACAACATGCATAGCTGAAAATTAGCTAACATATAGGACACTTGATTCAATTTATGATTTGTATAGTTATTTGTTGATTATTGTTAGTTATTTGTGGTTCAAGTTACAAACATAGATTTGTTTATATTAGTTAATTAATGAAATAATTTAAAAAATATTAGTTTTTAATAAAATAATAATCAGTATTAAGGCACACTTACTATACCATATACCAAACTTACTATACTATATACCAAATAATAGTAGAGATATTTTTAATAGCCGATAATGATTAATAGCTGACATTTTTTCCACTTTTTCGTCAATATCTTGAACTTTTGAAGACTAAACAAAATAAGAATAGGGAACGTTATATAGAGTAAGGTTAAAATTTAATAGAGAATTGAAAAATATAATAATACACAGGGTGTTCCATAAGAGATTTTAGATTTTCTGGAGTTTTAACATATACATGTTTGAGCCATCTGTCAAAAACACCCTGTATATTAATCAGGTAAAATCGATTCATAGAAGTAATTTCTGAGTCTAATTGTCTACGAAATAAACCCTATTTACCTTTTTGTTTTTGATGTCGAATTTGTTTTGCCGAGATTTTTTGAGCAGGTGTTTTTTACAGATTTTTTTCTTTAAATGCTAATATCTTCATAACGGTAAATGATAGGTATAGGGTACTCTTAACAATGTCGACCTAGAATTTTAAGGAGAGTTCAAAAATGTAATTGAATATAGGGTGTCCCATTTAAAAAAAGAAAGTTGATGCCTGGATCAGAGAAACTGAACAACCTGTATTCAAGAAAGTTATAAAAATGAAAAATTCAGGTAAAAACAAAAAACTTTCGTATTTGATATTTTTCTCTTATCTTTTATACTTTCTGAGATAAGGGGATAGAGGATCTTATTTTGGACACCCTGTAAAAAAGGCAATTATATTATATAAGTTCCATCATATCTAGGAGAAACTCTCTCAATTAATTGTAGTTCTTTAGTTCAATACAAAAGAAGAGAAGAAGGACAAACATTCGTAACTGCTTTGGTCAAAATCTTTAACTGGTTATCATCACGTAAGCACACATACCTAGTTCCACAGCAGCTTTCAATATTGCCCTGGATAGGGGTGGGTGATATGGGAACCTTGACACAGTTAACAACCCTCCCTTAGAGTGGTACCCTTGGTCCATCTCATCAATTTGCTTGTTATCTTCGCTTTTCAAAAAATAAGGCAGAACCTCGTTAAAGCTCCAGCCGTCGTTACCCAATGCCGCCCAGTCGTCGTAATCTTTTCTGGAACCTCGTATGTACATCATGCCGTTCATAACTGACGTCCCACCAATCACCTGGGCACAGAAAAACTCTTGTTATGACCGTCTGTTATCATTTCAAACGAGAAATATTTTAAGAGTCCATTCACTAGTCCGAAATAAGCCCAAAATCGGCGTTCGTCTCGTGTCTAATTATAAAAAAAACTAGAGATAAGATAGGACTTAGGATAAGAAAAGATAAGACTTTAATCTAAATCCCTATGGTAGTAATTTTTTGTAATTCTTTTTATGTTTAAAATTCTAGGCAAACAATCTTGTACTAAAATAGCGTATTTTCAAAAATTATTATCTCTAAAATACATGTATTCAATAAAAATTTGCTACTATAGGGATTTAGTTTATCTGTAGATCTTTCCGGTGATATATAATTTATAACATTAAAAATAAATTTTGTTGCAATTATAAGGCAAATCCGGTACCCTTGCAATGAGGGCTAACTTTATTTCCATGTGCCTTTTTATTTCGGCTTTACGTGCACCTCCGAAATCTAAATAATTCGTTAGTGGAAATATGTAAGTCTTCACCCATCGGCTACCCAACCTCTCAACCCGACCCCGAATTCATGCCTGTCAAGTCTACAGTGAATGGACCCTTAAGTGGTTTGAAACATCGCAGAAATTGCATTTGACTGAAAAGTAGGTAATGGAATTAGGTTAAAAATAATAAGACAGAAAGAGGAAAAAGAGTCAACGCTGTTAAATAATCTCTTGTATTACCGTTATGATGCTTATTTGTCAGTATGAGTAAATTATATCAATCAGCATCTTGTGTAAAGATAAAAAATGCAGTCGTATAAATGAGAGTGAGAGCAGAAACAATTTTCACAATCGTATTGCCTCGAATATACGGGGTGTCCCATCGAAAAGTATCACATTTCGCCGCCTTATATCTCGAAAATTAAAAGAGATATCGGGATGCGGTTTGGACAGAACGACTTAAGATTATTCTAAGTTTTTTTTGGCACTGTTGCCAAATCTCCAAATATATTGGAAAATTTTTCATTGAATACGCTCCTCTTTGGAGTAAAATTACTTGCTTATATTGAGTGGAACACCCTGTATATTTTGCCATAATCAGAAAGCCTAATCACTTTACTTTTCAAAGTACTTTTCTTGAGAATTGGAACCACAAAATTCAGTTTAATGGGAGCACCTCTTACTTGAACAGTTTGTGAAGCTGGTCTTCGTTTTCCATGCCAGGAAAAACAAAAGTACAATAATAAACTGTATTGTCAGTTCTGTCAAATATGTGAAGTATAGATATAAACATGTTCACATTAGAAAGATCACACACTTTTGATCATTTACTACTAAGGATGCACAAATGTATCTTGAAGTAAATGCTGGGCAGTTATGGTTTTTATTTATACGGTTATTTTGATTATTTTATCTGTTATTTTTATTACTGTCATTGTGGTCTGCTGTTATTGTTAACAAAACTCGTTCCTACCGATTATTAAAGAATTATTCTTTTCCTTATCTTTTTATCCTTATCATTTAAAAAGCAAATGCAGTTCCACATCAAGTTTGATCAGAGATTTTAAAATGATAAAATATATAGGGTGTTTTATTTAAAATAAGTGTACAAAAACTTAAAAATAACTTAACAAAGAAGGAGGTATTTTTTTCATTCGTAATAACCCAATAAGAGTACTTCTGACAAATTTAATTTTGTGGCTCCAATTCTCAAGATAATGTAAACAATGCATACTTTTTTGAAAAGTAGAGTGATTAGGCTTTCTCATTATGGCAAAATACACAGGGTGTTCCATTTAATATAAGCAAGTAATTTTACTGCAAAGAGGAGCGTATTCTATAAAAAATTTACTAAAATATTTGGATGTTTGACAGTGCCAAAAAAAATTTACAAAAATCCTAAGTCGTTCTGTCCAAACCGCATCCCGATATCTCTTTTAGTTTTCGAGATATAAGGCGACGAAATGTGATACTTTTCGATGGGACACCCTGTATATGTAAAAGGAATGATGTATGAATATTTACTATTATTTATAGCCATGTCTTGGTGCATTGCGATGCCGTATTTGCATTTTTACCAAAGACGGAATCTGTCATCACAGCTGCACAAGAAGATGAAGTAACTGGCAACTTCATCGTTTGAAAGAGATCATTGCAAAGGTGTTGAAATGTACGTGCCTTTTATAATTATAACTCTGTTGAAATGTGATTCGAAACTCTGTAGTGAAGAAAAACAGTTTTGTTATTTGTATATCTTTATTGAATTAGGATGAGTAAGGTTCATAACTGAATAGAATATTGTATATATTCAGAATGACAGGCATTTTATAGGAGTCATAAATTAGTTTGGCGTATGTTCGAAAGTAATCTTTTTAATTTCAGACAAATATAGTAATTTTTTATTCAAATCAGGCAGATGTTTAAAAGTAGGTATAATTTCCTTTTAAGAAGTGAAAGATTCATAGATATTTGGTAGTAGTTGGTATTTATATATACAGTGAGGTTCAAAACTCTGGAACGCCCCAAATAACTTTCAAAATATTGTTTTTTTGCAAAAACGCTCAGAGACGTCAATTTTTGATTCTACTTTTCTGTATTTTTGAGGTATTGATTTATTTGTACAGTGACGTATCACTGAGGTGCAAAAAAAATTTTTTTTTAAATGGCAACCCTAATTTTTTATTCGGAATTCATGAAAAACACATTTTTTACGTATCTTTGACTAAAACTTTACAGAAAAAACCTTTATAGGGTTACAGAAGAAATTTTTCGATATAAATGCAATTTACAGTTAAAAAACCTACAAATGTTCTCTAAATTTAAACCGAGTAGGTTCTGGAATTTATTGAAACCAAACAATATCATTGCTTCATCTAATGTCAAAATTTTAATTTGCTTAACACGTAGCAAAATTTAAATCCATAATTTTGGTATTTCATTGTTATTATTTTATTGTTTATCTCGTATTATTCATCTAATAATGTCTGTTTCGGAGAAAGAACGGATTGAGATACTTATGATAGTTGGTTACGGGGATAGAAGGAGAATTGCAACAGAAGTGTGTGAGCTGTTTAATAATACTCATCAAAATCGACCACCAATTGTGCGTTCAACAGTGAGTAAAATTATTAGTAAATACAGAGAATATGGTCACGCTCGTGATTTACCAAGAACAGGTCGTACCAAGATTGGTGAAAATACTCAACTTGAGGTTTTACTATTAGTTCAAGAAAATCTCCATGTTTGTACCCGCCAAGTTGCCGCAACCATGGACCATAAGTAAAAGTTCTGTTCGCAGGATTTTACTTAAACATAAATATCATCCGTACAAGGTAACACTGGTTCATGAGCTTTCAGAAGACGATTTTGATCGTAGAGTACAATTTTGTGAAATCATGCAAGAACGTTGTAATAACAATACCATCTCAGTAAAAAATATTATTTTTTCTGATGAGGCCACTTTTTGTCTTAATGGGTCCATCAACAGACAAAATTGCCGCTATTGGGCAACACAGAACCCACGGTGGATGCAGGAATCCCACACGCAATTCCCTAGAAAAGTTAATGTTTGGGCGGGAATAGTAAAAAACAGAATTTTGGGACCATACTCTTTTGATGGAAATTTAAATGGGGAAAGATATTTGGAATTCCTAAGAATGGAGTTATTCCCGACTTTAATTGGTTTATTTCCAAATGCGAATGATCCAAATTCAATTGATGACCAGATATGGTTTCAGCGAGATGGTGCTCCACCTCACCATGCTCTTCCTGTTCGTACTTACCTAAATGAAGTTTTTCCTAATAGGTGGATAGGTCGACGTGGTGCAATAGAGTGGCCTGCTCGCTCCCCAGACCTGACCCCACTCGATTATTTTTTATGGGGCTACGTTAAAGGTCTAGTGTATGAGAGTAGGCCAGAAAATATCGATGAATTAAAAAACAGAAAACAGCAAGTAATAGAAGACATTCCGCCTGATTTTATCAATAATGTTCAAAATGAATGCATCTCTCGTTTAGCTCATTGTCAGGCAGTCAATGGACAACAATTTGAGCATTTGACTTAATTGTAATATTATTGTAAGTAACCTAATTTTTGATATTTTGTTTCAATAAATTGCATTGCATTTATATCGAAAAATTTCTTCTGTAAGCCTATAAAGGTTTTTTTTTTCTGTAAAGTGTTAGTCAAAGATACGTAAATAAATGTGTTTTTCATGTATTCCGAATAAAAAATTTGGGTTGCCATTTAAAAAAAAATTTGTTTTTGCACCTCAGTGATACGTCACTGTACAAATAAATCAATACCTCAAAAATACAGAAAAGTAGAATAAAAAATTGATGTGTCTGAGCGTTTTTGCAAAAAAACAATATTTTGAAAGTTATTTGGGGCGTTCCAGAGTTTTGAACCTCACTGTATATTAACTCCGTTTTATTATATTGTGCCGTGGTGGAAATTGCAATAGGAATATACCTAGCTGATTTGGAATAAATATCTTAGTATAAATACCTTTATTTTTGGGAATTATTTTAGATGGAGAGAGATTATTAACCAGGTGTTATCCTTGTCTTGCTATTCAACTATTACAAAAGAATATTGAGGACTATTCCGGATGACGAGTTCCAAAAATGTTTTGAACAATGACACCAACATCTAAGTGTATCGGTGTTCAAGTGCAATATTTTTAAATAAAGTCCATTTCAAGCATATAATTCTTAAACCTCGTATGTCGAGGATAAAAAATGTCATTAGGTATATGTTTTTCAGCAATATAGGTTTAAGTGTTTCCTAATTTATCAATCTTCCATGTTTCCGTTTCCAATATTTCAATGACAAGGATAGAATATGTTCACTCCGCAGTTGATACTTAATT
The DNA here is from genome assembly GCA_963924545.1 of Pogonocherus hispidulus. Lineage (NCBI taxonomy): Eukaryota > Metazoa > Arthropoda > Insecta > Coleoptera > Cerambycidae > Pogonocherus > Pogonocherus hispidulus. The sequence goes on along the minus strand of OZ004697.1, from coordinate 47,611,452 downwards.
ACGATTCCAACAGTGACACTTTATAGAAAAAACATGTTTCTTACCTTTCCCCTGGGCCAGTAGCACCTTTGCTGGTTCTCTGCTAGGCATGCATTCGTCTCTGGTTCAGTCTGAAAGCCCCAGTCTATTTGTGAACCGATAAAATTGAGGAACATTGACGGTACTTGTGTACCCGTCGGCTCGTCCAAACCTGAAGGAAAAAAACTTTCAGATGGTTGTATTAGAGAGGTAAATTGTCGGGGTCAGATCATCTCAAGCCAAGATACCGAGAGACAGTTTGTATTTGGAAAATCTTGGATCAAAGTTTTCGGCCTACTGATGAACTTCAGAAACTGTAGTGACATTAATAATCGCAGTTCAATGAACTCGTCATCAAAAAGACTTGACATTTGAAAAGAAAAATTGGTAAACAGAAAAAGGTAGATACCTTTACCTTACATTTAACGAAATAGAAATCGCATTGCAGTCTTCTTTAAAAGGTAATCCGTGTCTTTATATTAGCAAATTGGCTGAAAATATGCAATTAAGTAAAATATTTATGCAAATTCATCATATATGTTACTAAGTATTTATATAAACACAAACTAGCTTTTTGCAAACACGATAAAGCACTTTTTTGAATTAGAGAAATTTGAATTAATTCCATCCAGTGAATTTAAACCTACTTAGGAATGATTTATAACTCCCAGAGCGTTATGCAAAAATTAAATTTCTTTAAAGTAAGACGGAATTTTAAAGTTGTAAGATACAAAATTAAATAACACATAATGTTGAAGGATATACCGGGTGTCCTACGGCGACGGTCCATTAGAAGTATCTGGATAACCAATTACGCTATTTATTTGAAATTTGAGGTGAAGTTAAAGTAGGGTATGATCTACTTGATGAAAATATTTTACAGTTTCTACCACTTCCGGTTATACCGGAAGTCGACATTAACTTCGTTATTTTAAATGGGACACCCTATATATTATTACATTTTTGGATTCTACGTGAAATTCTAAACACATTTCATGTAGGATGTCCTATACCTATTTTCAACTGTTTTTGAAATATTGACAGGTGAATATTGACATTTTGCAACTTTGACACCCTGTAAACGGTTTGAGATCAAACAAGACGGTTTGCACATTCCTATCTTAACTTTTCATAAGCTATCGTTTGACATTAATTTCAGATTAAACAGAGAGATTAAATTTAATCGAAAATTTTTTATTTCTAGAAAATCTGAAATTAGTGTCAAACGATAGCTTATGAAAAGCTAAGATAGGAATGTGCAAACAATTTTGCTTGATCTCAAACAGTTTAGATTTTGCAGGGTGTCAAAGTTGAAAAATGTCAATATTCACCTGTCAATATTTCAAAAACAGTTGAAGATAGGTATAGAACATCCTTCATGAAATGTGTTTAGAATTTCACGTAATATTCAGAAATGAAATAATATATAGGGTGTCCTATTTAAAATAACGAAGTTATGTCAACTTCCAGTATAACAAGCAGTGGTAGAAACTGTAAAATATTTTCATCAAGTAGATCATGGCCCACTTTGCCTTCACCTCAAATTTCAAATTAATAGCGTAATTGGTTCTCCAGATACTTCTAATTGGCTAATTAAATATTCAAAGTGCAAGGCAAACTTCTAAAGTTTGCCCCAAAAAAACACTGTATAATATGCAATAAAATAAATATTTGATAAATTAAATAAATTTCATCACTGGTTTTTAATTTTATACAAAATTCTGTAATATTACAAATCATATTTTGAATTATTTTTAAATAAAATAATTATTATAATAAAATTTCAAAGAAATTAAAGACTTAACTAACTTTTTCCTAAATGTTTCAAGTTGATCCTCAACTCGTAGTCAGTAGAAGGTTTGTATGATAATAATAATAATAATTTTTTTTAATGGACCACAAATAAGTTACAGACATTAAGAGATATATTATGTATGAAATTATTTTATTTATATGGGTCAAATTGGTATATTTTCGAGGGTTACCGAGGATCTGTAATACATAGAGAAACTCTGATGGACGAGTCCGTCTCTTCCGTCCTCTTTTTTCGAAAAAATGACAAGGGCGCAAACCGCATCTTCTATCTCTCACCGTTTCGAACTTTCTAAAAAAGAGTACAGGTCTTGTCCATCAGATTTGCTCTATCTTTACAGGTTCTCGGTAACCCTGTAAAACATACCGATTTGAACAACCCTCTACATACAGTGAGGACATAAAGTCCGCCCCCCCCCCCTCTAACTTTTGAACCACTGGGTAGATTGTGATGAAATTTTGAACGATAATATATGACTAAATTCTGCATTTTTTGACACATCAATGACAGCTCTGAATGTCAAAGTGACAGCTGAGCGTGCAATAGGAGCATTTTTTTAAATGGAAATGGGGGTCGAGTAATAACTCATTTTGAAGCTATTTTTATGCTCAAAACATCCCCTAATTTTGAGAACATTTGGTTCAGTAATTTCCAAATAAAAACCAGTACCTAATATCAGTTTATAACATAATATTTTTACCACATAATCTTTATAATAGAACTTACCCATGGAACATTTATTTGTCAGGAGGTTCATGGAGGTCTTTTTCAACATCTTTTGAAGTAACACATGTTTTCTAAATTTGTTTCTGCCTCTAAATTTTTTTTTTAGGTTTAATTTAAATTATTTCATAATTTTTTAATTTAGGTTATTTTACGTTAGGGATGGTTTATTGTTATTTGTTTACTTTTAATTTTTGTTTTGCTTTGAATAATTTACAATAATTTGTAATATGTATGTAAAAAAATTATATAAAAGAAATCGATATTACTGGTTTTTATTTGGAAATTAGTGAACCAAATGTTCTCAAAATTGGGGGATGTTTCAAAATGAGTTATTAGTCAACCCCCATTTCAATTTAAAAAAATGTTCCTATTGCGCGCCCAGCTGTCACTTTGACATTCCGAGCTGTCATGGATGTGTCAAAAAATGCAGAATTTCGTTTGCAAATTTCATCACAATCTACCCAGTGGTTCAAAAGTTAGAGGGGGAGGACGGACTTTATGTCCTCACTGTATATTTGCTTACCCGCTTCTATCGCCAACACCCGCCACTCGGGTATCTCCGACAGCCTGCTGGCGACCGCCGAGCCCGCGCTTCCAGCGCCCACCACGATGAAATCGTACTCGGGGAACAGCCGAGTGCTCTCCGGTCGACCGCAGGGATCCTCCAGGTCGCACTGGGAGCGCAGGAAGACTTCCAGAAGGCCCATAAAGAGCATGTACTGGGCGCCACCGCACGTGGCGGCCAGCGTTGGCCCCGGCTGGGTCACCGGGCAGTTGCACGGCATCTGAAAGAAGAAGAAGACTCTGTTAGCTGCAGTCAGGGAATAAAGTTGGTCAACAGTTGAAAATAAACTTGGTTGTTTGTTTACAAGAACCGTAAACAAAGGACTGATCAATCAGTAATAACCAATCACATTTGTTTATCTCTTATGTGACGTAGATGGATTCCCTTTAGCGGGAGATTTAAAATATTGAAATTTAAATATCTTCTTTGTTTTAATTTGACAGCTTTAACCTTTCCACATAACCTATATATGTCACATTGTCATGTAGAATGTCTAGGTTGTCTTTGGAATGCCATCACTGTCATCAGTCATGTCATCATATCATAGTAATCTGTGCACTGATAAACACAACACAAGTTATCACAGTTGCCAAATCGACAAACGATTTTTGCACAACGCACTTCAAATCGTAAGATATATATCGTAAAACACATATATAAGTACTTTAAAATCACATTTGATTGCATTAATGCACAGTCTCTGAAATAATATTGGGCTGGATATTTTGACTGAAAATTTTTGAAATTGCATTAGGGGCAAATTTGGCAATAGGGGATCCAGTGACGTGTTACGAGAAATCTGTTGAAAATGACCTTCAAACTTTTATGAATGAAAATTGATCAGTCCTTCTTTGTTTAGGGTTCTTGGTTTGTTTATACAGTCCGTTATTAAAGTAACTTCCACATAAGTCGAAGTAGCGACCTCAAACAAATTGTAGGATAAATGGTATTAAAAATACTGCTTTCTGCGCGCAAAAGGAATTTTGACAGCTCATAGATGGCGCCCGAGTCGTTTGGGGTACCTTTCTTTTAAATAGCATAGTAGGCTGTGTCGCACCAGTTGTTGAAAAATTAAAATCGAGTCATCCGTTTTTAAGTTACAAGAGATCATCATTCACTCTAAATATTTAAATGTTTTAACAGCAAAATGTTAATGTAGTGTAATCTAAGAACTTTGCATTATCAAAATAAATGTATCTAAAGGTGTTAAATCGGGGGAATGTGTTGGCTTCCAATCATGTTAATATTTGAAAGGTAGAGTCATGGTAGAGTATCAAAATCCTCACAATATTACGTTTATTGATATTAATCGTAAGAAACAACAAAGAAAGTGTTAATAAATTAAAACAATCGGGAGTATACCAAATTGACTGCGTTGATTGTAATGCCGTGTATGTGGGTCAAACCGGTAGAAGTATTGAAACTAGAGTAAAAGAACATAAAAAGTCCATACTAAATAACGTAAAAAATTCAGGATTTTCCACGCATTGTATAGAAAACAATAATTTTATAGATCTGGAAAATGTAAAGGTACTGTTTCGGGAAAAGAAAGGAAAGCGCTTAGATCTGTTAGAGCAATTAGAAATTAAAAAATCTTTAATTAGCAGTACTTGGGCTTTTGAGACGGATTTCATAAACGTGTAAAAAAGTTACCCTCTATCTGTTGTCTAATTTGAATAAAAATTGTTCAATATATGATTTTTAAAGTTTTGCATATGTGTTTTGTACTAAAAATGAAATGCTAAAGGGCATTTTTGTGCGATTTTCTCAAAAACAAAGGCCTATACGAAAAAAATATTAAAATGGGAAAAGAAAAATAATTTAATCCTTTTAATTTCATATTGATTTATCACTTTACGCTCAAGGTTGGGTAATTTATTTGTAATGTAGAAGACGACTTCCTCTTCTGAGAGAAATACCCCTAGTAATTTATTTATTAGTAAAATCATGAATGAATTAATGTAACATGATAATTCAGCATTTGTAATTTTACGGTGGAGTAATTTGATGACTCAATACAAAACAATAATACGAAATAAAGAACATTAAACGACTATTTCAAGGGTAATTGGTACCAAAAATATAATTACCTACGGTACTGATATTTTTCATTATAGTGTTAAAAATACCAACCAATGGATTTATTTACTTTTATATGTATCACGTGGGTATGCAGGATGTGGCAGTCTGTGAAGTCTTACTTCTTGTATAATGTATAACTTATACTATAACTATATAACTAGGGTTCTAGGTCTAGTAAAATTATGTACTTGGCAAAATTGGTAAGTAATTTCTCAGCTTCATGTACGCCCATGGGCGTCGTCTCCAAAATCTCTAGGGGGGGGGGGGCGAAATAATTTGTATTAGAATTTTTTTATTCATTTCGTAGAAAATATAGGTATAAATGACACCAAAAAAATAAATGTCCAGTAAAATAAAAAATACATCACAAATTAAAAAAAAATCTATTAAAAGGGCTACATGATCAAAACACATAAAAAATATTTTTAACAAAAAGGCATTTTCTTAAAATAGAATAACAAAATAACGGTAATATAAATTAAATAAATATTAGTAGTGGTGAGACGCATACCGTAGTGCCCTCTTTGGGTCTTTGCTACTATTCGTTTGACAATTATTGTCAAACTAACAGACAGATAGCGAATCCGCAGGCGCCATTACAGCACTGACCTCTATTGTCTGTGAGGTCCTTCATCGAGATCAACCACCAGACACTGACCGGTTTTGCACTTGTATGCGCTCGTGAGAGTGCCAATTTGACAATAATTGTCAGATGGATAGTAGCAAAGACCCAAAGAGGGCACTGCAGTGTGTTTCTCGCCACTAGTAACATTCACGATACCCCCTTAGGCAATCATGTCGGAATATCGTTCATCGATTCCACTACCTACTATTTAAAACTATGAGCATTAAGTTAGGTACCAATCTTGAAAGTGTTTCCCTTTGTAAATTTGACTTATGATGTCACTCTCCCTAATTAAAAAATGAAGTCATAAGAACTATATATAATAAGTAAATGATTTGTAAAATTTTATTTTTGAACATTAATTTATGTTATTTTTTAAATTACCTATGTGACGTCATACTTAGTATTCGACTCGAAAGCCAAGGAGGGGGGTAGTTGCCCCCTGCCCCTCCCTTGGCGACGCCCATGTGTACGCCATTGTTGTGCACTTATTCAGCCTCTGTTTTTTTTATAAGATAAAATAACACAATTTTAAGATAAAATGTATGCCAATAAGATCGCCAACCGGTTCATTGCTTTTCCTCAATGATCCGACTATATTCTTATTCGTTTTCTTTTTAACTGAAAATATAAATACAAACTCTTTTACAGATCGCCTTGAAAATGTTTCCTATTGTTTACCAGTTTCCCTAAAAAAATTGTAAACATCAGGCCCATTTTAAAAATCTATAACTTTGGTGAGAAAAACCCTTGAATATATTTTCTATCCGCTTTATAAAGACAACGTTTGTCCTCAAACACAAAACTACACTGTTTTTTTTAGTAAATACAGCAGCTATGACTAACTGCATTGTGGAACTAATTTTTGGAGGCATACGATGAGTATGTACGACAAAATATGCCCAAAATCGCACACATGTTTGGTTCCCTGTAGTTGTGACGAAAAGATATACTACCTTATGTCTTTTTGTAGTCTCAGATACTGTATTTTAGTCTACAAGTCCTTTTCCACAGACGCACTGTTTTGATTTTCTATTAGAAAACACAAACAAAAAATGAATGAAACAATAACAAACTGCAGTATCTAAATAGAAGAATTCACTCTTTCAATCCCTGCGCCACAGACTACATACTTATTTATGCATTTCACTATCAGTTTTATCATTCACTCAAATCGAAGACGATTTGCAAACTGTATCATTCGTCTTGATTTCTTGATTTCCTCAAGTAAATCAACAATTACAGCGCATCAAATTAAGCATTGTTTGCCTTTTATTTATGTTGTTGTCACATGTCATTGCACAAAAGTAGCTAATTCATCTCGTAGATTGCTCCCCGAGAGCATTATCACATTTATCCTTATTGTTTAATAATCTAGATGGGAAATAGGAAGTAGGCTAATTTGTATTGTCACTGCTTGAACAACTGAGGTCGGCTTGTGTTTTGTTTCAATTATGTTTCGGCTTTTTCAACAATCTCATCATGTAAAACAGTCAACACCTACTAGAAAGTTACAAAACTACATAAGTGTCAAGAAATATACTTTTTTATGGTTTGTTTACAACGTAGTTCATCATTAGCATTAAAAACAACTGCCTCAAATTTTCCACTAAAAAAATTAAGTTGATGGTGGTTCTGGAAAAACGAAACGTCACATTTAAAATCTTAATATCCTGGCCAATAGAGGGCAGAAAGTTGCTTCGAGGAAGTGCTTCTCATTTCTCAATATTTGCTCGCATAAAACTGTAAAAAAATAAAAACGAATTTCCAAAATTTAATTTTTTTCAAATATTTTAAAACCTAATCAAATTAACCTAGATTTTTTTGGGGTATTATGTTGGTCCCCTAATTACGTAACTTTGCGCACATTTAAGCTTTCTCGTATATTCTCAGTTTCCGAGATCCCAATGGTGGGAAGAGAATTTGTAACAGTCTGTATACCTTCAAGTGATTTTAGAGACAACTAATTAATCTAAAATCACTTTAAGTACACACTTTATTCGAAATCTTGACAATTTAAAGCTTTGCCATTGTTTATTTTAGTTTATTTTATCAACAAATAATAAGGATAATTCTGTTTTCTGTGCTTCTGTTCAAGTGAAACTTATTATACCAAACACAATACAGTAGACTGACTTGTTGGTTGCATAAGTTTAATTAGCTTTAAGTTTAAGTAAACTTCACTACAAATTAAATAGTTTCCAATATGTTTTTATCTGAACTAATGAGTACTTGACCTGAAGATTTGTTGTTAAATATCGCTCACTGTACTGTAAATTAAAGTTTTTTAAATGTGTAAATATCATTTGGAACACAGTGAGCAACAAATTATAAGCAAAGTTAGTTAAAAATGTATTATAAAAGTTTATTAAATATTACTAGGTAAAAATTTGTTGTTATGCTACCCTCTAAATTTCCTGAGTTGCAACTTTTACTTTTATACGAGGTATTAAGCTACATGATAAGTTTTTACGACAAGAAAATCGTTTTATTTTAACTGCTATTATTTAAGATAGGTAGTCATTATGAAGTTATAAAGAGTTTTATAACGATTTTTACGTAAAGAAAGTAATAAACCCGCCTTTCTCGTGCGTAAAATGTAAGCATTTTATATTAATACTCCTTTTTAGTAGTCTTTTATTATGATTATTTTATAATAGAGACTATACTATATTCATAAAATACCGTTTTTATACAGCTACTGTGAATTTTTGTCGGTTCTACCAAATCGCCTAAAAAGTAACGTGAGTTCAACGTTTAAAAAGTTACAGTAAATCGCCGTCTTGAAATAACGTATCTAGAACGTGTTTATGACGTCTTGTTTATACAATTTCGTCACAATGGAACCACATAAAGGCACGCAAGTGTCTTATAATGATTCTAAGCCTGCTTCAAAAAGTTTCATAAGTTACAGTAAATCGCCGTCTTGAAATAACGTATCTAGAACGTCTTTATGACGTCTTGTTTACACAATTTCGTCACAGTGGACCCACATAAAGGCACGCAAGTGTCTAGAAATTTGGCTGTGGTTATAATGATTCTAAGCCTGCTTAAAAAATACAGTTTACAGATTACAGGGTGACTTGAGGACCTTGCTAGTTATTAAAGTGTTATAAATTAGTAAGTGATAATATAATAAATTGTCATTAATTAGCAGATGGTCATAGAAGTAACGTCTACTAACGAAGAATTGCATGAAATTAGAGAACACATTCTGTGTTTATGGAGTTTTTCAGCCTTTCAACTATACAGGCTGTTACAAATTCGTTCCTCACCATTGGGAGCTCGGAAACTGTAAGAGATACGGAAAAGTTTAAATGCCTCAAATAAATCAAGTCTAACTTGATTAAGTTTAGAAATATTTAATTTTGGAAATTAGTTTTTACTTTCTTGCAGCCTTATTTGAGCAGATATTGCAAAATGAAGAATGCTTTCTCGAAGCAACTTTCTGTCCTCTGTTGGCGGTATATTTAGATATTAAATATGACGTTTCGTTTTTCCTGAACCATAACCAACTTCATTTTTTTAAATACGGACCTGGAATTTTGAAATCATAATAATTTGCAAGTCTTCTTTACCCCTAACAACATACTACTTACCCCAGAATAAATCTTATTCCGACATTTCAAACTAAAATGGTGCACCTTCAATGTTTCCTTTCCGAATTGTACAATAATTTGTACAATAAAAACAGTTTTTGCTGATTTATCATATATATAATCACATAAATGTCCCTGGATGATACCAAATTCAATTAGGCCTTTACATTTTGTAAGTGCGTTAAAAAATTAAAACAATTCGTTCCAAATAAAGCATTAATGTGTTCATTTTATTACAAAAACTTTTAAAAAATGAAAATGATTAACAAACATTATTATTATTATTATGCCCCAAATAAAATACAATTTGATAACAAGAACATATTATACCTAGTAAATAAAGACCTAGTCTATAGAAAAGAGGTAATTGTCAATTTTATTTTTGAACAAGTTCACCGATTGCGCATTAATCACATCATTTGGCAGGTTGTTCCAAACTACAAAGTTTCTATTACTCAGGAAATGCTGCCTGGTCCTTGTCTTGAAATTTTCTTTCTTGAGTTTCAAGGGGTGTCCTCGAAGCCGATGATCAGAATTTAGCGGAAAAATCGAAGCTAAGTCACCAAAATTATATTTTATGATGCGAAAAGTTAGAATTAAGTCACCACGAAGACGTCGCTGCTGGAATGTCATGAGATTAGCCATTGACAGTCTATCCTCGTAAGACGGCCTTACGGGACCAAACGAGAGTCTTGTTGCGCTACGTTGCACTCTTTCCAGCATATTCTGGTCACGAGCTAGATCTGAACACCACACTGGTCCAGCGTATTCGAGTATCGGGCGAACATACGACTTGTAAAGTTTACAGGAGGTTTCGAAAGACACTTTTGAGAATGTTTTTTTTAATTAGAAACAGTCTGGTATTTGCACGTTTGCATACCGCGGCGATATGATCACTCCAGGTAAGGCTTGTGTTCACTATGACACCGAGATCATTATGTAACGTCACTGAATTTAAGGACCGTCCATTTATAAAATATGGTAAATTAGGATTGTCTTTACCGATATGAAGAATGACACACTTATCTGCATTCAGCGGAAGGAGCCAGTCAGAGCACCATCGTTGCAAGGAATCGAGGTCACCTTGAAGGTTGTGATAGTCAGTGACGGGATCAGCAAATATTTTGGTATCATCAGCGTAGAACGAAATGGAGTTGGAAATATGAAGTTGAATGTCACTCGCATAGATAATAAACAACAAGGGGCCGAGAACTGAACCCTGTGGAATTCCGCTTGTTACTGGCCTTACTTCAGAATGTTCTTGGCCAACTCTAACTTTAAACTGTCTATCACTCAAGAAGTCAGAGATCCACATATTAAGGTTACCCCTGATGCCTAAATATTCTAGTTTATATAGAAGTCGATGTTTCGGAACCCTGTCAAAAGCCCTAGAGAAATCAAGGTAAATTACATCTATTGGGTTTTTATTATCAAGGGCTTTCGTCCAAGCATTTACGCAGTGGAGAAGGTTGGTTAAGGTTGAATGACCTTTTACAAATCCATGTTGCTGGTGAGGAATAAGATTTTGATGTAGCAGAAAGTTGGTCATGTACTCTTTGATAATTGATTCCATTACCTTACAAACAATAGGCAGCAAGCTGATAGGGCGGTAGTTGTTAGCATCAAGTTTATTACCTTTTTTATATATGGGAGTAACAGATGCCAGTTTCCAGGTGAGAGGTACGTAACTTTGCACAAATGAAGCATTCATTATTTTAGACAAGGGATGAGATAAAACTTCTGCGCATTTCTTTACGAAGAAGGCTGGTAGACTATCAAGTCCTGGTGATGAGTTACTTCGGAGTTTCAGCAGATGTTTTTTAACTTCATCCTGGGAGAAATAAATATCAGTAAGCGAAGCTGGAACTCGAGACATATCCAGCGGAGGGAGATTATCATTTACCGATTCGATAGTGAAGGCTTTTGAAAAGGAAAGAGCTAGAGTTTGTGAAGTTTCGTAATAGGAAGTGCATAAATCTCCATTGAGTTTTTGAAGCATAGGGACAGCAACTTTGGAAGATATAGAAGAACGGATATATTTGAAGAATTTTTTACTATTGTCACTGTTAGCGATTTTCTCTTCATAGGTATGTCGCGACGTTGTCAGTTTCAATTTTATTGTGTTAGAGAATCTTCTGTGAGCTAAAAAATCCTGTATGTTATTAGAGTGTTTGTACCTCCTCCAAAGATTTCTCTTATGCTTAATCATCTGTATAATTTGAGAGTCGATCCATGGTTTCAAGTTATTAAAGTAAACTCTTCGTTGTGTAGTATTATCAGACAGGCACCGGGTTGCAATACTGTGAAAATTATTCCACATTGACAAACAGTTTTGTCCCAGATGACATTCAAAATTAACATTAAAAATATACAGTAAAAGTATACTAAAATTTATTCTGCAAATATTTTGCATTGTTCCTTGAAAGGTCCTTCTAATGGAATTATAGACGTTTAGAGAATATTTACCCTCAGCTTCTCTACATTGTTGGGTACGTTTTGTATAACCTATTTTTTAGGGTTCCCCACAAAAAACAATCTAGTGGCGATAAGTCGGGTGTTCTTGCATGTCATTCGACTACCCCTCCATTTCATATCCATTTCTCAGGAAACTGTTGGTGCAGAAAATGCTTCACATCAAAATTTAAAGACCTAATTGACTTTATTTACAGAAAAAGTTTAATATGCTTTTGATATTTTTTAAAATTCGACCCTATCGTACCAGATGCACGTATAGAATTAGGATCCCTTACCACTTCACCCATCTAATAGCTACATTTGCTGCCAATTAGTCACCCTTTATAATTTTGGCTACATAGGTACTATAAGTATTAGCATAGACAAACCTATTAGGATCTAGACAGGAGAGCAACATGTTTTATTGCATATACTGACTTACATTTTAAATGACACCCTACATTCTGAACCGCCATCTATCGTTGAAAAGAAGAATAGCCGTTTTGGAACCACCATGTATTCGGTTCTTTATTTTCTCCACTTGCGACGTTAGGCCATGCGATCTTTGATTGTCCTTGGGTGTGGAAAATTATTTACTAGGTATATAAATTTACCTATCTGGGACAGAGTCATAAAGCCAGTCCCATTACCAACGAATGTCTGCATTATCGAAAAGACATTCTTTGGCATTTTAAGCACACATAATTTATTTACGTAGAGAAGCCGCTAATAGTTAACAGCAATGTTATTGAACGATAGCTACAAAAAATATTAAACATATAATTATGTTGCAAAAATATTGCACCACTGTCCGTGGCACGAATCAGACTAGTCGTAATGAAACCACCACCAAATATCTGAAATAAAACAAATTGGAAACAACACGAACCACAGCGGCAACGGAAACTTCAAATAAAATGGACTAGGTACACTTTTGCTAGTAGGTACCCATACATAAGGATAAATAAAAACTGGAATATGTTGCAGACGGCACATTTGATGTGATTACCGATGGATTTGTGACCTATGTTCCAAATGGGAGACGTATTTTCACTTATAATCTCCCTAAAAGTCAAAGCATTAAGCAAAGTGCAATGACCGGAAAAAGAGTAGATCTATGTCATGTTGTCACATTTATTTCTAAAGTATTCTTATTTAAAACAGGAAACGTATTAATTACCTTATTTACCCATTTTTTTACTTGTCTTTAACGTCCCTTATCCCTATTGTACTTTATTAAAGCAAACACAATGTTTAATTTGTGTGTTACTTAATAATATCAACGAATTTCCGAATATCTGGGAACTGCGAAAGTCGTAAAGTTGACGACAAGCTGTTCATCCTTATTTAACCTACATATTCTTGCATTTACGCTTTCTTTTCTCTGAGCTTTAACGACGTTGATTGGCCGAATCAGGAACCAATAAGCGACTGCGTTCGAGGTAGTAGGGAAACAGTGGCGTGATGTTGGGTTATTTCGGGCGCGTTTCTTAACGGTAAAAATTTGTGGTAAAATTATCAATGTGTATTTATTCTTTGTGTCAGTGTTTATACTTATTTGTGTTAGTTAAAAAAGTGTAAGTGCATATACTAGAAGTATTCTATAGAATAGTATACGAGTATATATTAATTGAAATGTGCCCAATGGTAAAACAGAATACGCACGCCCATGCACCACCGCATTTTACCAGATCGGCGAAGTCATTCCACTTTGCTTAATTCTGGTTTTTACTTGTAGTGTTTGAATTATTACCGGAAATTTTTTGAGAGCACAATTTCTTGAAAATTATCACGAGGATAATTTTCACATTTCCTTCGGTCTTTCTCTTTTAATACATTTGGACTTTGGACTAAAGTTGGTAGGACAACTGCAATTTGGAAACATATAATCTTTCTCTTCTGATGCATTTGAATGTACTAATGTTGGTAGAACTCACTTATTGCAGTCTCATAAAGGGATTGGGCCTATTCGTAAATTCAGCTCATTTTTGTGATGGATGTCGTACTGATGGATGTGATGAATTAATGCTGGACATGGATTCCATCAGAACAATTGACAGTTAAGATTAATTTACGAACTGAAGTTAGATTTAACGATAGATGGAGACATGCGCATAAACGTCCATTTCATGAATCTCTTGTCGAGTAAGAACTACTGTATATTTTGTCTCCCCCAACCAAAATATCCACTGGAAATTATTCACCCTCCATTGCGACCAACAAATCTACTAGGTACTTTGTGCGTACTTCTATGCTTTTATCAAAATTGCATCCCTTGAACCAAACAAAAAAGAACATACTAACATCAAAATTAATGACATGACAATTCCCCCTCTTTTTTCCATCACAAAATTTGAAATTCATCATCCATCCATAATATATTAAACCGCGTCGATTCTGTCTCGCTCTAAATTCCGTCCCCAAATCCACAAAGTTTCAAAGCTATCTCCTCTGAGGGGCGATCTCGGAACGATCCCCGCGGACCACCGGAGGTCACCCCCGGCCTTTCTCCAATGCGTAGGGGTATTTTCGTGCCGTTTCCTACGCATTTTCCCAATTTAAACGCCTTTTCAAAAAACCTCTGCAAAATTTTCGTCGATCGCCGTTCGGCGAGAGAGATGCGGCTAGCACCGGCGTTTGTCCTCGCGCCTAATGGTCCCGTCACGGCCGCCGAAATACCGACTTTTCGCGGGACCCCTGAGACCTTTCTCTAATTTTTACGGCCTCGAGACCCGCTTCACGTCAAAGTTCCGTCCTTTCTCTAATCCTTTGAGATTTTTTTTCGATACCGTACGTCCACTCCTTCTACGTCTATTTCTTCTTCGAAAATCTCGAGTCGCGTCCGTCTCAACTTCTATCACATTTTATCTACCGATGTAAGATTGCACTAACGAGACAAGCACCTCTCACGAAAACTGTCAAATTAATTAAACTTCAGATAGGTTATTTTCCTACGAGAAATATTGCTAACGAAATGAATAGTACTGACTGCCAAACATTTCTGATTACCAAAATACTGAAGCGAAATGCTTTTCCAATTAGAAAATCGGTAAAAATTATTTTTTCAGGTTGACACGTCCAGTTTACATACTTAAACGTCTCAAGGTAAACATTTGACAACAGGTGTGGTAGCGCAACAGGAAAGTCGTAGGATTCAAAACTTCATAATGCTGATTTCGCGAGTTCGAGTCACGCTGGAGGCAAACTTTTTTTTTATTTTTTAATTCCAATTATTTATTAGTATTAGTATTTAGTTATTCTGTTTCATTATCCGTAGCTTTTATTCTTTTTGCACGAAAGTTTGGAATTAATTCGTTCATTTTGGCAGTCTGTTAAATTCTTGATTTTAGCTTACAAAAGTAAATATCTACAATATTTTTGGTCCCATTGATAAAATTGACAATAATGTTTACTTAAAAATAAATTCTACTTTCAGTACTTAAAAAATTATGATGTTTTACCATCAAGAATAGAGTACCCTTACAATTCATCAAAATATTAAGAAAAATCGTTTAGTATAATTACATCATCATTCCAGATACAAAATTTCTTTAATATGTATTTTCTTTAAAATAATATTATTTTAGATGCATTTGTCACCCGAAGGGTGACCCCAGGCCGCAGGCCTAGACCCCCGGTAGGGCTAGAAATGGGAACGAAAATCGCGATAGCGATTTTCTCCCATTTCTAGTAACTATTTAATGATGGAAGTAATGGTTTTCTGATGGGACATCATACAAAATTTGTGCTAAATTTAAGAACAAGATTGATAGCCCATCACAAAGCAATCGCTGAATTTACGAACGGCTTTTACTGTTTTGTGATAGAATAAATGATTCCATCTTTATGAGAAATGATGGATTTACGAAAGTGCATTATTATAAAAGTTTTTGCGACCATTTTACAATGCGAGTCGTGCTTAATGCCATAGTACTCTTGAATTTAGCCAACCTAAATGATGGCTAATGGCTCAACATTTTGAGCCTTCTCTTCTACGCAAGACTAGTTCGTACGAATAAACAAAAAATATTTTTTCTGTAACCCTCCATCTTCATCACAGTTCTGAACCATTTTTGAGAACTCCTCGCCTTTTAAAAATTTAACTTTCTTTTCTTTTTTGGGAATAGAGCGCATAACAGATATGCTTTTGATTATTTATTTTTTCTTGTGGTACCTACTTATATCGCTGCCAAATAGGTGAATCGTGACTGTACAGATCATTACGCCTACTAAAACCAATACTTCGATCTAGAATAAGCAAACCGTAACCGTAACACTATGACCTGTCGCACGATTCCGAGTCCATAAACGAAAAGATTGAAAGCTAGAGAGACATACTTTTCCTATATAACGCGTTATGAAACATTAAAATAACATGGGAATCTTCATGTCTCTTATATAACTGCGGAAAATATATATTTACGAACTATATACTATGCGTAATCATAATTGTATTTATTGTGTTTGAATTATACGATTGAGTGTAACACTTCGAAGATGAGTTATTATGTAAATTGTTACGCAATTTTTAAACTCTTCTGATGAAAGATGGACTGACCCTTGCTCGGATTTGAGAGCTGTAAAAGCATTTCAAAACACCAAGCGTGCTAAGGTTAAGGATGCTATATTAGAGTGTGTTTGGTGAATGTTGCGTGGATTAAGAATTGTGAATAATGTAACTATTAACGGCGAGAAAAGGCAATTTAGAGTCTAATGCCACCCACAGGCATTGTTATTAGAGGCTTGAATATAATAATTATTTACGTTTTGTTAAGCAACATGCGTCAAATTCGATGGTTGGAACATATTGTAGTAAATTTGGGTTAGGTAACTTTTATGGACAATTATATCGATTGTGACGGAGCCTCCCCTCCTATTAAAAAATGAAACTGTGCAGATGTAACACGGAAGATACGTCTAACTACTTTAATAATGTTTTTCTTTCCCTACATATGTCTCTTAATTTCTCCAAAAGCAAGCACCTACACCCAGTAACCTGTCCAGTGTTACGTGGATTATTATCTTAACAAAAGCAAGGTAAATTAGACACACCGGATATAGTACTGACGTAGTTTTCCACATAACAAAACGCTAATTAAAACTTAACCTATGTTAACACTGGGTCCTATTCATACCTAAACTATCAGTTTAGGTATGATTCAGTGCAGGCCCAGTATCAGTATATGGGATTGGCTCTATGTCACTATTCATACTATTTTTACACTTCGCAATTTCCAAACTGTCAAATGCATCCAGCTGCCTGGAATTTGTTACGTCCCTAATTAGTCTTAAATTGCTATCTATTTTAAAGTTGTTCTCAAACTCATGTTGGACGGCACTAGACTTACTACCTCTTCTACCTTATTTGAGATTAGCCATATGTTCCTTGAATCTACTTTGAATTGACCTTCAAGTTTGTCCAACATACTTTTCATTGCAGTTTATGCTGCTAATTTCGTAAATCCCCGACTTTTCCTTAGTTTCTATTTTGTCTTGTGGATTGTCTAAAAGTTATTGTGGTTTATTTCCCGATGAATAATCCACTGACATACCTATATCTTTAAAAACCTTACCAAAACCACGAGTGAAACGAGGGTCGATGGAATAAATATTAATTTTGGATTGGACCGGAAATAGAGCAAAGCGATATAAAATACCAAGACCCAAAAGACCCAAAAATGACAGAAAACGGCAAAAAAGTGATAAGAAAGAATTTAAAAGAAACAAACTGAAAAAAAAAAATTTTTGTTTATGCACCTGCTCGATTCGTTGCTATAACAAGATTCCAATTGTTCCATATGTCATGGACTATTTATATATGTATACCTAATGACTTGTAATGTTTGCAGAAAAATTAAAGATAACAAATACCAAAACACCATATTAGCGTCACTTCACTTAAAAAAAAGTCGCTAGCTCTTATTCTTTCTGATATAAAGGCATGGAGTACCTATCTTATTTTGAACAACAGTTAATGATACACATAAAATCTTTTAGTGTAACTTTTGAAACAACCAATATGTTATCCGGGAGCTTCCAACCGTCATCAATTAGATATTTCTAATAAATTGATTTACTATTCTATACAATATGGCTAATGCCGTTCAGTATACATAATTTTGTGGCTTGAAGCACACATAACGCTTGAAACACACTGTACGCACGAAACACGAACAAAAAATGGACACGAAGTACCCAAACCATGATACGCACCTGAAGTCTACTCAAGTGGTGGATGAAACAGTAAGAGAAAGACAGAATTTTCAGTGAATTGAACAGAGACACATTCTATCCAATCCCGGCATGTGGGCGGCGTTCACTATTTCAGGAGAATTCATTAAGTTCGACAAATGAGGGAATAGTCTGTGCGACCCTCTAAGATTCATATAATAAAATTATAATGTTATTTAATAATAATCGTAAATATAAATAACATTTATATTGTATTGTCGAATTAAATGGAGAAATTTGAGAATTCCAATAGATCGACTGGGAAAATAAGGTAATAAGCCCAATATGAGTTCTGCTTTATGAATAAGACTAATAAGTCCTAATATCAAAAATTAATTGTTAATTTATGCCTGCTGATCAAGGAATTTATATACATGGAACGATTATCAAAGCTGCGCGAGTATTCCAATTTTGAATCCGCCATTTTGATGTCTGAAAATTGGTGGGAAATTTAACAGTTAATTAACCTATCCTCTTCAATTAGATATCAATAAGAAATAAAAACTGCAGAAAGCTGCAAGTAAAACTTTTGAGTAAGAAAGATTCTAAATAGGTATAAGAAATGTTCAATATTTTATAGTTTAATTACAATTATTTGTGAAAAATAAAATATATCGTCATCAAACTTTCTTGTAAAATTGATGAAGGTACAAACGAAATATTTTGTGTACCTACCTTGTACCTACCTTGTGTATCTTTTGTTCACATTATTTATGTAAAATACACCATTAGCCGTTTAGAAAAGTAAATATTTAAAATGCATTATGCATATAAAATTTAACTATCCTTTACCTTACTTTAACTTTCCTGGCTTATTTTTTGTGTTGTTTATGTTCGCAGTTGTCATAATTTACTATTATATTAGCTAGGAACTATGATTGCAGGTCTCTTAAGACTTTCAATTCTTGTTATAAAATCCGAATTTACCTGGAATAATTACGAAAGTCCAATACTCAAATATTGTCACTCAAAGTCAAAAATCACAATAAAATAAACCAACAAGACGCCAAAAATACAAAACAAACACTATTTACCAAATTTACCCATACCACTGTTGCCGTGTTAGGAAGATTTGAACCATTGAATTTTTAGATTAGAAAGAAAAAGACACTAGAATTCTAGGGTCTTGGTCAGGTGTACCAATACAAAATGTAGAAGTTGGGAGCAGTGTGATATCAAAATGACGGCTCCCATGTTTCCACACAAAATTGGATGCGCAGTCGTCTATAATCGTTCCATGTATATAAATTCCTTGCTGCTGATGTGATTTCTGATGTTACTAAATGATGAAGCAAATAAAGAAGCAGTTATTCATTTTATCAGAACACCCTGTATATTTCCGCTAACTGTACGTCTTATACAATGGGAAAACCCATTAAAGAGACGTATTTTACTGTTTCTAGTGTCATTCCGCAAGTAGTACGACCGCAAGCGTCTTAGAAAAAATTGCAAAACGCGAGTTCAGTGATCTGAGAAGCGCACGGGAGTACAGCAGTTAATAGTTCTTACATAAAAATTGTTATGGTTAGATACGGGCTGAGATAAGTACGTTTATTGTTGGTATTAGATTTAGATGTAATAATTATAGATGCTGAGTAGCTTACATATACAGAATTATCTTTATTTATCGGATTTTAATGATACTTTCTTTCTTGGATGTGATGACCGATGACTCGGCATAATAAATAGGTATAATAATAAATAACAACAATAATAAAACATCTTAAAAAACTGTGTTTTAGAGTTTTTTTATTCCACGATAACGTTTCGATTCAATTTTGTGATCACATCTATAACAGGAGGAGCATCTTCATTGTCACACATCAAATTATTCTAATGAAGCTAAGTGTAAACCTTCTGATCAGCTGAGTAATTTATTACGACTAAATATTAGTTATTTCCTCGCCATACTGTAAAACCGTAATCAGATAATTTTCGTAAATTTATAAAATATCGCTTTAATTATGGATGAAGAAAGTGATTTTAGTGATACATCTGATATTCCTGCTGATGTGATGGAGTCAGCGGAAGCAGTTAGCTTAGAACTTCTACCAGTGAAGTCCAGACTACTATACGTAAAAAAATATGACGCATTTGATAGTTGGTGTTCTCAGAAAAAAATATCTAAGGTATCAGAACTCGTCATTGTTGCGTATTTGGGAGAAAAATCGAAAACTATGAAGTCGTCAACCCTATAATCGAAGTTTTCTATGTTAAAATCAACTTTAGCTGTTAACAAGAACATACATGATTATCCCAAGTTATGAAGGCATTTCTTAAAAGAAAAAGTGCCGGCTATAAGCCGAAAAAGGCAAACGTTTTCACGAGAGAAGAGGTAACTAAATTTTTACTTTATCCTGCGGATGAAAAATTTTTATTGATGAAAGTTATGATTATGGGATTGTCAGACGCCTGTCGCAGGGACAAACTTTCTAAAATGACAATACATGATATTGAGGACAAGGATTCTTATATAATTATTAAAATTCCTGATTCAAAAACGAAAATACAAAGAATACTTGTAGTTCCAAATAACAATGAACACAAATCCAATCCAGCTGATATTTCCCGTAAGTAGATGCCACTGCGTCCTAAGATAGCAGAAAACCCTAGATTTTTTCTTCAGTATAGGAATGGAAAATGTACAGTAGTAGTCGGAATAAATACTTTTGCAAAAATTCCGAGTCTAATTGCATCATTTCTTGGATTACCCAATACTGCAAAATATACTGGCCATAGCTTTAGAAGGTCGTCTGCGTCGCTTTTAGTTGGCTCAGGGGCTGATATTTTGAGACTTCAACATCATGGTGGATGGCGATCGTCGACCGTTGCAGAAGGCTATGTGGAGCAGTCCGTGGAAGAAAAAGTGAAAATGGAAACAGTATTTTTAGTGGTGATATCAAGAAAGTGGAAATGTCGAAGTCGAGAACAATAATACTTGTAACATTATACAAGAAGCGCCATTTGATCAAAATCATCGTTTGGAATTAACATACAGAATAACAGCAATAGTACTATTAATATAAATCTTGTAAAAAATTAGCATGGGTGGAATATGATTGTAATGTGTTTAATGAAAAACGATTGAAATGAGATTGATGAGTATTGTGTATTACCTGTATTTAAACAACGTAGGTCTGTATTTTTTTGCACTCTCTTCAAAAATAGCTTACTTTTTACATTTAAAAGTCATCAAAAATGACACATTTTTGACGTACGTATTGGAAAAAATAGATATATATTTTTTTGTTTATTACGGCATAGGTGTAATGGAACTTTGTCACACTATTGAACCACCCTGTATAATAAAAAGTATCGTTCCATTAAAGATAACAGCTACTTCCGGTGTAACTGGAAGTGCAAAGATATTAAAATTATTTTGTTTAAAATGTTTATATATAATATAGATAACCAGAATGAAATTGCCACTCCGATTCTTTAAATGTCTAACGAACCAGTTGCATGAAACACTCTGTACAATTTCCACAACCCGTAAACAATCTAAAAAAATCCACAAAGTGTAAAGTATGAATATCCAATCATTGGATATTCATACATATTGGAATAACAACCCGGTTGTTATTAAATAGAGGGTGTTTTAAAAAATCGAATAGAACCCAAAGAGAAACAAAATTAAACAACTTAAAGACTAGAGTATTTATTAATGAGAACCATAAAAACCAGTATACACAAAATAACTAACAATTACTCTAATATAAACAACAATTATTGATAGGTAAGTTCGTCAAATTATTATTTCGTGGTTATTATGCCAAAACTTATAATACCTTCTTAGATAAAAAATAATTACATTATAATTTTTTATTCAAAAGGCTTCTGGATTCTGCAACCATAATCCAATTCTTTGTGAAGAATTTTCTGGAAAAAACATTACGAGATATTCCAGAAAATAACGTTGCTTAAAAATAGTACGAACAAAATTTGGTAGGATGTGAAAAACAAAAGTTTAGACAACAAATGTCAAACTTCACAAGTAGTGGCACATCCGACCAAATATTATATAGACAAATTACAGCAACACAGTTTCGTGACCAACAATATTTAAAACAAAAGCTTTTTGTTTACATTAATGCCCAAGCATTTGGTCCAACCAAAAAACGCCATTTGAATTCACCGCCTAAATTGTTAGGGATTTTGTGACTGTCACCAATGGGCGTGGTTTACACAGGTAAGTAGCCATGCATAAACGTAGAATCGGCGATCGCGAGAGGGATCGTCAATGATTTACAATTGTTTTTTAATAGTAAATATTAAATACTATTATAAATAGTGTAGTAAATATTATACACATTGTGTATAAATTGTTGTTCTTGAATATGTAAATCTTAAACTTTGTATTTACTAAAATAAAATATTCTAATTTGTACTTTTAGTTTTATAATTATTATTTTCACCCCTTAAAAAATAGCCGCCCATGCCGTTGGGCACTGTGACAGGAAATTTCTTTAAATTGAGGTTGTGTTTTTTGTTATACTTGGATACGATTATTTTTTATACTGACAAATAGGCAATTACTTATCTACACATATTTGATCAGAGAGTGGCACATTGTAATATTTTTTATGCATTTCCTTAATGGGTCACCCTGTATATTCACATTACGAATATTAGTTTTAAATTCTAAGATAAATTAACGATACCACTTTTAACGAAAGGAAAACTGTAAACATGCCATAATTATCGCTAATTTAATTAGACGACAATTTAAGAGAAAATAAATTTATAAACCACGCCGCTCGCGAACGAAAACTGAACAGGAAACAGATATATTAATTTTATTTGCCGTACTAAAAGGAATAATTATTATTATGATATAATTTTGCTTGTTGTGAAATCAATAAACGTCATGAATAATTGCACTATATGCAAAACCGAATACACCTGTATACAGTCTAGTAAATATTACTTAACTTAATATACGGTATCTCAGAACCACTTGT
The DNA here is from genome assembly GCA_963924545.1 of Pogonocherus hispidulus. Lineage (NCBI taxonomy): Eukaryota > Metazoa > Arthropoda > Insecta > Coleoptera > Cerambycidae > Pogonocherus > Pogonocherus hispidulus. Next base: position 47,588,378 of record OZ004697.1, on the reverse strand, counting down.
TGCCAAAAGTGCATGGTTGCGGCTACCGATCGAGATCAAGTTCAAACTCATTTATGCGCCATTAAAATTTATGAAACCACATTTATGAGAAAAATATCAGTGTTGCATTAATTAACGCAACTCGTCTTCATTTGTATATCATAAAAGTAGCAATATTTCTTAGATCTGATTTGATCATTTTTCATATCAAGCTGGGTGAAAGTTTTTTATACCTCTGCAACTTATAACATATATAGTGAACTTATGCGTACAGGGCACGAGTTACTTCGCTATTACACTCATGGAAATTGGAAACGACTCACCTAAAACTATAGTCATTTTTGTACGGTTATATTTTCTAAACGGTTTTATAAATTTGACCAATTTTTTTTTTATTTCATTAAGACAAGCCTGGACTGTAATGCAGGGTAGGTCAATTGTCATATAACAAGGTTAAAGAATATCTACAGGGTGATTTGTAGGAACGTGTTTTTTTACCAAAATATAAGCAGATATCTGGGATGCACGGAAAGTGGGGAAATAATTTTTATTGTGTCAAAAGATAGTTTTATTTATGCAATTTTTTAAAAATCCTTTCTACCTAGATTGGTTTCCAAATTATAGCAGTTTCTGTAAACCATTGCATTTGTGACTGATCACAGGTGCCGATTTTTTAAAATAAAATAAGTTGGCTTTGAAATGAAAATCAATCCTGTCACTTGTCACTTAACAATCGGCACCTGTGACCAGTCACAAATGCGATGGTTTACAAAAACTGCTATAATTTGGAAACCAATCTAGGTAGAAAGGATTTTTAAAAAACATTTTCTTTATCACAAATAAAACTATCTTTTGACACAATAAAAATTATTTCCCCAATTTGCGTGCATCTCAGATATCTGCTTACATTTTGGTAAAAAAACACGTTCCTGCACATCACCCTGTATATATTCTTTAACCGTGTTATATGACAATTGACCTACCCTACATTACAGTCCAATAATGGCTTAATGAAATAAAAAACAATTTGGTCAAATTGATAAAACCGTTTAGAAAATATAACCATACAAAAATGACTATAGTTTTAGGTGAGTCGTTTCCAATTTCCACGAGTGTATTTAAGGGAAAAGGTTTATTTACGTAGTTGTTTTAGTCAAAATATTCTATGACTTTAAAATACAAAAGGTACAGGTTCGTGAACAAAAGTATGTTGGACAAACTAGAAGGTCAATTGAAACTAGATTCAAGGAACATATGGCTCATCTCAAATATGGTAGAACAGATAAGTCTAGTGTCGCCCAACATACGTTAGAGAACAACCATAAGATATATACAAGTAGTAGCAATTTAAGACTAGTTAGGAATGTAATAAATTCCAGACAGCTGGATACATTTGAGAGTTTGGAGATTACAAAGTGTAAAAATAGTATAAATAATGACAGAGGGCCAATCCTATACAGCCCGCTTTATTGGTTAGTAAATCAATTGGTTAGTCACTGAACCGTAGCAATAGTTTAGGGGTACATAGGACACAGTGTCAGCATAGGTTTAGATTTAATGATCTCCAGATGATGCCAGCATGGTTGGGGAAACGCGCATAGAGTGCAGTATAGTATAGTGTTTTGGTGTTTTGTGGAAAACTACGTCAGTGTTATCGTAATACCAAAGGTTTCAACCCCTTTAAAGATTGAATTAACTAATAGTGTAATTCAATCAAATTAGTTATTAACTAATATCAGTAAATACTTGTTTATTTCAAAATTCAGTAAAATAAATGCATTATATTTCTAAATTTTAATATTTAATCTACCAAAGCACCGTTTGTTTTAGCTTTTTAAGCAAATAAAAATAACACAAAATAAAATTTTTCTCAATCATACTAATTATCTTGGAAATCCAATAGAAAACCCAATCCTAAGTAAGAATGCCACACATTGAATAGACAATTGTAGGTTTGTGACAAATTCATTTTTAGTTTCGGTTCATTTTCTGATATAATTATTTCTTTATTTTCACTACTTTAGGTTATAATCTAAGGAAACTAAAATTTAGCTAAGAGATAAAAGATGTTAAAGGAAAGAAAACAGTTAATATAAAAGGAATATTAATTGATTGAACTTAATTGGTTGTTTCCATACTCCAGACACCCATGTTTGTTAAGTTATTGTAGGTTGGATTATCTAAGAAACCGAAAACTTTGCAGAGATAAAAAATGTGAAAAGAAAACAGCTAATGTGACAAAATGTGTAAAATTGCTTTTATATACCAATCATGCTAATTACAATATTTTATATAATAACGGATCTTTTATTTAGGTTTATCAAAATTACCCGTAACTGTGACAAGATTTATGTAATAATAAATTATTTAAATACGAGAATTGCAAAGTAATTATTTATTTTAAACCTGGCGTACCACTTAAAATGTCACCTGTCTTGTTTTCGATAATACGAGTTACTATATTATTTGGTTTAAAAAATTCACCATTCACAATCACAGATATGAGTAGTGATAACTGGTATTGCTTTGGAAATACCATTTACTTAAAATATATCTCATATATTTGAAGTAAATATACCTCATAAGTTCATATAGATTAGAAAACAGCATTTCTTGAAGGGTTGTTAGTGATATATTTCAATATTTATTATTATTAGTAGGTAATAGCATAGTATAAATAGACTTATACTATGGTAATAGGTATCGCATTCGTAGGTATGCTCACTTATATTGCACTGATGAGATCATAAAAAGGTCGAAACTGGCTTGCAATTAGTGACATCCTACGATGTGTGGTCTGAGTATTTCCTCGTAGTTTTCGTTGCAATCCGAATCCTTGTATTTTTGATTCTAACTATGTTTAGACCAAAATACGGCAAATTTTGCTTTGTAATTCAGCGCTCGGCGTGGCATATAGCCAGGAGAATAGCTGTTTTGTCTTGATTTGTTTTAGTCCTTATTTAAATAAGGCGTTTGCAGATGGAGGATCTAATGATGTTCTTACTATTCGTAGTTATTTGCTATTATTATTATTGTTATTATAATATAAACGCATCGACAAATGTGGTCTTCGGAAAATTTGTGTCAAATTTGATGTCGCAAGTCCCAGATACATAATTCTTCCTTTGTTATTTAGGTGGAAGTCTCCTCAATTCGAGACTAATATCAAAACATCCTAAAACGCCTTGTTATGATTTTTTGCAAAAACATAAAGGTGGCCATGGTCTATTCCGAGAGGTTTTGAAAAATGGTTATACAGTCTGTTTGTAGACTCATTTGTTGCCTTTAATAATCTTCTTGAATCATTCCGGTAACACAACTGGTTTTGAAGTTATAGCATTTTAAGTGACGACCTGTACTAACAAGAGTTGACTTGATTTAAAAAATTCCAAAATTCGATACAGTAAATTTTTGACAATTAACTTCATGATGATTCACTCACTTTAGAACCTAATTTAAGCCAACTTGATAACTTTGTTTCTGTAATGAATTGATGATTAAATTTATAAGACCAGTATGAAAGAAGTGACTTATTTTTTGAACTCTTTATTCTTATTACAGTATCTTCGATTGGTTGTAAAAATATAAGGGTTTGGTTACAAAGTACTTGAAAAACTATTGTATAGGGTGTCTTTAAAATTAAACCAACTTTGTAAAATTTACAGTGTAAAATTTGAGAAATGCAATATAAATAGATTATTCTCGCAGGAACTACTAATAATTTGAAAATTCAGAAATAGGTTCTGATTAAAACAGACTTAAAGTATAATTTCTTTAGATTTTCTTGAAAAACGTACATTTTAGTTCTTAACTGAATGTTACGAACAGCCACTGAACATAACTGTATCTTAAGATGACGCAACAGCCTACTGAGTAATAATATGCCGCCCCCGCTCCCACACAAGTTTCAGACTTTCGGGTTAATCCTTGTGAATAGAATGATGGATAGAGATATTATTATTATCAACAAAAATAAATATAATTTCAGTTGGTTATGAATGTATTTTTTTTTTTTTAATTAAGAGAACTTTATTACAAAAGTAATCTAAATCCTCGTTAGTTGAGTTTGTAATACTGTAACATTTATCTTATTTTCAACTTTGGGTAAAGGCAAAGTATATGTTTGAATTATTTATATTACACCATTATACATTTTTTTTTCTGTGTCATTTGATGGTTTGTTTTAATTAACTTACATCTATAAGAAAATAAAGAACACCATGTTTTTGTCTGACAGTTCACTTAAAATAACAAAAAGTGTGTAAAAAGTTGTTTGTAAAGATTAGAAAACGATTTTTTGTAGGGGAACGCCCAGTATATTTTTGCATAGGCACATATTAATTAGTAATTAGCAACTTACAGAACATATCCTTAATTATACAAAAAAAATCTTAAAAAATACATAGCTTTCCCCAGATTATATGTGCCGCTCATTTACATTTTATAAAACTTCTCTTTGAGAAATATATCTGACAAAATATCACATAAGACATGGAAGTGAATCCCAATAAACAAAAAAAAAAAAAAATAAATAAATTAGCAAAATGAAAAATTGCACGATGAAGCAAAAAATGGAGATAAAGAGATATATTGAATCGATTTTGATTATTTCCTGGTCGTTAAAACCCAGAAATATGCCGTTTTTTAAGTACTCTAATTTAAAATTCATAACATATTAAAATAAAGTCAAGGATACATCCATCAATTTCACTACGTTAAGGATATAATTACATAAAATTAATACGCTGTACATTAAGAAGAAAACTATATTTAATTAGAATTACTTACTATTTTTTACCAAGATTTAATGAATCAACAGAATCAAATTCTAAAGCCAAAACGTTATTCATTAGATCATATTTTAAAAAATTGTTAATTGAACAATTCTTCTTCAAGTGCGTTCAAGTGGGTGGGTTTCTTTAAACGAATTCCAAAGCACTGTGACCACAGCTAGGCCTATGGTGTATCCCACTAATTTTGTATTCAGCAAGCATCTTTGTTCTTCGCATCAAGTCCAAAAGTCTACTCGCTGAAATTTCCCTCATCTTTCAAGGTTTTAAGAATGGTTTACCCAGAAGCGTTAGCCTCATACGGGTGTAGCCCTCAGATTCACCCAGAATCTGCAGCTCAGGGTCGTCTGCATCATCACAAATCCGGCATTCCGGGCTTTCTGAAAGTCTTGAATTATAGAAATGGTTCTTCTTGTCTTCTTCTGAAAGAAGACAAGACAGAAAAGCGCCCGAAGATCCTACCCAGCCTGCAGGGTAGAGCCAGCACAGGAGGAGACCCCACGAATTGCCCCCACGAAATGATCACTTTTTGTGATCGGGGCTGATAAAGGATGGGGTCCACCTCTACGAGGAAGTCCAGGCCTACAGCGATGGGGAGGGTAAAGAGCAATAATCCCACTCGGCCCCAAACCATCCCAGGTGATGACCACCGTCAATAATTCCAATCTTCTAGTTGCTACATTCTTTGATATAAGTATAATTTGAAAACACTCTTTGGTATATAACTTGATGTCAGAAATCAGATTTTCAAATTTATTTCAGGACATATTTATTGTTAACACATGTCAAGTCACTTACAAAGTATACTGACAATAACACGAATTTGCCCTCATTCAATTATTTTTTAATTAACAATTACCAAGTGCAGTTTTTATACGGCGGGTAATCCGATTATTGAATTTATTGTTGATGAATTGGAAAGTTATCGATAGAATGGAATTAACCAGCCCTGACCGATTTTAAAGACGGCTTTGACTATGCAAACAATTATCGGATTGACAGTCCATTTCCGTCGATTTTCTGTTTGTGGATACATCCCATTCCGCTGTGAAAGGTCGATCGGAAAGGCAGAGCTGGTGCCGCTTCCGCTACTGATGTATCGTAATAGTAAATACGTAACATGAATAATATCCGGATTTGTAATGCTGATATCTCCAGAATAAATAAATGAAACAAGAAGCATATGGATTACGCACTCTATTCCTTTCCGTGACCTTGATGCTCGGTTAACCTGAAATTCTACCCAGAAACGGCCATTGCTGACTTGCATACTAACACTCGAGACGCTAATCTCGATTTTTCCTTTCCTTTAATTAGTGGAAAAGCTGGTTTTCTGTTACATTCTGAGTGAAAGTTGTAAGATCATAGTAACCCTGGAACTAAACAATGGGAGTTTGTCATTGTACCGGGATATCAAAAATTATCTTGGTCAAGGGTGGTTGTGGAATGTAAAACGTGTGTCTTACTTTAAATTTTTGAATATGTTTTGTTGTGTCAGAATCTGTCAAGTCATTGTGCTGAAATTTTCTAATCCAGTTTTTGAATCATACCTCTTACCACACAGCACAAAATTTTCATGATTGAAGTCTATTTTCGAACGGGTGCGCTAATTAATGGAAATTGGCAATACAGTCAACGTTTGTGTTTTGACAATTTTCGAGAGCACTTCCCAAACGTGGCAATATTACCGGACAATTTTTATGCGTGCCTTACAAATTGTGTTGAAGTGTTTCGCGAAACTGGTTGTGTGACTCATAAAAAAGGTGCTGGTAGACCAAGAGTTCGTACAGAAGAAGTTGTCAATGACGTTCGTCAACGTATGGAAGCTGAGCCTGCAAAATCTTTGAAACGTCTTTCTCAGGAAATTGGACTTTCTTATGGAACATGTCATAAGATTTTAAAGAAAGACTTGAACATGCATTTATATAAGATGCAAGCACATCAAGCTCTTCTGCCCGCAGACCACCCCAGATGCCTTGCTTACTGCCATTGATTTGTCAATAATTTAATGAATGACGATCTTCTGGACTTAACTTTTTTTTCTGACGAAGCGTGGTTTCACCTTTCGGGATACATCAATTCTCAAAATATGCGAATGTGGAGCAATGATAACCCTCATGTTTTTACTGAATCGCCACTACATGCTCAAAAAATTGGTGTTTGGATGGCAGTTTCTCGCAGAAGAATAATTGGGCCAATTTTTTTCGATTTCACCGTTAACGCAGAAAGGTACAGACACAACTTTTTGGCTGAATTTGTGCAACAGTTAAACGATGATGAACTTCGGTACGGTTATTTCCAGCATAACGGTGCAACAGCACATACTACACGAGAAAATGTTGCTTTCCTCCGCGAGTTTTTTGATGACCGGCTGATAAGTTTGCATACAGAAGTTGAGTTTCCTCCGAGATCACCTTGTTTGACAATTATGGACTATTTTATATTTCCTTACTTAAAAAACAAGATTTTCGCAACTCCGGTAAATAATTTGCAAGAACTGCAACAAAGAATTGTTCAGCAATGTGCAACCATAACGCCAGAAATGCTGCAAAACGCTTTTCACAGCATGAGGAGGCGCGTCAACTTGTGCATCGAACAAAACGGGGGACATTTCCAACAATTACTGTAATTTAGTTTTTCTTGTTACTAAAACCGTTATTTCATAATTTGTAGTTCATTACTGTTTTACAACTGAAATAAATAGGTATGAAATTTGTAGGTTATTGATGATGTCAGTGTGACAGTGACATAATTATTTCAAATTTAAAGTAAGACACACGTTTTACCACCCTATATACCAACCACCCTTGACCAAGGTAATTTTTGATATCCCGGTATTACTTATCTGTCAGTTCGTTGCTGTTGGTCATAATGGCGTCAACGTTGCAATAATAAGCAAAATACTTGAAGTGGTTTAACACTTTCCAAAGCACCATTCGATTCAACGTGAAGTCAGTGATGTTAGAATAATCGCGCCCTCCCACAGAAACGTTAAAAGATGGTGTTAGAAGATTGAGGAAACAGGTTCGATTTTGAAAAAACATGGCGGTGGAAGACGATCGAGAAGAACATATCGTCAGCTTCTTTTACCTTGTCCCTCAAAACGTTTGAGGCATTTATAGTTCTCAATAAATCCAATTTTTCACTGCGTATGCATATTTGGTGTCAAACTGGTGTTTCGTGTACTATAATCATACTATTTGACAAGTGAGGTGGGGCACGTTTTGTTGATTTAGTTTTACCCATTGATTTTTCAGTAGTTGTGGAAATGAACGCATTATTAAATGTTATTGCAATCCGAAATGTTGAAGATGTAGTGAAAAACTTTAGAGAAAGACAATTTATAAACAGGTTTCGATCATCTAAAGACGTTGTTCGCTATCTGGTGGATTTCTTGGAGTCTTATATTTCTCCTCCACAATGAACCACAACTATAGATGTAATAACAAATGTAGATAGGTATGAACTATAGAAAGCTCCTGAAATATCCTTTATTTTTGTTATTTTAGATATTAATTGCTTTGAAGTTCTTTGGAAGTGGAAGTTAAGTCTTTGGTGCTTTCTTCCTATAGTTATTTGTTTTTGCGCCACAAGTTAACTGCGACCTCTTTTTCACAAACTCGTCCAATAACTGCTTCTGCTTTTACGTGTGGTTTGCGCCCCTTTTTTGTTCTCATTCATCTCTATGTAATACCTCGAAGTAAAAATGAACTAAGCGGAGTATAAAACAGTATAAAAGTAGCAAAACAACAACTTTCGAGAGGTTAGATGACAATTATGAATTTATGATGGCGAGAAAGTGCCTACAATTAATACTTTTGTCCAACGAACACTACGTTGACAAATGTAGCGTACGCATAGTTGCGAATATTTGTAATCATTTACGTAGACCCTTCAAAAATTGACATTTCCAAACGTATACGTTTCTTTTCATTTACATCCATTCGTATACGCTCACAAAGATTGTATATCATTGGATTAAGAAGTATATCAAAAATTGGACCCCTCTACATCTAATTATACCTTCATCATCGATTAACTATCTGATTCTATCACCCATTTCATTGCCCCATTATCCTTTTTTAGAGTTTAAAGCAAAATCTCAACAGTATCTTCCCATGTTCTTTGTTGCAATGGGCATGTCACAAAGAAACATTGATACATATTTATTTTTTACAACATAATAAATTTGAAGTGGTAAGGTCAATCCTATGGCGAGTATCGACATTCCTTATTAAATTGTCTGGTGTATGTAGCGCATTCAAAAGTAAAAGTGAAAAAACGTTGAACTACATATCCGTTTGTGTTGCACTTAAAGGTCAAGTTTAAATTGAAGACGTTGCACTCACTGGTAAATGGATCGGCTTGTTATTAAGTTCAAACGATTTAGTTGCGCAATGATGATTCTTGACCGATTGGGTAACATTGATTTATTCTATACAAAGGAGCCAACAAACGTTTCAATGTGTATTTGACAACATTTCAAGACATAGGTACTGTCTTGAAGTTAGAAGAAGTTACAAGATTTCAAGACAGTACCTAGAATGGTATATAATAGTATACAGGTCCCCAAATAAAAATATATTGAATTAGCAAACAATGACACAAGATATTACTACATGATGATTAAATAAAGATAAATAACATAATACTGGAAAATACTTCTAATGCGTTATTTGATGGGGGAACCCACATAATTACGTCTCAGGCCACACCTCTGACTTCTGTCACTCGTGTCACGTCTCCCACTCACAGATATTGATACCTCGGCCCAAGGATTGTTAACTGTTTACAGTATTGCTCATTCACAACATTAACACATCATTTTAAAGCCCTTTCCATTGCGAATACACTGGTGTGTCGTTTTTGGGAAACTGTTGAGAGTTGACAGTTATTGGCTAAAAACGAAAAGTTGACAAACCGACATTCGCGTACTAGTTTCTCCAGAAATGGCCACCAATAATAAGCTTTTTATCTATCACACAATCACATCACTTTTTTTGATGTGTCAACCAGTTTACAATATAATATCAAATTTAAATAACCCGCTAAAATGCTTAGTTTTTGCTGTAGCCAAGGGTGGCGCTAGAGTAGCTATAATGTCACAGTTTCCAATTGTTTCCCAAGCAATTAAACACTCTCTTTATTTTGTTTTTTCTTTGATCAACACCAACCACAAACACTGACCGGTTTCGCATTTATTCTGTGCTCATCAGAGTGCCATAGATAGCGGACTCGATAAACAATGCTGTGACATGATTCCCTAAAGGGCATCTGGTTTGTTAGGAGTGGTGAGAAACACACACTAATGCCCTCTTTCGGTCTTTGCTACTATTCGTCTGACAATTATTGTCAAATTGACAGACAGAGAGCGATATGCTTACTCCAGTTTTCGACCTTGATGTTTCGATATTAGCCAATCGCGTTCCTTATTTTTTAAATACACCAATCACATTGCGTCTCATATAGTGTCCTTGAAATTATAGTCAAGATAACTTTCCATAGGGAACATCATTTTGTCGGTTAAAGATTATGTTATGGGGTGATTATTCAAAGCGCTCTGAAACTATTAATGACTCACTATCTGCATACTTATATCTAATTTTGACCAAAAGGTATAGGCCTGCTAGAAAGGATTAAAGCAGCTAAATAAACTAAAAGGAATGGAGGCATTTTTTCATATAATTGCGTGTCATTACAAGCAGATATATCGGTGGCAGACACTATAAATTTAATTAAACGAACCGACTATTCATTAACAGAGGACGAGCGTTTAACCTTATTTTTACCGTACGTTTATCCAATCTAATTGCAAAACCGACACTCTGGCCTGGTAAGAGGCAGATTCCGATAAGATTAAAGAGAACTTAACCTCGCACTTTTTCAGGTTGTTAACACAGTGATGTGTAAAATCAGTACCCCAAATGTAAATGATGCAACGTATTAAATGGTTACTTAACCCAATGATTGTTTACACACATAGAGAAGGGTAATAGGTTGATATTAATGTATTTCAAATCGTTATAATTTATGCTTGATTTATATTTAAATTTTTAACAGTGGAAATGGTTATGTTGGTATATGGGGGATCAAGTTAGGAGTTTTCCTCCAAGGTCAAAAGACAGCGGTGTCGCGATCGAGTGACGCAATGCATATAGTGGAACAGATAAAACCTATACCAACTTGTAGAACATATTTTGGGGCATATGTGGTGCTATCTACAACTATTTTTAGTAGGGCAATTTTTTTAAATGACTGAGTGCGTTTTGCAAGGTTTAACTTCTGTAAGCCATTCGAGGTTCAAATACAGGATCTCAGTGACTGGGAGTTGCAGATAAATTCTCTGGAGGCTTGGAGTCGTGTATGGTTCACAGATAGCTCCAAAACAGACAGAGAAACAGGAGCTGGAGTATTTGGGCTGAGACCTAGATGGCGTACAAGCAATAGTCTGGGGACTTATCGCACGGTATTCCAAGCAGAAGTTTTTGCAATAATGTCATGTTTGGCGGAGAATGTGAGGAGAGGGTACACATGTAAACTCATCTACATATTCTCTGATAGTCAGGCCGCAATAAAGGCTTTGTACTCAAACAAGATCAGTTCGAGGCTTGTTTGGAACTCTTTGCAATTGCTTGTGGAACTGAAAAATACCAATGCGGTGAGACTGTGTTGGGTGCCAGGTCATAAAGACATAGAAGGAAATGAACGGGCAGATGAACTTGCTAGAAAGGGATCTGAAATGGTTTTCATCGGACCGGGGTCAGCTTGCGGAGTCGCTTATAGTGCTGGCAAAACCGCTCTGGGAAAATGGGTCGAACTAGAACATAGGAATTACTCGTTTTTAAAACCAGGACAGAATCATGCGACGGCACTTATGGGTCCCTTGCAGAGAGGAACTGTAGAGATGCTGGGCATGAGTAAACCTCGTCTCAGGAGCATGACTGGGCTCATAACAGAGCACTGTCATCTCAAGAAGCATCTTTATAATTTAAGATTAGCAGAAAGCTGGTATGTCGGGGTTGCGATGATGCAGATGAGACTGCGCCTCACATTCTAAGTGAATGTGAAGACTACTCTCGTATGAGGCTAACGCTCCCGGGTAAACCATTTTTGGAACCTTGCGAGTCAAGAGAAATTTCAGCGAGTAGACTTAGACTTCAGAGAGTAGAAGATCGACGGGATGCACTACAGAGCAAGAACTCTGGAACTTTGGAACTCTCTACAGAGGAACCGATCCGCAGAAGAAAGAAGAAGAAGGAAGAAGAAACCTTGTCGCATATGGTTTGAAAGGTATTTCAATTCTCTTCACAACAGTTGTTGAAAAAATAAAATCGAGTCATTCGTTTTCGAGTTACAAGCGTTTCTGTGTCTCATTCGGTGAGTGAAAAGACCATCATTCAATCTAAATGAAGAATGAATAACCGAGGAAGAATAACCGAAGAATGTTAATGTTAATGCAATCAAAGAGGTTTGCATTCTAAAAAAAATGTATCTGTAGGTGTTAAATCTGCTATAATAGGGCTAAATCAGGTAGTTTATAATTCTGCAGTCTCTTACCATTGCTGTCGAAAAATGATTACAATTTTTTTAAACTTACATTATAAAAAATATTTTGATAGTCACATCTCAAGGTAATCTTCCACTGACATATGGCATGTCTGTTTTTAAATAATGAGAATTTGCATAAAAATAAGCAGTTGCTAAAAGGTTTTTTAATAAATCTCTAAATTTTAGCACCAGTTAGCTCATATTACAACCTTTTCATCTGAAATATTATTATAAAAAATACTATTGTGAAAAAGTAGTTCAAGGTAACTTTAATTCGGGGTATTGATTGGTATTTCTATCATTAAATTAAACATGATTTAACTGTGATATATTGTAATGATGTTTGTAGTAGACAGTGGACAATATATTATGCAACGACGTTGCAAATTAATTTAGAATTTTATAATGAGGTGTCTGTATTTGGGCACAATTTACACTAAAGTTATTTGAAGGCGAACAAGGATACTTATATTTTTTTAGGGCTTGTACTAATGGCCACTATTTCCGATTCTAGGGTTGTCTTAAACAAAACCATAAACTTTTCCACAAACCGTTGTGTTATAAAATTACTGGTGTTACACTTGGTGGGTTTTGGAAAGTCTTTCTTTCTAACAGAATATTGCTGAGACTAAAAAATCAATGCTTTTACGTTTGTTATGAAAACTTATTGACTGTAAACTAGCAAAATATCGTTAACAACTCAAAGGAAGACATAAATATAACAACACATTGTTCTCAAGATTTGAATAATGTAAACATTTCAACTTGTACTCAAAATGTTTACAAGCCCCATAAACAAAAGAGAAGGAAACGCGCTGTATTGTTCTTATAGTTTGAATAGGTACCTATCGTAAATATTTCTATCTGTTGTTTTCTATGAACGTCCAAAATATTAAGCAATATCAGAAACAAAACAAAGAGATCACAATCGGATAAGAAGTGATGGTGTTGATCACTTAGGTTGACTCAGTGCCTTCAGGCCTTCTAAAGTTGCGGATAATTATCTATATCTGAATAGCAAATAAATCAACTGTTAACCTTGATATCTAACCAAAAAGAAATTTATGTGAACATCCGACGTTTTCCGGGCAAGGTTTCCCTTGAATATGTTTGGGGAAAAATGTTGAAATAAAAATTGGATACTTAGCTAATCTCATGATAACGTTGCTTAAAAGATAATATGTCAAAAGTAAAAGAATGGAATCAGTTTAAAATATAAACACAACACACGTACTACATATATTATTTCCTTGGCTAGGATAATTGCTTTGCTTTTCAGGTCATATAAAAAATTTTCAGTAAAGGTACCATTATGGGTGTTTCTGTGATGTCATATTTATGGCATTAAATGGATAATTATAAAAAAATATGAACCTAACTGACCACTACCTAGAGATGCAAGATTATGATGTCATATTTGTATTGTCATAATATACCGGGATATCAAAAATTATCTTGGTCAAGGGTGGTTGTGGAATGTAAAACGTGTGTCTTACTTTAAATTTTTGAATATGTTTTGTTGTGTCAGAATCTGTCAAGTCATTGTGCTGAAATTTTCTAATCCAGTTTTTGAATCATGCCTCTTACCACACAGCACGAAATTTTCATGATTGAAGCCTAGTTTCGAACGGGTGCGCTAGTTAATGGAAATTGGCAATACAGTCAACGTTTGTGTTTGGACAATTTTCGAGAGCACTTCCCAAACGTGGCAATATTACCGGACAATTTTTATGCGTGCCTTACAAATTGTGTTGAAGTGTTTCGCGAAACTGGTTGTGTGACTCATAAAAAAGGTGCTGATAGACCAAGAGTTCGTACAGAAGAAGTTGTTAATGACGTTCGTCAACGTATGGAAGAGGAGCCTGCAAAACCTTTGAAACGTCTTTCTCAGCCAATTGGACTTTCTTATGGAACATGTCATAAGATTTTAAAGAAAGACTTGAACATGCATCCATATAAGATGCAAGCACATCAAGCTCTTCTGCCCGCAGACCACCCCAGACGCCTTGCTTACTGCCATTGGTTTGTCAATAATTTAATGAATGACGATCTTCTGGACTTAACTTTTTTTTCTGACGAAGCGTGGTTCCACCTTTCGGGATACATCAATTCTCAAAATATGCGAATGTGGAGCAATGATAACCCTCATGTTTTACTGAATCGCCACTATATGCTCAAAAAATTGGTGTTTGGGATGGCAGTTTCTCGCAGAAGAATAATTGGGCCAATTTTTTTCGATTTCACCGCCAACGCAGAAAGGTACAGACACAACTTTTTGGCTGAATTTGTGCAACAGTTAAACGATGATGAATTTCGGTACGGTTATTTCCAGCATGACGGTTCAACAGCACATACTACACGAGAAAATATTGCTTTCCTCCGCGAGTTTTTTGATGACCGGCTGATAAGTTTGCATAGAGAAGTTGAGTTTCCTCCGAGATCACCTTGTTTAATAATTATGGACTATTTTATATTTCCTTACTTAAAAAACAAGATTTTCGCAACTCCGGTAAATAATTTGCAAGAACTGCAACAAAGAAATTGTTCAGCAATGTGCAACCATAACGCCAGAAATGCTGCAAAATGCTTTTCACAGCATGAGGAGGCGCGTCAACTTGTGCATCGAACAAAACGGGGGACATTTCCAACAATTACTGTAATTTAGTTTTTCTTGTTAGGTACTAAAACCGTTATTTCATAATTTGTAGTTCATTATTGTTTTACAACTGAAATAAATATGTATGAAATTTGTAGGTTATTGATGATGTCAGTGTGACAGTGACATAATTATTTCAAATTTAAAGTCAGACACACGTTTTACATTCCACAACCACCCTTGATCAAGATAATTTTTGATATCCTGGTATTTATGTCAGTTTAGGTGGACATCTGATGTTTTCCCGCTTTCTACGGCCCATAAATTTTTCGAGCTAGCTCGGCCTCATCAGCAACAATCCACTATAAAGTATTATTCAAAATTATGGGCAATTAACCAATACTTAATTATGTGAATTCAACGCAGATGCTTATCCATCAGAATGGAAGCAAATCAACTGGGAAACGTTGCGTTGCCGCAATTTCATTGTTCAAGAAACGAAACAATAAGGTTAGCGGTTGCGTACAGCTTATATGGACAGATTGCATCTCTGGAGATTGTTTAATGTACATCTTCAGGGTCGTTACAGAACGGGGAAAGATATTTGAGGCTGCGAATGTGGATTTATAGGACGTACAAATAAGGTACTTCCATAAAAATGTATTACAGAATACTCGAGAAGCTGTGATCTAACAAAATCATCAAAATATACAAAATTTATTCAATGTACATATGAAGAATATTATAGGAAAATATCTTAAAGGTTTACGAGAATTAAAAAATGTTACTCACAATGGGGTGTTTTCCTATTTTTTTTTACATCGGCAATGGAAAGTAGTTGGAAAAATGAGAGATACGTATTTCTGGAATTTTAATATTGGGTTCATTTAAGTCCATAAATTATTTTTTTATTGTGGGCGATATCTATGTGACGTCACTAAGCGAAAATTCAAATTTTGCGCCATTTTTTAGTGATTTCTAGGATAATTTCATTTGTGTGGTTGGTGTCACTGCGTGACAACTTTACTTTTGTTTATGTTTGAATTGTTTGGTTAGGGTAAACATCATGGTAAACATGAGACATTGTTTTTAGTTTATATTTTTACCTGTGAATTGTTGTCTCTGCCTGTGACTGATTACAAATGTATTTATTAGTAATAGAAAAACATCGTAATTTGTAAAGGTAATTTTTGAATATATTTAAACGACTTTGCAGTAATACTGTTAAGTTATATACTAACCTTACATTTTTCATCTCTTTTATTTCTGAAAGGATGTATAGGATCTTTATCATAAAAGGATCTAAAACCGGTAAATTGTCGGACTTAGCCTCTACAAAACCTTGCTCCATGTTTAATAAAAGATTACTTCACAAGAAAACAACAAAACAACACGTTAAGTTGTCAAGCCAAACACAAACAGAAAATTTCAAATGTCAATTGTCGAAATGTCGTGTGTCGTCGTTACAAACTGAATCTAGCCACATATTATCAGTGTGGCCTCTTTATAGATTCATATTCCCTAGTTTTCGCTTAGTGACGTCACGAATATAGAATAAAATTTCAAAATTGAATTAAAAATTTTCTGCCGGTTCAATCTTAATAATTTTTATCCTAATAAATATATATAAAAAAATTATTTTACAAAAATACAGGTTTCCACTTTTATTTCGATTCAAGGAAAATACCCCATTCCAAATTTCTATTCTAATCCTAATTCTATTCAGTTATTGTTAGAGATACAAACTAAAACACCTTGTTATGTTTCTTAAACAAAAATTTAAAGGCCACCATGGCTCTATTCAAGAGATTTGGAAGAATGGTTGTATGGTCAACTTGTAGGCTCATTCGTTGCTTTTAATAATCTTCTTGAACCATTCCGCCAACACAACTGGTTTTGAAGTTATAGCACTTTAAGGATGACCTATAACTCAACAAGATGTATATTCATATTTGCAATATTGAAATATGTTTAATAGGCTTTGAAGTTTTGACAGTACGACAAAAGAAGCGTCTCCTTCAGTATTTAAGATTAGGTACTTACGAAGCATCTTGTACAAGTTAATTAACAAATAAATACAGAGAGTTCCAGAATGATTGTCCGGTACGGGAACGCAGCCTATCCTGAATATAATCAAAATTTATTTCCATTTGCTAAAATTACTTTCTTTTTAACTGTCAATTTGAAAATTTTCATATTTGACAGCATTTGACGTTTGACTCGGTGGCGTTTAGCATTTTTCGTGTTTATATTGTTTTACTGAAGTATCATTTGCGTTTAAAAGAGTATTTTTCAATACTATACAGTTTCAGAGAGTCCTAAATTAGGTTGGTAATTTTGTATTTCTTAATATTGAAATTAATATAAGAACCATAAATTAATGTTTTTTAACGCTCCACCATTCACAGTTTGAATAGATTATACTGGTGATACATAATAGCATAATACAAAATAATAACTATATTATTTTTAATAAATTGTCTTTATTTTATTTTTAACATAACCTATATTTACTGACGTACCATGGCATGGAACAAATCAAATCGAATCAGTAAATTCCCTTGCCTGCGCTCATGATTCTAGTGCAGATACTAAAAATAGAAAGGCGGCACATAAAAAATCATTATAAAGCGGCAAGGACAATCATTCTGGAACTCTCTGTATTGTCCCTTTATTTACCTACACTGACGGAAGTGCAGCAATTCCCAACCGTCGATGCCTATTTCTGCGCTTTTGTTTTACATTGGCATCGGTAATACCATTTCTTCATTCGTTTCATCTGTTCTTTTGCCAATCCTATCGTTTTTAAAAAGAACAAAGTTAGATGATGAGCCAAAGAAAAAATATGGGATGTTGATAACCGCCCCTCTTATTATATAAGCAGATATTATTTTTATTTTCTCTTGCGCTTCGATTTGAATCGCATGGGAATGAACACATCGAGCTGTCCATTGACTGGAAATAATGAATCGCATCCAATCTACCGAAATCCAAACATTTTGGCACGTTTTTATTGTTATTTAAACGAAACATTCATTAATCGTTTTTTATGCGGTACCATCATTATGTTTTGCGGTGTGACGACAAATCGATCAAGGTTGCTGTAAACATCTAATAATTTCCCACGTACATTTTTTGCGCCCGAAATAACCCAAATACTTTAGATTTTGACGTGAACGGGTATCTCGGCGGATGTAGTAATTTGTTCTCAATGAAATGTTAAGTAACCGGAAGGATAAGTGTAGTTAGATGGTATTGTTTTTCTTAAAAGTAAAGAAAGAATAAGGTCTTCCTCCAAAAAGACCAGTTAGGAGGCAAGGGTTCTTAGACCTGTTTACAACTTACTGATCTAATAAGAATAAAATTTAGAACCAGTATATACCGGGTGAATAAAAGTAGATGGCCAATTAGATGAATTCAGAGACCACCTCCATTTAAATTTTGAAATTTGGCACCCTGGGGTTTTTGGGTGCCAAAGGGAGAAATAAGGTCAAGGAAATAAAGCCAATATCTCTTGATTTTTTCTCTTGTTAGTATACTTAGATGGGTGACCATGCAGTGAAGATCCGCGGTGCCTACTTCTTCTAGTGGTCTGTCCGTCCATAAAAGTGAATTCATAAAAGCCATACTTAGGCGAGGTTCCCAGGGGCAGAAATTTATGTGGAAGACAGGGGGTGCAGCAAAGTTTTGTACTGGGTTCGTATGCCACAGTCTTCCAGGCTGAAGTCTTTACTATCCTAATGGCAGCAAACACGGAGGAAGTAAGAAACTGTCCGGAGCAGAATATTTACTTCTGCTCCGACAGTCAGGCAGCCTTAAAGGCTTTGGCATCTCCAAGGACAAGATCCGCCCTTGTTCAAGAGTGCGGAGATACCTTGGACGAGCTAGCCAGAGGAAAAGAGGTCAAATTGGTATGGGTACCGGGTCATAGCGGAATCCCAGGGAACGAAAGGGCCGATGAACTGGCCCGACTTGGATCTCAGGGACCTAGCCAGGGACCAGAACCGATTTTAGGTATTACACGAAGGCAGGTCAACATGGCTCTCAACGATTGGGCTCATGAGACATTAAGTAAACACTGGAGAATGGAATGGGAGCTAGAGACAAGCTCACAACTTGATAGTGGAGCCAAGCAAGACCCCTGGCTGTTAAGTCGTAGCCGGAAGGTTCTAAATCAGTTGGTGGGAGTTCTAACGGGCCACTGCAGGCTTAGAAGACATCTATGATTGATGGGTGTTGAGGGAGACCCTATCTGTCCAAAGTGCGGGGAGGGCAACGAAACGCCTTCACCCTTCTTGACAGAATGGGGGGCTTTCGGCAGACTGAGACACGACATCTGAGAGGCCGGGGAGCTGCAAGGGGAAGAGGTTAGTTCCCTTGAATAGACCGATATTTTGACCTACATTCAAAGGTTGGGAAGGTTCGACGAGGGAAGAGGTGATGGAGTTAGTTAGGTAGAGGACAACAGGGGTAGGTAAAAAGGGCTAGCTTTTGGCCTACTTGCCAGGCCTTCACCGCCCCATACTACTACTACTACTAGGCGAGGTATGTATAGCGTACTATCTCTTGGATAGGATGTAAAGCCGGAGCCTTGTCTGTAATATGATAGACAAGTAAAAGATCCGTACCCTGCTACAAAAGTGGGGGGTGGGCAAAATTTCCAGGTTGGGGATTGCTCGTCTCCTGGCGTTGGTGATTGGCCTTAGTGGCGGAAATAAACCGATGTTAAAGAACCGAAATTAAAACAAAATACATGTTGATTAAACTGAACATTGAGGAACTTTGTCCTTGAATTATGCATTATTATGTCCTATGAATTATCCAACCGATCCTTATCTTCCAAATAACGAGACAGGCAATATATTGATTATTGACAGGATAATTATGTTATGATGTTATCTGTACAATGATTACAATCGAAACTTACAAGGTTTTTTATGAAGATTCATAGCGTATACAAGATTTATAGTTGTATAGTGCAAAATTCTTTTCTGATGAGCTCATTTGAACAAAGGATAATGGAGATCCTATTCTTGCATCTTTCAAACGCTAAAATCAAATATGAAAAATGACTAGTCGTAGCCTTTTAGCATATATTCCATATCCTACATTTTGGACTAAAATATAATTCTCGAAACGGGTTCAATGGGCTTTTACAAAAAATATTCAGTTGAAGTCGAAGTTCACAAGTTACAACAAATGTAATGAATTAATATTAAGGAGCAAGTTAAATGATAGACATCGTTGAAGGTAAATATTGATTAAAAAAGCTACAAAACTATTTGAACGAAACCACAAAAATGAGTGGCTCAATTGTGTAGAATCAGATAGAAGTTCTGGATATATCTTATGTTTACTCAGATATTAGTACCTACTATATGTATGTAAGAACAAAAATGTATGTCTTTTCCTAGAAGAACTACTACTAGAAGAACTAGAAGAACAAGTTTAAGTTTAGAGGTTAAGAAAAATTTTAGGTTTCGACCTTTTTAGGCGTTTTGAAGTGAACGGTTGATTTTAATTTTTTAATTAACTGATATTTTAATAATATGAGATGTTTTATTGATTAGTCAAAATTAAATAAAAACAAAATTTATTTTATTTTTTCCATATATGTTTCTGCTTTTAGAAGCAGCAAAATATTCCAACAAATCAGAATACTGGTTGCTTGAACTAGAGACATTTTTTAATACCTAAATAAAAAAACAATTTCCATAACATTAATATTTATGAAGATTACTGTTCAGTTAACAGTTCATTATATTCAACCATGCATTATGGTGATACAAATTAACTATAAAATCAATTTAATCACTTAAATCGGAATGTATCAAGGAGATAACCTGTACTACATTAAATACAAGACGCATGACAACAACCATGTTATAATAATTACTCAGCGGTAAAAAATGTCACACTTCAATGGTCCCACTTTAAAGGTCAAGATTTCAAACATAAATTTTACGGCTGATGAATGTAACTAACTGGTGTAATTACTCTGATATTAGATATGTGATATGCATACGGTTCTTAGAAATGTGGAGAAGGATAATGTTCTATAGTATAGCAAAAATATAATAAACATCATGCCCTACGCCATGGGTAATTATTTGTAACATTCTACATACGTACGGGGGGGGGGGGGGGGGGCACAGGAACCCGAACACGATACGCCAAAAAACCACCATAATCAGTAAATAACTGATAATTGGAAACCGGGTTACATATGCAATAGGTAGTGTGACAAATTTCCATAACTCCCATGCCGTAATAAACAAATATATATATATATATATATATATATTAGGATCTCATAGAGCGTAAGAGGATGCACATTTCAAAAATATGTTGCTGTGGGCAATCGGGCAACCCCGCTATTGAAACCGAAGGTCACACCTTGTGGAGAACTGCGACTTGCCCCGTAAACTTCTCCAAATGTCCGCTTAACGATGTATGAGTCGGCATTGCTTTGATGTACAAGTTCAAAAAGACCACAAAGAATTCTACCGGCAGTGGCATAACTGATATATTTATTCTGTAGACTTTGCTAATAGCAAAGTCTAAAGTCAAAGCCATTAAGCACAGTGCAGTGACCGGAAAAAGAATAGATCTATGTTGTCACATTTATTTCTAAAGTATTCTTATTTAAAACAGGAAACGTATTAATTACCTTATTTACCCATTTTTTTACTTGTCTTTAACGTCCCTTATCCCTATTGTACTTTATTAGAGCAAACACAATGTTTAATTTGTGTTTTACTTAATAATATCAACGAATTTCCGAATACGTGGCAACTGCGAAAGTCGTAAAGTTGACGACAAGCTGTTCATCCTTATTTAACATACATATTCTTGCATTTACGCTTTCTTTTCTTTGAGCTTTAACGACGTTGACTGGTCGAATCAGGAACCAACAAGCGACTGCGCTCGAGGTAGTAGGGAAACAGTGGCGTGATGTTGGGTTATTTCGCGCGCGTCTCTTAACGGTAAAAATGTGTGGTAAAATTATCAGTGTATTTATTCTTTGTGTCAGTTTTTATACTTATTTGTGTTAGTTAAAAAAGTGGAAGTGCATATCCTAGAAGTATTCTATAGAATAGTATAAGAGTATATATTAACTGAAATGTGCCCAATGGTAAAACATGCATCACCGCATTTTACCAGATCGGCGAGGTCATTCCACTTTGCTTAATTCTGGCTTTGACTTTACATATATTCTAATATATGCAAACTTTGCTAATAGGTACTATTGAATGAAACACGTAAGTGTTTTATAACAATCATTTATGGGTTTGTAGCTCAGGCGCAATATATTGTATTTTTTGCTTAGAAAAAAATTACTTATGTAGCAATGTTTTAAAATAATTAATAAGCTAGCTTATAATATAATTGTGGGAAACACTACAATATAGATATGTAATATCACTGTGTGGCAATAATTGTGGTAACAAACGTGCGTTATATTTGATAGTGAGTTAAACAACAATATAATTGGTAATTTTTGCTATATATGTTTGTGAAAATACTCTTGTGCCGTGCTAATTATTTTTTCTAATAAAACATATTTACCATACATTTCATTTAACCATTATGACGTAATGTTGTCATTGTTTTTATGCAGATTTTCTTATTCATTAATATTACAACTAACACCATTCATAGATCGTTTGTTTGCCTCGAAAATTAAAGAAATATATACTATAATGGGAATTACGTATATAAAAATATAAGAATTGTAATTGTTATTTTTGTAATTAATTACCTTGAAAATAAAACAATTACAGATGTTACCATATTTTCCTGCAACAGTTGTAAAATGTAGCAATGTAAAATAATATGTATTAGGCATCCATTGAACTTGACACTTTGAACAAAGGTGAATATTTATAGTGATCACAAAACATGATGGTATAAAAGGATTGATTTTATATAGATATCATTTTACTTGTAGTAAAACTTTAACTTGTAAGATTTGTTTTTAATAGTATATACTCCCTATTAAAATGGTAAAAATATAATAATACACAAATCTATGGTTATGATTGTATATCGTCGGAAAAAATATCTCTTGATCGATTATGGCTTCCTTTAATGCAAAAAGAAGTAAGTAGTGGCAAATTGAAAATAAAATACCTAGTTAATTCTGATGTAATGCAAATTAATAACTTATACATTTGTAATATGCAATCTGTAATGTGTAATGAATAATGTGTAATCTACAATGAGAAATCTGTAATGTGTAATGTGCAATATATAATGTGTAATGTGTAATGTGCAATATGTAATGTGTAATCTGCAATATGAAGAGTTGGGAAAAGACTACGTCTTTTCATTTTGACGATTTAAGGCCGGTTTGAGACCTATTTGAAAAGACCCGGTTCAAACCCAAACCTTTTTTTAAACTGTTTTATTTAAAAACGGGTTGTAATTCGCCACAATTTGAAAGAATCATTAAACTTGTTACAAAATACAGATATTCAGCATATTTTCACTATTACTTAAAATAATTCGTCCTTATACTTACACTATATTGCAAGAAAAACATAATACAGTCAGTATCAGTATAAAACACTCTTATTGAAAACGTGTATCGAACGTTATTGTTTGTTTGGTGCTGGGTTTTGATGAACCCAGTCCAAACCCAATAAAAATATTTCTAAGTGATATATATATTTACATCAAGGAATTGTTATTGTTAATTAAATATTTAAATATAAAAGAATGGAGAACTTTCTAGTTAGTGGAATATTAATATTTGACATTTTAATCTGATTTGAGGTTATATAAAATAGCGCGAAATTTTAATTATTGAAAAGACCGGGTCTAAAGAAAAATACCGGACCCGGTTTAAACCCTCTATTGGGTTTAAACACCCTTAGGGTTTAAACTATTGGCACAACTCTAATAATACATATGTAGGTGATTAATAAATAAAAGTAGGTATTTCAAAATTCAAAAACAATTAAGCGTTAAAGGGCTGAGTTTCGGTTTGAATAAAAAACTGCCAAAGTACCTTGTTAGGTTCAATAAGACTTATTATTGTTAAACTAAAAAAACACTGACAAAATTCAGCTAATTTATTATATAATTAAAAACGTTATTTTTCATAGGGTGTCATTTTACGTGAAAACTATGGACTTTGTACTACACTTAATACTACAGTATTTTATTTTGTTGTTTTTGTTTTGTAGGTGGCACATTCTCTCACTTTTATTATGATGCGTCTTGTCTAACAATAGGTTGAAAGTAAAAGTTCTCACAATATTTTACACACCATAAAGTTTGATTGTTTCAAAATGTAAATATTATCACATAAGCTTTTCACACTGATTTATAGATAGAGCGGTATTGCAAAAAAATAGTCACAATTATAATTAGTAATAAAGAAAACGTTTTAAGTGTGTAATAAAATGAAGAGTAATTTAGTAAGTAAATTAAAATGATTCCATAATGTCGTAAAAATTAATAACCCATATGAAGAAGATTCTATATAGAATAATATGAAGAAATATTGTTATGAATACAGGGTGTCTCACCAGGAACTGCGTCGATCGATATCTGGGAAAGTAATAATCCGAAATATTTGAAAATTTGCAAACATGGTAAAGTCTCTAGCAGGGACGCAACCATACTATGTAGAACTCTCCAGCACTTCCGGTTATGCCGGAAGTCGACATAAACTTCGTTATTTTAAATGGGACACCATGTATATTATTACAATTTTGGATTCTAAGGAAAATTTTAGAGTCAATTTATGTGACATTCCCTGTAGCTAAGAGTTACACGCATTTTGAGATATTAATATTTAAAGAAAAAAATAACAAAGAGACAAACCTGCAATATGAATTCTGATTTTTTTTTCTATACTTTGTTATACGGTTCAAACATGGATAGTAAACTATGAGACAGTAATTAATAATAGACAAAACTGTCGATTCAGTAAGCGTCTTCCTCAGACCAAAACTCATAATTTTTCTAGTCCTGTAAAGATGCTTGAGTGCTAAATACGATTTCTTTACAATCAGTGATATATACTCCTAGAACCTAAGTCGACAATCGAAGATAATACCAAGATTTTTTGCAGAATGCTTTAGGGGAATAAATTCATCATCAAGCTTTAGCACCAGATGAGTTCTAAGTAAACGCTCCCTGAATTTAGACCAAAGAAGCAAAGTACTGAACTTGTTCAAATTTAGTTTTGAATTATGAGCTTTAGAATATTTAGATATTGCCAATAAATCATTGTTTGTGGTAGCACTGGCTGCAAAAACATCACTAGAATCAAATTAAAAAATAATTTAGGTACCATCAGCAAAAGCAAGCATTTGAGATGAATTTATTTTGCTGATCATATCATATTTTATTGATAATTTAACTCATAGTTAACTTTTTGGCTTGATTCCCATATAAAGAAAGATATAAAAGACAATATTCTTCTTTTCAATCAGAGTATAGATCGTAAAGCGTTTATACGCACACCAATAGATATTGAGTGGTATGAATAAAAACGAAGTACCTGCTACTACTACAAGTATTAGTATATTCTACGTAGTATTTGCTTCAAAACGAAGGATTTACCAATTTCCGGTAGTATCTACTTTACTTGACATAGAACATGCTTCACCACAAAGTATATACTCCATATTATGAAGTATCTACTTAACAAGTGTAGTACATTCTTTGAAATTTATAGTACTTACTTCCGTCACACATACGCTGTACGCCAGGTCCTAGCGAACGAGATAAGATATGTTTAAAAGTTTTTGGAAAACGGTTTCAGTTTTGTATGTATTTATAACATCAACACTCCTTTAAGATGTCTTCGGATGAACCAAGTGTGACAGAAGACTAACGAGAAAGTAACGTTTTCCCTACTGGACCTAGATGAAAAATATAAAATATAAACATAAAACATTCTAAATGGATAGTACTTAATTATTTACCTAAATATTTGACGGTATAGGGTATCATCCTCGTATTGTCTTCTTGCCGTATGAATTTTATTTCTACGTATTTGAGCAATTTTTAAAATAATCACTTTGTAGCACGCACGGTGAAGCTGCTATGATATCAACTTCGCTAATGGCGGAGCAAATACTTTAGTTCTTGTTAAAATCGAAGTATCTACCAGTAAAAAGTACCTAGATACTTTTAGAAGTCGTAATACGTGCTACTATAATATTTAGGAGAATACTATTATTTTTAACATTTCCGGAAAAATAGAAGTAAGTAGGGTAAGGTGAGGGCAGATGGACCCGTAGGAGAGATGGACCACTTGCGATATCTCGCAAAGCATGACGTCAATGCGTGCTTGACCTTGCTACATACAAGCACCCGCGTCAGTTGACAACAAGGTACACTGCAGTTGTGTTGTTTCTGTGTTCTTCGTGATGTTATTAACAAAAATCGTTTTGCGACGTATGCAAAATTATTTGGGTGAGGCATATTTGTTGAGAGAGTAAATTTTAGGTAAGTTTCAGTGACAATTTTAGATGTTTGGTAGACGCGTACGTATTCTGGTATAATCCTAACCTTAAAAACAATGCGTTTGAATATTCCGTTGCTCAATAATTCCTCGGTCCGTCTCTCCTCCCAATTGGAGGATATATGGACCGGCAAAGTGAAGGAGAGATGGACCTAGTATTTAATTGTTACAGAAAATGCCGAACGTGTACATTCGCAAAATAAATGCCCCAGCAAGGTGCCCTTGGACTGCCGAAAACCTAACATTTGCCATCAACGCTGTAACCTCGGGTAAAATGGGCGTAAACGAAGCAGCGAGGTCACTTGACATAGCAAAAACAACTCTAAAAAGACAATTAGCTACAAAGTGCATAATATGTAACCGCTGGTTACATGAGGAATGTACGACCTTCCAGAATACGTGTCAGAGCTGCAGAACCCGTAGCGCAAAAAAGAATAGGAAGAATATGTGAGGTCCATCTCTCCTGACCCTGGTGGTCCATCTCTCCTGCATTGGGTAGGAGAGACGGACCAATTTGAACTTTTTGTTTTTAATTTTTTGTCAAATTATAATTTTGTGTTTCGTTATTTAAGCTGTAGCAGAAGAAACTACTAAGTTTATATTCATGTTCTCCGTTTTGAATGTATTTTTATGTTCGTTAATAAAGAAGTTATTATCAGTTTTTTAAAAGGTGGTCCAACTCTCCTCACCTTACCCTACTTCGAAATGTAGTATCTACTTCGATTTGAAGTAAATACTAGGTAGAATATACTAATACTTGTAGTAGTAGCAGGTACTTCGTTTTTATTCATACCACCCATTAAACTTGGTCTAGTGCCTATAGAATATCCCACGTAGTTATATAACATGTACAACACAAAATATAAACATGTGAGAACATTTTTAATTATTATACCTATACCTAATTAGGACATAACAATTCTGTTCCCTCAGGCATGATTTGCCCATTTCTTTAATACCCATAAAAACCAATCTTTATTTTCACTCAACGTAATAGTACAATGTTCTCATTGAGACATACTTTCTTGGCAAATAATTCGCAATATTCTTAACGCACTCATTGGGTGATTTCACAGTTGTCGATATTAAATAATAATTATTTTTAAATTAGTTGGCAAGGCTAGATTTGAGGCTATAAATTAATACAAATACGAATCACAAGTTAACAAAGCTGTCCAAAGAAGTGTAAATAAACATTCAATGTGGTTAGAGGAGAATATACAGGATTAAAGGAATCACGATTTTCTATAATTTATCGTTGTTGGATGGAGTTCATTTAAAAATAATGAGTCAAACTTGTGCAATCAGAAATAATATGCTCTTATACTCTTACTCTTCGTGTACTACGTATACTACGTATACTCTTCCAATCTTATCTTAGCAACAGATCACAATTTGTACAATACCGAGGTCATCAATCAGTTATGTTTTCTCAATTATCGGGAGTCCCACAGGGTTCTATTCTTGGCCCATTACTCTTCGTAATATTTATTAACGACATTACTGAAATATTTGATGTAAATTTTTTACTTTATGCTGATGACCTGAAGTTATTTCTTGAAATCAATTCGGTTACCGACTGTGCGAAACTGCAAGAAAACCTAAATAATTTAAATGTTTGGTGTGAGATTAATAATTTATTTTTAAATGTAAGTAAGTGCAATGTTATGTCTTATTCTAGGTGTAAAACCACTGTAACTTTTTCCTATAAACTTGGTGGTACTGTTTTGAATAGAGTTAATAGATTCAAGGATTTGGGTGTTACTTTTGATAACATACTGTCTTTTGACGAGCACATACAGCTGACTTGTCAGTCTGCATTTAAAAGCCTGGGTTTTGTTCTGCGTAATTCTAGAGACTTTCGAAGTCTGAAAACTATAAATTTACTCTACTCCACATTTGTTCGTTCTAAACTGGAATATGCCTCCGTTGTTTGGAGCCCTATTTATAACACACATGTAACTCAGTTAGAAAGAGTACAGCGAATATATTTAAAAAACTTACACTTCATTACACATGGAGTATATCCTCCGCAAGGTGTGCCTCAAGAAACATTTCTATCTGAATTTAATTTAAAGAGTTTGCATCAAAGACGTGTAATGTATTCAGTTATATTTCTTTATAAGTTCTCAGTCTTTAGTCTCAAGAATTATATATCGTGTACCTAGACTGAATTCTAGAATGTATAATAACCGTATGCTATATTTGCCCATAGCACGCACCAACTTACTTTCTGCGTCACCCTTTTATCAAATGATTTCAAATTACCAGCTGTATGAAGATCAACTTGATATATTCTCATGTTCAATTAATTTTATAAAAAGAATGTTTGCTTAGCTGTTATTTGCATGTTTTCTTTCTTTCTTTTTTTTTATCAGCGTTTTTTGTGTTTATACTTTGGTACCTCCCGACTTGTAGTTCCTTTAAATTTAGTTGTATATTATACTTGTCATGTTATGTTTATAAGTGCATCATCGTGTATTTTATATAGTTTTAAGTTTTCTGTTTTATGTTTTCCTTATCCTGTAACTGGGACTTTTGTCCCGTTGGATATTGTAACTGAAATAAATAAAATAAATAAATAAATAAATAAATAAATAAATAAATAAATATGTGAAAATTCAATTGGTTACTAATCACATTAGACAGAGGGTTCCAGAATGATTGTCTCTGCCGCTTCATAATGATTTTTTATGTGCCGCCTTTCTATTTTTAGCATCTGCACTAGAATCATGAGCGCAGGCAAGGGAATTTACTGGTTTGATTTCATTTGTTCCATGCCATGGTACGTCAGTAAATATAGGTAATGTTAAAAATAAAATAAAGACAATTTATTAAAAATAATATAGTTATTATTTTGTATTATTCTATTCCTACGTATCACCAGTATAACCTATTCAAACTGTGAATTGTGGAGCGTTAAAAAACATTAATTTATGGTTCTTATATTAATTTCAACATTAATTTCAATATTAAGAAATACAAAATTACCAACCTGATTTAGGACTCTCTGAAACTGTATAGTATTGAAAAATACTCTTTTAAACGCAAATGATACTTCAGTAAAACAATTTAAACACGAAAAATGCTAAACGCCACTGGGTCAAACGTCAAATGCAGTCAAATATGAACATTTTCAAATTGACAATTAAGAAAGTAATTTTAGCAAATGGAAATAAATTTTGATTATATTCAGGATACCCGTACTGGACAATCATTCTGGAACTCTCTGTATAAGCTCAAACAGGAAGAAAATTTTAGAAGTAATAGTTTTAGGAACACCAGATACTTTAAGAGAAGCTAACAGATACTTAAAGATTGAAAAATTACGGTTTTTTAAATATTTCTATACTTTTTTCTACGTTGCAAAATGTATTTTTTCTTTAATAAGAGTCGTATACATTATTTGATTTGTATTATTCGTTTTTAGCAAAACGCTACTCCACACAAAAAAGTCCAGTGGAGTGAGGTCCAGTGACCTAGCAGGCCAACGGATAACCAATAAGTTATCGGTTTAGACGATATGCATGCTTATTATATATGGTTGAAAAGCACCTTTACGGAGTTTACAAAAATGCCTATAAAAAAAAACAAAAGTTGAGAATGCTTGCGCAAAATCTAGTAGACCTATTTTTTTAGTGTCCAATTTTGAAATAATTGCCGACTGCTTTCCTTGTACTGAAAATTTGATAAATATCTCGTTTACGTTTAGGAGGTCCGTGACCGAGCAGTTAAAGACGTCAGGTTTTTAGTCCGCGGTTGACGACGGTTCGAATCTCACCGTGGTCAACTTTTTTTAATTGATCCAATATTAAATCTGTGTGCATAAGGCTGGTAGCGTTCTTAATATGCAACTGGAACTTTAATATCACTGTATTAAATGGCTAACGACCTACTGTATATTTTTATTAATAAGGCTTTCCAGGTTTCCCTTATTCTCGTACTAAATGGTAATTAAAGTTATAACATCGAAGTCGTTCCTGGGCGCACTCCCGGCCTGCAAAATAATAATATGCCACTCCCTCTCCCACACAAGTCTCTGACTTCCGGGCTCATCATTAAGATAAGAATGAGAGATAGAGGTATTATCATTATTATTATTATTATTATTATTATTATTATTATTATTATTATTATTATTATTATTATTATTATTATTATTATTATTATTATTATTATTATATTCTGATAAACGAATGGACGTTTCCAGCAAATACCAATTTTTTTGTCATCCTGTATCTACTTAAAGGAATGCTTGTAAATGTAACCTCAGATTCTTAACTTTTTCAACTGTTTTTATTTTTAGAGATATATAACACGGGAAAAGCCAGGGATTTACGAAATTAGCTGTAAAGACTGCGATCAAAAGTATGTTGGACAAACTAGAAGGTCAATTCAAACTAGATTCAAGGAGCATACGGCTCATCTCAAGTATGGTAGAAAAGATAAGTCTAGTATCGCCCAACATGCGTTTGAGAACAACCATAAAATAGATAGTAATAGATAGTAGCAATTTAAGACTAATTAAAAACGTAACAAATTCCAGGCAGCTAGATGCTTTTGAGAGTTTGGAAATTGTTAAATGTAAAAATAGTATGAATGATGACAGAAGGCCAATCCCATATAGCCCGCTTTATTGGTTAGTAAATCACGGTTCACTGATCCGTCGCAACGGTTCACTGGGGATTCGCGATGGTTCACTAAACATTCCCGATGGTTCAATGAGCTGTGGCTATGGTTCACTGAACCATATAGTTTAGGTATAAATAGGATACAATGTTAGTTTTAATCATCTCCAGATGATGCCAACTTGGTTGGCGAAAGGCGCGTCGAGTGCAGTATAGTGTTTTGGTGTCCTTTGGAAAACTTCGTCAGTGTTATATACAAGATCGGTTGAATAAGGGAAAATTGGGTGACAATTTTAGTGGCAATGAATTTCTGTTTTTAAAGTTGGAAATGCTCTCGCGTTTCTGAAATATCCTGAAAAACCCAAAAATATCAATTTCTATCATGCCTAATATCTCGAAACCGACCGAATCCGATATCTCTCATGTTTATGTACACATTTTTATAGGAACACCCTGTATAAGCTGTGAGACAAGCTATTTATCTCATCTTTAAGCAACTACAATCATCATCACCTACCGAAACTGACTGAAAAATTGAACACAGGTGTCTTCATTTAACAATATGATAGCTCGTCCATTTAATGGCCTTTCTATAGAATTAGTTTCCTTTTCTAGAATGATATATGTCTTGCAAAATTCCCAATAGGTAAACGGAAAACGCCTAGACAATGCTAGAAATAATTAACGGGAATAAAAAAGCCGTTTCGTCAATGACGGATTTGAACTATATAATATTTCATTTATAGTTATTAGATCATTATCTGACATTCAGTTAGAATTAACATTTAAATTGATGATTGAAAAAATGCGATGTGAACGTCTTTTGTTTGTGCGTAAATATCAATGTTTAAATCAAATATAATTCAAGAATACACTCTGTTAATTTAAATATAAAAATAAAAACTTCAGCTTTACACGTTTACGGTATTTATGACATATTTCAATCAATATATTTCAATAAACACATTTCAATAAACATTTATTCAAATTTCAACATATTATAAATGAAATACCGTTGCCTGAAATGAACGTTTTCTATTCCAAAGGCGCCTGTATCGAAAATACTATTTTATTACGCGTTATTTACAGTAACTGCTATGGCAGATGAAACTGTTTAACATTAAAAACTCACCTTACTGACATTATATGTATTAAATTACGATTTGTAGTCATAACAAACTGTGCCATCGGGGAAAATACAAATCATTAATATAGGACTTACTCGCGATCCTACAAGAGCAGCCAAGGATAATCACGCAGTTGCTTGAAAGTAGACCAATTTTCAAGTATAAATAATTTCAACAATCTGTAACAATGTCAGGGGCAAGTGTCCGATTTTTGTAAACGAAACTGAGGTTAAGTTTATTTTTGCCATTGTCATTCCAAGACATTGAAACAAAGCTCAATTCACTCAAACTCATTCACAAGTTACAACGAGAAAATTGTTTATTTGGGTGTAATAAACTTGTTTACTTGACATTTATTTAGTGCAAGAATGTTTTTATTGATGTAAAATAATATTTGTCTTCAGTAATTCGGTTTAATTACAAATTATAAAATATTTATTAAGACCTAGTACTAATTCTTTAGTTTTAACACATATCAGTATCTGTTGATTCAAGCAATATTGTATTTAATATTTGCAAGGTTTACGATACTTCAAGACGAACAAATAGTTCTCTTTAAGTTGTAAACTTTTATGAAGGTATTCAATGTAAAACTATATACAGGGTGTTAGTTAAACATGCGGCAAAAATTCAAGAGGTTGTTCCTTTGACTATTCTAAGAATATTTTATCCGTTGATGATTTTTGAAAAAGCGCTTTGTTGCGAAGATATAGGGCGAATAAAAATTTTCAACAAATAGCAATTTATTACTAAAAATTACATGTATTTCCTATGGCCCCATAGGAAATAATCCAGGGGGTTTAAGTCCGGGCATCGAGCAAGCCATACGTGAGGTCCACCTCCACCAATCCAGCGATCTTCGTATGTTGCTGTTAAAAACTCTCGGGAAACTACACTAAAATGAGATGCTGCACCATCATGCTTAAACCACATTGCCTGTCTTGTAGCCAATGGTACATCCTGTAAAAACTGAGGTAAGCATTTGTTCCAAAAAGTTGCGGTATACTTCGCCGGTAAGTCTTCCTGGTAGAAATACCGGTCCAATTAGTCAATCACCCACAATTCCAACCCAAACGTTCAACGAGAACTGATGTTGAAACCGATCTTCACAAATCTCATGTGGATTTTCGTCAGCCCACACATGGTTATTGTGGAAATTCCTTATTGCATTTCGCGAAAAACTGGCTTCGTCGGTAAAAAGAATCAGCGTAACTAGTTGAGGAATTTCAACCAATATGTGCAAAATCCATTGACAAAATGCAATACGTAGAGCAAATGTCTTACATGTCTTTTAATTGATACGTCCAGTGTAGTACGCCATACTTTTATTTCACCTACATTAATATGTGACAAATACCAAAATTGGATTTGTTGAAAATTTTTTTCGCCCCATATCTTCGCAACAAAGCGCTTTTTCAAAAATCATCAAAGGATAAAATATCCTTAGAATAATCCAGGGAATAACCTCTTGAATTTTTGCCGCATGTTTAACTAACACCCTTTCGACTAACGACTAACGTCGTATTTTCCTTTGAAATTACACCACCTGTAAAATAACAAAAACAGGCAATCAGAAGTATTTAAAATAAAGATTCATAGTGTAGCATCCAGATAAATTTTCAATGTTTGATCCCAAAAAATTTAAAAAAATGTTTAGATGACAAATTTTATTTAATATAAACAAACTGTTCTCTATGTGTAGGTTTCCAATTAGAATGATACAAGTGTATTGGTAAAGAACCAGATTTTTTAAAGTTGTTTAATTCTTTTGTTGTTTAATATTAAATTCCGATTCCGATGCAATATTTTATATAGAATTAACACTAAATAAATTTAGTTAAATTAATAACTACCTATTAGCTATGATTTGTATCATAACAACCATAAGTTACTAGTAGTATTAAGAAAAGATTTTATATAAAACTTCATTGTTAAAACTAATAATTTTGTAATGGAGCTCTTGATAGGAGATTTTACTGGTTGAAAACAAGAGAAAATGAAGTTTTACTTTAAGTTCCCATCGGCAGTGAATAAAAAACCAAGCGATCTAGTGAATTTATTATTTCATTAACATTACAATTTCACGAAGTAAACGTGACATCGTGTCTCGTTTACGTGGGAAAAGTTTCAACAATACTGAGGCATTTGAACATCGAAATTTCATAATCACCGTAAGCTTTCCATCCAACTAAGAACTTATTCTATTATTATAGAAAAACTCGGAAATTCTAGGGTATTAATATACTCTTTTTTTTTGTCAATAAAGAAAATACCCCTTGAAGGGTATTTTGCTACTATTACAATCTGATCAAAGGGAGATCAATGAGTAATTTGGTTCTATCCTAATTTAACTAAAGTTGAGAATCTTAGAGCTAAGGTCTTACCACTAGTGTAACTTAGAGTCTAGTAACTTATTAACACTAACGTGTAACACTAACAGCATAATACTCTGCTTTTATACTGATCTAATCAGTTCACTAACTCAAAGGGCTTAACCCTCTTGAGCCTTCTTACTATGTTAGTGTTGTCGAGGAGCTGGATGGCCTCGATGTTCACATGTTGATGGAGTCGTTGTTCGTGATTTTTTGCAAATTTAGTAATTGTCTGCTCTACAGTGTCCATCTGAAGATCTCGATGAAGGTCGCTGTTTCTGATGTACCAAGGCGCTTTCACGATGTTCCACAGTACTTTGTTCTGAAATCTTTGAATGATTAACATATTACTCTTACTGGCACAGCCCCAGAGCTGTATTCCATATACAGTCCATACTGGCTTGAGAATTTGTTTATACAACAGTTAGTATTTTGTTGTAAGTTGATAAGCAGGAATGTCTACCAAGTATAGCCAGTACATTTTCTTATATCTGATGTCTAGCTCTTCTCTTTTCTTTTTAACATGGACTTTCCAGCGAAGTCTTTAATATACTGTTGCAAATATTGAATCTTATATGAATGACTGACTAATAGGTGTATGTTATAATGTATACAGGATGTTTAAAACGTATGTGCTACAGCTTGTTGGGAGATTCATCACCCAGAAACTAGACAAATAGTTCCTATAAATATGGGTTCACCTCTGTTTTATTGACAGGGTGTTAAAGTTGTTTTATTTGTTTCCTTTTTTTAAAATATTATGAAACGGTTTTAGAACTTGAATAAAATTTGATTTCTGAAAACTACTTGAAATAATACGTATTTTGCCAATCATGGCTATCAATTTCACCAGGCGTTTAAATTTATTTTAAATAAATGTAAAATGCCTCATACAATTTTTCTCTTCATATTTTTATTGTTCTTTCCTTCTTTCAAGAGATAAATGGAATTTCTTAAGTAGGGTATCTACTTATAGCACATTTTTTTAAGCTTTAGTAGTGGTGAGAAACACACCGTAGTGCCCTCTTTAGATTTTTGCTACTATTCGCCTGACATATCATTGATTCCACTATTTATGGCACTCTGACGAGAGCATAATGATCGCGAAACCGGTTAGTGTCTTGTGGTTAGTGCTACAATCTTGAAAATGTTTTGTATACGCCCTCTGTATAACTTGGGTACGGGTAGTGAATTAATAATTACAAAGCTGTTTAGGTTTACTGAAGAAAGATGTTGCCTTCAACGTTCCATAATGAAATATATGACATAAATCATGATTGTGTTTAGTCATGCAATTAGACAGGACTATTAATGTATGTCCAAAATAAATCTTAAGAAAATCATCAATTACCTTCACTTTAACGTAATTGTTTATAATCTATGACTCACTGTAAAGCACGTATAAAATACAGAATTTCACAAACGAGTATCGAGTAGTAATTAATGAAACCGGATTTAATGGCTAAGTATTAATAAATACTCTACTTACATGTACAATGTATATTTTATAACATATTAACTATCTGCATATTAAACTGTGAGTAGTTCAAGAAATGACATTCTCTATTGTGAGTTGGTACTACACTATCCGTTTTTCTTTGTAATTTTTAGAGTTTCTTGTCATACAGTGTGTTTCAAATTGGAATTGGAATTGCGTAATTTGGTGGCCAATAATATGCTTCCAAAAAATCAAGGCTAACATGATTAATTTTTGAGATATTTAAAAAAATCAAAATTGTGGACATTCGTTTTTCCAAAATTTAAAGTTTGTTTGACGAGCTTTGAAAAAAGGCAAATTTAGCGAGATGAATTCCTATGTAACCGACTATAGTACATAAACTATTGTAAAAGAGGAATGTATTTTTAAAAACATCAGTAATGTAAATAAATTGCTACATATTTATTTGAAGGAGACGCAGGAAACAACTACTTCACAGGCAATGTGCCCCAACCACAAGACACTTACCGGATTCGCACTCATTCTGTGCTCATCAGAGTGCTATAGGTAGCGGACTTGAAGAACGATGCTGCGACATGATTGCCTAATCTGTTTGTTAGAAGTGGTGAGAAACAGATAGTAACGCCCTCTTTGGGTCTTTGCTACTATCTGTCTGACTACATTAAGTAACAAAACCTAAAAGAGGGCACTACTGTGTGTTCTCCTTCTCCCTCCCTAGCCGTTCTCTATCCCTTGGATATAGGCCTCCCTCATATTTCTCCAATTTTCCATGTTCTGTGCCACCTGGTACCAATTAAGTCCGGCTGTTCTTTTGATGTCGTCATACCATCTTTGTTGTGGTCTGCCGGTGCTTCTTTTCTCCACCCAAGGTCTCCATCTTGTTGTTTTTCCGCTCCAATTGGTTGTATTTCGGGCAATAGGTCCGGCCCAGTTCCATTTAAGATTACCTATTCGCCTCGCTATATCTTCGACCTTGGTTCTATTTCTTATCCACTCATTAGTTTTATGATCTTTCAGCGTTATACCTAGCATTTTCCGTTCTATTGATCTTTGGTGTACCTTTAATTTATTTAGGATCTTTTTTGTTAGAACCCATGTTTCACATCCGTAGGTTGTTACTGGGAGAATGCATTCCATGTAGACCTTGGTTTTTAGTTTGAGGGGTAGGTTGGAGTTGAAGACATGTTGCATTTTCCCGTAGGCCGCCCATCCTAGATGCAGTCTATGGTTAATTTCGAGTTCTTGATTTGTTTTTCCCATTGTTATTTTTTGACCTAGGTAGACGTAAGAGTTCACTTTCTCTATTTTGTTGTCCTAGCACATTTATACTCTCTATGTTTGTCCGTTGGTTTGTCATGAATTTGGTTTTAGAAATGTTCATTTCTAGGCCTACTTTTCTTGCTTCTTGTTGTAGTTCTATAAGCATGTCTTTACAAACTTTTTATCCTTATAGTTATAGTATAAGCCTTATAGTTGCTTGAATCTGCAACACATGATTGTTTATACTTTTATGGACTGGATTTTTGTCGGCATTTTTAACTGCAGTAAAAACTCAATGTTATCGGTACCACATTTTTGCAGTACAACAGTTGCAATTATAATTTATGATGCCACAATTTCCTTGATTGAATCATGCTTTTGTTTATTACTAGTTACTAAAACGAAAGATTTGCATAAATAACCGTTAATAGGTATAAATAGCATGAATTAACAATAGATTTTATATTGTTATGTCTATATCCCGTTGATTGATTTCAATTATGTCTGATACCACGCCAACTCTTGTTTTCTTTCACTTTTCGATCTAAACAGGTATGTCTCAATACTCTGTAAGGGTTATTATATCAGTTAAAATAAAAGGTACCTCATATGATCTGGTCATACGATCTTCTTTGTCTTTAATTTTTACTGTAAGAAATTTGGATCTACAGTCATGAGATTTGATACAGTGATGAGATAGTATCGTTTTAGTTTTATTTTAAAAGTAACGAGGCAATTGTGCCTAGCACATGTTTGAGAACTCTTCAACCAATTCGAGTTTCTTTCATATTTGTAGTGTTTCTATCGCACCACAAATGACCGATTCTAAACCGCCAGCCGGTATAAACTCAAACAACGATATTTCCCGTATGCTTAGATATCTTACAGAATTAGTACCTTTATCCACGACCACTATATTAGGAAGGTTTAATACATCTGTTTTCCATGGATTAGAGGTCTTATAATACACTACCCACATAGCACAACTTAATCAAAGAATATTCTCTCAACGTCGTGGATAAAACGTTGAATTACATTCGGAAATTAACAGCCTTTAATGCTTTTCCAAACATTTCCAAAAAATTTAACTGTCAGCTGCGCTTCGAGTGCCCATTTATTCTCGTGGATTAAGGGCTTGTTAATTCTCTTAATATAATTAATAACTATTATACAGGGTGAGTCAGTTTATACTAGCGAGACTCTGGCATTCGATAGAACACCTGATTTTAAGTGAAGTTTGTCATATAAACATATGTCGGGAATCGCTTCGTTTTTGAGATACAGGGTGTCAAAGTTTTGTTTTTCTTTTTAGTATTTTCCACACAGCTCCTATAGTTTTTAAGATAATTTATTCAAATTTTTACCATAGATTACTTATGATGGTTCACAAGTTTCGACATATGTAAACAATTTGAAAACTTACAGGGTGATATTTTTTCGGAGGTCAGGCCCCTTTTTACCGTTCAGAACTTTTTTGTGGCACGCCACTGACTGCTTATTTGCCAAAATTTGGATTCCACGTTCAATTTAGAAAAATTTTCGTCATTTGCACTTTTATCGTAGCTGTAACAGTTGTCGAGTAATTTGAATAAATCTCTGAAAGAATATTTTTATTAAAATTTTCACTAAAAACAATAACTATTGTCAAACGAAAATTCATTAATCTAAATTGTCAAAGGTTACATACTTGCAATACAACTTTTGCCACAAATTATTTATTTTTTGTAGCATATCATAGACTTAATATAATAACTAAGTAAAATAATTAAGAACTAATAATAAACCAAGGCAAATACAAATAACTTTACAAATAGCCCGAAATAATTTTATTTTCAAATTAAAATTTTGAAAATGTGATCCATTTTGTTGAATACATAATCGGCATCGCGTTTCAATAGACCTTCTTGCTGAAACTAAGTGATGAACTCTTATGTCTTCGCAAGCATGCCTTATACGCTCTCTAAGATCGTCAACATCTTGAACAGGAGTGGCATACACTTTTTCTTTAAAAAAGCCCCACACAAAAAAATCCATTGGTGTTATATCTGGGGAACCTGAGGGTCGTGAGATTGGACCTCCACGTCCAATCCACCTCTCTGGATAATTGTCGTCTAACCAAGCTCTTACATTTTTTCCAAAATGAGCTGGGCAGCAATCCAACTGGAACCAAGCTTGCTGACTTAAATTTAGAGGGACATCTTCCCACATATTAGGATGGTCAGTTTCTAGAAACTCTAAGAAGTTTTGCGAACTGACCCTTTCTGGCAAAAAATATGGTCCAAATAAACGATTTTCAAAAATTCCTACCCATACGTTAATGAACTCATTTTGGAATTTTCTTGGCCTAATAGCATGTGGATTTTGCTCTACCCAAATATGTTGACTTTTGAAATTTACTATCCCACGTCGGGTGAAGCAAGATTCATCAGTCCATAATACGTTGAATAAGAAAGTTCTATTATTTTCTAATGTGTTAAGGATCCAACGACAAAAATTCACTCTGCGTTGTTCGTCGCCAGGATGTAGGCCTTGGTTTATTATTAATTTTTAATTATTCTACTTAGTTATTAAAAGTCTTTGAAATGCTACAAAAAAATAAATAATTAGTGGCCAAAGTTGTACTGTAAGTATGTTACCTTTGACAATTTAGATTAATGAACTTTCGTTTGACAATAATTGTTTTTAGTGAAAGTTTTGATGAAAATATTTTTTTTTTATAAAATATTCTTTCATAGACTTTTTCAAATTACTCGATAACTGTTACAGCTACTATAAAAATGCAAATGACAAAAAAGTTTCTAAATTGAACATGGAATCCAAATTTTGTCAAATCAGCAGTCAGTGGCGTACCATAAAAAAGTTCTGGACGATAAAAGGGGGCCTGACCTCCGAAAAAAATATCACCCTGTACGTTTTCAAATCGTTTACATATGTCAAAATTTGTAGACCATCATAGGTAATCTACCGTAAAAATTTGAATAAATTATCTTAAAAACTATAGGAGCTGTGTGGAAAACACTAAAAACCCTAAACTTGGACACCCTGTATCTCAAAAGCGAAGCGATTCCCGACATATGTTTATATGACAAACTTCACTTAAAATAAGGAGCTCTATCAAATGCCAGAGTCCTGCTAGTATAAACTGACTCACCCTGTATATATTAATACATTCTATCAAAGACGTTCTTTGTTTATTTGTAAACATCATATTGCACAGATATTTTTAAATAAGGAAAATGTGCAGTAAAATATTCGTGTGTTAGGTAATGTTTTGTTTAATTAATAAGTAGCACGAATAAGAATGAACCATAGATAATAAGCGAACTTTTAAACGAACCAGTTACCTCACCGATTCAGCTGTCACTGTTGTCAAAGAAGCGATCTGCGTATAGAAAACAAGATAAAGTGGACACACAGCTTACCTTGACTAGGTTATTTGGAAACATATTATGTAAAGTAAATCTAAGGGTCAATCTATACATGAAAGTAAATACGAAACAGGCGTAACTGATTTGTCGTCTCCTATTTTCACATTGATATTGTAACACTTTCTAAATTTTCCACGGTTGTTGCAAAATCATTTCGCCACAGGAAACAACTGTTCCCGAATATTCTACAACTATTACAAGTCTAACAATGCAAATTAATTTTCGGACATTCGAAACAAATTGTTGATGTGTGTTAGAATAATAAGTGACCCAAAAAAGGTATAATAATGGATAAATCGATTAACAGCGTAACATAATACGTATCTGTGTACTTATTTCAATCGATTTATGTTTGATTTGATGTGAAATATTGGCAGCTGTTGCCAATTGCAGTTCGATGCAGGTATTAGCGGCCTACTTACTGAATATTTGTGGAAAATTACGTATAATTATTTTCACATACATGTTTGGTGATATAAAAATATATTGTGACCCTTTAATAGATCAGTAATATTAATTATCTATTTATAAGTATAAAGTTGAAATTAGATTACGGCTGTCAAGTACGGTAGGTACTTTGGTCAAGTTCCACCACTTGTTATCGTGTCATTGTGTTTGTGCAATTTGCTGATTTATTAGATTGTGTTTTTGAAAATGTTCCGCTTTTGGAAAGGAAATATCATTTATATCTGATAATTATTCTGAAGTACTTCGAGCATTGTAAATATTATGCTTAATAAAATGTGAATTTTCTTAGTGAAATAAAATGTCATTTTCTAATATTAGTTACATAAATATTTTATACATATTTATATATAACTTAACGACATCTTATATATTTTTTCTTATTAACTTGAATCTACTAATATTAGTGGAACATAATTTATTTTTGATAATAATTATTCTGAAGTACCTACTTCAAAATTTATGTTTAATAAAATGCGAAATCCTTTAGTGAAATAACATACCATAACATGACAGTTTTCTCGTCTAATTGCTTGGCAACAGTTTCTCATTAAACAATTCAAATTTACCCGGTAAAATACAAACCTTTTGTGCAATTATAAGTGACAATATTACTTAAGTTCGAGCATAGGAAATGTATTCATTCAATCAACTCCCGCGTCTTTATTTTAATATTTTAAATGACAAAAATTTTGAATTTGAAATTTTCAGTTTAATTTTTGGCTATACGCATAAAAATAACATGTAAACATCCTTGATTTTCACCTTCAATCCATTTTACGTAAATCAAGAAAATTCAGATTAACTTTCTCCAAATTATCACCTCAGAAAGTGGTTAACTGATAAAAAATTAATGTTAGTTTTATAAATTATTGAACGACGTCACCTATTTTATATACCTATCAACTAACCTTTGAAAAGCGGTCTCGCTGGCCTCAGTTCTTCTCTGGATGGCGAAATTCGGCTCTCGACAGAATTCGATCCAATTCACTGATCGCACCGCGTGCCGGTCAAACCAGTACCTGTAATTAAGCAACTCGTGTAAATAATAATTAACTAGTTATAGGCAAGCGGCTCGCTCAGAAAAGTTGCTTACAAATATCATAGAAATTATAAAAAAAATATAGAATGCCAAAATCCATTACATGAGTCATCCAAAAATTATGCGGAACACGAGAAAACGTTATTTTAGGGAATTTTCTGGGAATTACTACACCACACCGTGGGTTACAACCCAGTAAGTATTGGTAGTGTTGAGTCGATTTAAAATTAAGTGTTAGGTTAGGATCTTGTGACGTGTGTCAGCTGTCAGTCTGTGTTAATGTATTGTTTGTGTATTTGTTGTTCTTGCAGTTTTTTTGATAAATATTACCTTAATTTATTACTGTTTTATTTTAGTTAATAATGAGATAAATGGCATTTGGCAAATAAAACTATTTTGTGCAAATTTCGGCTTTAAAGTTCAATTTGTCCAAAATTTCGGTAAGGATGATTCTATTATTAATGATATGTAACAATAACTTGCCATTTAGTATTCATTTAGCATGTTCCTAGCTAAAAAGCGAATAGGTGAATATTATAACAAAAATTCAGTGTCA
Organism: Pogonocherus hispidulus; assembly: GCA_963924545.1. Taxonomy (NCBI): domain Eukaryota; kingdom Metazoa; phylum Arthropoda; class Insecta; order Coleoptera; family Cerambycidae; genus Pogonocherus; species Pogonocherus hispidulus. Next base: position 47,545,643 of record OZ004697.1, on the reverse strand, counting down.
AAGAGTACTAGCAAAGTTTACAGAATATTTACTCTGTAAACTTTCGTACTAGGCCATGGATTGTCCAATTGAAACAAAATATTTATTGAAATAAATGAAAATAACATCATTAACAAAATTATGAGTTATTTGCATAACTTTTGTCTTCACAAGCATGCTCTGTTTTCAATAATTCGACAATCCATGGCCTAGTACCGATAATTTCTTGTATTGTTCCTAACTTACATATTATCACTTTTAAGAACAAATAAAAACGGTACCATATTCAGAATTTGATAGGATTCCAAATTATGAAATAAAATACAGGGTGTTCCCTTTAAAAAAATCAATGTACATGTCGCTGCTCTTTTGTTTTTTTTTAATGAAAGCGTTTTTAATCAGAGGATTGAAAAGAGCACAAAAAATCACTTACAAGTACTTTTTGAAAAATTTTAATATCTTGCATTTACGAAGTTACTGAGTGTTAATGCAAACTCACCCACACTGTATATACAACGTAACGGGCTTTCAGATTGTGGATGTATACTTCAGTTTAAGTTTCATGAAAGTGTTAAAAAGCAGAAACAATACGTCGGTGTTTATGAAACCTGTATCTTTTTGCTTATCAAAATTTAGCTAAATATTAATATTTTGGCTCCTACCATACACAGTTAAACATTTGTACCGTTACTTATGAATCACCCTGTGTATCTCGAATATTATTTGTTTTGAGAAACTGTAAGAATTTATTTTACAAAATAATTTTCAGCTACTCGGACGTTAGTAGACATATATTCCGTATAGATATTTTTTGGGGCGTAAGTCGTTTGCCTATGAAAAACAACAATTAAATATTTATAATCAACGAGGCGTGACGTGTTTTTGTTGTGCTACTTCGGTCATTGATGTTGTGAATGAGGTTGGCTAGAGCTGCTTTATCGCTTTAGTAAAACAAATGGGTTGCGACACGTCTTTTTGTTTCATGATTTCCTATAGGGTGGACTGATTTATGCAGGATTCGGTGTTTAAAATATTTCAGTCAATATTTTGAGCCTGCAAGATAATTAGGAATTCGGATCCCTTCCTCTGCATGGTCCAAGCCTATGAAAATGGAGGGGTCGGAGCATTTCTATTTAAGGCAGCACGAAGAGCAGCTGATGAGCTCGGTCTCATCTTCGACGCTGAACAGATAAACCCAGACTTCGTCACCGAGTTGGGACCCGTTCAGTTGAAAGCCCAAGTTACAGCTGCAGAAGGCCATAATCTTCTGCAGCTGCATAAGGACAAACCATTGTACGCTGTCTTCTATAAGAGCCTTGAAGACCCTGGCTTATCAGAAAGTCTGACCTTTGTCAGACGTATCTGATGTGTCTGAGGCCGCGTCATGGGCATGTAGGTTCCTCATGTCAACTGCAGGGCCTGCCATAGGGCGCCGGAGACAATTATGCATTTGCTTTCCGCTTGTCCTGCATATGCAGTCTAGGCCTAAATCTATAGACATAATGCGGCTTTACGAGTGTTTTTCTACGACGTACGAGATAGACGAAGCACCAGTGCTAACATACGCTCCGGGGGATATTGGGTTCGTTATGGGGAATGAGAAATAGTGAATTTATTGGAGCTACTCATTTCCCACGCTCAGGCAAATTCGAGCCAATAAGCCTGACGTAGTCCTCCTCGACCACCAGCTCAAGACAATGTTTGTCATCGAGTTCTCGACTCCTGCCGAGACCAACAGTGTCTTGAAAGAGGTGAACAAACGGCCTAAATGTCGAGACCTTCTCTTCAAACTCCGCAGACTCCATCCAGAATATACTGTGAGGCTTGTGGTACTGATAATAAGAGCCCTCGGTGGAGTAAGAAATACACTGCTTTCGGAACTAAAGACCATACCGGTCGAAGATCATCAAAATCGATAAAATACAATAGTATAAGTATTATATTGATTTTATGACTACCCTAACAGAAATTATACCTCATATTTTTGGGACGTTCGGTAACAATAGGTATCTGATGATTTCATTTTTCTAAGAGGAATTTGTTGGTTAAGTTTTGGCACAACCGTACCAAATTAGAGATGTCAATAGAGCACCCTGTGATTTTGCAATGTCGGTTATGCTAGAGTAGAGTTCAACAATTAGAATTCATTTAAGTCATAGAATTTGTAACAGTTAATAATATGGATCTGATAATAGCCTAAATGCTGTAGCACTTTACAAGAAATGCACCTGTTTTAATCGATATTTCACAGAAGTAGTTTCACTTTTATTTCTAAGAGTTTTGCCATGTTATGCAGACGAAAAAACTAATAGAGGTAATCCTCTAACAGTAATATTTGCGCAATTATGCTTGGTTTCTACATTATGAATAATGTATCTATAATTTAAGATTCATTTACCACTTCAGCTAATCTAAATGATGAATTTGATGTTACTGAATTGATATAATAATAATATCGATTAATTAATTGGATTTAATTATCTAGTACCGGTCATCAGGTACTGGAGAAATAAATACCATGCATTGTACAATGTACCTAATTTTTCATCAATACAATTAAATATTCTATCATATTTCTCTATTGGATAAGACCTAGTGAGCTCAAACAGTCGGTTTGAACAAAGCTAACAAGTTAGAATAATTTCCAGGAAGTCATATAAGGTTTGATGAAAAAGAATGAGAGTTTGAATAATTTCGAAACTTCAGGTAGTCAGGCATTGCCTTTGAGTTTAGTCAGACTCGTCGTTTGAGTTTAAGTGAAGTCAGGTAAGTTCGAGTAGTTACGGGTAAGTTCGAGTTGAGTCAGGTAAATTTCAGTAAAGTATCGATATTACTCAAAACGTATATTTACTGAATTTGATACTCTTACTACTTCTACTACTTTGTTTCTATTTTTGTTCGAAATTGTATAAATTTACCTAGGTAAGAACATACAAATCACATTGTTACTTTGCTTTATTTCAATGTTAATTGATTCTATTCTAGTTTAACCTACCTGGCTTGTGTGTGTTGTCAGAAAAATTCAGGTAAAGGTAAGTCTCCATTTACAACGTTAAGGTAAGTTCAAGTAATTACGGATAAGTTGTAATTAAGCCAGGAAAACTCCAGTATTAACTTTACTCAAACCAAATTATCATATTGTTAATTTGCCTTGTGAAAGGTAAGTCCATTCACAAAGTTCAAAGGTAAGTTGACCGGCAAAGTTCAGGTAAGACTTGGAGAGTTAGATTCAATTCGAGTTATTTCGTATAAACTCAAATATATCCGAGTAAAATTGAATAGCTTCCAGTAATATCGACACGACTTGACTTAAAATAATTGAACCTTTCTGTTTGGAAACATTAGTAATAAAAGTTACCTTCTTACTAGAGAGTTCTTTCTTTATACAGAGGGATGCCCAATATATATCCATTCAAATAAAGTATAGGTGCATCAGAATTCTTGCGTGAAAACACGCAATGTGTTAAATAATCCAAATTAAACTAAGCAAAACAAGATTCAAATCTTTTTAATTACATCCCAGGCGTTATGCCCTACTTCTACTATCTTCAGGCATGTAATTTTATCAACTATTTTCTCTTAATTCTATTCAGGATAGCAATCAACGTGTCAAGGATATCACTAGGTACGGTAATACACTTAACCTACTCATAACAAGTAAGCGGTTTAGAATGAATGGCTCTCTGTTTGGTTCTTGAACTTAAGTGTTACATTTTCAAGTGTTAATCAGATATTAATGCAATCTGTAGAAAGTCGGATTGAGACATTATCAGATGGTCGTCAGAGAAAGATTCGTATAATTGATTAAATTATTTTCACCACTGTATTGCCGCGTACAAATTACCAAGTCATGGCTTAAAAAATCGGTAACAATAAAACTTTAATAGACAACTTAATTTGGTTGTTGGATGTGAGAATCGAAATTGAAATTTATCTGTTTCATTTATCTGTATATGTATAGGTATAAATTAAAAATACAGGGTGTCCCACCGGGAACTGCACCGTCGATGTGGGAAAACTAAAATTAGGACAAATCTACCGGAAGTAGATGTCAACTTGCTTATTTTAAATGGAACACCCTATATATTAGACCATTAAATATATCTATCTAAATTATATCTAATGTCCTATTCTTAAACCTAACATTTTTTGACATATTCAAAATTTTATGTAAAAAATGACGTTTGCACACCGAAAAATTATTATTGTATGGCCATTATTACTTAATTTGGGTTGGTTTACTATGTAGAATTACTATATTGTTACGTTCTTAGTTTTAAAACGGGTTCTTTAAATACAGATAATAATAAAGTCACAGTTGTTTTATAGTCATTATTTATTAAACACTAAATATAATAAGAGTCAATCCATTTACAGTTTTCACACTACAAATATTTATTACACTTATTTATATCCATAAGTATTTACTTAAGTGTTCCGCCGACAGATGGAAATACAACTAACTGTTTGTCGTACATACTGGGGATCGTTCTCGATCTTCGCGGCAATTCGCTCTGGGACTCGAAAGGGCTTTCGTCACAATATATTGCTATGTAGGAATGCACCTGCTTTAGCAGACTTGGTATAATATTTTGATAGTTATTCATAGGGTGCTCAAAAAGAAGAATAAAAATGAAATTGTAAAAACTGTCAAAAGAAAATTTTTTCAAATAGAAACTCAACGTTTTTGTAATCTCAATATTATCCTTATAAAAAGATAGCTTTATTTTTATTCTCAATAATATAAAATTAAAAAAAAAACAAACAAGAAGTTTCCATTTGAAACAATTGACTTTTGACAGTTTTTTAATTTCATTTGTATTTTTCTTTTTTGAGCACACTTTGTTAATACTTATCAAAATATTATACGAAGTTTGCTAAAGTAGGTCCCTGTCTACATAGAAAACAATCCAAATTAAATAATAAAGGCTTCCCTACCGTCAAAATTTGTAATTACTTTTCGGCCTACAAACGTAATTTTTTACTTAAAATTTTAAATAATATGTCAAAAACGGTCGGACTTAAGTATAGGACATTATACATGAAATGTGTTTAGAATTCAGCGTAGATCCTAAAAATGAAATACCTAATATATAGGGTATCATATTTAATATAAGCAAGTTGACATCTTCCGGTATAACAGGAAGTTCCACCGTATTGAAAATATTTTAGTCAAATGGCCCCAATCAACGTTCGTATGCTACCAAATCTTCATATTTCCCCTAATTATAGTTTTCCCATAATCGATCTATGGAGTTTCCGGTGAGACGCCATGCATGTAAAAACTAGGAATATTTATTTATAACATTTATTAGTAATTTATTAGTAAATATTTATTAATCAGTAAAATTCGTGTAGGACAAAATTGTTACTATTGTTATATTTTTAATTAATTTAGGCCCTATTTGCTATATCTTTTGCACTATCTTACATTTTTGATGACAGATATCTCTCTATAGATGATAAAACGATGATACTCGCAAAACTATGTTACGAAAATAAGAACACCAACAGCTTGTGCGAGTTCTTACAATTGAAAAAGTATTATTTATGGTTTGTAATATGTAAAATTATAATTACAAAATTATATGTATTATTTATTAATTGGAACAGTGCTACAAAACAGTAGATACGCTGGTTCTGATAAAATTATATTAGATTTCAATAGTGGATTAGGCGACGAACCTGAAAATAAGCGATCTCTCGAAATAGTTTGCATTCCGTTACTTGGATATGAAATTTGTATATATTTGTTTATAAATAAATTTTGTCTGCGTCGTTTATGCGTGTAGTGTTCTTTCTGAGGAAAAATAAAGAAAAGTTAGTGAAAAAGTCCGATGAGTCTTAATCTTCTGACACAGAAGAATCGGCCACATTGGCAATTCATTTATTACTACCCATGAAGTCGAAGGAGAAATATGAAAGAGCTTATGAACAATTCGAGAAGTGATATAAGGAGAAAAGAGTTAAAGTTTGACTATACTGTATAAAAGCTCTGACTGTATAAAGTTTGTAAATTATTTTCATGATACCATGTTAGTGGTATATTTTGAACAAAAAGCCAGGGACTTTAAAGGTCCTCGTTATGTCTTTCCTCCATAATAAGGACGACACCGTCTATATGAAAATCAAATATACATAAAAAAAATAGAAAGACAATCAACAGGACGTCAACCCAAAAATCCAGTGTTTTAACAAAATCATAAATATAGGAAGATTGTAGAAACAAGCAGATGATACAACTTATTTATGATGAAGGTAACTTTAAACTCTCAAATTTTGAAAAAATATTTATTTTTGTTGCTTCATGTAGTGTTAAATGTTGGTGAAGTAAATCCAAAATTTACGGCAAATATTTATAACAGATACCCAAAGTTTTCAGTAATTTCAGTAATTTCCATACTACTGCGAAAAACATTTCCGCACTAGTAGGGATTTTTATACAAATTCTATAACAGTTGGTGTCATTGACTTTTATCAACTTTTCTCTGCTTGAAAATTTTGTAAGGTTATGATTTATATACCATTTTTGTATGCCATTACTTACCATTGGCGATTCAAAAAATGAATCTGTCCTCTGCATGAAAATATTTGAACCTACTTAAAAGGTAATTTTTGGAGGGTTTTTGCTGATATAACGATAAATAACACGTATTTGGGTTTGTTTAACGTAATAATTTAGTAGTGCTTGTGATTTTTTGGTATTACACAGTTAAAAACGACGTGGTTAGTATTTGTACATTTTTATCTTTACATTTTAAAATGGCATTCAAAAGAAATCAGCACAACACAAACTGCCGTGTTTATAGGTGTCATTCCACAAAATGTGTCGATAGAAGTGTTTAAGATTGGAGATAGGTAGAAGTTTCGCCCTAGTATAAGAAACTGTTTCTCATTCATTTCTCCGAAAGGCATGTAACAATTTAATAACAGGGAACACGTTTATTTACACAACATAGCCACTTTGTTGCAGTTTGTCTATACTTTTCTATTATTAGTCTCATAAAAACAGAATATATTTTAATTTAAGCATTATTTAACAAAAAACAAGCACTAATATGGTATCACCATACAGTTTATCACACTTATTTTAGCCCAAAATGTAAGTAAACAAAAACAAGTGTACCTGTTTCAACCCAAAAAATTCATATAATTAGCAATGAAGCACTTATGAGACGTTGACTACTTTTACCACTCTTTTTATCCTTTATTTCACCCTAACTAGCACAGGAAGTCACTATATTTATGGCAGATGAATGCTAAATTGCTAGATGATGTAATATGAAATGCCAAATTTTTACTTGTCTTCGTCCAGATTTGTTTACTATTTGCAACGCCCTCATCAGTAATTTGAATCGCCAATAGCAACTACCACACCATACAAGGTGTCCACCTAGTGCGCGTAAGTCCAATATCTGGGTTAATAAAAGAGATAACTTAATTTTTTTTTCTACAGGGTTGTCTAATATCCCGAGCTGCACAAAATGAAAATATATTTACATATTCAGGGTGTTCAGTTTTTCCTGGACAGGTACCAACTTCGTTTTTCTAAATGGAAATATATATTTTTTATTGCTTTTTCGAACTAAACCCTTGATTTTAGTAGGACTTTCATCAGCCTTCCCTATACCTAACTTAAACTGTTTTTGAAATATTGACGGGTGAATATTGACATTTTTGCAACTTTGACACCCTATAAAATCTAAACGGTTTGAGATCAAGCAAAACGGTTTGCACATTCCTATCTTAACTTTTTATAAGCTATCGTTTGATACTAATTTCAAATGTATCCAGGAATTAAAAATTTTCCGAAAATTTTGAAAATTTTTAATTCTTGGATAAATTTGAAATTAGTATCAAACGATAGCTTATAAAAAGTTAAGATAGGAATGTGCAAACCGTTTTGCTTGATCTCAAACCGTTTAGATTTTACAGGGTGTCAAAGTTGCAAAAATGTCAATATTCACCCGTCAATATTTCAAAAACAGTTTAAGTTAGGTATAGGGAAGGCTGATGAAAGTCCCACTAAAATCAAGGGTTTAGTTCGAAAATACAATAAAAAATATATATTTCCATTTAGAAAAACGAAGTTGGTACCTGTCCAGGAAAAACTGAACACCCTGAATATGTAAATATATTTTCATTTTGTGCAGCTCGGGATATTAGACAACCCTGTAGAAAAAAAATTAAGTTATCTCTTTTATTAACCCAGATATTGGACTTACGCGCACTAGGTGGACACCCTGTATAAAACAGAGAGACTAAATTTGTTGCTACCAACATTTAAAAATAAAAAGTTGACTGTCGAAAAGGTTGGTTTTCGATACGCATCATAAACATAAACATATCATAATGATATGTTTATAGACGCAAAATATAAAAAAATATTTAAACTATATTCAACCATTGTTCGAAAATTACTGTAAGTAGAAGCCGCAGTAATAATTTTTGTAAAATACTTATATAAAGGTAAAATACATAGTAGTGTGTTTATTTATTCATCTACTAGTTATGAAAACATTCGGAAATGAATATTTATAATAAATATCCACTATACATGTTGAAAATATAGGCGTGTATGCAAAGATCTAAATACAATTTCGTTTCACAACTTTTATGCACATTCCAATCTGTTTTGACTTCTACAGGTACAAAAAATTGTATAGGTAGGTAATGTTTGTTGTGGGTTATGCCGGTGAACATGCAAAAAGTCAGAAAAAGTAACTCAAAAGTGTTTAATGAATTCAAATTCTATGCGGCGGCGGACTGGTTACGATCTATTTCCGAATGAATTTGTTTTATGTCGGTAGATATTGAACTATATTTTTTATGCGGAAGTACGCCATAGGAAATTCTATTAAAGCCAATCGTAAAAACGCTGTGAAAGTAAAAACGAAAAATTGTGCACGTAAAGTGGTATTATTATAAAGAAAATTATTTTCGAAGAGGTAGACAAAATTTATGCATATTGGAAATGGAATAATCTGAATGAAGCAATTAGTAAATTAATAATTCACCTATTGTGCCAAATACTTAGGTCTTCGCATTTGAAGGTATGCTCACTTATATTGCGCTGATGAGATCATAAAAAGATCGAAACCGGTCCGCAATTAGTGGCATCCTACGATGTGTGGTCTGAGTATTTCCTGGTAGTTTTCGTTGCAATCCGAATCCTTGTATTTTTGATTCTAACTGTGTTTAGACCAAAATACGGCAAATCTTGCTTTGTAATTCAGCGCTCGGCGCGGCATATAGCCAGGAGAATAGCTGTTTTGGCTTGATTTGTTTTAGTCCTTATTTAAATAAGGCGTTTGCAGATGGAGGATAGTCTTGATGATGTCCATACTATTCGTAGTTATTTGCTATATGATAATTCAGTTTTAATCTTGTGTTACATATATTTATAACCTCCTCTTGCACTTAGTAGTTCATGAAATGCAGATATCTTTATTAAAGGTAACTCTATATGTATTTTTTATTGCAAATATATAGGTTGGCTTAAAGTGGATGGTCTATTAGACGTATCTTTAGAATGAATATATGAATTTTTCTGAAATTTTGGCTGTGGACGTAACCTCGAAAGTTCTATAAAAGCACAATAATTTCAAGGGTGTGGCACTTCGAGTGCGAAGTGCCACACCCAGTGCGAGTGGCGTTCAAGTCGACATCAACTTGCTTATTTTAAATGGAACACCCTATATATTATTTCATTTATGAATTCTACGTACAATTCTAAACACATTTCATGTAGGATGTCCTATACCTATCTTCAACTGTTTTTGAAATATTGGCAGGTGAATATTGACATTTTGCAACTTTGACACCCTGTAAAATCGTAAACGGTTTGAGATCATGTAAAACGGTTTGCACATTCCTCCTTAACTTTTCATAAGCTATCGTTTGACACTAATTTTAGGTTTAGCTAGATATTTAAAATTTTCGATTAAATTTGATCTCCGAGGTTAAATCTGAAATTAGTGTCAAACTATAGCTTATAAAGGAGTTAAGATAGGAGTGTGCAAACCGTTTTGCTTGATCTCAAACCGTTTAGATTTTACAGGGTGTCAAAGTCGGAAAATGTCAATATTCACCTGTCAATATTTCAATAACAGTTGAAGATAGATAGGACATTCTACATGAAATGTGTTTAGAATTTTATGTAAAATCCAGAAATGAAGTAACATATAGGGTGTTCCATTTAAAATAAGCAAGTTGATGTCGACTTCCGGTATAACCGGAAGTGCCACACCCTTCAAAATATTTTTCTTTTATAGAACTTCCGAGGTTATGTCCACAACCAAAATTTCACTTTAAGCCACCCGGTAGAATGAGACTTTATTTGTTGAATCACTGAAAAAACAGTTTATTTATGGTAAATCATATTTATTATCAATTTATGTTATATTGAAATATGGCGGAGTGTATCTGTATTTATGGTGAACTTATTTTAAATTACAAATTTATTAATATACTATACTTAAAAGAAATATATTTAAATTTTCTGATAATATATATGTTATTTGCATATTTATCCTTATCAACACTATTTTATTAAAAAATATTGATACATTAATAATAAATGTTGCACATTATTCATTACCTTTAACTTATTTATGGGAAATATGTGCATACTTCCCTATAATCTACATAAAGCCGTGATATGTAGATATCAGTGCAGGTATAATTGTAATGAATATGTAAATTAATTATAGTAAATACAGGACTAGTTATGCATCAACTGAGATGAGTACCTTGTATATTATTTGCCTATTTCAATTTTTATTATATATCGCGGATTCGCACGATGTTAACATGAAGATGCAATAGCATTTCAATCAAGTATCAAATAACATTGGACAGAACATTGTTTATAAACTACATTCACAACAAAATATAAAAAATGTTTGCTAGTATTAGGGCTGCAGAGCCCTATAGGTTCTGCAAATCCATATCCAAACCCAACCGCACACACACTCACTAACAATAGATATAGAATAATAGATGACAGTAATGGCGAGTCGTTAGTTAGTACCATTGGTTGTTAACAGATGGACACACAATGTGTAGTCTTGACGCATGCGCACGCGAGAGGTTTACTTATTCTTAGAAATGAGCCTACAGTGAATGGCACTGTACATTTATTTATTTTTAATATTCTTATTTCGTAATAAGCAATATATTAACAATAAGTACATAACCATTTTAAAAAATATAAGATTTATTGATTAATAATATTATAATCTTGTCCTACACTCCATCTTGGATTATTCACAAATATTTAGTTGATTTATAATGGTTACATAGTAAACTATTTTTATTTATAATAAAGGATATATTAGATATTCATCATATTGTTTGATAATAAATGTGGTACCAATATATATTTTATTATTGATAAATATACTATTGCAAAATATTCTGAAAATATATTTTATTTGAAAATAAATTTTGTTGGAATAAGGCGCATATGTTATGAAATACACGTTTCAGTGAAGAAACAGTATTATACAATATAATTTTATGTTTAGCAAAATACCCGATAAAAGGACGAATATCCTTATTTTTGCTCCAACTCCAAATAATGACTAATATATTACATCAACGGGGTGCCAGAAAAAGAGTTCTACAGGTTAACAGATGGTTAATGTAAATTAACAAAAACAAACACAACTACGAGTGTAGTAAGGATACCCTCATATCCTCCATCTGTAAACATGCCTTATAAAATAAGGACTGAACCAAATTACGCCAAAACAACTATTCTCCTGGCTAATGCCACGCCGAGCGCTGAATTACAAAGCAAAATTTGGTGTATTTTGTCTAACAACGTTAGAATCAAAAATACAATGTTTTGGATTGCAACGAAAACTACGAGGAAATACTATCAGACCACACATCGGAGGATGCCACAACTAATATTTTTTTTTTATGATCTCATCAGTGCAATATAAGTGAGCATACCTACGAAAGTACGAATGCAAAGATCTGAGTATTTGGCACAATAGGTAAGTCTTGCGTACGCAAGCCCTAAGGCGCCACCTCTTGGTAGTTCTCGCAACACAATCCAAACCCAACGGGGAATTTAACAACGGGGTGTAGAAAAAGAGTTCTACAGCTTAACAGATAATTAATGTAAATTAACAAAAACAAACAACTACGAGAGTAGTAAGGATACCCCCATATCCTCCATCTGTAAACTTGCCTTATAAAATAAGGACTGAACCTCGTTCCTCGAGGATTTCCTCGTAGTTTTCGTTGTAATCCAAAACATTGTATTTTTGATTCTAACGTTGTTAGACAAAATACACCAAATTTTGCTTTGTAATTCAGCGCTCGGCGTGGCATTAGCCAGGAGAATAGCTGTTTTGGCCTAATTTGGTTCAGTCCTTATTTTATAAGGCGTGTTTACAGATGGAGGATATGGGGGTATCCTTACTACACTCGTAGTTGTTTGTTTTTGTTAATATATTACATGTTTAATAAATTTTTTTATTGTATATTTTTAATATTTACTTTTTGACTTATTTAACTGTTTATATGTTCCTTTATATAGGAATTAAGCCAAAGAGTCAACTAAGAGATAAATTATTAATGAAATTTTCAAATATTATGGTTCAATAAAGTTTTTGATATTCCTCATTACTTATAATAATCCTACGTCCGCAAAGGAATAACCTTATAATTTGTTGAATTAATATTTAATTATTTAAAAAATGTAAATAACACTATTAAAAAGAAAAACGTATTAAAGACAATAAGTTGAGATTATATATGAAGATATTCCGTTGTAATTCAATGTTGGGGGGTGCATATTGCACGCAAAGTAGTTGCGTTCGACATATCTTAAAAATAATAAGGTTATTCCTTTGCGTACCTAGGATTATAGGTAACGAAGATAATCAAAAACATTATTGAACTTATAATGTTTGATAATTTCATTAACAATTTATTTCTTAGCTAACTTTTTGCTTAATTCCTATATATAAAGAAAGATATACATATTTAAATAATTTATTTAGATACAGACGGTTCAATAACACGTTGACTGTTTTGTTTTCAAGAACATGCCGTATATTACATAATTATAAAACGGCTTTTATTTACTGATTTTAGCAACGTATACTAATAATATAACATTTTAAAAAAATAACACTATTGGCTTGAGTACTAATTACTAAAATGTCAAGATGTTCTGGCTTATTAGCTTTAAAGACCATCAGTTAATTATATCCAATGCTATGAGTGTGCTTTGAAAACAATTACCATATAGGGTGTCCCGTTTGTGAACCGACAAGCTTGACATGCGAGTAGGTGACATCATTTTTAATGCTATTTTTTACAATATCTTTTGAACAAAGCAAGATATTAACTCTAAATTTTACATACCTCTGAAATAATATAAGGGTCATACTTGACAGCGTTTCTGTTAAAATTGCTATACTGAGTGTTACTTTTGAGTACACCAGCATCACTTGAACTCCAGAACTTTTTTGTGGTATCCCACTGACATTTTTTTATTAATAATTTTTAGAGAATAAACTTAGCAACATTGTTTCTTAATGTTTTTTATTAAATAAAATGATTTTACAGAAATTTTTGATGAATATGCACATCTGGCAAAGCATATGGAAGAAAAGGACATCATGAAAAAAAATTGCTTTGTAAAAAAATAGGGATGGTTGTGTCTATAATTTAATAATAGTAATATCAATGTAAAATAAATATTTTTGAATAATCAGGTCTAATCTTCAATAGCAGTTTTGTTTTAGTTTTCTGTACATAAAATATCTTTTTACTTCAAAATATTTATTTCACAATTAAAATTCAAAAATATCCCTCTCTATTTTTTTCACAAACACAATTTCTACATGCACTTTGCGAAACGTGCATCTTGACCCAAGTCTCAATCTCTGCTAAACTGTTAGAGGTATTGAAAAATATAAAAAGACAAAAAATATTGCTAAGAGTTTATTCCCCAAAAGATATTAGTGAAAAAATGTCAGTAGCCACCACAATAAAGTTCTGAAACTTCATGAGGTAATGAAATACTCAAAAAGTAACACACAGTGTAGCAATTTTGACAGAAACGCCATAAAGTATTACTCTTATACTGTTTCAAGAGTGTGTCAAATTTAGAGTTAATATCTCGCTTTGTTCAAAAGATATTCTTGAAGGGAGTTGGAACCTTTGGTGTGAAGCTAACACTGAAGTTGGCATGATCTGGAGATGATTAAAACTCAGTATTAATCATCTCCAGATGACGCCAACTTGGTTGGGGAAACGCGCGTCGAGTCCAGTATAGTGTTTTGGTGTTGTGTGGAAAACTACGACAGTGTTTGGTTTGAAAAGATATTGGAAAACATGTTTTCAACACTCTGAATCATCAATTACTATCAATCTGAAATTCGTGGCGTCTTTTGTTCCGTAAACTAAACAAACTTTGAGACTATCATTAGCTACATATTTCCTAAATAAATATTGTATTAAGAACGTTATTTAGATTATATAACAGCGGAATAGATGAGTGTGTTGCATACACAAAACCATGATTAATGAGAGATCATTAATATTAATGTGTAAATGTTAATATGGGTAAAAAATTATAGTGACGTTATAAGTAAATATGAACTAAATTCTTTTATTTTAAAAATAAAGTACACTTTAGAGGTTAAGGTAATTATTTGGCCGTAGTTTTAGTGGTCCAGTCACGAAATGAGCCAAGGATATCTTCTAATAAGGAGGCAAGTGAACCGTAACGTTAAAAAAATGAAACGAACTGTCACAGAGTTTTAAATGCAATGCACTAGTAGTTGCAAATACAACTCCTACCTGGAAAAATAAACAAAAGTGTTAATTCGTTTGTGTTGTAAATATTTAACGCAATAATAAAAAATAAACAATTTCGATCCGGAGGTTCATTAATAAAATATATACGTTGTTGTAAACAATTATATCAGAATCAAAGTGAGTGCTTTTCAATTCTATAAACTTATTTTGTATGATATAACAATGGGTTTAATATTTTAATTTTCTCTTTCGAAATGTTCATGGAATTGCAAAATTTTGCACGAATATTCCGTTGGTCTTACGAAAGTGAGATAGTTTCGGCTTTCAACATATAAATAATGCAAATATTTAATGCAGTAGTCTAGAAGTCGTAGATTTGTTAGTAAAGTCTTAACAAACTTCAAGATATTATTAACTTTTTTATTTGTGACAACGGTATAAATAATCAACATTACTTAAACGGAATTATCGCGGAAAAAACTAACCAGATTAAAATATTTAATTGAATTAAAATCAAATGGAATGCCTACATATTTATTTGATATTTTATATTAATTTATTTGTGGTTTTCAATATAGCGTTAGTTTATTACATCAAATAAATTTAGTTTCAGATTTTTTCATAGGTACGAGATTGTTTAGGGTAAAAAGAAAATTATTTGAATTACATAAAGCTTTTCTAACGAAAATTGTGTATTTAATTTTATATTGATTTTGATTTAATTAGATATACAGATACAAATAATAATTAATTAGATACTAAAATTGGTTTATATCAAAGGAAGAAAGCTTAGAATTAAAGAAAGGAACGTATATTTAAATGAAAAATCACATTTTTCATTAGATAAATATAGTATTGAAAAAAATGAAGTATACAAATGAAATAAATATTATTTTTTAATAAATGATTAATTTTATTTTGATAGAGTATTGTTTATTGATTTAACTAAGTATCTACCGAGCAGGTGGCTCAGGGCTTAGCGTCTCGATCGCTCAACCCAGAGGTCGTGGGTTCTAATCCCCATTCCGCCAAACAATTTTTCATTAAATTGTTTACTCGTAGATCAAGGCTTATTCGCAGGGATGGATTGGCAACCATCCTGGCGATGGCCTAGGATGGGAAGAATATCAACTTGGTGTTAATGTGAGAGATTAAAATCAGTTGATGTTTGACTTGTCCCCCTAACTAATGAGGTTTTCCAGGTTTCCCTAATTCCAGCACTGAATGGTGGTTAGGGCCTACCAACGTAAGTCGTTCCTGAGGCGCAAATGCGGCCCGCGAAATAATAATATGCCGCCCCCTCTCCCACACAAGTCTCAGACTTTCGGGCTAATCCTTGTGATTAGAATGAGGGCTAGAGATATTATTATTATTATTATTATTATTATCTATGCCAACTTCAATGTCAGAATTACTTGTCTTGAAGAAATTCCTGTTTTACTTCACAATTTTCAAGCAATTGAGTTTCTAAAACGTGTGAAACATTTTCGCCATATTGAAATAACAAAGTTGTTTAAATGACATCAATGAAAAACCCAAGATCTAAATAAACCGTTTTCTATGTGTAAAAATATTGAAATAGCGCACATGCACAGAAAAATATAAACCAGTTTCCATACTGCGTACCCAACTGTTTTTTTTTAATTAATAGGTTGTGAAATGTTACATTTGTGTAAAATTTGAAAATATATTTCTCTCAGTGTATTTTTTGTATCAAACTGAAGACCAAGTTGAATAGTATCAGCAAATATATCACGCCCATTATCCAACACCCTGTACGGCAATGAAATATAAGTCTACAGGCAGTTTGTAAAATAAACACTCTTCAAAGCGTGTACAATTTGCATAGCTTGGTAATTTTCTACTTGATTAAGTTCAATAAGAAGAAAATCTAATAGTAACGTAAGATACTTAGTACCGCTGCATAAATATCTAAAATGCAGTGGATGTGGTAGTTTCTAAAAATGTACAAAAAAGAAGCATAAAATGGACAGAAATGTCACCTAATTACAGAGTCATTTCGCTCTGTGGAACATAATGTTTTGAATGTAAAATTTCTAGAAACGAAATATTGCATTTAAATAATGTTTATTGTACCTGCACATAATCCTTATTTAAAAATACCAAAAAGCCTGAATAAATGTTACATTAAAGCACACCATAATTTGACGAAAATTATATTTATTTTATTTTAATTTGTATCTCTATTTAGCCCAAAACCTGATGCAGGTATAATTAATTAAGAATAGCGTATGATACACGTTTATTAGTGCCTTTAAAGCACTTGCAATGTTGTGGGTCCTCCGCTTCGCGTTGTGACCATAAACTCGTTGCGTGCTTAAAATACTTTTTTGTAAACTTGTATTACACACTTTTCCGAATTTTTATACCTAACACATATATCTATAATATTAATATTGTCTGTGACTTATTTGTAGTTTAGTATGATTTATTGTAGTTTCTTTTGGGATAATACCACCTGTAAGATAATAAAAAACAGTAAACCAAATAAATACAAAATAAAGATTGAAAGTGTATCAAAGCAAAAGTCTAAATTTCATCCCAAAAAAACACTGTATGCAATGGAAATAAATATATCACGACCAATTAACTCAATTTCAATGTTTTTTTAGTTTGATATAAAATTTTGTAACATTACAAAAGTATTTCGAATTATGTCTAAACAAAACAACTGTAATAAATTTTAAAACAGAAAAATTTTAAGATCAATACATACAAAAAGCAAATCAACTAATAATGTTCAAAATTTAAAACATTATATTTATCAAATTCCTTGTGAATGAGGTAAATATTATATTGGTGAGACATCTAGATCATTACAAATAAGGGTTCGTGAACACAAACATTATATTTGAAACTGCCAAATCGATAAGTCTACATTAGTAAAACATGTAAAGGACAACGATCACCGGGTTGATTGGACACAGGCTAAAAGTATACAAAAAAAAAGAAAAATCAGTTAAAAAAAATTAAAAGAAAATTCTTTTATTAAACTTAATGGCTACCATCTCGCTGGAAACAATATTCTTGGATTAAATGTGGCTTCCTCTTTTCCAGAAGGATTTTACCAGTGGAAAATTAATAATAACAGTGATCAGTGCATATGATGACTTTTGAATTAAAATGTCAACCTGACAATGTTTTATCATTTAAAATTCTACTAACGACGAGTCGAGGATCGTCTGGAAACGTCAGAACAAAGCTAGTTAAGTGTTTAATTTCTTTTAAATTGTACCTATTATAATTTTTTTGTTAAGATATAAATCGAAATATGCTTTGTAATATTACAGAATTTATCAAGCCAAAAACTAAATAAATACTTATTTTTATTGCATGTTTTTGAGGCAAACTAGAAATTTGGCTTGATACTATACACTTTCAACTTTTATTTTGAATACTTCTAGTTTCCTGTTTTTAGTAACAGTAATAGATCTGGACGATAGTTTAAACGCCTATACCATAGAGTAAATTGTAGATGCAAAAAGTAGGCACTTTATGTAAACTTATAAAAGTATCTCGATAAATATATTTCATCACTTAGTTACCAGTCATGTACGTATTTTGAAAAGTGGTTGTTTTTTATATTGTGAGCCAAAATCTAAGGTTACTGTAATTGAAACTAAGCATCATAAATAAAAACAAAGCACATCGGAGCATTCTATTTGATTTTTTTCGGAAATAATGTTTACATTTTTATAAATCTCTATTGAAAATTTGACAAATATACAGGGTGTTCCTTAATGTCATGTCCATACTGTAGGAGCTAATTCCTTGTCCAATTTTATGGCTAAGAATCCAAATAAACGTGTGACCTAAATTGCCCCGTTTTCGAGATACTTTTTCGACATTTCAAGTCTGAAAAATGTAGATATACTGACGACGAGTTGAGGATCGACTAGAAACGTATAGAACAACGTTAGTTAAGTCTTTAATCTCTTTTCAATTTTACTATAACTCGTTTGTTAGATATTTCAAATAAAATTTGTAATACTTATTGTAATCACTGATGAAATTTGAAATCACGGATGATATTATATTTATATTTATTGCATGTTATACAGTGGTTTTTTTGGAGCAACTTTAGAAGTTTGTCTTGATACAACATTTTCAATCTTTAATTTGAATATTTCTGGTTTCCAGTTTTTTATCATTTTACAGGTGACATAATCTCAAAAGAAAATACAATGAATTATACAGCTGCGCAAAATATTGTAATAATATTAAAAAAAAAATTGTAAATTCTTTAATTCACTATAATTAGAATTTAGGTAGTAAGTATTTACAAAATATTAATTAAATTTATAAACCATTTTTTATTAACTTAAAGTAAGTAAAGCTATAAATATATTTTCACTATTCCTCGCCTGGTCAAAAAATTGGAAGTTCAGACTTACGTTATATTCCGAAAATATAAATCCAATATATACAGAGTATCACTTATACGAGCACTGCAACCTCACAGAAGCTGAACCGATGCCAGACTGCCACCAGACGCCAATGGTAGGAGCATAGAGTTTATTCACTTACCATGATGGTACCTACTTTGCAGCCGTACTATCAATAGGGTCGACCTAGTGGTGGGAATGGTAGAAACGTCGAGATGTTACTTTTTCATTTGAGGGAGGTCACAGAGGACCGTGCAGATCAAGAGTTCAGTAAATGGTAAGAATTTATTTGTTCAATAAAAAATAACACAAGAGGACTTTAAATATGCTACGTTTCGTCTCAGTTTTCGCACTTTTCAAGGTTACCTAATAGCTAATTCTCTGCTTAACTTATCAAACTACATAAACATACAATTGCATTCTTTTAAACAATAAAAAAAGTGGACACTCGAAGCGGATAGTTCTTTATGAAACATCGTGAAAATAAATGTTTTGAAAAAAACATTGATCTCATTTAGATGTTCCAAGAAATATATAGAAAACACTCTATATACTAGTATTTCGGCTTGTTAGACCTTTTTCAATAGAGTAAATGTCTATTACTAAACATTTCCAATCGCGTTTTTGTTCAACTATCGGGGGTATACCAAATTAACTGCGCGGATTGTAATGCCGTGTATGTGGGTCAAACCGGTAGAAGTATTGAAACTGGAGTAAAAGAACATAAAAAATCCATATTAAATAACACTAAAAATTCAGGATTTTCGACGCATTGTATAGAAAACAATCATTTTATAGATCACAAAAATGTAAAGGTAGGTACTGCATCGTGAAAAGAAAGGAAAGCGCTTAGATTTGTTAGAGCAATTAGAAATTAAAAAATATTTAATTATAAATCCGTGTACTACGAATGATCAGATAGATTTTACACTCTTGCCCTTCTTAGAAAAGGTAATAAAAACTCAGGCTTTACCAGATGGTAGGATCAATCGAAGGTAGGTGCTCGTAAACAAATAAATAACAAAAACGCGCTTGGAAATGTTTAGTAATAGACAATTACTCTAATGAAAAAAGCCTAACAAGCCAAAATACTAGTATATAGAGTGTTTTCTATATATTTCTTGGAACATCTAAATGAGATCAATGTTTTTTCAAAGCAATTAATAAAAAAAGGTGAAAAACAAAATAAAACTAACCCATACAATAAAATTAAAAGAGTAAATTGATATTAGCTATTAGGTATCTGGCTGAAAGTTCTTTTTTATTGTTTTTTATTAACAGCCAACAACTTTTTCAATATATGTAAATGGTAAGTATTTCTTGGGTGAAGTGCATGACAGAAAGGTACCAACTGGGAAACTACTTTTTATATTTCCAGTTAACTGCTTTTATCAGTAAAGCTGCATATACAGGGTGGTCCAATAGTGTGATAAAGTTCCATAACTCCTACGCCGGAATAATCTAAAAAAATATTTTAGGATATCATAGAGCCTAAGAGGACGCACGTTATAAACATATTTATAGTCATATAGGGCACTCTATAAACCGGGGACATATCAAACTTATGTTTTTTTAAATGGAATTAGTATTTTTTATTTAATATTTGAATTCGTATCATTCTTCCGGTTTACTGTTATTATACAGAGTACTTCAGAAGATATGAGCATTTTTTATCTTCATCGCATCACCGATTTGCGCACCCTGTATCTTTAAAAAAATAATAAATACTAGATAATTAATTATTATGCTATATGGTCTAGTTTTACTTTCCTTTTATAGAATTTCCTTTACAATAGCTTTACTCGTATACAGGGCGAATCAAAACTCGCTACCAGTTTTCTCAATTTTTATAAATGATCATTTTCATTAAGGTCTCTCGTTGGTTTAAGGTTGGGTTAAGGTTGTGTTATGAGTAGTACTTGAACAACTACCCAAGGGATTAAATCACATTAGTCCCATGGTGTGTATACGCTTTTTTGTACTTCTTAGAGTAAAGGTTAAAAAAATAAAATTATTTCAAATATCTATGTCCATTAAAAAAATGTGTATTTTAGCAAAAAACATACACATAATAAAAAATAGAAAACTAGAAGTATTCACAATAAATATTGAAAGTATATCAAGACAAATTTCTAAAGTTTGCTCCAAAAAGCCACTGATAATATGCAATAAAAATAAATATACGATAAATTAACTAAATTTTATCAGTGGTTGGTTAGTTTCATATAAAATTTATTTATATCATTTCAATTCTATATTAAGAATTATGCAAACAAAAAATAATTATTATAATTAATTATAAGAATTATGCGAACTAAACAAAAAATTATAACAAAATTTAAAAGAATTGAAACACTTACCTACACTGAGGGAAAAATATTTTTTAAAACCCCTAGTAAACTATAGTTTTTTGATATTATTAATTATTTGTTTTAGCGTATTATATTTATTATAGATAAATAATTATTTTTCAAAATTTCTTTGTAAAGAGAATATACCAAGAATAGATATAATTGTAAAAATTGTATAGTTTGTTCCAATTACTTTTAAAATATTTATTTTCTGCTCTACTACTACTAAATATTTACAAAATATTTAGTAGTAGATGTACTATCAGTGCTGAAAATAAGTATTTGATACTAACAATGCTACTACAATGTTTTAAATCCAACGATTCATTCTAGAATCAAACATTTTTGAGAAATACATTCATTTCCTACAATTAAACATTTAATTGAAACCGCGCTTGCGCGTACACTATCTTCCCAGTTCCTCAGACAGTGCCCACTACACCAGTCATGGCTCAGCCATTTTTGTATCGTGTTGTGTGTTTCTTGGCAAGTAAAGTAAGTGTACTTAGCCGTTCGGTGAATAATAATATAACGAACTAATTGAGTAGTATGTGCATGTAATATTGTTATTGTGTTTCTGTAGTGTTACACAGTAAAAAAAATCCGACTGATTTTAACACTGAATCCACACTCATCAGTGTGTATATAGTCCACACTTGGCAGTGTTAGACATATCGGTGTATTATTACATTACATAAAAGTAATTTAACACAGTAAATTTTACAAGATAATGTGTAATAGTTAATTATTCACCGTGTAATTATTCCGTATTTATGGCGGATTGATTCATTTTTAACACAGGGTTTTGTAAATTTTACTACAATTTATGAGTACTTCTACAAACTTGGCGGGTATATCGTTCGTGTAATATGAGTTCTAAAGGTTTAGTTATTATACTACGATTACCATTTAGTAATTTTACCATTTGTCTTTTTTTACTGTGTGTATCCAATAATACGTAAATAGGTATTATTGATTGTTTATAATCTCAATAAAGTTGGCAAATCAGCGCCATACATTTCGATTTTAAATATTTGGTAACTATAATACCTATTTATCTCATTTTGGAAAACTAAAGGTTAATTTTTCAGTAGTAAATCTAAATTAGGTGTACCAAATAGATCCATTTGAGAAAACTAAAAATTTAATTCAGCAAATAAAATATTTATCTCCTTGGCAATTAAATTTATTGTATAATATTAAATATTTAATATTGCCATTGAAATAAATGCCATGTTAATACCAATTAGATCTTTAATTAACCAAATACAAATAAATAATTTAATCATAGTGGTAACAAATTTTATTTATCTCAATTACATTCTTTTCTCAGTGTAGATTTGTTCTATACGTTTCAAGTTTATCCTTAACTCGTCGTCAGTAGAAAAGTAGAAGCTTGTGTGACAAAAAATTGTCAGATTGACATATATATTTTTTAAATACTTTCAAACCGATGCGATTCCAGTTTGAATTTTTTTCTCAAACATTATTTTCACGGGTTATTTAATTTTCTATGAAATGTCTATTGCTGTATAGGACACCTGGGTGATGTTTAAGTTCAATAGAACACTCTATATAAAATTATACTAATCAAATTCAATTTTATTCAGTACCAAGACTATTGATGATCTTGGATAAGTTAATAATGTTTTTTTATATTATTTATATATTGTTAATTCCTATACTAATTAAGACTAAGTAACCGTTAATTCATAATTGAAGGACATATATTTTCTATAAACAATTTATTAATTTATTGCCTATATATTATAGCTTCCATTAAAATATATTATTTAATGATGTATATGAAGATGTGTATGAAATACCCCAAAATAAAGTTGAAAATTCAATATCTGACGGAAAGTACAAATTACCAAAAAGATTTCTGTTAAATTTGTGTCTAATGTATTTTTATTTTGAAATGATACATCAGCAATTCATATTCCATTTTCCTGGTACTAATTACTTACCTATTAACAAATTATTTTCACAAAAAAATCCTCTGCAGTTTTCTTTGTAAATATAATCGTATAATATTAAAGTTGAATGAATTGGGATACTCAGTTTTATCTGATAGTTAATTCAACTATAACAGAAATCGATTTCCTCCCGTTATATGAATAATATATTAAAACTATACATTTTTAAATTTATGGCGGATGCGCCAAGAATCAGTTCGTCCAAAATTACAAAAATAAATCTTTAACATCAAGTATATTAATTATATCAGT
This sequence comes from Pogonocherus hispidulus, assembly GCA_963924545.1. Lineage (NCBI taxonomy): Eukaryota > Metazoa > Arthropoda > Insecta > Coleoptera > Cerambycidae > Pogonocherus > Pogonocherus hispidulus. The sequence continues at coordinate 47,521,889 of OZ004697.1, read as the reverse complement.
AATTAATTTATTACTGTTTATGCTATATTAGCTAATATATGCTGATAAAAAATATCAAATATGCTGTAAGGGTAGACATTGGAACTACTAGTTTTTATTTATTTTTAATGGTATCATATACACATAAAGAAAAATATTTGTTGAAATAAGAAATTGATATACAGTCACTTGGTGTGCATATAGATCTGTAGATTCTGTTAATTTGTATGAGGGATTTAGTCGAGCACAGTTTACTTCATATAAAAGAGCCATGTTGTTGTTGTTGGAAGGCGGCGCGGTTGCCCTCAGCACTCAGGCCTTTCGATCATTTCTGCCTGCCGCTAGTCGAGACCTATTGGAAGAGACCCGTGCTATGCGCATACGCCAACACCCGTTCTAGTGGAAACTCTCTAATTTCCTGGGGCACGAGAAATGCTGCACCCAGATGTTTGTGCCTCTTGACCTTAAGGCAGGCACAGCCGACAGAGGATGTGAATGGAATCCTCTTCATCGTGCCCGCAAAACCTGCATCTTCTAGTGTCACTAAAGCCAATAGTATTAAGGTGCCTGTTGAGATGTTCGTGACCTGTCAGCAGTCCTGTGACAATCCTTAAGCTGTTACTACTTAGCGCAAGTATTGATAGAGTTGCGTTCGACCAAGGCCCTTCAATTAAGAGCCTGGCTTGTCGCAGCCCAGTTCCGTTCGACCATTCATCCTCTGATCTTTCCTTGATCCAGTTTCCAATAGACCTTGTTACATAACTAGGCGGAAGCCCGAGTACTGATTCGAGCCCTGTAAACTGTATACTTGAGCCTCTTTTAACCAGTGCATCGGCCTCCTCATTTCCAGTTATGGTGTGATGACCCGGTACCCAGGTCAGATTTACTTGATTGTACTGTCCCAATTGGACCAGACCATTAATACCATACCACGAGCAGGTCGCTATCTGTCTGTCAATTAGACAATAATTGTCAGACGGATAGTAGCAAAGACCCAAAGAGGGCACTACGGTGTGCTTCTCACCACTACTAGTATTTATAATGTCCACTTATTGCAATCTATAGTATTATTAGTATTGCAATGCGGTAGAAAGAGAATATCGATTCGTTGTCTTGCTATAAAGGTTTTTTGAACACATCTCTCTTATGGCCCACTTTTTTGGGCATATCTTTCTTATTATTAGAGATAGACTCATACAACCTTAAAATACTTCTTTCCAAATATGTAAAAAATACAGGGTGGCCCATTTAAAATATTATAGTTTATAACGACGTAGTATCATTGAGTCACCCACTAACAAATAAACAATATGTAAAATAAGGGCAAAAATGAAAGAAAATCGACGGGTCTGAGCGATTTTAAAAAAAATTTCTTTCCATTTAGTATCCATTTACCTGCACTATATCTACTACTTTTAAAGCACTGTATGTACTATAGCACTATTATAGTTATTTATCAAAACTGCTGAATTTTATTTATGTAAGCATATATAAACAGATTTTAAATAAAAAAAGCAGTATGTAATATTATAGATATATTGTAAGTATTTACTTCATTTATTTATAAATGATATGTTGAGGTAAATAAAAAACATAAAGATGTGCACATTTATTTAAATTTGCAAAAAGAGACAACAGCACGCGGTGTTCCCAAGCGGTCACCCATCCAAGTACTAACCGCGCCCGACGTTGCTTGACTTCAGTGATCGGACGAGAACTCATTTCATTCATTCATTCATTTAAAACATCTTTATTTGTTTGTATTTTAGATTACACAGGTATTATATACATGGTATTGTATATGATAGAGACATATACATATTGATTGATAGAATATAAATAATATTGTTAATTAAGTGGCAGCATAATCGCAGATGCGTTGGTGCCACTTGGCCGATCTTTGGCCTACCATTTAATACACTTGCTTTTTATTTTTTATAGAGTTGGAATGTCTGTCCTTGTTTAACATCATTTACTGTCTTTATGCCTGGCTTTAATCAATTGGAATTACTACATTATATCGGGCTAGTCTGGTTTTATTCATATACAGGAAAAATGGGACGAGAACTGGTATGTCAACGTAGTATGACCGTTGTCTATAAAAAATAATAAAGTCAAGTAGATAAGGTGGTTATTTGACAACAATGTTTAGAAAAATTATACATATGTAATGCAGTAATATAATCGTTTATCAAAACTGTTGATTTGTATTTATGTATACAAACATATTTTAAATTAAATAAGAACCTTTGAAAGTAGTAAAAGTTTAATATATAATTTCGTTATCCTTACTTTATCTATTTATAAATCGAATGTTGTTGAGGCAAATAAAAAACATAAAGATGCTCCACATTTCTCTAAACTGGCAAAAAGAGACAACAGCACGCGGTGTTCCCAAGCGGTCACCCATCCAAGTACTAACCGCGCCCGATGTTGCTTGACTTCAGTGATCGGACGAGAACTCATTTCATTTAAAACATCTTTATTTGTTTCTATTTTAGATTACACAGGTATTATATACATGGTATTGTATATGATAGAGACATATACATATTGATTGATAGAATATAAATAATATTGTTAATTAAGTGGCAGCATAATCGCAGATGCGTTGGTGCCACTTGGCCGATCTTTGGCCTACCATTTAATACACTTGCTTTTTATTTTTTATAGAGTTGGAAAGTCTGTCCTTGTTTAACATCATTTACTGTCTTTATGCCTGGCTTTAATCAATTGGAATTACTACATTATATCGGGCTAGTCTGGTTTTATTCATATACAGGAAAAATGCAAAAAACCTGTTGCAAATAATTCTCTCTGTTTTATTAGTTTATATGTATACGCATATATCGATACATGCGCATACTACTTTGTGGATGGAAGTTCTTAGGGAGGATAGAGAGGGTATTATGCATCCAGTCGGTCATGTATGTACTTGTGTTTGTGGTTGTCTCTGTTAGGTATATGTAGAAGGTCTCTCGTCAATGTGGCTGTTTGCAACTTGTTACGCAAAAAGGTACGTGACATGTTTCTAATATGTTCTGTAATCAGGGGAATCTTATACTCTTGATGAAGTCTACGCATATTCACGTACCTATTTGAATTGGTTGCAAGCCGCAATATTTTATTTTGTGTCGTCTGTAGTCGTTTGTATTGCGTGTCCGACATGTGATTCCATGTCGGGCACGCATAAGTCATTATCGGTCTTAGAATCACCTTGTATAGTAGTAGTTTGTTTTGTGTTGTTATTGTACTTCGTCGATTCATTAGTGGGTACAGTTTGGTGAGAGTAGCGAATGTTTTTTGTATGGATTTAGTCGTGTGGGGTTTAAAGGTCAGTGTTCTGTCCAGAGTCACCCCCAGATATTTCACTGACCTTTTTTCCTGTATTTCGTTATTGTCAATTTTCAGTTTTGCATAGGTGATGGTATTGCTAAGTTTTTTGGTCAAGTTTATGGTTTCTGTTTTTTGTGCGTTTATTCGTATTTTCCAAGTGTCATAGTATTCAGTCAAATGTCTTAGGTGATACCTGATTTTTGTGTCGCTGTCTGTGCTGTCATAGATTGTCCGTACACTACTGTGTCATCTGCATAAAGAAGGGTAGTTGTTGTAGGATATGTTGGGATATCTGAAACAAACAGTGAAAATAAAACTGGTGATAACACAGTGCCTTGGGGTACTCCGGCTGTCAGTGTTTTTTCCTGTGATTTTTTGTTATTCACCCTTACTTGTATACTCCGGTTTTCCAGGTAGCTCTTTATTAGTGAAAGGAAGTGAAGTGGTAGACGTAGATTATTTTTTAGTTTATAGAGAAGACCTTCATGCCAAACGCCATCGAATGCCTTCTCTATGTCTAGAAATAGTGCAATGGTACACTGTTTTCTATTATATCCCGATATCGCATCTTGTACCAGTTTGCAAGCAGCATGCACCGTGCTATGTCCACCTCTGAATCCGAATTGATTATCTGGAATTAATTTCTTTTTATTTATGTATTTCTGCAGCCTGTTTAATATAATTTTTTCGGTTATTTTCGACATAGTATTAAGCAGGGATATTGGGCGATAACTATTCGGACTCTGTGGTGGTTTACCAGGTTTTAATAGCGGGATTATAGTCGCCATTTTAAAAGAAGTAGGAAAATATTGATGTTTGATTATGTTATTTATTATCAGAGTTAGTGTAACAAGGGCTTTCCGGGGTAGGTTTTTTAAAAGGATATAGGGGATGGAGTCTGGTCCGGGGGCTTTATTGTTAGGAAGGAATTTAAGGATATCCTTTATTTCTTCCGGAGAAGTTAATAACTTAGTAAGCTTGCGGAGAGAAATAGGGTATATGGATTGAATTGTCCTTGCGTCATTAGTTATGTCAATTTGTCGTTGGTTGAGGTCTGGATGGGTCCTGCTAATGTTTTGCATATGTTGTGCCAGAGTTTCAGCTTTATCCTCATCCAGCATAATTGTCTGTCCATTGTTTTCTAGGGTCGATATGGGTTCAAATGTCTTACGAAATAATTTGGCCATTTTCCATAGCGTATTATCTCTTGGACTCAGGCTTCGTATTTTCTCTGACCACGTGTTGTTACGGTGCTCTGTCAGTTTTTGTTTTATTTCGTTCTGTATGTCTGTCATTCTTTGTCTGTCAATTGGTCGTCTGTTTCGTTGCCACAAGCGCTTTATTCTGTTTTTAAACCGGATGAGGTTTTTGATATCTCCCGGTATGTTTTGCTCTTTAGGAACTTGTAGTATTTTTGTTGTTGTAGCGTCTCTAGCGTCTTGTATGATTTTTGTTAATTTGTCTATTTCATCGTCGATGTCTCGTGTTATTTCTATGTTATTGTTTATAGTGAGGTGTTCAGTTATGTAATGTCTATACCTGGTCCAATTGGTTGATTTGTAGTTGTAAATTTTACGGTTTAAGGAGTGGGTAGTTGTGGATTGTATCTGAAAGGAAACGGGATTATGATCACTAGATAGGGATGCACATGAAATAGGAGTTATAGGATAGGGGTAGTTTTTGCTGATGGCGATATCAATATAAGTTGGTGTGCTGCCATTTCTGGGGTAGTGTGTAGGTGTATCGGGACATAGCACGGCCATGTTATTTTCGAGGGTATAATCATGTACCGTTTTCCCATTCCTATTATTCCTATGATTGTGCCAGGTTGCATGCCTAGCATTTAGATCGCCTACCACTAATACTTTCACCTCAGTGAGCAGGTCCTGGAGTTCCAGATCTGAAATTAAGTGACGAGGGTTATTGTAGGCTGCCCTTATTACTGTGTTATCTAGTAGCTTTATCGCAATATTTTCTATTCCAGTATTTAGTGGCGGTAGTGGTAGATGCGGCACATTCTTTTTTACAAGAATGGCCACGCCTCCCCCTGCACGACCTTCTCTATCTTTTCTATAAATTCTAAAGTTTTTTATTTTGAGTTTCAAGGTGGCATTTAATTTTGTTTCTGTTAATATTGCGATATCTACTTTTTGTTTTTTAAGGTACTGTTTGAGTTCTAGACTCTTATTGTTAATGCCGTCGCAGTTCCAATTGATTAAATTGAATTTTGACAATCAATGTTTATATTAAACTTTGGAAGTTCATTCATAGTAAAATCTTGCAAAATCGATATTGTCTCAAATGAGTTGTTTGATTTTGCAAGCATATTGTTTAATAAACTAATGGCTTTGATTGCCTCTTTTAAATTTATAAGCGAATTTAACCTGTCTAACTCTGCAGCAAGTTTATTAAAGTCTGACATAGTGGCAATTGGTTCGGCTGCCGTGGCACCTACGAATGTTTGTCTTGACCTGGCACCGGCTGCGGCTATAGTTGTGGACTGGGCGGGCTCAGCTGGTGTTGGTGGTGGGAGCGCTAGGTTGCCTCCTCTGTCTGTCGGAAGGTGACTGGCATTGGTGGTTCCTGAGGCAGCCTGGTTTCTTTTTTCCCAAATATTTTCAGTTGGTGGGGGGGCTGGTACCATCCTAGATGTATCCTCGTGCTGCTGTCTGTTATAGATAATTGCTACTCGGTTTTGATATACTGGACAATTCACATTGCTAGCTGTGTGTTCCCCTTCACAGTTAGCACATTTAGGGGGTTGTGAAACAAGCTTTGTACAGTCTTTTGTCCAGTGTTGTTCGCCGCACTTAACACATCTTGGATTACGGTAACAATTACTTGTTGCATGCCCCCACATTTGACAGCGGCGGCATTGTGTTATCACTCTGTCATTAGTTCTTCGCTCCCAGCTAATTTTTGTGTGAGCCAAATAACGCACATTATTTTGTAACTGTTTGAGCGTCACATTATTTTTAGTGACAACTAAATATAAGTCATTGTGCTGAGTTTTCATTTTATATATGTTGACGATGTCTATGTCATAATCTTCATTTAATTCGCTCTTGATTTCTTGCATGTCAGGGTTTGCATGTAGTCCTCTAAGGACAAATGCGTGATGTTTCTCTGCCTTTAAAGTATAAGTATGAAACTGCATTTCATTACTTTCAATTAATTTTGTTTTATAGTGATTATATTCCATAGTATCTTTGATATATAATAGTAAAGACTTTGGGGCATATTTAATGAAAAAACCTTTTTTGATGTTATTATTTAGCTCATTGATTAGATCTGCGTGGTTTTTAGTTGTCCCCCTTATAACGATGGGAGGACAGTACTTTTCGCTTTTGTTTGCTGACTGATTTTGTGTCGGTCGTGTAGATAATGTTTTATGTTGTATGTCCTTTTCTGTTTGTGTTAGGGTTAGTGGCTGGAATCTATTGTTGGTACTGGTTGTCGGAGGTGAGTTTATTATATTTGCTAATTTGCTGGTTTTTCTTGGAGTTTTAAAGGTGTTTTCTGAGGTGGATGGAAGTGGAGGTGGACTTGTCATTTGCTCAACTTCCATATTTTCAAGAGCTTCTTGACTGGACCCGGTATATGTATTTATAGAGATTGTTCCTTTTTGGATACCACGTCGTATATATTCTTCCGTTTTTTGCTGCTTTCTAAGTTCTTCTCTTTGCGTTTGTAAGTTTTTTTCGTCTTCCCTTATTAAATTAGGGTTGACTTCTAAACGATAGGCAGTTTCGTAGTTATCGGATTCGATTTCTTTTTGTTGTTGACTTTTCTTATCCTTGTCCTTTTTGTTTTTATCTGTAGACGTATCTACTGTGGAATGTAATGTTTTGATTTTTTTAGGAGTTTTAGGTGCTTCCGTAGGTGTTAGTCCGATATCAATTTTTGCTTTAACATGCTCCCAGAGTTTGGGAGCTGGTTTTCGGCGTTTGATAACAACACTGTTACTTGATATTTCTCTTCTTACGTCGGTGATACTGGCACTAATTTGTTTTTTAAATTTACGTCTCTTTTTTGAGTTAACACTACAATTAGAAGTGTCACTGTCGCTATTATCTATCTTACATGAACTAAAACTAATATTTTTTCTTAAATTATAACTAATTGTGTCTTTTTTCACTGTTTCTGTATTCGTTATATTTTCACTACTTTGGTTTGGTTTTGGAACTAAACTCACATTTTCGGTAATAGTACGATTTAAATCGTCTTCACTATCAGCGCGTTCTTCGCTCTCGCTCATAGACACGGTTTCCACGAGCTCTTGCTTGGAACTCGGACGAGAACTGGTATGTCAACATGGTATGACCGTTGCCTGTAAAAACCACTAAAGTCAAGGTATATAAGGTAGAAATCTGACAACAATGTTAAAAAATATATAACGGGTTTCTGATATCATCTGACTAATGGCACTTAAAATGGAGTATTGCATTTCATTAAAATTTATATTCCTAAGGCATGCTATGAGAAATATTGCCAACGAAATCGATAGTACTGGCTGTCGAACACTTCTGATTACCAAAATACTGAAGCGAAATGCTTTTTTAATTAAAATATCAGTAAAAATTCGTTTCAAGTTAAACGATACAGTTTACAAGTTGTTTCAGCACACTACAATTTCAATATAAGCGCAAAATTTCGCAATTCACCCAATAAACAACTTTTTTCTTCATTTTACTTTTTAATTAATTTTAATTATTAGTGTTGGTCCAATAAACATGTGTTATTGTATATTGTTGTTCTTTCTGGAGGTAATCTTTAAAATCTGCAAAATTATAATTTTCTTATTAAACATTAAAGACACGTTTGGAATTAGAGGGCTTCCAAGGGACGAAATCACCCCCCCACTACCCTCCCCTTAATCTATATAGTAGTAGTAATAGTATGGGCGGGCTAAAATCTGGCAAGTAGGCTACAAGCGAGCCCTTTTTGCCTACCTCTGTCGTCCCTAACCTAACTCTGTCATCTCTTCCCGCATCGAACTTTCCCGATCTTCTAATATAGGTGAAAATATCGGTCCAATCAAGCGAACTTACCTCTTCTTCTTGCAGCTCCCCGGCCCCCCAGTCGTCGTGACTCAGTCTGCCGAAAGCCCCGCATGCTGCCAAACAGTGGGAAGGCATTTCGTCGCTCCCCGCACTTTGGGTAGATAGGGTATCCCTCAACACCCATCAATGATAGATGTGTTCTAAGCCTGCAGGGACCCGTTAAAACTCCCACCAGCTGGTTTAGAGCCTTCCGGCTACGACTTAACAGCCAGGCCGTCTTGGTCTTGCTTGGCTCCACTATAAAGTTGCGAACTTGTCTACAGCTCCCACTCCTTCCCCAGACTTTACTTAGTGTCTCAAGCTCAATCATTAAGAGCCATGTTGACCTGCCTTCGTGTAATGCCTAAAATCGGTTCTGATCCCTGGCTGGATCCCTGAGATCCGAGTGGGGTTAGTTCCTCGGCTCTTTCGTTTCCTGGGATTCCGTTATGACCTGGTACCCACACCAATTTTACCTCTTTCCCTCTGGCCAGCTCCTCCGGGTATCTCCGCACTCTTGGACAAGAGCGAATCTTGTCCTTGGAGATGCTAAAGCCTTTAAGGCCGCCTGACTGTCGGAGCAGAAATAAATATTATACTCCGTACAGTTCCTTACCTCTTCCTTGTTTGCTGCCATTAGGATAGCAAAGACTTCAGCCTGGAAGACTGTGGCATACAAACCCAGTGCAAAGCTTTGCTGCACGCCCCTGTCCTCCACATAAATTCCTGCCCCTGAGAACCTGTTCGCCACACGAGAGCCATCTGTGTAGCAGACCAGAGAATCAGGGAGAATCTAAACTGGTCCTGCTTCCATTCCTCCCTAATCTATACTTATACTAGTAGAACTATTCTGATCATACTCAGTCTTTTCTGTGGTAGTAAAAATTATGCTTGTTTAAAAACAGACTTGAGATAATTGTATGTTCTGGTGACGCTATTTTTGGACAAAAAAATAAATATTTCCAACTGTATGTGCGCCTAAATCAAATATTTTTGACGAGACAATATCAATAACATGGAAATAAAAAACAATACTTTTTCATATCTAATAATTGTTCAAGTAACCTTGGTTTGTCACGATTTAAGACAAAGATTTATACTTACATATTTATTTGCATTTCATCGATTTTTTAAATCAATCTGTGATGACACCGCATCCTGGTACCTACTCAAATGTTAAGGACCCTGCCTTAGGTTGCTTCTCAATCACGACTCCAGCAATCAATCTGAATTTAACAAAGGAAGGTGAGACAGAATTGTACTAAATAGAAAACCTATACTTAAACCATTCTTTTGTTAAATATAGGTCAGGGTTGGGTTTTTATAAATGTCAGATTTCGACATGAAATTGTGAAATAGGAAGACGATTCAAGATGAGGCTGGTAGAGTCTATGTATAATAACTTTGCAATGGCGTTATGCAGTGTTATTCAGAACTTATCCATAATAAAATTTGGGGATGTTCAACATACATGTAGAAATGTGGTAGTGCAAAAACAAATTTTTTTGGCGGCTTCTGAAAACTATTTAAAAATTTTTCATTGCACGCCGCTGGATACTGGTCCACTGTAATGGAGTGCACTGACAATGCAAACTGGCTAGCACGAAAAAAACTTCGGAAGTTCTGAGAGTATACCGACACCCGGCGCAAAAAAGATTTGCAGCGTTTTTACTTTAAAATAAACTTAAAGATAGATAGATGTGACCAAAGTGACGTGTCTTTAAAATGAATAAAATTTTGTTACACTAATTTTGAAGAATTGCGCTACTTGATTACTAGGTATTAGAAACATGAAATTTATAAAAAATTTGCACATACCTTATTACAAAAGCTGTTCGAAATAATATTCCTCGACTTGTACAGACTTTTGGGCACGCCTTATCCAGTTTTGCCGCACTAAACCGAATGTTCCTCCGGTTGCTGATCTTGTAAACGCAAATTATTAAGTACCTAAATTGGGGATTTTCAGCATTTTGCTACAACAACCACTCACAAAACCTAACTCGTAATTATTGATAATCCACTGGTAACAGTCCATTAATTCAGCATTCCTGTGCACATGAGTCATTTTGAAAATTTTACAGTTTAACACTCCTACGATAAATAAAACACCCGCACTGAGACAGCGACACAGATAGACTGATGACTGCATAGACAATAGAGATATTCACTCGGTCTTAACCAGGCGTTGCAGGTACAAAAACGTGTTTACTTTTTTTACCACATTCTTAGGAATGTCGTATATCAGATGTTGAAGTACAGTTGCCCATCTACGTAGTCCTTTATAATGGTATAACTTTAAACATTGTTTACAGGAAATCCTAAGACTTTTATTATACATTTTTTTGGTGATATCGATTTCTTATTTAAGGATGCACATATCCTCAAAGTTTTAGAAATAAGTTCTGAATAACCCTGTATTTAGTAATTAAATGGTATCAATATGATAACCATAAAGTCCCAATTACGAGTCGTGTTACACCCATCAAACAGGAACATTTTCTTGCCTTAAGTTTACTACAGTTCCGAAGTTGTGCAATTTGGATCAAGTTAAAAAATAATTGACTGATGATATTTGACATATTATAATGGCTTTTCAACAAGAATGAGATGATTTTGTAACGATTTGGTAACCATGGTAATAAAGTTATACCTGTCACTAGTTGTCATTTATGTTCAGTATACTCTAACAATTTATTATGGCTAAATACGCGCTTCAAGAACGTTTGGTTATTATCCAAAGATTTTATGAAAATAGACGTTCTTTCGTGAATACTTATCGCACACTTCGTGAAAACTTTGGTCCAAATAATCGCCTTTCTTTGCTTGCCATTCGTCGCATCGTTGAAAAATTTGAAAATAAGTTTACTCTTCACAATGTAAAAACACCAGCAAGACGTCGAAAGCAAGAACTGTTGAGAATATTGCTACTGTATAAGAGCTAGTGTTGCAGAGGATCCAAATTTATCAATTCCTCATCGTGTTCAAGAGTTAGCGTTTAGCAACTACTCCTCGGCCAATGTGCCCCGACTGGCGTTGAATTACTCCGGAATCTCCATGGAAGTGCCACATCCTTCATCGAAACGAACCACCAGACACTACTGACCGGTTACCGGCTTATTATGCGCTCGTTAGAGTGCCATAGGTAGTGAAATCGATGAACGATGTTGCGACATGATTGTCTAAGGGGTTGTCGTGAATGTTAGTGGTGGTGAGAAACACACCGTAGTGCCTTCTGCAAATAAATCAAATAAATAAAGGATTGTCTTCCTCAAAGACAATAGAGGTCCCTGCTGTAATGGCGTCTGCGGAAAAGTAGGTCGCTATCTGTGTGTCAATTCGACAATAATTGTCAGACAAATAGTAGCAAAGACCAAAAAAGAGCACCACTGTGTGTTTTGACCACCTCTAATATGCATTTAATACTTTCTGTATTTTTCATAACAACAGAGTTATCCTACTTTGTTACAATATTGACCCAGCACCCTGTATTCATCTACTTAGTAAAAATAACAGAAAAAAAATAGAATCACAAACAGGGAACATTTTAGTATTTCTAATATTTTTTATTTACAATTTAGACCAGATAAAGAGAGAGGCAAATACCGCATTTTGAATTATTATTATTATGTACAACCAAAACCTGAATTGTTTCGTGTATTCTAGCAACCATGCCTTGAATACAAAATTATCTTGTAGAAATTTTCCCAGAATTTTTATTAGAACTATATCTAACATCGCCACGTACAAACAAAAGTAGATAGTTTACAAGATGAACCAGTTAAAGTTTACATTTAAAAAGTTTTATTTTAAAATAAAAGAAGGTTCAGACGATTTCGTAAAAAAATATTTATTGAAAATTAAATACTCGGTAGACTGTCATATTGAGAATGTTGCTATATTGGCACGTCATAACCTATACAGAGTGTTTCGAAATTAGTGTGCAATGTTTTACCACTGTGTTCTATAGTTAAAAAGGGAACTTTTTCTTAATATAAACATGGATGGAAAAATGTTTCCTAAATTGGCCACAGCCCTTTAAATGGAGCATCTTAGTGTCGATTTTTTTCTAAATAACTTTGAAACCAGTTGAGATAAATTTATCAAAATTGGTATCCTGCCTATGTCTCATATGCTGAATCCGCTGCTGCAAATAAAATTTCAAAATTTATATCACATACCTTCCAAACGAGGGGGGAGTGGGGTAAATATTACCCCAACTTATTTGAGCTTTGGCTTTTTCAACTTTTGATTAAGAAATATGAAATTTCAATATTTTTACTAAAAAATGGTACACTCGACTCGTATCGTATCGTAACTGTCATTCAAATACCAATTTCCCGAGCATCTAACGAAGATTCAACAAGAACATGCGGATTATGAAGCTCCCCATTCGCATATTTTGAGAATTGGTGTAAGATGATAACATGCCTCTTCAGGAATTAGGTGTATCAGGTCGTTATTCATTAAAATCGATACGCAAGACATCTGGAGTGGTCTACCGGTAAAAGGACTTGATACGAGTGATGAGAATGAAATTGTTCATTACAATCATTCGGCATGTACTCATATCGTCCCATAAGAAAGTTTCAGTTTTCATAAGTGATGTTTCAAAGGTTTTGTAGAATCTTGTTTTGTATATTTGAAGGAGATACCGAAAACAACTACTTAACGTACTATGTGACCCGACTGGCATTGCATTACTCCGGCATCGCCATAAAAGTCGCCACGTCCTTCATCGAGATCAACCACCAGACACCGACCGGTTTCGCACTTATCTATGGTCATCAGAGTGTCATAGGTCTAGGAGTCGATGAACTATTATGCGAAATGATTGCCTAGAGGGTATCTGGTATTTTAGTTAGAGTGAGAAACATACTACTGCCCTCTTTTAGTCTATACTACTAAAAGAGGTAAGTAGCATGAACCAAAAGGGGGCACCACTGTGTTTCTTATTCTATATATCGATGAATATCATTAAAAACTTCAAAACTTCTGTATGAAAAGTTGGTCTAATAGCACTCTATTTGCAAACCACAGAGCTAGTTTTGCGAAACACACCGATACAATTTGTAAGGCACGCATAAAAATCATTTAGTATTACTGCTAAGTGGTGCTCTTGAAAATTGTCCAAATATAATAGTCTTGAATCTTGTAAACTTTGAAAACTATAATTCCAAAAATGCTGCAGATTACAATAGCGAGAAAACTTTACCAAAACTGATGATAAAATCCATCACCACCTTCGACCGAGATAATTGTTGATACATCAGTATTGGCGATTCAAATTACCGGTGACGGCGCTGCAAATTGTAAACAAATATGGAGGGAGACGAGTAAAAATTTTGCATTTCATATCACATCATCTAGGAATTTAGCATTCATCTGCCATAAATATAGTGACTTCGTGTGTTAGTTAGGGTGAAATAAAGGATAAAAAGAGTGGTAAAAGCAGTTCGTTGCTAATTATATAAATTTTTTGGGTTGAAAGAGGTACCCTAGCTTTTTTTACTTAAATTTTGTGCTAAAATAAGTGTGATAAACTGTATGGTGATATATTAGTGCTTGTTTTTTGTTAAATAATGTTTAAATTAAAATATATATTCCGTTTTTATAAGACTAATAATATAAAAGTATAGATAAACTGCAACAAAGTGGTTATGTTGTGCAAATAAACGTGTTCCCTGTTATTAAATTGTTACATGCCTTTTGGAGAAATGACTAGGGCCAAACTTCTACCTATCTTCAATCTTAAGCACTTCTATTGACACATTTTGTGGAATGACACCTATAAACACGGCAGTTTGTGTTGCGCTGATTTCTTTTGAATGCCATTTTAAAATGTAAAAATAAAGATGTACAAATACTAACCACGTCGTTTTTAACTTCGCAATACCAAAAAGTCACAAACACCTCTAAATTATTACGTTAAACAAACCCAAATACGTGTTATTTATTATTATATCAGCAATTAGCCTCCAAAAATTGCCTTTTCAGTAGGTTCAACTATTTTCATGCAGAGGGCGCATTCATTCTTGGAATCGCAAATACGGATCCCCAAATAAAAATATATTCAATTTGGAGACAAAGACAGGTCGATAGTAAGTAAAGTGTGTATTAAACAGAAGAATAACGGTCTATTGGTGGGCCCATGTATCAATGGATGGGAGACGTGACACGGGTGACAGAGGTAAGAAGTGTGACCGCGTCCCCCCACTAAATAACAAATTAGAAGTATTTTCCCAGTACTGTCTATTTATCTTTATTTAACGATCATGTACTAATATCTTCTGCCTTTGCTTCCAACTTAAACATATTTTTATTTGAGGACCTGTATATGTTATCTATATCTTCCGAATAAGTCGCGTTCAGATGAATTTATTTTCTTTTATATTTAATATTTTAAAATAAAAATTTAAAAAAGACAAAGAGCAAGTAAAATGTAAAGCGCTTCATTTTATACAGCCTCTTGCACATTTATTTTTATTTTCTACGGCACAAATACGTACCTCAATCAAACTTGATTTATAATAGCCATATCACTAATCCGAGTGGCTCGTGAACATTGATAAATTTCAGAAATCTGTTTAGAAATCAGCCCAATTAAAATATTCATTCTAGTAGACTTAACCTTTGCGTGTAGGCACAACACGCAGTTTTAATTATTCAGTAAAAGTCAAAGGACATTCTTCAATATCACTGCGCAGGTATTACAATATATTCTAATTAACTATTTCTAATTACATCAATCACATCGTTTAAATCAACCTTTGCAGGAACCGAACAAGAGCAAGAATAGAAAACGTAATTGTAGGTGTAATTACTATAGATAAGTAGGTATTTTACTATTTTGTTCTGTACCAGATTATTTTACAGAAAAGTGAAAGAAAATATCAAAGAAACATGACTGTGAAACATTCAGATTCCAAAATATTAAGCTAGAAAATTTCTAGCTTAATATTTTAGTAAACAATTTAATGGTTTTCCAATAAGAATGATATGATTTTGAAACGATATGGTAACCATGATAATAAAGTTATACCTGTCACTAGTTGTCATTTATGTTCAGTCATGATACAACTACACTGTATCATGTGTTCAGTATACTCTCTCTACTCTATCAATTTATTATGGCTAAATACGCGCTTCAAGAATGTTTGGTTATTATCCAAAGATTTTATGAAAATAGACGTTCTTTTGAGAACACTTCTCGTGCATTTCGTGAAAACTTTGGTCCAAATAATCACCCTTCTTTGGTTGCCATTCGTTGCATCGTTGAGAAATTTGAAAATATGTTTACTCTTCACAATATAAAAACACCAGCAAGACGTCGAAGTACAAGAACTGTTGAGAATATTGCTGCTGTAAGAGCTAGTGTTGCAGAGGATCTAAATTTATCAGTTTCTCGTCGTGCTCAGGAGTTAGGGCTTCAACTTGGCGGATTTTGCAAAAAGACTTGAATATACACCCGTATAAGATTGTTTTGACCCACGAACTTAAACCACTGGACCATTGTTGGCGCCGAGAATTTGCTGCTTGGAGTTGAGCTAATTGCTAATGAAGCTAATTTTTGGTTAAGTGGATATGTTAACAAGCAAAAATGCCGTTCTTGGTGTGAAAACAATCCACAACAAATTCACGAGAAGCCGAGAAGAACTGTATGGTGTGGTTTGTGGTAATATGGCATCATTGGAGCATTTTTGTCTAAAATGAGGTAGGAGATGCAGTTGCAGTGAATGGTAATGATACCGAAATGTTTTTTGGCCAAATATAGATGCACTTGATTTGGAGGATATATGGTTCCAGCAAGACGGTGCCACATGTCACACTGCTCAATGAAACTGTCGACGTATTGCAAGACAAGTTTAACGAAAGGATAATTTCAAGGAATGCAACTGTCCACTGGCCTCCAAGAAGTTGTGATTTAACTCCTTTAGATTACTTCTTTTGGGGCTATTTGAAATCTAAGGTCTATGCAAACAGACCACAAACACTTGATGCATTAAGATTGAATATTGAACGCTGCATTCGGCAGATCACGCTCGATTTATTGCACAAAGATCGAAAATTAGGTTCGTCGAATTATTACAAAACATAAATATTATCGACTGAACTTTAAGATAATATAAAAAGTTTCTACGAATAGTAAGGACGTCATTAAGATCATCCTCCATCTGCAAACGCCTTATTTAAATAAGGACTAAAACAAATCAAGCCAAAACAGCTATTCTCCTGGCTATATGCCGCGCCGAGCGCTGAATTACAAACAAAGATTTGCCGTATTTTGGTCTAAAAAAAGGTCGAAACGGGTCTGCAATTAGTAGCATCCCACGATGTGTGGTCTGAGTATTTCCTCGTAGTTTTCGTTACAATCCAAATCCTTGTATTTTTGATTCTAACTGTGTTAGACAAAATACGGCAAATTTTGCTTTGTAATTCAGTGCTCGGCGCGGCATATAGCCAGGAGAATAGCTGTTTTGGCTTTATTTGTTTTAGTCCTTATTTCAATAAGGCGTTTGCAGATGGAGGATGATCTTAATGACGTCCTTACTATTCGTAGTTATTTGCTATATGCATGCCATCTGACAAGTAGTAGAACTAGTTTCTACAACCTGTTATTGTATAAAAAGTTTGATTGTATCTGAAATAATTTTAATTTTATTTCATTTTAAAATCATACCGTTCTCATTGAAAAACCCTTTATTATAATGAAATCTGTAGAACTTCGGAGCTGTTCTGCCGTTTTGCAGATTGGAGACGTTTCGCTATTCTTAACAGATGGCATCTTCAGTACTTCTCGTATGGTGATCCGCGGTATGGGATTCAGCCACCGATCACCTCGTTTTACAGACAGATTAGTTTAGTTTGGTATATTTTCTCTTCAACAATGCCAAAATAATGATTATATTCTGTCTCAAAACAGCAAAAATCATTACTATCTCGACTCTTCTCCATTTAGAAGTTATTTTAATATTTGACAAAATGAATTTTGAATGAATTTTTGAATTTTGAAATGAAAATTTAGGAATTTCGTAAGTTTTAATTTTCAGTTCCAATAAAACAGAATTATCACAATGAGAAGTAGATATATTATACATAGTGTGAAATTTCATAGCCTTGTGGCATGAAATGTTGATGGTCTACTTTTCTTGGACGTCGACCATAATGGAGTTTAGTCGATAATGGAACATATTTTACTGTTAATGGAAAACTTATGTCTGAATATTGAATTGAGTCCTATATCAAAAATATTCACGAATCATAAAGTGTTTTACCTATAATTGATTACATTCAGTTGTTCAGTTGACAGCAGTTCTAGCTATTTACAATATAGTGATTAATAGCAGGTAGGTGCCTACTCAAAATAAGTGGATCGATCAATAAAATAGCTGTGCTTATAATTTATTTAACAAATTTAGTTTTTAGTCAGTGGGTTCTATAGTTACACATTTGTAAATCGCTAGAAATGTAAGGACAGTATTTAATATGAAAAACCCAACCAATTTTTATTTAAGTTATCTAAGTAGTAACAATTTTTTTAACAGTTGTAAGGCAACCGTTTATCTTTAGCTGAAAAAATAACAATATGTCTTAAATTAGTTTATAATTTAATTCATATACCTATACGTAAATAAAATGTGTATTTGTTTTTGCAAGGTTATGCAACCCACATCTCCTCGTCTGATATAATAAGTGGCATACTTCATCAAAATGGAATTTATTGTGAATTATTACCTATATTCTACCATTGATTCTTTATATTAAATACACCATGAGTATGAGTATATAGGTTCCTAGCTATATATTTATTTCCGGGCACATCAACATAAGTTTTACATAAATATGAAATAAAATAGAAACATTTTTATTGAAATTATCACATTACAAAAACTTATAAAAAGGAAATCACATTATCTTTTATTCACAATTTTATAAATGGACATAATGTACTGCTTAACACCTACTTAACAACTCACAAAATCATTAAAATAATATACACAAAAGGAAAGTCAAAAGATGCCTAGGATTTCAATTATACACTGGGAGAACTAACATTAATTACCAAAAATATAAAAATTTTTAAACTAATTTTTTCAGTGTACATTAACACAGCCAAAACTTTTACACACTGAAAAAAAAGTAGTTTTTACTGGTACAATTCTTTAATATATGCCTAAAAAACGACGAAATAGTATGAACAACTACAAAATAATTGCTTTTATATTGTCCACATCCTTTCCATGGTGTATTAAACCCACTAATGCACTTTGAAAGCCAGCGTTGTAGTCTACTGTGACTTCGTTGTACAAAAACTCTTCCCTCTTGTCTTCGAAGTCGTCGTTTTGATCGGGGCCGCTCACCAGAGCACCGTAGAGGATTTGGGGGTTGGGCAAGGGTGAATAGTACTGGTCCCATCCACAGGGCGCTGGCTCGTTCGGGCAAGAACTAAATTTAAGAAAATATTTTACTTTACGATTGTTTTTTATATCTCCTAAAATAATAGAGATTTGTTTGTAATCTTTTTTGGAATTAGACCACCTGTAAAATAATAAAAAACAGAAAACCAGAACTATTCAAATTAAATATTCAAGGTGTAGTATAGAAGCAAACTTCTAAAATTTGATATAATTATAATGGGGTGTTTTCCAATTTTTTTTTACATCGGCAATGGAAAGTATTTGGAAAAAGAAGAGATACGTATTTCTGGAATTTTAATATTGGGTTCATTAAGTCCATAAATTATTTTTCTATTGTACGCGATATCTGTGACGTCACTAAGCGAAAATTCAAAATTTGCGCCATTTTTTAGTGATTTCTAGGATATTTTCATTTGTGTGGTTGGTGTCACTGCGTGACAACTTTACTTTTGTTTATGTTTGAATTGTTTGGTTAGGGTAAACATCATGATGAACATGAGACATTGTTTTTAGTTCATATTTTTACCTGTGAATTGTTGTCTCTGCCTGTGACTGATTACAAGTGTATTTATTAGTAATAGAAAAACATCGTAATTTGTAAAGGTAATTTTTGAATATATTTAATCGACTTTGCAGTAATACTGTTAAGTTAAATACTAACCTTACATTTTTCATCCCTTTTATTTCTGAAAGGATCTATAGGATCTTTATCATAAAAGGATATGTAACCGGTAAATTGTCGGACTTGGCCTCTACAAAACCTTGCTCCATGTTTAATAAAAGTTTACTTCACAAGAAAACAACAATACAACACGTCAAGTTGTCAAGGACGTGTTGATTAACGTGTTGATTAATAGGACGTGACGTCCTATTAACTCAAGTTGTTAATAGGACGATCGGTGCGCTTATAATTTATGTTTCATAATGTGATGGTATTATTTTCAGTGTCTCCGATAGTTGCAAGGATTGCGATATCTGTGAATTTTGTTCAAATCTGAATAAATGAAAAATTGGTCGTTCGTTAAAATAAGACTTAGGCATTTTGTTAGTGGCTATATAACATCTGCTTACGATTAGTAGATATTTTTTTCAGTGTAGTAATTTGATTCTTGTAATATAATACAGAAATATCGTACAAAGTTCCCAAAATAGTAAAAAAAAACAGTTTCCAGTCAGAGTTTCGAATAAAATTGGATGTGGTGATTATTAGTGTGAATTACCTACCTAGCTGAATGGTATGGCCTCTTGGGAAAGTTGTACCCATATCCAACAACAAAACTTCTTCCTTTGGCTCCCAAAATGTAATCGATTTGTTCTTTGGCAAAATCTATATATTTCTCTGAAGATACATCAGGCAAGTCCACTATCTACAACAAAAAACGAACAAATAAACAAAAGAAGTAATCAAAATATAAGGCAGTAAAAGGTAAAAAAGCTAGGAAAATATTAAATTATATATCAAATTTCGTCATGTCTTACGATAGTTTTCTAAGCTCGGAAATCTATAATTACAACAAATTTCCCAATCAAAATATCTAAAAAATCACGATTAACTCTAAATCTAATAAGTTGGTGATGATTGGAACGTAGACTTTCTAGTGATTTAGTCTATATGTTATGTCTAAAAACTGAATCCAGCCACTGGCGGAAAATCAGTGTAAATTTGATATTATGGCATGATTATGGTATTATAACAGCAGTAAATCTTTCTGGATATATTATGAATAACAGAATGTGAAGCTAAAAAAGTATTGGCCACCGGTTTCGAACTTGTTACTTCTCGTCAGTATGCCATAGCTACAAGAATGATGCGGATAACAATATCTCTAAGCTACTAAATTGAAAATAAGTTTAAATAGACTTTTTGTGACTTCCTCTTCAGATTATCCCAAAATAAGCACTAAAAGTTAATAGTTAATAAAAATGTCATTTTTTTTACGGTAACTCCATGTTTATATGGTTGTTATGGTCCATTAAAATTAATCCGGGATTGTCAAAGCACTCTAAATTTAAAAGTGAAATAGTCCAAAAGTAATTTGGTAAGTGAAATGTCACTTATGTTATATGATTATAGAGTCATAAAATATCGTAGACTCAAAAAATGTAATAATCTACAGGGTGTTCCATTTAAAGAGTTGATATTAGATCGGAAGTGGTAAAAAGGTAATTTTTATGTCAAAAAGTGACCATAATAAGTAATTCCGCCGTACCAAATTTGAAAATTGTATCTAAAAAATTAGGGGAGAAAGAGGGGTACACCCTGAATCTGTGTCACCATGTATACATATTTTATTGAAGACTAACACAAATGGCTTAATTTTCTTCATCAGAGCCATATTTTTTGCCCTTAAAATATTACCCATGATTACAAATGTGTCTAATAAAATAACGTTAGCAAAAACCTATGACATACTTACCGTTAGACAAAGGAAAGCTATATTGGCGGCATGTGATAATGTTCCAAACTTGTCTATGTATATTAAACCTTTAGGAGTTCGTAACTGTTTATCGATTGAGTTTTCACAGAAGTGTTTGACAGAGCTGAGATATTTAGAAGAATGTGTGGAATCAGCTAGAAGAACCTAAAACGAATACATACATATACACAATATATAATCAATATATGATGCTCCAATGGCATCAATTTTATCAATTTTAAATTTTAATGATTTCTTGTAGTAGTCCACTATCTATCATTTATTTACCTGAATTCCAGCAATTTTTTTGTTGTAGAAAAAGCTACTGGGTTCTTCTCCGGAAATATTGAACTCCTTGTAGTATCTCTGAGCATCCTCTAGGTAGATGGGGTTTTGGGTAGCTTTATATAACCATGCAGCTGCCCATGTCAGTTCATCTCCATAAGCAGTGGATTTACAGTCGCAACTACTTTAAACAAAAAAATAATAATAGTATCTTTTATGGTATGGTAGGACTATGTTTTAGTTTATATTTTTCTAACCATATCAACAAACAGCCAATAATTAACCTAAATTTAGTGAAACGACCAATGAATGTTTGGTGCAAAAAATGGAATATCTATAAGAAACGCTTTCTTTAAGTGTCTTATTAAAAAAACACACCACAGAAATTGAGAACCTCCCTTCTGAAAGCCTCAGGCTTGTGTAGAGGGAGGGTGCACTGAAAAAACTCAGACACACAACCATTGCTTGGGAGAGGTACCATTTTTCCCATAGCGGGATTCGAACTCGCGCCGCAATATACCATTCTGTTGATCACAAGCTACCACCCAGCACCTAACAGACTGAGCTATTGCCGCGACTATTATTGTTGACTATATTTCTATAATTACTTATTATTAGGACTTTTATTAAATATTATCAACTTACTCATAATACTGTTTT
Source organism: Pogonocherus hispidulus (assembly GCA_963924545.1). NCBI lineage: Eukaryota > Metazoa > Arthropoda > Insecta > Coleoptera > Cerambycidae > Pogonocherus > Pogonocherus hispidulus. Next base: position 47,499,752 of record OZ004697.1, on the reverse strand, counting down.
GCACCGGGTATCACATCTTGATACAGCCCTCTATATCCATCAGCAAAACTGTACATTTCCAGTGCATGTCGTAGTAGTTCCTTGGAATAGCTTTCATTCACCTCTCTGAATACTATACTAGCTGAAGAAAATAAAGCAGAAGCTTCACCGGCCAAATCTGAACCTAAAAGAGAGGTTTGTGTCAAATTAATTTGATTAGGATGAGGATATGGATATTGGACGAGGATGAGGAAGATGGGGATAGATTGTGCACTTAAATATTCATACATTAAGAATAAGTTGTTATATATAGGAAGATATGATCCTATTTTCCAAGTGCAAATTCTTTTTATCTGCATACAAGGAAATATTGAGAGGAGTTACAAAAGCAAAAATAAAGGCAATAAGATCTCTAGTACTGTCATATATTCAGAATTGGCAAGGATCTAGTCTCAATGGAAATGTATATATAGGCAAAAGCACTTAAGTTCTAGATTAAGATACCTTAAACTGCATACTTTCGTTGAGAAAACATCTATTATAGTATGGGCATATATACGAGTAATTAGAAAGATCTTTAGACTTCATAATGGAGAAAAAGGATGTCCTTTTCATGCCAATTTCGATTACGAAACACTAGCTTGCAAGCTTCTAGAGGATGCCAATCCTCTGATAGCAATCTGTTCTCTCGATATCTGTTCTGTTTGTATTTCACTCCTAGAGGTGGATTCGCAAATACAGAAAACAGAAGAGTCGAATGATGAGGAAGTTTTATTGATTTCTAGGAATCTCAAAAATTATATTCAGCTTTCCAAGATCGTGACTCGATAAAATAGGTACTCTTACAACTTTATACAGTTGATAAGTCTACTATATCTTAATGTATTGATTGGAGGTTTTAGACAATATCGTGGTCTCCTTTATTATATGGTTTTGTCGTTGGAAAATTATTCTGTTTCGTTTGATACAATATACGAGATTTGGTGGTGATTCCAATGTAAATTCAAAATGTTTTTGTTGCAATGTTCTTATTAATTACCTGGGTGTTCTTTGTCGATTTTGTAGGCAGGTCTAGTCATGTTCATTTCTTCGGGCCTTCCCCAGAATGTGTGGTCTAGGGAGAAATTCCCTACTTGGCCATATAACTCATGTGGGCTTACGTGGCATTTTATGAAGTAGTCTGTGGACCATTTGATTGCATTTAGGACCTCAGCATATTGGCCTACAACATTAAAAATAGTACCTGCATTAAAAAGAAAATCTAAAAATTGTAAAAGTAACATTTCTTTCAGTTTGGAAAATATCCAAGAGTATCTGTCGATAGAGATATCGCAGACTAATAATTTCATAATAAAAAATAATTATAAACCGTACCTGCTGCCTCATAAGCGTCCTTGTATTTAATTACTCCCCATGAGAGTATTGTGGTAGCAAATGCCATCGTAAAACTGAATTTGACGAAGTCGCTGCCTGAAATATTAAAAATACTATATATAATGTTTTGATTTTACCAAAATTAACATTTACTGTTAGAAAAAAATACCGAAAACAGTAAAATGTTTTGAATAGCTACCTTAAAATGCAAAACAAGCATAATTACCCCCAAAACATATTTTGAATAAAAAATTGTAAATAAAAATGCATGTTTTCTTAAGATAGTGTTGTTTAAAAATATTACTAATGTTTTTATAATACATATAAGCATGTTTATAAACTTTACATGATAATTTATGCAATTATTTGTGATTAAATAATAACTATACTTCAGATTCAATTATTTGTAGTTATATAAAGACGATGATACAAATAAATATACACAGCAAAACATTTCTATTATATTAAACATAGAAGTATTATATACATCGTGTTTACCAATATTTTGTGTGAAATTAATTCTATTAGGACCTTCCTCTGGATGTTTTATTACACCTACCAAAAGTATTTAGAGTATTATACCAAAATAATTCATATAAAAAGACTTAACTAATAATGATCTAATAAGGGGCTAGAAATCTATTTCTAGCCCCTTGTTAATGGTAAGAAGTAGCTTAAAACTATGTGCTTGGTGTGTAAGAGGAGTGGCATATTATTAATATAATTACTAGTTTAACCATTGTTCTAGTATATTGCCCTCAATTAGGGCTAACTAATATATACTAAGGTCATAATGAGCTAGATCAAGTCACCTGCTCCTATTTCTAGTCTGTCGATTCGGCCAAATTTGACTACAGGGGTCTGCAATTCTTTTTGTGGTTGTCATGGAGATTCCATAGATGTCGCTACCACATTGTGCCCTTGAGGACTACAAATTGTCAATATGTCAAACTTGATCTGTCAAAAGTTGACGTTGATAGTGACACGCAGCTGCACTTTGCAATTGAACTTTCTAAATAACTATTATTAATTTGTGACACCGTTCTGAAACTTCTTATAGCAATAATTATTCGTCAGAATCGCTCAACACTAACAGATAGGTCTGACAGCTGACATTATACTTGATGGTTGTCACTAATCTCATTTCAAAACAAACAATCTGCTCCTTAGATGATACCTGGAGCATGGATACATGGAGCTATCAAAGTTTATGAAATTTTCTTACCATCGTAGTATCCACCAGTAAGATCCTCCCCGTTTAATCCTTTATCTTCCAAGGCGGAGTCCGCCCTCCATTTGATCCTGTTATTGCTCGGCAGTTTACCAGACCGTTGAGACTCGTAGAAAAGCAACGAAAGTTTCAAAACTTCTTTGTAGTTCGGTTTAAATTCTTGTTTGTAGAAGCATTGCACGTTTGTACTTAACAGGGAAATTAATATTGTGAAGATTATAATTCTGCTCATCTGAAAATGAAAATAGTGGCAATGGAACTGTTTGTCTAAAATAATAAATCTGAGAAAATGTAAACAGTCGGTCCCCAATACGAAACCAAGGCAAAACGTACCAAGTTTTTCCATTTGGTCACCGTTTCTTAATATATATGTAAAGCTTATAAAATATTTTGCCATGAATTTACAAGAAAATTAATAATAATACGATGTTTTAGCTACACTTGTAACCTTCCAGATACCATATACTACAGCGGCTGTACACCAAAGACAGAAGCGACAATATATCTGCCACTTTTTGATTGGTCGGCTAGTTGGACCACTAATGGCGGCGGAACTAACCAAAGCATCGCGTATAGCATGTGTAATCACCACAGGAGGTTATGGGGTTAAGCAGTCAGGCTGCTGGACGCACCCGGCGACAGGATATCTCCCACTTATTTGTTTCTTAAACCTTTCACAATAGAGATACCGGACAGGGACACCTGGCTCGAAAATCCTGATGCTCAGCAGTGGTATTACATACAAGTGTCTTAAAGTTGAGACACAAGTTAAGCAGATTTGTTTAAGATCATTAAGAGTCAACTTAAACATTAAGCTTAAAAATTACCTGTAATGTTGGAATTCTCCCCTATGCCTACAACTACATAATATCAAAATCTCCCAAAAACTTAAACATCCAGAATAAAATTAGAAGCGGAACGAATTTATGTCGCAAATCTTGAGTTCTAGCCATCTAGAAAAAGTACATAATACCACTACAGGTCCCGAATGGGCTCGTCTGATTTAAGGTAGACTTTCATAATAGGCGACAGCGATAAAAGGCCGAGACAGGCGACAGAGACAGACGACAGCGACACTACCGATACAATGGAATTCAATGAGATTCCGTTCGAAGCATGCGACAGCGACACGCAGCTCCGTGGTTGTCGCGCGTTGTCTCTTGCAGCCTGTCTCACGTTTGCTTCTAGAGCAGTAGTGTCGCTGTCGCCACGCGGATACAATTGTATTTTGGCTCTGCAAACAATGGTTTCTACATCGAAAAAAGCTAAAATTATTTTATCACAGTCTAAGTCAATTGCTTTTTCACCTGAAGAAGATGAAATTCTAATAGACCTAGTTGCCTATTAGACTAGTAGAGTAATACTTTGCGGACATTCTAATCTAAACACTACACACGCGTTAGTTTCCAGCAAAAAGTGTTAATGCACCGGCCTGTCGTATGTTGCGAACGAGCTCTTTGGTCTCTTGTCTCGGTCGCTGTCGTCTGTCTCTGTCGCCTGTCTCGGTCTCCTGTCGCTGTCGCTTGTTACGAAAATCTACCTTTACGGCTGGGTCCAAGACAGACCAGGGCTCAGGGGTGGGAGCCCGAGGCGTGCGCCCAAGGACGAGACTATCCTTCTCCTTGGGAAAGTATGCCACGGTCTTTCAGGCAGAAGTGTTTGCTATCTCTGTCACCGTGAAACACCTTGTATATGGCAAAATTTTAGTTAAATATATCAACGGAAAGTATCTGAAATTAGTTTCAAGTTCAGACCTAGTTTAACATCTTGGGACATCTGGTGGACACGTAAAAGATATACAAATTAATTAATTAAAAAATAATAGATAGGATTCCCCACATAAATTACTACAAATTATCATTCTAATTTCTTTACATGACATGAATAGTTTCCATTTACGTACAGAAAATGAACAAGGTCAAGCTATGTCACGATATTATTACAATCTTTCACAACAAATCAACTGCGTTGAGTTTTAACCAATTTTTCCAAAGCCAATCCGATTCTTGAGTCATGTGACTGTTTTTTTTTGTATTCTTACGTATATATACGCTTATCTCTGCCACTGCCCTCTCAGTAATTATTACAATGCAAAAATTCCTGTGATCAATAAAATGCGAATCACTTAGTATTCAACTCAACTTGTTTGTATCCGTCGTTATAACAACTGACACTATGGTAATTCAAGAATCAAGACTATATCTGTCCAGGGCCGTTTCTAGGGCGCGCAAAATCAGGCCGAATCAGAGGCGACCAATGGTGGCAAGATTAGAAGTAATGTCGGTAAAAATGCTCATGTAGAAAAATAAAACTAGAAAAGTTGCAAGCTATCTTTTTAGTGTAATAAAACTTACAATTTTATATTATGACATATTATCCAGAGGGCTTATTTACGTAAACGTAAAAAACCATTCATAGATGGCGCTACGATAATTCACATATTTTGGCGGGAGCCAGTTAGCGGCGATAGTCGTGCATTTTCTATAAGAGTAACATACAGGGAGTAATGTCTTTTTCCAATTTTTAAAGCATTGTTCCACTTCAAACAGTTACTTATCCTTAGGAAATAAGTGAAGGGAAATACTTTCTGAAGCGTAATTATTGTGTCAGTGACTTATGAAAAATTTTCGAATTTTCTGCTTCAAACGATAATAAGGAAGATGATATAGAAGAATCAGCAAAAATCGCGATTCAATCATTATTACCCACAAAATCCAAATATAAATATGAAAAAGCGTATCGCTTATTTGAAGATTGGAGTCATCAAAAGGAGTAACTGTTATCACTGAAGCAGTTCTACTAGTCTAGGATTTTTGAACAAAAATCCAGAGTACACAAGAGTTCCACGCTGTGGAGTATTTACTCCATGATAAGAACAACATTGGCAGTGAAAAAGAATATTGACATAGAGAAATTTACAAGTTTAATTGCTTTCCTTAAACGTAAATCAGTAGGACATAGATCCAGGAAGTCTAGTGTTTTAAGAAAATCAGAAATTGAGAATTTTTTTTGAAAGAAGTAGATGATAAAACCTAATTGATGATGAAGGTAAAGTGTTCTCTCCAAATATTGAAATTGTTTCTTATTTTAGATAGTGTTGATTGTTGGTATCAGTGGAGCATTCTGCCGAAAAGAACTAACATTTCTTCAGCTTGAACATATAAAAGGCATGGAAGAATATATATTGATATAGATTCCCAACACAAAGACCAGCGTGAAAACCTAATTTACTATTTCTACCGGGAACATCGAAGGAGTCAATCTTCCCGAATTGTTTCGAAAGTATTCCTCTCTTCGTCCGTCACCAAGGGAGTATTCAAGATTCTTCCTAAGATAAAAGGAAGAAGTTCCATTAGAAATAGAAAATGTACAAGACAATGCGTTGGTATAAATTCTATAGGGGGTTTCCCTAAAAAAATTGCAGAATTTTTGGAATTTCCAAATGCTGGGGATTATGTCTGTTACGATACTGGCTGATGCAGCAGCAGACATCACCACTCTTAAAAAGCATGGTGGATGGAAAGCAACTAACGTCGCAGAAGGATATGTAGAGGATTCCGTTTAACAAAAACTTAAAGTAGCCTCAAAAGTATTGGGCCAAAGAGAGACCAAAATAAATACAAACTCAGCCTCTACGTCATCAAATACATGCGCAGGGCTTTCCATAACTAATTGTAAAAAGTTATTGTTAAAATTTATAATAGTGATAAAAAATGATTTAAGTTGACAATAAATGAATAGTTAGTCCAAGTATTTTTTGGGTGCGGGAAAATTTTTCCTGCAATAGTTAGAAAAATCGAACTTTTCCTACTCGAATTAGTTACTAAATGTACCGGGATATCAAAAATTATCTTGGTCCAGGGTGGTTGTGGAATGTAAAACGTGTGTCTTACTTTAAATTTTTGAATATGTTTTGTTGTGTCAGAATCTGTCAAGTCATTGTGCTGAAATTTTCTAATCCAGTTTTTGAATCATGCCTCTTACCACACAGCACAAAATTTTCATGATTGAAGCCTATTTTCGAACGGGTGCGCTAGTTAATGGAAATTGGCAATACAGTCAACGTTGGTGTTTGGACAATTTTCGAGAGCACTTCGCAAACGTGGCAATATTACCGGACAATTTTTATGCGTGCCTTACAAATTGTGTTGAAGTGTTTCGCGAAACTGGTTGTGTGACTCATAGAAAAGGTGCTGGTAGACCAAGAGTTCGTACAGAAGAAGTTGTCAATGACGTTCGTCAACGTATGGAAGAGGAGCCTGCAAAACCTTTGAAACGTCTTTCTCAGGACTTTATTATGGAACATGTCATAAGAGTTTAAAGAAAGACTTGAACATGCATCCATATAAGATCCAAGCACATCAAGCTCTTCTGCCCGCAGACCACCCCAGACGCCTCGCTTACTGCCATTGGTTTGTCAATAATTTAATGAATGACGATCTTCTGGACTTAACTTTTTTTTCTGACGAAGCGTGGTTCCACCTTTCGGGATACATCAATTCTCAAAATATGCGAATGTGGAGCAATGATAACCCTCATGTTTTTACTGAATCGCCACTACATGCTCAAAAAATTGGTGTTTGGATGGCAGTTTCTCGCAGAAGAATAATTGGGCCAATTTTTTTGATTTCACCGTCAACGCAGAAAGGTACAGACACAACTTTTTGGCTGAATTTGTGCAACAGTTAAACGATGATGAACTTCGGTACGGTTATTTCCAGCATGACGGTGCAACAGCACATACTACACGAGAAAATATTGCTTTCCTCCGCGAGTTTTTTGATGACCGGCTGATAAGTTTGCATACAGAAGTTGAGTTTCCTCCGAGATCACCTTGTTTGACAATTAATTATGGACCATTTTATATTTCCTTACTTAAAAAACAAGAATTTCGCATCTCCGGTAAATAATTTGCAAGAACTGCAACAAAGAATTGTTCAGCAATGTGCAACCATAATGCCACAAATGCTGCAAAACGCTTTTCACAGCATGAGGAGGTGCGTCAACTTGTGCATCGAACAAAACGGGGGACATTTCCAACAATTACTGTAATTTAGTTTTTCTTGTTACTAAAACCGTTATTTCATAATTTGTAGTTCATTGTTCTACAACTGAAATAAATAGGTATGAAATTTGTAGGTTATTGATGATGTCAGTGTGACAGTGACATAATTATTTCAAATTTAAAGTAAGACACACGTTTTACATTCCACAACCACCCTTGACCAAGATAATTTTTGATATCCCGGTACAAATTTTCAAAACAATATTTAAAAAAATATAATGCCTTTTGTTTTTCATATTTTTCGCTTTGATATATTGAACTACTTATAGGAGCCTACTGCGATGAAAATATGTAGAAAAGCATAAATAATCTAGTGTTGATGACACTGACGGATGGGGCTAGCAAATGGCCGGGAACGACCCTGCATCCATCAAATACAAAATCAAGTCCACTGGGACAAACAACGCAGGCGGCATAAAAAATTTGCATGCTCTGCTCTTGAGTCGATGAGTGTCTAGAATACGAATATTTTTCAATAAAATCCAGTTTATCATCATGCAAATCACTTTCAGGGAAGGTATCTGTGAAAATGTCTGCCGTTGTTGCCGAGAAGCCAGAGGGAACGTGAGGGCACTTGATGTACAGGGTGTTTAAATTCAATCGGGCTACCAGGCAGTGCTTGTAAATAAGAAATAATACTGAATCACTATAAGAATTTCTTATTGGCGATTCAAATTACAGATGAGGGCGCTGCAAATTGTAAAGAAATATGGAGGAAGACGAGTAAAACTTTTGCACTTCATATCACATCATCTAGCAATTTAGCATTCATCTGCCATAAATATAGTGACTTCGTGTGTTAGGGTGAAGTAAAGGATAAAAAGAGTGGTAAAAGCAGTCAAACGTCCCATAAGTGCTTCATTGCTAATTATATGAATGTTTTGGGTTGAAATAGGTGTCCTAGTTTTTGTTTACTTACATTTTGGACTAAAATAAGTGTGATAAACTGTATGGTGATACCATATTCGTGCTTGTTTTTTGTTAAATAATGTTTAAATTAAAATATATTCTGCTTTTATAAGACTAATAATAGAAAAGTATAAACAAACTGCAACAAAGTGGTTATGTTGTGTAAGTAAACGTGTTCCCTGTTATTAAGTTGTTACATGTATTTTGGAGAAATGAGTGAGAAGCAGTTTCTTATACTAGAGCAAAACTTCTACCTATTTTCAATCTTAAACACTTCTATTGACACATTTTGTGGAATGACACCTATAAACACGGGAGTTTGTGTAGTGCTGATTTCTTTTGAATGCCATTTTAAAATGTAAAAATAAAGATGTACAAATACTAACCATGTCGTTTTTAACTTTGTAATACCAAAAAATCACAAGCGCCACTAAATTATTACGTTAAACAAACCCAAATACGTGTTATTTATCATTACATCAGCAATAAGCCTCCAAAAATTACCTTTTAAGTAGGTTCAAATATTTTCATGCAGAGGGCACATTCATTTTTGGAATCGTAATACGGTCCGTTTCTAAAGTAGCCTTCGCACGCAATAAATTTTTTACAGGGTGACTCAATGAAGCTATATCGATATAAACTTTAATATTTTAACTGGACACTCTATATATATTTTTGTACATATTTGGAAAAATCTCAGAACTCTAGTCATATAATGTTTTATGGGTCTATCTCTAATAAAAAGGAAGATATACCCAAAAAAGTATGTCATAAGAGCAATGTGCTAGAAATAGAATGTGCATACGTAGTCTCTCTCCAACATATCGCTTTTATATGCTCCATTTTTTTGGTCATACCTTCCTTATTTTTAGAGATAAACCCATACAGCCTTATATGACCGAATTCGTAAAAAAAGAGCTTTCTAAATATGTAAAAAATACAGGGAGGTCCATTTAAAACATCAAAGTTTATACCTACGTAGCCTCAATGAGTCACTCTGTAAAAAAATAAATATATGTAAAATAAGGCAAAAAATAAAAGAAAATCAACGGGTCCGGGTGATTTAAAAAAAAAATCGGGTATTTATAAATTAAAAAAATTATCCGCTACTTCACGAAAGCAATGTGATCGACGCCTACAGATGTCTCTATTTTCGTTATAAAAACACGGTATTTGAAATCAATTTGATCAATAGATCACTCAGCTTTTTCGCGCCGTACATATTCCATATAGACATATCATCAAATAAAACACAAAACGAGTGAAGCAACTTTCTGTTCCACCCGGTATTCGATCTTTTATGTTATGCACTTAAAACCTTTGTACTGTAAACTGATGCACTTTGTACATTAATAACCCAACGTTAATAAGCCATGATACATTTATATCGAAAAACCACATATATTTTATTATAAAATACAATATTTATAAACTAATTGGTAATTCCCGTGCTTGGGTATTTATAAATGCTGTGATCTTTTCCGTATTTAATAATTAGGTGTTTATATTTATAAATCTGTAGTTACATTTTCACTAAAGTAACATTAATGTGGGAGTTATTTTTATTACGCAACAACTCCATTGTTTCAAGAAAGATTAAAGATAAAGAATGAATTTCTCCTAATACTGAGTCACATGTGAAAGTGGTATAAACGTCAGGTTATATTGAAATGAATTTTTTACATTTTATTTTAAAATATTTACCTATTAATATTTCATTTAAAACTGGTATTAGTTTTAAACCTTTCAATTCAAGAAGGAAATTTTTGCAAACAGTTTCTGATGCTTTTTGGTGCTTCAAATAACCGCACATCTCCCCATATCTAATAAAAAATGCATTATAAGCAAGGCATAAGAATTCCAATAATATCAAGAAAATAGACTTTTAAAAATGAATACTTCGGAAGATACTCTGGGAACTACCAGTTTGTTATTCTTATATAACAAGCAACGAGATTAACATATAAATTGACGAAGACGTAAAGTAGATTCTAATAGTGATAAAAATGACATCACCTATTATACAAATGTATATATTTTTCAAATTTCTGGTTTCATCGACTACGTGACATACTCCTACACATCTTTATCACTTATTGCTAAAATTATTTGTGAATGTGAATAGTTATACTCTAAACAGATAAATTCATTAAAGATGCACTTCCAAAACAAAGACCATCCTTTACATAGGGCAATAGTAGAAATTGATAGGGGTTTCTCACCCTTAAACCTATCAATACAAGAAGCACAATGCTTACAAAATTATGCCCTTGTACAAAAACAAAATATATGGTCTTCTAAAGCATTACATGGCAGATATTATAATAGTGTCAACCAAGAACATATAAACAAAGAACTTTAAGAGTGCATTCACTATGTCGAAATAAGCCCTAAATCGGCGTTCGGCTCGTATCTAATTATAAAAAAACTATAAAAGATAGCGACTTTTAGTAAAAAAGTATTGAAAGATAAGACTTTAATCTAAGTCCCTAGAGTAGTAATTTTTGGTATTTCTTTTTATTTTTAATATTCCAGGCAAACAATCTTGTACTAAAATAGCGTATTTTCAAAAATTATGTTCTCTAAAATACATGTATTAAACAAAAATTTGCTACTATAGGGATCTAGTTTATCTTTTGATCTTTCCGGTGATATATAATTTATAACACTAAAAAGAAATTTTGTTGCAATTATAAGACAAATCCGGTACCCTTGCAATGAGGGCTAACTTTATTTCCATGTGCCTTTTTACTTCGGCTTTACGTGCACCTCCGAAATCTTAATAATTCGATAGTTGGAATATATAACTCTCCACCCATCGGCCACCCATCCTCTCAATCCGACCCAACATTCATGGCTGTCAAATCTACAGAGAATGGACCCTTAATATAAGCTCTTACAAAGGGCCAATTATATCTAGAAACACAGGGATATACACCAAGTTATAGCGATAAATAACTATAAAAAATGTTTCAAAGAATAATTCAATTAAGAGCGATAGGTGCAGAAACTGCCACCAATTTCCTGAAACTATAGAACATCAGGATGTTCACTACTAGCAGGTGTACAGGGTGTCCAAAATAAGATCCTCTATCCCCTTATCTCAGAAAGTATAAAAGGTAGAGAAAAAAGTTAAATACGAAAGTTTTTTGTTTTTACTTGAATTTTTCATTTTTATAACTCTCTTGAATACAGGTTGTTCAGTTTCTCTGATCCAGGCATCAACTTTCTTTTTTTAAATGGGACACCCTATATTCAATTACGTTTTTGAACTCTCATTAAAATTCTAGGTCGACATTGTTAAAAGTATCCTATACCTATAATTTACCGTTACGAAGATATTAGCATTTAAAGGAAAAAAATCTTTCAAAAACAACTGCTCAAAAAATCTCGGCAAAACAAATAAGACATCCAAAAAAAGGTAAATAGGGTGTATTTCGTAGACAATTAGACTCAGAAATTACTTCAATGTCCCCCCCCCCCCCTCTAACTTTTGAACCACTGGGTAGATTGTGATGAAATTTGGAACGATAATATATGACTAAATTCTGCATTTTTTGACACATCAATGACAGCTCTGAATGTCAAAGTGACAGCTGGGCGCGCAATAGGAAATTTTTTTTAAATGGAAACGGGGTCGAGTAATAACTCATTTTGAAGCTATTTTTATGCTCAAAACATCCCCCAGTTTTGAGAACATTTGGTTCAGTAATTTCCAAATAAAAAGCAGTAATATCAGTTTATAACATAATCTTTTTACCACATAATCTTTATAATAGAACTTACCCATGGAACATTTATTTGTCAGGAGGCTCATGGAGGTCATTTTCAACATCTTTTGAAGTAACACGTGTTTTCTAAATTTGTTTCTGCCTCTATGTTTAATTTAAATTATTTCATAATTTTTTAATTTAGGTTATTTTAGGTTAGGGATGGTTTATTGTTATTTGTTTACTTTTAATTTTTGTTCTGCTTTGAATAATTTACAATAATTTGTAATATGTATGCAAAAAAATGATATAGCAGAAACCGATATTACTGGTTTTTATATGGAAATTACTGAACCAAATGTTCTCAAAATTGGGGGATGTTTTGAGCATAAAAATAGCTTCAAAATGAGCCCATTCGACCCCCATTTCCATTTAAAAAAATGTTCCTATTGCGCGCCCAGCTGTCACTTTGACATTCAGAGCTGTCATTGATGTGTCAAAAAATGCAGAATTTAGTCATATATTATCGTTCCAAATTTCATCACAATCTACCCAGCGGTTCAAAAATTAGAGGGGGGGGAGACGAACTTTATGTCCTCACTGTATATTTTTGTATATATCTTCTTTATTAAACTGCTAAACCCACATTCCATCCATACATCTATAGAAATATACAATACGGTAATGTTAGAGAGTTATTTAAAAAAAAATTAGCAGATCATCTGTGTTTTTCCCAGTTAAAATTTCTGAGCTGCTTATAATATCTGTACCCCTCATTTTAATCACAAAGACTAGCCGGAAAATCAAATACTTGTGTGAAAGAGGGGCGGCATATTATTATTATTATTATTTTTCTCAAACACCATTGAAAATTAAAGCAAGTATTTGGTCTACAAAAGTGATTTGTATTAAACGAGATTGACTGCTAGTATTTATTAATAAAAATTACAATAAGCAGTATATACGTACACTAAATGACTATTTAGGAACATAATAAAGGTACTTACGGCACCGGTCACTATTTTATCTGGCTCATAAATCTACTATTCTTCTAACTCGGGTTTTCTTCAAAAATATAATTACTTCACTCACTCTTAACGGTGCGCCTAACTATGAGTACCTGCTAATATTCGGTATTCCATTTACAATAAACAATAAATAATAAATACAAATGAGTTGTTCAAACAATATTTTCTTTCGACGAATTCGTGATGTAACACCTGTTGGATGATTAATGCGCTATACAATGTTGCCGAAAATTTGGTGTCAGTGGCTCTTATGCGTTCAACCAGACGAAGTGCGTTCAATTTTCTTTTGGAGGAGACGGCGTGGGAGGAATTTATATGACAATAATTATGCTAATGTGAATAAGTAGCGCAATGTGTTAATTTTGTAGGAAATTAAGTTTAGTTAACTAAAAGAAGAGTAAAAAATTGCATTGTTTTGTTCCTCTAAACTAAACTGTATCTCATTAAGAGTCCATTCACTAGGTCGAAATAAGCCCTAAATCGGCGTTCGGCTCGTGTCTAATTCTAAAAAAAATATAAAAGATAGCGACTTTTAGTAAAAAAGTATTGAAAGATAAGACTTTAATCTAAGTCCCTATAGTAGTAATTTTTGGTATTTCTTTTTATTTTTAAAATTCCAGGCAAACAATCTTGTACTAAAATAGCGTATTTTCAAAAATTATTTTCTCTAAAATACATGTATTATACAAAAATTTGCTACTATAGGGACCTAGTTTATCTTTTGATCTATCCGGTGATATATAATTTATAACATTAAAAAGAAATTTTGTTGCAATTATAAGACAAATCCGGTACCCTTGCAATGAGGGCTAACTTTACTTCCACGTGCCTTTTTACTTGAGCTTTACGTGCACCTCCGAAATCTTAATAATTCGATAGTTGGAATATATAAGTCTCCACCCATCGGCCACCCATCCTCTCAATCCGACCAAACATTCATGCCTGTCAAATCTACAGAGAATGGACCCTTAAAACATAGCGCAAAGGCACTATGAATAGTACTACCAATATTGTATACAGGGTGTAAATTTAGTGGAGAATTGTTCCATAACTCGGCAGGCACGAACCTTGCAGGAATTTTACGTGACACCATCGTACTATACCATTTGGAGCTCCTTTTAAAAATATTTTTGATCCTACAGGGTGTTTCATGTTAAAATGGCAGACCCAACTTATATTTTTTTAAATGGAACGACCTGTATATTTTTACATATTCAAAATCTACACAAAATTCTTAACTCATAGATACCAATATGTATGTACTTTAATGCAGTCGTTTTTAAGATATTTAATATTTTGTAAAAAAAAAATCAGAAGCAGACTTCAGTTTCAGGTGCAATTACGGTTAAGTTTTTTGGAATTTCAAAAAGATTTTTCGTGCACAAATAGTCAACATAACTGTGTATACTTCTATGATTAAAGCATTTGATTAAATTATACAGGGTGTTAATAAAATAGAAATGAATCTCGTAAACTTAGAACACACGTAACTCGATTTTTTTAAATGGTACGACCCATATTTGATTCCATATCTGAAAAGCCATTAAAAAGACCTTTCTCTGCATGTATCACAATGTGTGCTTAAACTTAACAGTTTTCGAATAATTTGATATTCTTCGAATATCAAATTATTCGAAACATGCTAGTTTAGAGATATTCGAAAAAAATGGGAATTTTGGAAATTTGTTTTTGTAAAGTTTTAGACTTGTTTAGAGAGCTATTGAAATAGAAACCACACTTTCTCATAGCAACTTTGTTCTAGAATTTGTTTTAGAATGGCAAATAATTTATTTTTAATCTAAAAAACACTGAAGTTAAAGAAGAAATACGACTAAAAAACGTACTCTGTATAATGTAATAATAAATTACGAGATCTCAAAGGGCTAAAAAATGTCTCTAGCTTTATCTATTCTAGTCAAAATAAAAATATCCAAAAAACAATCATTGAGAATGTTTCTTTAAGGAAGAAGCCTACTGAGAACAAATGCAATTTTTTAAAAATCCATGTCTCCCTTATGAGTAAATTTGTAAAGAACCTTGTATCTTTGTTAAAAATATAAAGGATGTCCCTCCCAATGAAACAGTAAAAACAAATCACCTCAAATAGTACCTACCTGCTACAGATCAATGGTATTCCTTGTATCTATGTAAAACCTTGTATCTATGTAAAAAATATAAAAGATGTTTCTCCCAAAGAAACAGTGAACAGAGATATTTCTCATGTTTATCCTTGATTGCGTTGCTCTATTTTTACGTAAACCCATAAGAGTTTTGAAATCTGCTCAAATAGTACCTGCTACAGACCAATGGAAAAAAATAATGTTGTTTATCTATGTAAAACATTGTGTCTATGTAAAAAATGTAAAGGATATCCCTCCCAACGAAACAGTGAAAACAAATATTTCTCATGTTTATCCTTGATTGTTTTGATCTATTTTTACGTAAACCTATAAGAGGTTTGGAATCTGCTCAAATAGTACCTGCTACAGACCAATGGGAAAAAATAATGTTGTTCTCTGTACCTATGTAAAACCTTGTATCTATGTAAAAAATATAAAGGATGTCCTTCCAAACGAAACAGTGAAAACAAATATTTCTCATCTTTATCCTTGATTGTCTTGCCCTATTTTTACGTAAACCCATAAGAGTTTTGAATTCTGCTCAAATATTACATGCTACAGACCAATAACAAAAAATAATAGTGTTTCTTGTGTGTATGTAAAAGCTTCTATCTATGTAAACACTATAAAGGATGTTCTTGCTAACGAAACAGTGAAAACAAAAATTTCTCATATTTATCCTTGATTGTTTTGCTCTATTTTTACGTAAACCCATAAGAGGTTTGGAATCTGCTCAGATAGTACCTGCTACCGACCAATAATAAAAAATAATAGTGTTCCTTGTATCTATGTAAAAAATATAAAGGATGTCCCTTCCAACGAAACAGTGAAAATTAATATTTCTCATGTTTATCCTTGATTGGCTTGTCCTATTTTTACGTAAACCCATTAAGAGTTTTGAAATTTACTCAAATAGTACCCACTACAGACCAATGGCAAAAAATAATGGTGTTCCAAAACCTTGTATCTATGTAAAAAACATAAAGGATGTTCCTCCTAACCAAATCGTAAAAATAAATATTTCTCATGTTTATCCTTGATTGTTTTGCTCTATTTTTACGTAAACCCATAAGAGGTTTGGAATCTGCTCAGATAGTACCTGCTACAGACCAATAGTAAAAAATAATGGTGTTCCTTGTATCTATGTAAAACCTTGTATCTATGTAAAAAATATAAAGGATGTCCCTCCCAACGCAACAGTGAAAACAAATATTTCTCATGTTTATCCTTGATTGTCCTGCCCAATTTTTACGTAAACCCATAAGAGTTTTGAAATCTGCTAAAATAGTACCTGCTACAGACCAATGGCAAAAATAATGGTGTTCCTTAATATTTCTTTCACCAATATTGGAACCAGTTGTATTGCCTCTGTATTACTACAGTAAGAAATCTTCTGTTGTTTTCTATCGCTTCTATTCTATTGCTTTTTGCAATATTCAATATTTGAAATGGAGTAAAGCCAAATAATATATTCGTTTTCGGTACCAGACATTTTATAATAACTTTTCTTTACATAATTCTATTAGGCAGTAAAATAAATACTGAGAGCCTTATTGATCTCAGTGTGCAGTATCTATTTAAAAATCGTAATCTAGAATAATTCTCATGGCAACCTAGATCCACGTAGCATGTGCAGAAACTATTTATTTATAAGCACTTCGATTTTCTGGTAAATAGTAATATGTATGTAAATTCTAAGATTTATTTCGTTCATAAATAACAATCATAAATTCATATAATAAAATCAACAATTCATAAATTTCAATCATAAATAAAAAAATAAATAAACAAAATAATATTTGTTTGTTCTGTTTTCTTATTTTTTTTTTATTTTATACCAATATATATATGACGTCCAATTAATCAAAAAAGCCTTGAAAATTAAATAGTACACATTTCCATCGAACATTTTGAAGTGCTCTAGCTTATTGCAATATGAACTTGCACCCCCTATGCAGGTATTCAAAATTGTAATTTTCTTTTAAAAAATGTGTCCATCTTCTCATAATCAAACTGAACCGAAGAGAATTCTCAATTATATTTTAATTTCTCTGTTGATAAAATCTATTCCAATAAATGTCTAAGTTGTAAAATTATCTAATTTACTTGCATTTTATTTATCTTACAGATTTATCCAGTTGGCTTCAACTAGTCGTATTAAGACAAAGACTTAAGTGTAGGTCAATATTGTCAATCGTTACCTATACGGTCATTTAATCTCAATCAACTTGACACCACTTATATATATGGTAATTTCAAAGACATATATACAAGGTGAGCCAATAGTATATAAGTGCGTAGAAGAGATCTCCCAAAGAAGTGTGTGATGATGCAGATGAGACTGTCCTCCACCATTCTGAAT
Source organism: Pogonocherus hispidulus (assembly GCA_963924545.1). Lineage (NCBI taxonomy): Eukaryota > Metazoa > Arthropoda > Insecta > Coleoptera > Cerambycidae > Pogonocherus > Pogonocherus hispidulus. The sequence continues at coordinate 47,481,974 of OZ004697.1, read as the reverse complement.
GAATCTGAGAGTGAAAATGAGGCTAAAGGCCCATTTACATTTATCACTTTGGATGTTCATCTTGGAGGAATCATCCAAAGTGATAAGTGTAGATTACCTTTCATTTGTGTTGCATCCAAAGTGTACATTAAAAATGAAAGATGAAACAAATCGACCCTCTACCTATTTTTGATGAAAGAGATGTGCCCTGAACCGATGATTCATCCAAAGTGAAGGCTCAGTGACAAATGTAAATACGATGAGTTCATTTTCGCCGCTACTTCACTTTTTAGTTTTAGTGTTTGTGGTTATTATAAATAAATATTTAAATCAATTATATTATATTATAAACGTGTTATACAATGTCATTTAAGTGGCAAGATACATGGAATTGTTTATTGAAACATACCAGCAGAACGAGTGCTTGTGAAATTACAAAAACAGCGATTACAGCAAATCAAATTTACGGAAAAAAGCGTACTCCTCAATGCTCACTGGTTTTAATTTGTCAGATTTAAATTTTCATTTATCAGTCCACTTGAAATTAAGTCAATGCCATCGCGTATAAGACTTTTATTTTTTCTGTAAACGAGACATCATGTTGCCTGGTACCACAAGTTGTTGCACCAAACACGAAATGACGAAATTCTTAGGAACAGTGAATAGTGACAGAGGTGAAACCACAAAACTGGATGAAAATATGTAAACAAGGATGATCACTCCGAATGATTTCACTCTGGATGATTCACTTTAGATGTACATCAAAAGTGATACAGTGTAAATCCCACTTAACGCTCCTGTTTAAACTCACTTCTGGAGGACCGACCCACATGGCTAAGGAAGAAGAAAATTTGGTTCCCTCGCTTTTGATAAAACAAATTTTTGGATCGAAATTACTGCTTAACTAACAAATAGATGAACTTTGATTCAAACAATTTTAACAATCAAACAACAATTTCAAACAACCATAAAATATATTAGCAATTTGTGACTACTTAGGAATGTGATAAATTCCAGACACCTGGGTGCTTTTGAGAGTTTGGAAATTGCTAAATGTAAAAATAGTATGAATGGTGACAGAGGGTCAATCCCATATAGCCCGCTTTATTGGTTGGTATGTCACGAGTCACTGATCCGTTCACGGCGGTTCACTGAACCGTAGAAATAGTTTAGGTATAAATAGGACACAATATTGGCATAGGTTTAGTCTTAATCATCTTCAGATGATGTCAACTTGGTTGGGAAACGCGCGTCGAGTGCAGTATAGTGTTATGTGAAAAATACGTCAGTATCAAACAATTTTTGTAGTAAACCTTATTTTCTTAAATTAATAGTAAAGTAGCTAATGCTCGTCTATTCCGTTTTAGCTCACCCTGTATATATACTGTGCAATAATTAATTTTGCAGGACATTTATGTACGTAGTGAATACAATACATAAATAAGCATCAGTAATGTAATTAAAATGTGCATAAATTCCATAATTCTTAATCGGTTTTACTTGCATATGGTAAACTACTCCAAGTTGTTTAACAGTATTCCGATTTTATTTAAAAAGTAGTCGTTGAGAATGCATTAATTATATCTATATAAACTATCTGAAATGAAGATTATAATCTTGATAAAAAATATATACAGAACTATTTGTCACAGAACGATTTGTAACTTTGAACAGATACATTTGTCAGTGTCCGACATTGAAGATTTTAAAAATCAACAATTTTTACATGACGGCCAAACAACTTCAATCTCACAAGATATTAATCAACTTATATTATAAATCAACTATTTCTTTTCCACACTCTTATGGCTTAACTAGTTTTATCTTTAAAAATGTAAATGTATGTCCTGAGGAACTACAACATATAACCAATTCAAAATCTTATAACAGCATCTGATCAATTTTTTTTCGAGCTCCACCGCTTTTCAGATAACTTTCTTTCTGGTTCAGTATTTGCCTTCAAAGGGCAGTCCTCAGGTCCAACTTCACATGCCATAAATATGCCTTAGCCGAGAAAAAACAGAGACTAAAGAATCAGTATGAAAAACTGGCGCAGTAGGAGTAGGATTAGAGTTTATCATATTTTGAAAATATTTATTATGATTCATAATTTTTTATACAATCTTATCAAACTAATTTTCATCCATTAGGTAAGGATATGGATACCAAAAATTGGGCAAAAGAATGTGCTCTTCTACAATAAATATTAGATCGAATCTTGAAAATATTTTGGTCAAAGGTGGTCATGGACTTTATTTTTTATGTTAATGAAAAAAATGTTTATTGTCTAAATAATAATAATAATAATAATAATAATAATAATAATAATAATAATAATAATAATAATAATAATAATAATAATAGTAATAATAATAATAATAATAATATAATATTTCTACCCCTCATTTCTACCCATTCATTAGTTAGGGGGATAGTCAAACATCAACTTATCTTAAAAAAGTTTTAAAAAAACGTTTGGGTTGATATCTGTAACCGTTTTCGAAATTTTTAAAAGTGCTCGCGTTTATCAGAGTGAAGTATTACGGCGCGCTCAGGCTTATAGCGCGAATACGGATGCCTCTATAGATATCTACTCCTAGAAAGAATCAAGGTAGACCCGCGATTTTACTACACTTATATAGATAGCGCAGCGCTCGAGTGGCGTGATGAGTAGTGGTGAGTGTTCAGTTATAATACCGTACTCGCTTAATGGAGTAGTGTCTCATTTGATAGGAGGATGGGCGCGCTTATAATAATTATGTTTCATATATTGTGTTATCATTTCCAATCTCTGGATGGTTGCAAGGATTGGGAGATTTGTGAATTTTTATTATTATATGATGCGTGTGTTAGATTTATTAGATGCTGGTGTCCCTATCACAGCCAGCTGTAGTTTTTTTGTAATAGCCACAAGGAAGGTAATCAAATTAAGTCCTGAACCCTCAAAATCAATCAAGATAGGGCTACTTGATCTGATCTGCACTAAATTCGCTTACTGTTTGTGAGATATTATATAAGATACAGTAGCCACCATCTTAAGGTGGGCATGGGCACTTTAGATTAAAGTAGATTCTGTATAAATACGAATATACACTATTTAAGACCCTATTGAGTATAATAAAACCAAAATAATCATAAAAGGAAAGACAAATCATAATTTCCTCGAGATTTTCAATTATTCAGAGTTCAGACGGTATTATTATTTACGTTTTTATATTATAGCTTATTAACAAACAAAACAATAAGTTTATTAAGCTATAATTATACGTAGCTGGCATTGTCTGCGTGCCTTATAAACTGTGTATATAATATATAATTTCAAAAGCCATAAAAATAGATTATAAACATTGATATAAACATATAACTTGAATTGTAATATAATTAACAAGGGCGCTGTACCAAAATAAAATCAAATTTCTTATTTTTCACGAAAAGTAATTGAAATATGAAATATATCTTTCTTTATATTAAGCCAAAAAGTTAACCAAGCGATAAATCGTTAATGAAATTATCAAATATTATAGTTCAATAAAGTTTTTAATTTTCTTCGTTACCTATAATCGTAGGTACGCAAAGGAATAACCCTATTATTTTTAGGATATGTCAAAAATAACTACTTTGCGTGCAATATGCACCCCCCAACATTGAATTACAACGGCATACCTTCATATAACCTTAACTTATTGTCTTTAATACATTCTTCTTTTTAATAGTGTTATCTACATCTTTGAAATAATGAAATATTAAACAAGCATCTACATTAGGTACATAAAAAATAATTATTTTTGGTCACATATTTTGTATTGAATTTTAACGGAAAAATTTTTTCATTAAAATTCAATACCCTTACCCAACCCTTTCCCTCGTCCCGAAAACGTGTATTTCTTGTACTAGTTAAACAAATAACTATTCCTGCACGCATAGTCGATTCCATTCACCCTAATGAAGGAATACATACCGGGTGTTCCACATAAAAGTCCTCAGCCTCGTATCTCGGCAACGGAAAGATATATTTAGATTTTGAAAAAAAAACAGATGATAGAGCTCATCTATGGCTTTGTCACGAAGTTGAGCTTGATTTTTTTTCAGAACAAATTGGAGATGGCGCTGAAGTCGAAAGACATTTTTCGTTGACAGGAACTTTGTAACGAGGTTTATCCGATATTTTGTTCAATTGTAAACTATTTTTGCCAAATGACTATTTTTCAAAAACTTAATAGTTTCAGAGATATCCGGCTCTTCATTTGGTGAGACCCAAACTCAAGAGTTTTTTTAAGTTTTGAATTATTACCTTATACAATGAAACAATAATTATTCAAGTCAATTTAGTAGCTCTTTTTTAAGGAATAGTGAAATAATATGTATTTCTGTAAAATATGGCAGTAGTTTTTTAAATACCTAATTCATTTTGTACATACATACGTTCAGGATTTATTTTAGGACAAGCCTACAAATAATTATGAATATTATACAAAATGAATTAGGTATTTAAAAAACTCTTGCCATATTTTACAGAAAAACATATTCTTTCACTATTCCTTGAAAAGAGCTATTAAATTGACTTGAATAATAATTGTTTCATTGTATAAGGTAATAATTCAAAACTCTAAAATACGCTTGAGTTTGGGTCTCACCAAATGAAGAGCCCGATATCTCTGAAACTATTAAGTTTTTGAAAAATAGTCATTTGACAAAAATTGTTTAGAAGTATCGGACAAACCTCGTTACAAAGTTCCTGCCAACGAAAAATTTCTTTCGACTTCAGCGACATCTCCAATTTGTTGTGAAAAAAATCAAGCTGAACTCCGTGACAAAACCATAGATGAGCTCTATCATCTACTTTTTTCAAAATCAAAATATATCTTTCCGTTGCCGAGATACGAGGCTGAGGACTTTTATGTGGAACACCCGGTATACATTAATATTTTAGATATATTTTTAAAATGTATTAATACATTTTTGTATTCTAGAGATTGTACTTTTTTTCTAGACGAGCATAGTTTTGTTTTAAAACTTATAAAGGTAGCAGTAAATGCACTTACCTCAAAGAATTCAACTGACCACTTTTCAAAAACCTGTGGTATCCTTTCTGCTTTCCACTAATAAAAAACCAGACATCATTTTCACTTTTTAAACCTGGGTGCGACTTACGCCACACTGGAACTGCCGCTTACATACATGCACATGTAGAATTCCTTTCACTTTTAAGCAAAGATGATAAATCAAGTATAGATGGTCGCTTATATACAGACATGCGTTGGAGTGTAAATTATGATAGGATCCCCTCCTTTGCCTTCTATTTTTGTGGAATTTTTACCACTGGTGACATCTTGGATTGATTTCAGCAGCGACGACTATTAAATGCATTTGAGTTAAGGCAGTTAATCAAATATTGTGTTTGCAAACTATTATTACCATATTTCGTTGCGATGCGTAATAAATTTTAAGCTTATCTCGCTTTTCTTCATTTGAAAATGTCATTTTTTCAGTAAAATGAACTAAAACGCAAACAAAAACTTCACATTCGTATTTGGACTGTCAATAATTGTTGATAAAAGAATGGCCTTATGTTTTCAAAGCACACTTCGGAAAATTACAAAAAAAATAGTAATTTTGACTAATTAGAAAAACACTCTGGAGTCAAATATGCAAATATCCAATATGGCGGCTTCAAGAAAACAGCAGATGATAGTAGTTGCTTCTCCGTCATCTTGAATGTCGTTACGAAAGAATATCATACTAGGATTTCTTATAAAAAAGTGTCTAAATACCTTGGCTTAGAACTGCCTATAAAAAATAGTATTAATGTTTTTCAGTTTAAACAATAAAATCAAAATTTGACATTTTTTTGCCATACATCACTTGATTTGAAAATGTAATCTTTTTTGGGAAAATTAACAGAAACGCAAACGAAAACTGCACTAACTTTTCCCTAATTTAACCTCTTTCGCATCTCCTAAGATATAAGCGACATACCCATGGCGCACTCGAAAACGGACACCCTGTATATATGAAGAATTGAATAAATTGAAGATAATAAAAAAATATGGTGAACTAGTGATGGAGCATTAAATAAATCATATTTTCGGTAAAAAAATATCCGCAGACATCAGAATATCGACCATAAATAATTTTAATTGTTTTGAAAAAAAACACAGTTCCCATTTAGATGTTTAGATTTTTTAATTTCTAATTGCCTCTAACAGATCTAAGCGCTTTCCTTCCTTTTCCCGATGCAGTACCTATATACAGTTTTCAGATCTATAAAATGATTTTTTTCTATACAATGCGTCGATAATCCTGAATTTTTGACGTTATTTAGTATGGATTTTTTATGTTCTTTTACTCTAGTTTCAATACTTCTACCGGTTTGCCCCACATACACAGCATTACAATCCACGCAGTTAATTTGTTACACTCCCGATTGTTTCAATTTATTAACCCTTTCTTTGTTGTTTATCAAAATCCTCCCAATATTATGTTTGTTGATAATAATCGTTTTACACGCGCTTCATTCTAATCTGCGAGCTATTTTTTCACTATAACCTAGGACGTAATTAATAGGTGACTTCTTTTTGCCGAATATTTTAAAACTCCCGACGAATTAATTTCCTCCTTTTGTTTTTTGTCATGTTATCTATTTTAGTATTTCTTTATATCGGTTGGTTCTTGCAATTTGCTTGATTATACTTAATTCTTTTTCAAAATCTGTTTTTTTTTTAGCGGTAACATTAAAAGCCTAAATAAGCCATAAATAGTTTTGCCTAGAATGCAATTAATTCATCGAATATAAGACAGAAAAACAATTTATCATCGAAAAATCAACAAAAATCATTATTTTGTAAATAGAACAGTGTATATAGATATCCGGATAGAGTGTTCTCTTACAAATACAATTGATGAATATATTATGTCTAATGGAAAGAGACATAATATGCTCAGAAAAATGTGCCATAAGACTGATATACTTGTGCAATATTTTTAAAATCATTCTTTTCGTATTATATAGACACAGCTTCTATTATCACGGGCTCAACTCATCTATACAGGGTGTCCACCTAGTGCGCGTAAGTCCAATATCTGGGTTAATAAAAGAGATAACTTAATTTTTTTTTCTACAGGGTTATCTAATATCCCGAGCTGCACAAAATGAAAATATATTTACATATTCAGGGTGTTCAGTTTTTCCTGGACAGGTACCAACTTCGTTTTTCTAAATGGAAATATATATTTTTTATTGCTTTTTCGAACTAAACCCTTGATTTTAGTAGGACTTTCATCAGCCTTCCCTATACCTAACTTAAACTGTTTTTGAAATATTGACTGGTGAATATTGACATTTTTGCAACTTTGACACCCTATAAAATCTAAACGGTTTGAGATCAAGCAAAACGGTTTGCACATTCCTATCTTAACTTTTTATAAGCTATCGTTTGATACTAATTTCAAATTTATCCAAGAATTAAAAATTTTCAAAATTTTCGGAAAATTTGTAATTCCTGGATACATTTGAAATTAGTATCAAACGATAGCTTATAAAAAGTTAAGATAGGAATGTGCAAACCGTTTTGCTTGATCTCAAACCGTTTAGATTTTATAGGGTGTCAAAGTTGCAAAAATGTCAATATTCACCCGTCAATATTTCAAAAACAGTTTAAGTTAGGTATAGGGAAGGCTGATGAAAGTCCTACTAAAATCAAGGGTTTAGTTCGAAAAAGCAATAAAAAATATATATTTCCATTTAGAAAAACGAAGTTGGTACCTGTCCAGGAAAAACTGAACACCCTGAATATGTAAATATATTTTCATTTTGTGCAGCTCGGGATATTAGATAACCCTGTAGAAAAAAAAATTAAGTTATCTCTTTTATTAACCCAGATATTGGACTTACGCGCACTAGGTGGACACCTTGTATATTTATAATTATCTATATTGATCTATAACTCAACTCCTATCCTAAACTATCCTTAACTGAAGTTAATTCCATTAAAAGGACAGGTAAATATTGTGTTCAAAAATACAAAAAATTTGTTTGTCAATGTCTGAAAAATATTATGTCCTTTCTGTGATTTTTCTGCTTTTATCAGCTCAAAAACAGGACATTTCTAAGTTAAATAACAGAGTAACTATAGGGTGTCCCGTTAAGCCTATCGACCGGCTGTATCTCAGAAAGTATATGTCCTACAGTTTCCAGAAAAAAGTTGTCTTAAGTAAAGTGGTGACGAAAATTTCAACTAAAATATTTTAAAGTTGCTAAGATGGCCAGTAGGGGGCATATTACCAATTAAAAATTGAAGAATTGCCATAACTCTAAAAAGTCAAATAGAAACACACGAATTTTTTAATGCATTCTGCATCTACTAGTCAATACCTAAAACTTTCGTAAAAAACTTTTTGTTCTAACTCTTCAAATAACAAAAATAAAAACAAAAGAATAACGTTACATATAAATCACAATAACTCCGGTTTGGATTATCCAAATTAAATAAATTTGGATTCGTTTGAAAGCTAATTTATAGTAGAATAAGAATATGATTCCAAATATTTTCGCAAATTCTTTACCAAGCCACCAGATGGCTCTCTTCCTAAATTCTCAAAACTGTTGATGTTTTCTTGTAAATTTTAAATGGAATGACATATTTTTTGTTAGGGTAGTCTATTCTTTAATGGATTTGAAGAAAAATAGCGCTAACCGGAAGTCTCTATCGTTTTTCTAACAAAAGTTATGAATTAAAATGTATTCATTAGGTTTATAAATCGAAAACATTCAGTGAGAAATTTAAATCTTGCCAACTCCTAGTTACGATTTCGGCACAGGGGCGGCGTGACAATAGGTTGCCGAGTTACCCGCCATATTGCGGTTTTTGTCATTTTTACAAGGCTTAAAGGGCGCTTTTCAAAAAGTCGCTCCAAATCGTCGAGTAGGCTAAAGCCAGGCTGTCCTTTGAAATCTATCTCTGCTCTAACTAGTAAAAAATAATAATTGAAAAACAAATAAAAGTCGTTACATAAATACCTAACTGTTTTATTTGAGATGTTCAAAATGACCGCCATTATTTTGAATACACAAATCAATTACTCGGCGTGTTTATGATACAGCAGTTTCTACTTCTGCTACAGAAAGTGACTGTATTGCATTTTGTATGCGCAAAATCATGTCTTCCCGCGTTGTTGGTCTAGTCGTGTATACTATATCTTTCACTCTTCCCCATAAATAAAAATCTAAAACTGTTAAACCTGGGGACCTGGGAGGCCAAGCAAATGGACCACCCCTTTCAATCCACCTATCCGGAAACTGATTGGCCAAATACTGCCTTACATTACGGGCATAATGTGCCGGGCAGCCGTCATGCTGAAACCACATATTCCTGCGCGTCTCTAATGAAACATTTTCTAATAGAACTGGTAAGTGGTTCATTAAAAAGTCCAAATATCTTGCCCCATTCAAATTTTCTTCAAAAATAAACGTAATAATTGTTCCCTCGATAATACCACACCAAACATTTACTGAGAATTTATGTTGATGATCAATTTCAATCATCCAGTGCGGGTTATTGTCTGCCCAGTAATGACTGTTATGCAAATTTACCTTACCCGTGCTGGTAAACGTTGCCTCATCGGTCCATAAAATTCTGGACAAGATACCTGGATTTTCTTCAAACAAATAACGCATCCTTTGACATAATTCCAGTCTCCTGTCAAAATCTAAAGCTGTAAGTGCTTGATGTAGTTTAACATGATAGGGATGCATTCTTTTACTTTTTAAAATGAGTTGGATGACTGACCTTGATACACCCAAATCTCTTGACATGTCTCTGATACTGGAGTGAGGATATGCTGTAACATACGCAAGAACGTTAATTACGTTTTCTTCATTTCTTGCTATTCGACGTCTATTGGCTGCTGTTATTGGCAAAACATTTCCAGTTTCCCTCAAACGTCTAGCAAGGCGGACAAAAACCATTCGGGAATGATGTCTTCTTTCTGGATATACTAAAGCATATTCTCGTGAGGCAATTACTGGATTTTCAAAACTTCGAAAAAATATTGCAAGCATATCATACGCCTCTGCGGCAGTGTAAGACATTATTGTGCAAAAGACAGTTGGTTTGATAATAACACACTAAAAGCACTTAACTAATCTCCAAAACAATTCGAAAAAGATAATTCAACAATGAAATATTGACAGATTTTAACATCTACTTGACAGTATCTAATACTTTTTGTTTCATAGTCTACTTGTTTTTTTATAATAATGCTGTAAGTATGTACCTAGCTCATTTATAAACCTAATGAATACATTTTAATTCATAACTTTTGTTAGAAAAATGATAGAGATTTCTGGTTAGCGCTATTCTTCTTTAAATCCATTAAAGAATAGACTACCCTAACAAAAAATATGTCATTCCATTTAAAATTTACAAGAAAACATCAACAGATTTGAGAATTTAGGAAGAGAGCCATCTGGTGGCTTGGTAAAGAATTTGTGAAAATATTTGGAATCATATTCTTATTCTACTATAAATTAGCTTTCAAACGAATCCAAATTGATTTAATTTGGATAATCCAAACCGGAGTTATTGTGATTTATATGTAACGTTATTCTTTTGTTTTTATTTTTGTTATTTGAAGAGTTAGAACAAAAAGTTTTTTACGAAAGTTTTAGGTATTGACTAGTAGATGCAGAATACATTAAAAAAATCGTATGTTCCTATTTGACTTTTTCGAGTTATGGCAATTCCTTAATTTTCAATTGGTATTACGCCCCCTACTGGCCATCTTAGCAACTTCAAAATATTTTAGTTGAAATTCTCGTGACCACTTTACTTAAGACAACTTTTTTCTGGAAATTGTAGGACATATAGTTTCTGAGATACAGCCGGTCGATAGGCTTAACGGGACACCCGGTATACAGGGTGTCCCGAATTGCAGTGACCAAACTTTACCAGATGATAGAACTTTTGAAAATAAGTAAAAAAGTTCATATAAACATGGGTCGAGAAATGCTTGGTTTTCAAGATACAGGGTGTCAAAGATTTTGAAAAAATATGTATTTTTTTAATTAAGATCCTTAATTGTAAAGATACAAATTTGAAAATTGGCATGATTATTTCTTACTTAGTGATGCCTTTTTAGAAAAACATCTTAGAAAAAAAAATTGTTTATAACCCTATAATTGGGGGGTCCGACCCCTTTCGTCCCCCCCAAAAAATTTTCCGCGTACGTCTATGATATTAAAACTGTGTTCGTAGGATAGAAACTTTGATTTGCAAACTTTTATGTCTCTTGATATTTTTCGATTTAAGCTTCTATTTTTTAGATATTTTGCATTTTTGTAATCCATGTCATACATTTTCCTCTCATACATGCTTAGTGTAAGGGCAGACACTTCAATTCAATAGAGTGCCATGATTTTATTAAACAATCAGGCCAAATGACAGTTGTTTGTCAAGTCGGTATACTTATGTTCCGGAAGAGTTTTTTTTAGTTAATAAAAGTGTTCAAATAAAAAAATGGTTGAGTTTTCTAATGTGGAGTACGCTGATATTCATTTTATTTATGGATACTGCAATGGAAATGCGACTGCCGCCGTACGCGAATATCATAGAAGATATCCAAACAGAAGGCTGCCGTCAAAAACAGTTTTTACTCAAACGCATATGAAATTTCGAAATCTTGGCCTTCAAAAAAATCGAAGAAATGAAGTACGGCGAAATGAAAGACTAAGAAATGAAATTTTGGCCCAGTTTAATGACAACAATAAATTGAGTGTAAGAAGAGCTGTACAACAGTTACGTGCTGGAGGTATTAATGTTTCCAAAAATAAAGTGCTTCGAGTTCTGAAAAACGATCACAGAAAACCTTTTCGAATGCAACCAGTACAAAACCTACAACCAGGTGATGCCGAGAGACGTGTTGAGTTTTGTAATTGGTTCATAAACGCTGTTGAAGAAGATCCCGATTTTAAGTCGAAAATCATTTGGACCGATGAAGCCACCTTTACACGTAGTGGATCGGTAAATTTTCATAACTCAAGAATCTGGGCGCATGAGAACCCTCACACAATCAGGCCTACGGCTTTTCAAACGGATTTCTGTGTAAATGTATGGTGCGGAGTTATAAATGGTACTTTCTGCGGTCCTCATATCTTACCACCACGTCTTAACGGACAATTATTTCATGAGTTTTTAAATAATAGCTTTTTTGACTATCTTGAGGACGTTCCGCTAAATTTAAGAAATAATTGCTGGCTTCAAATGGACGGAGCGCCGGCCCATTACGCTATTGAAAACCGTAGATGGTTAAACAATAATTTTCCCGAAAGATGGATCGGTCGATTAGGGCCAATAGGCTGGCCACCTCGTTCTCCCGATTTGACACCTGTAGATTTTTTTGTTTGGGGCTACTTAAAAGACAAAGTTTACGCTACCCCTGTAAACACCAGAGAAGAATTAATCCAAAAGATTCGGGAAGCTTGTGAAGAATTGAGGGCGAACCAAAATTTTATTAATGCCGCAACACATTCTCTTGTGCGCCGCTGCCAAAAATGTGTTGAAGTGGAAGGATTACACTTCGAACAACTGATATAATTATGATAATAATTTTCAGGACAATTTAATTTTATCTAAGTTAGTCAGTTTATTTAATTATGTAATAAGTTTGTTCTAGTAAAATAGGAATTATTATTTCATCATGTGAAGAAACTTATAAAAAATTGTAGGAAAACATATTGTTCATTTTAATACGGCCTGTTACAATTACTTATTTATTTTTCAGTTAGTTTTAATTAGTACATTTTCATTTGTTGACCTCCAGAAGTTTTAAATTATATTGGAAAAAAATAAAGAATTTAATTTGCATGCTGTCTTATGATTTACGACAAAAGTTTATGATTGACATTGATTACGAACATGTAAAACATTTAAAAAAGTTAAAGGTAATTCAAAAAATATCAAGAGACATAAAAGTTTGCAAATCAAAGTTTCTATCCTACGAACACAGTTTTAATATCATAGACGTACGCGGAAAATTTTTTGGGGGGGACGAAAGGGGTCGGACCCCCCAATTATAGGGTTATAAACAATTTTTTTTTCTAAGATGTTTTTCTAAAAAGGCATCACTAAGTAAGAAATAATCATGCCAATTTTCAAATTTGTATCTTTACAATTAAGGATCTTAATTAAAAAAATACATATTTTTTCAAAATCTTTGACACCCTGTATCTTGAAAACCAAGCATTTCTCGACCCATGTTTATATGAACTTTTTTACTTATTTTCAAAAGTTCTATCATCTGGTAAAGTTTGGTCACTGCAATTCGGGACACCCTGTATAATAATAGAGAAAAGCCTTAATTTGGCAAGCCCTATATATATGTTTTTGAGTATAGAAAGAGCTTTTATCAAATCGCAAAATAGAGATGATAACGAATATCTGCTTAAAAATAACAAATATAGTATCTGAATTTAATTTTAAATTAAAAAATAAAAATGTAAGTGCTAGGAAAAGTTTTAAATCTACTCTGTTAGAAATTACTTAGAAGGATAGAAATAATTTTTGTATGCATACACTTGCGTTGCAGGGCAGGAGATAGATGAAGCAATTTATTGAATTTCTTTATAAATAGGTAAATATATATCAGTATTAATTACTAAATAAGTCCAAACAACGAAAGAGCTGTCGAGGTTGAATCACCTTGTATCTTGCAATTGACATTCCAAGTGGCGTGTGAGTCAAATATTTGCTACAAGAACGTCCAAGTATGTCTCAGACCAACTAGGATATAAATATTCATTCAATCTTCGTCTTACATTTATGCTACCTGTGCAATTCTTCAGTGGATTTGATAGAGATGAGTATTTAATCTATTACTGACCAAGTTGTATGTACAGAAAAAATATATGAATATTTTAAAATACTGACCCTCTCTGTGTCCAACACTGAATATTACAATTATTGAATATTTGTATAATCATATTAACAAAAAATTGTTAGTTTATTTAATTATACCATTACCAGTGTAAAATTATACCATTGTAAGTAGATGCAGTTCGGTAGTTTTTCTAAATTCTCACTACTCAACCAACGATCAGATGATGGTCAAATTACGGTCAAGCCAAAACTGGGATATCATTTTTTAAGGGTGCGTTTACAGACCTTTATCGATGAAGCAGTCAAGAGATGAATTAAACGTATTGAGTGTGAACTTAGACAACCGAAACGTGGATGTCGCACTGAAAAAACAATGGGCCAAACCAGTTGTAACATTTTAATCAGAAACCGTACTGATCGATTGAAACAGAATGTGGCCCATTACCCAATACTGTAAAGACTGCAATCAAAAGTATGTTGGACAAACTAGAAGGTTAATTCAAACTAGATTCAAGGAACATATGGCTCATCTCAAATAAGGAACAGATAAGTCTAGTGTCGTCCAACATACGTTTGAGAATCATTACAAAATAGATAGTAACAATTTAAGACTAATTAGGAATGTAACAAATTCCAGACAGCTGGATGCTTTTGAGAGTTTGGAAATTGCAATGTGTAAAAATAATATGAAAGGCAACAGAGAGCCAATTCTATACAGCCCGCTTTATTGTTTAGTAAATCACTAGTCACTGATCCATCGCGACGGTTCACTGAACCGTGCTAATACTTTAGGTGTAAATAGAACACAGTATAGGTTTAGTTCTATCACTTGACATCATCTCCAGATGATGTCAACTTGGTTGGCGAAACACGCGTCGAGTGCATTATAGCGTCTTGGAATTATGTGGAAAATTACGTCAGTGTCATCTTCACATCAAAGGTTCAAACCCGCATTGAGGATGTGTTAAAAAGTTCTGGCGGATATATAAAAATATTATATTTCATGATATGTGGGGTTCAGGAACTTATACATTTGTATTAAGTAACAGGAACTATTCAGAATATGTATATGAGAATTACGTCCTGTTAGTATTTCCCAAGACATAAAAAATGTGTTATTTATAAAACCGAACATCTGATTAAAACGTTCAAGTTAACTTAATAGTACATAGTTGGTTTCATGATGGTTTTGTTAATCTTTTGTTTTAGTGTTTTTATATTTCTTTGTGTATTATGTTGATTATGTTAATTATGTTCATTGTTTTGTTATATTACTGTAAACTTATTTTCCCATTCTAGTACTGGGCCGTTAGGCCTGTTGAATGGTGTATTACAATAAATAAAAAAAAAAATAAAAATAGTTAACATACGTCTCATAGTCTTCAATTCGCGCATAGTCTTCAATTGAACACAACGGAATAGTACAGTTTATAGAAATCAACGTAGGTAACAAAATGGAAAATCCACTTTGAAATGGAATGTTCGTATATATATGAAAAACCCATTTACGGATAACCGTTGGTTTAAGAATGTATACTCTTTCAACCAACGATTTTATTGTCAACCAGTGTTGGAATGAGGAATACCTGGAAAACCTCATTAGTCATTAGTTACGGGGACTGTCAACTCCCATCATCAGAACACGGCATTCTTTTAATTCGCTCTGTATATTATTTTCAAACACCATTACATGATATGACAAGTTTTGTTTATAAAAAATAACAGACAGAACAGTTTTTTCATTAAGTCTACGAATCAATTCGATGGTCGAATCATCGTCGAACTGCAAGTGAAACAAAAAAATTGAACAATACTGTTATAAAAACAGTAATACATGTAATGTGTATTAATGGCTGCATACTTTTGAACTTTTGAAATTTTGCTACTCGTATATACACTGAGATTATGAAGTAAACAACAAACCACCATCGTTCTAGATTAATGAATGTTACACTGCGTTAATATTATTAATATATGAAAGTATTTATTTATGGCATTGTTTAATTAGATACTCTTATTTATTTGGGTATTATGCCATCACTAAAAAATACAAAAAAAACAACGTTTGACTGATCAGTCGGCGCAGAGGTTGACTATTAATTTTTTGTATTTTTTAGTGGTGGCATAATACCCAAATAAATAAGAATAATATGTCTACATTATTGCTAAAGTTAAATGTAAAACTGTAAATTTAATGTCACTAGTTACTGTACAAACCTGTTGTATTTTTTGGGACAGGTACTTATTATAATATATTAATAGGGATATCTACTATTCAACATCTATATTATCTAAAAAATTAAATATCAACTTTCTATACACATTCCTTAGTATCTAACTAATACAGCCCTAACAACTCGCATATCTGTTTGCATTAACCTATAGGCAGCTTAAATAACATATATTAGTCCCACAACTGCCAAGTTTGTCCACCCCTAGGCGATAAGAACTTTGAACTAGGAAGTAATGCATTAAGGATGTGGCTAGAATTATTAATGGTTGTTCTCCATACTCGTATGTAGCTGATAAGTTAAAAGTTAAACTTCAAGACCTTCTGCCTTCCAAAATGAATCATTTGGAGTTCCCAACTAACATCAACTTATTCGCATCTTGCGCTGTGATAAGTAAAGTGGGTCAAACAAGGAGATGAAGATTAAACAGATTTAAAGAACGTATCGATAACATGGAACCAGAGATTATAAAGTGTATTTATAATCTCTGGTAGAACTGCCAAACATCGTGTGGCTCAACAAAGTTTCAAAAGACTCATAAGCAGTGTGTCCCATCAGTACGGGTAAGTTTTGATTATAATATAAAAGAAGAAAGCTGAAATTATGACAATAGTCGAGGATGATTAAATGATGAAACATTTAAAATTTGTATTTACCTATTTTATCCATCGACCATAAAAAATATGATATCTCTAGCCCTCATTCTCATTGTAATGATGAATCGGGAGTCAGTGACTTGTGTGGGAGAAGTAGCGGAGTATTATAATTTCGTGGGCCGCGAGTGAGCCCAGGAACGACCTTACGATGTATAACGACCTTATACAAATACGAAGTTATACTTTAGTTTGGAAATTAAACATCTTTAGAAACTAACAGATTGCTTAAATAGGTCGAATTCGTAGAATCATTTCTGATTTTTTAGAAAACATGTCATTTTAGTCATAAGTACTCTTGACAATGTCCTGGTTTAACAAATTTATGGTAACGTTTTAAGAATATCGGGCGATACAAACTATAGGGCGATACCGAGACTCGTAAACCCCCCGGGCACAGATAGACAAAAGCGCCAAATGTGCACGGCAATAGTAACGGTCAAGTAAATGATACGAATTATGGGTACTTCGAACGATATCAGAAGTAAGACATTATTTGTATGCATTTAAATATCGAGAAGACAATAACATGATAGCCCGGTTTTTCGGAGAATTTTCCGGGTAGAAGATCAGTTCTAAAGTAAATCGTAATTTCCCCCCATTTTAGGACGAGGATAAGAAGGGATTTAGTGTAGTATTAAATAATAGCCTGTTACAATATCAGAAAGATATAAGTTCCTAAGCACTCATGTATATACTAAGTACATAGAAAGAAATGTAAGCATCACCATATAAGTGTCAGTCGCTCCTAATATCAGCTGTTTCACTATTAGATCTTTTCAGCGAATTTGAGGTGACAGGGCAGCTTCAAGTATCAATGATTGGCAACACTTGGTCATGACATATTTTACTTAGTTATAGATGTATAATAGATCAGTTATTTATTATATTCTTATTAGCAATTGAATTCAGATGATGGAGATTTGATTAATATCTCGTCTCCTGTTTTGGAAAATTTAAGTTTCATATCTAGGCTTATCTAGTGTTCTGTTGTTATAAGCATTTTTTTTCTTTGCAAATTCATTAAATAAGAAGCGGTATATGGGAAGGGGTTCAATAAAATGACGTGTAACAAAGAACAGAATATAATCACGAAAATAAAATGAAAATGAGTTAATGAAATACAATGAACTAACAATAATATTACATTTTTACAATATAACTGTATAAAAACAATGTAAAACAAAAGATGGTAAATTATAAAATAAACTCCTAATACCTATCTTTGAGCAACTATTTTCAGATCAATGTGGTAATTATAATTACCTATTATAATTTTTTTATTGTAACTACTGTCAGAAAAATGATCAGATAACTAAATGACTTGAGCATTTGTCCTAGTTACTATGTACGATATTTATCTAAAAAGAGGTAAAAAAATTAAACTAAGAACACGCGCCAATCCCCAAAAATAATGCAGCAGGAAAAAAAGAACCAAAATGAAAACGTACACATTGCTACAACATAGTAACGCATTTTGAGGTACGTATCATCAAATATAGTTATTCATTTGAAGTAAACACTTTCCTCAGTATAGAACAGCTCGAAATATTTTTGGTACATTCTAAAAGTAATATGAATAAGAAAATTTATTTTTAAAAACAGTGGACGGTAATATTTAGTTATTTACTATTTCATCAATATTTCCTTTTAATCGATGGTCAATTGTCTAAAACTACCATCAAGGCCGAAAAGGTCTTCGTAGTTGGTCGGTTTTCCAGGACGTTTGGATTCGTCGGCTTTAATGTTTTCTTGCTCTTTAAACCAGGGGGTGTAGTCTCTCAGTTTTTGCATCCATTCGTCTGGAAAATGGAAAATAGACGTTTATCTAACGATATTTTTTGCATAAATGTACACACTCATTCTCCTGGAAAATTTAGAAAAAATAAAAGCTCATTTATAAACAGAATAAGAGTCACGATTTTAGACATTTTACAAAGGAATTTATAATGTAATATTTCAAATGTGGTTGAAAATAAAACAGATTAGATGTTATTTAGAGGGTACAGTAATGAGATGGAAATTCCCTAGCTCCTCTTTATCTTTCAAGAGATCTAACCGAGCTAGCTCTGATGGTAGTGTTAAAAAATAATGTGCATGGAAAGGAAAGGAAACATGAATTGATATCTGGGAAAGGAAACAGCTGGATCTGTTATATTATCAATTATTATTACCGTGGAAATCTTGGACTTTTCCAGCTGATCCACCGTACTCTTCTGGTAAGATATCCTTTGGTACAAACTTATACAGCGACTCCAAATCTGAATGCACGTGGATGCGGCTCCTTATTTTTTCTTTAAGGAAGGGCTTCACCCAGGTGATGATGGTGTCCACCAGGGGAGAGACGTTGACTACGTGGACTTCCTTCAGTTTAACTGGGTAGGCTTCCTGATACAATAACACAAAACATTATTACATAAATAACAAGCAAACTTGTTCAACGTGGAAGGAAATATACCAAGTTAGAAAAGTACTTGAGGTTTCAAGTACCAAATAGTATGCATATATCAAGAGTTATTGTAAAGTATCAATAATTACTTGTCAAAAATACTTCAGATAGATAGCAAATACTGTTTTTCAAATACTCAAGGAGTGTCTCAATTACTTAATAAATTTATTTGAAGGAGATACCGAAGAAAAAGACCCAAAGAGGGCACTACGGTGTGTTTCTCACCACTATTAATACTTAATAAATATTTCAAATAATCAGTCACTATCAAGTCCTCAATTAATAATTCAAGTAATCAATAAATACTCAAAAAATACTCCAAATAGGTACTTCAAGCATTTTAAAGTACTTGAAATACTCCATATTACTTGAAATACTCTACGATTTAAGTTAAAATTTGACTCATGTCAATGTCACAAATAACTGTCAAAAAGAGGTTTGATTTAGGTGCAAGTAACAAAACAATTGTTATTAATGTGAATAAGAGGAAGAGGAAATAATTAACAACATTTTTTAATAAATCCATGTACTTTAGCAAATTAATTCAAGTACGAAGTACCTTAAACCAAAAGGACTCATATCAGGTGGACCAGGTACATATCTGACGATATTATACTGTACTCCATACTCAGATGTTCAAAAATGTATTAAGAAAGACAATAAAGGAGCAGAATAATTTATCTTTATACCTACTTTTGAATAAAATATAGCCAGATATTATCTGAAAACCCTCGAACAAGAGACAACAAAGTGGCTTTCATCTGAATATCAGACAATAAATACCTTCTTGGGTTAATACTCCAAGTCAGAGACATGTGAGAAAGCTTGTAAATTTCTGGAATGAGCCCAAAGAGATGCTAGATCTTAGTAACCTCCAATTAAGAAGATATACAATTTATCTCAAAGGGCATTGGTGTCTGAAATATAATCTCAAGAAGACTGGCAAATTTGAAAACGATATATTTCTATTCTGGTCATCTGGAACAAGCTTTGTTAAACCTTAATGACCAGGACTAGGAACAGAAGGCTGAGGAGTAGCTACACAAAATTTGTATAGGTCACAGTGACAAAATGATTCAAACTGATCGTCATACTGATGTTTCAATTCCTTTAGTAGTGTCTGAGACAAGACGATGATGATTTTGATAAAGATGTAAATGTTGTACCTATATGTAAGGGAGAACAAGACCCCTAACTCCCAATTCATACAGCTTTTGAGATAGCTAGGGATTATACCCTTATATATTCTGAGATTCCTTGAATATATCCTTCAACGATGAAACAGTATATATACCTCTACTTCATGAAAGGGGTTGGAACCTTTGGTGTGAAGATAACACTGACGTAGTTTTCCACTTAACACCAAAACACTATACTGCACTCGGCGCGCGTTTCCCCAACCAAGATGGCATCATCTGGAGATGACTAAACTCAATCATCTAGTCGAGTGCAGTATAGTATTTTGGTGTTATGTAGAAAACTACGTCAGTTGTACCTATATCTATAACAAATCTCTGTACACAATAATTTCTTACCTGTACACAGACTAAGAATTTCTTTACTATAGCAGGGGTGATCTTAGCAAAATGATTGGTGGTGGCAACACTGGCATCTAAAATGTAAACGTCTCCAGCGACGCCAGTTTCCTCGGCGTCCAACCGAATATCGCCGATCATGAGCACCACTTTCATGATGTCGGCTATGTTTGGAGTTTCCACGTCTTTCACTTTGCCCCTTAGCACGATGACCCTCCTTCCTTCTGGGGTTAGACCTGGTAATGGAGGTACATTCCTAAAAAGGGCATTTGTATTAAATAGAAATATTAATATCAGGAAATTTACTGTGCCCCAACCAAAAGTTTTTCTCTCCAATGTGTATTAAGGTACGTGTCCATTTGAGAGCAACTAGTGCGAGTGACTCTCGATAGTTACTGTTAAGAGGGCATCCATTTGAGAGCAATTTGAGGAATTTTTACTGTCAGATAGATAACGAAACACTCGCCGAGTGCTTACTCTCAGAGATATCTGTCAGGAGGATATCCATTTGAGATTTCTGTTTCATCAATTTCCTTTCTTTGTGTGTAGCGTGAAAGAAAAAATTAGTGAGGTGCAGATAGATGATCAATCATGAATGTATAAAAACTTCGAGCAATTGTTGCACATACACTGTTAAAGAGAAAGCAACAAAGAAAGAAAAATGTTGGATCAAGCCATGGATTCAGAGAAGGTGTGAATTTGGAGCATGTTCTACACTAATAAGAGAACTTAAAATTAAAGATGGTCAACAATTTCGAAACTTTGTACGTATGAATGCAGTGCAAGTGCAATTTATAATAGACTTAGTTGGACCAGTAATTGTCAAAATTGATAAAAATTAAGGAGAGCTATTTCTGTTTATGAACGCGTTATGGTTACATTGCGTTTTCTGGTACCATGTTTTATAGAGTTATTAATGGAATGTGAAAATGGAAATATACAAATTTGCGAATAGCTGCCATTTTAAATAATTATGGCGAGAACTATCACAATACGAAACGTGTTCGTATTTCAGAAGTAACTGCCCGCTAGTAAAAATAATATGTATACACTTGAGAGCAAAATGCCGCGAGTAAGCTATTTGATAGTAAATTGAATACTCTCTGATAGTTACTCGCAGACGCGTATCCACTTACGAGAACAACTCTCGAGAGGTTCTCGCGCTAGTAACACTCTCAAATGGACACGTACCTTAAGAGTATTTAATTTTTTAAACAATTAAGTTTTTTCCCTATATTTGTTAAGCACGGCAAAAGTCAGATACGGATTTGTTCATACAGATATTGTAAGAAAATTATTTACCCTATTTCAATAATTTGCTGCAGTTCTGGCCTGCTGATGTCTCTATTAGCGAAAAATTCTGGCACTGCCGCTCTCATCGTAAAGTACATATCTAACTTCCTCTTGCACTTTTCCAAAGAAAATTTGCAGCCTCTCAAGAACGTCATCATGCGGTGTTCATCTGAAAGAAACGATATCGTGAATTGAAAGTTCTTTCAACTTCAAAAACATTCGGTAAATGTGTCTTATTGCAAAACAATAATATGATTCCCCTTACTCCATATAAATAGATGTAAACGGTTGCTTGGTTAGAATGAGATACATCATCTTCAAGAGCCAGTAAAAATAGTTACAGCGTGTATTGTTATATATTTTATTTGTTATTCATTTGTAAATATATCAGATAGATATTCAAATTTTGATTACAAAAATATCCTCAACTCCTCCACTCTGTATATAAAACTTTTTAATGAAAGATATGTGTCTATGATTTGCCCTTGGGTCTTCAAATAAAATAATTTCTTATGCATACGTGTTGCCAATAAATATATCAATTATTAATATATAAATAATATCAATAAAATTATTAATTATTTACCAGGGAAGCCATCAGACAATGTGCCGTGGAGTGGATGGTTTACGTAAGTTGGAATTAATAATAGATGAGTTTTAATTATGTATGATTAATACTGGTATCTTAAGAGTTTAACCTATTTCCATGCAAGTATTATACTTTCTGTAATGTCCCAAATGTCAACAGCCTTACGCAGATAGTTAAAAAATGCGTGAAACATTTATCGTTAATAAGTATCATTCTAGCATATACTTTTTCATTTCTCTACCCTTTGAAGAGTTGGTAATATTACACTGGAAGAATCCGGTAGTATCTCCTATACTTGATATAGAACATGCTTCACCACAAAGTATATATTCCATATTATGAAGTATCTACTTAACAAATGTAGTACATTCTTTGAATGTACTACATTTGTTAAGTAGATGGCTAACGAGATAAGATATGTTTAAAAGTTTTTGGGAAACGGTTTCAGTTTTATATGTACTCGTATTTATAACATCAACCCTCCTTAAAGATGTCTTTGGATGAAGGAAGTGTGATAGAAGAGTAACGAGTAACGAGAACGTAACGTTTTCCCTACTAAACCTAGATGAAAAATATAAAATATAAACATAAAACATTCTAAATTGATGGTACTTAATTGTTTACCTAAATATATGACGGTATAGGGTATCATCGTCGTAGTGTCTTCTTGCAGTATAAATTTTATTTCTACGTATTTGAGCCATTTTTAAAATAATCACTTTGTAGCACGCACGGTGAAGCTGCTATGATATCAACTTCGCTAATGACGGAGCACATACTTTAGTTGTTAAAATCGAAGTATCTACCAGTAAAAAGTAGATACTTTAAGTCGTAGTACGTGCTACTATAATGTTTAGGAGAATGCTATTTATTTTTAACATTTCCGGAAAAATAGAAGGAAGTACTTCGAAATGTATCTACTTCGATTTGAAGTAAATACTACGTAGAATATACTAATACTTGTAGTAGAAGCAGGTACTTCGTTTTTATTCATACCGCCCAATATGTTTCATATGTTATTTCAATTTGACATACATATTATGACATAATATGTAATATTATGACATATTTAACTTTTCTAACTGTTTACAAAGAACTGAACATCGAAAAAGAAAAATAGTTAATCTGAAATGCTTTACAATTTAATTAGATTAGCAAAGTTGGTTTTTGAAGAAAGTTGATAAAAAAATTTTCTGTCGAAAGATTCATATTTTTAAATTGGTGATCATATTTTTAAAAACGGTGACAAAGTACAATAATTTGGACCTGAAGATGCTGGGATTTAGCTACCGCAACGTCGACATTGTGTATTATTAAACACATCATAAAATACACCTGTTAGAAGTGATTTCATTTTGTTCGTAGGATTGCTTCACTCGCCGCGCTCTTTTCGCAAAATTCCGTTCTCATAAAACAAAATATAATTTGTGACGCTTGTATGAAATAGCTGTTAATTGAAAACTTACCCCACGTGTCAGGCAAATGAGGTTGTTTCAGAAGCCATTCTTTGATGTGCTGAAGGTCGCTGTCTCTGGTGTTTACGTCTTCGTTGAGTTCTTTGCGGATGCTGATCTGTAATTCGGGACTAGGTTGGACGAGAGTCATGTTGCTACTGAAAAAGAAACAAAATTTTAACATAAATATAAAATAGCTGCTATAGAAATTAAAATATGTTTTTTTTCGACAACGAATTTAATTGATGAATCTTCCGCAAAAAAAACTGCCAAATACCTTTTCACAAACAAAAAAATAAAAACGATAGAACTTCTAATAGTGTTTATTAGGGTACTAAGTATTGTATTCAAGATAATTTCTGACCTATATATTAGCAATTCGTAGATAACTATAAGTAGTTACTGTTTGAATTTTATATGCTTTCTCTTCAGTTAAATAATTATTGACGTTTACATTGTGCGGTATTGTCTTGTTCTGAGGAAACAAATATGTTATTAAAGAAGCAGTTCTATTATATAAATTATAGTATCAGATGTATGAGTCATCATCATTTATTATGAAATAATTATAATAATACAATTAGCCTAAGCATATTGCTATTCAAAAACAATTAGTTTCAGTCGCAGTAATGTATAAAATATTACAAAAATATACGTATTATTCGTTATATGTTCGCAAATTAAACATACAGTGTTCTGGAATAAATCTAAAAAAGTTAAGCTTTTAGAATAATGATATATACAGGGTGGTCCAATAGTGCGACAAAGGTCCATAATTCTTATGTCGTAATACACAAAAAAAACAATTTTAGGATGTCATAAAGTCTAAACATTTTAAAAATATGTATAGTCATATAGGGAGCTCTATAAACAGGGGTCATGTCAAACATGTTTTTTTAAATGGATGACACATTTCTTACTTCATATTTGAATTGGGATCATTTTTCCGAATTCGCCAATATAGGGTTTACTAGTATTATACAGAGTAAATCAGAAGATAGGAGCATTTTTGTATATGAATCGCAATGAATTGAGCGCGCTGTATCTTTTTTAAAGAAAATAAATACTAGATAATTTTTGGCTGCATTAGTTATGCCATATGGTCTAGTTTTACTTTCTGTAGAATTTCCTTGAAAATAACTTTACTTATATACAGGACGAATCAAACAAGGTCTTTCATGACTCTTTCTATTCTATGAAGCATTCTCTATACTTAATTGCAACAGCTTTTGAGATATTTGAGGTTAATAATTGGTTAATTAATTTTGTATTGCATTCTTCTGCACCAAGTATAATATTAAAACAATATTTTCTATTGAAGATCGCTCTCCGCCCCTGAGTCTACAAGTCTCGAGCTTTTACATTTTTCTTTACTTTTTTATCAAAATCGGTGAAGGCATTTCCGAGATGTAGTCTCTTAAAAATGAATGGAAAAAAATAGCTGTCGACTAATTTTGTGAGTAGTTTATTAGCAAAATTCGCGATTCATTTTAAAAAAATCAGTAAAAAAATACTAAAAATTATACAGGGTCCTGCACCAGAGCTCCCTTCTTTTGTAGCTCATGAACTGGTGCCTTTATAAATTTCGTTCAAATTTGACTGCAAACTATTCGTAGAGAGGCACATTTTGAAAATATTTTCAAATATACAGGATGCTCTAAAAACATGTACCATACTAAAGTTATATTTTTTTAAATGGAACACACTATATATTTTTGCATTTTTGGATTCTGCATGCAAATTTGGTGTCAGTTTGTGTTATATTCCCTATAGCAAAACTTAGCCGTTTCGAAGATATTCGACATTTTATAGTAAAAATTACAGTTTTGAGAACTATTTCAAAGTTACATATCTTATACAATTGAACAGCGTTTATTTTAATTTTTATGTGTCAGATAGTTTAGGCATTGGCCTTTCTGAAAATAGCTCACAGAAATGGCACACCCAGTATTTTATTCTACAGTTGAAAGTACCATTCAATTCTGAATTGAATGATATGGCATTGTCTTATACCTATCTCTTAAGGTGCTCAAGATATAATCAATTTTATAATAAAGTGCTCGAAAATTTAAGTTACCCCGTTTCTAAGTGATCTTCGAATAAAATAAAACAACTAGAAATATTTTGAATTTATTGTCAGTTGCTTTGACTATAATTATGGCTATGATTAAACACAAAATGTAAAAAATTATCAACAATCATCAAAAACATCAATATTAAATAATTATTCACAGTCTACAATCTTATAATAAATTTTCAAAAACTTTGACGGTTAAATTCTATTCGCTAAGAGACAGTTGTTTGGTTCAGACTCAAATAATATAGAAATCATGTCAGCTAGCTCTTTACTATACTTCATTATAAAAATAAATTGAAACAACTAAACTAAGTACTTAACTAACTATAACAACTAAACTAACAACAAAATTATTGAAATAAGTATAAATATTTGTAATTAACTTAAATTGTCGACACCAAGTTTGACAGCAAACAAATTAGACAAATTGTTTTGTTGTCTTTACCAGGTGACCCGATTTCTTAAAGCATAATTTGATATACAAAATTAGACTTCTTCTTATAGGGTTACGAAACAATTAAATCTGTAAACAATTATTTAACATCGATGTAATTTTTTACATTTTGTGCTTAATCATAGCCATAATAAGACTCAAAGCAACTGACAATAAATTTTAAATGTTTCTAGTTGTTTTATTTGATTCGAAGCCACTTAGAAACGGGGTAACTTAAATTTTCGAGCACTTTATTATAAAATTGATTATATCTTGAGCACCTTAAGAGATAGGTATAAGACAATGCCATATCATTCAATTCAGAATTGAATGGTACTTTCAACTGTAGAATAATATACTGGGTGTGCTATTTGAAAAAAATTAGTTTTGCACGTTTCAAAATTGACGTGTTGCTCAGTAAATATTAAACACTCTGTATGTATTACAGACTTCTATTAGCTATTTTCAGAAAGACCAATGCCTAAACTATCTGACATATAAAAATTAAAATAAACGCTGTTCAATTGTGTAAGATATGTAACTTTGAAATAGTTGTAACAAATGTAATTTTTTCTATAAAATGTCGAATACCTTCGAAACGGCTAAGTTTTGCTATAGGGAATATAACATAAACTGACACCAAATTTTCATGCAGAATCCAAAAATGCAAAAATATATAGTGTGTTCCATTTAAAAAACATAACTTTAGTATGGTACATGTTTTTAGAGCACCCTGTATATTTGAAAATATTTTCAAAATGTGCCTCTCTACGAATAGTTTGCAGTCAAATTTGAACGAAATTTATAAAGGTACCAGTTCATGAGCTACAAAAGAAGGGAGCTGTGTTGCAGGACCCTGTATAATATATCAAATAAACCATATCATGGTTTATTTGAACTGTGTTCTTGTGTAGTTCAGCTGGTATTTGCATTAGATAGTTATACTGACTAAACAGTTAGTCCACCACATGCTTCTAAAGAAAATGAAAGTTTAAAGCAGCACCTCCTAGATTGACTCCGTTTTAATTCCGTTGATTAACTAGGCAGCGCTGGTTTAAAATATAAAACCTCAAATATCTCAAAAACCCGGTGTAATTAGGTATAGGGATGCTTCATATAACAGAAAGGATCTTCAGATTTCTTGATGAAAATGATATAAAATATAAGGTGTTTCATTTATAAAAATTGAGAAAACTGTGGTTGCGAATTTTGATTCGCCCTGTATATGTAGGGAGTACATATACAGGAGTGTAAGTAAAGCTATTTTGAAGAAAGGTCTATAGAAACAAAAACTAGACCATCATAGCATAATTAATGGGCCCAGAAATTATCTAGTATTTATTTTCTTAAAAGAGATACAGGGTGGTCAATTCATTGTGATTCAGATACAAAAATGCTCATTTCTTCTGAACTACTCTGTATAATCCTAGGAAACCCTATTTAAAAAACATAAGTGTGATATGGCCCAGGTTTATAGAGCACCCTAAATGATGAAGTAATGGAACCTTGTCACACTATTGGGCCACCTCGTATACCTAATAAAAATACTGTAATATCTTCCTAAGATTTTTCATCGTGAAGCTACCATACTTAGAACATAATTGTACTGAGATATCAACTTTGGGGTCATGTATGGTGTCTTCTATTCTTTTTTTTTTTAATAACAACAATGAAAATGATTCCTGACGTTTTCCCGGCATATGCAACAAATACGGATCATAACTTTATTTGAAACACGAATGGAATTTACGAAAAACTCACATATATTGTTTTGTATATTGTTATATTGTTTTTAGATCCACAAAATTATTCACACGTAATAGTTTATTATAGATGCGTTTACCTTTTTTCACATTGTTTATTTGCATAATGTATAAATGCATTAATATATTAACAACAACCATTAATAATTCACTATTAAAATATAGTTTTTTAAATACTATTTAGCATAAAACAATTATTGATACTTATGTAATTCACATTAAATGAATTGTTAAAAATACTATATTACATATTACTCATTATGTTATGTTTGTTTAAACTCATTATTTGTAGTGTTGGTTTTTATATTTTGTAAGCATTTTTTATTAGTACCATTTATACAATACAAATTGTGTGTTGTCGATTAAATAAAAATATACGGCAGAAAAAATATCGTAACAAATATGCCTGCTTAAAAATAGAATTCAAAATGATTCATCTTTTAATATTAAACATTTGTATCGTTTGAATAATTTTCTATGGACTTAAGCATTTTTAGGACTCATTTTCATAAGTACTATATGCTCTGAACACTGGATTTATCCCTAGATACTCTTTGTATCAGAAAAATATAGCATAAAAACTAGTTCAGATGGTACATCATACTAAAGATTGTAATTTGAAATTAAATTTTAAGAAAAAAGTACACTTGCATGAAAAATTTTATATTTGCCAAGTAAGAAGACACACTACTTAATATGATTACTGTTAATAGACTCAATAAATAAATATTAAAACAGCGTGCCATCAAGGTCATTTCTATCACATTGCTAAAATAATTCTTCTGCCAGAATCAAGGTTGAGGTCAGCGACTTCTTCTATAAGTAATTTGTAAATGCATAAATGGAATAACGACCCATTGGTCAAACCTGTCAGTCAGTTCTATTATCTTATTCATATGGCTTGATTATAAAATTATGTATAAAAGTACTACCTGTATAGGTATAGATGCACCTATCTATACAGGGTGAGTCAGTTTATACTAGCAGGACTCTGGCATTCGATAGAACACCTGATTTTAAGTTAAGTTTGTCATATAAACATTATGTCGGGAATCGCTTCGTTTTTGAGATACAGGGTGTCAAAGTTTTGTTTTTTTTTTAGTATTTTCCACACAGCTCCTATAGTTTTAAAGATAATTTATTCAAATTTTTACCATAGATTACTTATGATGGTTCACAAGTTTTGACATATGTTAATAATTTAAAAACGTACAGGATGATATTTTTTCGGAGGTCAGGCCCCCTTTTTCCGTCCAGAACTTTTTTGTGGTACGCCACTGACTGCTTATTTGCCAAAATTTGGATTCCACGTTCAATTTAGAAAAATTTTCGTCTTTTACATTTTTATCGTAGCTGTAACAGTTGTCGAGTAATTTGAAGAAATCTGTGAAAGAATAAGTTATTAAAAAATATATTTTTATTAAAATTTTCAATAAAAACAATAATTATTGTCAAACGAAAGTTCATTAATATGAATTGTCAAAGGTTAGATACTTACAGTACAACTTTTGCCACTAATTATTTATTTTTTGTAGCATTTCAGAGACTTAATAACTAAGTAAAATAATTAAGAAATAATAAACCAAGGCAAATACAAATAACTTTACAAATAACCCGAAATAATTTTATTTTCAAATTAAAATTTTCAAAATTTTATACATTTTGTTGGATACATAATCGCCATCGCGTTTCAATAGACCTTCTTGCTGAAAGTAAGTGATGAACTCTTATGTCTTCGCAAGCATGCCTTATACGCCCTCTAAGATCGTCAACATCTTGAACAGGAGTGGCATACACTTTTTCTTTAAAAAAGCCCCACACAAAAAAATCCATTGATGTTATATGTGGGGAACTTGAGGGCCGTGCGATTGGACCTCCACATCCAATCCACCTCTCTGGATAATTGTCGTCTAACCAAGCTCTTACATTTTTTCCAAAATGAGCTGGGCAGCAATCCAACTGGAACCAAGCTTGCTGTCTTAAATTTAGAGGGACATCTTCCCACATATTAGGATGCTCGGTTTCTAAAAACTAAGAAGTTTTACGAATTGACCCTTTCTGGCAAAAAATATGGTCCAAATAAACGATTTTCAAAAATTCCTACCCATACGTTAATTTTGGAATTTTCTTGGCCTAATAGCACGTGGATTTTGCTCTACCCAAATATGTTGACTTTTGAAATTTACTATCCCACGTCGGGTGAAGCAAGATTCATCAGTCCATATAATACGTTGAATAAGAAAGTTCTATTATTTTCTAATGTGTTAAGGATCCAACGACAAAAATTCACTCTGTGTTGTTCGTCGCCAGGATGTAAACCGTGGTTTATTATTAATTCTAAATTATTTTACTTAGTTATTAAAATTCTTTGAAATGCTACAAAAAAATAAATAATTAGTGGCAAAAGTTGTACTGTAAGTATGTAACCTTTGACAATTTAGATTAATGAACTTTCGTTTGACAATAATTGTTTTTAGTGAAAGTTTTGATGAAAATATTTTTTTTTAATAAAATATTCTTTCATAGACTTTTTCAAATTACTCGATAACTGTTACAGCTACGATAAAAATGCAACAGAGGAAAAAGTTTCTAAATTGAACATGGAATCCAAATTTTGGAAAATCAGCAGTCAGTGGCACCCCACAAAAAAGTTCTGGACGATAAAAGGGGGCCTGACCCCCGAAAAAATATCACCCTGTACGTTTTCAAATCGTTTACATATGTCAAAATTTGTGGACCATCATAGGTAATCTACCGTAAAAATTTGAATAAATTATATTAAAAACTATAGGAGCTGTGTGGAAAACACTAAAAAAAATCCAAAACTTTGACACCCTGTATCTCAAAAACGAAGCGATTTCCGACATATGTTTATATGACAAATTTCACTTAAAATAAGGTGCTCTATCAAATGCCAGAGTCCTGCTAGTATAAACTGACTCACCCTGTATAATGATTGCCGTATATACTGTATAACTCAAAAATTTATTGGTTGTAAGTTGAATACTGCATCAGATATAAGGCATATATAAAACAGTCAACATTTAGAATATATGCATTTGTTGTTTTTGTTGGAAGGCGGCGCGGTTACCCGCAGCACTCAGGTCTTTCGACCCATTGTGCCTACCGCTAGTTGGGAGCTATTGGAAGAGACCCGTGCTATGCGCATAGGCCAACACCAGTTCTAGTGGAAGCTCTCTAATGTCCTGGGGCAGAAGAAATTATGCACCCAGATGTTTGTGTCTCTTGACCATGAGGCAGGCACAGCGACAGAGGATGTGAATGGAGTCCTTGTCATCGTGTCCTCAAAATCTGCACCTTCTAGTGTCACTAAGGCCAATAGAATTAAGGTGCTTGTTGAGATGTCCGTGACCTGTCATCAATCCTGTGACAATTCTTATGCTGTTACTAATTAGTATTTATCAGCAATAGGAGTTTTGTCTATCCTCTATCATACCAGATGATTACTACATTATAGTAGTGCCTTCCGTAACTACAATATTAATAGCTCTGTAATTTGCTACCCCAAAACTAGACAGAAACTAACAAGAGCCTTTGTTAACTTGTTTCTGTGATTTCACAATTTGGGTCGACGTTTCTGTATCAAAATTTTCCTCGTTCGAATGAACTCGGATAGATAAGCGAGGAACGTCTCAAATCTTCCACTTCAACATTCCTTTCCCTTAAACTTCCAATTATATATTTCATCAACGATTGTAATTGGAACAGGATAGCTATAGTCTATGAAAACTTTACGAGAACGTTTATTTTAAGACAACAAATTTAAATTCAGAAGCTTTGTGTACATTCCTTGATCTTGAAAACCACAATTAAACATTGTAAAGGAACATTGTGTCGCAATTTCTTTTAAACTCGTTTATATTAAATTATGCACTCATTAAGTTATAAAAATGTTGTTTATTACTACTGGCCAAGTAAAAAAAGGTCGCCATTTGGTTCTCTAAATATCATTAAACTAAACAAAGTCAATTATTTGACATTGTACGTCAGGATATTATTGCATATTCAATAATAAATTACTGTGTGACCTTAGACATCTTGATACTTCGATCTATAATATTTTCTATTAATTATATATGTATTTAATATTGATTATATTTTCGTCTATTATGGTAAGAAGAATTTGTCGATAAAATTGTTCTCGCTAGAACAATTTGTATATAATTAGGTAAATATATAAAGGTGACACTATTTTAATATAATTTGTTAAAACTACGTCACGGTTAGGAGGAGGTTTGTCTTCCAAGAAGGTTTTAATTTAAAAGGCCACGTAAGTAATATGAGTTCTTATTGGTTGGTAATGTAACAGTAGTTGATCTCAAATCAACAAAATGCCTTTAGAATGGGTTTCTAATAAAAAAGATTGGATGACAACAGAAATTATGACTTCGTGGCTAAAAAAATTGACGAAGAAATGAGGAAACAAAATAGAAAGGTCATATTATTTCTGCATAATGTCACGTCCCATCCTAGAGTGACACCAGATAACATGAACTTGTTTTTCTGCCTTCAAACACCACTTCCTACTGGCAGCCATTGGATTAAGGGATATTCATAACTTTAAGATGGCTTATAGAAAATTTCTAATCAAAAGGCTTCTAACATAAAGTTCATTTGAAGATACAGGAAAAAATCATTAATTTAACCTGCGTTTTAGTTTGGATATCAATAGCCTTGAAAAACGTTTCATCAGCTACAATTTCAAAATGTTTTGCAAAAGCAGGATTTTTGAAAAATGTCCAGCAAGACGAAGATTTGGATAAGGAAGATGAAATTCCACTGGTCCAGCAAGAATTACATGATGTGAGCCTAGAAAGTTATGCATGTATTGATAGCAATGTTGTGGCAGAACATCTTAATTTTCTAATCTATGAATTAGTTGATAACAAAGATTGCGATTTAAATAATGAAAGTAGTGATGTGGAAGAATCTGGAACGTCAAATATTAAAGATATAAGTGACGTGTGCGAAAAACTAAGAGATGTGCAAAATTTCCTATTTTGTAATGATAAAAGTGAACTTTTTGACCTTCTCTCAATAACGGTCATTTTCACAATAAATTTTGGTAGCCGCTATTTAAAAGTTTTACTGCAGATAGATAAATTATAATTACTAGTACTGTGAGACTAATAAGTATTTAGTTTGTTCTTACAAACCAAAATAGTGATGAAGTCATTAAGTCCTGCAGAAAAATGTGGCCCAATATACAGGGTGCCCATTATCTATCGTCTTACATGGCTAACTTTGTTAATAGTGGAGATAGAGAATTGGTTAAATTAGCAAAATTGGGCAGAATTACAAGAGGAATTCAGTGCCCCCTTCAGATTTAATTTTAGTTTTCAACTTTTCGAGATATTTTGAAAAAACTGAAAATCGCCAAAATTTTTAAATTCGAATATCTCGAAAACTATAAAAGATACAAATAAAATAAAAATAGTGTGTGATAGTGTTTTTTACGTAGAATTCAGCGGTCATATTGAAAATTTCACCGCCTTCTTCGTTTTTCAGGAAAAAAATAAAGTTATGTTTTTTTAAATGGCAACCAGAGTTGTCTATGGTATCAATAAAAAGCTTATTTTTTTCTGATTTCAAAAATATAATATTTAATAAATCGTATTTTTCTTCGTTTGTGTACATTTCACAATAACTATTTTAACATGAACGTTTAATTTTGACGTTTATAATGTGACTTTAGTGTGATCTGACATTTATATTTTATTGTTGTTTACTGATCTACGTTTGTTTTTCATAGCTTACTATGTTAATAAATTATTTGTTCATTACAGTAAACAAAAGAAAAGAGAAAGGTATATTAAGTATTATATTTTCGAAATCAGAAAAAAATAAGCTATTTATTGATACCATAGCCAACTATGGTTGCCATTTAAAAAAACATAACTTTTTTTCTCAAAAACTAAGATGCCCGTGAAATTTTCAATATCACCGCTGAATTCCACGTAAAAAACACTAGTACATAGTATTTTTATATTATTTGTATCTTTTATAGTTTTCGAGATATTCGAGTTTAAAAATTTTGGCGATTTTCAGTTTTTTCAAAATATCTCGAAAAGTTGAAAAAATTCAAATTAAATCTGCAGGAGACACTGAATTCCTCTTGTAATTCTGCCCAATTTTGCTAATATAAACAATTCTCTATCTCCACTATCAACAAAGTTAACCATGTAAGGGGATAGATAATGGGCACCTTGTAGAGCCAATAAAAGTGTATGCAATTTAACCTTCTAAGTAATAGTAGTCCATGACCTTTGTCTGTCACGGAGCCACCCTTCTTAATTCAATCAGTTCCACCTCCCGAGCAAATCGATTAGCCGAAGTATAGATGCAAAAAATCAATAAAAGTCATATTTCCACGGTATTTAATAATGCGGCTTGTTATGTTTACCTTTTCCTATTTTTTCTGTTAAAATTAATAATAGCCAGAAGAGTGGAACCGTGTTTTGCGAGCAACTGGACACAATTAAGGCAAAAGTAATTGGCAAAATCTGAAAAGTTAACGACAATTACCTCATTTTTACGCGCTACCGCGGATATATGAATTTTGAAAGCAGGAAGTAGTGCACGTAGTTGGTTAAATTATTTATTTCTTTGCCGGGTGAATATTAAATATAAAAGTTGAATTTTTTAGTCGTAATATCGCGTGCTTCGAAGGTACTTATCGAGAATTAAAAACACTTACATATTACGTTCTAATTTAAAAAATATTTAGTTCCTGTACTTGATCTTCCATTTTGAACAGCTGCATATTCTGCATGTCAATGTTTTTAAGTTTTGACAATTGAAGATATATTACAAGTATTCGAATTTTGGTGATACCAGCATACATATACAGGGTGCTTCAAATTCGATGCAATACATGGGGATCTCGGTAACGGTAAGAGATACGAAGTCGGTTAAATGGAGGCAAAGTTGCGTATTCAGGGAGGGCAACATAATGGTGAAAAGAGATCAAGGCTAACTTGATTAGTTTTAGAAATATTTTGAAAAAACCGAAAATTTCGATTTTCGTTTTTGTTTTTTTGCGGGCCTATTTGATGAAGTATTCAAAAATAAAGAGCACTTTTCTATAGCAACTTTTTGCCCTTTATCGAACGGTGTTAGCAAATTTTCCGCAAAACGTTTCGTTTCCCGGAAACCAACATCAACTTAATTTTTTTAAATATGTACCTGGAATTTTTTTTCAATTTTTTGGAAGCATTTTTGAAACTTGATAGAATGCCACCATAAAAGGAACCAGATTTAAACGTTTTGTCTAAGAAAAATTCATCATTAACAATTTCCCGTGATCCTCTTAGATTTAGTTTTATCTAGGCAAACGTTTCTATGACAAACACATTTCAATGTTCTGTCAAGCACTATCGGTACTTAAAAATGGCTTTCAGCAATCTAGAATTTGTAATTTTATTTAAATTTCCTCATAATTCAGGAATTGTGCGCAACTACTTAAATGAAACATTTCCAAACAGATGGATTGGAAATCATGGTGCTGTAGAATGGCCAGCAAGAGCTCCTGATTTATCCCCATTAGATTATTTCTTATGGGGACGAACTAAAAATGTTTTATATAAGAATCAATATAATAACAATGAGGATTTGAGAAATGCCACTATTCGTGTTCTGAATGCAATACCTGCAAGGGAAATCTAAAGATCTATTCAAAATTTAAAAAGACGAATACGGATCTGCATGAATAATGACGGAGGATTATTTCAACATCTGCTTTAGGGTTTTTATAGTTTTAACATATTTTGTTGTTTTATTCATTGTTTATTCAATTACATCAAAGTTTATATTTGTTAATTCGTTGTTTTATTATTAGCTTTTGTTTATTTATCGTAAATAAAAATTAAAACTTCATTAAATTAATTCTAAATATTATTCAATATCTAGATTTAACAAAAGTTGAAACAAAAATACTAATCATGGATTTTTCTTAGACAAAACGTTTAAATCTAGTTCCTTTTATGGTGGCATTCTGTCAAGTTACAAAAATGATTCCAAAAAATTGAAAAAAAAATCCAGGTCCGTATTTAAAAAAATTAAGTTGATGTTGATTTCCGGGAAACGAAACATTTTTCGGAAAATTCGCTAACACCATTCGATAAAGGGCAAAAAGTTGCCATAGAAAAGTGCTCTTTATTTTTGAATACCTCATCAAATAGGCCCGCAAAAAAACAAAAACGAAAATCGAAATTTTCGATTTTTTCAAAATATTTCAAAAACTAATCAAGTTAGCCTTGATCTCTTTTCACCATTATGTCACCCCCCTGAATACGCAACTTTGCCTCCATTTAACCGACTTCGTATCTCTCACCGTTACCGAGATCCCCATGTATTGCATCGAATTTGAAGCACCCTGTATATAAAAAGTACAGACACTTGCCTATTTTGCGAAAGTCTGTCTCAGTAGGCGAGCATTTCGAAATGTTTGAGCATGGCGTCCCTTCCCAAAACTCAAGCATGAGGTCGCCACCAGTGTGAAGACTATGATTGGCTTTGAATTTGTCATTTCTTATTTGATTGGTCAGTTCGACTTTTATGAACAACCGTCATCTATCGGTGAAAATAAGAAGGGACGCTAGACTCATTGAAGGTCATCGGCGGCACATTTTTAACATCAAAACCCATCTGATATCTGTGCATACTTGATATATATGTACGCTGGTGACACGGTAATTTTGTAGGCGGCAAAATTAAACTTCAATTACGCAATTTGTTGATTACAAGTAATCATAAGAATTGGCGAAACATATTAGGCAATTTCTATGTGTTCAAGTAACACTGGAAACACTATGCCAAAATCAAACATATTTTCACTGAGATAGATATAGAGATAGTTTTCTCTATAATTTGGTATAAGAAATATTCAGAAATATTCCAAAAATTAATTTGGCAGCTGAAAAGCCACTTATGCAGCAATATCGTTGGATTAAGAAAAAAACATTTTTTCGTGTAGAATGAAGTGGCGTGCTTACTTTTTCTGAAAAGAAGGGTCAATTTTCCAGATATGGCGTGATCTTGTAATTTTTTAAACGAACACCCTGTATACTTTCTGCTAGGTCAATTACGACCGCTTTAAGCTTTTCAAAAATATATAATACTTAGGTATTTCTAATTTAACACATATTTTTAATAACAACATCGAAGATAATGTTTAAATGTGTGACATTAATAGGTACTCGAGGTGTGAAAAAGGTCAAATTCGACGTAAAACATAAGAGGAAGTATTTCTAAGAAGGTCTCACTAAGTCATTAAAACTATTAAACAACTTTTGTGGTTCTTCCTACAATTCTTAAAATTAAGTGTTGATTGAAGTTTTTATGCGTAAGTATACTTAGTGTAAATCCCATAAAAATGTCACACGTACAATTCCCAATAATAACACATAGTTGCTGTTTACTCTCATATTTACGAGCAATAGCACACCTTTGAACAAAATATGATAAATTTTCCATTAAAAAAACATTAATATACAATATATGTATACATTGTCTATAAAAAGTGATTAATAACGAATAATGGCATTGAGACTTATATTTGTTAAAAAATATTTAAATTGACAATATTTTCGCATCCGCCTGCGACATTTTTGGCAAGTGTAGCATGAATCACAAGTTTATGTAATGAAACAAGTCCCAAATGAAAGGTTTTTTAAAATAATGGCCATTATAATTTTTAATTTTAAAAATAAAAGGAACTTAATTACAAACTCAACCAATCTAATAGAATATATCTTAAGGGCACCGTACCAAAATAAAACCAAATTGCTTATTCTACACGAAAAGTAATTGAAATGTGAATTATTATAATAAAAAGTTAATAATAATAATAATAATAATAAAGGCTGACCTTTGCCTTTTTAAGCTTAGCAGGGCTTAAGTCGGAGACCTAGGAACTCATAATGGCCAGGATGGTGTATTTAACATCTTCGTCTATCGAAGCCGTGTCATGGGCACAGATTATTATACAGATGGGACAGTGAGACAGAGAAATTAAATTTAAAGAGAGATGTCAAGCACTTCCCATTTAAATGTCCACTGAAGACTAATGCGCGTATAATACCACAGAGTACCCATTATACTATATGATAAATACTACATTCTGGAAGACTCAGATTTAAACCTAACATTTCGGGGTGTCGCATCATAATTATTCAAGTGGTGTTGTATTTTGATTTATTTGGTATTTGTCAGTGTTGTTTAGTGCTTTATATTTCTAATTTGAAATTTAAATAATGGAAAGTGGAAGTGTATCAAAGTTACCGTCTTTATATAATGTAGTTATTTTTTATCTAAGAAGGTAATATTATAAGTTTTGGCATAATAACCACAAAAATAATAATAATTTGACGAACTTACCTATCAATTGTTGTTTTTATTAGAGTAATTGTTGGTTATTTTGTGTATACTGGTTTTTATGGTTCTTAATAATTACACCAGTGTTTAAGTTGTCTAATTTTATTTCTCTTTGGGTTATCTATTCGATTTTTATAAAAGAATAGGTTCACCGACAAAGGCAAACACTGGTGATGCCGATGTTATCATAACTTTTTTAGGAACAAACTTTTTTTCGCAAAAATAGGTAGGTACAAATGCATTCGAGGGAATCTTAAATCCAGTGGTGTAGTCAGACTTTTTATAAAAAAATTGCTAACAAAATGTTGCTATTTTTCACTTAAAAAAAAATCGTAGTAGGCCTTGAAAATCAAAATTTTCATCAACATAGACCTTTCGGAGATCTATCTTTAGAAAAAAAATCTGGTTCAAATCGGTCCATAAACAAATTTTTTACGCGAGTGTTTCCATTCTTAATGGGTCACACTGTATATACTCTTTTTTGTGTTTAATAATCCTAGTTATATGTTTTAACCAGTATGTTATTTAATATATACCTATGTCGATAAAAGTAGAAAAGTTTTTATCACTGTTCTAGAAGTTATGAAATATCATGGTTCAATGTTTTCATGTTTCTAAGGGCCAATTTTTCAATGCTTGGTTAACGTGATTTAACCTAGAGTTAATTAACTACAAGTTTAGAATGTGAATAGTTATTCATAAAATGTTCGAAGTAAATTACATTTTCAACTTATAGCTAGCTTAACTATACTGGTTAAACCGTGTTAACTAAGCATTGAAAAACCGTCCCTTAAGAAAAAAAAATAACTAAGAGATTAATTATTAATGAAGTTGATTAAACATTTAAAACTGTATTGAATCATGACTTCATAACTTCATTAATAATTTACCTCTTAGTTTTTTTTTCTTAATTCCTAATTAAAAAAGATAGCAACAGTTAAATAAGGCAATAAA
This sequence comes from Pogonocherus hispidulus, assembly GCA_963924545.1. Classification (NCBI taxonomy): domain Eukaryota; kingdom Metazoa; phylum Arthropoda; class Insecta; order Coleoptera; family Cerambycidae; genus Pogonocherus; species Pogonocherus hispidulus. The sequence goes on along the minus strand of OZ004697.1, from coordinate 47,442,298 downwards.
TAATATTGAAATATACTATAGAAATAAAATATTCTACACATTTCCACTGCATTTTTAATTTGAACGAATATTGTATGTAAAAGCTCTGTAATTGTTACTTAATAAGTTAATTTTAAATGTGTTTATAAATAAAAAATATTAAAACCGGTTTACGACACAATTTATGTTTCATTATCTTATGTAGGTACTGTATAATGAGCCACAACTTAATTAAAAAATATATAAAATAAATGTTAGGTAAAATGCAACAGCGCTTCTCAAGAAAAAATTGTAAGTTAGGCAACGTTGTACACTTCCCGTTTAAAGGGACGAGGTCATAGCTATGAACTGTCAAACATCAAAGACATTCCGCCGGCTGTCCCCTCTGTATATACTCCTCTGTGTCATGGGTATGGAGGTCCCTGATGTCAACTGCAGGGCCTGCCATAGGGCGCCGGAGACAATTATTATGCATCTGCTCTCCGCTTGTCCGGCATATGCAGTCACAGCCTATACCCATAGACACAATGCGGCTTTACGAGTGCTCTACTACTTTCTACGGCACTCGTACGAGATAGACGAAACACCAGTGCTGCCATACGTTCCGGGGGATATTGAGTCCGTTGTGGGGAATGAGAAGTGCCGAATTTATTGGAACTACTCATTTCCCACGCTCAGGTAGATTCGGGCCAATAAGCCTGATGTAGTCCTCCTCGACTACCAGCTCAAGACAATATTTGCCATCTTGTCTTGAAAGAGGAGGAAAAACGGACGAAATATCGAGACCTCTTCGAACTCCACAGACTCCATCCAGAACTTACTGTGAAGCTTGTGGTGCTGATAATAGGAGCCCTCGGTGGAGCAAGAGATCCACTGCTTTGAGAACTGAAGATCATACCGGCATGCCGAAATTCGGCAGATCTTCTAGCCGGAAGAATGCAGAAGGCGGTCATTCTGGGCTCATTACATCGACTTAGAGCACACGATTCCCAGACTCAGAAGCTACTAACCCCACGGACGTGGGGAATAGCTACCACCAGCGACCGATAAAATATACTTTTAAACAAAATTATATTTATCTATAATTATATATTATAGATAAATATAATAATGTTATAAAAACTATATTTTCTAACTAACTTTTTATAATCATACTCTAGATCATCTAATCATACTAGTGAATAAATATCAAATATTAATTATCCAAAGTTCACATATATTTTATCGTTGAAAACCTCACAAAGTCTCACCCTTGTTTATATAATAAAATAACATTTTAGGGAAATTTAATTATTCCAAATATCTACTCCAACTTTAGACTTTTCCATTATTAATATTACTTTTACATTAAATTAAATGTTCACGATATTTGTGTAGATACCGAAAAAACAGTCTGAAATGAAACTCAGTTTTTTTTCATTTCAATTTGCTGTAGATCCTTACATACTGAGTAATTTATTACATAATAAAATTTCATTTAAATGTTATTCAGTAATTGGAAATAAAATTCTTCGCAAGTAAAATTTGGGTAAGTCTTAATTAAAAGAACAAAAAAACACCCAAATAGCATTAAAAAATCACACCCAGTACATTGAATATCGTATAATATTAATTTACAAATGATTTTCAAGTTTTTCATTTAATGTAATACCAAATAATATAATTTTAACAGTCAAAATGAATAAACAAACCATATAACTGATTCAACTAGACGTTTATTCCAGTATTCAAATTTACCACTTGATCAAATAAACCAAATATTAGGTATAATTAACAAACCTTTCTGTCAGTGTAGAAGCAACTTAATACTACTCTAACATCGAAAAATTTATGAAATATTTCATAAATTTAAGGGTCCATTCACTGTAGATTTGACAGACATGAATTCGGGGTCCGATTGAGAGGTTGGGTAGCCGATGGGTAAAGATTTACATGTTCTCACTGACGAATTATTTAGATTTCGGAGGTGTACGTAAAGCCGAATTAAAAAGGCACATGGAAATAAAGTTAGCCCCCATTGCAAGGGTACCGGATTTGTCTTATAATTGCAACAAAATTTCTTTTTAGTGTTATAAATTATATATCACCGGAAAGATTAAAAGATAAACTAGATCCCTATAGTAGCAAATTTTTGTTTAATACTTACATGTATTTTAGAGAAAATAATTTTTGAAAATACGCTATTTTAGTACAAGATTGTTTGCCTGGAATTTTAAAAATAAAAATAAATACAAAAAATTACTACTATAGGGATTTAGATTAAAGTCTTATCTTTCAATATTTTTTTACTAAAAGTCGCTATCTTTTACAGTTTTTTATAATTAGACACGAGACGAACGCCGATTTTGGGCTTATTTCGGACCAGTGAATGGACTCTTAAATAAGTTAGATAAAAATCGATATATTTTTTTACTCTGGCGTACAGTAAAATGTTTTAGAGGCGTCCTTCTATAGACAGACATTCTACCGTAGACCTACGGTGATTTTTTACTCTTGTACAACCTCTAGAAGAAACTCATTGGGAAAGTAGGAAACCAGAATACACCAATTATTACATTTCAAGTGCGATTATAAATGTAACATAACTAACTGTTACTTCTCTTACTGCCATTCCACTATGACTCACTGTAGCAGTACAGCAATTAGTTGTGCCACTTAAAAAACCACAATTCGTGACGAGAGCATCTGGCTATGGAAAAGAATTACTTTCTCAAATAAATTAAAAAGTTTTTACCGATATAATTGTATTATATATTATTCTACTAGGTACTGGCTGTTTAGATCCTGCTGGCAAAAAGACAATTCCTTGCAAAAACTCAAAGCCAAATCGATTTCTGTTGTGGATCTTGGAATTCTAAGTTTTTAGTGTAGTGGATGATAGGTTTCTTGCATTTTGTTATTATCTCGTACAGTAATCTCGTCCAGGTCATTAACCTTACCCCGTGTTCATCTATAATAAGAATCAACTAAAAAACAGCGCATCAGAAGTCACAATCTTTGATGCGGAACGTCGGTCAAACCCGAAATAAATGAACGAAATTCTGGACGAGAAACTATACACAGTTTTAGTCAAGTACATAGACAAACTCCACAAACTGATTTTTTAACTAATTTTAAGTATTAAGTTATTAAATTTGTAAAGCAAATGTAATGATGACTGATAGGCATTAAACAATATAGCTTGGGGATATAGCTGCAAGTAATGGATGTTCTGTAAGTTTAATTGATAAAATAATTAGGAAACGTAAATTTAAAGAGACACTTCGAAATTCCTCGACTTTTCAAAATGAAAAAGAAAATCCAAAATTCGTATCTATTCTACACGATCCTCATTTCACCCGTGGTTTTGATAATATTTCTTCATCGAGAAATAAACTAAAATAACTTTTAGGCAATCCAAAAGACAAGATAGAAACTAAGGAAAAGTCGAGATTTACGAAATTAGCTGTAAAGATTGTCAAAAGTATGTTGGACAAACGAGAGGGTCAATTCAAACTAGGTTCAAGGAACATATGGCTCATTTCAAATATGGTAGAACAGATAAGTCTAGTGTCGCCCAACATACGTCAGTGTTATTAAGCAATAGTTTAATTAACCTCTCAGGTATTCAATCCCAACCTGTGTAACATTATGAAATGAATTTATTTGAAGAAGATGCCGAAAACAACTACTCCACGGCTAATGTGCCCCTACTGGCATTGCATTACTGCGCATCCTTCATAGAGACCAACAACCACCAGACACTGACCGGTTTCGCACTTATTCTGTGCTCATCAGAGTGCCATAGGTAGCGGACTCGATGAACGATGCTGCGACATGATTGCCTAAAGGACATCTGGTACTCCCCTTTTTTAGTCTTTGCTACTATCTGTCTGATAATTATTGTCTGAGTGGTGTCAGATAATATTTTAAATGTCCATTATATTTTATAAATTTTTTAATGTTTTTTCGGATTTGGTTCGTCACTGCGCATTGAAATCTTTCATCAATTCCTCTTATCTCTTGCGTTATATTCGCCTCGAGCTCATTGAAAGTTCGAGTCTTGTTCATGGCTGCTAAATTGCATACAATAACAAACACTAGGTACAGCTGTAAGGAGAGCTTCCCTATCCATTCTTCTATCAGACAGTGGCGAACCCTATAGGGTGGTTTAAAGTGGATGGCCTATTAGACGTATCTCGAGAATGAATATATGCATTTTTCTGCAATTTTGACCATGGCATAACCTTTAAAGTCCTATAAAAGCAACAGATTTTCAAGGGTGTGGTTATAACACTTCTGGTTATACCGGAAGTCGACATCAACTTGCTTATTTTAAATGGAACACCCTATATGTTCTAAACACGTTTCATGTAGGATGTCCTATATTTATCTTCAACTGTTTTTGAAATATTGCTGTTAGAAAAAAAAGAAATAATTTCAAATACCCTATCCGAAATTAGAATACCTTTTTTTAACTGGCGACTTCGCCATTTTATAGTTTTTATTTTTTATTTTCCATATCTAGGTACTTAAATTTTCTTACTCAATTCAAAAATTTTGTGAAGATATATTACAATAAATGAGGTCATACCAAAAATTTGTTAAATTATGTTTAATTACGTATTATATGGCTGATTTAGAAAACGTATCCGAAATTAGGCTACTATCCTCTACCTTAATCTAGCAAAATATGGAGAAATTGTCGTTTTTCTTAAGATATACGACCTACGACCTACTACCTACGATAACTACGACCTCCTGTGGTCTTTTTAGAGAGCTGAGAGTAATTTCCATCGATTTTTCAAAATTGATTTTGTTACCGAAATTCGTCTATAAGCTGTATACGTGGTTATAAATATATGAAATTGAAAAAGTTGTTGGCTATTAAAATAGAATTTATTACTTCAATAAAAAACAAAAAAAGGAAGACTTTCAGCCAATGCAAAAGACTTGGACACATGGAAAAATTTCCTACGTTTCGTCCGAGTTTTTCAAGGTTACCTAATAGCCTAATATCAATTTCCTATTATTGGTTGTTTTTAATTTGTTTTTCATCTTTTTGTAGTTTGAAGAATTCTCTGCTTAACTCTTCAAACTACACTTATATCGCATTCTTAAACAATAAAAAAGATGAAAAACAAAATAAAGCCAACCTATACAATAAAATTAAAATATGATATTAGCTATTAATACAGGATTGATATTAGCTATTAGGTAACCTTGAAAAGTTCGAAATCTCGGATGAAACGTAGGATATTTGTCCATGTATCTGTCTGAAAGTCCTCTTTTTTGTTTTTATTGAAGAAATGGTTATAAATGGTTACGTAATCCCATGAAGCAATCACTGGATTAGTGGATTATAAAAAATTGTATACCGGAAACAAGCATAAAACATATTACAAGTAGGCGAGTTCAGCAAAACACTAGCGCAGTAACAAATATTTTTCCGGTGAAGACACATCATAATAAAACATATTATCTTCATTCTGTTCCACAGTGGTCGGATGTAGATTGTTATTGCCTGAGCTCTTTGACCTAGCAGACATGGCATTGCACGAAACCCACTATCCTTGAGACTTCGTCTCCCTTGGATATGTACAGAATTTACAACGTCGGTATTTCCAATTTCATACAGAAAAAAAAAGGGAAAACGTAATGGACAAAAAATACGTTCGCAGTGTCTGTATAATTGGCCTCTCACACCAAAATTACACGGCAAACTTGATTTGTTTTACATATAACATACGTACTGGATATTTTCATAAATCTGGTAAAACTTTTTTTTTTTTTCAAAACATATAATTTGTTAATAATAGCAATAATAATAATAATAATAACAATAATAATAATATCCCTACCCCTCATTCTATTCACAAGGATTAGCCCGAAAGTCAGAGATTTGTGTGGGAGAGGGGGCGGCACATTATTATTATTATTTCCCGGCCCGCATTTGAGCCTCAGGAACGACTTACGTTGGTAGGCCCTAATCACCATTCAGTGCTGGAATGAGGGAAACCTCATTAGTTAGGGGGACAGTTGAACATCAACTGATTTTAATCTCTCACATTAACACCAAGTTGACATTCTTCCTTATCATTCATTCAACCCATCCTTGTGAACAAGCCTTGATCTACCAGTAGACAATTTAATTAAAAATTGTTTGGTGGAATGGGAATTCGAATCGACGACCTCTGGGTTGAGCGATCGAGACCCTAAACCCTGAGCCACCGGCTCGCCTATATACAGGCAATTACAAATTCGCTTCTCACTACAGGGATCTCGCAAACGGTAAGAGATACGAACTAGATTAAATGGGGGCAAAGTTGTGTAATCAGGGGACCAACATTATGCCTCTAAAAAATCAAGGCTAACATAATTAGTTTTCAAAATATTTGAAAAAAACTGAAATTTTGGATACCAGTTTTTGTTCCATTTCAGCCTTGTTTGAGGTGATATTAAAAAAAGAAGAAACACTTTCTCATGGCAACTTTTTGCCCTCTATCGAGTGGCATAATCAATTTTTATATGTAACGTTTCGTCTTTCCAGAACCATCATCAACTTTATTTTTTTAAATACGGTCCTGGAAATTTTATTACATTTTTTGCAAGCCTTCATGACCCCCAATGCTTTACTGCCTCAGCCCGAACCAGATTCAGACGTTTTATGTCGAAAAATTCATCTTCAATGTATTCGTTAAAAATTTATCTGAATTTTTTATTTAGATATCTATGTTTATTGAATTATCGTACACTTTAAGTGTCGTTAGACTTTGTGAAATCCACTTGGTTATTTAAACTATTATCATTAGATCAAAAAAATTAGATCAGAATTTGTTTGAATTTTGAGCACTCGAGAAACTTAGAAATAAATATGGGTGGTTTAAAATATAATTTAAATAACCAGGTGGATTTCACAGACTAACGACACTTAAAGTGTACGATAATTCAATAAACATAGAAATCTAAATAAAAAATTTAGATAAATTTTTAACGAATACATATTGAAGATGAATTTTTCGAGACAAAATGTCTGAATCTGGTTCGAGCTAAGGCAGTATAGCATTTAGGGCCATGAAGGCTTACAAAAAATGTAATAAAATTACCAGACCCGTATTTAAAAAAATGAAGTTGATGATGGTCCTTTAAAGACGAAACGTTACATATAAAAATTTATTGTGCCATTCGATAAAGGGCAAAAAGTTGTCATGAGAAACTGTTCTTCTTTTTTCAATATCACCTCAAACAAGGCTGAAATGGAACAAAAATGGATATAAAAAATTTCGGTTTTTTACAAATATTTGGAAAACTGATCATGTTAGCCTTGATTTAGGCATAATGTTGGTCCCCTGATTACGCAACATTGCCCCCATCGCCCAAGCTAGTTCGTATCTCTTACCGTTCCCGAGATGCCTGTAGCGAGAAGGGAATTTGTAACAGCCTGTATAATAATATATAAAATATATTGTAGAACAATGAAAACACGCTTCTATGTATTTTACCACTATATATTTTTGTTTTTACAAAAATTTTGTGACTGCAGTTTCGACTTACAAAGTCATTTTCAAACAGTGATTCAAAATAGAATGAATTACAACCGGCAAAATGTCTATATATATAACTACTATCAGGTAAGAAAAGAGACAGTATTTTAAGGCATATTTTACAATTTTTGGGAACTTAACTATGAATATAATAAAACAATTTATATGGTATTTTTACAGGGTTTAACAGATGTAAATAAGGGTGAGTAAATCAGATCTAACTGGTCGTTTAACAAATTGAAATTATTATTACTATGGTATTTGTGAATTTCTAGGGATTCTAGTATATCTAATTTACGGCCTTTAGTGGAGCAGTGTAGGATTTCTATGGTGTTTAATTCGGGAAACTTATGATTATTTTCTATACAGTGACTAGCAAAAGACTATAGAAGTGACTATAGAAAATAATCATAAGTTTCCCGAATTAAACACCATAGAAATCCTACACTGCTCCACTAAAGGCCGTAAATTAGATATACTAGAATCCCTAGAAATTCACAAATACCATAGTAATAATAATTTCAATTTGTTAAACGACCAGTTAGATCTGATTTACTCACCCTTATTTACATCTGTTAAACCCTGTAAAAATACTATATAAATTGTTTTATTATATTCATAGTTAAGTTCCCAAAAATTGTAAAATATGCCTTAAAATACTGTCTCTTTTCTTACCTGATAGTAGTTATATATATAGACATTTTGCCGGTTGTAATTCATTCTATTTTGAATCACTGTTTGAAAATGACTTTGTAAGTCGAAACTGCAGTCACAAAATTTTTGTAAAAACAAAAATATATAGTGGTAAAATACATACAAGCGTGTTTTCATTGTTCTACAAGATGTTAAATTACCACATAGTAACGGCTTCCTCAATTAATTTTTTTATAAAATATATAATAAATTATCTCTTCTATACGTTTTCGATATATTTAATATTAAAAAATATTCATCTATTTTCCTACATTATACTAATAAAATAAATGCATTAGCAGGATAATTGTCAGATGCCCAATTGTGTTTCTCACAGCATATCTATCTATCTGAATCTTCCAAAGACGCCTTTTGACAATCCGTATTAACAAGGTTTTTTTTTTGTAAAATCAAAGATCAATGAGTTAAAAGCTAGTTCAAAATATACCTGCACACCCTGTACATGCTGCACAAAATGCGCTTTTATGAAACTGCTTCAGAGTTCAATCGAGAGAAAAAAAGCCATAATTTGGCACCAGCAAAATCAACAATACGTTTATAGTTGCCTCATATGCAACGTGACGAAACTCGAGAAAATAATTCGTGATTTTCGTAATTCGGAAATTCCTTATCATTACCGATCCCGGATTATTATTATAATAAATAACGATTACAATTGAGCAAACTGACGAAAACTCGGCCGCAATCCACTTAGAACTATCCAAGTAGGTCAACGAAAGTCTTCTGTTTCTAAATTAATAACGTTATATAAGAAAGTGTACAAATCGTAAACACACACGCTCTTGGAGGTGTTACGCAATATATAGGGTGATTGATTAAAACCGTTCATTAAAAGTATTGGGAGTTCCGTTCATAATTTGTTTTTGGATAAACACGCAGTGGGCCATGGCCTATTTAATGAAAATATGCGGTCATCATAAAGTAAGGAGAATACTTTAGTCTTATATAATTTTAAGAAATCAAGCTAGTAGCAACAAGTAAATGAAATCTAAGAATAATTGAATTTTACTGTATCTATGGAAAACAAAAGAGTTGTCGTGTCAACTGCTGATACAAGTGTCACACGTAATCATTGCGATTTATTGAATTGTTCTCAAAATAAAACTCACGTAAACGTAAATTGAAACGATTTAAACTTTATTAACATGGATCTACAAACAAGAATTGGATTAGTACAATGTTATTACGAATGCGGCAGAAATTACACTGCTGGATTACGAGGATTTGGTACGAAAATGGGTTTGAGCGAAGGGCCCTGTCGAATAAAAGCGTACCGTAATTTGATTGGCAAATTTCAAAGATCAGGGTCTGTAACTGATCAGGAAGACCAAGGATTAGTGATGTTCAAATTGCAGAAGGAAATTGAAACCGAATGGTTATACCCAGTGGCGGCTGGTGAAATTTGGGAATGGGGGGCACAGGGGAAAAAATGCGGCGCCGGCGAAAATTTTACATTTTTCAAGGTCAAACACCTTCAAATTAAAAATTAGAAATTTGTAGAGCAAAAATATTTGCTTGAAGAAATAGGTTTCGTTAGGCAAATATCCCCTTTTTTGATGCGATTCACAGAAATATGGAAAAATTAGTTTCCATATTTCACTTCACACGTTCACTTTCGACTGTAGTCATACGAATTGTGCACAATATAGTTAATAGTTCAACCGATTTAGAAAACATCGTAAGTAAATTATTTTTATTTGACATTTATTTGTAATAAAGCAACCGCACCACTATGTTGTATGAAATCATCTCTAGAATACATTATATACAGCTCAGTTTTTAATTTTGTAATGTTGATCTTTGGAAATAAGGCACACACTGTTTTAATATGTTCCAGAGGAAAAACTATTGTATAGTTGTTAAATTTCTCCTTTTCAAACAAATTGGCTATAGTTAAAAAATCAGTAAATTGAAATCTCTCACGTACGTTCATTAATATGATGTCAAATATTTCTTTGCACTGCATTACCTTTGAGTCTCCTACAGTAACTTTTCTCTTTTTTCTTAAATTATCCAAAGAATGTTCATCGGAATGTTCTGTTAAAATGTCAACATTATTTATTAATTCTTCTGTATTATTTCTTAGACATTGAATAGCAGCTGTAAACGAGTCTCAATTATTTCTGACAGTATTATCATCTAGATAATACTGTTAGAATCTAACTGCCTCCCCCGTAACTGATTGAAAAGTATCTGTACTCTGTACCGTCTGGTCGACGGGGCAGCGCCCATTCAATGACGTTACAGAACGCATTAGAAAAGACGCGCTGGAAAAATAGAAGCTGTGTATCCTTATCTTGCGCATGCAAATAGAAAAGAAAAAAGAACAGGCACACAGCGGCCGTGCCCAGCCCAGTTCACAGACGGTGAAGCGGTTTAGACGCTAGACGGATATGTATGCACCAAATGATTCAATATTCATGATGAAAAATTAATAAAAAAATCCACCAAATTATAATAATTATAAAAGTTTATAAAATATCACAACATTCACAAGTCTTATGTGCTTACGCATAGGGCACGTGCCCTTGTGCCCATTATGACTAGCCGCCACTGGTTATACCGTATTTTATGGACAGATGAGGCCCATTTCTCTCTAAATGTTGGAGTCAATACTCAAAACTGTCGAATATGGTCAACAGATAATCCACATGAAATCGTTCAGGAAGATCTTCATGACAAAAAAGTCACCGTTTGGTGCGGTTTCACATCTAATTCCATCATTGGACCATATTTTTTTGAAGAGATACAGAATGGAGAGGCCGTATCTGTAACTGTTACTGATGAACAATACTTGCATATGTTACGAGATCATGCCATTCCACGTATACAAAACGAACACCAAGGAATTTAAAATATGATTTTTATGCAGGATGGAACACCCCCGCATATTGACCAACCTGTTAAAGAATTTTTAACTGATATTTTTCAAAATCGTCTTACAAGTAGACATTTTGTAAATTCATGGCCTCCAAGATTACCTGATCTTAACCCAGCGGATTACTGGCTGTGGGGTTATTTAAAAAAATTGGTATTTAGAACACGAACAACAATGCTGGAAGAATTAAAAGACCCTATTACGGAGCAAATTCAACAGGAAATGCTGAATAATGCTGTGTACAATTTGGAGGAATGATTGGTGATTCTACAGCAGTAAAGTGGACGACATATTGAACGTTTGCGTTAACCACTGTTGGACATAAGAAACCCCATTGTTTAAGCAATCGAATTTCGAGGCTAAGTTCGTTATTTTAAATGAAATTGTGTACTTTCTATTGTATTGTATATTTAAATTCTAAAAATTATTTTGGGGGGACTTTATTAAAGGGCTTTATTTTAGGGGAAATTTAATAATTTTTGACATAATTTATTTTACTTTGAATCATTTTGACCATTTTCAAAATGGAAAAGAACAATATAATTTAGTTTTAGCGAAAATTGACACCATCAAAACTCGATTTTTTTTAATACAGTGCCACGTATTTCTTCGCAGAATTCAATTCCACCTCGACCTGAAATAGCATTCCCTATGCCTATCTTCTCTTTCTATTATATATTCTAGTATTTCGTAGCTGGAGTTATAGTATATGTAAATGAATAGAAGAAAACCTTGAAATTATAAATATGCATACATTTCTACGTTTTATTCACTAAATTACCTACTTAATTTTTAAATATAAAGTTTGAATTAAATATAAATGTAAATGTACATATTATATACATATGTATGTTATAATATCTCCAGATAATTTTTATTAACACTTTGGTTGACATTGTCTGCTAAATCGACCAATAAAATTCTAAGCTGCTTTCCGCCTACAAATTTACTGAGTATGACAGGCACTTGAAGATAATTTATTCAATTATCGTCTATTTTAAAAATAAATGGTCTTTTATGTCAGTAGGTGAGAATGGAGTCCTCGCCAAAAATCGATAGTGTTGCGAAACGAACAATTGCAAAACTGTACGCAAAATTGTCCACAGAATTAAACTGGAATATCAAGAAATAAATAAACGGTTCCTCAGTGGGCTACGGAATGAAAAATCAGGTTATTCCGGCATAGATATACAGGGTGATCTTAACCTACACGCATAAACTTGGGAAATTATAGCTGACGATAAATAATGACTAATAATGAAAAAAAATGTAGTAAAACAGTTTTAGTTTTAGTACAGTGTTCTAGTGACCTAAATTATGGAGAGTGACTCATTCACAGCAAATGGAGTCGTGAAGCAGCAAGGGATAGGGCAGAATTTAAAAAAATATTAAAAAAAATAACGGCAGTATTTCTTTAAATAGGTTAAATTACTTTATGAATAATTCCCGCACTTGCAAAAACAATGTATTAAAAGACCTCTCAGTTAATCGTCAAATTTAAGTTGCTTACAAAAACACGTGTTCTATGCCGCTTTTACAAAAACTGGGATGTTGTTTGACATATAAGTGCGCATGCTCCAATTTTCGACCTTGCTGTGTCGATATTAGCCAACCACGTTGCTTATTTATTAGAATAAACCACCTCATGACACCCCATGACATTGCACCTTATATAAAGTCCATGAAATTATAGTCAAGTTCACTGTCCGTAGGGAACAGCACATTTAACTTCTCACAGCACATTAAGGGCCGGTCTTTCCATCTCCTTATAAACATCATTTTAAATTGATCTCCTTGTAACTACAAAATGGGTCTCTTCACTGTGTTTTAAATTAAATCCTGCCTTTAAAGTTCTCTATCTGCACTTTAACTTATCGGCCACTTTTACTGGCCTATAAGTTGTTACAAAGAGATGTCTAACCTCAGAAATTTTACAATTTGAGTGTTAGTAAACAATTTGATTAATAAAACGTCAAAAAATATATTTTTATAATGGAAAACATTATTGATTTTGAAGAAGAAATATTATTAGATCATGAAATTATAAACATGGTAAATATTGCAAATCGCGAACGAAAAATATATACTATAAGGGCTCATATAGACAATTTAAACATCTGGGATGATGAAGAATAACAGTGTTAAATATTCTAGAAGAAATCGAGCAACATTTACGCCATCACTAACAGGTTAATAATAAAACAGAAATGATATCTACGTATTTGTTAGATTTTATGACATGTTTTATTGAATCAAATTTTGAACGCAGGACTGAACTGCTAGCATTTGTACTAGTACGGGCCTTAAATTCTTGGGCAATTTGATTCCAAGTTTTTTACTGTATCATCCTGGGAAGACATTTTTACACTTTTGAATATTAGATTGAAACTAGAGATCTCAGAAACGATTAGAACTTAAAAAAAAATTATAGTTGGTTATAGCCATAGTATGTTATAGCTAGGTAATGTTGTTCTGATTGACATATTTTGTTGATTATGGTTGACGCATTTCATCTGTCTGACTTTATTATATAGACTTTCTTATTTAATCAGTATTGCCAATATCATTAAAGTCTTTTTACAAAAGAGCAGTTAAATTGTGTTGAAAAGACGCAATCTTTTAACTGCCAGAAAAATTCAGCTAGTAACTTTAAGTTTCTCTTAGTTAAAAGCAACTATATAAAGAGGTGGAAAGACCCGAATATATTTTATCGGGAAAAGATGATTTCATACGGTGAATAGCTGTAGCACTCTGATACTACTTATGAGTCACTTTCTATAATTTTGGGCAAACACTATAGATTAGAATTTACTAATAGCCTGATCTAAATTATATTACCTGACTTGTAACTATTTTTAATACCTTGAAATTGTCAACAGATAAGAAAATACCGTCAATTATAATACAATTATAATTATATATACAATTGTCAGAATTTGTTGACGTATTTATTACTTTTTAAAAAGCACATTACGAGTTTCAGCGTTGTACATTAACCAGTATAATTAATTAATCAATTTGTACATTGATATGCATCGTGCTGTATTCGATGTAGTTTTACATTAGAGAAATATGTACAATTATTATAAATTCATTAAACATCCATTTTCATGACACGTATTCTATATTAGAGGTCAGTCACTGGTGGAAAAACCTATATATTTTATGGTAAATATTGGTGGAATTCTTAAGTAACGTTTTAAAGTATCTTTACAATTTCTCGTAATTGTAAAGATCAAAAATGTTCGACATCTGGTAAGTACTGACCTCAAAACGAAGTCCTCGATACTTTACATGATATAACTTTTTAAAAGACTTAAAAATGCCAAAGAGATATTTGTCAATATCTTTTTGTATTGACATTGAGTGCACGAAATCACTTGACCAATTTACTGCATGCATAAATGAGCTCACTGAATCATTGGTTTCAAAATCTTTTGTAAAAATATAACCGTACAGCTGTTGACTATTTTTACTTATTCTTGTTCTTTACTTTACTTAATTCCCAACTCATTTATGATATAAGCCGATAGTAATGAGTGATGGTGTGCAGAATATTGGTGGGAAGTTATCCTTGTTGATGAAGAGGTAATCCAAGTATATTTTCAAATATTTTGCCACAAGATTTTCAACCATGGTTTTGACATAAAGTGTACATTTTTCAAGAGGAGATGATGGACATGGTTTATATTTAGAACTTTCTTCATAATTTCATTATATTATGTATGAATTTTCTTCTAAAACTTTACCTTTACTAAACAGTTTACAATAAGTATCCGGAAATCGTTTAATATTACATGTTCCACTTGAAGCTTGAAGAAATGTTGGAAAGGAAGAAATACTGCATTGTCTAAAAACACTGAAACACAAACTGTCCCAACAGCTGATACACCGGGTATGCCCGTTATTATAAACCTGTTTACAATTAATTTAACAACAGTTGACCCAGACAGTGGACAGTGGTTTTACGCAACAGTAATTTCTTAGGTTAAAAATTAACTAAAAGAAAAATTTCGGCCGTGAACAGGGACAAATTTATAAAACCTTTTACTTGCTTTCACGAAATAAGACTGTGAAATAATTGTACATTATTTCTACACAACTTAGCGACCCAACAATTGTCTACTTTAAGGGTCCATTCTTTGTAGATTTGACAGGCATGAATGTTGGGTCGGATTGAGAGGATGGGTGGCCGATGGGTGGAGACTTATATATTCCAACTATCGAATTATTAATATTTCGGAAGTGCACGTAAAGCCGATGTAAAAAGGCACATGGAAATAAAGTTAACCCTTATTGCAACGGTACCGGATTTGTCTTATAATTGCAAAAAAAGTTCTTTTTAGTGTTATAAATTATATATCACCGGAAAGATCAAAAGATAAACTAGATCCCTATACTAGCAAATTTTTGTTTAATACATGTTTTTTAGAGAAAATAATTTTTGAAAATACGCTATTTTAGTACAAGATTGTTTGCCTGGAATTTTACAAATAAAAAGAAATACCAAAAATTACTACTATAGGGACTTAGATTAAAGTCTTATCTTTCAATACTTTTTTACTAAAAGTCGCTATCTTTTATAGTTTTTTTATAATTAGACACGAGACGAACGCCAATTTAGGGCTTATTTCGACCTAGTGAATGGACTCTTAATATCTGCTTCTACAATATAATTCCTTGGGTATACCGACTATACTGACCACTAAGACAGTATCAAATATCAAAAGGTTTGATAGCACTAAAATTTGCAAATGGTAAAATTGGCAAATTGACAATATTCAGAAGATTTAAAAGAATTGAACGTAATTAAGAGAACTATAGGTGGCTTCTTTTTCCCGAATGTTGTAAAACTCTCAACGAATTAATTTCCTCCTTTTGTTTTTTAGATAATACATAACATGATAAAAACAAAAGGAGGAAATTAATTCGTCGAGAATTTTACAATATTCGGGAAAAGGAAGCCACCTATAGTTATATTAATCACATCCCATGTTATAGTGAAAAAATAGCTCGCAGATTAGAACGAAATGGGTGTAAAACGATTAGTATCAACAAACGTAATATGGGGAGGATTTTGATAAACAACAAAGAAAGAGTTAATAAATTAAAACAATCGGGAGTATACCAAATTAACTGCGTGGATTGTAATGCTGTATATATGGGTCAAATCGGTAAAGGTATTGAAACTAGAGTAAAAAAACATAAAAAAATCCATACTAAACAACGTAAAAACTTCAGGATTATTGACACATTGTACAGAAAACAATCATTTTATAGATCTGAAAAATGTAAAGGTACTGCATCGGGAAAGGAAAGGAAAATGCTTAGATTTGTTATGGCAATTAGAAATTAAAAAGTCTTTAATTAGAAATCCTTGTACTACGAATGATCAGATAGATTTTACACTTTCGCCCATCTGAGAAAAGGTACTAAAAACTCGGGTTTTACCAGATGGGAAGGATCAATCGGGATGTAGGTAAATAGATAAATAACTAAAATGCGCTTGGAAATAATATTTAGTATCAGACATTTACTCTATTGAGAAAGGCCTAACAAGCGGAAATACTAGTATATGGAGTGTTTTCTATATATTTCTTGAAACATGTAAATGAGAACTTGTTTTTTTTTCAAAACAATTATAAAGATACTAAGGTTCTAGCTTTTTTGGCACTCCAGACCACTTCTGAGATTTGACGTTTCCAAAATGTCCCCATTTTCATTATTAGAAAAGCACAAGGTGCAGGTATTTACGTAACCAATTAGAAAATGTTTCATCTGGTCCCAAGTGAGATGCAAGTTGCACAAAATTGGATTTCCTAACATACCTGCCACATTGTTTTCTATTTTAATGTAAAAAGATCTTTCAAAATCAGGATACATCATATGATGAACCGGGAAAAGTGCATCGACTTCTGTTTCGCTTTCTACTATTAATAAAAATAAATACATAAAAAACGAAGCTATAAAATGCGAAAATTTAGTTATGTTTCACCTTGTGAAATGTTAGTTCGTTTTATCGATTAGGTACGACATATTTAGTTATTTTTGAAAATATGGATAAGATAAACGGCATAATTCCGACATAAACGAAGTAGTTGCTGTATGGAAAAGTTTGAGTTTTTATGTTATAAGTGTGTTGTACGAATGATTTGAAAACAAATGATTAATTTTCTTTAAAAAAAGACAAGGTTCACAGTACCTACTTAACTTAGTTTATCAAAGAAGTTTGTTTATTTATAATCCAATTAGTTGAATCAGTTGCAATTTTCAATTTTAATTGAATTTCCCAATTGATCGCAACATATACCTAGATAGAAACGAGCCACAGTAAAAAAACCAATAAAGGATGAATCCTTTAAGGGTCCATTCTCTGTAGATTTGACAGGCATGAATGTTGGGTCGGATTGAGAGGATGGGTGGCCGATGGGTGGAGGCTTATATATTCCAACTATCGAATTATTAAGATTTCGGAGGTGCACGTAAAGCCGAAGTAAAAAGGCACATGGAAATAAAGTTAGCCCTCATTGCAAGGGTACCGGATTTGTCTTATAATTGCAACAAAATTTCTTTTTAATGTTATAAATTATATATCACCGGAAAGATCAAAAGATAAACTAGGTCCCTATAGTAGCAAATTTTTGTTTAATACATGTATTTTAGAGAAAATAATTTTTGAAAATACGCTATTTTAGTACAAGATTGTTTGCCTGGAATTTTAAAAATAAAAAGAAATACCAAAAATTACTACTATAGGGACTTAGATTAAAGACTTTCAATACTTTTTTACTAAAAGTCGCTATCTTTTATAGTTTTTTTATAATTAGACACGAGCCGAACGCCGATTTAAGGCTTATTTCGAACTAGTGAATGGACTCTTAAGTTTACTATAGTAGTTTCTGAGGCGGCAACACATTTTTTAATAAAAAAATTGTTGAAAATGATTGTTGAAATAGATTTCAAACAGGTCTATTACTGTACCACGTGTCTGTTGACATCAAAGGTAATTGCAAAATCTAAATAAACTAGCTATTACGACAAGTAATATTTAATTTTACCATCACAGCGATCTTGACATAAAAATATTTTATTAGTAGTTTGTTGAAGCTGATATTGAAATACATATAAAATTGCGACTTAATAAAAAATTTGACAGGCAAAAATATAAAGGATTTTAATAGTTAGGTATGCTTAATTTATTACAAAGAACTATTATCTACACAAATCTTTACACTGATAATCTCTGTTACAATCTTTAAAACTTTCAATTTCTTTAAGTCTCTACGTATAGCAACAACTACAAAAAAAGTAAGGTTATATTCGTGTTGCCCGCGATTTTATTACGAAATCCAATTAAAATTGCCAAACAGAAATCATCCTGGAAGTCCGCATTGGCTGTGAATGTTGACCTAAGCGTGTACTCACCCAGATTATTCCAAAAATAAGTCAAAACGGTCACAAAGAACTAACTTCTAAGCACAGAACTACTTCAGTTTGTTAAATTCGGTTGTTCGATCAAAGAACGCTCAACAAAACCTGTGGTGAAAGCCGAGGATCGCGAGTCTTATACTGAAGCGATGTTCAGGTGTCCAAGTCCGTGTAGGCCAATAAGACGGCAGAAGGGTTTGACTTAACCAATGGCGTCGTTGCAGCTCAGTCATATGTTTTGGCTTTCTCCGAGTTGAAATAATTTTAAACGCTTGGGCGGTTTTTGCGTTTTTAATATTTTTTTCATTAATAATGGATGTAAGTTTTGGAAATGAGGATCATCTAATTATTATTAGAGAAAGATGTTACAGTTTAGTTGCTGTAATAGAATTTATTAGTTTAAAGTCATACATTTGCGAATATAAATCAAAATGTAGGAAAATATTGAAATTGGAACAGATCATGAGACACCCAGTCTATTATGATATTTAATAAGTATATTTTATATTATTGTGATTTCAGAAATATACAGGGTTATTCAGAACTCATCTCTAAAACTTTGAGGATGTGTGCATCCTTAAATAAGAAATCGATATCACCAAAAAAATTTTAATAAAAGTATTAGGATTTCCCGTAAACAATGTTTAAAGTTATACCATTATAAAGGACTACGTAGTTGGGCAACTGTACTTCAACACATCTGATACTTTTCTACCACATTCCTAATAATATGATAAAAAAAAGTAAACACGCTTTTTTCTGGAACGCCTGGTTAAAACCGACCGAATAATGTTGGAGTGGGGATAATATCTGTATTGTCTATGAGTTGTCAGTCTGTGTGTCGCTCTCGCGGGTGTTTTATTTATCTTAGGAGTGTTAAACTGTGAAATTTTCAAAATGGCTCATGTGTACAGTAATGCTGAGTTAATGGACTGTTACCAGTGGATTATCAATTAAAAGTTAGGTTTTGTGAGTGATTGTTGCAGCAAAATGCTGAAAATCCCCAATTTACTTAATAATTTGCGTTTACAAGATCAGCAACCAGGAGGAACATTCGGTTTAGTGCGGCAAAATTGGATAAGGCGTGCCCAAAATTGTGTACAAGTCGAGGAATATTATTTCGAAAAGCTTTTGTAACAATGTATGTGCAAATTTTTTATACCTAAATTTCACGTTTCTAATACCTAGTAATCAAGTAGCGCAATTCTTCAAAATTAGTGTAACAAAATTTTATTCATTTTAAAGACACGTCACTTTGGTCAGATCTATCTATCTTTAAGTTTATTTTAAAGTAAAAACGGTGCAAATCTTTTTTGCGCCGGGTGTCGGTATACTCTCAGATCTTCCGAAGTTTTTTTGTGCTAGCCAGTTTGCATTGTCAGTCCCAAGGTCACTCCATTACAGTGGACCAGTATCCAGCGGGGTGCAATGAAAAATCTTTAAATAGTTTTAAGACCCCGTCAAAAATTTTTTTTTGCTCTACCACATTTATAATAATAATAATAATAGTCTTTATTAGAAAATGTGTATAAAAACAAATACATTTACATTTCCTAAAGGCGGAGTCTAGCCTTAGCTAATCTACTCAACCTCTTATACCACGTTATATACTCGTACAAAAAATACTTACAATACACATACACACATATACAGCATACATACACATATATACACATATATAGTATATAGTACATATATATATACCCACATATTTAACATAGTTAAAAAATACTTATTTTATATATTCTAGAACAGATAAAATGTTTATGATAACTTTAAAATATGTAGTGACTAAAATGAAAGTCAGCAAGAACACAATCACTCACAATGTTTGTTGAAGTAAAATTAATTGCGCCTTAACCATCCTACGAAACCTGCTCAAGCCAAACAATTTTACATCGGCTCTTATGTTGTTGTATACTTTAACAGAGTTATATGAAAATGACGCCCTAAACTTGGTTGAACGATGTGCCGGTACACATAAACTATTTACATATCTTAGATTTCTCCCGTGAGCGTTATGTCTATAAGATAGTTTTTCTCGCAGATAAGTTGGAGAAGAAGTTGTTAAAATGCGATGCACAAAGATAGATAGATTATATTTAAATGTATTGTCCATTCGTAACCACTGCAGACTATTAATTTTATTTGAAACCCGATCATATTTGCGTATGCGATACACATATCTACAACAGCTGTTTTGGATTTTTTGAAGGCGATTTTTTGTATAGCTATCTAAGGCGCTGTAGTAAACAATATTTCCATAGTTACTTATAGACATCACCAACGATTCGCACAATTTTTTTCGTAACTTGAAATTGATTATATTTATGTTATTATATAAAAATTTTAAAGCTATATACGATTTTTTTACGAGCAGACTTACATGATCTTTGAATCTCAGATGTTCGTCAAAAATTATACCTAGACTTTTCAATTTACTCACAGCTGGTAACATAGTATCACTTAGGAGTAACTTTAAATTGGTTTTGACAAATTCTCTAAACTTCTTATTGCAAAAACAGATCACTGCACATTTATCGGTATTAAGTTTTAAGTTGTGATTTTTTGAGTAATTCTCGATAGATTTAAGGTCTTCATTTAAGTTTCTGGCTGCTATTTGAACATTTTTTGTATCAAACGAATAAAACAGTTGCGTATCATCTGCGTAACAATGAGTATTTGCGAATTTTATATTCTCAAAAATATCCGCTGTGTAGATTAAGAACAGTATGGGTCCGAGCACCGAACCTTGAAAAACTCCCGACGTTATTTCAGATATTTGAGAATGATTGTCATCTAAATTTACAAATTGTTGTCTATTACTCAAATACGATTGAAAAAAATTTATACTTTCTTTTTTAAACCCAAAAAAGCTCAACTTGGCGCACAAAAGAGAGTGATCAACGGTATCGAAAGCTTTAGAGTAATCTAAAAGAATTAAGGCTGATGCTAATCCTTTATCCAAAGATCTTAATATTTCATCCATAATGTTGGCAAGGACACTTATTGTGCTATGGCCCTTTCTGAAGCCGGACTGCAATTGGGAGACAATATTATTGTCTATTACATATTTATAAATTTGTTCCTGAAGGAACTTTTCTAAAATTTTTGATAGAGTAGTAATCAGACTTACTGGCCGCAAGTCACTGAAGTTTTGCGGAGTGTTGACTTTAGGTAGCGGCGTAATAATGGTAGTTTTCCATAAGTAAGGAAAGTATTGAGACTCTATACAGCAGTTTATAATATGAGTAATATATTTACTTACAACAGGAGAACATAGTTGTAGCATATAAGCATTTATATTGTCACTTCCGTAGGCATTAGATTTAAGATTATGAACTATTTTGTTTACCTCTGCTACCGTGGCTAGCTGAATATTGAAATGAAGGTTAGGTTTATATTTATGAGATAAATAATGTGCAACTGCCTCTCGACAATTATTAGTTGTACTATAAACTGAAGTAAAATAATTATTTATTTGGTTTACATCTTTCAAATTTAAAGGAATCTCAGACGATCGATTTTGTTTGATATTCAGTTTCCTTAGAGCCTTCCACATGTGTTTACTATTACATCGGTTTAGGTTGTACGTTAAATATGTTGCCTTCTCCCGTCTTATTGCTTGCACTGTATAATTTCGCATTTGTTTATAGTAAGTCCATGTTGCAATGGTTCTATGTTTCTTATATCGACTTAATGCCTTATCTTTCTCATGTTTCATTTGTTTAATGACATCAGTGAACCAGGGGGCATATGGCTTGGTCACTCGTATTGTAGTGAAAGGAGCGTGTTTGTCAAATAGTGACAGTATGTTATTGGTAAGAAACTCAATCTTACTATCGATGTTAGTTAAATATAAAATGTTGTCCCAACGAATGTTATTAAGATCTATGAAAAAATTATCATAATTAAAGGATTTATAACTCCTATACCTAATAATTTGGGGTTCAAGTTTTGGCACAACGATATGTAAGTCACATAATACTACCCTATGGTCAGATATTAAATCCGCATTTATGGTACCTGAGGATGATATGAAATCCGTGTTGTTGACACAGATCACATCAATAAGAGTTTGAGAATTCTGGGTTATTCTCGTAGGTTCTGTTATCAACTGAGTGAAATCATACGATAAAATACATTCCGCGAAAGGATTTGGATGGAATTGATCAATGTTTATGTCTCCTATTACCATTATGTTATCATACTGAGGTACAACAAAAGATAAAAAATTGTCTAAAAATTCTATGAACGTATCGACACATCTCCCGGGAATTCTATAGACTATACACAGAAGCAAAATTAATTTCCCAATCCTAAATTCGACACACACAACCTCAACTCCATCCAAATTGCCAAAATCATTGAAAATTCGCTCGTAATAACCTATTGTGCTTTTTATGAAAACTCCTATTCCACCTCCTCTGCCCTGTCTATCACTGCGCAAAAAGGAAAAGCCAGGAATATTTAATATACGTGTAGGTATATTATCGTTCAGCCAAGATTCAGTAACACACATGATATCAATATTGTTATGTAAAATCAAGTCTGTAAAATGGTCAAAGCTCGGAAACAGAGATCGTGTATTCAAGTGGGCAACCTTTAAATTACTATCACTACGTTTGTTGGCCATAATTAATTTTACTTTTTAGTTGATCTAGTTTATATTTATATGTTGCACACAGATAACTGTTTGCGGAATGATTAACTGAAACATCGCATTTAAACCGCTTATTAAAATTTACACAATTTACACAACAGGTAACCTCAGAGTTACAGTCAGTTATATCATGCGCTCCAGAGCATTTACGACATATAGTATGGGGGCTTCTGCAGTCTTTTTTTAAGTGTCCAAACTGGCAACATTTAAAACATCGGGGTAGATTTAGGTGTTCCCTCACGTTGTGCTTTTCCCACCCTATATATAGATATCCTCTTGCTAATATGGTCTTGAAAATTTTTGGTGCTACTTCTAGAATTACACTGTACACTGATTTATGTTTTAATTTGACAATAAACTTTATATCTCCCATTTCTGATAGTAAATTGTTATCTTGTATAATAGTACTTATAAATTCAGTGCTTTCAAAGTCATCAGTTTTGATATTATATACAGATATACGAGGATTGCGTTTTTCGGGTTCGTTCATCGTGTACCGTGATCCTATTTTGCTTCCAAGACTATCTTTCAATTTCTCCAAAGAACTTTTATCTTCGCAACTTATCAGTACACCGTTTTTTATTAATTTTGTATTATTTATATTTATATTAAGAGACCCAGGATTTATTGCTGATTTAACTTCCTTCTCTATTTTTGTATTACTTATCGACTTGTCATCCGATTTAATTAACAACACAGCTGGAGTTTTGTTTACAGATTTTTTAAGTTGTTGACTATAAGAACCTATCGCCACCGCCTTATCATTTGCGATAATTTCGTCTACTTTGATGTTTTCTGCACTATCTAGTTTCGATTTTTGTAGATTAACTATATATTCTAAATCACTTATGCGTTTATTTAACATATTTGCTTCTCGATTTAGGCACTCATTCTCCTTTTCCAATAATTTAGCATCAATATTGCTATTAAGACACTGACCTTTCAGATTTTCTGTGCACATTTTGCATTTCCAGGTCCTTTTCTCAATATACAGCACTTTTGCCACTAAATCAAAACATTTACTATGAAGAAACACATTGCATTTAGCAGTAGTACATTTTAAACCACCTCTGTTGATTGTTTCACTGCAAATTTTACACTTTTTGTCGAGCGATTCTGAATCACCATCTACATCGCCCGCCATCTTGATGGCAATTTGTACATGTATGTTGAACATCCCCAAATTTTATTATGGATCAGTTCTGAATAACCACGTATATCTATATTAATACCGGGTGGAACAAATAAGTGGCTAAGTATAAGGGATGATTGATTAATTCAATAATTTCATTAATAATCATTAAGAAATTATGCGGTGTTGCCAGATTTATTGAAAATATTAAAATATTGATTTTTAAGGTTGCTTTTGAAATTTTTTCTTATTATTTTATATCATTTAAAAGTCAAAAAAATGCTCTATTTGGTCAGCTTAAAATTCAATATGGTACCCATAAGAAAAAATAAAGTTGTATATGGTTTCTCGCATCCGAAACGTAGCAATGAAAATCTAGATATGGAGTGAAATTACTCGAAAAAACTTGCTGTGAAAAAGTATGTTCAAATTTTAAAAAATCCTCTCAATAAAAAAGTTACAGACGATATTCGAAAACGCCACATTCACTTTTTTTAAACTAACTCCAAAAGCTGAAGAGTGAAGACCAGTCTACAAGCGCCATTAAGTTAGCAACAGAAGTGTATAAAACTTTCCCCATTTAACCATTTTCCTATCTCTTATAGTTTCCAAGATACCAATACATGCATCACCAAAATGGTCCACACTGTATAAATGCGCCCTATTTTCGCGACTAATGCCAACCACCGATGCCAGGAACCCCCAGATTTTGTAGTGGGGTAAGAATCTTATACTTCCCTATTTTGCCCATAGTTTATAATAATATACAGTATATAAAAGTTTATTTTTTACTGCAATAAATAAACGAACAGTTGAAAAAATCCAATAAGTAATATAAAATATATACCACTAAAGTTTTTCTATAAATAGTAAAGGTAATAAATAATTCGCATCGTCCAAACAAACAGCTCTTGTAACACATCGATTGATACCAGTAACATTATGGAGGAAGCAGATCATTTGAAATGTCAAAAATCTGTTAAATTTTTAATTTTAGTTTAGCAGTAGATATTGACAAATGGGACCAGTTTATAGATAGCCTCAATCATTCATACTCATGAATTTATAACATTTATAGAAAATGCGAGTTTATACAGCAACAATTTTCTACATTTGGTCTTTTGGTAGGTAACGGAATTCGCGTATATTTTGACCCCTACCAACAGGGGTTATTAAGAAGGTTAGGAAAAAAGTTTACATACAAAAGTTGTTTGGTTTTTCACGTATTATCTTTTGACTAGGTCGAAAAAAAAATTGATGTCGTAAATTTGAGGAAACCAATTGAACATAATATTTTTAAATGGGACACCCTGTATAATTTTGCACGCTTGGGTAAACATTTGTTTCCTGATTTCAAAAATACATTTTTTTTGACATTTGCACTGACAGTTTTCGAAATCTTTAATATTTAATGTTTGCAATAAATCATAAAAAAATATTAAAAAATGTATATATTAGAAAATGTTTAAATAACTAAGGAGGTTACACCGAAAATCATTAAATATTTTTTATTACCGTTGGTTTCTACTGATAAATATTTTTAGTTCTTTGCATTTTTTGTATTTTTTTATTGTACTCACTGTCGAATATTTCGAAAACTGTCAGTGCAAATGTCAACAAAATATATATTTTTGAAATCAGGAAAAAAATGTTTACCCAAGTGTGTAAAATTATACAGTCCCATTTAAAAATATTATGTTCAGTTGGTTTCCTCAAATTTACGACATTCAATTTTTTTTTCGACCTAGCCAAAAGATAATACGTGAAAAACAACAACTTTTGTATTTAAACTTTTTTCCTAACTTTCTTAATAACCCCTGTAGGTAGGGGTCAAAATATACGCGAATACCCTGTACCTAAGAAGGGAAAACTTCCTTCAAATTCCTTTGTCAAGGGTTCTTACAGTTTTTATTATGCTTTAAATCACTATAAAGTGATGCCTGGCTCCAGCACGTTATTGATGTCAATATATTTGTTAAGAAAGATTGACTGTTATACATATAACAGTGTGATATAAGTAGTGATATAAAATTAAAATAGATTTCAATATTTTTCGAGCGTTCAATCTGAAAATGAAACTTAACCTCAAAATATGTCAAATTCTTTATTAGGCATACGGCATACATACCTTTATGGAAATTAGTCATCCTTAGAGAATGGTAAAGAGCACACTCTCTACTCTGCGTTCTTTAGCTTCTTTATCCATACTTGTCTCCTGTAACTCTGTAATGCTCAACTTATAGTTTCCGCGATAGCTCCAGATTTTCCCGCTTTTAGAAAAGTATGAAACTGATCTCGTGGTTTTTCTTTGTCCAAGAAGGACAATGACGCTCACAACAATAATGATTCATATCTAATCAAATCAATTAACTAATATAACAACGGATATTTCAAAATTCACAATAGACATACATACGAAAAACTGAACCAATAAATCATGCGTTAGTTGTGCGTGCCGCCAGTAGGTAGCGTATTGCTTAGCAAGAATCGCGTATACCAAGTGAGCCATTAGGTAATAACTTTTCATTGGACCACCCTGTATACAGTTTTGTGTACGAGGATAAAAGTGAACAAACAATGCACTCTGAGCGAGGTAAATAACTTATTACTGTCTGAGTACCTTATGATATTATGATGGTACTAGTAAGACAACAGCAGGTAATTAACCACAATAATTATGCTGGCATTGAGGCAGCTCTAACTAATGTTTATTAACCGCTTTAAGATAATTGTGTATTATCTGCCTTCTCGATTACTATGATACTGCCTTCATTTTCTTGCAGTACCAAAGTTGCAATTAAACTAAGTTTTAGTACGTACTTAATGTCAATAGCCAATCATCATTTAAGATGTTTTTTCTCATGATATTTTAATGTTATACCCATATGGTAATGTGGTTTATGGTACCAGTTTTGTCGACAGAAGGAATTTAATATATTGTTACTCCTTCCGGGGTTTTAAAGTAAGTGAGACTGTTTTACAACAGTAAAAATCTTTATTTAACTCTTCAAACACAACACCTCTTGTATAACACCTAATTAAATACACGCTGAAAACACTGTCAAAAATGGCAGTTATTTCACTTAGGCATTTATTCTTCGCTCTCGATTGCTGTCCTATAAAGACTGACTTCTTCGCCGGCACGTCGCTGCCTTTGTATAGGTGAACTAGGCTTCTAGATCCTTGTAGAAATTATGATCGAATGAATACTCACGAATAATCCAAATACCAGGGCAATTCAATAAATAATCGACAGCCACGTTATACGAGGGGTATCCGATAAGTACCGGTGGTGACGTCCAGGAAATGTGGACAAAACGGCCTATCTGCCCTTTTTGAAGGCCTAGAAGGTTGAGGCTTTACCCTTGGGGGGTTGTCCCTGGCACCCATAGAGACGATGTTGCCATATTGTGTCACAATTTCCCTAGGGCTGGTGGAAATGTTACATGTCGAGAACATCCCAGTCTTCGTGGCATAGAAAGCGTGTTTTTTGTATAAGCAACTTATGTTTGACGATTAATTGCAAGGTCATTTATTACATTATATTTAGGGTTGCTTTTGCAAGCTGCAAGTGCGGAAATTACTGGACTTTCTAGTATTCGTACAAGACCTAATTTAACCTATTTTAAGAAATATTTTAGTTATTCTTTTATATTTTTTTAAATTGGACTCTATCTTACCAGACATGCCTATGGAAATGCGATCCCGTGGCACTTCACCCGTCGAACAGCTCCATATGCTGTGAATGAGTCACCCTCTATAATTTTGACCAAACGCTATAAGCACTTAAATTAAGAACTATATTTAAATTATAGAGTACAGGCTAGGTTTCATTTCATTTCAATGCATTTCGTTTCATTTCATTTTATATTTTATTTTGTTATAGTATATTTTTAATAATATTTATTGGCTTATTTAACTGTTTATATCTTTCTTTATATAAGAATTAAGCCAAATAGTTATCTAATAAATAAATTATTAATGAAATTATCAAATTTTATGGTTCAATAAAGTTTTTAATTTTCTTCGTTGCCTATAATAACCTAGGTACGCAAAGGAATAACTTTATTATTTTAAGATATGTTGAAAACAACTACTTTGCGTGACGTATGCACTCCCCAAAATTGAATTTCAACGGCATATCTTCATATAACCTCAACTTAATGTCTTTAATACATTTCTGTTTTTAATAGTGTCATCTACATATTTTAAATAATGAAATATTAAACAAGTCTCTACATTACATTAAAAATAATTATTTATGGCCACATACCTTTTGTATTGAATTTTAATGAAAAAAATTATTTTTTACTGACAAAAATGAAATTGTAGCAATCCTCCTGAACACGCTGGAAATAGAAATACGTATCGTACATTAGGCTAAGGACCAGGCGCACCCTGTGCTTGTTCTAAACATTATGCGTCATCTTTATTAAATTTGTTTTTTTCAACTCAAAACAATAGTTTCTATTATAAATACAATTTTTTATACCCTACTGTTAAAATAGATATTTTATTTTAAATTTAACTTTTACTTACACAATAAAGGACGTCCTTCTGCATTGTTTGATTGGAATTAGGAACAATTGCAGTATTACAATGCATTGTGGTTGATACACAAAAATCAATTACACTCATTTCTTTTTAATTTTTGGGTTTGGTGTCTTAGGGAAACAAAACATTTGTTAGGCATGGTTTTTCTTTACCAACAGGCCTTGTTACTTCCTCAAATTGTACTTCGGACATTTGTCATAGAATAATTTTACTATCTTTTCTCATTTCGGTTTTGTTATGTTCGAAAAATTCTACTTTGTGGAATTTTATGACAATAATCTTCAAAATTATTATTTAAGCCACGAATTTTTTACTCAGTGTGGACACCTGTTAAAATAGCTCGATAAATTAAACAGTATTCAATGTCATAACATTCCTAAGGCCCATAAAATCACCATAAAATTACGAATAATCTAGCAGAATTAATAGCTTTGATCCATACTGTTTAATTACTTATTTTTTAAATGACATGGGAAATAGAAATTTGTTTAAGCGGGCCAAGTGTAGATCAAGGACACCCATTCTGAACAATATACAATATACAGGGTGTCCAAGTATATTGTGACGTTTTTGGCAGCGTATACAGGGTGGTCTGCATTTTATGCAGGAAACTTTGAGAACAGATAGATCTCTTTAAAATAGTAGGCCTTTGCCTTGTAAATATAGGTCTGGACGGCCTCGTTTTGGAGATACAGGGTGATGAAGTTGTAAAAAAAATATTTTTTTATCTATCTCCGGAATCTATTCCCCGATCTCAATAAAATTTGGTACAGATAATGTATGATAGTAGGCCTTGCATTACCTAAAATATAAGCCCTAGAGGTTCAACCAGTGGTGTACAACTGGACAGGAGTCACCCCCTTTTTTTATAAAAAAAAACCTACGCCACTGGATTTTTTACAAGTTATTGTAACGGATTTATTACGATTTTTTTAGACGATAACCCATATTTTTGATATCGTAGGTAAATAGCCGCTGAAATTGCGATTCCAGTGATACGCCACACTATTATATTGACGCTGACATTTTTCGAAATAACCGAGCTTAAAGTAAAAAGAAAACTGAAATGAAACGTATTAGTAATCATTTAATTGGTCGATAAATTTAATAAAATAGCAGTTATCTAATACTAAGAATTAAAGTTTATGTTCAAATTGCCATCCAAATACTTCTTAACAATATCCTAGTCGAAATAAAAACTCCTGGAGAGCATGACGGATAATGTCTCGTCTAATGGTCTTCAATTCATCTATCGTATTTGGCCTATTAAAATAAATTTTACCCTTTGGATAGCCACACAAGAAAAAATCGAGTAGTGTAAGATCAGGGGATCGTGCAGGCCACTCAATAGCTTCTCTCCTACTAATAAATCTGTTGGGGAAAATTTGGTGTAAGTAATTGCGGACCGTCACTGAAAAGTGTGATTACCATAGATTATTAGTTGGTAGGTCTGGATTTTCGTGATTTTGGTAGAAAATGATCAGGGCGGGAATTAATTCATGACAAATATATAGATATTTCTCAGCGGTTAGTGACCCTTCAAAGGAAAATGGCCCCAAAATTCGATCATCAATAACTCCAGTCCAAAAATTTGCTTTTACAGGGAACTAAGTATGGGCCTCAATCATCCAATGTGGATTTTCAGAAGCACAGTATTTGCAGTTCTGACGATTGACTGTACCGTCAAGAAAAAATAAATGTAGCTTCGTCGGAGAATATTATTCGCTTTATGAATTCGGGATTAGTATCACATCGATTCATCATAATCTCACAGAACTGATCAGGGTCATCCTCATTGAGTACCAAAACTAATTTATACGGATGTCATTTGTATTTTCTGAAGACATTAGCTACCGATGGTTGACAAATGTTATGGTTAGCACCCAGCTCTCGTGTCGTTGAATGGGGATTTCCTTACGCGGTCAATAAGATATCCAATTGGACATCTTCTTCTACCTTTGAACGACCAGCTCGAGGAAGGTCCCTAACATGACCAAAGTATAAAAATTTGTTCTTGATTTTAGACACTGTAGATCTTGTAATAGGCTCTTGTTCTAGATACTTATTATTAAATAACTTACACATTTCATCTTGTTTTCTACTTCACTCACCGTAGCCAATCATCAATTTAATCAATTGTTTGCTTTTCGCTTAAATATAGCGCCATTTTCAGCACTAATCTTATAATAATTAACACAGTTTAGTTTGAAAACAAAAGCCAATAAGCATGGACCAATTATCAAAAAATATGCAGTTTCAAAAACAAAAGTTGACGGGTCCTGGAATTCATTCACAAATTCGACAATTTTTTTTATCGGATTAGTTCCACACTTGTTACAGTGTAGAGTAGAGGATCAAAGTCGTATTCATTTCGATTGTGTTTCAACAGATATCAAAGCAAATTTATAAATTTATTTGTATTAAACTAACACAACTCTGTTCCGCCAAATGATTCTACATGATTATTAAAAATTACTTTCTTTCCTCGTACTCTCTGCCTTGGGTCTTATTTTACTGTTTACATCACCATAAGTTTATATTTATGCTATGCGTGATGACACAAGTTGTTAAATGAATTTCATGTGATGTAAATCACTAGTTACAGTGGTATGCACCAGTTAACAAATGTGTCTACAACAGTTCACCGTTCCGAACAGCTTATGAAATCCAGGAAACATATCAGTATTGCCGAAAATTAATATTCAATGTAAAGAACACCAGAGCGGTGGTAAAGTGATACCACAAACATAAAATAGAATGAAATTAGAGCTTAATATTCATAACTTAAATTTTATGAATGTGGACATGGAGTCTCACAATATCGTTGAAAGTATAAGAAAGTAAGTCTTAAATTTAAGAGAGTGGGAGTAGACCCAAAAATATTACTAAAAGTCTTAGTAAACATACCCCGCAGATCCAAAGTTTCGGAGTTATAGAGGCCTTTGCAGGAAGCAATCAGAATGTAGTCACCCAGATGAGACCTTTACGTGATATTCTCCAAAATTGCATTGTGTACGCCTCGTAGAAATGACATGTCGGTACATATTGATCATTTAACGGAAATCTTAACTTTTTTTGGATAATTATAAAAGAGAAAATAATTTTGCAATAGGCATGTTAAGAAATGCTACAACCAGCGTTACACAACGAGAAATTTTTTTCTATGAAAAATGTAACACAGAATACCTTAAATGAACCTTTACGTTTTCCGGATCTGAATTATATTGACGTCATGTAAAATACACACGTAATATGGAATGAAATTGATGAGTGATGATGACGATTCAATCAACAAAGCAAAATTAACTGCAGACTAGTATAAGAACTTGATTTAATTTTTAGAACTAGGACCTTTAGACAAGGTACAGTATTTATTGTACACAGATTCGAGTAAAGCCTTCGATTGTGTATCATATTATCATTTCCTTTTGTTAGAAATGTTATATAGGTACGGTATATGTGGTAAAATACATACAGGGGTTCCTCAAGGATCCACCATTGGGCCATTATTATTTCTATGATTTGCTAACGACTTGCACAAGCCATTGAAGGGATATCCTTGTTTGGTAGTAACATATGCTGACGATACTATCGTTTTGTTTAAGTCAAAAAATTTCAATGATGTTCAGGTTACTGTCAATTTGATATTTCATAAATTGGTTTTATGGTTAAAAAAAAATAAATTACATATAAATAGATCTTGAAGGGGGTTGGAACTTTTGGTGTGAAGCTAGCACTGACGTAGTTTTCCACATAACACCAATACACTGCACTGCGTTTGACGCGCGTTTCTCCAACTAAGTTGGAATCATCTGGAGATGATTAAAATCAGTTGTAATCATCTCCAAAACTAGTTCTAATCATCTCTAAAACCAAATTTAACATCTTATCTAATGCTAGTTTTTAATCCCATCTACGTTATAGTATTATTCACTGCGGATTGTGTAAAAATATCAACAGAATATGCAACTCAGAAATACGCAGTTCGTATTCTGGCAAATCTTAAATATGGTGACTCCTGCAGGAGGGTTTTTAAATACCGGGACATCAAAAATTATCTTGGTCAAGGGTGGTTGTGGAATGTAAAACGTGTGTCTTACTTTAAATTTGAAATAATTATGTCACTGTCACACTGACATCATCAATAACCTACAAATTTCATACTTATTTATGTCAGTTGTAAAACAATAATGAACTACAAATTATAAAATAACGGTTTTAGTAACAAGATTACAGTAATTGTTGGAAATGTCCCCCGTTTTGTTCGATGCACAAGTTGACGCGCCTCCTCATGCTGTGAAAAGCGTTTTGTAGCATTTCTGGCGTTATGGTTGCACATTGCTGAACAATTCTTTGTTGCAGTTCTTGCAAATTATTTACCGGAGTTGCGAAAATCTTGTTTTTTAAGTAAGAAAATATAAAATAGTCCATAATTGTCAAACAAGGTGATCTCGGAGGAAACTCAACTTCTGTATGCAAACTTATCAGCCGGTCATCAAAAAACTCGCGGAGGAAAGCAATATTTTCTCGTGTAGTATGTGCTGTTGCACCGTCATGCTGGAAATAACCGTACCGAAGTTCATCATCGTTTAACTGTTGCACAAATTCAGCCAAAAAGTTGTGTCTGTACCTTTCTGCGTTGACGGTGAAATCGAAAAAAATTGGACCAATTATTCTTCTGCGAGAAATTGCCATCCAAACACCAATTTTTTGAGCATGTAGTGGCGATTCAGTAAAAACATGACGGTTATCATTGCTCCACATTCGCATATTTTGAGAATTGATGTATCCCGAAAGGTGGAACCACGCTTCGTCAGAAAAAAAAGTTAAGTCCAGAAGATCGTCATTCATTAAATTATTGACAAACCAATGGCAGTAAGCAAGGCGTTTGGGGTGGTCTGCGGGCAGAAGAGCTTGATGTGCTTGCATCTTATATGGATGCATGTTCAAGTCTTTCTTTAAAATCTTATGACATGTTCCATAAGAAAGTCCAATTTCCTGAGAAAGACGTTTCAAAGGTTTTGCAGGCTCCTCTTCCATACGTTGACGAACGTCATTGACAACTTCTTCTGTACGAACTCTTGGTCTACCAGCACCTTTTTTATGAGTCACACAACCAGTTTCGCGAAACACTTCAACACAATTTGTAAGGCACGCATAAAAATTGTCCGGTAATATTTCCACGTTTGGGAAGTGCTCTCGAAAATTGTCCAAACACAAACGTTGACTGTATTGCCAATTTCCATTAACTAGCGCACCCGTTCGAAAATAGGCTTCAATCATGAAAATTTTGTGCTGTGTGGTAAGAGGCATGACTCAAAAACTGGATTAGAAAATTTCAGCACAATGACTTGACAGATTCTGACACAACAAAACATATTCAAAAATTTAAGGTAAGACACACGTTTTACATTCCACAACCACCCTTGACCAAGATAATTTTTGATATCCCGGTATTTTAAACTTTTGACAGTAACAGCTGTTTTCCTGATTGAATGTTTTCATCCAATGTTTTGTATTGTTTGTATTTTGTATGTTTTTGTTTGTCTTTTTTATTGTATTCTATCGTTATTATATTATTGAATTTCTATTTGACTTGTTTTCAATGTAATTTCGTACATACCATCCTGCATTCGAAAATAAAGTTTTTCTGTCTATCTATTCATTTTTACAATCTAAAATTACATAAAAATGACTACAGAGGATATATAATAGAGAGAAAATGTGTTATATGAAGCGGTGAGTAACGCATAGTATGAAATATTGATAAACATTTTCCCGGTCATAACTCGGGATCAAGTTTAAACATAAAAATCAATTGACACATAAAACTCTTCCCATCGAGTCATCCATAGAACGACTAATCATTAAGAAGCAATGCTATCGAATTTGTCATTAGAGACCGGTCGTCCGACATCAATATTGAATGAACTGAATTATTTAAGATGTGCCGGTAAAATTATAGAGCACATCTTTCAGCTACTGCTGGGGAGGTATTCAATACAAAAAGTGTAATCACTGGACACGTGACTGGCCCCGCCTTCTCGAAGACATAGGCGAGTTCCGATTGGTCCACGATAATCTAGACTTGCGAAATTGAGGACGGGGGGTATTTTGAGTCTTAGCAGGCCTCTACTTTTGGTTATTCTGTCGATGGTTTTATTAATAAGCGTGTCAAGTTGGTTTTAGATATTTATTTAGATTAATTGGCGATAGTGTTGTGAAGCACTTTGAGGTGTTTTAGTGCAGGATGTCATTTTAAATGTAGTGCTGGGTGCGATTTGGAGTTTTCTTTATTTTTGGAAGACCTTCTTGGGAGAACAGCTTGAAGGTAATTGAAGGTTATCAAATTATTTTCATTAATTATCGTAAAAATAAAGGTCCTAAGTATTAAATTCAAAATATAAATAGATAGACAGATAGAGCAGCTTTATTTTCAAATGCAGCATGGTATGTAGGTAACTAATTACATTGAAAACAAGTCAAATACAAAGGCAATAATACAATAACGATAGAATACAATACAAAAGACAAAAAAAACATGCAAAATACAAACAATACAAAACATGGGTGAAAACATATAATTGAGTGATTGACTCCAAAACTTTTCCATAGTATAAGGGCAGATATCAAAAAGATATTCCTTTACTATTTTTTCGAACATTTGATTGTTTATTGAATTTCGTATCTCAATTGGCAAAATATTGTACAAACGGCAGCCATTCAAATAAGCACCCTTTTCATACAGCGCAGAATATATAAATCTGGATGGTTATATACAAAACACACTACTTCCAAAACATAAACAGCTGTTGACATTTTTTTTTCCTTAATCAAAACGTTAGTGTCGTCAGCATATGTTACTAACAAACAAAGATATTCCTTCAATGCCTTGTGCTAGTCGTTCGAAAATAGTATAAATAATAAAGGTCCAAGGATGGATCCTTGAGGAACTCCCATCAGTGACTGCTCTGATTGAACATATGTTTTATTTGAATAAATGCAGACATTCTGATACTGATGTTCAATAAATCTGAAATTGGCATTTACACTATCAAAATAATTGGTCTTAACAAAAAAAACCGGATTTAAAATATGAAGTTATCATATTCGAGCAGGATTCAGCATATCTGGAAAGTATTTTTAGTTATTATATATCAATAAGTAACATAAGTAAAATTATGAAAACTGAAATGTAAATCGCAGTATCTAAATTTTCAGTTGTGTGAATAACCAATTGTGAACTAACATGCAAAAACTTGACCGAGTAGGTACTAGAGATACCGTAAAGTTAACGCTTGTAATGTGCTAGTAGAAGAAAATGGATTTGTTCCATCCCGTATACCGTAACACCCTCAATATTTTTTCTTTTAGAGATTCACACAAAAACATAAATTGTTTTAAAAAATTTGGTGGCATTATCATCCGATAGACCCCTCATTTCAATATACCCCTCTAATATAAAGTAGTTTGACTATGAGGTCAAGGTGTGAATCCCTGTTCAAATGAGCCGGCCCTGGTTCTCTTGCAAATATAGCAAGAGAACATTGCTATTGTAGCAAATATAAAAATGCTGTGCTTAGAAATATTGTTCCTTTTGTGTACAATAAGCTTCATAGCCCATAGGTAAATACCTAAAAATAAGAAAACGAGAAAAATATTTCTATTAATTTAATATTCTGATTTAAAGAACTTATTTAAAATAGAAAATGGTATTTTTGGTATTCTAAAACTTAATACACTTACCTACGTAATACGTAGTAATGACCTTATACTTTAGATATACATTATGATTACATTAAATGAGGAGCTTTACATATTAATACCTTTGTCATTACTATTTTCATTAACTTTATTTAGATAGAATCATAGAGATATGTATTTACCGGTTTTTAGAACGTAAATCAATTCTATATATTGTTTCTTAGTAGTGTTTATAGAGCAAAATTACCATCAACACAAAAAATAGCATTTTTATGAAAACTTGTGTAAAAATACTATACCAAGTGTCCTGTTATTTAGATTGCATTTAAATAAAATAGAACAACTAAACATCTCATGGAATTAGTCAGCACGGGTAATTTTTTTTCATGTTTAAGAGACTTCATCTTGGAAATGTCTTTTGTGCAGCTTTTTATAGTAAAAAGTATTTACCTAGAAGTTGGTGTTTTTGGATTTTTAAATGATAGAAGGAAAAAAAATAAAAACAAAAATCTTTCGGAAACAAGAAGAAAAAGACTAAAAAAGGTTTAAATAAAACATCTTTTTTTTTAAATATTTTTTTAATAAGCCTGATTTTTTCAAGTCTTAAATTATTAACATTACCTGTTTAAAATAAAAGCGTGCAATTTTTCTTTGATTATGTTCAACATTTTGATACTTGTTAAAAAGAAAGCTTTGCTATAAGAACAAAGTAATGATGTCTAAAAATGTTTTTGTTTATTATTTGTTATTGACTTGTATACCTAGTTTACGTAACCATTAAAAATATTATATACAGAGCGATTATTGATCACTTAACGGAAAACATATTTTTTCCAGTCCGACCCTGTATTTTTTTAGAACTCAGTATTCCTACGGATAAATTTTCCAACTACATACATATGCGCTAAATTTGAATGAAATTTGATAAAACGATTAAAAAAATATTCAAAAATGTTGTTAACAATTTGTAAATCCCATGTATATCATTAACGGAGGGTTCCAGGAGTACATATAGGGTGTTTTGGGATCAGCTCGATGTCCTTTATCTCGAATTATGCTATATACAGTTATTCAGAGAACACCCTGTATAACATTTAAATGGATGTATAAAAGCTACAAGCAACACAACATATTCAGTCCATAAAAATATTCTGAGATGGGACAAAAACAGTATGGGACTTTCAAAAAGCTCTATTGCTTTGGACAGTAAAAACAGAATGGTTTGGTCTGGATATCGCCTAGATTCCAGCCTAGATTCCTGCTCTTAAATTCATCACAGGGGCGCTTGGTATATCCTCAAGTCCTGCTAAAGTAGCTTCCTTGGCCTGGCTATTGAACTACCAGAATTAGTTCAGTCCGATCCAAAGCAATAATGAAACATCAAAAGTACCTTCGTTAAGACGTTGCTGAGTGAAATAGACCAGGTACATATCAATGGAGGGTCTGGTTTCCAGTCAACTCATATTCAACCTAACCTAATCTTTACTCCCTACGAGAACTTTAGAAGTCCAGAAGTCTTTTAGGAATATACAGCTTTGCAAAAGTTGAAAAAGTGAAAACTACCTAATTTTCAGTACTAAAACAACTATTTCTCCTTGCAGATGATGAAATTCAAGGTATCCGGCCTTGTCGCCGATCTGATGCCCAACATAAGGCTCATCCAAGCTTCAGGGCATTTCATGTTTAATTACCACGCTGACAATTCCGGAGCCCTGCATACCTTGAGACTCGGATACTCTTGTATACACTTGGTATTCTGCCTTCTTCAGTATGGGTGAGTATTTGCATTAAGAAAAAGTCGATAGTCTTCCTTCAGTTATTTAAAGCATGCGAATTAGCTCGGGAGTGACACATTAGTGCAAGCGAGGTGCGGCCTATTATTAATATTATAGTTCGCAAATTATAATAATGACATATCTCATTACGCTCTTAATTGGAACTCCCATCTGGAAAAAATGATCCACAATGCACGACTGTCCTTATGGACATGTCGACGAATCTGTGGGAAATCTTGGGGCATTGATCCCAAGCTCCATAGTTTGATGGTCCAAAGGACTACAACAAAGGACCAAAATCAAACTTCCTGGTTTACAGAGACAAGCCTGCCTGGCCATAACTGGAGCAATTGGCTCTACACCGTCAGCAGCTCTGGAAATTTTTACTGGACCTACCTCCTCTTCACATAAATTTGGAGAAAGAGACCAGATGGGCAACATACAGACTAAAGCAGGCAGCTATTAACATGCCGAAGTCTGACATTATTGAGCACAATAGGCTGCTGGATGACATGGAAAGTCACAGCATCCTGGAGATGATTTCAGATGACATGCCTGCAACGACAAACCATGAACTGCCGTTTAACATTCTCTTCCCAGGAAGAGATGAATGGGATCGGAATTAAGCCGACCTATTGAGGGCAGATAGTTGTTGGTTTACAGACGGATCCAAAACCCCCATGGGTGTTGGAGCCGGAGTATATAGTTGCAACCCAATGGTGAAAATATCCTTATCCCTTGGTAGTTATGCAACTATATTTCAGGCAGAAATCTGTGCCATCGAATTGTGTGTATAGCGGTTGGAACCAACGCAACTTACACGCAGATCGATAGAAATCTTCTCAGACAGCCAGCTTCTTGGTGGTTCCTACCGTTGCAACTCAAAAACGGTATGAAGTTGTCAGCAGGCGCTCGCTCATTTGAGCAGCAAAAAATAGAGTAACTATGGTCTGGGTCCCAGGCCATTCTGACCATGAAGGGAATGAGGCAGCCGACTCTCTAGCTAGGGAGGGTGCTGCTTCTGAATTTGTCGGACCAGAACCGGCGCTTAGCATACTACCAAAGCAACGCTCTTGACCTGGGCTGAAGGGCAAATCCTCCAGTACTGGCAGGAACTACCAAGATTAGTTCATTCGAAGGCGTTCATCATAAACCCTTCAAAAACCAGAACTAAAAAACTTTTAGAGTTAAGCAGGTTCCACCTACGAACTCTAATCGGCCTATATACTGGTCACTGCCGTTTAAAATATCATCTGTGCAAATTCGGAATAGCAGAAGAAGCTGAGTGCCGCTTGTGCTTAGAAGATGATGAAACGGCAGAACACATATTGAACGCATATTGTGTTGCATATTGCCCTGCCCGCTGGAGAAAGGATCAGATACTCATTATTTGGCAAAGGACAACTTCTGGGGAACAACCCAATAAGGTGATCAGCTACATTAAGCTGGACCTGTTGGGTGAAATATAAATAAGTGTGAGCCACAATAGACCACATGGTCGCGGTGGGGGGTCTGGTTTTCGGATCACTCACTTTTGAACCTAACCTAACCTAACCTAGTTCATTAGGCTCATTCATTATTTAAATTTAATTTCAGATGTATTTTTGGAAACCTAATTACCGAGAAAGACGACGTTAACTACCTAGCAGCGAACACAATCACGGTACTGTTTTTCACACACTGTATAACAAAGTTTATATACTTCGCCTTGAGGTCAAAACTGTTCTATAGGTAAATCTGTTTTACAAATATTTTGATCAGTATTAACCCCACGCTGTCTTCTAGGACATTAGGAATATGGAATCAAGCCAACAGTCATCCATTATTCATAGAATCCAATAATAGATTTCATGCACTGTCTCTGAAAAAGATGAGGACCCTACTCATCTGTGTTTCAGCTACAACGGTCTTATCAGCAGTAGGTAAGAAATGCGGGTACTTTATTTTTCTTCAGTAAGTCTTCCTTTCATAAAATTACCAAGAATTAGTTCATGATGCAGCATATATTTCATGGATTTATTTTTATAGAACTTGTTTTAGACTTGTGAAGTTGTGGAGGTTATTTATTTCAGCCTATTTCAGTTGTTTTGTTTTGATATTAGTGACAGTTGTTGAAGAAAGTGTAAAAGAAAAACACAGAATAGGCTCAAAAGCAATTTTGGAGCTGATAAGTTCACTATAACGGTCCTCACTCAAACTGACTGAGTTGATCTAAGTACCTACTAATTGCTGAAATCAATATTGTAAGATAAATCCATAGACTGCAGCTCCTGTCTTCAAAATCATAACCCAAATCTCTCCATCTTTTTCTTGGGACCACTCATAAAGACTTCCTCGATACAAAATTTCATCCACTGAATATCACTTAATTATGTTTTTTATTTAAGTCTCGAATGTAGTATGAAAGAAGAACAAAATTTTACAGTTTTATTATTATGCCTATGTAAACAATGTCTATTTTTCCCAGCATGGTCGGGCATTACTTTCGTTGGTGATAGTGTGCACAACATAAAAGACCCAGACAACGAAAACGGAACTATAATAGAAGAAATACCCAGATTGCTGGTAAAATCCTTGTATCCTTGGAATGCCATGTCGGGAACAGCCTACTATGCAACGCTGGTATTTCAGATGTACTACGTCCTCTTCTCTTTAGCTCACGCAAATCTCTTGGACAGCTTGTTTTGTTCTTGGTTGATATTCGCATGCGAGCAACTTCAACACTTGAAGGAAATTATGAAACCATTGATGGTAAGTAAAAATCGTTAGAAATGTAGACGAGTTACAAAATGATATGTTGGACATACAAAGAGGCCTATTGGCCAATAGGTTTAAAGAACATATCTGCCATTTCTAAAATTCATCGAAGATATTTGACTAACCTTTATACATTTTTGACCACAAGGAACTGTCAGCCTCGCTTGACACGTATGTACCAAAAAGTGCTGATCTGTTTCGAGCACCAAGTGCCAAATCGCAGGATAACTACATTGAGAGTGGTAAGAGCTCCAGATTTCTTTCAAAAACTTACCAAATACTTATAGGCTTTCATTTTAGATTACAACACAAAAAATGAAGAATTAAACCTGAAAGGCATATACAACACCAGACAAGAACTGGGTGGACATTTCAGGTCCGGAGCGTTGCAAACATTTGGTCAAGGTGGTGGGGGTGTTGGTCCAAATGGATTGAGTAAGAAGCAGGAGCTTATGGTGAGGTCAGCTATCAAGTATTGGGTGGAGAGACACAAACACGTTGTAAGGTAAAAAATAAGATCAAATTTGCGCTTTTCGGGCATGCAGGTTTGTGAGAATTTGAGAAAAAATTTTTCTTTTTAAAGGTTTTAAGTCAAGGTTAATAAATGAGTGAATGAATAAATGGCTCCTATGTAGATTATAGTTCAGATATCAATGAAGAAACATGGTGAAAATTCATGGATTTCCTGTCAATAATGTTAAACAATTCAGATCCTCCAGTGTACTAGACTGGGTCTTCTATGTCATCTAACATAAGAATTAACAGGGGGTTATTGCATTTTATTATATTTTATATTCAAAAGGCACACTATGACAAATATGTCTAAGGAAACCAATAGAACTAAATGTTTAATACTTCTGATAAGCAAAATAAACTAAAAAAGCATTTCACTTCAGTATTTTGATTATCCACAAGTGTTTGACAATCAGTTATATTGGTTCCATTAGCAATATTCTCATACTGTGTCTTCGGAATGTAAAATTCAATGAAATGCGGACATAGTGAAGTCTAGTCATAGTAAACACTATCTATAAATTAGTAAATAAATCCTACTAATACATACTTACAGCCCATGCCTAAAGTCACCTCTACTCTTAACT
The DNA here is from genome assembly GCA_963924545.1 of Pogonocherus hispidulus. Taxonomy (NCBI): domain Eukaryota; kingdom Metazoa; phylum Arthropoda; class Insecta; order Coleoptera; family Cerambycidae; genus Pogonocherus; species Pogonocherus hispidulus. The sequence goes on along the minus strand of OZ004697.1, from coordinate 47,400,091 downwards.
TTTGAACAAGTTGAGATATCAACTTCAAGCAAAATGTAGGATGAATGCTATAAAAAATACTACTTCCTACCCGGAAACGTAATTTTGACACACATTTTGATACATTTTTTAATATCGTTTGCTTAGTGTTTATTTCTTATCGTCTATTTGTTACCATTTATTGATTATTGTATTTATTTGTTTATTAATTTTTCCTAGTTTTCAATTTAAACTGCGTACTATTGAGGAACGTGTTTTTGCTGTTAGAAATTAATTGACACCCAACACATTCCCCCAATTTAACATCTATAGATGCATTTTTTTTGAAAATGCAAATCTCTATATTAAATTAACATTCTTCGGTTAAAACATTTAAACATTTAGAGTGAACGATGATATTTTTATTCACCGAATGAGATTTAAGGATTTAAGATTCTTTTGCATCCTGCGGTGCTCATTTGAAACGTAAAGTGACAATAATTATGAAGAATTCTATCTGGGACAGATTCAAATTACATCCTAACATAAAGCAGTCTACTGGCATAATTAAATAATCTTAGAACCTCCCTGTCATTTAGTTTACAGTCTTAAACCATCTGTTTTAATAAAATGTGAACTCTTCATTTTAAAATAAGGTTAAAAAATATGATCCCATCTCTCATCGCGACGTTTTTAAATCCTAAAAATAATTATTTTTGTTGCATAAATCTGAAGCTTGGGAAGTGTTGATTCAGAATTAAGTGAACCCATATTTTACAACATCTCGGTTTCTATTAGTAGAAGATCTTCGGTTTATTTAGGGTTTTATATACCAGGCAAAACAATAAATAGTTGTTGTTATTCTAAAATACGCAAATCTCTACGTATATAAGTATTACAATTTAATTATAATACAGTTTTCATTTTATTCTGCCCCACTTAAAAAATTTAAGTTAAATCCATGAACAAAAATACTTTTATAATGAGGCACCCTGTATAATCAAAATAACTATTGAGGTTGCCAGGTTTCCCTCGTTTCAGCACTGAATGGTGGTTATCGTTGCTATGGCGCAAATGCAAGTAATACACAAATAATATGCCGCTCCCTCTCCCACACAAGTTTTAGACTTTCGGGCTAATCCTTGTGATTAGAACGAGGGGTAGAGATATTTAGAGTTTGGATATGGAATCTTCGTAACCTAAAATTTTATGTACGATTCTAAAATGAAAAATAAAGCATGTTTCAAAATAACCAAGTTGACGACTATGTCCGGTATAACCGGAAATGCCATGCTGATACCAATATTTTCAATAAAAAGGTAATCTAGATAAAAACCTGTATACAGATGTTCGAAATTTAAATACGAAATAGTTTTCTAGATACGTCTAACTCACGGTATTCACGCCACACCCTGTATAGTACCAACACTTATCGTTTAAAACTAAACTGAAACCCTATTTCCAAAACATAAAAAAATAACTACTACATACTGTAATATAGTAGTTGTACTGGACTTAATATGCTAAATTAATTTTAACGAACAATCTATAGAGTTGATAATAATTAACAACTTGAAAACGATTGAACTTAATTGATCTATAAAGTTTTCATGAAGTAATGAAGTGTACGGTTTGCTTAATAAATAATGCATCCATAAATTCTACTCTCTATGCCATCCCTTATCGATTTTAGCATTATCTATCTAATAATCTACTTGATAGCGAAAAATTAAATAATTTCTATATACGTGTAGGTACAAAGTAAAGTAAATGGGTGTTTGTCACAATAGGCTGAAGAGTTTCATGATGGCTACTGCTGAATTTGTTTCAAGAGGTAGAGATTATTAAAATCTAGTTATTATGACAGCAAAGTTATGCAGAAGTTAAATAGATGTTATACAGGGTAATTCAGCTAACCAGTTCATTAAGGAAAATTTTTTTGAACATTTCGATACGGGGATTTTCGAGAAAATTCTATTTATCTGAAGTATTTACGTTTTTCTGGCACTTCCAGTTATAGCGAAAATGGCTATCAACTCTCTTATTTTAAATGGAATACCCGATATTTTTTATTGAGGCACAACCTGTACGAGAAATGAATAGTATTTTAGATACCAATGTTTCCAATTAGCGCATCAGAACTTGAGAAGAGCGCCAGAAGATCCTATTCAATCTGCAGTGTAGAGCCAAGACAGGAGGAGACTCCAGGGATCGCCCACAAGTATCACTTTTGTGATCGGGGTTGGTGAAGGATGGGTTCCACCTCTACGAGGCAGTAAAGGCCTACAGCGACGGGGAGAGTAAAGAGCGATAATCCCGCTCGGCCCCAAACCATCCCAGGCCATGACCACGGTCGATGGTAAACTATTATTACAAGAAATCAATTGTCTCAACATGTGGGACACATTTCTGATTTCAGGCCAAAGATATTCTGTTACTATATTACTATTTCCATCATTGTCTTGGAAAAATAAGGTTTAATCACGCCTTGAGCCCAAAATCCGCACCAAACCGAAACCTTCTCAGAATAAAGAGGCGATTTGTGAATCACTTGAGGATTTTCATCAACCCAAATCCTACATCACAAAATCATTAAGCCAGAAATGGGCTTCATCGGAAGAGATTATCTTTCAAGGGCTTCATCTTTCTGGGTTCTTCAAGAACCCAGTTCGCGACGCAAATTATGATCATTTCGCTTCAATTCTTGAGTGATTTGAACTTTACCAAACTGAAACCTTTTCAGGATAAAGAGGCGATTTGTGAATCACTTGAGAATTTTCCTCAACCCAAATCCTACATCACAAAACCATTAAGCCAGATATGGGCTCCATCGGAAGAGATTTTCTTTCAAGGGCTTCATCTTTCTGGGTTCTTCAAGAACCTAGTTCGCGACGCAAATGATGATCATTTGGTTTCAATTCTTGAGTGATTTGGACTTTATAAGCCTTGAGATGAAGATCTTGAGATGCAAAATTCTCCAATTGTCATTTGAGAAAGACCAAGTTCCTGAGAACGACGTGGAATAGAGAGGTAATGTCCGGCGACCCGAACACGCATTTTGATAGTAAATATGAATAATTTCTAAGCGCTGTTGAACCGTATATCTGTCCATATTCATTTGACACAATGTACTGAACACATTTGTTATCAAGATTTGACATTTACATTCCAAAGCGATCTCAATTTTGGCATGAAAGTTCTGACGCTTTTATTGGAAGGTCTTTATGGAGTATTTAGGTTATTACTAAAGATAGAAAGATGCCGTTTCCGCAAACCCTTGTAAGTTATTTGAAAAAAATAAGTAATAACGTAATAAACATTTCGCTATCTTCCTTTGTTTCTAAGTTATGGTTAAAAACTGAGTTTCCTTGTTTCGGAAACTTCTTTAACAATAAAATATTCAACTGCTTTATGACCTATAGATTTTTTAACGTAGAATCCAGTGGCGTATTCAATATTTTATAGCACCTACAATTTTATTATTTTATTTTACATTTTATCTTATGTAAATGATACATTGACGATGGAGTCTTTCAAATTTTATTAACTATTGTACTTTTTATTACATTTTAATCGAGTAAAATTTATTTCAGTTAGAGATTGTTTCAACATTTTTTTCTGTACTATTTTGTTTTTATTAATACTTTCAGACTTGTTACTGCTATCGGAGATGCCTATGGTGTAGCTCTTTTACTTCATATGTTAACAGCTACAGTTCTGCTTACCCTGTTAGCCTACCAGGCCACTAAGGTAAGTTTTTCAATACCTTTATGTATTAAAAAAATCTGATATCTGGTATTAGAAAAAATTTGGAGCCTTGCCGAACCACTTCCCTGAACTACGAGGGGCGATCGCAAAGTTCCAGAACTAATGCTTAAAAACTGTATTCAAAAATATTATAAATCATTCAACATTATCTCCTTCAAAGTACTCCCCTTGGCAACGTATACACTTCTCCCAACGTCGTTTCCACTGTTCGAAGGACCCTGTTCTTGTGGAATGTTGTTTAGCTCCTCTAGAAATTTTTCTTTAATGTTTCCAATCGAGTCAAACCTCTGCTCTTTCAAATATCTTTTGAGTTTGAGAACCAAGAAATACCTAGTCCACAGAGGCTAGGTCTGGTGAGTAGGGAGTCTGGGGGACGACAGTCATGCCGTTTTTTGTGCAGAAATCACGAATGAGCAACGCAGAATGAACTGGTACATTATCATGGTGCAGCACCCAGTCCCCACTTCGATACAGCACCTGTATCGAACCTTCGCACAGCCTCACGCAAATTTCTCAGGGTTTCAAGGAAGAAATTCGTAGTACACCACACCGTTCCAGTCGAAAAAAACAGTGAGCATGTCTTTGACGTTCGATATCACCTGCCGTGAAGGGGTGTCGGGGAAGTTCTTGACTTCCATTGAGATGATTGGACACTTGTTTCCACGTCGTAGTCGTAAACCCACGTCTCGTCCAGTGATGATGCGTGTCAAAAAGTTTTCATCGCCATTTGCTATTTCAAGAAGTTCCTGATAAACCTGATGTCGGTGTTGTTTTTGCTCCACGGTCAAATGCCTCAGAACAAACTTTGCAGTTTTTGGGTTAACATTTCTTGGCATCAACCAAATGATATATTACATTCCTCGGCCATCTCACGACGATTTGACCACACGAGACTCTTCACTCTTTCAACATGCCTTTCATCAGTCGAAGTCGATGGCCGGCCTGAACGTGGTTGTCTGCTGACGAAGTTCGGCCTTCTTTGAACCTCCTAAACCACTCATGACACCGTGACCGACTTAAACATTCATCCCCAAACACCACTTGCAACATTTGAAAAGTTTCGGTAAAAGTTTTACCCAGTTTAACACAAAACTTGACACAAACATGTTACTCTTCGTTTAAATTCATCTTGCAAAATATCGGAAAATAGCCAAACACGCAAAAATTTTACACAAACAGCTGTAATTTCGCGAAAACGAAAGCAATTGCACATAGGAACAAACAGCAGTGCTTGGGTTGAGTCACGCTAAACAATGCTGCCAACCGCACTACGCTCCGTTGCCAAGCAATTCAAAAAGTCCTGGAACTTGATGATCAGTCCTCGTACCTTGAAGAAGTCGTTGCTGACTACTATCCCTGCCTTGAAGATTTGTCAAGTGTATCTTTTACAATAAACGAGCTATGGATATATTTCCAGCAAATGCCTATTTTTTCCATCTTGTATCTACTTAAGGGAAGGAATCCTTGGAAATTTAATCTTGAATTTTTCTTTGCCCAATTTTTTCCCAATTTAACCAACTCTATAACTCTAAATGGTTTCCCAGATGACCATATATTTAATCTTAAACTAGAGCTAGTGTATAAAAGCATCTATTAATGATAGCTATAATTTATATTTGGTTATTAATGTAAATAAACAATTTCTATCTTCCCTAGATCGACGGAGTTAACACATACGCTGCTAGCACCATTGGATACTTGGTATATTCGTTAGCACAAGTTTTCCACTTTTGCATTTTTGGAAATAGATTGATTGAAGAAGTAAGTAAAGAGTTTATAAGAACTTTTTTATGTCGTACCGATTAAAATAACAATAGTTAAAGTATACTCCTATGCCAAAATTATAGAGTGACTCATGAATTGGCTATTTTAATTGCCGTTGAGGGCGCTGAACATTATAAACAAATATGGAAGAAAATGAATGAATATTTTGCATTTCATATCACATCATTTAGCAATTAACATTCAACTTCCATAAATATAGTGACTATGTGCTAGTTAGGGTGAAACAGAGGATAAAAAGAGTGGCAATAGTCATATGTTCCATAAGAACATTTTTGATAGTTTTTTTACTTACATTTTGGGCTAAAATAAGTATGACAAACGGTAGAAAAAGTGTATGGTATCACATTATAAATGATAATGGTGTTAACCGATATAATGATTATACATAGAAATTGAATGTGCCGCTCGCTGCGCATAATGATCTAAACTATAATTTTATCTACTCTATATGAGGCGCAATATGAGACTAGTGTACACCTATATTGAAAAATAAAAAATCGTGATTGGTTAATATCGAAATATCAAGGTCGACAACTGGAACATGCCCACTTTTCCTGCAAGTGGCGTGGAAAGCTTGCTTCCTGTAGGCAACTTCTGCTTGAAATTTATTGCGAGATTAATTATTGTTACATTGTTTTTACGGTATTTTTTTTAAATGGAAAAAATGCAGCAAAAATTATTTAAAGAAAAATTTTAGTTAAGTATCTATTTTTATAATCGCTCCTTTCTTACCAGGCGTCCTGTGGAATCGTAATCTCTGCACACTTCTCTCCCATCGACGGCTCCAAATGCTACCAATGAGTCACTCTGTATAATATTGGCCACAGTATATAATACAAAATATACAGTTTTTAGTATATACGGGGTGTTAGTTAAACATGCGGCAAAAATTCAGGTTATTGAGGTGAATTGATGTTATTCCTTGGACTATTCTAAGGATATTTTATCCTTTGATGATTTTTGAAAAAGCGCTTTGTTGCGAAGATATAGGGCGAAAAGAATTTTCAACAAATAACAATTTATTACTAAAAATTACATGTAATATTTCTGAACCTACAAGAATTGTTCAAAATGGCTACCTCCAGCTCGGATGCAACCATCCAATCTTCTCCTCATAGACTCCCGAACTCTTTCAAAAACACCAGGGTCGTTTCTTATTGAGTTACACCCAGCAATTATCCGATCTCCTAAATCGTCCACATCTTCCACTGGCCTACTATAAACTAATGACTTTAGATGGCCCCTTAGGAAATAATCCAGGGGGTTTAAGTCCGGGGATCCTCCACTGTCCTGGTCCTCCACTTCGCTTCAATGTTCCCGTTTCTCGAAGACGTTGATGAATACTTTGAAAGATTTTTCTATCGGGAGCAATGTGGTTCAATCGTTCAATGTACAGTGGCCTAGCTTCTAATGCATTGCCATCAGCAAGTCCATAAATAAAATGCATATCGGCCATCTCGGCATTCGTATAGCGAGCCATGATAGAGGACTTCACTAACAACCGTTTACACGTCAACTAGCCAAACGCCAATCAATCTTCACAAATGCGACACATACAAACTACAAAAACATAACATACAAAAACATATAAAATAATCACTCCGAAGTATCACGGAATGTTGGTAAGAAAAAACAACTCCTTTTTCTAACATGTCTTTTACTTGATACGTCCAGTGTAGTACGCCATACTTTTATTTCACCTACATTAATAATGTGAAAAATAATAAAATTGGATTTGTTGAAAATTTTTTTCGCCCTATATCTTCGCAACAAAGCGCTTTTTCAAAAATCATCAAAGGATAAAATATCCTTAGAATAGTCCAAGGAATAACCTCTTAAATTTTTGCCGCATGTTTAAGTAACACCCTGTATATATAAAAAATACTGATAATATCTGAACTCAAGGTATGTTAAAAATGAGTGTTACTTTGTCATGAAAATGCCCCCTATTCAGTACAAAAATATATGCTTCAAACAAACGAATCAAAAAAACCAAAAAACTGAAATAAATTATTAAAAAAATATGAAAATGAAACGGATAAATAATAAACATTAACAATAATGACCAAATTTTTAATGAATGTTTCAGAGCTCGTCTGTGATGGAAGCTGCTTACAGCTGTCACTGGTACGACGGCTCAGAAGAAGCGAAGACTTTTGTCCAGATAGTCTGTCAGCAGTGTCAGAAGGCAATGTCGATATCAGGAGCAAAATTCTTCACGATCTCTCTGGATCTGTTCGCCTCTGTAAGTAAAACATCAGTAAATTTAATAAACAGTAGATTATAGAAACTTTGAAAAAACAAATCAAATAAATATCTATAAATACAGGCTTACTGTATAAATACCCCCTAATATTTGGATGGAGGACTAAAAGTTCAATCGCTGGATCGTCGTCAGTTCTTGTATGAAATATTTAATGATTATTAAAAAAATATATTCTATTATGGGAAATATACAGAAGCGTAGATCCACATAAAATTTTATTTTTTCCTGTACGAAATTTCCACTTGTATGTCAAAATTTCGACTTGTAACTCGAAATTCCGAGTTGTAAGTCAAAATTTCGACTTGTAACTCTAAATTACGACTTGTAAGTCGGAATTTCAACTTGTAACTCAAAATTACGACTTGTAAGTCGGAATTTCGAATGGTAACTCGAAATTACGACTTGAAAGTCGAGTAAATCAAAATTTTAACTTGTAACTCGAAATTCCGACTTACAAGTCGAAATTACTACTTAAATCTCAGAATTTCGACTTTTAACTCGCAATTACCACTCGTAGCGCGAGTTAGGTTCCATGTTGTACAAATGATTCATAGGCAGCAAACACTATACAACATAAATATACTTCGCAAATATAACTTTTTTCCTTGTTACCTCGCGCTGCGACTACTAATTGCCAGTAAAGTCTAAGCAAGTAAAGTCTAAATTTCAAGTTACAAGTCGGAATTTTGACTTACAAGTCGGAATTTCGAGTTACAACTCGAAATTTTGACTTACAAGTCGAAATTTCGTGTTACCAGTCGTAATTTCGACTTATAAGTCGAAATTGCATTACAGGAAAAAATAAAATTTTATGTGGCCTCTCTACGCTTCCGTAGAAATATTCTCTTACTATTTGTAATAGAAATTCATCAATTCCTACATCACTATAATGTAAACACAATATGTAACAATCCAATTTCTGATTGTATTTCCTTTTTTCACAATAGATGGAATGAGTTATATGCCTCCTCTATAATATAACATACATTTTAATGTGTGTTCAATACCTGTATGACGCTAAAGAGACCTAATGGACTGAAACAGCTGTCGGTCCGTATATGTAATTCCAAGAGGTATTTCAGAATAATTTAAAATATCTCTTAGACCATTTTTTACCCACTTTTTGGCCCATTAATTGCCCACTTCTTAATTGGGCAATTAAATTAGAATTATGTTTACCCCGAGAGGTATACATAAAAATGGTACCTATTCTAACTATAAGAAGAAAGATATTTGAGTACTTTTTGGTATATAACTGACGAGAATCACGTAAGAACATCTTTTTTCTGCGTTTTTTTTTACGTAAAAAAGTCGTAATTTTTCACATCTAATGTTAAAATTATTGTATTCACTTAGATAAAAAAGTTTTGTAAAAACAATCCTCTACCCTTATGAAAACTACCCTTTAAGAACTGTCACGGCTCTTTTTACTACCACCAACAACAAATATCAAAAAAAAAGGCCTGCCACTGTTCCTGAAAATAAAAAAATCATTCTTCTTATCCACCGTTTAAAGAACTGTAATTCCTTCAGGAACCATTTTAGGACGTGTGTTCATAGGAGCATTTATTTTTAGATATTTAGGTACTATCACCTCTCCAACTCCGGTACACTATTTTTTATACCCTGTATACTACATACATAAAAATACATTACATTATTTTTATAATTACTGCACTGTTCGTTTCAGGTGCTTGGTGCTGTCGTAACCTATTTTATGGTGCTGGTACAACTCAAATAATTTTTTAAAATACTCTTTTATTAGTAAAGATTCTATCTATGAAGTTTGTGTACCTGAGAAGTGATATAGTATTAAAGAAGAATGATATATTCAATTGAAGATAATAATTTAAAAAATTATTAATTCAATTGGTAACAAAACTATATATTGTTAGGATACCACACATTTTCAGCAACGCAACCGCAGATATAATAGATGTTCTTGTATACAGTATGAAAGATTAATAAAAAGTAACTCCTACATAAAATATTAATTGATTAAAATGTGGGCAAATATTACAGTTTAGTTAAAATATGTTGTGATAAGATATTGAAATTAATACTAAATGTTATTATGATTGTTTTAAATGTAAGTACGACATAAAATCACATTTTAGTAGGTACCCAGTCAGACAGAAGATATTGTCGAGATTATTTGACAGAATATTTTTGCCGATTTTACTAGGTGATGCCTAGTTTCTTTGCACTTACTTATAGTTATGGACAGATACTGTAAAAACAATTAATTCACGTAATATTTAGTTGATTGTGTTGTATATGCCTTCTATATACACAGTCATAATAATTATCTATGTGTAGTCATTATTCTGAGACCTATTTGACACTGAAAGGATCAGATAGGTCGAAACAGTTGTCGTTTTATATTAGTGATGTTTGACACTGTTATCTACATTGAATTACATTCTATGTTTATCTGTAATACATAAACATTACGGGTTGTTTATATAAGAGTTGTATTTAAGTATTTATGCTATATTGTGCTATTCTGCACAAATATTTAGTTTTATTCTAATTATTTAAGTTATTTAACTGGTCAGTTAACTACTACCTTACTAGTAGTAGAGCACTACAAAATGTGATATCACTATCGGGTTATAATACACTGCTCATGAAGGTCAGGGTTTTCTTCGGGCAGTGTATGTCACTGTTAGATTTAGATGTATAGAAATTGTATAATTTCGAGAAGATGAAATTTGTGGTCATAGGCGTCGCCTCCAAAATCTCTAAGGGAACGAGCCGAAATAATTTTTTGTTAGAATTTGCCTTCAAACAACAAAATACAATTTTTCTGTTCAGTTCGCAGTGAATAGTAAAAAACATCTTTAGTTTCGTCGAAAAGGCAAAAATTATTTGAAAATATATTATTTAAAATGTAAGCAACTATAAAGAATAATATAGTTATAAATAAAACCAAAAAAATAAATGTCCAGTAAAATAAAAAATACCACATCACAAATAATTTTATTTGTGAATATTAATTTAGGCTAGACATTATTTAATTGTGCTGTTATACTTAGTCGACTCGATAGCCAGGGGGAGCAGTTGCCCCCCCTACCCCCCCTTGGCGACGTCCATGTTTGTGTATATTTTAAAAATTCATATTACCTTGTGTAATTTATTATGTTGGTACATTATGGCAAGGTATAAGAAAAAAAGGTTAATCATTGGATGTAGGTAATAAATTTTACCATAATATTTCAATATGTCTAAACTGTTGTTTCTACGAAAAATTTTTGAGGATAATTGGTGGCTATAATTTTATTTACATTTTTTGTCTAATTAGTTGTTCAGCAAACTTAATGTATTGAGAACATTTATACTCACATTTATATCGAAATATCTGAAAGTAGTATTTTTGTATTAAGTATTTATTGAATTTTATAATTATTTACTTTTAGATATTTATTACTTAAATAAAAATAAATAAAGAGATATATTATTACTAAAATTACTAAAATAGTACGTTCTAATATTATTATTTAAATAATTTCAATAACAACATTTCTTTTTTAAAATAAATATATTAACAATATATAAGTACCTTAGTCTAAATAATATTCAATTTAAGTATCTAAAATAGTTGAACATTTTTAGGTTATAACCAGAAGGTTAATTTTGTTCTATATTTTAACATAGAACACCAAACAAGCAGTGTTGTGCAAAAATAATAATAATTTTATCTATATAAGATAACAGATGAAACCTGAAAATAGTATTTAGATACAGATAAAAGATTATTATATATTAAATTATCTAGATTAAGACAACAGATAATCTAAAATTATCTGGTTAAATTCCAGTTTAAAAAATTAAATTAACTTGTAACTTGTTCCAAGTTGTAGTATTTGAAACAATATTTCGATAATTTCCATAAGATAAAAGATATCATATTTTATCTAGATTATCCATCTAGATAAAATAATATAGAAAATGCACAACACTGCAAATAAGTAACAACATTTATACAAATCACGTTTATAGTTTAATAAACGTTATTTGTATAAATATAATAACGTTTATAATAACATTTATAGAAATATGTCACCTAACCAATGAATAGTTTGCGTGAATCACTCTGTACTTTCCTGATTTTATGTTTGTATATTGTTTCCTAATTATTAACAATTCATGAGATGAATATTTACACTTATATCTTAATGCCAGTTTTTTACTATACTTACTACATTAGGATGGCATAATTTTATAGAATAGTGTATATCGGCACCCCTTATAAGCATTCAAAAGTGTCTTACGATTTTAAGCTAATTATAAACATTTTCATGTCACTTTTCCTCAACTTTATTGCTGATACTGCCCTGTACCTGATTGTGTTTTCAAAGGGGAAACAACGTTTAACGCTATGCTACAATTATATATTTTGAAATATATTTTTCAATATAAGGAACACTCTTAATGTTATATAGTAAGTATTCTATTTTGTATATACTTAGTTTCCTATAGGAATTTGTTACTTATCATTACTAATGATAGTGATAAGTAATATTTATTAAATATATTTTAATAAAGTTCAAGTTAGTACGTAACTGTGCTATTGTTTTCTTTGCAATGCTTAAGCACCATTAAACTTCTGTTGTCTATCACATACACACTATCTGAATGAACATCATGGGCCACCAAAAGTGTTCAACTTAATACACCTATGGTCAAGAAATACTTGTTATTAAATATAATAGTAAAATAGGTATAATTTTGATCTAGTTTTCTTAATAGTTTTATCATTTCAAATTCAAGACTATAAGAAGTGATGGTATAAAAAGTTTTAGTAATAACTTTTTGTACAATAACTAATCTAATTACACTTATTCTTATTACTTGCTGCTAATTAGAACTGAGGTAACGTTTATGTCAATGATCCCACCTCGTCAGCGAAACACCTTGGCCCGAAGCAGAATCAATATCCCAGCAACAATTGAACACCGCGCGGTAGCGCCATCTAACCGTACATCCGCGCAACCAACCCTTCACTCCTTCACCTGTGCTAATCATAACATTTTCATGTTATAACCTAGGAAAAACTGATATTTTATACAAATATTGAATGAAAACGTTAAAGAAAAGTGCCCGTTGTTATTTGTTGTTAAAATACGTAGTTTTACGGTTCAGATTAAACCTTGTGTGTTGTGAAGTTAACGTTGTGCCAAGCGTAAATCGAATATAAAAATAAGTGTTCAAATTTTGCTCAAAAGCACAATAAATCAGTCTTACAATTACGTATAATAAAGTTGTTAATGGTTGTTTACTAATAATAAATCGTGAGCTTTAATAAAATAACAGTTAATAAACTATTATAATTGAATTTTAAGACGAAAATCGCGTTCCTAAAAATAGATTTTGCAGAGTAGGCGGGATTGAAACTGTTTTTTAGTATCTTATCTAGCCATACGACGTTTTTTGCACGTTAGTTGTTGATTGTTGATTCTTTAAGCCAAGCAATATTTGTGACAATCTCTGTTAGTTAACCGCGCACAAATTATTAATAATATAATAAAGATAAAAGCAAAATCCTATCGTTAAATTAATCGTTCAGTGCAGAAGTATACCTAATTAGAAGTCTTCGGTGGTTCAAGGTAATTCTTTAATTTTTTTGTTAACTAGGTATTGAGGTGGGTTCTTATAACTTGTTCTTTATACTTTTAACTTTACATAACTATGATGATGATAGATATGTCAATACTAATATACAAATAAGTATATACAGTGTGTCCAAGATAAAGATGGGATAGCATTGGGATCTTGGAAACAGTAAGAGATACAAAGTTGGTTAAATTATGAAAAAGTTGAGCAGTTTGAATACCTTTTAAGTACATGGACTTTGCAAATATAAGTTATCTTTTTTTGATTTCGAAATATTTGGAAAAACATTTTTTTGTGATATTTGTTTTTATTTATTTCTGGCGTTATTTTAACAGCTATCAAAAAATAAAAAATAATTTTCCATTGTCACTTTTTGAGCTTAACAAGATAGCATTCATCAAGTTTTTGTCCCACGTTTCGTTTCCGAGAAACCATCATCAACTTCTTTTTTTAAATACGGCCCTCTATTTTTAAATAGAAATTTTGATACCATTTTTTATTCTCAATTCAATGATGCATCACAAGTAATGGTTTAATTACGTTTTTAGCTTGTTTTTGCCACCATTAAAAATTAACGAGGAAAAGCTTCCTGAGTTTATAACAAATAAACAAGTAAAATAATTATTTATCTTAATTATTTATTAGCATGTCAATTACAAAAGATGTTCGAACAAAAGACCATTATTTTCTAAGCATAGGTAACAACGTTTAACTGTAGCTTCCAAAACATTGTTAGTATTTCTATTCATTTTTAAGCAAATTATAAAACGATATTTATTATTAACCGTATTGTAACTCTACCAAATTGTCAACAATGACATTTTCACGGATGTTTTGTTTTCAAAGCCTATACTGTTGTTGTGGTAGGTGCATAGAAAAATCGTACTGTTTTTACTGTACATGTGTAATCCTGTATCTAAACTTATCTAAAAAAATTATCTTCAAGTATTCAGAGCCCCATTCTTTTATCTTTGGGGCTACATAAAAACTATGTGTACCAACGTAATTTTCAAACAGAGGAAGAATTACGCGAATTGGTACTAGAAGCATTTCAAACTATTACGCCAGATGGACTTTAACAATTGTTTGGAAGCTAAAGTTAAACGATGTTAGAAAATAATGGTCTTTTGTTCGAACAACTTTTGTAATTAACATGCTAATAAATAATTAAGATAAATAAATTATTTTACTTGTTTATTTGTTATAAACTTAGGAGGCTTTTCCTCATTAATTTTTAATGGTGGCAAAAACAAGCTAAAAACGTAATTAAACCTTTACTTGTGATGCATCATTGAATTGAGAATAAAAAATGGTATTAAAATTTCTATTTAAAAATAGATTAATAAAATAATAATAAAAAATAAAAATAGTATTTAAAGATGGTTTCTCAGAAACGAAACGTCGGACAAAAACTTGATGAATGCCATTTTGTTAAACTCAAAAATTGACAATGGAAAAGTGTTTTTATATTTTTTGATAGCTGTTAAAATAACGCTAGAAATAAATATAAACAAATATCGCAAAAAAATGTTTTTCCAAATATTTCGAAATCAAAAAAAGATAACTTATTTTTGCAAAGTCCATGTAAAAGGTATTCAACCTGCTCAACTTTTCCATAATTTAACCAACTTTGTATCTCTTACCGTTTCCAAGATCCCAATGCTATCCCATCTTTATCTTGGACACACTGTATACCTAGATATTTAGATAAAACGAGGGTGGTGGTATTTTGTTGGCATATTGAAAAATATATTTAAATAGATATACTTACTATTATGTTGGTACTTAAAATATCTATACCTACTTGTTATCTAGGTAACAAAATCAGTTCGAAACACAAAAAATTATTGTCAACACTCTCCTGCTAAAAATCTAAGAAATATTCGATTGTTTGAATTCATAAATATCCTGGAAAATATTAGAACTAATCGCATCTTGACTAATAAAATAATTTTCGTACCTAGGTACTTCAATGTATTGAACGAAAAATGCATTATATCCATAGATTTATAAGACAAGGGAGATGTAATTGTTTACATTTTAAAGCAATCAGAGATCCCCTTGTTTACTCTTTATCTGGTCAACTGCAAGGTCTACTTTATGATTGTACGAAAAACTGTTGCCAAACTGTCAATTGTGTAATTTATATTTTCACATTTAAACTACCATGATTATGGGTTAAGGTTAAAATATTACATAAAAATATTTTCCCGTTTCCTAGTTAAGTGGATAAATCATATTTTGTTAAAAACGTTGCAATAAAAACTAACTTCATAACGCAAAAATGGAATGAACAGGCATCATTGCTCCCTACTCCAATCCGCATGTCCATTGATGCTCGTAGTATTTTATAGTATTTCTTTTGTGCGGTGTTGCTGGCAGTCGGAATTTTGCTTTTGTGAATTTTTCAGTGTTTTTCGTAAGGATTTTATTACTATTCTTCAGAAAATGGTGCGTCAGTGTCAAGTGTATGGAAAAATGAATTCTTTATATTCAAAACTGTCTTTCCACAGGTAAATTTTGCCAAGTTTTGTTTGGTTATTCGGTTGCTATATTTGTCACGCCATATTTACGGATTTTCAGGGGCGTGCTGGCTGGCTTCCTTATCATTTTACGGAATATAGTATATATATACTATATTATATTATGGAATTGCTTTTGTTATTTTTTAAAATATGGCTGATGTGTTAGTTTTTGGAGTTACCTACACACATACTTAAATACGATCAAAACAAGAATCCAAGCAAGAAGCTAAGGCATCATTCAGCACTTTGCTGCATAACAAATTAAAAAACCTATAATGTTTGGTAAGTGTGAAGCCAACATGCAACGTTTGCACACAAAAATTAAAATCAGTTGCGTAACCAAGGTAATTTTTAAAGGTATCCTTTATACTAATCTAAGAGAAAATCACAATTATCAGGCTTTTAAAGAGTTATTTTGAAAACAGTAAGTCAAATAACTTGAAACAAAAAGTTGAATTAAAAACTAACACCATGTACATCTTTCTTATTTTAAATTATATTTCACTTTTAAATGTAATTGAACCCTGTATACAGAGTTTGGGTATCTTTGAAAAACTGAAAAATACTTTTTTACACTACTGTATATATAAGTTTTTGTAATGTAGTAGGTGTACCACCTTTACTTAATTCAGAATTTTAAGTGTTCAAGTTTCAATTCATATTCCCTACATTAAAACTCCGATACTAATTTAATTTCTAATCTCACAAGCTTTTGCTGTTGCAATGTATAGTACTGATTTTCTTAAAATTCCTTTTTTGATGTTTTATTATCATACCCAACCCTTCCAAAAACAGTACGCCTTTGGCGCCGGAAGCAAGCTCTCCCAAAACTTTTGCAACGTTGCACGGAGTCGGAATTTTGCCGTTCTTTCTCTCGGTATTCTTTGTCATACACATTGCCAATGATTGATACAAAACAAAAGGTTATTTATGAATGAACCGTGAGGTCTCCTCTTATTAAGTCTATGATTATATCCAACAAATCCTACAATACGGTGTGACACATATTCAAGATATACCTACCTTTCGTTACCCTCTTATTTTTTTAGATACAATTTTCAAATTTGGCACGGCGCGGCACAAGTACTAATGAAAGGCCACTTTCAGACATAAAAAATACCTTTTCGCCACCTCCGGTTTTACCGGAAGTATAATCAACTCTCAATTTTTATATGGGACACCCTTATATATTATGTTTTTGGAATCTACGTCAATTTCTGAATCCAACTATATACCATACCATAAGTGACATAAGCGATATGGTATCACCGATAAGTGACAAGAGTAATTTGACAGCTGTCAAATTACTCTTTTGACTCTATTTTACTTTTGAATTTAGAGTGCCTTCTCTCAACTCTAATTTGAATTCTGTTGGTCCTACAGATAAAATAAGCATATGGGTAAATTGCTTATTAATTCTACTTTCTGATGGTATCTGATGGTATTTAAATAGTACCCTCATGGTACTAAAATGTTTAGTTTTGTTTGGTGGTTTAAAATAATAAAACTAGTTTCACCTCTGTAACCACTTTGAACAATTTCAACCCCCTGTAAGTGGAGAAATTCAATCTTTTTGACGCCCCCTATTTTTTATGGTTGCTATGGTCCATTAGAATTACTTAATCGCTGATGGTCAAGGCACACACAAGGATGTTCAGTGTCAAAAAAGTAATTTGACAGCTGAATTGTCATATATTAATATCGTTGGATTCAGAAAAGGACGTAAATTCAAAAAATATAATGATATACAGGGTGTTCCATTAAAAGAGTTGGTATTACTTCTGAAGAATGCAGAAGGCAGTCATTCTGGGCTCATTTCGTCTACACAAGGCACACGATTCTCGGACTCAGTAATTATTCACCCCACGGACATGGGGAGTAGCTACTGATAACCACCAGCCACCGACCCAGGGAACCGGTTGACTGAATTTCAACAAAAAAAATAATAATAATGTGTAGGTAAGTTTAATATACTTACAGAGGTTTCAAGTCTATACCTACAGTTAATAACAAATCATGGTGTCCCTCAAGGATCGGTCCTTCGACCTATTTTGTTTTTAATATGGGTGAATGCCATGAACTTGGAGCTTCGTTGAACGTCACTTTATGACAATGGTTCAAATTATGGTTCATAAAAGAAATTACAAGATTTGTATAATATACCTCAATGGTACTTTAATTTTACTTTTCCACTCATTTGGCTGGTTAAAATTTAAGTACGCATCGGTAATTTGCAATCTTGGATACGATATATAAAACAAAATTGATATTGCAAGAATCCAGAATATATTATGAAGTATTTATGGTCCAAAACCGATGATATGTATCCAACCAGAAACACGTCTCAATCAGTGC
Organism: Pogonocherus hispidulus; assembly: GCA_963924545.1. Classification (NCBI taxonomy): domain Eukaryota; kingdom Metazoa; phylum Arthropoda; class Insecta; order Coleoptera; family Cerambycidae; genus Pogonocherus; species Pogonocherus hispidulus. Next base: position 47,381,818 of record OZ004697.1, on the reverse strand, counting down.
TGGTAAATAGATTGAAATTAACGATTTGAATGTGTTTTTCTCTGATTTATTACTCTGATTACTCAGAAATAACTGTGAAACAAAATAAGGTAAATTGACCGACACAGATAAAATAAGGGTATGGTTAAATTGCTTATTAATTGTACTTTCTAATGGCACCTTAGTACCATTATGGTACCATTTAAAAAAACTAGATTCAGCTCTATAACTACTTTGAAGAATTTTAACGCCCTGAGAAATTGAATGTTTTTGGCGCCAACTGTTATTTTTTTATGGTTGTTATGGTCCATTAAAATTAATCGGGGATGGTCAAGGCACTTTAAATTAAAAAGTAAAGAAGAATCCAAAAAGTAATTTGACAGCTGAAGGAAGTGGCAAAAAGGTAATTTTTTTGTCAAAAAGTGACATTTAATAAGTACTTCCGCCAGGCTAAATTTGAAAATTGAATCTAAAAAAAAATTAGGGTGGAAAGAGGGGTATAAGTACCATAAATCTACTCAAGTACTCATGTTGATAAAAATAAAATAAAACGGGACACCATGTACATCAATAACAGATTCATCTTCTTTACCAAAAAGTAACTGAAGGACAGACAGATTATTCAAACAGATAAACGTTAGACATATGTCAGTGGTCTATATTAATACTGGTGGTACCGCAGTAAAAAAACTAGGTACCTAATATAGCTAGAAAATTGGGCTGTTCTAATTCTGCTGTGTACTAACGTTGCAATTTTAAGTATTATGTGATACAATAAAAAATTGCACAACGATTATCATAAGAGACGTGGTGAGGACACTAGTGGCTCCGATTACAGCGACCATCCTATATAAGAAATCCAACAGATACTTACGTCATAAAAGCAAACTAAAAGAAACGTCTGTTTTAGGTTTTACTGCAAATGCAAAAAGCCTTTTAGGTACCTAATTTTGTTAAGAGCGTACTTCCTGCCTTACCGGAACAAAACAGGTTAATAAAACTTTTCTCGTATCCTATTATCGACCCTATTATCAACAGCTCTACCTTCACCGAATTGAGCATCTCGGCAACATTCTGATTAAATGTAAAGGCAGCCGCACACGACGCGGCCAAGGTGTTTCGTGGTGGTAGTCGTCGCAACAGTAACTAAAATTAATACAGTCTGTTTGTTTATAAATATGTGAACAAGTGATATGAACTGCACCTACTTGATGTGGTTATAGTGCTAAAGTAGAAACTGCCGTATTTTATAAGAACAGATATTTAGACTTACAGAAAAACGTCTTTGAATGGCAGTGCTTGTTGCTGTTGGAAGGCGGCGCTGTCACCCGCAGCACTCAGGGCTTTCGGCCAATTGTGCCTGCCGCTAGTTGAGCGCTATTGGAAGAACACCAGTTCTAGTGGAAGCTCTCTAATGTCCTGGGGTAGGAGAAATGCTGCACCCAGATGTTTGTGTCTTTTAACCATGAGGCAGGCACAGCGATAGAGGATGTGAATAGAGTTCTCGTCATCGTGTCCGCAAAACCTGCACCTTCTAGTGTCACTAAGGCCAATAATAGTATTAAGGTGTTTGTTGAGATTCTTGTTGATTCTTTCTCTGATCTCTTCGTAATCCAGTTTTAAATAGACCTTGTTACATAACTAGGCGGGAGCCCGAGCCCGAGTTCGGGTCCTGTAAACTGTATACTTGAGCCTCTTTTAGCCAATGCATCGGCCTCTTCATTTTCAGTTATGTTGTTATGACCCGGTACCCAGGTGAATTTTACTTGGTAGTCCTTAGTATACAGGGCGCCCTATTTCTTGACCCGTTGCATGGGTAACTTTTTTATTAGTAGAGATACAAAAACGCTTAAATGAGCAAATTAGTGCAGTTTCGTATTAGTAATTCTACGGTAAGGCGAAAAATTATATACGGGGGAAGGTTGAAATTTCAGAATTTTCATTGAATGAAGGTATTATCCCTCGTAGCTCGTTCATTTGAAGAGTTAGAGAAAAATGCTTCACATGTTTTTTGCAGTATTTTTCATGTAAAATGACATGCACTTGCTACTTTTTATATATCTCTTAAAATGGTTGAGAATCACAGTAAAATATATTTTTTTTAAATGTAATGGATAGGTGGCTGTGACATTAACCGAAAGTCCCCTTTTTTCTCTTTCAGATGATATAACATAGTCCATATTTTATCCTTACAAAAGTAATAATAATCGTTGTTTTTAAAGAAAGTTTATTGTCACATCAAGAATGCTATGGAAATAAAACAAAAAATAAGATTCCTGATATTTTTAAAAACGTCTAGTTGGCATTTAATTATTGACAGATCATAAGTGACATTTTTAGTTTTTGTTAAGTAGTTTATTGTTTATTATTAATACTGCATACAAAATAATAGTGTTGCAAATATGTACACCAACGAAGAGAAAAATGATATGCTATTTTGTTATTATAACCAAAATCGAGATGCACAAGCTGCAGCGAATCTTTATTTTGAAACTTACATGGAACGAAGACAACCCCATCATAGAATATTTAGACAGCTGGAAAATAATATACGATTATACGGTTCTTTTTCAAAGCCTAAGGATGAAAGAAACTTCAATGAAGACACTGAAATAAATGTTTTGGCTTATGTAAATTTTAAACCTGATTCTTCAACTGCAGAAATTGCACATCACTGCAACACTTCCAAGGAAACTGTAAGAGCTATTTTAAAAGGTAACAATTTAAAGCCTTATCATTATTCCATATGCAATACTTTATATCCAGCTGGTAATCAAAGAAGGATGACATTTTGTCGATGGTACATTTCAAAATGCGAAGAGGATCTAGACTTCTGGAAAAAGATTTTATTCAGTGATGAAAGTAGATTTACCAACAATGGTATTTTTAACCGCCATAATAACATAATGTGGTGCCGAGAAAATCCACATCTTGTTTCTGAAAGAAGAAATCAACGTCAATTTGGGATAAATGTGTGGTGTGGAATTTTTTGTGGCAAAATTATTGGCTCATATTTTTACGAAGATAATTTGAATGCGAATAATTACCTTCATTTTCTAAGGAATACTCTAACAGAGGAATATTTAAATGAATTACCACTTCATATTTTTAGAAATCTTAAATACTTCCAACACGATGGAGCACCTGCGCATAATTCCCGCGAGGTAAAACAATATTTACATGAACAGTTTAATAATGTTATAGGAAATAGAATGGATATCGACTGGCCAGCGCGAACACCTGATTTGACCCCCTTAGATTTCTTTCTTTGGGGGTTATTGAAAGATAAAGTTTATGTGACAGCTCCTCTAGATATAGAGGATCTAAAAGTCAGGATTCAAGATGCAATTATAAGCATACATGGACATACAATAAATAATGTTTTAAGAAGTATCCAGAAACGTTGCTTACTATGTATCCAACAGGATGGTGGTCATTTCGAACATTTACTTCAATATAATTAATTAATTAATAATTTCTGTTCTCAAAACATTCTTTTGTTCCATAATCCATGGCATTCTTGATGTGACAATAAACTTTCTTTAAAAACAACGATTATTATTACTTTTGTAAGGATAAAATATGGACTATGTTATATCATCTGAAAGAGAAAAAAGGGGACTTTCGGTTAATGTCACAGCCACCTATCCATTACATTTAAAAAAAATATATTTTACTGTGATTCTCAACCATTTTAAGAGATATATAAAAAGTAGCAAGTGCATGTCATTTTACATGAAAAATACTGCAAAAAACATGTGAAGCATTTTTCTCTAACTCTTCAAATGAACGAGCTACGAGGGATAATAGAAAAGTTGGATTTTTCGTTTTTTGTCAATAACTTTTCAACCTTCCCCCGTATATAATTTTTCGCCTTACCGTAGAATTACTAATACGAAACTGCACTAATTTGCTCATTTAAGCGTTTTTGTATCTCTACTAATAAAAAAGTTACCCATGCAACGGGTCAAGAAATAGGGCGCCCTGTATAGGATGTCCCACAAGTACGCGGAAGTCCTATATCTAAGCGGAAAGGAGAGATAAGTGGATTTCTGTTTTTATAGTATGCCAGATTGATCAAGATGTGTAAATTAAAAATATTTTCAGTTATACAGGATGTTCCAATAAAGAGTACTTTATGTATAATAGTCATATACCAAATGTCATACTTTTCTAGATATTTAGCTTAAACATGTTTTTTCGTCGATGTAGGTTGCTTACGCAGTTTGATATTCTCAGGTTATGGTAGCAACTATTGAACTCTAATTTAAGGCAAACGTTGAGCAAGAATGACTTTTTTAAACCCTGTGCAAAAATTGACCTGGGATATACAGGGTGAAAGGAAAGTCATGACAAAGATGTCAATAATAAAAATGTTTAAAGAAATGCATTTAACATTCTGTATATTTTATACCACAAGATGTAGAATTAAAATCTCTACGGCTTTCATGACGCTTTCTCTATACCTAAAGTCCATAGGTTTTTTTTCTGTAGAACCTCAGTTTTATGAAAAACGCTCTATTTGAGATAGTTTTTTTATTAAATAAAAATGTACAGCGTCTATCCAACGATAATTTGTATAACATTTTAATCAAAAGTTAACGTTAGGCAGTGAAATTTTGGGTAAAATGATTTATTTTAAGCAAGAATTAGTAAATATGGTAAAATAACAAACTATTTTAACAAAGAAATAATGTTTAGTGAGAACGGAAAATTTGAGGTTATCCGTTTATTTTACAAGAATAATAATAATGTGAATGGAGCACTCGCCGAGTATGCTATTGGAAATAAATTAATGATGATAAATAAAGTTCTGTCAAAGTCATTTGTTTGTTTCGCGTTATCATCCATAGCCACTGCGATCCGTCACACATAAATTTCCCTCCTGTTTTTCAAAATTAGTTTTAAACTGACATATGTGGATACATATTTATTATTTTTGAAAAGAGAAAAATTTTACGAAGCGAAGTATATGCACTAATATATACGGTGTTCCACTAAAAAAATGGTTTACTTTAATTTAGTGATTTTCGCTATTCAATTGTTTTTTCTAATACAGTATTATAAAAATTCAGAAAAAGCTAAAACTTTTGTATTAAAATTTTTTTTGTAATTTCAATAATAAAATCACAATAAGATTATAGTGACTAACCCTATACAATATAAGGACATAACATGACTAATTGCACTATTGGCGATTCAAATTACCGATGAGGGCGCTGCAAATTGTAAACAAATATGGAGGAAGACGAGTAAAAATTTTGCATTTCATATCACATCATCTAGCAATTTAGCATTCATCTGCCATAAATATAGTGACTTCATGTGGTAGTTAGGGTGAAAGTACCCTAGTTTTTGTTTACTTACATTTTGGACTAAAATAAGTGTTATAAACTGTATGGTGATACCATATTAGTGCTTGTTTTTTGTTAAATAATGTTTAAATTAAAATATATTCTGCTTTTATAAGACTAATAATACAAAAGTATAGACAATCTGCAGCAAAGCGGTTATGTTGTGTAAATAAATGTGTTCCCTGTTATTAAATTGTTACATGCCTTTTGGAGAAATGAATGAGAAACAGTTTCTTCAATCAATCAAAAGTTTTCTTTCAATCTTAAACACTTCTATTGACACATTTTGTAGAATGACACCTATAAGCCCGGCAGTTTGTGTTGTGCTGATTTCTTTTGAATGCCATTTTAAAATGTAAAAATAAAGATGTACAAACACTAATCACGTCGTTTTTAACTTTGTAATACCATAAAATCACAAGCACGATTAAATTATTACGTTAAACAAACCCAAATACGTGTTATTTATCATTATATCAGCAAAAAGCCTTCAAAAATAACCTTTTCAGTAGGTTCAAATATTTTCATGCAGAGGGCGCATCCATTTTTGGAATCGCCAGTAGTAGTAATAGTTAATAGTAGTAGTAATAGTAATAATTAAGATTATAGATGTGACCTCAGATCATGAGACGTATCTGATATTGTAATTTCTCCGTTGGTTACGATCAACCGTACCGCAGTTTGATAATGCCGCGTGGAACATCCTTTAAAGCGGATATTGTGTGGAACCTCGGAGAGAAATCCTCTTAGCATCAAACCGAGCCGATTAAATCGATGATTCCGGGAATTCACGGAAGTGGTACATGTGCTCATCTATTTTATGCGCTTATACGCTCGCCCCGGTTACATGCTGGCAGATTCTGCATTTTCCGCAATACTCAGTGGTTGGATGTTCAGTTTGTGTCATCCCCTTTCAATCCTGAAGGCTTTGGGAAAAAATAGAGGCTTTATTTATTTGAAATGTCTCCGAATGCCTATAATACAACGCTTACGTTCTCTTCATGAATATAAACAACTTTCTTAAAGGCGCGTTTGCACCCACTTGTCGACAAAGAAGTCAAAAGATGAATTAAACGTATCCAATGTGAACTTTGTCAACCGAAACATAGATGTCGCACTGAAAATACAATCGGCCAAACAAATTGTAATATTTTTTTATGTTTTTATGTTTTTTATGATTTTTATGTTGCACGTCGCAAATTTAGTAGTATATGAAACAGTCAAAATGTCCCATTATTAAATTTATTGTTACTCCTTCCGTTCTAAAGGATCTAAAGCTAAGTGAGACTTTGAATAACAATAAAAATCTTTATTTAATACTTCAAACACAATACAACACTTCTTGTACAATATCTAAATCAATACACACCGAAAACACTTCGAAAATCGCAGTTATTTCACTTAAGTATTGCTTTTTCTCTTGATGGCTGTCTGATTAAGACACGCCGGCACGCTGCAGCCTTTATGTAAAGTAGGCTTCTAGAAGCAGTAAACTAGGCTTCTGGATCCTCGTATAAATTTCCATCGGATACTCACGAATAATCCGCATACCAGTGCAGTTCAATAACTAATCGACAGCCAAGTTATACGAGGGATATTCGATGAGTACCGCTTGTGACATCCAGGAAATGTGGGCAAAATGACCTATCTCCCTTATTTGAAGGCCTAGAGGGTTGAAACTTCGCCCTTGGGGGTCACCCCCAGAGACTAATCACAATTTCATCGTTTTGATTTCAAGAACAATGATTTTGCGTAAGTTACAAAAAGGAAAGAGGCATTGGCAGTGATAACGTGATCTTAAATGAGAAGACTAGTTTGATATGAACCCCAGTTTAGAGGCTCCTATTTAAAAACCTTTTTATGCTATAAAACTGACTATACATAGATAAAAGCACGACATTCGGAACTTATATCTCGCCCAAATCCATACTCCACACCCTCTTCAATGTGTCTTATCTCGGCGGTTGTCTGAAGGCATCGAGAAATCCAAATATCGAACATTTCCACCCCTAAACAGCTGCGGCACCCCGGAGCCTAAATAAAGGCAAATTCCGGGGGCTGAAGTGACATGCAGAGCGTATTCCGTGACAGACAGGAGTCAGTCAAATGTACAATATAAGCCTGATTAATGTTTGTAAGATGAAAATGTTTCTGCGTTGTAATTTGTGATTACCCCAAGGAAATATTTCCTCCCACTGGAGTGGGAAAATGTGCGTAGCAGGGAAAACTTAACGGTGGAGGGGTAACCAGTTGAGAAGGAGATGTATAAGGTGGACGCATTTGCCACACATATTTTTATACCGTAGTAACTCGATAACTATGAGAGATACCAAGAAATTGATGATACATTCTCGATGTATTTTCGCGAGACAAGATTGGTGAAAACTAAAATTTGTTTATATTTTTCTTTATATAGGAATTAAGCCAAAAAGTTAACTAAGAGCTAGTTCGTTACCTATAATCCTAGGTACGCAAAGAAATAACCTTATTATTTTTAAGATATGTTGAAAACAACTACTTTGCGTGTAGTATGCACCCCCCAACATTGAATTACAACGGCATACCTTCATATAACCTCAACTTACTGTCTTTAATATATTTAATATCTTTTTAATAGTGTTGTTTATCTATATCTTTTAAGTAATGAAATATTATTTTTCATATATATTATATTATAATAATATAAGTATCATTTATAAGTATTATATTTTATATATATTTATATTTATATTTATATTTATATTGTATAGGTTCCAATGCTTTTCAGGATGCTAGGTGTAATGGTTTCCACCAAGCTTCTTATTTATCTTCATCGGGTGAAATTAAAATTGCATAAGTATTTTACGTCTTTTAGGGCAACTTTAAAAGTTGGCCTCAGAAAAGCTTTGCCTTTGTTTAAATAGGTGGTGTATTACCTAAAGAAATTTTTTAAAAGATTTGTTTTAAAGAATGTTTTTTAAAGAATAACGTATTATCTAAAGAATTTTTTTCAGTGAAGTTCACCATATAGGGTGAACTGGGTATAGACGCCTATTGGGGATAGATGGCAATGTGCCAATAAACCAGTAATTAGGTTCAATAGTACGCATGCGCGTAAATCAGCCTATAGTTAGCCAATGTGTGTACACAATAACTATACATGATAATAATTTATTTCTAAGCTTTACAAGATAAGTGCTTGACTCATTAATAACTTTAATGTGGCAATCACTCTGAGAAATAAGAGTTTTACGTGATAATGACTGTTTACACATATAAATTTGAATTTATATTGTCAATTGGGAATGTAGGGTTATGTCAAAACCAAGAATTGAAATTGAAAAATTGATTTTGCTTGAAATTCTTTCACATATTTACTATATAATGATTGATTGATAAATTCAGAACCAATTAATTAAAGCAATATTACAATGCAATTTTTAAAAACAAGAAAATGTTAGTATAGGTATCTATCCCCAGTTTACCCTAACCTGGGATCATCTGAAGCTTCTTAGCTTATAAACTTCTTCTTTTGAGAATATTCTTGTAAAAGTGCGTTTTTATAAAGACCCGCGATCTATATATGTAAATATGCAGTATCAAATGTCACCCTCTATGCAGTAACCATGTTCGTGAAGGCTTTTTAAGTTCACTCATGCCACAAAAACCGCTCAATTTTTTGTTAACGCGTATAAATTTGCGGCTAAAGCCGTAGAGGAGAATTCATAGCCCCCCAATTCAATTCATCAGTGTCATGTTACGGGAATAAATGACATGACAGCCCTGTCCCCTCTGCGTTCCCTGATACAACCCCCTCTGTCCTCCCGCAGTTCGGAACTCCCGTGTAAATCCGATTCGACGTGATTTAATAACAAATTACTATCACGCCCGGTACCAAAATTTATACAAAGCGATGCTCTTGTACCGTTGAATAAAACAAACGGAGTGGTCAGAGACACTACAGGCAGAGAATATTAACCAACCACCAGACACTGGCCGGTTTCGCACTTATTTTGTGCCCATCAGAATGTCATAAGCAGTGGCGTAGAGGAATATAAAAATGAATAGAGTGTTTGATTCTTATGAGTAACTTGGCCTTATTAGTGCAGCGTGGACCAATTGGCCACGAACACATTTCTTTCAAGCAACCCATTCTCGATCTATTTATTTAAATGCTATATCTGGTAAAATTATCTTTAATCCGGTAAGTACATGGGTGAAGGTCGGTTCTAATTCAGATCCCGGACTAATAGGCACGTTACAATTCATGAAAATAATATAATATCTGCTCCTGATCTAGGCAAAGCAACGCCACCCACATATTCCTAACCTAATCGACGTTCTCTTGTTCCAAATCATTTCGAGTTATAGCTCCTGCTGTTTGCCGTAGTAGGCCGTGCCGCCTTGCACTAAATTAGATTGTTGTCTGTTCGTTCACTTAAGTGGCTCCGTAGTCTGCTTGGAGCTGATCAAGAAGGCCGATAATTCGATCGTGTTCGGTCGAGCACAACGATTTCTAACCGCGGGCAGAGTAAGAAAAAATCGTCTGCTGAACAGGGGTATAATGAAACACGACGGAGAAATCAGAGGACTAATAAATACGTTTTCTGTAAATAGGGATATTTTGAACCCCTTCATTTTTACCTTATCGTTATCGTAATCGTTATACTGAGCAGGCGTAGTGCAAAAAATGATATAGTTTTTGTCATTGAATGGCAACATAAAACAGATGTTCCATTTATAATGAGCGAGTTATTCCAATTTGAATTTGTCGTAATTGGTCGCTTAATATTAAACGCCCTGTAGAATTTACAGTAATTATTTCCAATAGCGGACATTCTGGCTTGTTTAGGAAGCACACATACCGGGATACAAAAATTATCTTGGTCAAGGGTGGTTGTGGAATGTAAAACGTGTGTCTTACTTTAAATTTGAAATAATTATGTCACTGTCACACCGACATCATCAATAACCTACAAATGTCATACCCATTTCAGTTGTAAAACAATAATGAACTACAAATTATGAAATAACGGTTTTAGTAACAAGAAAAATTAAATTACAGTAATTGTTGGAAATGTCCCCCGTTTTGTTCGATGCACAAGTTGACGCGCCTCCTCATGCTGTGAAAAGCGTTTTGCAGCATTTCTGGCGTTATGGCTGCACATTGCTGAACAATTCTTTGTTGCAGTTCTTGCAAATTATTTACCGGAGTTGCGAAAATCTTGTTTTTTACGTAAGGAAATATAAAATAGTCCATAATTGTCAAAGAACGTGATCTTGGAGGAAACTCAACTTCTGTATGCAAACTTATCAGCCGGTCATCAAAAAACTCGCGGAGGAAAGCAATATTTTCTCGTGTAGTATGTGCTGTTGCACCGTCATGCTGGAAATAACCGTACCGAAGTTCATCATCGTTTAACTGTTGCACAAATTCAGCCAAAAAGTTGTGTCTGTACCTTTCTGCGTTGACGGTGAAATCGAAAAAAATTGGCCCAATTATTCTTCTGCCAGAAATTGCCATCCAAACACCAATTTTTTGAGCATGTAGTGGCGATTCAGTAAAAACATGACGGTTATCATTGCTCCACATTCGCATATTTTGAGAATTGATGTATCCCGAAAGGTGGAACCACGCTTCGTCAGAAAAAAAAGTTAAGTCCAGAAGATCGTCATTCATTAAATTATTGACAAACCAATGGCAGTAAGCAAGGCGTCTGGGGTGGTCTGCGGGCAGAAGAGCTTGATGTGCTTGCATCTTATATGGATGCATGTTCAAGTCTTTCTTTAAAATCTTATGACATGTTCCATAAAAAAGTCCAATTTCCTGAGAAAGACGTTTCAAAGGTTTTGCAGGCTCCTCTTCCATACGTTGACGAACGTCATTGACAACTTCTTCTGTACGAACTCTTGGTCTACCAGCACCTTTTTTATGAGTCACACAACCAGTTTCGCGAAACACTTCAACACAATTTATAAGGCAGGCATAAAAATTGTCCGGTAATATTGCCACGTTTGGGAAGTGCTCTCGAAAATTGTCCAAACACAAACGTTGACTGTATTGCCAATTTCCATTAACTAGCGCACCCATTCGAAAATAGGCTTCAATCATGAAAATTTTGTGCTGTGTGGTAAGAGGCATGATTCAAAAACTGGATTAGAAAATTTCAGCACAATGACTTGACAGATTCTGACACAACAAAACATATTCAAAAACTTAAAGTAAGACACACGTTTTACATTCCACAACCACCCTTGAGCAAGATAATTTTTGATATTCCGGTACAACATTTGAATATTCCAGCTAAAAAACTGCCAGAGGTAGCGTGATGTGTACAGGCTTAGTTTTCCACGTTCTGTGATCTTAAATCTTATAGTACTACAACATCAGGGGGATTAGTTGTACCCTTTAGATATTTCGTGGAATTTGTCGTAGTCTTAGAAGATATTTTTATTAATAAATTTGAGGAACTAGTTTGCCACGAAAACTTTGAAAAAACACTAAAAACTTTTGGAAGACCCCAGGTAATGAGTGTTGGCGTGAAACCAAACTACGTTTGTAACGTCCCTCGTAACTAGAAGGTTTTGCTATCGAATGTAGATACTGGCGGCACGCTTGTGATCTGGAAAGATAAAAGTTCCGACGGAGAGTGGAATAACTGATATATTTATATGCTGTAAACTTTGATTGTTGCGTGACACTCAACGCTTTGATTTAATGCAGTTTTTGGTTTCATAGATACAAATTTTACTGGCATATTTAGCAAAATAAACTAAAAGGAAGGTAACACTCCTGAACCATATATTTTCCTTTCTCCATCCGATACACCAACTAGATCTATATTTCAACGAAAACCGCAGAAAATCGTTGTCTCTATGCGAAAAACGAGTTGCTGAAATGAAAAAATCCTCTTAAGCCACCACTTTCAAGAAAAATATGTAGCCAAAAGGATATGAATAACTCTTGTTATTTTACTTTAATAATGTCAGGGGATTCTCGCTCGTACTGACGAGGGTCATTTTAATAAGTGAAACCCGAGTTGGCATTGTTAGATGTCGTATATTTTTATAAAAAGGGTAGAACGGGTCTAGCTTTCAAAAAAAAACATGTCGTGATAATTAGATTTGGGGACTTTTATTACATTTATGCCACGCCTTGTCATTTATAAAAAAGCAACATCACGTGACAGCAAAAACAAGTTGTTCACAGAAATCTCGAAATTCACTGTAACAGTCGTTTTGCTAAGCATGCTTTGCACTTGATCGTTGAGTGACGAAGTTTTTTTCGTCACTCAACGACCTGATGTACATTTGTAAAATATTATGCATATATACCTACAGGGCGATTCATAAATAATGCTACAATATGTACTTAACTATAGATAGTAGGAGTTAAATTAATATTTCTATCATGCTTTAATGAAACGTTGATTGGTAAAAGAGATACAGGATGTCAAAATTAATATGATTTCTTTTATTTTCCTTTTTAATTTAAAAGGTTAAAGTTCCTGAGGAGACCCATTGTGTATATAAAAACTGCAGAGACTTTATAAATGCCCACAAGCCACATGACCGCAAGTATAGGCAACCAACATTGCACCGTTGGTAATGATTAACTAAAAACTCCCTAGACTCAGTGGAATCCGAGCCGGTTAGAGGTTAATTAAATAAAAATAATTTGACGGAATTAACTAACCTCACAAATGAATGATTTTCATTTCAAATAAGTTTTCAAGCTGTTGATTTCAAGTTGCAAAGCAATTTAAAATAAACTTGAGAGTATTGGGTCAAACATAATACCAAAAGTTACCTCTCCGAGCGGACAACTTTGGCACAGGGTTTGTTGGACTTTGATTAATTTGTTACTGTATATCATAGATAATATTTTCAGTGAGAACAATAATAGGCCTACCAGTCGATTTACCTTTGCAAATGCAGTGTTTGGTTTGAAATCTCTTAACAATTGCACATTTATGGTTTAAGAAGGTGTCATAGACAACAGAAATTGGGTTATAAATTGCTCAATGCAGGATTGCACGGAGTATGTCCATAATCCGTCTTCAATTCCAGTTCCACTCCGAAAATGATCTATTAGATAAATACGAAATTTTTTTAGTAAACCTAAAAATTTTCTTTTTACTTGTACACTTACACTTGTACTTACTTACAAGAAACCTAAAAAGCGATGTAACTTAGCTCTACAAAGAACTGATTGATTTCAAATATGTAGGATATAATATTAAAGCAAAAAAAAATACAGAAAGACTAGCAGAAAATCGCAGCGAAAGCAAACAATGACAGGCATTAATGGATGAAGCACAAATGTCAAATATTGAGCATCAATCGTAATGGTTCGTGTACAGTAAACACTGATATTCCGTTCGTCGACGTTCCGTTCCGTTCCGACGTTCCGTTCAACGTCAAAATGACAAATAGTGCCAATCGCGTGACGTGACACGGAAACTTGCGTTTTATTATAATCTTCACCTTATGTTTTAGTTCCTATAAAAGTTACTATCACTCTGACGCCAAAGTGAAGAAAATAAATTACTATTTGTATAATAGTTATGGTCACGTGGCGTGTGGACATTTTTGAAGGCTTGGTATATACAGCAGTTGAGGAGTGAAACTATATTAAACAATGTATCCATCATGGTGTAACAGAAGATACGTACTGAAAACTTTTATGCTTTTTCGACTTTTATGAACAATAATATTTATTATTAAATCATATTTCTGAAAGAGCTTATTGTTCAGGGCGTGTTTCCTAGGGATATGGCATTCAGACTGTTTCCACTAGACGCATCGCATAACAACAGCTCTAAGTAAGTCGGGCATCTGGTTTATGAGATTTTCCTTGTTTCGGAATTCAGCCGGCGCTATTTACTTTACAGCCTCCATATGGAGTTCCATTGTTGCCACTCGTCCGTGCCCCTACGGAAAGTGACAATACGCCGGCTGAAATCGTGAAACGCAAACAATAACGCGTAAACAAGTTTCAGACATTTCGTGTAAGCTGATTAATTTCTCGGGTTTCCAAGGACGATTGAAATAAAATACGGCGCGCGGAGGTAGCCCCGAAAGTCAGATTTCACTGAATATACAAAGTGTTTTCCTAAGTATGTGTAGAAAATTCATGCGTGTATTCCTTGACACATTTTAAGCAAATAACTTACTATAAACAAATGTTTGTAAGCTCTTAATAAAGTGGATACTCGAACCGGATGGTTTTTTATGAAACATCGTGAAAATAATTGTTTTGAAAAAAACATTGGTCTCATTTAGATGTTCCAAGGAATATATAGAAAACACTCTATATACTAGTATTGCGGCTTGTTAGGCCTTTTTCAATAGAGTAAATAAATGTGTATTACTAAATGTTTCCAAGCGCGTTTTCGTTATTTATTTGTTTAGGAGCACCTACCCCCGATTGATCCTACCATCTGGTAAAGCCCGAGTTTTTAGTACCTTTTCTAAGAAGGGCGAAAGTATAAAATCTGAAAAGAAAAACTAATAGATAACATGATAAAAAACAAAAGGAGGAAATTAATTCGTCGTGGGTTTTACAATATTCGGGAAAAAGAAGCCACCTATAGTTATGTTAATCACATCCCAGGTTATAGTGAAAAAATAGTTCGCAGATTAGAACGAAATGGGTGTAAAACGATTAGTGTCAACAAGCGTACTATTGGGAGGATTTTGATAAACAACGAAGAAAGGGTTAATAAATTAAAACCATCGGGAGTATACCAAATTAACTGCGCGGATTGTAATGTCGTGTATGTGGGTCAAACCGGTAGAAGTATTGAAACTAGAGTAAAAGAACATAAAAAATCCATATTAAATAACGCAAAAAATTCAGGATTGTCGACGCATTGTATAGAAAACAATCATTTTATAGATCAGAAAAATGTAAAGGTACTGACTGCATCGTGAAAAGAAAGGAAAGCGCTTAGATCTGTTAGAGCAATTAGAAATTAAAAAATCTTTAATTATAAATCCTTGTACTACGAATGATCAGATAGATTCTATACTTTCGTCCTTCTTAGAAAAGGTACTAAAAACTCGGGCTTTACCAGATGGTAGGATCAATCGGGGGTAGGTGCTCGTAAACAAATAAATAACGAAAACGCGCTTGGAAACATTTAGTAATAGACATTTACTCTATTGAAAAAGGCCTAATAAGCCAAAATACTAATATATAGAGTGTTTTCTATATATTCCTTGGAACATCTAAATGAGATCAATGTTTTTTCAAAACAATTATATTCGTAAACTCTTTCTTTCTGATATACAGGGTGTTGAAATTAAAGTACGTTTGGCATCCTTCACACTATTGTCCATACTTTTATCCACACTTTTTGTCCATTGAATTGATTAAACTAAAGGGAAATTTAAATTATAACAGCTGCTCAAAATTACCATCCTCACGCATAATACAAGTTTTGGTTCTTCTTGTAGAGGAACATCTTATCCGTTTAAAAATGCCGGGAATGTTTCTTATGCTACGATGTGTTCCCGAAAGTTGTTTCAGTGTCTGTTGGCACGCTGTAAACTGAAGTCTTGAGGTGGCCCCACAAAACATCTCGAAGATGTAAGTCAGATGAACTTGATAGCTAAGGTTGGTTGGTCAGTCAGGCATGGTCACCACAAGGATTGTCTTCAAGCAAACTGGGTACGATATTTTCAAGAACATTCTTGTGTGTACATATACGAGTAATCTTTGAGAGTTCCTAGTAATTCTCTAAAAAACATATGTTTCTTGATGTAGAGGGTGAGCGGAACTCGATGTCTCAGCTCTATTATAAGAATAGGAAAAACAATGGAAAAAATCTGAAAAGATGTTCTTAAATGAGCTTTAGTAATGTCTATTTTAAGCCAAATTTACATATTTTTCCAAATTTGGAAACTGAAGTAATGACATTACTACTGTTCGAATGAATTAGCTGCGTTCGAAAATGATAAAATCCAATATGGCAGCCATAAGGAAAAATAAATTTACTGTTATTTTCTCGAAAACCTTCAACTAAAAAAATAAATAACTACGCCACTGTCAAGCCCTTAGAAACCCAAACAAAGCCGTTCAATATTTTTTCGATTGGACCACAAATAAAAAAGTTACAGCTGTTTTTCAAAAATGACGATTTTCATTTTTTCTAAATAAATTCGAAACGAAACAAAATTCAATTGTTTTCTCAGCGGAATTTTGATCCACATTACATTCTGCACTACTTTCCCCATTTAAGCCTCCTTGTAGCTCTGGTAGTTTCCGAGATCTCTATAATGGTAATCAAATTTGGTTCAGCCTGTATAAGTTCAATACATTTTGGTGCTTGAGACCACCCTTCATCAGATAGACCACTCTCATGGTCAAGTACACTTTCCAATCAATATCCCACCTGCAACCTATGCAAATGACCTAATCAGGTAAACAGCTGGGTTACGCCGTAAATAAACATGATTTAATTTGCAACGTCCACTAGATTGCACGCCTTGCGAGAAACATACATCATTTAATTTGCAACTTGATTGCACGCCTTGCGACAGGTAGAACGAAAAAGACTAATCTTCTTGATGAAGATATGTGTGGCACCGCTACTGCCACTGCGACGTTTCTCCCGGAATTTCAATTCAGGGAATGTATTATCTTTAAACTTCCATTCAACGCAACGTCTCGGTTACGCCTGGAGAACTAATTATTGTTCAAGTCGTTCCTGCCGAACTGAATTTAATGCGGAAATAGAAAATACAAAGGCTTAAGTAGCCGGGGACGTTGCGGCAAATTACGCCGTGTTCTCGATTGTTACTTCAATAGAGTATTTGTGCGTTGAATATAATATTCGGAGAGGGTTGGTTTCTTTGTAAATCTTGAGTAACTTATATTTATTTGTGTACATGAATATAGATGTCAGGAGCATACTTTATATAGTACGAAAGCGTAGAAACGACATCGTGTGAAATAATTTTATAATTGCCAGTTTAAACTGTCAATTATAGATAATTGCCAGTTTAAAGTGGCAATTATACATAATTACAGTTTAAACTGACCATTATAAAAGGAGATGGTGTGAAATAATTTTATAATTGCCAGTTTAAACTGTCAATTATAGATAATTGTCAGTTTGATCTGGTAATTATGTATATATAATTGACAGTTTAAACTGGCAATTATGTATAATTGACAGTTTATAATTGTCAGTTTAATCTGGCAATTATGTATAATTGACAGTTTAATCTGTCAATTATAGATAATTGTCATTTTGATCTGGCAATTATGCATAATTGTCAGTTTAAACTGGCTGTGTACATGAATGTAGATGTCAGGAACATACTTTATATAGTACGAAAGCGTAGAAAGGACATCGTGTGAAATAATTTTATAATTGCCAGTTGAAACTGTCAATTATAGATAATTGCCAGTTTAAAGTGGCACTTGTACATAATTACAGTTTAAACTGACAATTATGCATAATTGCCAGATCAAACTAACAATTATCTATAATTGACAGATTAAATTGTCAATTATACATAATTGCCAGATTAAACTGACAATTATAAACTGTCAATTATACATAATTGCCAGATCAAACTGACAATTATCTATAATTGACAGTTTAAACTGGCAATTATAAAATTATTTCACACGATGTCCTTTTATAATTGCCAGTTTAAACTGTCATTATAGATAATTGTCAGTTTGATCTGGCAATTATGCATAATTGTCAGTTTAAACTGGCAATTATGCATAATTGTCAAATTGAAATTGGCAATTATAAACTGTCAATTATACATAATTGCCAGTTTAAACTGTCAATTACACATAATTGTCAGATCAAACTGACAATTATCTATAATTGACAGTTTAAAGGACATCGTGTGAAATAATTTTATAATTGCCAGTTTCAACTGTCAATTATAGATAATTGTCAGTTTGATCTGGCAATTATGTATAATTGACAGTTTATAATTATTGTCAGTTTAATCTGGCAATTATGTATAATTGCCAGTTTAAACTGAAAATTATACATAATTGCCACTTTAAACTGGCAATTATCTATAATTGACAGTTTAAACTGGCAAATAAAGTATGGTGTGCTCCAAAGTTCAGCCCTAGGACTACTACTCTCTATAATATACGTTAACGACTTTTCTATTGTTACTCCTTCCGGGGTTCTAAAGATACCTAAGTGAGACTTTTGTACAACAGTACAAATCTTTTTTCAACACTTCAAGCACAATACAACACTTCCTGTACAATATCTAAATAAATACACACCGAAAACCCTTTGAAAATCGCACTTATTTCACTTAAGTATTGCTGCTTCTCTTGATCGCCGTCTGATTAAGACTGACTGACTTTTTCGCCGGCAAACCGCGGACTTTATATAGGTAAACTAGACTTCTAGATCTTTCTAGAATTCTATATTCCTTCTAGAAGCATTCTATATTTACGTATTTAAACATGCATATTTATCTTAAACAGAAATGTTCTTTAGTTCGATTTTAACTCATATTTCGACTTATTGTTGGGCACGGCCTACACAAATACGAAAAGATGTAAAAATATGATGTTTCTCTTTTAAACAATATCAAGTCGGCTTTGCCTAGGAACCTTCTCATGCTCATTTGTTTATTTTGATGAGGTTAAAAGAAGTTTTATTCATATTTTTCTATCAAATTGGCAGATTCAGTGAAGCCTCTTCGTGTCCATAGAAACTGAAACTCATTTTTTCTGCTACAATAATATCAGTTTTTTAATTAATAATCACCTTCATTAGAATGAAAATCCCTGTGAAAACAGAGATAAAAAACCGTGTCTGGAGTGCGCTCTCTGATTCAATTTTTACATATAAATTAATTTTTCAGTTTTAATTAATGTTGTGATGGGATATTTGCCTGAATAATGGGAGGGATTTGTTGCTAACAAGATTACACGACAACGGACCGATCAGAGAACTCAATCGAATAAGTACCTACAGTTTTTCACATAAAAAATATCGTGAATACACCCCTATAGTGTGACGGAGACATCATTATGTTGATAGTATTATTATGCTTCTGTTGATTATTATTATTAAAAATTGTTTAAAATTGTAGACCATTCTGTCTATCAATATTGCTTTTTGCTGAGTTAGTAAAATATATTATAATATATCCTAATGAATTAAACGTTCGACAAAGAAGCAGGCCAATGTTATGTAACTTAATACTTTTGTACTGATAACATCATGCTTTTTATTATGTTTCCTTTTGTCGTGTTGAAGTAAAAGTAGAGAAATAAATAGGTTGTTAAGCAGGACACATCGTTAGGTTAAATTGCTTCCTCTGGTCGTAATATTAGCTAATTTTTCACTTGGAAATGTTCACGGTGCGACATATTTTCAATTGAAAAAAATTAACTATGAGGTTTTTTGCGGGAATTGCACTTGTGTATTTTTGTACCTCTCTCAGTATCACTAAAATATTAATTTATAATAATACAAAAAATTAATAATCGACCTCTGCGTGACGGATCAAAGATTGGCTTTTTTGAAAAATGCTTGCCTCATCAAGAAAATTTTAAATTTGAAAGCATTGAAAATAAGAAAAACAACCAAAGACAACAACGTAAAATTTCGTATACCTTAAAAATTCCATATAATATATACTTGGTCTATCTGAAAGATTATAAAGAATTGGTAATATGTTCGAAATTATAACGGTTTTCAAGGGGATAATACTTTACAGAAAATTTTATCAAAGACTTGGCTAAAAAATAATTTACTAAGTTCAAAATATGTACTGCATTTATAGTGCACCATGTGAGTGTAATAAACGTTATGTGGGTGAAACATCAAGACCTCTAAATCTTCGAAAAGTCGAACGTTTGAAATGTTCGAATGTTTTAAAAGTCAAAAATTTGGGAACACGCTTGGGAAAATGGGCATGGGGTACAGTGAGAGTCACTGTACCAGAAAGTTAAAGTCACTGCTTTGCACGGCAATAATGCAGTAAAAGGAAATAATTACTGCAGTAATAATTACGAAATTTGTAATAATTTGCAAAAGTAATAAATGTACTGGTAGTACCTACACTTTTGTCTGATGTTTTCTTCATTTATTGCAGAGTTCTTTACGAATCTTTTTAATTGCTAGAAAGGGACAAAAAAGACATTTAGAAAGGTACAAAATTCCTTAAGTGATAGTGGGTTGCATGTTAGTTAATTATCATTACATTTGTAGACGCCGTACTTTACAGTTTTTCATACAATTTATTTGAAATATAACACTACTAAGCGAGCTGAAACTACTGTTCCAGATGATGTGTTTTTTAATGATAAAATGGATTGAAGGTGAATGATTGGAAGTGGAGGTGAATGGTGATGGATTGAAGGACAATGAGGTGAATTGTTTTCTTTATTTAGTTTCAAAGAGTTTCTGACAAAACCACCTCCGTGGACACCTTAAAACGTCTGACGCAAGTTTTCCAACCTCATTCCGACTATAAATAACCCATACTGCTTAATATTGGATACAAAATTACACTGGAAGCAATATACAATCATTACATACATATACGATACAGTTAGTTTCTTATAGTATAATTCACTGAACGCCTAATTATACTTTGTATTTGACTTGAAATGGTAACGATACAAAAATGGCTGAGCTACGACTACATTTTGAGGAGTTAGTGTACGCGCAAGCGCTCTGCGCGTTTAGCGGATGCAATTAAGTATTTAATTGTGGGAAATAAATGTATTTCTTGCAATTAAATATTTGGTTTTAGAATTAAAACCGTTAGATATAAACCATTTTAATAGAATTATTACTGTTAAATATTTATTTTCGTCAATTAAATAATATTTATATAAGTTACAGATCACTGAGAGTATATCCACTATTAAATATTTTGTAGGTAAATGAATATTTAATTTTAGAAAATCAATATTTTATAAATAGTTTGAACCAACTATATAGTTTTTACAATTATATCAATTCTTGGGATATTTTTTTCACAAAGAAATTTTTAAAATTATTATTTATTTATAATAAATATAATATGCAAAAATAAATAATTAATAATTTCAAAAAAATATGTGCTTCGTAGCGGTTTCAAGCAAGATTTTCCCTCAATGTAGAAGTAATACTTTTCGCTAGGGACATGTTTTTCTTCTTAATTTTATGCTTTTAATTTATATTAAGTAGTTTTCTCCAGACATTTTGTTGAAAACTTTGATGCGACGTAAATTAAGCAACTTTCTGAGCTACCAACTGCGCTGCGCAAACTTTTGCATTCGGGCAAACTCCATAAAATATTTACAAAACTTTACCGCACTTTTCGTGTAAGAGTATTTTCGCTATTATTGGGAAAGTCATATTTTATTCATAGATTGTGGCAATAAAATCGTTCCCATGAGTTTTTTTGTTATAAAAGATATGCTAAATGTTAATGCTAATGATAACAACTGCGGCTGTTAAATTAGCCGAACTATACAAAAACAAATGGTTTTCATTATAATAATAATAATAATAATATCTCTACCCCTCATTCTAATCACAAGGATTAGCCCGAAAGTCTGAGACTTGTGTGGGAGAGGGGGCGGCATATTATTATTTCGCGGGCCGCATTTGCGCCTCAGGAACGACTTACGTTAGTAGGCCCTAACCACCATTCAGTGCTGGAATGAGGGAAACCTGGAAAACCTCATTAGTTAGGGGGACAAGTCAAACATCAACTGATTTTAATCTCTCACATTAACACCAAGTTGACATTCTTCCCATCCTAGGCCATCGCCAGGATAGTTGCCAAGCCATCCCTGCGAATAAGCCTTGATCTACGGGCAAACAATTTAATTAAAAATTGTTGGCGGAGTGGGAATTAGAACCCACGACCTCTGGGTTGAGCGATCGAGACGCTAAGCCCTGAGCCACCGGCCCGATACCTATTATATATTATACCTAATTACTAATATTCTCGCTCGGTGTGCAATATTCCAAGGTGAAAGCGTTTTATTGCATGTTATATAGCGACAGAAATTATATCAAGATATAAGATAGGGAGGGATGCATCCAACAAGCACAGTAGTTGTTTTCTTGTTCCTCCAATTCGGTGTTAGAATTTATTTTAAAACTTGACGGATGCGCCGGTAACGGAAATTTTGTTTCCTAGGTCCAATTCGGTGTTCGAATTGATTTTAAAACTTGGCGGATGCGCCGGTAATGGAAATTATTGTTAGTTCACAAAATGAGTATACATCGTACGCTCCTTTATTTATTCTCTTTATAAAGAACGATCCATAATGAAATGCATATCTCGAGGATACAGCCGAAGTGTGTTAAAAGCGTTAAACTTTTTATCGGCAAATGAAATCCTTCCAAGGTATATTGCCAATACGAGCGAAGATATAAAGGTAAAGATTATTCAATAAAGTTTTATGATTTACTCACTCGGGTCATAAAGCCGTTGTTTTTGCGTGAGTGTAAATCTTATAGGCCTTCTTTCAACATAAAAAACCATTATGAGGGAACAGTAATTTATATACAACATTCATACATAACTTTTAATATAAGTACGAGTTTATATATACCCTTTTTTATTTTATATATTATACTTCTTTCTTGTTTTTTTTTTGCTAAAAATTGACAAATAATTCAGTATTTTTTTTTAGGTACCTAACAAAAAATAGACATCAACATGAAATAATTAATATTTTTTTATTTTTATTTGGTTTTTTTAAGAAACTGTGTGTAGCAGTACGATCAATTTTTTTACTTGTGGATTTGAAGCCTCCGAAAAATTATCTTTCTACTAAATATTAAAACCGGAAAATTAATTGAACTAGCTATAGTGAACACCCTGTACATACATTGCTGACTTCAATAATTTACATTGCAACGCAAAGAGATTACTTAAAACTAGGGATGACGACGGGTACCCGGGTACCCGATAACGACTCGCTACCCGGTTCCAATTTTAGGACCCGATAACCCGTTAAAAACCCGATAATCCGTTAAATACCCAATAACCCTCTAAGTACCTGCACTCGGTCGCCCTCTATGTCACTCATATTCATATGACAACTTGGTTTTTTTTCGTTTTGCGTTGGCGCAGGTTTGGCGATATAAAATATGATATGAATTGGAAAATATTTGCAATGTTGGATGCTATGGGTTGATATCGCGTAATAGATAAATAGCGGGTAACGGGTAAATAACGGGTAACAGTAAATAAACGGGTATACTGGGTTATTAACGGGTAGGGGGTAATTAACGGGTAGCGGGTAAATACCGGGTATTGAAAACGGGTACCCGGGTAGTAAAATTAACGGGTATCGGTATCCCTACTTAAAACATACCTTAGTTTCATTAGTAGAGAAAAATATCTTAAAATCTAAGAAAATATATAAAAATAAGGATCCATCCACTTTTATTTGAGCCACAGTGTATTACGTGAGGGCATTCGTACGATTAGAGTTCCAAGTCGACCGAGTGTTGATCCTTGTGAGAAAACTTCTAGCTTAAAGCATCAACTCCGTCAGTGAGGATTGGGCCCGACTGATTAGATGAAAGCTGTTATTTACACATATCAAGTTTTTCTCTGAACCTCGGAGAATTTCGGAAACGATCTCTCATTTGCTAAATGTAGGTATGTACAATACGATTCATCGAGAACAAAATGTATTTTATTAACGTATACGGGCAGGATAAGAAGTTTTCGAACGTAGGGAAAGAGTTTTGGAAGAGCGAAATTTACACTTTTGTTTGCCTTCTTGAGGTTTTTAGAATTGAATCATAAAACACAAAAAGTTTCAGTATTACTAGGTAGCACTTCTCTATCAAACTTCATAAAGGACACATTCCTAAATAAAATTACTATAGATGTTATTATTTATGGATGATTACAAAATTACACGAATTTAACAATTTGTATTGAAAATGTAAAAGGTGTTTTGAATTTTGACACCTGATTTTAAGTTCAAATTTCTATCACAATTCTCTGGTATTTATTCTCACATTATATTCGAAAACCTCTCTGTATATTTTTACATAAATAAAGAAAAGGTGTGCATCATATAAATGTTTAATATAATTGAACATGTGTTGATCAATTGTGATCAGATAATGATCAATGATTGTTTAATCTAATTGAACAATTGCTCTATTACCACACTATTATTTTCATCATGGTAACTTCAACCATTTTTCCTACTGATGAACCCAATAACTTAATGGAATGGATTCATTATGTTATTGAAAAGAAACTGGAAATAATTATCAGTACTCTCCCCATAATATTCATTAGCTAAAAGTAAATAAAAAACCATGGCGCTAGTGTAAACAAAGGCTTTCTGAATACCTTGAAGTAAGTAAATAATAAATGTTTGTGCTTTCAGAGTTTTACAAAAATAAACTCTATGGAGAAGTTGAAAGGATTTTAATCCTTTGATGATTTGAAAAATGTTTATATAGGACTGATGTAATTACTCTTTAAAATATTTGTTTTTAAGTTAAAAATTACGTGTCATATTTGCTAATTATTCACAGCGATGGAGCATTATGACACGCTAATATATAAGAGTTATTATAAAAATAACTGGAATTAAAGGTTACATGTGTTAATTGTAATAAATATTAAATGTATGTAATAGATAGATCAGGAAAAGATCCGGATGTAAACTACGGTTTACTACTGTAGTTATCTGTTTTCCACTTTATTATCATCTTCCAACCATATTTCAAAACACCTTGTATACGTTAGTAATATAATTTTATAAAAGGCGATGTAGTCATAAGGCATTACTCAAAAGATCTGCATTTTTTATTATTCGATCAATTTTTATAACCTTGGATTTACGACACCCTATCTAAGCGTAAGGTACGGAATTCTGGGAAAATATGACCCGTAGTGTCCCGTATTATAACCTCCGAAATTTATAGTTTCCACCACCTAAGGTGTTCAAATATTAGGCTCGAGGTTTATGTTGAATGTGATGTTTATATAAATTCGGTCAAAAAACCACCTTTTCTCCCGAGTATTACACATTTTTCAGAGAAAATCCTCAGCTAAACATCGTTATTGCAAAACATTAGCATACTGCTCAATGAACATAATTCAGCTGAAATATGACAAACCGATAGAACTAACGTCCAGAAAGTTCATGGTCTAATTAGTAAACTGGACAAATATGAAATTTTCCGCCCATTAAACGAATTAGTTAAATCGTACGTTGTTACTGTAATAAATCCTCTTCCAACACAGTTAAATGTTATTCACAGCGAGGATGACTACTATATCATCTAGATACTTATATGTATACATAAGGTTCCAATTCTGGACCAAACAATTTATCAACTAAAAACTGAAAAGTAGCTGGAGCATTAGATAAGCCAAAACATATTCGAACAAATTGAAATAAACCCCTACCGGGTATCGTATGTCGTGTGTATTGTTTACAGTCCTCTGACATTTGTATTCGCCGGAATACACTTTGAATGTCTAAAGTTAAAAAATATTTCGCATTGCCCAATTTATCAAGAATCTAACTTTTATTATTGGCAAAGCCCATTTTTCAGTTACCAAATTTAATTTTCTATAGTCAACATAAAAACGATGTATTGTCCTTCTTACAACTGCTTACCCACTTTTACTTTTAACTTCTTTTGTAAACTCTAAATGTCTCTCTATTATTTTCTTTAAATCTGTCCTTTGGCTAAGTGTTAAGCCATCAGCTGTTTAAATAGAACTAATTTCAAACTATTGACTCCGTTACCTTGACATAAGTTTGGAATTAGTTTCATTTTAATCCAAAATATAGTACCCAAAATTAAATCATGACGTAATTGTGGTATAATATAAATTGAAAATATACACAATTTAGTTTTTAGAGTAATCAGGACCTTCATATAATTTTTTCACGTATATTAATTATCCACTTTAAGTTCGAGTCATTAAAGTGTAATCTTGATTTATATAAAATGCACACTGTAATGACAGTAATTCAAGTTTCTCAAATCTTTTATTGTTTCTAAATATCTACACAAATAAAAAATTCAATGCCGCGTTTTCTTGTTAAACCCATCAATAACGAAATTGATTACTGTCCGCTAGGGCATCATGACCTTTTTATGCCCGAACTGCTTTCTTTCTCACTTTTTAATTTCGGGTAGTGTTTTCTGTCACCTTTGAAAATAAATGACGTCGGCATGGTCATAATAAAGCACCAATTTTCTTAAGTGGGGAAGGAATCGCGCCAAATCTCTTCAGAAAATAAATATGCCAAGTCAATATTTCTGCGAAGCTTTGGAAAACTTTTTCTTTTATAGGTTTTATGATACCATTGTTAGTAAAATAGATTACGCAACTGAAGACGCCGATTTTCTTTCATCTACAAGTGCTTAAAAAGTTCATATTTCCACAGCAAAGCGTATATCAACACATAAGTAGTTATACAGGGTGTTCCTTACTGTCATGTCCATACTGTAGGAGCTAATTCCTTGTCTAATTTTATGACTAGGAGTCCAAATAGACGTGTGTCCTAAATTGCCTCGTTTTGGAGATACAGGGTGTCAAGGTTTGTAGTCATGTATAGTTATTATTTAGGTTTGCACCTAATAATTTCTTTTTATTGCGTTTACGTTTGACATCGGCCAAAGAAGCGATTAAAAATTAAGTAAATAACACAGGAAAATTGGAGAAATTTTTTTGAAGATTGGTTTTAACGGATGCAAAAATGCATTAAATGTGGAGGGGTATACTTAAAAAAAGTTAT
Organism: Pogonocherus hispidulus; assembly: GCA_963924545.1. Taxonomy (NCBI): domain Eukaryota; kingdom Metazoa; phylum Arthropoda; class Insecta; order Coleoptera; family Cerambycidae; genus Pogonocherus; species Pogonocherus hispidulus. Next base: position 47,354,755 of record OZ004697.1, on the reverse strand, counting down.
GTTATAAATAAAATTGGAAGAAGTTATAAATAAATGTAATATATCAATAAATTGGGAATATTAGGTACTTTACAAGGCACAACGGAAAGAGAATAACCCTCAAATTTGTCACAACAAATACAAACAAAAACACTTATAGAAACTTGGCGAGATAACAAATAAATCAAAAAATAAATTGAGTATTTTCTGATATTCTGATGAAAAGAATAAATTGAATTGTGTGGATAAAACTTATTCAATAAAAAAAAATTTAGAGCTTATCAGGGCTACTAAATTACATCTGCAAATCGGTGTTTCAATAAGTAGGGTACTCTAACTGATTGATAATGATATATGTATATAGTGAGGGCTCTCCTATTGCCATTGGGCATAAAAATGGACGTTCTAAGGATATACTGCAACTAAATGGGACTTTTCCCTTAGGGAGGGCAAGATGGTATTTTACAGGACGCAAATATGAATTAAAGTTCTTCAAAAATACTTGAAATAGACTACCTTAAGAATACACTATAATATACAGAGTGTCTCCGTTGTTTCGTTCATAACTTTGGCAAGGGAAAAAACATATAAAACTAATAGGGTCTTTCCTATTACAGTTTCTCATCAGACCATTTCAATTCATCTCAATTATTTTCAGTATATCTCTCTTTGTCATTATTTTCCCTTCCTCTATGTTGTACACTAAAATTTCTGTACACGGGAGTTCCTGCGTTTGATTTTCATCATACATTTCTTCAACAACTAAAGGCAATGTGCCCCGACTGGCATTGCCTTACTCCAGCATCTCCATGGAAGTCGCCACATCCTTCATCGGGACCAACCACCAGACACTGACCGGGGTCGCGCTTATTATGCGCTCTTCAGAGCGCCATAAGTAGTGGAATCGGTGAATGATGTTGCGACATGATTGCCTAGGGGGCATCGTGGATGTTAGTAGTGGTGAGAAACAATTGATTTGACAATAATTTCTCACCACTAGTAACATTACCTTTAGATATTTATAAACACATAGTAAATCTTTCATAAATTATTTTAATTCCCCTCAATTCTTCTTAAACTGCATTAAATAGTTTAAAATTCCTTTAATAAATTCAATTTTATTTTCCTTTGTTCTGCACTAAATCCTCTGCGGTTTACCCCTCGGATTCAGGCACGATACAGAAGCACATAAAACCCCCGTAATAAAGTAAATAAAACAGTTAATCATTCCAGTACTAAAAGTCACGCCCATCTTCTCCACAACAATGCTATACTTTTTTGTTTTACTGCCCCACGCAGATCCAGAGACCTACGCGATCGGACAGTGAATCCTGACTGCACATTTCCCCCTCGTTTTCAGTCATTTCAGGCGCCCAGCTTTCAGTAATGTTTCAGCGTTCGAGCCAGAGCGTCGTGGGTCGGCGATTTCAAGTCGTTGGCACGTGCTACAAGAGTTCGTGAGTTTGTTTTTGTGGCGTTCGCCGGCGAGAGGTGGTTTAATTGATAATATGGTAATTGTTGATCTTTTAGGTACTTGGTTGATGCGATATTTTTTAATAATTTATATAAGATGGGTCAAGTTGAGGTTCAAGTGGTTTATAATGCAAGTTTTTCGCAAGAGTTTCAAGCTAATATTGGAATGTATTTTTTTATCAAAATGTACAGATTATCTGATATTAAAAATATAAAAAATGCATCCAATGAAAATTCACTCAAAATACCGAATTAAAACGAAATAAAGTAATAATAATAGTAATATTAACCATAAAGTTTTCCTTAATATACAGGGTGACCCATTAAGAATGGAAACACTCGCGTAGAAAATTTGTTTATGGACCGATTTGAATGGGATTTTTTTCAAAAGATAGATCTCCAAAAGCTTTATGTTGATGCTAAATTTGAAGACGAAATTATGATTTTCAAGGCCTACTACGATTTTTTTATATGAAAAATAAAAAAATTTTGTTAGCGATTTTTTTATAAAAAATCTGACTACACCTCTGGATTTAGGAACCCCTCGAATGCATTGCGAAAAAAAGTTTTTTCCTAAAAAAGTTATGACAGTATCGGCATCACCAGTGTTTGCCTTTGTCGGTGAACCTATTCCTTTATAAAAATCGAATAGAACCCAAAGAGAAACCAAATTAAACAACTTAAACACTGGTGTAATTATTAATAAGAACCATAAAAACCTCTATATACACAAAATAACCAACAATTACTCTAATATAAACAACAATTGATAGGTGATTTCGTCAAATTATTATTATTTCGTGGTTATTATGCCAAAACTTATAATATTACCTTCTTAGATAAAAAATAACTACATTATAATTTTTTATGCAAAAAGTGTGAATCAATTTGACATACTCCTTTTTCATTTTGAAAAATGTAATTTTCTAATCATTACTTTTTTTTATCAATTATTGTTTATATTAGAGTAATTGTGGGTTATTTTGTGTATACTGGTTTCTATGGTTCTAATTAATAATTACACCAGTTGTTTAATTTTGTTTCTCTTTGGGTTCTCTTCGATTTTTATAAAGGAATAGGTTCACCGACAAAGGCAAACACTGCTGATGCCGATACTGTCATAACTTCTTTAGGAACAAACTTTTTTCGGCAAAAATTGGTACAGATGCATTCGAGTGGCTCCTAAATCCAGTGGTGTATTCAGATTTTTTATTAAAAAAATCGCTAATAAAATTTTGCTATTTTTCACATAAAAAAAATCGTAGTAGGCCTTGAAAATCATAATTTCGTCTTCAAATTTTGCATCGACATAAAGCTTTTGGAGATCTATCTTTTGAAAAAAATCCGGTTCAAATCGGTCGCGGTGTCCCAGTTTTATTCCAAAAAAAATTCGGGACCATGTAGAATCAGTAAAAAATAATGGGACTTTGCTATATAAACTTATCTCCAAATCTCAACCGTTTCCGATATACAGGGTGTTGAAGTTGAAACAATTTTTTTATTTATATCTCTGACAGTAATAAATCAATTGTTTTAAAATTTTATTTGGTAGTTGCTACTATGAATCTTTACTTCCACAAAAAAATTCAGCTCGAGGGGAATAGCCAGTGGCGTGTAACATGCACTCTTGGCACCTTTTTTTCTAAAAAATATATGTTACGCAACTGACTAACGTTTAAAATAATATTCGATTGCCCCACCCATTTCTTTACGAAAAAGTATGTTTACATTTTTTTACAAAACACACCGTTACGGAGTAAACCGATATTTATGGAACCATCAACAATTATAATTCTAGAAAACCTTCGAAATATCTAATACTTAATAATAATTATTATTATTAAAATATATTTTTTTTATTCAGTTTCAACATCCTGTATCTCAAAAATGGATGTTTTATCCTTAATCTTACATTTAATAGTCGTCTGGTTACCCCATATTCTTATTTTTGGAATTAAGCCATCATTTAGATGAATGCACTTCTGAAAGTTAGGTACGTAATTTTATAATTAAAAAATGTTAACGAAAACAGAAACATATATCATTTCAAGAATTTAAGAACTGTAAAAATATAACAATTACAAACAAAACAATATGAAAATACACAACACTTAATTAAACTAAACAAAATGAACATCAAGAAGTTACCTTCTCGGTATAGTAACATTTTAAAAAGTGTTTTGTTTTAACAAAAAAGCTAGGTCTAAATATTGTTCAAATTGCGGGCCATTCGCGGCAACTTAGGCCTCACAGCATTTTCTAATTGTCATTGGAAACGTTTATGTTGGTATATGGGTACCAAGTAGGGGGTTTTCGTTCAAGGCCAAAAGACAGCGGTGTCGCGAAAGAGTGAGGAGCCGATGAAGATTACTATGAAAACAAAAAATTTCCGGAAATTATTCTTAGCACAATAATTAAAACAATAAATCCATGCGCAAGAATCCTTTTATCTTCCTGCTTGTTAAATAATCAATTAATTTGTAAAAGCCGTCTGCATGAGCTTTAGATTGAAAAATAGCAATCTAGCCAAACGTAATCAATTACAAGACAAAAAAGTACATTAATCTTCCCTTGCCTAATACTTTAATCGATTTCTCTTTGTTTGTACGATAGAAAGTCTGTAAAAGTTCAGAAAATATTATGATAGAAATAGAACAAAAAAGCAAAGTTAAAAATACTTAGTCTTCACAGTGTTTATTAAAGTATATTTCCCAAGAAAATAGCGATATCATCAGCTATCATATTGATATATAGGTATCTATAATATAATATATCTATAATCTATCATATAATATAATAGCTATCTATAAAATCAAGTATAAAATACAGCTTTGAATAATCGCAAGTATACAATTTGTTAATATTTCGATGTTAACACATCGCAAAATAATTGAGTTTATATCCCGAAATATCAAAAATTATCTTGATCAAATGTGGTCATGATATTGTTACTCCTTCCGGGGTTCTAAAGATAAGTGGCACCTTTATACAGCAACAAAAATCTTTATTCAACACTTCAGACTCAATACAATACTTCTTGTCTAATATCTAATTAAATACACACCGAAAACACTTCGAAAATTGCAGTTATTTCCACTTAAGTATTGCTTCTTCTCTTGATCGCTGTCTGATTAAGACTGACTTCCTCGCCGGCACGCCGCAGCCTTTATATAGGTGAACTAGGCTTCTAGATCCTCGTAGAAATTCTATCGAATACTCACGAATAATCCACATACCAGGGCAATTCAATAAATAATCGACAGCCAAGTTATACGAGGGGTATTCGGTAAGTACCGCTGGTAACATGTGGACAAAAGAGCGTATCTCCCTCATTTGAAGGCCTAGAGGATTGATACTTCCTTGGGGGATTGTCTCTGAGTTGGTCGTCCTAAAATGAAATACTAATTGCGTTTTTACTAACAAAAATAAGCCCAATTAAAGTAACTGTTAAAATGCGTACAAACTTGAACATTTTTACCCGAACCAACAGAACGAATTGAGCGCGCAGAGCAGAATTTGCGAAGTCTGGACCTGACTCCGAGCCGAACTGACGCGCCAAACGTTTTCTGGAGCATGTGGGTAAATCGGAATTGCTCAAAAGGATTTATTGTTCGCCGAATTATTCAGTTGACGGAAATAAGTAGATTCGTGCTATTCGCAGCATTCATGTCGTTTGCGCCGTGTTGAAAGTACAAAAAGATTTATTATATCCACATACGTACAGGGTGGTTGAAATTGGTCGGTTTTCAAGGGTTACTGCGAATCTGTCGTAGATAGAGAAAATCTGATAAACGAGTCTACGAGCTCTCCCAGACGAGCAGGAAAATGATGTTCTACAATGTGCTAGACAAAATCCTAATACACCATCTAGACAAATAGAAGTAAATACTGTTGTTAAACGGAATACGGCCCTCATAGTAATTAAAAAACATAAATTTTGGCCCTATAAGATCAGAATAAATCATTTTTACCCGGCAGATCTTAATAGATGACGAGAATTTTATAATTGGTTTATTCAGGGGTGCAATCAGAACCCTAATTTTACAGACAATTTAATTTATATATAAAAATATATATATAATTTTAATATATATAATAAATTTTATATATAATAAATATATAAAATAAAAATATAATAATTTCAGAGTATTTCGGGCAATTTTTTGGGTATTTTGGGGAATTTCAATGGTACATGCTTAATTTTTCTTAAAATCTCTACAATCTTTTTTTTTTGGGTTCAGAACCTTTTGAGCTAAAACGAGTTGATTTATTGGATGTAAATAAAAAATATAACGATATACGAAACCTCGCAACAAAGAATTTATAAATTTGTTATACTATAAAGTATTGTCTTTTAAAAGAATATATCTTACGTTTATTTTATTCTTACTCAAACTGTACCTATCTATCTTAACTGAAATAAAAGAAAAGACTTTTTAAATACTTTTCTTTATTTTTTAAACTTATGTAATGCTGTAATATCTTTTTTCCACGGTCGGGAGTAGAAATCAGTTTCTATGACATCAAAATTGAAACAGAAGTAGTCGATTATTCCCGAGGGAGTATAATGCTCCCAAGGGAGTTTACATTATGGAGAACGTTTTTCATGCAAAAAAAGAGGTAACATTGAAATTATTTATTGACATTTAAATTAAATGTAACATTTGTACAATTTTCAAAATTAATATTAGAAGGAATATTACTTTCGCTTACATTTAAAGTTTTTGTGATTGCGCTAGTGGTGGTACCTACTAAAACGTGATTAGCAATTTTGGTCTTATTTTCAATGGAGTTCTCGACATAACCCTCAGCGACTGTCGTTGATTTCCAACCAGCATGACGCTTTATTATCGTGATATCCACACCAGCATCTGCCAGTAATGTCGCTGAAGATCTTCGTAAGCAGTGACCAGTATAACATGCAGCATCAGGTAATTTTAAATACGAAGCTACTACACTAGGAATTTTTCCGATGGTATTCTTGCCAACTGGCTGCGAACTACATTTTCCTGCTTTGTAGTACAAAAAAAGGCGCTTATGCTTGACGTGGGGAGAACGAAGGGACAGGTATTTTCGATACAATTCAAGCATATTTCCCACATCGGTAACCACAAAGGTTCGTGGAATCTTTGTCTTAGTGTTTGGAATTTTTACAATCAAGGATGAGCCTACATCCTCAATATCATCTACAGTTAAATTGACTAGTTCATCAGTTCGACAAGCTCCGGCAATCCCCAGAATTAATACAACCTATAAAAAATCAAAATACTAAATAATTGAAATACCTAACAACAAAAGTAATCTTACCTTAATCATTAAGAATTCTTTGTCATCTGCAGTTGACAGAAAACGGTCGATTTCACCCTTTGTCAATATTTTCGATTTTTTCGCTTGATATCCGTCACCGGTTCTTTTCAAAAATGCGATCAGTTTGGGGAATTTGCTTATATCTATGTTGTCGTAAATTATCAAGCATGACTTAACCATAGAATATTGCGCCCATAATGTGGAAGACTTGTAATTCTTTGCATTTTCACTGAAGTATGCCAACAAAACATTCTCGCTGTATACTTGAATATTTTTCTCGGCGCACCACGTTTTGAACCGATTGTAAGCTATATCGTATAAAGATCTTGACTTCGTAGGTAACAAATTGCTTATTGCAATATTTGCAGCCTCCACAATCTGTTCCGACTCACAATTATTCATTGTGCACTAAACAAACTGTAAACTAAACCAAACTAACATCTTAATTTGACAATTCTTTTTGTTTGTTTATTTTGTAGTTATGACAATAGCTCAACGACTACTAAATAAATGCTCAAATCCGAATACAATAATTCTGGTGCTACTTACTTCATAATAACAAAATATGTGTTTTTAAGTTAATGAGACCGTGGAAAAAATAGTATATACCATTCGGGAGAAATGCTATTTTGTCCTCGGTGCATTGTAGCCCTCTGGCTTCGCCCTCGGGCTTCAAATTGCACCTCTGCCAAAATAACGCATTTCTGTCCCTTATAGTATAATATACTATTAAAGGAATATCTTATACGTTTACTTTATTGTTAAGTGTTAAGCTGTACCCTCAACTCCTCAAAGAAAAGACTGACTGTAGTATAAGAAAATACTTTGTTAAATGTTTTTGTTATGTTATTATTTTGTTTTAAATTTATAATTTATCCATTAAAATGTTACTTTATTCATAAGAATATCTTTTACAAAAAATGCTTTCTTCATTCTCGTATTTTGTTATATCTGAGGCCCGATTTGATTACCTATTTTGTTGGGGATTTCAAAACGCCATGGGGAATTGCGGGGCATTTTGGAGAATTTCGGGGAATTGCTGACAATTTTTTAGTATATCCAGGGAATTTCAAACGTTTGGGGGTATTTCAGGGAATATTTTGTTTTTTGTCGTTGCCATTCAAGTGTTTAATAGAGTTTCACTCAATCATACAGTTTGATTAAATAATTTTTGGGACAATTTTTGCAAGGGTGTACAAATTAAACGTGTTTACAAATGTTTTCAAAACTTTTAATAACCTATACAGGGTCCTGCACCAGAGCTCCCTTCTTTTGTAGCTCATGAACTGGTGCCTTTATAAATTTCGTTCAAATTTGACTGCAAACTATTCGTAGAGAGGCACATTTTGAAAATATTTTCAAATATAAAGGATGCTCTAAAAACATGTACCATACTAAAGTTATATTTTTTTAAATGGAACACCCTATATATTTTTGCATTTTTGGATTCTGCATGCAAATTTGGTGTCAATTTGTGTTATATTCCCTATAGCAAAACTTAGCCGTTTCGAAGATATTCGACATTTTATAGAAAAAATTCCAGTTGTTAGAACTATTTCAGTTACATATCTTATACAATTGAACAGCGTTTATTTTAATTTTTATGTGTCAGATAGTTTAGGCATTGGCCTTTCTGAAAATAGCTCACAGAAGTCTGTAATACATACAGAGTGTTTAATATTTACTGAGCAACACGTCAATTTTGAAACGTGCAAAACTAATTTTTTTCAAATAGCACACCCAGTATATTATTCTACAGTTTAAAATACCATTCAATTCTGAATTGAATGATATAGCATTGTCCTATACCTATCTCTTAAGGTGCTCAAGATATAATCAATTTTATAATAAAGTACTCGAAAATTTAAGTTACCCCGTTTCTAAGTGGTCTTCGAATAAAATAAAACAACTAGAAACATTTTAAATTTATTGTCAGTTGCTTTGACTATAATTATGGCTATGATTAAACACAAAATGTAAAAAATTATCAACAATCATCAAAAACATCAATATTAAATAATTATTCAGTCTACAATCTTATAATAAATTTTCAAAAACTTTGACGGTTAAATTCTTTTCGCTAAGAGACAGTTGTTTCGTTCAGACTCAAATAATATAGAAATCATGTCAGCTAGTTCTTTACTATACTTCATTATAAAAATAAATTGAAACAACTAACTAAACTAAGTACTTAACTAACTATAACAACTAAACTAACAACAAAATTATTGAAATAAGTATAAATATTTGTAATTAACTTAAATTGTCGACACCAAGTTTGACAGCAAACAAATTAGACAAGTTGTTTTGTTGTCTTTACCAGGTGACCCGATTTCTTAAAACATAATTTGATGTACAAAATTAGACTTCTTCTTATAGGGTTACGTAACAATTAAATCTGTAAACAATTATTTAACATCGCTGTAATTTTTTACATTTTGTGCTTAATCATAGCCATAATAAGACTCAAAGCAACTGACAATAAATTTGAAATGTTTCTAGTTGTTTTATTTGATTCGAAGCCACTTACAAACGGGGTAACTTAAATTTTCGAGCACTTTATTATAAAATTGATTATATCTTGAGCACCTTAAGAGATAGGTATAGGACAATGCTATATCATTCAATTTAGAACTGAATGGTACTTTCAACTGTAGAATAATATACTGGGTGTGCCATTTGAAAAAAATTAGTTTTGCACGTTTCAAAATTGACGTGTTGCTTAGTAAATATTAAACACTCTGTATGTATTACAGACTTCTATTAGCTATTTTCAGAAAGACCAATGCCTAAACTATCTGACATGTAAAAATTAAAATAAACGCTGTTCAATTGTGTAAGATATGTAACTTTGAAATAGTTGTAACAAATGTAATTTTTTCTATAAAATGTCGAATATCTTCGAAACGGCTAAGTTTTGCTATAGGGAATATAACATAAACTGACACCAAATTTGCATGCAGAATCCAAAAATGCAAAAGTATATAGTGTGTTCCGTTTAAAAAAACATAACTTTAGTATGGTACATGTTTTTAGAGCACCCTGTATATTTGAAAATATTTTCAAAATGTGCCTCTCTACGAATAGTTTGCAGTCAAATTTGAACGAAATTTATAAAGGCACCAGTTCATGAGCTACAAAAGAAGGGAGCTGTGGTGCAGGACCCTGTATAATAAATTAATTTTTGGTAAAATAATACTTTCAAAGTTTAATTGAAATAAAACCTCAAGCAGCAATATCAAGCTACAAAAGCAACTGCGAGGTTTATTTAAATTGCCAAATAAATTTAAGTTGGCATTTCCGTAAGCTTTAAAGTAGCATAATAAAGCCGATTCATCCAAATCTTGGTGGGCTTCAGAATATTGTTCACAAACATCGTATGATTCGGGAGACATTTTTCGATTAAATACCCTACAAAATTCGTTTCTAACGTGCTGTTTCTGCATTTTGATATTTGAACTACAAACTGAGTAACAAAAATTAACAAAACTTAAGGCACTATAATAGACAAAACTAGATAAAACGTCTTATTAAACCCAGTGCGTAAGAAACAATTCGCTGCGAATATACTAACACTCGAGACGCTACGGCACTGGCGGTTTCAGGATAGAATATCTGGTTAACAAGCATCAAGGTTACGGGAAAGGATAGAGATCCGACCAAATATTATATAGACAAATTATAGCAACACAGTTTTGTTTCCAACAATATTTAATACAATAGCTTTTTGTTTACATTGGTGCCCAAGCATTTGGTCCAATCAAAAAATGCCATTTTAATTTACCGCCTAAACTGTTAGGGATTTTGTGACCGCCACCAATTTTTAGGTATCCTACTCTACTTTTTTAAATTGGAAATCATTTAATTATTGTCATAATTATCAACCTAGTATAGTTATAGGTCAACCAAGTAACCATGCATAAGCATAGAATCGACGATAGCGAGAGGGATCGTCAATGATTTTGCAATTTTTTTTTTTAATAATAAATATTAAATACTATTATAAATAGTGTAGTAAATATTATACACATACGTGTATAAATTGTTGTTCTTGAATATGTAAATCTTAAACTTTGTATTTACTAAAATAAAATATTCTAATTTGTACTTTTAGTTTTATAATTATTATTTTTACCCCTTAAAACATACCCGCCCATGCTCTCGGCCACAGTGACAGGAAATTTTATGAAATTGAGGTTATGTCTTTTGTTATTCTTGGAAACGACCATTTTATATACCTACTGACAAATAGGCAATTACTTATCTATACATATTTGATCCGAGAGATATAGCTGGTAATAGGGAGATTTGCTTTCTGTTATTTATTTTTGTGACTCTATACTGTAACTGAAATATAGAATAACCGGCCAATTCAGAAACTCCCCAAAAAATCCATGCCGGTTTAGGCGATTATATGGATTGTTCAACTCTGCTGTGAATTTAACACCGCTAGGTGTCCCATCCCCTTCTCGCCTTACTACCCCTGGGAGTGGATGTAGACCGAATTATTTAGATTTAGAAGCAGCTCAAGCGATATTAACAGCGGCGATTTCAATTTCCGAGCGTTAATTTAAACTCGTTTGTTTGTACTGCATTGCAGTATTTAAATTTTCTGATAATACATGCATGAGACAGAACAAATGAATTAATTCCAGAATAATTATATTCTCGAATATTAATTGCTATTACTAATTATTATTTTATTATTATAGAATTATTGTAGCGTGTACCGTTACCGTTTATTGTAATCACAGTTGAAATATATCTACAGTGTGACCCGAAAGTTTCACACAACCTTTCTCAATATTGCGTTTATTGAATACAGGCTCAAGAAATTGTGCAATAAATTGCAAGAGTTTTTATTACGGTGGTAGAAGCTTATGTATTTGAAGAGTCGTATACAGAGTGTGTCTACCATAGATTAGGATGTTGCTAACAAGTGAAAGGTACACATTTTGAGCAATTTTTATGTTGAAAAGTAATTAAACTTAACAATTACAATGTAATGTTATGCAACCCTCAATCTCTTGCAAAATATTAAATGTGATCAGTACGCTTCTGTCACCTTTTCAATGAGGGGTCACACGGCATAGTGTTGCATTCGAAAAAACAAAGTTGGGGGTGGTTTCCGCTCTCCCTGAAGGACTATAATTCGCATATTGCTTGGGTAAAAGGTAGGTAAATGCATTCAAACGTTAACGTCTCTCCGGAATTTTTCGAAAAATTATTCAGCTCGCCGATAGAGAATATATTCTAGTTAAAGTCTCCACCCCGAGGGGTAATTCACTAAAAAAATGTGTACACTGAAATTCCCCTTACAGGGAAAAATCCCCGAAATTCCCTACAAATTCCCTGAAATACCCCCAAACGTTTGAAATTCCCTGGATATACTAAATTGTCACCAATTCCCCGAAATTCTACAAAATACCCCGCAATTCCCCATACGTTTTGAAATTACCAACTAAATAGGTACCTACCCACTATTATGTGTTACTTAAAGAGACACAAATTAAGTTTTTGTAACATTTATTTATGCCATATGAAAAACAATAAATCTTACATATTACCATAGTATATTTATTTATACTATGCATACACCAACAACAAAACATAAAACGTTCTTTGGTAAAAAATAAAACTAAACTAAGGTAAAAATATATTCATTCATACAAAAACTGTCTCAAAAATATAATATAAAATATAAAATTCATCACAAAACATTTTTAAAACATACCCTATAATCCCCTGTCAAGAAAAAATGTTTTCGTAATTTAAGAAGTATAATGAAATCTAACAAAAATATAACGTAAAATATTACTAAAAAATGTCGAGGATTAGGTATAACCTCAGGTCGGGCCTTAGATATAAAAAAATATGAGAATGAAGAAAATATTTTTTGTAAAAGATATTCTTATGAATAAAGTAACATTTTAATGGATAAATTACAAATTTTAAACAAAATATCAAACAACAAAAACATTTAACAAGTATTTTCTTGTATTGCAGTCAGTCTTTTCTTTTAGGACAGCCTTTAGCCTTTAGGTCAGTCTTTTCTTTTAGGAGTTGAGGGTACAGCATTACAGAAGTTTCAAAAATAAACAAAAGTATTTAAAAAGTCTTTTCTTTTATTTCAGTTAAGATAGATAGGTACAGTTTGAGTAGGAATAAAATAAACGGAAGATATATTCTTTTAAAAGACCACACCATATAGTATAATAAATTTATAAATTGTTTGTTGCCAGGTTTGGCATATCGTTATATATTTTATTTATATTCAATAAATCAACCCGTTTTAGCTCAAAAGGTTCTGAACCCAAAAGAAAGATTGTAGAGATTTTAAGAAAAAATAAGCATGTACGATTGAAATTCCCCAAAATACCCAAAAAATTGCCCGAAATACCCTGAAACTCCCCAAAATACCCCGAAATTCCCCAAAATTCCTCAATTTTTCTCGAAATTCCCTTGATTGTACCCCAGTGATTCGCCACTCGCTCCACCCTGTATAAATCTCGTATAACGTATGTGGACGAACCTTAAATGTATCGTCCTGTGTCTGACTCGCGTTAAATCGCAGATTTTTAATGGCCAGTAGGCACTCGTGCTCTTTCCATGGAAAAATATTTGTTAATAAGAAAGTATTTGAGGAGAAAAAATATGGACTTTTTTGCCTAAAGCAGAAGTTTCAAATTGCAAGTATAAAAACAAATAAATACCCTATAGAACTCAAACAAAAGCGCATAAAACCACTTCAAAACTCAAGCAGAATACCAACGATACTTACATCGAGTTCTCTCCCGTTACATTTATACAATGGCCTCCAATTTACATTTTATTCTGGAGTTGACATTGTGACTGTCTGGTCCCACCTGCCCAAGCTACCATAAAAATCTGCCACCAGATCCACAGACATTCAAATCCCGAAAACTGGGGATGGGGACCCCATTCGGCGATCGCTCTTTCCAGATTTAAATTCGGGCCGGTGAAAAGAAGTTCCCTTTTGATTTGACAAATGCGAGATACGGCAGACTGGGGGTGTCGTCAAGCAGAAATCGGCCGTAAAAAAGACGGAAACAATTATATTTGGCAGGCTAGGGGCAGCAGTAATTATGATCTACCTGCCTACTTAAAGTGTCTGGGATTTGTTTGATATAAAATCGATATAAAGAAAAAATGTTAACTGAGAAAATGTTTTATATAACTCTCCTTGAAGGAGCAAGGAAGTACGTATTAATTTTAATTAACTTTTATTAAGATTCTAACTTCTAATTAGTTAGTCTAATTAATCTAATTAATTAGTCTAATTATAATTAATGAGTACAAAAATAAATAATCGATAAAGCTCTCTATACACACAGATAAAGATGTGCCCAAGCATACTTTCATTATTGTTCAGATATAAATTGTTAAAAACATATTTCAGTAGGAATGGTAACATACAGGATGATTCTTAACCTATACGCATCAACTTGGGAAATTATAGCTGAGAACAAATAATGACTAATATTGAAAAAAAAAGGTAGTCAAACATTTTTAGTTTTGGAAATAATTTGAAAGAAATGTTTACAAACTTTTTTTGTTTATATAAACTAAGAAGTAAACATGTCAAGGCGATATGTTTAGTATTTCTAGTAGTATTTTGTTATCAGTTGTGGTCATATTCGAGTTTAATTAGTCCTTAGTCCACCTTGTATAGTATAGTATATAATATAGTACATATAGTAGTATAGTGCAGGAACACATAATTATTTCAATGTTACCTTGAAGGTCGTTACCAATTTGTGCAATGTCGAGGCTTTAAATGTAATACTTTCTTCGAACCTTAGGCATTCCTCAAGGGTCAATACTCGAACCACTCCTCTTTGTGATTTTCATCAATGATACTGCTGATGATCTCAATGTACGATATCTTCTATATGCCGATGATGTTAAAATCTTTTGTTGTATCAGTTCCGTTGCTAATTTTGAAGATCTTCAAGGTAACCTTGTTTCTCTAAAGGTGTAACAACAAGCTTCCTCTCAGTATTACCAAATGGAATGTAATGTCTTTCAATCGTAAATAGTTCCAATACCTTTTGATTGTAAAATGAATGGTACCAGTCTCAAAAGGCCTGATTATGTCAAAGATTTAGGCGTTCTCTTTGATCCGGAATTGAATTTCTCACGGCATATCCAATCATCTGTATCTGATGCTTATAACATTCTTGGTTTTGTTTTACAAATCTACAGTGTTTTTAAGAATCAATGCACTCTTCGTTTGTTATTTAGCACTTGTGTTAGGTCCAAACTACAAAAAGGACCAATCATATGGATCCCTATATATGTCATATATACGTCAATGATTGAGAGAATTCAAAACGTATATTTTTTAAATCTCCTATTTTCTTACATAAAACTTAGACGAGATGCAAAAACTAGTTGCCTCAAGGCGTATACACACGCTGAATGTGGTACAGATACATTTTTAAATATTGACGCATAATCCCTTAGAATGTGATGTATTTGTTCGATTATAGATAAAATCGAAGTGGTGAAATCAACAATCCCTATTTCATTTCTTTTCCAATAGCTTTCAATTGACAGTTGAGAAATGTATTTCATACATTTCGTATCCCTTAGATAGGCTGTTTCAATTAAAAACTTTTTTGTCTCTTTAATTTTTTTCATAAAAACTTTGTTGTTTAGCAAATAGTAAATATATTTTACTATTATCCATACGGTTTCTACAAAATCAACACCCAGTGTGTGTCAGAAAAGGTTGATTGTTCAGAAGAAATTTATATAGCGTAACCTTCGTTTCTATTACGGAAGGAAAGAAGTGTATACAGGGTGCCCATTAGATATCTATCTCCTTACAAGGCTAACTTTGTTAATATTGGCGATAGAGAATTGGTTTAAATTAGCAAAATTGGACAGAATTACAAGAGGAATACAGTGCCTCCTTTAGATTTAATTTTAATTTTCAACTTTTCAAGATATTTTGAAAAAACTAAAAATCGGCAAAATTTTTAAACTTGAAGATACAAATAATATAAAAATACTGTGTGATAGTGTTTTTTACGTGGAATTCAGCGGTGATATTGAAAATTTCACGGGCATCTTAGTTTTTGAGAAAAAAAATAAAGTTATGTTTTTTAAATGACAACCATTGACAACCTTGGCTATGATATCAATAAAAAGCCTTATACTTTAACTTTTACATAAATTTTTTTTCTCAAAAACTAAGATGCCCGTGAAATTTTCAATATCCCCGCTTAATTTTACGTAAAAAACACTATCACGCAGTATTTTTATATTATTTGTATCTTTTATAGTTTTCGAGATATTCGAGTTTAAAAATTTTGGCGATTTTCAATTTTTTCAAGATATCTCGAAAAGTTGAAAATTAGAATTAAATCTGAAGGAGGCACTGAATTCCTCTTGTAATTCTGCCCAATTTTGCTAATTTAACCATATCTCTATCTCCACTATTAACAAAGTTAGCCACGTAAGGAGATAGATAATGGGCACCCTGTATATAGTTTTTAGTTAATTTCTTACGCTATTCTTAAAGTTTCGCGGATAAAATCCAAAACACCCTGTAGAAATTTTACTTATACAGGGCCGCGCCAAGGGTAGTTGACGCCGGGGTGCGGAACTTTTGCCGCCGCCCTAACAGCGTTCTAGGTTAATCACCAAATAATGGAGCGATAATTCGATAAAATAAATATTGAAATATAAATAAACATTAATAATAATAAAAATAAATGGTATTTTTCTTCAAAAATTAACAAAAAATACACAATATTAAAAACAATTAACAAAAAACCAACAATATTAAAAAAACACAAAAAAGAGCTAAGAGCAGGACCTTAAATAGTATTTTTATTTAAATACTTGGTTTCAGAAGTTATTATTCAAAAAATATTTTTTCGGGCCTTCCTTCTTGCAAATTCCTCAACCAAATCAGACATTCTATGTTTTTAAAATTTTTTTTGACTCAGCCTAGTCAGCCGAGTGACTCCCCGCCACACACAGTCGCGGGCGGGCCGCCCTCTTTAATCGAGTAGAAAAAACGGCGTTTGGTTGCTACTTATGTGATGACCGGCGACTAATAGACCGTCAAAAAAACCTTTTAACTTGGCTAAAACTGTAAATCATAACAAGTCAATTAGAAATTACTTATTTACTAAGGGTATCTGATCTAACTAACGGACAAAAATAAAATGTAAGAAAAAAGGAAGAGATATATCTTGACTGACGTCTGCTACTAACTAACGGTGTCTTTTGGCGCCCCCTGGAACGTGGCGCCCGGGTGATACGCACCCCTTGCACCCCCGGGTTGGCGCGGCCCTGTACTTATACTCCATGTAAGTTTAAATTTTCAGGTAATTTCACAAACACTCGAGAAAAATCTGCTCAACTGAACCAAAATGTTATAAATGTGTAACAGATTACATTTACAAATACGCCTCGCATTTGGGAACACGTTCTTTTCGAATTTATTATAAAAAGAAAGTAATTTACTTTTCGCGATGAAACAAAATTGATATCCTTTGAGAAATCTCATAAATGTAAATTCCCTTTTTCAGCAAGCATCTTTTTACATTTATTTAATCATAATTCGCACCAGTACAATAACTAATGTAAATCCTTAAAGCAAAATAACCTTTTGCCAGAATCAGATAATAATAAATAATTCTGTTTTATCTTATGGGCAACGTTATTTTTCATTTCTTTTAAGAGCACAGTACTTAGTACCTACTCCAACTGTTTACCTTGCCAAAAATTCAAAAAGAATTTCTAATCCGATCTGACGCCAATGCCGCGTTAAACGTATTTAACGTGAACTTAGTAACTGAAACACTGAAAATAAATCGCCCAAACAAATTGTAACATTTTAATCAAAAACCGTAATGGTCGACTGCAATTTAGGGATTTTTGTTGCACATCGCAAATTTAGTAGCCTTGTATGAAAAAGTCGGTATATCTCATTATTAAATTTATAGTTGTCAAAGAATAATTAGGCCAGTTTCCAATACGTTTTTACTGTCCTTAAAATAGTTAAGCCCTGTGCTCTACGGTAACGCACCAAACTCAAAATATCCCTAAATAATTTAGTTACTTTTTGACAGCAGGGTCATCTAGCAGCACGAAATACACTTCGAAAGGAAACATTTGTTAATTCACTACCGGTTCCGCCTCATCCACTACACTTAAATTTTTATCGCGCGCTTGTAATCCCTCATAGACATTTTTTATCATACGAATTTCCTCACTTGTCAGATGAGATAGTTTACGCGTTTCTAATCCACTACTGCCCGCGATCGCTTCCAGAATAAAAGTCTTTTCTTCGAACACTAAATAAACTAAGTAACACTTGTCACTTCACAGTAAACATCTACAAAAATAAGTTAACCAATTAATTTATGCAGTTCAACCACAAATTACAGCATTTCCCGCGTACTACGCTTATGTCAGGCTCCAATGAAATACTTGGATGTGTGTGAAATGCGCATGTCCGATCTTCTTGACACTCTTGACTTTTGTTGCATAGGTTGCATATCTCGCTCTTCGTTTTTTAACCCGTTAAACAAAGACGGAACTATATCCGACGTAAAGAATTGTGGTGGCAGGGAATAGAGAAGCACGGAACCACCATGGAACAGACAATTTATAGTTCTGTTCAATAGTAATGCGTAAGCGGCATCACTTTTCTATGCGCTAACGTTTGTGCCGCTATGTATTAAATATTTACACTTCGTCCCTATTCTGTATCGAATTAGATCATACGTCACTGCCTATTATTTTAACCGACGAGTATAGTGTAGGATAAAATATTATTTTTCTCAGTGAAAAGGATAAGTAAACTGTTAGTAATAAATACTCTCATCGTTATTTAATATACTTGGGCTACTGTTCATACATTTGTATTATTTTAGGACGAATATAATTTGAATTATGTAAACTTCATTTTCCCAGCAAACTCAACTCATTCTTGTAATAATAACATTTCACCAACAAATATAATATGGTTTACTAATTAGTTCGTCTGTAATTTCGCTCCTATACCATATATTACGAAACAATCACAGACGCCAAAGTTACGCATTGCAGTGGTCTTTACACTGACATTATTAATTACTACATTGTTATTTTAACTGAAATTTGTGCAGAGAACGACGAGAACGGAACGATCTACAATTTCTTGCTCATTTAACCATATTTTTAACACATTTCAATCATAATGAATCACTTAAAACTGTATTACTAAATCTAACGCAGTGTTTGAAAATTCTTTAACTGGTCGGTAAATATGTGGGGGTGCTCCATCCTGAATAAAAATCATTTTTTCAATTCCTTCGTGCTCGTTTTGTATCCGTGGAATGCCATAATCTCGTAACATATGTACAGATACGACCTCTCTATTCTGTATCTCCTCAAAAAATATGGTCCAATGATAAAATTAGACGTGAAATCGCACCAAACGGTGATTTTCTTGTCATGAAGACCTTCCTGGACGATTTCATGTGGATTATCTGTTGACCATATTCGACAGTTTGGAGTATTGACTCCACCATTTAGAGAGAAATGAGCCCATCTGTCCATAAAACACTGGATAACCATTCGGGTTCAATTTCCATCTGAGCCAATATTTGTAAAGAAAAATCACACCTGTTAGGAAAATCTGCATCATTTAATTCAAACAGCAATTTAAGTTTATAGGGATAAATTTTTAGGATTTTGCGTAAAATTTTCCAAACCGTGTTGTGTAGCAGTTGCAATCGTTTTGATATTGAATTCGCACTACTGATTGCTAACGGATTAATGTTGACTTTGTTTTGATATTCCCAAAGAACTTCCGCAACTTGGACATCACTAATCCTTGGTCTTCCTGATCTCGGTAGGTCAGTAAAGGTGGAGTGCCAATCAGGCGGCTGCAGCGGCTAGAGCCGAGCGGCTGGAGACGTGCGGCTCTGGCGACTGCATCGGTCACTGGTTTACGTGTAAATACATGAACGCGTTGTCAATTACGCGACTTCAGCGTGACGACAGAAGCGTCTATTTACACGTAAACCAGTGACCGATGCAGTCGCCAGAGCCGCTGCAGCCCAAGGATTGTTAACTGTTTACAGGATTACTCGATCCCTATACTACAATGTAATCCATAATTGTGACGTCATCAAAGATCCAAAGATCTCGAACTTGTAGAAATAGGTACACTTTTATACTGTTATTACAAACTTTAATAAATAATAATATTAATAATCATTCAAATACGAAAATTCTCTTGCAAATGCGAAATATAACAAACAAAAAATAGGTATATTTTGATAATTCGATTACATATATCTTCGATGACGTCACAAAGGCGGATGACAAAATTGAGCGATCGAGCAATCCTGTAAACAGTTAACAATCCTTGGCTGCAGCCGCCTGATTGGCACTCCACCTTTACAGACCCTGATCTTTCAAATTTGCTAATCAAGTTACAGTACGCTTTCATTTGACGGGGCCCTGCTGTCAAACCCATTTTCGTACGAAATCTTCGTAATCCAGGAGTGTAATTTCTGCCGCATTCGTAATAATATTGCACTAAACCAATTCTTGTTTGTAGATCCATGTTAATGAAGTTTAAATCGTTTCGTGAGTTTTATTTTGAGAACATTTCTCTAAATGGCAGTGATTACGTTTGACGCTTGTATCAGCAGATGACACGACAACTCTTTTGTTTTCCATATGATACAGTAAAATCCAATTATTGAAGCAAGTAGATTCCATTTACTTGTTGCTACCAGCTTGATTTCTTAAAATTATATAAGACTTTAAAGTATACCCCTTACTTTATGATGGCCCCATACATACCTATGTATATATTTTGAAATAAATAATAGTTGGATCTAAACCATTTTAATAGAATTATTAATATCAAATATTTATTTTCGTCAATTAAATATATTTCTTTAAATTTATACAGAACAGTGGAAGATTCACTACTAAATATTTTTTAGGTAAATAATTATTTAATTTTATAAAATAGTTGGAACAAACGCTACAGTTTTTTATTATTGTTGTTGGAATATTTTTTTACAAAGAATGATTTAAATCTATAATAAATATAATACGCAAAAAGTAATAATTAATAATTTGAAAAATTATAGCTTTGTTGCGGTTTTAAGCAAGATTTTTCCCTCAGCATACCCTAACATTTATTATTCTTTGTTAAATCCAGTCAAGCTTCCCTTTTCTCATAAAAAAACGCCGTGATAACTTCTGAGCGAAAACTTGGAATAAATTAATTAAAAAATTTGGAATACATTATTTCGTCCCCAATTAAGCTAAAAAAATTGTTTTTCTTCAGGAGGTTTTGAATAACCGCAGAAATAATATAATTATCCCTAGCCATTTCGGTCGGAATAAAAATTTTACGTTACAGCTTGGTTTTATCCAGACCTTCAATCCAGATTATAAAACTGGAAACATTTGTATACTTTTAACGCTTTAAATCGTTAGGCACATATTGAAAATACATTTTCAAGAAGCTAGATATGATTTTATTTAGCTACACTTAGAGTTTTTAATTGTATTCTGAAAACAATTAGTATAGATACAGGGTGTATTTTAAGTCTCCGTGTCTTAAGTTAAGGTGGTGATTCATTTCCACCATAGAGGGCGTTAAAATTTTTGAAGTACCAGTATCACATTGTTAAGAAGTTGCTTGTATTTTCTTCTATGTATGATTTAGATTTTATTACAAACTGATTTTAAAATGAACTTATATGAAAATATGTTTATAGAAGGTGCTGAAAATGTCCCACCATTGACAGTACCTACCACATGCAGTTTGAAAAATTACAAAAAAAATTATGAAAACTCAAAAATGATCTATTATGCGAAGAAAATATTTTTTATTAGAAATATGACAATTAAATGGGTACAATAATTTTTCTGAAATAAGTGAATGGTATCTAATATCTAATGGTATGATTGATTAGGGCTGTCACAGAGAAGCGACTCAATGGCCTGTGAAGCGGGACAACACTGACATGCGCGAACCGCGGCCTCAAAATGCTTTTCACGTTAGTTTACTGTTGCCTATGTTGTAGTGCGGACGAATTTTGAATACATTGTTATAAATTATACTAGTTTATTGCTTCTGTCCCTATATAATTTATTTTATTACGCTTATTATGATGCGTACGCTCATGCAGTTGTAACAGCCCTACATATAATAATTCTATCAAAGTCGTATTAATATAATCGTTCTTAGTTTCAAAGATAGACTTTTTATACCAATCACTATTAAACTCCTCGTCAGGGAACGATCTGTCTATATAATATACAAAAATATACAGGGTATTCTATTTGAACAGTTATCGCTACCGACTGGCGTTGCATTACATTGGCATCTCCATAGGAGTCGCCACAATATGCAACGCCAGTCGGGGCATATTGCCCGGGAGTAGTTGTTTTCGGCATCTTCTTCAAATAAATAACTAGGATTGTCTTCCTTAAAGACAATAGAGGTCACTGCTGTAATGGCATCTCCGGAAAAGCAGGTCGTTATCTGTCTGTCAATTTGACAATAATTGTCAGACAGATAGCACAAACCCAAAGAGGGCACTACGGTGTGTTTCTCACCAGTACTAACATTCACGATGCCCATTAGGCAATCACATCGCAACATCGTTCATCGAGTCCACTACCTATGGCACTCTGATGAGCGCAAAAAAAGCGCGAAACCGGTCAGTGTCTGGTATTTGGTCTCTATGAACGATGTGGCGACTCCTATGGAGATGCCGATGTAATGCAACGCCAGTCGGTGCATATTGTCCGTGGATTAGTTGTTTTCGGCAACTCCTTCAAATAAATATAGGGATAGTATGTCGGCGCCGTGGTGTTTTCGTAATTTTTGGGCCTCTACCCGCGATATAGTAGTATTATACAGGGGGTTAGTTAAACATGCGGCAAAAATTCAAGAGGTTATTGCTTGGACTATTCTAAGGATATTTTATTTTTTGATAATTTTTGAAAAAGCGCTTTGTTGCGAAGATATAGGGCGAAAAAAATTTTCAACAAATAACAATTTATTACTAAAAATTACATGTAACATTTCTGAACCTACAAGAATTGTTCAAAATGGCTACCTTCAGTTCGAATGCAACCATCCAATCTTCTCCTCATAGACTCCCGAACTCTTTCAAAAACACCAGGGTCGTTTCTTATTGAGTTACACCCAGCAATTATCCGATCTCTTAAATCGTCCACATCTTCCACTGGCCTAGTATAAACTAATGACTTTACATGGCCCCATAGGAAATAATCCAGGGGGTTTAAGTCCGGGGATCGAGCAGGCCATACGTGAGGTCCACCTCGACCAATCCAGCGATCTCCGTATGTTGCTGTTAAAAACTCTCGAGCAACTACACTAAAATGAGGTGGTGCACCATCATGCATAAACCACATTGCCTGTCTTGTAGCCAATGGTACATCCTCCAAAAACTAAGGTAGCGTTTGTTCCAAAAAGTTGCGATATACTTCGCCGATAAGTCTTTCTGGTAGAAATACTGATTCAATTAGCCAGTCACCCACAATTCCAACCCAAACGTTCAACGAGAACTGATGTTGAAACCGATCTTCACAAATCTCATGTGGATTTTCGTCAGCCCACACATGGTTATTGTGGAAATTCCTTATTGCATTTCGCGACAAACTGGCTTCATCGATAAAATGAATCAGCGTAAGTAGTTAAGGGATTTCAATCAATGTGTGCAAAAGCCATTGACAAAATGCAATACGTGGAGCAAAATCCGCAGGAACAAGTGCCTGAACGCGAACAAATTATCTCTCAGAATTTTCCAAACAGTCCAATTACTTATATTCAAAGTATTTGCAATTCTTCGCGTAGAAGTACCTGGATCTTCTTCTATCATGTCCAGCACATTCTTTTCTACGTCTACCGTTCTTACAGTCCTTGGCCTTCCTGGTCCTCCACTTCGCTTCAATGTTCCCGTTTCTCGAAGACGTTGATGAATACTTTGAAAGATGTTTCTATCGGGAGCAATGTGGTTAGTAAATGTACAGTCGCCTAGCTTCTAATGCATTGCCATCAGCAAGTTCATAACTAAAATGCATGTCAGCCATCTCGGCATTTGTATAACGAGCCATGATAGAGGACTTCACTAACAACCGTTTACGCGTCAACTAGCCAAACGTCAATCAATCTTAACAAATGCGACACATGGAAACTACAAAAACACAACATACAAAAACATACAAAATAATCACTCCGAAGTATCACGGGATGTTGGTAAGAAAAAAAACTCCTTTTTCTTACATGTGTTTTACTTGATACGTCCAGTGTAGTACGCCATACTTTTATTTCACCTACATTAATAATGTGAAAAATACCAAAATTGGATTTGTTGAAAATTTTTTTCGCCCTATATCTTCGCAACAAAGCGCTTTTTCAAAAATCATCAAAGGATAAAATATCCTTAGAATAGTAGTATATATGGATCTTGGTATGGCACGTAGCTGGTCAAAATTTGACAGCTATAGTAAGACAGACGGCTGTGCAAGATCATTTTTGACATCTCGATAAACGACGGTCCATATCCTTCGACAAAAGTACCGCACTGTAAAACTCATTCTGCGCTTATGTAATTCATTCCTTTGAGAGTTCTGCTACGTGACTTAATCTTCGTAGAACCCATGAGAAAAGGCTAGAATAACCACAGCTGTATTGGGAGTGCTACACTAACGTATATATTCAGAGAGTGCACTTACTGAGAGATTTCATTTCCATTTTATTAATGCTCTTCGCGATTCAATTTCTCGTATATGGAAACAAGATTTATACCATAGAATTCGGTGAATTCGGAGCGAGATAAGTACGGAGTGGGAAGGTTATTGTGTTGCGTGGGGTATTAACAGTTTCTGAACGTACATCCAAAAGACAAGGTATTTAGGAAATGATTATGTATTAAATAACAAAATTTGTGTTATGGAATTCGTTATTATTCGTAATGTATTCATGATTTCTCGTAACTGAACATTTACTTTTGCTGTTTTATTTGGTACCTACTTAACAGAAAATATGGTTAGAGGATACCAATAAAGACGCTGTAAACTAAAAGCGTTAGCGAGAGTGAAAATTTATGTATAACCCCATATAGTGTGGCTTATTTTCTACAGTTTTTAAGGATGTGCACTTGTACATGTTTTTTATAAAAAAAAATTCTGTTTTTTTATATTCAATAGTAAGTGAAATGTACTTTCAAAATGTTATATTTGCAGTTTTTTTAGACATGGAGTAATTAAAATAATCGGGCTTTGGACTAACATACACAGTAAACATAATTTTTTTATTGAAATGTATAAGAATTAAAGGATCTGGTAAACATCCTCTGGAAGTATGTGGAATTTTAAGCAAGGTATCAGAATTGCAATAAAAATTAACATATTTAGAGTATTTTATATAGAGTCGACCAAAAGTAATGGAACTCCCTATGTTCAACATTTGCCCACCTTGTATATAAAAATAAGTAAAAAAATCCTCCTCCCACAATTGTAGTTATTTCAGTAATTCTGATGCCTGCCTAAAAAAAACATTGACATGAGTGGAGACTTATATCGGCCTGTCTGTAATAGTAAGACACATATGTCCAAAATTTGCCAAAACGCGTTTTTTCAAAATGTCTTACCTCAAAAATTATCCCGGATAAAAGTTTTTGCAGAGGCACCCTGTATATATACAGGGTGTCTCGAAATTAGTGTACAATATTTTACCAGTGTGTTACATGGTTAAAAAGGAGTCTTTTTCTTCATATAAACATGAATCGAAACCTGGTGCCGATTTTTTCTAAATAACTTCGGAACCAGTTGAGACAAATTTATCAAATTTTGTACCCTGCGTAAGTCTTACATGCTGAATCCACTGTTGTAAATAAAATTTCAAAATTTGTCTCACATATTTTCCAAACTAGGCGGGGGAGAATGGGGCAAATATTACCTCAACTGTTTTGTGCTTTGGCTTTTTCAACTTTTGATTATGAAATATGAAATTCCAATATTTTTTTTATTAAAAAAGGTACATTTGGTTTGTATCGATAGGACGCATCGTATTCGAGAAAAATCGTTTTAATTATTTACATGCGATAATACGAGATGTACCTATGTAACTTTTCGCTGGTGTTTTCATCAAAAAAATTAAATTTCAAAGTTTTCTACGTAAAAAAGGTACTCTTGTAGCGAGAGTCGATAAAATGTACCGTTTTGATATAAAATCGATTTTGAAATTTTAAAGAAGCATTTTGTGATGTATATTTATATGAACAAAATAGAGCCCCCTTTTTAATGAAGGAGTAAAATATTGCACGCTAATTTCGGGACACCCTGTATAAGTATTATTCAGGGTGGCCCACGAATAACGAAACAAGCGAATTTTCGGATACTTACCAACTTTTTCTTGCAAATCGCTCGGACACGTCAATAAACTTTTCGAGGGGGAAATATTTTGCGCATATTTTCAATGTCGCAGTTTTACCCCCTAAGCGAGGGTGAGGTTCACCCTTAAATATTTAAATAGGAAGGGGGGTCGAGTCAAACCTCATTTTAAAGCTTGAAAAAAGACCTTTACAATGGTGCATACTTTTTTGAATTTGAGTCACTAATTCTTGAGAAATTAAATTTTTTATTTTTTTTTTCATTTTTGCAAAATAATTGGAAACATTTCGAATTTCTTTTTCTTTATATTGTAATATTGTTTAGTAAGTATTCTTTTTTAAAAATAATAATAGTCCTGGTCAGTAAAAAATAAATTAATTGCAATTCTTATACTACATAGGCCTTACGAACAACAAGAAACGAAAATGTACTTATTAATATTTTTAGTACGAGTATTAATTTAACAAATGCTGAAAATGGCCACCTCTTTCTTCCATACAGTGATAAAGGTTTTGCTCGAAGCGTTCCCGAACATTACTTAACATTTCTGGTGTGATTTGATGTTAGCCTTTTTTGTCAATACACACAATTGTTATTTTGAGATATTAAACGGAAATTTATACATCGGATTTCTTGACGATCAAGATTATTACTACATTAATGTTTAAAAAGGAATACTTAGTAAACAATATTACAATCTAAAGAAAAAAAATCGAAATGTTTCCAATTATTTTGCAAAAATGAAAAAAAAAATAAAAATTGAAAATTAAGTTTCTCAAGAACTAGTGACTTAAATTCAAAAAAGTATGCAGCATTGTAAAGGTCTTTTTTCAAGCTTTAAAATGATGTTTGACTCGACCCCCCTTGCCATTTAAAATTTTAAGGGTGAACCTAACCCTCGCTTAGGGGGTAAAACTGCGACATTGAAAATATGCGCAAAATATTTCCCCCTCGAAACCTTAAGTGACGTCTCAGAGCTTTTTGCAAGAATTTGTTTCGTTATTCGTGGGCCATGCACCCTGTATATATATAAATTAAAATATAGGGCGTACTTTCCAAACTAGGTAATATCCCTCCATTTCTCGTCTAAGTTTCAACAAAAAAATCTGCTCCCGTACTCAACAAACTCAACAAACTTCTCAATTCAATCACTTTAATTGCTCCGGCGTGGGGTTGAATGTTCGATTTACATCCTTGGATTTCCTGACAACTCCCTAATGCGAGTACTTACCGTCCAGCTGCATATTTACGTTTTAACCTGAGGGAAATAGTTCAGGCTTGCCATGTTTTAGTGTTAAGGTATTGTCACTATTTAACGTAATTCCTTGTATACATCCCAAACTAATTTTAAAAATGATGTCCTATTAATACCCCGTAGCACCTTTATTTTATATGTTTGGTTTTTCCAGTACAACAGAATCGGTCTTTGTCACACTATTGGCTCACCTTGTATAAATACATTGTTTATAACAGTTATAACCGATTTTCTTCTAAATGTTTTTAGTTTACTATAGTCCGTTTTACGCCAGAAAATTCACAGATTTCGCAATGCTTATAACCATCGGAGACATTGGAAATGGTGACACCTTATATGAAACACTATTCCATTAAGCGAGTACGGTATTATAACTCGCCCCCACTCTTCACGCCGCTCGCCGATCGAGCGCTGCGCTATATATATTAGTGGACTAAAATCGTCGGTCTAACTATCTTCTTTCTATTTGTATATATATGCTAGACGTCTATAGAGGCGCTATAAGCCCGAGCGCGCTGCAATACACTCTAATTAACGCGAATTCTTTTTAAAAATTCATTAATTCGAAAACTGTTACGTCACCGCTGTCTTTTGACCTTGAACGAAAACCCCTAAACATTTCCAATGTTAAAAGTGTCTTCACAATATTTTATTGTTTTCTAGAAACACTGTGTAATATGGAAGAATAAGGTAGGAAGTCAGGCCTGAACCTGTTAAATTGGTGTTAGAACGTTTCGCTCGAACTTGTATCAACAGCGTTCATAATATATTTACATTCTGCAATAAGTTGGTAACTACATTAGGTTGTGTGATTTGGCTGCAGGCGTTCCGGGCTCCACTTTGTATGGTCTTCGACGTGGAATTATATACATTATATGCCGGATATAATAGATGGTTATTGTATTATGTAAAATACCTATTCTATATAACAAAGTTCCTAAGAATATGATATAAGGAAGATAGAAATGGAATCAGATTTATATTTTAGTACAGGTGTTGACTCTTAGACGTAATAAGTAATTTTGGTGTATTGAATTTACCTTCAACAAGCTTCTACTACACAGATTTAAAATGTTACTATGTACAGGGTTTCCTCAATAGCGTATGTCATTATTAGTATATCCGAAACTGTAAGAAATCAGTTAAATTACAAAGAAGTTTTACTTTTCGACAACAATTCATAATATGTTACAGTGTTGCCGAATTGGTTTTAATGTCTGAAGTATTAGGGAGGATACAAAAAATGCCGAAAATTATTGATCTTAATAGGTAACTGGAAAACTATTAACGAGAGCCGAAAAAATAAAATGAGAACCACCACTTTTCCTTTTCTACAAAATAGTATCACCAGCTGAGATTTTACATTTGAGAAATCACTAACCTATACGGTTCTCTATATTTTATTTCATATTTAAAAATTAAATTAAATTTCCTGCCCAACCCCGAATGCCAGGTATATTTTCGACATTTTTCAGATTTTCCGTAGCATCCCAGAAACTGAAAGCAATTTGGCAACACGGTGTTTTTAGAAACCTTTTTAATAAGTCGAATATTTGTACTTAAAATAATTCATATAAAATAATGTACTTTTTTGGGTCGAAACATCTGTAGGAGAAATTACATAAAAACTGTTGGAAATAATCCCTTCTAATATAGCCCCATATTCAGCTTTCAGAATGTAGATAGAAAATACCGATTTTGCATCTAACAAAATGTTTATTATTTAACCTTCTTGTATATGGTACTGTGATATGTATAAAAGAAAATGCGCCTTCTATCGATTTATTCCCTCCACACAGTAATGACGGACGTTTCTTCCTGTTCACTTTAAATTTTTTTCCTAATTTCGGAAATCTTTGAAACGAAATGGTACATTTTCAATTTATTTTTCTCAACAGCTTTTAATGGGACACCCTATGTAATTTCGAGTTCTCCTTTCACATCGAAAAAAAACCGACCGATCAATTTTAAGAGAAAACCCATTGAAAACTCTTGATAAAAATAATTTGACAGACGCCATTTTGTTTTAAAAACTTGCAGCATTAAGAAGAAATTCAAAGTGGACAGGTAAAGAAGACTGGACTTCTTTGTCTCAGTCCGTTCGAAAGTTAATGAAAATGCCAGGTTATGCATAATACATGTAGAACTCACCGGCGCGTCCGCCATAATATAGAAATTAATTCAGAAAATACCTGATTTTAATTAATGCTCTGATTTGAATTTATCCTTCGTTGCATTCACTCTATCACCTGCGTTTTTACTTTATTTTTTTACAGTTTTTGCTATGAGATATCTAATGTTAATTCATATATACATTTTGAATTATGTTTGTATCTCAGAGGAATAAGTAAACATGGAGAGGTCCTAAATACTAAATTGCATTCATTTGTAATCAAAATAGATAGATAATAGAGTGAAAAGAAAAAACAAAATGGCTCACAGATGACTGATACGCTACCGTTGAGTAATGTAGACCTCATTGTCTGATTCAAATTATTTCCTAGATATGCAAATGTTTGCTCTGGGGGATGTACGAATTTTTCAAGAAATATGCAAAAAAATTCCAACTACAAATATTTGCATATTTATTAAGTATTCAAAGGTATATTAAAAATTTGCATGCATTTACATATCGTCTATTAAACGTCATAATATTTCATGCCTAAACTTCCCCGGAAAAATAACATTCTATTCAGATAAGAATAATTTTGTTTGGGGAGAGAATGAATGTTTAATTTTGTTAATATTCTAGTGTTTATTTCCATTTTATCAAATACATTTTTTGACTGACCCGATTTAATACTTACCCCTTTTGAAAAAAAGCGCATTAAAAAATTCTTAATATGATAATATAAATAAAATTTTATAATAAAAAATACCGCACATACACTCAGAAAAGGATTGAATTCAGAGAAATATTTTTTTTATCATCAATTACATTATTTATTTGTATTTGGCGAAATATTTTAATAGGTGTTAATATACATTTATTTCAATTCGACCTAAATTCAAAATGACATTTAATTGTTAGTATTCATTAGTTCAAATTCAATGTATATATATTATCGAAGATATCAATCATATTCTTCGAAAAAACTTCAATTCTAATAATAAAAATAGTATCTCACCCGTCGTCAAACAACACCAAAAAGCCTAGATTTTAGCGTGTCTGTTCGCTATATCGAGAATACCCACTACCTTTACAATCTGACCAATCCTCGAGTCACAAAGGCGTTAAGGTCGGTGGTCTGTTTAAATAGATACTTATCAAAAAGTAATCAAGGTTACATACGAGTGAATAGTTTAATTTCTATGGTAACGGCTGGAAGGCAAATTTTTACTAATTTTCGCTGACAATCTTGAAAACGAAGCATTTCCGGACGTATGTTTATATAAACTTTTCGTCTTAGAATCACCCACAGAATTACCCCTTGAAGTTTGGCCACATACTTAAATAACACCCTGTATAATAGGTACCTATCTTCTAACCTTTTTCTTTGATGATTGAGTATACGTCAAATTCATAATTTTCAATCTTGTTATTGAGTCGTGAAATTTTGTTTTAATGAAGTTGAGTTTACTTTTTAAACATGCAACATGCAGTCTGTTTATGAATGCAGATAAATTTTCCAGACAACATTAGAAACTAAAATTAAAAAGACGCCTTGAACCATATATTCCACCGATATACTACAGGTTCTGGGGAAGTGAAATCTGCGGGCATTTTCTTGAAAGAATTTAACTTGTTTTGGAGAATTAAGAAAGAGTTTCTTGGCAGACAAAGTTTGCCAATTTACCTCAGGGAATAATTTTCTTACCTCCTCTAGCATTCCGTGAGCCACTTAGGTGATGTAGTACAAATTAGGATGAATCTGATTTAAAGTTCTGTCTGCTTTTGCCATATAAGAGACTGCATCTTTCATAGAAACCAAAACTTTATCTTTGTTGTTGATTAATATTGAAACTAGAAATGGGAAAAAATCGCTTTCGCGATTTTCGTTCCCATTTCTAGCCCTACCGGATGTCCAGGCCTGTGGCCTGGGGTCACCCGTCGGGTGACAAATGCATCTAAAATAATATTATTTTTAAGAAAATACATATTAAAGAAATTTTGTATCTGGAATGATGATGTAATTATACTAAACGATTTCTCTTAATATTTTGATGAATTGTAAGGGTACTCTATTCTTGATGGTAAAACATCATAATTTTTTAAGTACTGAAAGTAGAATTTATTTTTAAGTAAACATTATTATCAATTTTATCAATGGGACCAAAAACATTGTAGATATTTACTTTTGTAAGCTAAAATGATGAATTTAACACACTGCTTTAATGAACGAATTAATTCCAAACTTTACGTGCAGAAAGAATAAAAGCTACGCGGATAATGAAACAGAATAACTAAATACTAATACTAATAAATAATTGAAATTAAAAAGTAAAAAAAAGTTTGCCTCCAGCGTGACTCGAACTCGCGAAATCAGCATTATGAAGTTTTGAATCCTACGAATTTCCCGTTGCGCTACCACGCCTGTTGTCAAATACTTACCTTGAGACGTTTAAGTATGTAAACTGTAAGTGTCAACCTGAAAAAATAATTTTTACCGATTTTCTAATTGCAAAAACATTTCGCTTCAGTATTTTGGTAATCAGAAGTGTTTGGCAGTCAGTACTATTGATTCCTTTAGCAATATTTCTCGTAGGAAAATAACCTATCTGAAATTTAATTAATTTGACATTTTTCGTGGGAGGTGCTTGTCTCGTTAGTCCAATCTCACATCGGTAGATAAAATGAGAAAGAAGTTGAGACGGATGCGACTCGAGATTTTCGAAGACGAAATAGACGTAGGAGTCGATGTATGGTCTCGAAAAAAAATCTCAAAGGATTAGAGAAAGGACGGAAGTTTCGTGTGAAGCGGTTCTCGAAGCCGTAAAAATTAGAAAAAGGGTCGAGAGGGTCCCGCGAAAAGTCCGGATTTCGGCGGGCGTGACGGGACCATTAGGCGCGAGAACAAACGCCGGTGCTAGCCGCATCTCTCGCCGAACGGCGATCGACGAAAATTTTGCAGAGGTTTTTTGAAAAGGCGTTTAAATTGGGAAAACGCGTAGGAAACGGGACGAAAATACCCCTACGCATTGGAGAAAGGCCGGGGGCGACCTCCGGTCAACCGCGGGAATCGCTCCGCGATCTACGCTCGGAGGAGATAACTTTGAAACTTTGTCGATTCGGCGATGAAATTTAGAGCGAGACAGAATCGATGCGTTTTAATATATATATGGATACGAATGAGTAATAAGTAAAAATAAATCAAATAGTGTAAGGATTAAGTATAATGTTTTCGTGTGGTTATTATCATACACATACAGGATGGCCCAATAGTGTATGGGTGGAGCATAGTTCTGCTACTATTAATACAAATTATAAAAAGCAATTATCGTTTGGTATAGTCAGAGCACAAAATATATTTTTATATATTTTCATTAGCTTCGGTCTGGACTATCCGCCGATATTATGTTTTTTGCTATCGCATGCGGCGTTGTCATTTTATTAACGTTTTTCTCGAAAAACTTACAAATATTATTTTACTTCAGTTGCAAAAACTTCAAATAACTGGAAAACCAGAAAAGTTAGGTACATAGGACTCACTTAAGGGAAACCAAATAGAAATGACTGGACAATTCGGAAATGTAAAAATGTACTGGGTATTCCATTTAAAAAAATCATGAAGTTTGCTAATGTTTGGCCAACATCCTGTATGGAATATTTGACATCTGGTCTTATGCGTAGATAGAGATAGATCCTGTTTACACTTGTAGAAAATTTCAATTCATAATCTTGACAATCTGCAGCGCTAAAAGAATTTTCACAAGTACATGTAATTCCCAAATTTTCCAAAAAAACGTTCATAAAATGGCAACGCCGTATGCGATAGCAAAAACATAATATCGACTCATATCCCAGAACAAGGCGAACGAAAATATTTAAAAATAAATGTAACACTCATAACTATGAACATCCTGTGTTCATAAAAATAATTTTAGAAAACAGCACATAGTGGGTGCTCTAACTGTACCAAAGAACAATTGTTTACTGTTAATAGCAACGAAACTATGCTCCACCCATGGATTATTGGGCCACCATGTATATAAATAAATATTCTAAAATACATTATCTATATATATTAAAACGCGTCGATTCTGTCCCGCTCTAAATTCCGTCGCCAAATCAACAAAGTTTCTATTACCTCTGAGAGCGGGATCGCGAAGCGAATCTGACTTCGAATACGAAATCCCGACTTTTCGCGGGACCCTCGACCCCTTTTCTAATTTTTACGGCTTCGAGAACCGCTTCACACGAAACTTCCGTCCTTTCTCTAATCCTTTGAGATTCTTTTTTGAGACCTATGAGATTCTTTATCTGCCTATGTGAGATTGAACTAACAACAAGCACCTCCTACGAAAACTGTCAAATTAATTAAACTTCAGATAGGTTATTTTCCTATAAGAAACATTGCTAACGGAATCAGTAGTACTAACTGCCAAACATTTCTGATTACCAAAATACTGAAGCGAAATGCTTTTCCAATTAGAAAATTGGTAAAAATGAATTTTTCAGGTTGACACGTACAGTTTACATACTTAACTGTCTCAGCGTCAAACAATAACGAGTGACGCGGTGGCGTAATGGTATAAGTGGCAGCATTTCAAACATCGCAATGGTGAATTTTGCAAGTTCGAATCACGCTGGAGGCAGCGTTTTTTATTTTACTTTTTAATTCTAATTTATTAGTATTATTAATGTTTAGTTTCATTAGTTTTCATTTAGTTGTTTCATTATCCGTAGTTTTTATTCTTTCTGCATGTAAAGTTTGGAATTAATTCGTTCATTTTGGCAGTCTGTAAAATTCATCATTTTAGCTTACAAAAGTAAATATCTACAACATTAATTTGCTACAATAATTATATTTTTTAACGCCACCGTTACACCTTTTTGAAGGGAGGGCGAGACTCCGAACTTTTAATCATCTTTAAATTTTAATTTGCCTATATGTAGGCCATACTGAGCACATGTAAGTACAGTGATGTATTTAGTACGCTCCCTGTTAGTGGGACGATACTTGATAATACCCAATTTAGACCCATCTTGTATAAGCTAAACCACTCAAACTTCCGTTATTAATATCAATTTGCGTTTCATACGTCAGGAAAGTCGTGATATTCCTTGAGTCAAGACGAAACTCTCCCGATACTGACATAGAACGTCGTCGTTATCCCGTCCTCTTCCCCAGTTGACAATTATCGTCCTCGAGGAGCTACATAATTTTATTTATCCAAGGAGCAATTAGAATTTGCACCAAGCTGGCGCACACATCGGATTCCGTCATTACGCCCAACTCCAAGCGACACTTGGGTAAGTTATGTTTACTTTTCCCTTTTAATTGGAATACTTTGGGGAACAAAACTTGAGCGTGTTATTTCTGTCGCTGTAATAATTGGGGGCATGCAGAACAGTCGCTCAATGGGCTCGAAGTTCTGAAACAAGTGAGAAGTGTATTATAAAAACAGAACGAGGGCGCCGTTTTTTGCTGGTACTTTTCAACTTCTCACATTTTGGGCCATTTTCTATTGTAATGAACTAAATATTTGAACAGTTGGAAACAAAATAGCCAAATTGAAAGGTATATAAGAAAAACTAAATTATGCCGAACGAATAGAATGGAGAGTGAATTACTTAAAGGTTTTTCAGTGTCTACACTGATGAAAAATATTAGTAATCAATATAATTGAAACCATTTGATTGTACAGGGTGTCCAATATAAGATTCTCTATCCCCTTATCTCAGAAAGTATAAAAGGTACAGATAAAAGTTAAATACGAAAGTTTTTTGTTTTTACCTGAATTTTTCATTTTTATAGTTTTCTTGAATACAGGTTGTTCAGTTTCTCTGATCCAGGCATGAACTTACGTTTTTTAAATGGGACAACCTATATTTAATTACGTTTTTGAACTCTCCTTAAAATTTTAGGTCAACATTGTTAAGAGTACCCTATACCTATCATTTACCGTTACGAAGATATTAACATTCAAAGAAAAAAATCTTTAAAAACACCTGCTCAAAAAATCTCGGCAATACAAATAAGACATTAAAAAAAAAAGGTAAATAGGGTTTATTTCGTAGACAATTAGACTCAGAAATTATTGTATATGTAATGTATATTACCTGATTAATATACAGGGTGTTTTTGACAGAAGGCTCAAACATGTATATGTTAAAACTCCAGAAAATCGAAAATCTCTTATGGAACACCCTGTGTATTATTATATTTTTGGATTCTCTATTAAATTTTAACCTTACTCTATATAACGTTCCCTATTCTTATTTTGCTTAGTTTTCAAGATATTGACGAAAATGTGGAAAAAATGTCAGCTATTAATCATTATCGGCTATTATTAAAAATATCTCTACTATTATTTGATATATTATAGTAAGTGTGCCTTAATGCTGATTAAGAATATATTAATGTATTAAAAACTAATATTTGTTTAAATTATTTGATTAATTAACTAATATAAACAAATCTATGTTTGTAACTTGAACCACAAATAACTAACTAAACTATTGACACTTGATTATAACTAAATCAAGTGTCCTAATATGTCCTCAATTTTCAGCTATGCATGTTGTGTATATAACTACTAGTTTTCTTACAGCGCAATCACTTTGATTGAGCGCTTCAATTTCCATCCTAATTTTAATCTTTAAATCATCAACATTATTACTCTGAATTTGATAAACTCGGGCTTTCAATGTACCCCATAAAAAGTTATCAAGTGGAGTTAAATCTGGGATCCTCGGCGCCCATGGGGTATACCCGTTTGGCCCTATCCATTCCACAAAATAGTTGTTAATAAAATTCTTTACAACTGCAGTATTGTGGCATGGAACTCCATCCATCTCATAGATGATCTGATTGGCATCTTCTTCGGCACCCAATAAAGGTAAAATGCAAGTTTGTAATGAATGCCATTTCCTGATATTTTACCTAAGGTATCTGGGACCATTTAAATATTGGCCAAGAAAGACAGGGCCTAAAATGTGTCTCTTATAAATAGCCTACCAAACATTTTCGTCAATATCTTGAAAATTAAGCAAAATAAGAATAGGGAACGTTATATAGAGTAAGGTTAAAATTTAATAGAGAATCCAAAAATATAATAATACACAGGGTGTTGCATATAAGATTTTCGATTTTCTGGAATTTTAACATATACATGTTTGAGCCATCTGTCAAAAACACGCTGTATATTAATCAGATAATATCGATTCATAGAAGTAATTTCTGAGTCTAATTGTCTACGAAATAAACCCTATTTACCTTTTTTTTTTTGGATGTCTTATTTGTTTTGCCGAGATTTTTTGGGCAGGTGTTTTTTAAAGATTTTTTTCTTTAAATGCTAATATCTTCGTAACGGTAAATGATAGGTATAGGGTACTCTTAACAATGTTGTCCTAGAATTTTAAGGAGAGTTCAAAAACGTAATTGAATATAGGGTGTCCCATTTAAAAAAAGAAAGTTGATGCCTGGATCAGAGAAACTGAACAACCTGTATTCAAGAAAGTTATAAAAATGAAAAATTCAGGTAAAAATAAAAAACTTTCGTATTTAACTTTTTTACTTTCTGAGAGAAAGGAATAGAGGATCTTATTTTAGACACCCTGTGCACAGTACAGTAATAAAAATGCATGAGTTTGCAGGTAAATAAATAAAAAGTAACGTTGAATATGGCATAATATTAAGTAACATTTGATAGTTTACTTTAATTTTACTCTAAAATTGTGGTTAGTTTATACTAACAGCAGATTTGGTCATATCAAATATGAAATCACGTGAAGTAATTTCAATTTTGCATTTAGTAAAAGTTTGGCTACGATTACAAAATAAAATGTTAACACAAATAACTATTTACTTATGGTTGCCAAATGAAAACATTGGAGTATTATAATACTTTGGCTATAACAAATTACATTTTATTTCCCTGTATTCAAATTTGTGTTATGGTTTGTGTTTATTTTTCCAGGTCTTTCTAAAGATGAAATTATATAAATTAGTTACTTGTAAATATACAATATATTTTACCAAATTCTGTACAGTGAAAAGTAAACATAGAAACTTCCCAATCCACTTATTTTGAAAGAATACAATATAAAGAATTAAGAATACTTCTCCACTTTCCACTCTCTAACTTTATAGTTCTCAAAGTTTATTAACAAAAAACTGCATGTACATTGAGAGTACAGAATGAAAAGTGGGAAGTTTTCCTTCTCCTTTAAGTTGTCCCTAAAAAACCAAGTAGTCCTTTACTCACAACAGACAACATTACTCTTAACTTTTACACTTTAATAGTTTTGCGGGATAAAGACTGAAAAATAAAAAGATGAAAAGTAAGTCTCTGGCACTTAAGTTGTCGCAGAACTATACAGGTTGTGGCAGATATATCAATTGAAAATGAGAACACATATCTTAAAGGACAATATAACATGGTAACAACGTGTTAAACTATTAATATACGAAATAAATGCTCTTGAAACTCTCCCAAAAAGATACGGTATAAAACCGATCACATGGACCTCTATGCCAATTTACCAACATACCTATCTCATTATATTAATCCAATTCCTACATAATTTCTGTCTAGCAAGAGTGTCATCTTTATTAGTTGTAAACATTATTTCAGTTTAGATATTTATATACAGAGAGTTCCAGAATGATTGTCTGGTACGGGAACGCAGCCTATCCTAAATATAATCAAAACTTATTTCCATTTGCTAAAATTACTTTCTTTTAACTGTCAATTTGAAAATTTTGATATTTGACAGCATTTGACGTTTGACTCAGTGGCGTTTAACATTTTTCGTGTTTAAATTGTTTTACTGGAGTATCATTTGCGTTTAAAAGAGTATTTTTCAATATTATACAGTTTCAGAGAGTCCTAAATCAGGTTGGTAATTTTGTATTTCTTAATATTGAAATTAATGTTGAAATTAATATAAGAGCCCTAAATTAATGTTTTTCAACGCTCCACAATTCACAGTTTGAATAGGTTATACTGGTGATACATAGGAATAGAATAATACAAAATAATAACTATATTATTTTTAATAAATTGTCTTTATTTTATTTTTAACATAACCTATATTTACTGACGTACCATGGCATGGAACAAATCAAATCAAACCAGTAAATTCCCTTGCCTGCGCTCATGATTCTAGTGCAGATACTAAAAATAGAAAGGCGGCCCATAAAAAATTATTATGTAGCGGCACAAACAATCATTCTGTACTATACTTATTACCGACACTTAATGTAAGTTATATTACTTGTAGGATTATAATTATAAATATAAGAAGTGTGCTAGTGACGTTTTCTCTCATTCCTACACTCAGAGAAAGGTTTGGTAATTATATCTAGAAGTAGATACCTATTTGGTTCTTTTTCCAAATAAGTAAATTTGAATACAGGGAAGTAAACATATATATATATATTTAGTACAGCTCCGGCACTGACAATATCGGTTGGTATGGGGTGCTTTATCTGAGTTTTTTCATTGTGTTTTCTCAATGTAATCGTTATAATTCTATTACGAGTATTTCGCTATGGTAAGCAAAGTATTATGATACCCCATTTTTTTCAATTGCTAATTATGCCCAAATCATTATTTGCTTTAATGTTTGCAAACTGGCAAATACCAATACGTTAAAAATGTGTTGAGTGACAGGTCATAAAGGGCTTGAAGGAAATGATCGGTCAGTTGATCCTGCTAGGAAGGAATCTGAAATAGCTTTCATGGGACCAGAGCCAGCTTGCGGAGTCGCTTATAGTGCTGCCAGAACGGCTCTGGGAAAATGGGTCGAACTAGAACATAGGATAATAATTGTTTTAAAAAAAACATTGATCTCATTTAGATGTTCCAAGAAATATATAGAAAACACTCTATATACTACTGTAAAAAACTCCTTTGAGTTTTTAGAATTAACGAAAAATTTATCTTTGCCCACAAATTCTAAATTAATTTCATTCGATGTTAAAAGTTTATTCACCTCAATCCCAGTCGCAGAATTAACGTCAGTACTATGCAATTTAATAAATCAGTCAAAATTGAACAGCACAGAAAAATATAAATTAATAAGTTTAATAAAGGTATGCATTAAACAAAATTATTTTTATTTCAATGGAAAATAATACAAACAAAAAAACTGATTACCCATGGGTAGTCCTATTTCTCCTTTGCTAGCGGAAATTTTTATGAATCATTTCGAAAACACACTGTTCAATAGTGACAATAATTTAAAATCACATGTTCACTTTTTGGCTCGCTATGTAGATGACATTTTTTGTATTTGGACTGGCACTGAAAGAAATTTAAGCGGCTTTGTCAATTTTTTAAATTCGCTTAACGATAATATTCAGTTTACAATGGAAAAGGAGGAAAACAATCAATTAAACTATTTGGATATAACAATAAGAAAGGTAGAAAAAAAAATAAAATTCTCGGTCTATAGAAAACCAATAACTTCCGACGCAATTATACCAGCAAGTTCGCAGCTAGCAGTCCTGGCAAATAAAAAAGTCGGTTTTCCATAGTTTAATACATAGGCTTTTAATTTTTCCGCTAGAAAAAGCAGATTTTGAAAAAGAATTAAGTACGATCAAACAAATTGCAAGAAACAACGGATATAAAGAAAAACTAATAGATAACATGATAAAAAACAAAAGGAGGAAATTAATTCGTCGGGAGTTTTACAATATTCGGGAAAAAGAAGCCACCTATAGTTATATTAATCACGTCCCAGGTTATAGTGAAAAAATAGCTCGCAGAATAGAACGAAACGGGTGTAAAACGATTAGTGTCAACAAACTTACTATTGGGAGAATTTTGATAAACAACAAAGAAAGGGTTAATAAATTAAAACAATCGGGGGTATACCAAATTAACTGCGCGGATTGTAATGCCGTGTATGTGGATCAAACCGATAGAAGTATTGAAACTAGAGTAAAAGAACATAAAAAATCCATATTAAATAACGCAAAAAATTCAGGATTTTTGACGTATTGTATAGAAAACAATAATTTTCTAGATCAGAAAAATGTAAAGGTACTGCATCGTGAAAAGAAAGGAAAGCGCTTAGATCTGTTAGAGCAATTAGAAATTAAAAAATCTTTAACATAAATCCTTGTACTACAAATGATCAGATAGATTTTACAATTTCGCCGTTCTTAGAAAAGGTATTAAAAACTCGGTACTAAAAACAATTATTTTCACGATGTTTCATAAAGAACCATCCGCTTCGAGTATCCACTTTATTAGAACATAGGGATTATCTCTGGTTTTTAAAACCAGAACAGAATCCTGCGAAGGTCCTTGCAGAGAAGTGAATAGAAGTGAAGTAAATATGCTGGGCATTTGCAAACCTCGGCTCAGGAGTCTGACAGGGCTCACAACAGGGCACTGCCATCTCAAGAAGCCTCTCTATAATTTAATATTAGCAGAAAATCCGGTATGTCGAGGCTACTTTTGGAACCTTGCGAGCTAAGAGAAATTTCAGCCAGTAGACTTTTGGACTTTTGGACTATGCAAAGAACAATGCATTGGGACTCGCTAAACAGGAACCGACCCGCAGAAGAAAGAAGAAGAAGAAGAATTATTTTTTGATCGATAGCTCAAAAAATAATTAATCCGAGGTATCTCCGGTCTCGATTTGTCCACGCAACTTCAAGTGGATATTTATTGTTTTTAATAACATGCAAATTAGCCCCGCGGCAATTGAAAGACGTTTGCAGGCGTCTTTTAACTTCCATTGCATCAAAGGAGAGTTATCAAGTGTCAATTAGCTAGAAGTAATTAATATGCTAATTTAAAGCGGAATTAATTAGCTTACTCGGTTTGCGATAATAGGGTTCCTTCGTTGCGATACACTGAGAGGCAGTAATGATTCAAAAGACCTTGAGAAATTGAAATGTATGGTTGACATAATTTGGAAACATATAGTAAAGACCAGAATTAAGCAAAGTGGAATGACCTCGCCAATCTGGTAAAATGCGGTGATGCATGCGTGTGCGTATTCTATTTTATCATTGGGCACATTTCAGTTAATATATACTCGTATACTATTCTATAGAATACTTCTAGTACATATTAACTGAAATATGCCCAGTGGTAAAAAAATACAAATCTAAAAATGTCTAGTTAATATAGACATTTTTAGATTTGTCATTAGGTGAAACGTTAAGAAATAACCATACCTATCACGCCACTGTTTCCCTACTACCTCGAGCGCAGTCGCTTGTTGGTTCCTGATTCGACCAATCAACGTCGTTGGAGCTCACAGAAAAGAAAGCGTAAATGCAAGAATATGTATGTTAAATAAGGATGAACAGCTTGTCGTCAACTTTACGATTTTCGCAACTTTCGCAGTTGCCACATATTCGGAAATTCCTTGATATTATTAAGTAAAAGACAAATTAAACATTGTATTTTGCTTTAATAAAGTACAATAGGGATAAGGGACGTTAAAGACAAGTAAAAAAATAGGTAAATAAGGTAATTAATACGTTTCCTGTTTTAAATAAGAATACTTTAGAAATAA
This sequence comes from Pogonocherus hispidulus, assembly GCA_963924545.1. Classification (NCBI taxonomy): domain Eukaryota; kingdom Metazoa; phylum Arthropoda; class Insecta; order Coleoptera; family Cerambycidae; genus Pogonocherus; species Pogonocherus hispidulus. Next base: position 47,312,666 of record OZ004697.1, on the reverse strand, counting down.
ATGTGACAACACAGATCTACTGTTTTTCCGGTCATTCCACTTTGCTTAGTTCTGGTCTTTACTGTAGAAAATGGTAAAATATAGGTTAAACATTTAATAAAAATTATTGCAACCCGTAAATTTTTTGGGTTGGCATGGTAACTGAAGAAAAAGAAGCCTCTGATTGGTTAAAATACGGCGGTGTGAAATTTTCAAATAAATATTTAAAAATGTCTAAGTAAATCGGATTACTGAAAACAAAAAGGATTATTTTACATCAAGAAAAATGCTCTTATATTAAATAAATGTTAGTCAAATAAAGGAGGTTAGTATATCCAAATAAGCCTTTCTCTCTGCCTGTTGTATTTTTTTTTTTTTTTAATAATACTAAGTTGTATTAATTTACTTCTACCTTTCTGTAAATGTCTGTATATAAAAAATACTTTTTGAAAAATATGATTTCTGACGATTCTGTTAATTTGTTATTATTTAAATTTTCGTTTGCCTTCTGTATTGTTTTTTTAAAGACTTTCCTCTACGCTGCCCTTGTTATGTGTGAGAAATATCGATTCATCCTCGGCAAGCTTTATTTATAGCTGGGTTAAATCAGAATAGAAAAACCACCAAGCGAGACGATTTGCCATTAGTGGTGGGTTAAATCACGATCTGGTCTAGACACACGTGATTAACTCCTCTCAAAGTGAACGCTTTAGTTCACTTGTGTTATACCTTCATATCTACGTTATATAATATACAGGGTGTCCCAAAAACATACCGACAAATTTGAAGGGATGGCAGGGGACATGAAAACAAACCTTTTTTGTTTGATAAACTTATATCCGCAAATAAGCAGTTTGGGCTATAGAGCAATGCAATGTTTCAAATCATATCAAAATAACTAAATTAATTCTTGATTTAATTGGACACCACTGTATTTCGTTCAACATTTTCTTTTTGTTTCAACTACGCTTGTTGTTGGGAGAAAAAAATTTCTTTATCACAATAAACATTCCAAAGATGCCAATTTTAAGACAGTAGTATTATTTGTGACTTATTTAGTTGGCAACCTCATCATACAACCTTTGCTTCCATCCATCTTCGCCTTAGGGAAAGTGGGAACCTAAAGCGTCCTGGTGGTGGTGGTGGTCGTCCAAGAACAGCTCGTACAGTTGATTTTGAAGAAGGAGTTCTACACCGTGTGGAGGAAAATCCATCCACAAGAGTTCGCACAATTGTACACTAAATGGGATCCTCCAAGTCGACGCGGTTCACCGTGTCATACATGAACAACTCCTCTACCCCTACCACTATGCTTTAAATCCTGAAGATTATCCACATCGATTAGCCTTTTGCCAATGGTTTTTGGGTCACAACTTAATAGGACCTCACTTCCAGAGAATAGTATTGTTTTCTGATGAGGCATCCTTCACGCGCGATTGTCATTTTAATGGTAGAAACAGCCACATTTGGCATGATGAAAATCCTCACGCTGTGGTCTCTAGAAGACACCAGCTACAATATTCTGCAAACGTGTGGGCTGGTATTGTTGGAGAAAATCTAATAGTTCACTTGCTGCCTGCTCGTTTGAATGCAGATGTTTATTTCCATTTTCAGCAAAATATTTTGCTCTATTATTAGAAAATGCCTCTTTAGACATTAGAAGACATATACGAGTATAAGTATACACATATGGCAATGGTAGACTTACAAGCGTAAAACCCGTGGGCAAGATAAAGTAACTTATATTTTTAAGAATGTTAAAGAGAGTGCAATATATTACATTGATGCCACACTCATGTCCCTCTTAGAAAGACATCCCTACCAGCAATCCCTTAAAGCGGGCAACAGTTGCGCGCGCATCGATACCCAGCCCCCACAGCCTGTTCGATGTTAGATGTTACATGGATGGACCTCTCGCTCGGTCCTCCCTCTCGATTGCCCCCACTATTGTACACGGGGCGGTAGTGACTTTTTCAACAGTCATCAATCTCATCAAATTGACAACAGCGCGATTATCTATATCTCCCTATAACTTTAACAATTCACATATCTTTTTCGTCTTACGCATTACAAACAGCTTTGTAAGTCTACCATTGCCATATGTGTATATACACTGTAGCATATGATACATCAATACATCATTGAACTCACAAGCAAAAAATGCTGCCTAGTGATGTAAAAATATTTATGGAGGCGCATTAAAAAAAATGAAGTTGATGATAGTTCAGAAGAGACGAAAAGTTAATTAAAAAAACTGTCTACGTCATTCGATAGAGCGTAAAAATCAGTTAAAAGAAAATTAAAAGAAAGTGCTTTTATTAAACTTAATGGTAATAACTGTATCTCGTCAGAAACAATATTCGTGGATTAAACGGGGTTTCCTCTACTCCAAAAGGATGTTACCAGTGGAAAATTAAAAATAACAGTAATCAGTGCATGTGATGAGATTTTGAATTAAAAATGTGAATGTGACAAAAAAAATGTTATCATACAAACCTTCTACTGTCGACGAGTTGAGGATCAACTTGAAACATTTAGGAAAAAGCTAGTTAAGGGTTTAATTTCTTATAATAATTATTTTATTTAGACATAATTCAAAATATGATTTGTAATATTACAGAATTTTATATGAAACTAAAAAACCAGTGATGAAATTTAGTTAATTTATAGAATATTTATTTTATTCCATATTATACAGAGGTTTTTTGGGGCAAACTTTGGAAGCAAACAAATATTTAATTTGTATGAAAAATGATTAACATGAAAATCAATTTTGCCCTTATTGCAACGGTACCGGATTTGTCTTAAAATTGCAACAAAATTTCTTTTTAGTGTTATAAATTATATATCACCGGAAAGATCAAAAGATAAACTAGATCCCTATAGTAGCAAATTTTTGTTTAATATATGTATTTTAGAGAAAATAATTTTTGAAAATACGCTATTTTAGTACAAGATTGTTTGCCTGGAATTTTAAAAATAAAAAGAATTACCAAAAATTACTACTATAGGGATTTAGATTAAAGTCTTATCTTTCAATACTTTTTTACTAAAAGTCGCTATCTTTTATAGTTTCTTTTATAATTATTAGACACGAGACGAACGCCGATTTTGGGCTTATTTCGGACTAGTGAGTGAATGGACTCTTAACTGTTCATTGTTATTTTTGAATTTATTGTTGTTTTGTTAATTGTTCTTTATTTTGTTAATTAATTGTTAATGATTTGCTATTCTTATGTTATACTTTGGTTAATTTACATACAGACTCAGATGAGTTTAATGATGGTTTTCACGTTGTAAACGTGATCGAACAATACATCATTTAACTCAAAAGGAAAAATGCTTGTCAAGTGACGTAAAAATATTAATGGAGCCGTACTAGAAAAATGAAGCTGATGATGGTTCTGAAGAGACGAAATATTACTTGAAAAACTGTTGACGCCATTCGATAGATCGTAAAAAGTTGCTATCAATACTAGTTGCTACAAATTTTACAAAAACGAAATTCCAAATTTTCGATTTTTTCAAATATCTCAAAAACTACTCAAGTTAGCCTTAATTTTTTTGTGGAATATTATTGGTCATCAAATTACGCATCTTTCCTTGCCTAACCTAGTCTCTATCTAATAGTTTCCGATATGCAAATATTGAAACTGCCAAATGAAATTTGAAACACTTTACAGTAATACCAAATTCAAAGTACGGATTAAACCTCGTTTTAACGGTTTATCATAGTCAGTCTGTATTGTTAAAACTTGTATAGGCATTGTAACTGAAAACATGCTTCTGTTCAGTTAAATAGTTCCACAAAGAAGATTCCGAAAGCGAAAAATAAAATAAAACCTTCCCCTCGGAGCTATACAGCTTACTTATAAAAGGCGCGGCATAATTTTCCGGGCCATTTAAAGGCTCCAGTGAATTACTAACGAGTTTCCTCTAATTTGTGTCTAAACAAAAACCGCTAAGGAACAGTTTATAAGCCCAGACGCAACAAGCTGACGGGAATAATATCGGGCTATGCTACAACATGGATTAGAAAATGGGGTATATGAAACGAAAGCGGCATGCAAAATACGTATAAATTTATCATGTTGGATTATTACGTAAAGCCAAGTTTTTATCTCGATGGTATTATAATTTTATAGGTTAAGGGTAGCATTTTACGAAAGCGTAGAAGGGCCAACAGCTTTATTTTATTTCGAAATACCGAAATTGACACTATACAATGAGGACATAAAGTCCGTCCCCCCCTCTAACTTTTAAACTACTGGGTAAATTGTGATGAAATTTGGAACGATAATATATGACTAAATTCTGCATTTTTTGACACATCAATGAGAGCTCTGAATGTCAAAGTGACAGCTGGGCGCGCAATAGGAACATTTTTTAAAATGGAAATGGGGGTCGAGTGGGGACTCATTTTGAAGCTATTTTTATGCTTAAAACATCCCCCAAATTTGAGAACATTTGATTCAGTAATTTCCAAATAAAAATCAGTAATATTAGTTTATAACATAATCTTTTTACCACATAATCTTTATAATAGAACTTATCCAAGGAACATTTATTTGTCAGGAGGTTCATGTTGGCCATTTTCAACATCTTTTGCAGTAACACGTGTTTTCTAAATTTGTTTCTGCCTCTATTTAATTTAAATTATTTAATAATGTTTTAATTTAGGTTATCTTAGGTTAGGGATGGTTTATTGTTATTTGTTTACGTTTAATTTTTGTTTTGCTTTGAATAATTTACAATAATTTGTGATATGTATGCAAAAAAATTAAATAACAGAAATCGATATTACTGGTTTTTATTTGGAAATTACTGAACCAAATGTTCTCAAAATTGGGGGATGTTTTGAGCATAAAAATAGCTTCAAAATTAATTATTACTCGACCCCCATTTCCATTTAAAAAAATGTTCCTATCGCGCGCGCAGCTGTCACTTTGACATTCAGAGCTGTCATTGATGAGTCAAAAAAATTCAGAATTTAGTCATATATTATCGTTCCAAATTTCATCACAATCTACCCAGTGGTTCAAAAATTAGAGGAGGGGGGGGGGACTTTATGTCCTCACTGTATAGTAACAATTCTGACTTCAAAGTGACAGTTATGACGTAGTACTTTATAGTAACTATGAATAAGGAATTAAGTAAAAAATATTGGATTGTAATTTGTTCTTATATATATACAGGGTGATTCTCTTGAGAAATTATTTCACCATCATTTGTTTTGCGGAATTATCATTTTTGAGGGCCCAATTTTAAATGGGCCATTTACTCGCCAAAGCTTTGTTTTTACGATTATCTCCTCTGGCAGTTTAAATGAAATTTGATATGTAGCTCTTGTTACATTGCAAATTGCTCTTAGACAAACACCATAAACATTATTGATAAATTAGTTTATGTTACATAGCTAAATTTAATACAAACGTTTTTCTTACATAAGCAAATTAACTGGGCATTTGCCACCATATTTTGACATTGGTAACTATAATTTCAATTTTTAAACGTCAAAATTGTTAAAAACTCATCTGTCTGCGAAAGTGAGAAAATAAAAAGGATAAAATGTGTTTTTTGTATCGCCTACTAATCATCGCTAGATGATCTTAATATATATCGTAATTATTTAATAAATAAAATTTATTACAAATACGAATGCAGATGCTCCAAAATAATGAAAATCGTGTACCAGTTTTTATTTCAGTTTTAACGGAATGCATAGAAGAGCAGGTTTTCGGACTATAGTTTTTTGAAGTAAATTTTGTGAAAGAGTTGTATTAGTGTTGTTTTTTTAAATATAATATGAGTCAAACTTGGTTATTAAAAATGCCTCAAAGATAAAGAAACACATCCAATCTAATATAGAATACTATGAACTTGTATAATTTACACGTTACATATACATTACATTTACATTACGTATGAATGTAATATGTACGTATGAATGAATATACATATACAGAAAATTTATTTTCAACATAGATTTTATATTATATATGTTAAGTTGTAACGAAGTTACCTTTTTATAGTTAGGATTTATTATTTGGAGTATAGAATTTAATATATGTTAGTTTCCGCCGAAGGATATTGTAGGTGAGCTCCGTAGCGCTGTGCAAAGCGTGCCGACTTTTCAGCCGGGAGATCCGAGTTCGATCCTCGTCCGGGTCAAGTTTTTTGTATTACCGCCGTTGTTTATAACATTCTACTAATATAGTAGCTAATTGTTAAAATAATTAAATTCCGAGTATGAAGTAGAAAAGTCACTTACAAGTATTCCGTCAATTACATTTTTATTAATATTATAAGATTGTTTATTTTGCCGAGTTTAGATCCCCTTACTTAAATATATTTTAGTTTATTTCAGGTCTCTACATTATTTTGCAGAGCTTAGAATATTTTCTATTTTCCGAAATGATTTAAATAAGTTGGAAATATTTATTTATTATTGTTTAATATTGTAGAATATATTTAACTTATTTAGGATGTGTTATAAAAAGAATTTAGTTATTTCTTGGAGTTTTAAAACCGTTCTTTTTGGTAATGATATTTAAAATAAGTGTAGAAGCCCGTAAATCTATCAAAATATTATTTTGTAATTTGTTTATATTATTTAACGCTGTGACTAGGCTAGCAATAATATATTGAGTAGATTAGTACCGTGTACCATTAGGTTGGCCGAATTTGAATCAAAAATTAAAATATCCGCGCACCCAATGCGCGATGTTTCTCCCACATGATTTACAGTCACGTGGTGTCTCCGATTTACTACTTAAAGCATTGTAACTGCCTAGAAAGTGCCTTTTGACCGTCCGATCTTTTGATCTTCTGATCATTTCCGCCAGCACCAGCACCAGCAGGAGTAAGTAACCAGTAAGTCCGACCGCCGCCGACAAGCTATCTTCAGGTTCACTTGGCTGCGATCGCTCTATGAGCGTTTGACATGAGCGAAGCAGCTTTGTGTGTGAGCTTGAAGACGCTGTTCGACTGTACGCTGTTCCTAGTATATACTTCACTAGGTGTACCTCTTGGTAATGGTTCCTCTATGAGCGTTTGACATGGGGAAAGTTGCCTGTTAGAGTGCATTAGTTAAGTGTAGCTGGTTACCGAGTATAGTAAATAATATTAGGCTTGTATTTTGTCTTTGGGAGGGCGTTTTACTAGGTGTATCTCTTGGCAATGATTCCTCTATGAGCGCTTGACATGGGGAAAGTTGCTTGCTAGAGAACATCAGTTTTACGTACCCAGATTCCGGATACACAAAAGCCTGGTACCCGTATTTCAGTGTCTTAAGTGTTTTATCATAATATGTGCCTTGGCAATGATTCCTCTATGAGCGTTTGACATGGGGAAAGTTGCTGTTTAGGTACATTGATAGAATACCGTCAGAGGCTTGTACAGTAAACCGATAGACCGAGAACAACGTATTTTGTTGCATTATTAATTTATTGTGCTTAGCTTTTCTGGTTACTACCGCTTTGTTGCTAATTATTGATTGCCGAATAGGTTTACCTGATTAATAATTATTGCTTGTCTATTTACTGCTGCTTGCTACCATTTGTTGCTAATATATTTCCGCTTATTTATTATTACCGCTTCTATGAATAAATATATATACATATATTGCTATTAATATTTTGGTATTAACTGCTTTATTTACCGACCGATTTATTTAAAGAATAAATAAATATTTTAGAGTTGGAAATGTGTGACTTTTATTACTTAGGTTAAGAAACATTGACCCTCTGGCAAGTGCAGGTATGCACCTTCTTCACTGCAGTTACCCAGCCTTTACTCATAAGCGAGTAGAGTCCGCGTGGACCATTCACCACGTGAAACCCATGTTTGGTGGCGCCCGAAGGCAGAAACCCGACCATTAAAATCCGAAACCAATTTAAGAGTGTCACAAATTGACACCAACGAGTAAGGGAACGCCACAAAGTTGAACCATAACAGAGCAAATCTACGCAGATTTTTTTAAATATTTATCACTGTTAATATGCAACACATTTTATACATCGTGAATACGTTTCTTATTTATTTTTTTTTTGCTAGAAATTATCATAAATGTTAGTAGTGATGAGAAACACCGTAATGCCCTCTGTGGGTCTTTGCTACTATCTGTCTAACAATTATTGCCAACTTGACAGACAGATAACGGCCTGCTTTTCCGCATGCGAAATTATAGCAGTGTCTATTATACTATTGTCTTTGAGGAAGACAATCCTACTTATTTATTTGAAGAAAATGCCGAAAACAACTACTCCACGGCCAAAGAGCCCCGATTGGCATTGCATTACGCCGGCATCTCCATAGGAGTCGTCACATCTTTCATCGAGACCAACCACCAGACACTGACCGGTTTCGCGCTTATTATGCGCTCATTAGAGTCCTATAGGTAGTGGATTCGATGAACGAGTTGCGACATGATTGCCTAATGGGCATCGTGAATGTCAGTAGTGGTGAGAAATACACCGTCGTGCTCTCTTTGGGTCTTTGCTACTATCTGTCTGATAATTATTGTCAAATTGACGGACATACACTCTGACGAGCGCATAATAAGCGCGAAACCGGTCAGTGTCTGCTGGTTGGCTTCGATGAAAGATGTGACGACTCCTATGGAGATGCCAGAGTAATACAATGCTAGTCGGGAATTGCCCGTGGAGTAGTTGTTTTCGCCATTTGCTTCCAATAAACAAAATATATAAACACTTAGTTTTATATTAAAAACAAATTTGCATGCACAGTGAATTTTTATGATGTTAAATTTGCTTCCTAACTTCTGAAGGTAACTTCATCACGTAATCTTATCTGCTTGCTATACATATGCACGTCCGGGGCTAATAAAAATTTTAATTTTCCTGGGAGTGATGTATTCCCATCGGCCCTTGTCTGATATAATATTCTACGTGTTTGTATTTTATCGTTGTTCGTACTTCCGCGTAAACTCGCATAAATCTGGAAAAAGTATATAGCGTCGTAAAAACTTTAGTTAGGTGATTGATGATGATGTCTTCCTTGCTCATTATCCTAAGATTGGGGTGTTTTCCTATTTTTTTTACATCGGCAATGGAAAGTAGTTGGAAAAAGAAGAGATACGTATTTCTGGAATTTTAATATTGGGTTCATTTAAGTCCATAAATTATTTTTTTATTGTGCGCGATATCTATGAGAAGTCAAAATTTCCGCCATTTTTTAGTGATTTCTAGGATATCTTCATTTGTGTGGTTGGTGTCACTGCGTGATAACTTTACTTTTGTTTATGTTTGAATTGTTTGGTTAGGGTAAACATCATGGTAAACATGAGACATTGGTTTTAGTTTATATTTTTACCTGTGAATTGTTGTTTCTGCCTGTGACTGATTACAACACTGACTTAGCCTCTACAAAACCTTGCTCCATGCTTAATAAAAGTTTACTTCACAGGAAAACAACAATACAACACCTAAAGTTGTCAAGCCAAATACAAACAGGAAATTTCAAATGTCAATTGTCGAAATGTCGACTGTCGTCGTTACAAACTGAATCTAGCCACATATTATCAGTGTGGCCTCTTTATAGATACATATTCCCTAGATTTGGCTTAGTCAGGTCACGAATATAGAATAAAATTACAAAATTGAATTAAAAATTTTCTACTGATTCAATCTTAATAATTTTTATCCTAATAAATATAAAAAAAATATATTTTATAAAAATACAGGTTTCCACTTTCATTTCGATTACCCCAATCGAGTTGTTGTGAGTTGGTATAAGTTTGGCGGTAAATTTTAATAGTGTTAGAAAATCAGTTGAAAGACATCCTAGTGTATTACATAACTTGCTTTAATAACATGACAAGAATAAGTAGTTTTGTTTTTATCCAATAATACCGGACAACGTGAGTATAAGAAACGGGTTCTGAACCAAAGTTTACGTTAACGGAAAAATAAAGACGGCGGCTACGATTAAAATAATTATGGTTTTTCGGCCAAAGACGATGTTGATGGAAATAGCCAAAACAGCTTCTTGTATACATCTTTCTTTATATAGGAATTAAGCCAAAAAGTTAACTAAGAAATAGGAACTGTACGGAGCAAAATATTTATTTCTGCGCCGACAGTCAGGTGGCCTTAAAGGCCTTAGCATTTCCAAGGACAAGATCCGCTCTTGTCTAAGAGTGCGGAGATACCCTGGAGGAGCTGGCCAGAGGAAAAGAGATTAAATTGGTATGGGTACCAGGGCATAGTGGAATCCCAGGGAACGAAAGAGCCGATGAACTCGCTCGACTCGGATCTCAGGGACCCAGCCAAGGACCAGAACCGATTTTAGGAATTACACGGAGGCGGATCCACATGGCTCTTGATGATTAGGCTCATGAAACACTAAGTAAAAACTGGAGAAGGAGTGGAAGTTGTAGACAAGCTCGCAACTTTATAGTGGAGTCAAGCAAGACCAAGACGGCCTGGCTGTTAAGTCGTAGCCGGAAGGCTCTAAACCAGTTGGTGGGAGTTTTAACGGGTCACTTCAGCTTAGAAGACATCTATCATTGATGGGTGTTAAGGGAGACCGTATCTGCCCAAAGTGCGGGGAGAGCGACAAAACGCCTTCCCACTTCTTGGCAGAATGTGTGGCTTTCAGCAGACTAAGACACGACGTCTAGGGGGCCGGGGAGCTGCAAGGGCAAGAGGTCAGTTTCCTTGAATGGACTGATATTTTGACCTACATTAGAAGGTCGGGAAGGTTCGACGAGGGAAGAGGTGACGGAGTTAGGTAGGGGACGACAGGGGTAGGCAAAAAGGGCCCGCTTGTGGCGTACTTGCCAGGTCTTGGCCGCCCCATACACTACTACTACTACTACTAACTAAAAAATAAATTATTAATCAAATTATCAAATATTATAGTTCAATTACTACTATATGACGAACTTTTTAACACACGTGTAACATTTGTCATGAATTCTTTTTTTTTATTTTTATATATTGATTGAACATGTTATCACCCCTCAACTGCTGCTCCTCTTGATTATTTATTGCGGGGTTTTAGTTTCCCGCCTGCTTGTTGTATTTTCGCTTTCAGGTTGCTTCCGGGTCAATTCATATAAATCCCTGCAGCTGAAAAAAAGTTTAACGCCCTAAAAACTTCAGTCGGGTGATTGATGATGATGTCTTCTTGCTCATTATCTGGGAATCCAAGATGTTTCAGAGTTGGTTACAAGTTTGTAGGAGAATGGGAGAGTTCTAATACTGACGAGGGATCTGTTCACATGATAGATCGTGTATTACAGAGTTTATTTTCAATTAATAACGAAAGTTACTGTCCTATTACGAAACTGCTAGTTTGTTGAGCCACAAATATCCACAAGCCTAAGAATATAGTATTTATCTAAGAAATTGAATTTGACAAACCATGACAATATGTGCTAATTTGTCAAATTAGTACACATGAATATATTATAGATGATATTATCATCTATAATATATTCACGTTCAAGATTCCACACTAATTAAGGGGAGATATGCGCGTGTTCATTAGCTAGCTATTGGATAATAAGTAATAAAACTACATATTATACAGTATGGGTGAGTTTCCATTACACACTCAGTAACTTGGTAAATGTCAAGATATTAAAATTTTTCAAAAAGTACTTTAAGTGATTTTTTGCGCCTTTTGGGAGACGTTTTGCAATACAAAACGATTTTTTACTCTTACCAGTGGCGCGCGTATTGGCACGTCACTGGCTATTTTTAAAGGAAAAAATAAAACGTCGCTGGTTTTTCTAAAAATAAAAATTATTTTTGAATTCCTTGTTCAATTATGAAGAAAAAGGCTTCAGATTTTATCGCACGACGCACCGTTTTTGAGTAAAAAAATAAAAACCATTTTAGTGCGCGCCTAAAACCAATGCTGTTTTAATTTCGAAATTCAAATTATTGTTTGTTGTTTGTAGAAATAATAAGGGGCTGATTTGGTCTTAACTAGAATAAAATTATTAAATCAGGGAGGCACTTTAACCACATTTATTGATAAAAGAATGTACGCCACTGACTTTAATTAAATTTCGATATTTTTTTGAGATAAAGCAATTAAACTTCAACATCCTGTAGATCGGTAACGAAGCGTTTGCGGAACTATGTTTATAGGAACTTTTTTTATAAAATGACCTGGACAATCACCCCCTTAAATATTGCCGTGTCTTTTTTAAACACCCTGTATATTCATATCCTCGCTGCAAGCCGAGCTTGTTGTCTGGTATACCAGAGCAAATTAGCAGCATAATAACAGATATTTAGCGGTATATCTTAATTTTAATTTAACTTCAGTAAATAAATTTATAGTCATATACAGGGTGTATCACGAAGAGGGCCCAAGTAGCATTATCTGAAAAAGTAGTCGGAAGTGAAATCTGAAAATTTGTATACAGGGATTTATCAAAAAAATCTATTCAATGAAAATAGTGTCAACTTCCTCGCACTTCCGGTTATACCGGAAGTTATCATAAACTCGCTTATTTTAAATATAACACCCTATATATTATTTTATTTCTGGATGCTAAACACATTTCATATACATTTCATGTCCTATAGCTATCTTCAACTGTTTTTGACATATTGACAGGTTAATATTTGACATTTTGCAACTTTGACACCCTGTAAAATCTAAACGGTTTGAGATCAAGCAAAACGGTTTTACACATTCCTAACTTTTCATAAGCTATCTCTTGACACTAATTTCAGATTTAGCCAGAAATTAAAAATTTTCGATTGGATTTAATCTCTTGGTTAAATCTGTATATCTTTGGTTGCAGTGTATATTGTTGCATTTATTTGTATTCATTGAACCTGGAAAATTAATATAATTTCAATCGTATAATAAGAACAAAACAACATATAAAAAACGTTTATTTTACATTCAATATCACTTCATAAATCACTGTAACATATACTGGGAAGTTTTTTATTCAACGTGCTGCAATTATAAGGGCCCACTACCGTGATACAACCAAGCAATCTCTGTAAATCAAGGAACCATGTAACCCAAGCATAAGCAATAAACATAGACGGCTTATTATAACAACACAGCTAGGCTAGGTCGTCTCCATATGATGACGTGACCATGTCGAGGTCGCTCGCTTTTGCATGCCGCTAAGCGTTAATATTTTAAGAGACAGCTGCCATATGCACGCGCCCAGAAGTATTTTCAATACTAAAGAACCTTTCAATTTGTGGTGCAGCTTTGAGTCATAGTGAATGAACATGTGGAATTACTTATTTATACATAAATTTAAATTCTAAGATTAATCAATTTGAAATACCTATATTAACAATGTGAGCTGAAATTACCGGAAATTTTACAGCAAATATTATATTTTTAAGGATTCTACCGCGATTCCTATTATATCACTACGTGGGACGCAATGCTGAACATACAAAATAACATGTAAATCGTTACTAGCTTGTACCAGAGTTTTTAATATGAAAGTGCAATTTGGAATATTTTTAGCGAATATCAGTTTTTTTTTTATCCATCGAGAAACGGACATATCGCGTTGGAAAATGAAAATTTTTGTACTGTGTTCAATCCGGATGTGAATGGATATTTTTATTTTATTGTGTATGCGGCGTTTAAACGGCATGAAAAATAAAAATTTTCCACTCTGTTCATAATGTTGATGTGTTTATAATCGGTAGATATTTTATTTTACATAATCTAGCAGTTGTACAGTAGAACGAGTTCTATTTATTGTAGATAGTATATTTCATAATCCTTAAGCTTATTCTGATGGAAGAAATCCATAGACTCAATTCAAATGTAAATGATATAATAGTATATACATTTTAACATTTTACTGAAAAACGGCAAACTGTAAAACCTACGCAACTTTCAATTAATTACTACCATCACATAAAACTTTATTTCAAGCATAAAAATACGATAAAATACACGCACGAAGTGCCAAAACTGTGCTACGCACCTGACCTCTGCTCAGGTGGTGGATGAATAACATTAATTTTGGTTGGTGAGTGGTGTCTACAAAAGCTTCTGTGCGCCCTTCTAAGATTCGTGTAATGAAATTGTAATGTTCTTTAATGATAATAATTGTAAATATAAATAACATTTATATACTATTGCATCATTTCTTTGGATAAAGATTATTTTATGCGGGGAATAGTAATAGCACTCTGATACTACTTATAATATGAGTCACTGTCTAAAATTTTGGCGAAACACTATAGATGTAAATACAAAAGTAGATATACCAACAGTACTCACTAGATATAATAAATATGTACGTATACACACATATCAAAATAGAAAAAATTTTTGAAAATAATATCAAAAGTGTTTAATTCCAATTTATTGAAATAATTATAGTTTATAACTAACTAATGTCTCTAAAGCAAACTTGAATTGCATTGCAATTTAAGATATAACAGGAGTTGCAAATGCAATTATAACTACGCGTCACAATACTAATGGGAAACTCATCCTACATTAGCATTAGCCAAAGTAGGAAAACATTAGTGGAGCACGACTCGCAGTTCTAACAGTCAGAAAATTTAACTGGCTTCAGGTTTCAGGATAGTCAATATTGTCGCATAAAATTGCATGGGATAATTTCAGACTATAGAAGTGTCTTCTAAATTATAGTGTGTCAAAATTAAAACGAGTATAGTTACATCTTACAAGGTATCCACTAGCTTTTCGAAACGTGAGGAATTTAAAAAAATTAGTCGTTCAGACACTAACTCTTGTCAGTGTATATATTTCCATGCTTTTTCGCAAATTGGTATTTTCAAATATCCTTATTTTCATACAGCGTTTCCTAAATTACCAGAAATAATGAAGAAGACGCTTTCTCAATTGATTTCATGAAAAAAGGTCATATAAAATGTTTTCCTAAGTGGCTTAGTTTGCAAGATACAGACCGTTAAAGTTTTATTTATTATTATTAAAATGACGTATTATACCACTACCGTAAATATGAAACCATTTCCTAAATAAAAAGATTCACGGATTTCGAAATCCTTGCAACCATAGGCGCTGATCGTCCTATCAAATGAGGCACTACTTCATTAAGCGAGTACGGTATTATAACTAAACACTCCCCACTACTCCTCACGCCGCTCGCCGGTCAGTATCTAGATTAGTGGAGTCAAATCGCCGTTCTAACTCTCTTCTTTCTAGGGGTAGACGTTTGTATAGGCACCAGTATTCGCGCTATAAGCCTGAGCGCGCCGTAATACTTCACTCTGATAAAAGCGAGCGCTTTTTGAAAATCATATCAGAAACTCCACATATTTTATGATAGAACTCTTTTAATTTTGCTCTTTAATGCTTTTGTTAAATCAAAATTTTAGTTTGCTTCGTTAATTTGTAGTCCTGGTTATGTAACACGTATTGAGAGCCTAGAAACGATTCCTAAGACGATTTCTAAAATATCTAGCACGCAATGAAGATAGCTGGTATCCACCTTTTGGAATACCTCAAAACTCAGTAGATTTACTGTATCCAGTTTACATGGTCGTAGAATTGTACAATCTGTCATATTCCTGTACAAAGTTATAAATAACAAGATTGATTGTCCTAAAATTTTAAGTTGGCTTCATTTACATATTCCTAGAACTGAATCTAGAAGTAACCATCTTTCTATGCCTAGAACAAATCTGCTGACATCTTCTCCGCTCTACTTCATGTGTAAGAATTATAACAGTTTGCAAAACAGCGTTATTGATATATTATAAAGTTGATATATATGAAGGAAATTAAAAACTATATGCTTGTTAATAAACTATATATTTTAGTTTTATAGTTATTTATTTGTCATTGCTTGATGCTGTTTTTTATTGATGTATTTTTACTTATTTGTGTAACATTTTTAATTTGTCATTTGATATTTATATTAGTCTTTTAGGCGTTACTGTCATATATTTATATGTACAGGTTTGTGTGAATATTTTTTATATTCTTTTGATGCATTTTATAAAATTATGTATTTTCCTATACTGTAATTGGCTTCTGCTGTCAGATGGAGTATCTAAATAAATAAATAAATAAATAAATAAATAAATAAATAAATACACACCCTTATTATATCCCAAATAAGTCACAAAAAAATGGTCACGAATCTATTCAAAAGTATATAAAATTGTATAATAATGATTTTACGATTTTAGGAAAGGAATCATCAACATAGTTTGACACCATCGTGTCACTATTCGTGTGACTTTTTTCCTAGTATATACGTTTTCTAAATTTAGAAATAGAATTTCGCAAATTCCCCTCGGATTGAGGGTGGATTCCATAGCACCAATATTAATTGTACCCTTAACACAACCGTAACTCCAAATCAGTCTGTAGAACTACGGGAATTTTGCATGAAAATGGCATTTCGAGCCGGCCAAGTATTGCGGTGCTGTCAACAAAGGCATCCGCCGCTTTAACTAAACGAGATTTTCCGAGATTATTATATTTGTTCATTATGCAGATTGGCAAGGGCGCCTCTCCTGTGGGATTTGGTTGCGGTGGATGTAACAAGTTTAACATCGCGAACCGGATATGGGTCCAGTAAAAACAGGTGTATTGTCTGCTTTTTGTGTATGGGGTATACGGAATAAATCCATTGCTGTTGTAAGGTCACAGTTAGGCTTAAGTCACTAAGGTAAAGGGTAAACTTGTAAACTTATATTATTATTTAGATTTTAAATTTAGAATATTTAATTTTTGTTGAATTTAGCATCATGCTCTTGACTCTTGATTTTAAATTTACCCGCCAATGTCGGACGTTTGACATTCCCCATATCTAATTTCGCACATTTGGCGCCAGACAGCTGCAATCCCCATAGCTAATTTTAGAGATCTGACAGACCGCCATCTTGACGATAGCAGACCTAGTCACAGGATTACCACTGCTCATGTTTTTTCTATCCGCATTCATATCAGTTTCGTCATTGTTTTTTCTATACATTCTTTTTTGGCTCATCTTGTATATAGCTTTTGATTCACCCTGAAATATTTAAATTTGCCGCCAGACTGGAGCAGCAGAGACCTCTTGCGCCCGTGGCAGCAGCTCTTGGGTGTGGCTTTTGCTGCGTTTGAATTTACCCGCTAATTTCACAGATATTTGAATTTTCCGCCAGACTCCCGTGCCCTCTCGTGGCCGCCTGAGCTACTAACTTGGGCGCGGCTCGTGATGTCAAGCCGCCATCTTGACGAACCTACGTCTCACACCCTTGGGGTGCTCTTTTCTTACATCTGCGAGGATGCATCTTAAGTCTTGTTCTTCACCCCCTGAAACTAATGACCAGGAGCTCCGTGGTCTAGATCGCTGCTAGCTGGCCATCCAGCTCGCTGTGACGTCACTTCCGGTCCAGAATTGTCCATGTATATCTACTGATATACACTGAGAAAAAGATTAATTTTTCAGCTAAACTGTACTGTACTAAAAAGAGAAAGATGTAAATGCATTATAATATTTACTTTATAATTTTATTATTAAATAATTAATCTGGAAATTGTGACTTTATGTTTGTAACAATTTACCACAAAAATAGAACTATACAAATCCAAGAGAGCATGTAATAAACATCTCTGTTTGTCTATAAAAACAATGCGACCACAGCAACACAAAATACAGTCGGCTATTTATTCGGAAATAGGTCACAGCCAACTGAGCTTTTCCTTATTAAACCCTTTATTGTTTGACATTCAAAATACCACATGAAAGGGCCTGAAACCTGCCTATGCACTGAAAGCTTTGTTTCCAGCCGAAAGTTGCAAAGAACTGTCAGACAAAAAACAATCACCTTTATTTGAGGACAATACAAACGGGTCATTTCGTTAAAGTTGGCTTTATTTTAATAGATAACGAAGGGAATTGGGCCCCAAGGGTTAAGAAAAATAAGAGAGGGTGCCTGTACGACCCAGTGTTCGGTTCGGTCATTGAATTGGTTTAGCAATTTCGTAGGAGTTTCAGAAATATTTCCTTTATTGAATAACGATTCTGCGTAGGCCATGCTATTTCTATGGCCTCTCGTGCAAGAAAGAAAAAGAGTTGACATGTTGACATGACCCGTTATATTGATGTTTTTCATAGAGTTAACTGCAATTAAAACAGTCATAGATATTTCGCAGTTTTTGATACTCTTCAATGTAACTCAGGTAAAGGGAGGATGTATGTATCTGGAAAAAACTCTATAAAATAAAAATGTAGACAGTACAGTATTACGACACTTGAGTAGAGTCCCATGCTCAATGTAAGAATTTCTTGTGTTCTGACCATCTAAACGTGGTAAACATCAATAGAAGCAAACAGGGGTTGCATGGAGTTAATGTAAGTTAAAAGAAGGCACTAGAATTAGTTGTGTAGTTCTTAAAGGAAAGCAACGACGTTGATAAGGAGCAAAAACTCCGGAACATCTTATAGGTGATTGCGTCATTATGTCTCGTTGGGATAAGTATTCCATGGTAACGGCAAGTAAGAATAGGAGATAGCAAAGCTATTAGAATCTAAACCATACTGTACTGAACACCCTGTAGAAATACTACCTAATAGTATATCAAACTGTCTCCTGTGTTTTTGTCGCGAAGAAAGCATCAGACACAGCAGTAACTACGCCAACACACGAGCCTCTAAGTGATTAATGTTGCCTCAGAGACTGTCACTTAACACCCCCCCCCATCAGCCCAGTCCCTTCATTATATGACGCCCATTCTACTAGAGAATGTGCGCATTAATAACTGAACACGAGAACATTATACAGGGTGTCCACCTAGTGCGCGTAAGTCCAATATCTGGGTTAATAAAAGAGATAACTTAATTTTTTTTTCTACAGGGTTGTCTAATATCCCGAGCTGCACAAAATGAAAATATATTTACATATTCAGGGTGTTCAGTTTTTCCTGGACAGGTACCAACTTCATTTTTTTAAATGGAAACCTATATTTTTTATGGCATTATCGAATTCTACGTAAAAAATTAGTGGGACTTTGTGCTTAACACTGCTATTGAAATATTGATAGTTTTCGAGATATTTGACTTTTAATTTTTTTTTCTTATGTTTCGTCACTTCTAATAGTTGACATAATTATGGTTGTATGACAGCTAGAAATTATTTTTTTTCAGAAACTGTAGAGTGAAGATGGCTCTTTCGAAAAACGTATCAAAAGTTGACCTGCGATATACAGGGGGCAACAGAAATCGTGCCAAACCTGATGGTTTAAAATTTAAAAAATCTCGACTTTTTCAAATGGAACACCCTGTGTTTTATGATTTCATTAGATGCCTTTCTGTAGACTCTACAATTTTATAATAGCTTTCCCTATACCTAAGTTGCGTAGTTTTTGCAAAAAACCCACTTTTATGAAAAATACCCGATTTGCGCACGTTCCTTTCTCGGGAAAAACGCAGTGAGCGTCTGTCACGCAATAAAATTTGTGACAATCAGTTTACATGTCATTTCTTCTTTTACTGAATATTCACGTACGAGTTTAGAGTAAGTACTAAGCGTGCATACAATGAACTATTCAAAAGAAGAATTAGTGAAAATGGTTTATGCCTTAGGAGAAGCTCATGGAAATTGTTTGCTAGCAGCACGTATTTACAAAGCAAATAATCCAGATTTACAGAGATTTCCACGTGCTGACTGTTTTGAAAATGTGAAAGAAAGATTTGAAAGAACAGCAAATGCGAATTATGAGAAAACTACCAGGAGACATGACGGTAACAATGACGATATTCAGTTTAATGTTGTGGCGTCTGCTGTTGAAAATCCAAATATTAGTGTCAGGAAAATCAGTAATAATCTTGGAGTTTCCAAAAGCTTGACAAACAAGATACTGAAGAAGAATAATTTTCATCCGTATCATATTGAAAACCGTCAAGCACTGTTACCTCAAGATCACCTAAACCGCCTGCAATTTTGCCACTGGGCATTGGATAAAATTCAGGAAAGTCCAAACTTTTTTATGAATGTCTTGTTTACTGACGAATCAACATTTTCAAACACATGCTTACCCAATCGTCGCAACTTTCATCACTACGCTGACTCTAGTACCCTCAATAATCCAAGATTATTGAGGGTACTAGATAATCAGCATCGTTTCAAAGTGAACGTGTGTGCTGGAATTTGTGGAGAACATATTGTTGGACCGTACTTTTTTGAAGGCAATTTAAATGCCAATGTGTATTTGCATTTTTTGCAAAACGAACTTCCCCTTCTACAGCTACAGAATATGCCCGCTGATTATTTGGTTCAACAATGGTTTCAGCATGATGGTGCCCCTCCACATTCCACTTTGGCGGTACTGTGATTATTTTATTGTTGTAGTACTTTTCCTATTATCTATTCATATTTCAGATTAGAGAACACCTAAACCACGTATATCCAAATAAGTGGTTAGGTCGTGGTGGTCCAGTTCCTTGGCCTGCACGTTCGCCTGATTTAAATATTCTGGACGTTTTCTTGTGGGGTTATATCAAGGAGCGAGTATACGAAGTACCACCAACGGATATGCAAGACTTGAAAGAAAAGATCCAAAATGAGTTTCTAACCATAACGCCCGAAATGTTAAGAAATGTTCACATTCATTTTCGTCGTAGATTAATGCTTTGTGTTGAAAACAACGGTGGACATTTTGAGCATTTACTTTAGGTTAGCTTGCTTGTATGAGTATTGCGTATTCTTTTTTCAATACTCTATGTATATTCATCCATTTCACTAATAATTTTTCTAACTACGGTAACACCGTTTGGTTTTCAATATGATACGTATGAAACTTCTTCTTCAATATCTTATTTATCGAGCTTTTGAAAACTCCAAGATTTCTACTGATTTTCTGATACTAATATTTTTGGATTTTCAACAGCAGAAACCACAACATTAAACTAAATATTATCGTTGTTACTCCCATGTCTCCTGGTAGTTTTCTCATAATTCCCATTTGCTGTTCTTTCAAATCTTTCTTTCACATTTTCAAAACAGTCAGCACGTGGGAATCTCTATAAATACGTGCTGCTAGCAAATAATTCCCATGAACTTCTTCTAAAGCATACGCCAGTTTTGCTAATTCTTAATTACATGTAGAGCTTTTATGATTTTTTACTTTTATTTACAAATAAATGGTAACTTTCCATAAAAACTTGTTTATTAAACTGAAATTATCTAAATTTTTCAGTTATTTTTATTTTAAGAAGTGTAAACTAATACATTTTATAAAAATAAATAGCCTTACAATATTTTTTCCGTCAAAGGAGTGCGCAAATCGGGTATTTTTCATAAAAGTGGGTTTTTTGCAAAAACTACGCAACTTAGGTATAGGGAAAGCTATTATAAAATTGTAGAGTCTACAGAAAGGCATCTAATTAAATTATAAAACACAGGGTGTTCCATTTGAAAAAGTCGAGATTTTTTAAATTTTAAACCATCAGGTTTGGCACGATTTCTGTTGCCCCCTGTATATCGCAGGTCAACTTTTGATACGTTTTTCGAAAGAGCCATCTTCACTCTACAGTTTCTGAAAAAAAATAATTTCTAGCTGTCATACAACCATAATTATGTCAACTATTAGAAGTGACGAAACATAAGAAAAAAAAATTAAAAGTCAAATATCTCGAAAACTATCAATATTTCAATAGCAGTATTAAGCACAAAGTCCCACTAATTTTTTACGTAGAATTCGATAATGCCATAAAAAATATAGGTTTCCATTTAAAAAAATTAAGTTGGTACCTGTCCAGGAAAAACTGAACACCCTGAATATGTAAATATATTTTCATTTTGTGCAGCTCGGGATATTAGACAACCCTGTAGAAAAAAAAATTAAGTTATCTCTTTTATTAACCCAGATATTGGACTTACGCGCACTAGGTGGACACCCTGTATACGCCTCTGGGGGATATACTTGCTGTTAAAGGTTTGAGTATACTCAATATACAGGGTGTAAAAAAATAGTATACTAAGAGGTAATACTACATCCAAAAATAAAAATAAAAATTCCTGTGAACATATGCCCTAAAGTGGTTCCTAAAAGAGATAGCCCTTTAAACGCGGATAAAAAGAATGATTTTTATTTATTTTATTTCATACTGTCCAGTAGTAGATCTTTACCCTGCACTGATTTGCGGCCGGAAAATGGAATATTATAGTACCTGATAGTGTAATGTTGTTTCCTAGCAACAGTGAACTTTACCGGATTGTTATTAGGAGCTATGTTTTAATTTAACTCAATTCTTGACATTTATCCGCTATAATTTAGTAAAACTAAAGGTCAGGCAAATATAAATAATGCTTTTCTACCCATTTTAGTGAAACTGTGATGTTAGGGAATTTATGTAAAATTTTCTCTGGACACCCGGTAATTATACAACCAAAGACAATTATGATACGTCAAAAGAGGATTAATGTCATGTTAATGTAACCTTGCATGTCAAGGCTGTCGAGGCAATGTGCAATTTGAATATTGTAAGATTTTATTGTAGTGATTGGTTTAAAATTGACAATGATTCATTTTTATTTTTAAACAACGACAGAATGAAATAATACATCATACGATACACCTCTATTATTTTACCTCCCTGGAGGGTTCTAAAGTACAGTATAAAACTGTAGGGAATTCTTCCTTGAAATATGCGATTTTGCATCAGAAATCCCAAATCAAATTTAATTCTCCGTGAAATAAGATGGATGGTATTCATGGTCTCAGATGCAATCGCTGATTGCATCTGCGACCATCTGATTGCAAAAAAATTTAAAAAAATACTTTTTAGGCATAACTAAGTATATATTTTATAATAAGCGAATAAAAGAAAATGTGGAAAAGGCCCATTTTTGTAAACATGCCAGGACCGTAATGGAAAAATTAATCATTTATATCTCCATGATTTTTGTATCGAAGATTTTTAGCAATTAGTTTGTATTTACCAGTTCTATATCCTCTTAAAATAAATGAGAATAAATTTGAGAACTCCCTATTATTATACATGGTGTACCTTAATAATGTGCTAATATTTCAGGGTGTGATTCCTCAGGCCATTTCATAAGAACATATGTTGTCAACGGGTTAAATTTTTTACTACGGTGTGTTGACATTTTTTAAATCGTTATTTTTTAATATCATATATATTTGTCATTATTTATCAGTATGATTTATGTCAACAGGTATTGTTTTGAAAATGATGTTTGTAAAAACGTCATTTATTCCAGGATGGCTAGATTTATGTGTTTTAAAATTGTTTGTTAATGAAGCAATTTTAATTTATATTGTTTTAATCAAGAGTGGTGGAGCAATAAAATAACTTTTAAATAATAATACTAATAATAATAATACAAATAATAATATCTTTACCCCTCATTCTAATCACAAGGATTAGCCCGAAAGTCAGAGACTTGTATGGGAAAAAGGATAGCATATTATTATTTCGCGGGCCACATTTGCGCCTCAGGAACGACTTACATTGGTAGGCCCTAACCACCATTCAGTGCTGGAATGAGGGAAACCTGGACAACGTCATTAGTTAGGGGGACAGTTAAACATCAACTGATTTTAATTTCTCACATTAACATCAAGTTGACATTCTTCTCATCCTAGGCCATCGCCAGGATGGTTGCCAACCCATCCCTGCGAACAAGCCTTGATCTACGAGTAAACAATTGAATAAAAAATTGTTTGGTGGAATGGGGAATCGAACCCACGACCTTTGGATTGAGTGATCGAGACACTAAGCCCTTAGCCACCGACCACATACCAAAACTGAAAATGATATCTAAAGTCAGAGGGTCTCTAATCTCTGCTAAAGTACTTAACAAAAAATAATGATTTAAAAAAAAATTAACAGTGGCAAACAATTACTTACGTCCATACGAACTTTTTTTTTCATAAAATGACCTGAGGAATCACGCCCTGAAATATTAGCACATCATCACATCATACCCTGAAATATTAGCACCTAAACTTTTTATTTTGTTTTGTGCAAATACCCGTATTTTCCGACAACTATCTATCACCAAGTAATAATTCCCAATGTCACCCTGGTCCTATACAGAATGTAAGGGATTTTAAAGAAATTTATGAAGGACCCTTAAAGCACCCCAGTTCGCTGGGGCGCCATGCAGGAGCGTAAAATTCATGAGTTCATGAATAATTTCATTGTAAGAGCCTGGCATCATGACCCAGAAACATGCATATATGGGAAATAGGATAATGAGAGAACCATCTCGACTTTTATTTATATTTATGGAAATATTTTGTTTCCGGTGTCAGAAATTGGATACGTGTACTTCTGAAATATCAGGCGCATGTCGTATTTCGAGACATTTTGATATTTTAGATCACTGAGAAAAATGTTTGGTAATTATACCTAGAATTTTCTTTACTTTATCAAACGGTAGATGGAGAAGCCTCCTCAGAACTAAGACGACTTGCTACACTTGATATGTACTACTTTATAAACAAAGTATGGCATTGGTTATTAGTACCAAATTTAAATTTTAAACAAAAAATGATTATGAATTAATGGAATTTCAGTGGCTTAATCATCGGTAAATAAACTACAACAACTTTTAGGCAATCCAAAAGGCAAAATAAAAACTAAGGAGAAGTCGGAGATTTACGAAATTAGCTGTAAAGACTGAATCAAAAGTATGTTGGACAAACTAGAAGGTCAATTCAAACTAGATTCAAGGAATCAGCCATCAGCTGGATGCATTTCAGAGTTTGGAAATTGGAAAGTGGAAAAAGAGCCGTCGCAACGGTTCACTGGACCGTAGCAATAGTTGCTAAATAGAGGTGGAAATAGGAAACAGTGTTAGCATAGGTTTAGTTTTATCCAGATGACGCCAACTTCGTTGGCGAAACGCGCATCCAGTGCAGTATAGTGTTTTGGTGTTATGTGGAAAACTACATCAGTGTTAAGGATTGGTCAGTCTTATTTATGCAATATAGTCATTCTTCGTTCTTTCAATCAAGGTTTGCCTAACAGTACGAAGAGAGCAGAAAGGCAGATTGGCAGAAAAGTCCTGTCTGCCGGGTATGTGATGATGCAGAGAAGACTGCGCTGCACATTCTCAGCGAATGTGCATTCCATTTTTGAAATCTTGTGAGTTATGGAAAATTTCAGCGAGTAGACTCGTGGGATAGACTTTGGGACTCGCCTTAGAGAAACAATCGATTTTATTATTTACTAACATGAAAAGGAACTTGTAAAAGAAACTTGACATTATAAAATTGCCTTCAGTCATAAATATGATTCCAAACTGAAAAGCAGTATTCAAGTATGGAGCGGACATAGGCAGCGTATACTTTTATTAATTAATACATCTATATCGGTAAAGTATTGTTTCAGTCTAAAGACAAATCGCGATATTCTCATAGAATACGAAACCATCCGCTCAATATGATTTTAAAAATTTAGTTTATTATCAAAAAAAAAAAGAAACTCCAAGATATTTAATAATGTCAACTTGTTGAAGAATTTGGTCTCCAATTTGATAAGAAATCGGCACAATATTAGTTTTACCTGAAAAAATTACAACTTTGCACTTAGAAATGTTTAAATTTAGTCTATTTGATTTATACCACTATTCAACTTTATTCAGCAGCACATACTCTAGGTTGTTGCAATCAGAATTTATCGAAGTAAATGACTTCAAATCGTCAGCAACTAATAATCTCTGACCGTCGATAAGCTGAATTGGGTCATTGACCAAGATAGGAAATAGAAGGGGACCTAAATTGGAACCCCGAGACACCCCCGATGTAATGGAATTCAGGTTTGACTTATAACAGTTGAAGGTAACATACTGGAAGCTATTATTGAGATAAGATGAAAAAAAATTATCAATTATTGTCGACAAATACTGGGCAAAACAAATTAGATTTGCATCAGTAGATCGTTTCTCCATAAAACCGTGCTGGTGAATAGATATAAAACGTTTCAATGACGGATAGATGTGAGCATACAAACACATCTTGAAAGCCCTTAGCAACATGGTGATGGGTCGATAGTTCATCACGTCGGAGGGATCTCCATTTTTTTGAATAGGACAAAGAAGCTTTAGAAGAAGAAATTAGGTTTACTTGTCGTTTTATTTAAAAACGGGGAGCTGTTGCTGACACTGTTATTTATTTTCGACGTCTGTTCTTTTAGATATCCGTAAATTGTAGTAATAACCCGGCAAAATTAATCGCTCCGGGCTGGGACAGAGTTTGAAAAGAACTCTGATAAATTACAACCCGCATGCATTTGTGCGGGTCCAACTCTGAATCCGATTGGCCGGATAAATTGGATTTGCGGATGACAAACGTAATTGTTAATTTAAGCAATAAATTAGCAAGCGCAGGTCTCCAATAAACGTTCCCAACAAATTTCTATTTGGAAATAATCCAGAGATTTCGGATTGTGATTTAGGTTCTTATAAATTCATCTTAAAGTTTGCTTCCAGTTTGATTCTTAATATGATCGCCTTAAATCTTGGTTCGTTTATCTTCAAATGACGTTATTAAAATTTTTAATAATCTAAATGTACCGGGTGGCCAACTAAGAATGGACGCAGGCCGCATCTCAGAAACTACTTATCGTATAACTTTGGTAAAAAAATACTAATAAGTAAATCGAATAAGAGAAATCGCTGGAAATTATTTTCAAGTTCGTAGGATGACCGCTAGGGGCCGAAATTGCCATGACCAATCAGAAAATGGGATTTTAAATAGTGGCATTGTAATCTTTGTAAAATTTGCACTCTTTTTTCTGTAATGCGCTTTGCTCTATCTTTGAAAATAAAGTGGTGGGGGACGATTAAACTTTATTTTATTCAAATAAGGATAACTCCGGTTTGGGTTAACGGAATTAAACAAACTAGGGCTCGTTTGAAAGAGCATTTCTTACTGAATAATCTGCAATATATACCGTTCCTCAACTTATTTTACCGTGGTAGCTAGAGGGCGCTGTTTGACATCGTAACAGTTATCCCGCGTTTTCATAAAAATTTTAAATGGCAGGCTATGTACCTTTATACATAGTTAAATAGAGCACAAAATTTCAAAAAAATCAGCTCAAACCGCAACTTTCTATCTGCTCTCTAACGGGAGATATTAAGAGAACAAGTAAAGTTAGGCTGCCGCCTAGGCCTATTATAATGGTCTAATTAAAAATTATACTAGCAGGCTATGAAACAAAACCCGTGTTCCTTGAGTATGTTTTAAACCGTAGTTAACACTCTAAAAATAACTTTCCACGTTGAACGAGCCATTCATCCATCACTCCATGTGACATTACCAGAACATTTTTAATTCCATTACCTTATTTTTACTGCGTACAACCCCCTAGGGGGTGGAAGAAGACGCCATAGCTGTCAGCACTATCCCTATAAGAAAACTTTTAACGAGAAATGTTTACAAGAGTATACATATTGATTATCCCTCCAGTCGATCACTTTTTCAGCGGGTTCAGCAACGCCGGATAGATGGAAAAGTTAGCTAATATAAAGTTGGCTAGCTCAGTTCCAAACTATGTATGTGACACATTTACAAGGCTAATTAATTCTGGGATAATTATCAAAGTTTGGAGCCGTTTTTAATTAGCATGGTTACCGAACATCCGCACGAAAAATTAAATTTCAAAAAGTGCATGGGCGTGCGTATTTACCATTGGGCACATTTCAGTTAATATATACTCGTATACTATTCTATAGAATACTTCTAGTATAATATATTAACTGAAATATGCCCAGTGGTAAAAAAATACAAATCTAAAAATGTCTAGTTAATATAGACATTTTTAGATTTGTCATTAGGTGAAAAATTATTTGCTTTAGCGTAAAACTCTCAAATTGTCCTGAAATTTTGCATATCCCCTTATTTTCGGGTATGCTGAATACAAATCTAAAGTTATTTTTTGTAGACGAATGTAGTTTTTGAGGAAAAATAGCAGCATTTACGAAAATGGTGGTAGACAAAATTTCAGAAAATTTTGATAGTTTTACGCTAAAGTAAATAATTACCGAAAAATGTCAGTGGAAAACTGTAAAAAACTAATGTATACATGTAAAAAGTGTAATATAGGTACCTATTATCAATTTATATACAATTTTTACCGTAAAGAAACGCGCGCGAAATAACCCTACATCACGCCACTGTTTCCCTACTACCTCGAGCGCAGTCGCTTGTTGGTTCCTGATTCGACCAATCAACGTCGTTGAAGCTCATAGAAAAGAAAGCGTAAATGCAAGAATATGTATGTTAAATAAGGATGAACAGCTTGTCGTCAACTTTACGCATTTTGCAGTTGCCACATATTCGGAAATTCCTTGATATTATCACAAGTATAATGATATATTATATCTTTATACTTGTGATATTATTAAGTAAAAGACAAATTAAACATTGTGTTTGCTTTAATAAAGTACAATAGGGATAAGGGACGTTAAGGACAAGTAAAAAAATGGGTAAATAAGGTAATTAATACGTTTCCTGTTTTAAATAAGAATACTTTAGAAATAAATGTGACAACACAGATCTACTCTTTTTCCGGTCATTGCACTTTGCTTAATTCTGGTCTAGAGTATATAATAAACAAACACATATTTTAGATGCAAATAAATTATTTGGAAGGCATCGTTTGCTTTGTATGTAATAAACCTTTATTTCAATTTTAATTTAGTGATTATAAATCAAATATTGGTAACAATAACTAAACACTTTATTATAATAAGCTTCGTCTTATCTGCCACAAGTTCACGAAGTTGTTGGTACAGCAAAACGTCTCAGGTGGATAGGATTTGATCAATATCGTCAAGCCTGCCATCATGAACAGCGAATCAATTTAGAACTCTAGAATCGTTGGTGTTGACACATGTAAAGTGGTTCAGTATGAGTCCTTCGACGTAAGAAATGTGCACGAAGTATCAAAACCGTGCTACGCACCTGCATTCTACTCGGGTGTTGAATGAAACCCGTAAGTGACAGGCAGCATTTTCAATGAGTTGGACAGAGACACTTTCTATCCACTCCTGGCATGTCAGGCCGCGTTGCCATCTTTTTAAGAAAAGTCGTTCAGTTCGAGAAATGAGGAAATATAAAATTTAGTCAGTAAAGAACACATTTTCGCATTTGACAGAAAAACAAGAAACAACCCGCCCTACGCGACTTGTTTTTATAGCATTTGCTTTACGCCCCTAATTCAAAGATATTGATAGTAAAACAATATATTCTTATATAAATAATGTATTAAATGTACAAATAGTTAGAAATACATAAATAATAATGAATATAAAAATTTTTTTGGCAGTTCTGCAACTCTGCAGCACCTATGCACCAGCCGCCCCTGTATATAAATCAAGGAATCTGCGTTTTTGCAGTTTTTCCTTTTCCTTGATCTCATATTAATTCCAAGTATCATCGGATGTTAAAATTTGGATCTTTTAATATGGCGAAGTCACCCATATTCGCCATATGGTTCGCAACATAATAATTTATTAGTTTTCAGATAAATAAGTAAATATACACCAGGCAAATTTTAAAGAAATATACGTTAAGTGTGAAGTTTTTGCGGACATTATTTTTTTTGTTGAAAACGATAGCTCTCTTATCATAGAATGCAAATCTAAAAATCCCAAAAAATCGGAAGTAAGCTAAAGTCAGCATTTAAAAAAACATGGCCGCTCGCGTTATTTTTAAGGTGTTTAAGAAGCATACATTGATGTATGACAAATTGTTAGTCTTCAGTGATAAGAATGCGGATCTAGATGAACTACTAAACGTTGGTTATAAATTTGTCTCCTTTATGTACGGATTAGACGGATCCCGAGACATTGTCAAAGAACGATATAGTCTTTACAACATTGGTATAGCTAAGCGGACGCTCGAAAAATCTTTTGATTTGGACGTTCTTCCCTCAACGAAAGGTGCACTGAAGCCAACATATTTTAAGGTAGTTTCAAATGGTGATTACATTAATAGAAAAATATTTTTTTTATATTTTCTGGACCAATCTTCAAATACAGCAATGGATGGGAAATTTCCTAGCCCCGGTATTATATGCACAAAAATAAATACAACATAAGGTTTAAAAATATAGGGTTTTATTAATGCAGTCAAAATTTTATACTTTTTTTTCTTAACCAGTTTAATTTATTTACTTTTTATATATCAATACCTAATGCTTGCATAAAATCGAATAATCTCTAAGTAAAAGGTATCCTTATCTAACCAAAATATCGATTCCCATTGGAAAATAAATGTCCCCTTAAACTTCATTGAAAAAGTAAGATTTGCCTGGTCTAAACTATTATCTGATGTTAAAATTTGGATCCTTAAATATGGTTCAAAGGAGAACTTGTTTGTATTAATTGTAAATATATTTCGAAATCACCCATATTCGCCTCATCGTTCATGGCATAATAATTTATTAGTTTTCAGATAGATAAGTAAATAAGAGGCAACACTCAATATGGCATACCATACCATTTAAAATGCATAGTTAACACACCATTTGATAGTTCACTTCATTTAATCATACTTTAAGGTTAGGGTTGATTTATATGAGCAGCAGATTTGGTAACTGATATCAAATATCAAATCACGTAAACTAATTTCAATTTTGCTCTTAGTAAAAGTTTGGTTATAGTTACAAAATAAAATGTTTAAGCCAGTGGCGCAGCCAGAAAATTCATTTGGGGGGGGGCCAATGGAATCGATCTTCCCAGAGGACGAGGAAAACTTTTCAGAAAATGGTTGGAAAATATTATGTTACCTCATTCATAAATAGAGAGTTTTTGAACGTGCTAGAATTTTGAATTCTAGCACGTCGTTATCGTTATCGTTATTCTGCGCATGCGCAGTGCCAAAAATAGTATCATTTTCGGCACTGCGCATGCTCAAAATAACCATAACCATAACGATAACGTAAATTTTAAGGGGTTCAAAAACTCTCTAATAATAAATAAATACCAATATCATGAATTTATTAAAAATAAAAAACAGAACAATGAACAGTAATAAAAAATATAATAGAAGTAATAAAATAAAATATTTTCCAAAACATAATAAAAAATTGAACAATATATAGTACTTAGTTCTTGAAATATAATATAACAGTTATATTATAACTACAAGGTAGACTGCTAAATTACAAGTCCTAATCTTCGTCTTCGTTTGGCTAGTTCATTAAGAACTTCCTCACAGGACAGATGTATATTTTCATTTACATATAGTAGTGCCAGTCCGTTTAATCTAATCTGTCCAGTTGTACTTCTAAGGTATGATTTTAAATATTTCAGACTAGAAAATGATCTTTCGGCTGTGCTTGTTGTAACTGGTAAAGTTATGAAAATTTGTAATAGTCTTTTTATATTGGGATATATAGTCTCGTTGCAATCAATATAAAGCTGAACCGCATTAGAAGGAGTTGAATCTGCTGCATCTGAATATTTTTTATTCCATAATTCAAATTCTCCTTTCAAAATGCTTTCGTTGCTGAATGTTTCGAAAAAATCGTTATTAGCATATACATTGTGCAGCTTCAGAAATGACTGAACATCCTGTTCTTTACTTTTGGAAGCGGGCGAAGGAAACAATACCCTAAAAAGCTTAATAATTTCTTTGTGCTTTAAAAATCTGTCTTCCAGATTGGAAATCAAAGAGTCTAAAAAGGGAATAAAAATCGTTGCCCTGAAATAATCAATTGCTGAAGTCGTTGGAATAACTAATCTTTGGCTTCGTCCAGCAGCTAATCTTGGTATTTTGATTTGAATATCATGTTCGTTGAGGACGTCTTCTGTCTGCTTAAAAATATTTACGAACTGGTTTTCAGCGTCGCGTCTTATAGCCTTCACCCGCCCGGTAACCGTCGCAGCTAACTCAAGAGCAGCGCATAAATCTAAATTCTTTATTTGTAAAAGCTTGCTCAGAGGCAAGGTGAGTGCATAGACTGTTTTTAGACAAAACAAGGATAATACAAATTTAGGTGTTCTTAAAGTGGTAAGTAAAGAGCTGGCCCCAGAGGAGGTATCACGATCTGCCCAGGTCTCAATCTCTTCTAAACTTTCACAGAGAGGTCTGTATAATTCTTCCATCACCATGACCGAATCGTGCCTCTCCACCCAACGGGTTGGGCACAATTTCTTAAGTCCATGCTTCTTTGTCTCGGGTAACAATATTTCTATTTTGTCAGCTAACACATTCCCTCGCTTTGGCGTGTTAAAAAATGTATAGCATTTACACCTAAACAGTTACGGATTTCAGGAACAGTGGATGAGCTTGATAAACAAAGGTTTAGATTGTGAGATGCACAATGCACATACGTAGCGGCTGGGAATTTTTCTGAAATTAGTGTTTGCACACCTTTTATGTGGCCGGACATTGCCGCGGCACCATCATATCCTTGACCACAAAGGTACTTTAGGTTTATTCCAAATTTCTCCAAAGATTCCAGAATGGTTGACGCTAATGCTGCACCAGTCGTACTTGTTATTTCTATAAACTGTAGAAAATTTTCGCAAATTGTATCGTTGTAAACGTATCTTACGCACAAAGTTAATTGCTCTTTGTTTGAAATGTCTGCAGTTTCGTCCGCCAACACAACAAATGCTTTTGCTGAATTCACCTCAGCTACAATTTTTTTCAAAATAATATCATTGCATGCTTTTATAATTTGGTTTTGTATGTCCCAGCTTAAGTAAGTTGCATTTGCACCTGCTGTTTCCAAATGTTCTTTTAGAATTTGGTCACCCGCATCGAGTCTAAACTTTAGCAAATTTTTAAAGTTGCCTTCTCGTCCGCTCCAATTTAAACTTTCACTAAAGTCAGCGTGAAGGTCCAGAGTCCCGGAATCTCTGTGGCCTCTTAAGGGAATCCCCGTTCTTCCGCAAAATATCACTGTTTTTATTATAGGCACCAATTTCTTGCGATTGTTTTCAGCGATTTCAATTGATGCAGCATCCAAAAGCTGATTTATAGATGTTTGGTTTTTCAGATTTTTCTGAAGGTTATCAGCACGCAGAACAGAAAACTTGTGATAATTTGCCGATTCATGATGTGCAAATTTTTCCATTGCGTTTTTCCATGTCCTAAAAGGATCATTGCATAAACTCCCTAAGCTTTGACTACTACTTTGTCCGGCGAATTGACTTGCGAACAAAACGCAGTATTTGCAGAAGGCGCCGTCAAGCTTTTTTGAATAAGCAAGCCATGAAAATTTTCTTAGCCAAGAATAATTAAATTTACGTCTATGTTTTTCATGGTGATCTAGAGGAAATACAAAATTATCATTGGGTACCCATATATTGGCTATTATATGAATTTTTTGTTCATCACTTTCTATAAACTGGCAAACAAAATTAGCTATATCGTATGATTCATTGATCATAGCCACTTGTACTTGTGTATTCTCTGCTACACAAATTTGTTGCGTATTGTGGTGTTCAGTCACACACTCTTTGTTTTCCTCATTTGGTTTTCGTTTCTTTAAAAAATTTAGTAAAATATTCGGACTGCCCTTATGTTTAATTGAACGGTGGTTTTCCATCTCTGTAAAACAAAACAAAAATAATACAATAAAATAAATGAGGACTTTAGGACTTTACATTACTTGTTCTTGTTAGTTACTACAAACTAACTAACCTACCTCTGATACCTTATGTCGGTTCGTCAGCGTCGGTTATAATCAATATCTTAAAAACAGAAAGCTAAACGAATGGGACACACCACACACGATACGAATACACCACAATACAGTGTTTAAAGCAAACTAATTGCTTACGCTTACACACCTACACAGTTAAGTCACAGTGGGCTAGGCATTCCGTATGATCACGTGATGCGCAATGCAATTATTGTTAGATGAGATCTGACACGCCTCCAATTCTGCAGTGTGATTTTACTTGCGTTTTGTACGTGAAAATGCGATCGGATATACCTGTATAGATTCCTCTATTAGATAATATTGGCATTAATTACAAAATGCTTATTTCAAGGGATAATTTTCGTACTGCTTTGTACTAATAGAGATTATGCTTCTTTATTTTTTTGTTCATAGAAGAAGGCTTGGGGGGCCCGGGCCCCCTGGCCCCCCCCTGGCTGCGCCACTGGTTTAAGCAAATAGTGCTTTGGTCATAACTACCAAATAGTAAATACTAAAAATACTAGTAATAACTAATAGTAAATACTAAAAATACATTACCTATTGTGATACTTCGGTTATAATGGCGAAATAATATTCTATGAATGAAAATTAGTAATAACAAACCATTTAGCTGATTCAAATACATATTTATTTGCCAGTACTAAAATTTACCGTTTAATAAAATGAATTGAATACTATATACAGGGTGTCCACCTAGTGCGCGTAAGTCCAATATCTGGGTTAATAAAAGAGATAACTTAATTTTTTTTTCAACAGGGTTGTCTAATATCCCGAGCTGCACAAAATGAAAATATATTTACATATTCAGGGTGTTCAGTTTTTCCTGGACAGGTAACAACTTCGTTTTTCTAAATGGAAATATATATTTTTTATTGCTTTTTCGAACTAAACCCTTGATTTTAGTAGGACTTTCATCAGCCTTCCCTATACCTAACTTAAACTGTTTTTGAAATATTGACGGGTGAATATTGACATTTTTGCAACTTTGACACCCTGTAAAATCTAAACGGTTTGAGATCAAGCAAAACGGTTTGCACATTCCTATCTTAACTTTTCATAAGCTATCGTTTGGTACTAATTTCAGAATTATCCAAAAATTTAAAATTTTCTGAAAATTTTGAAAATTTTTAATTCCTGGATAAATTTGAAATTAGTACCAAACGATAGCTTGTGAAAAGTTAAGATAGGAATGTGCAAACCGTTTTGCTTGATCTCAAACCGTTTAGATTTTACAGGGTGTCAAAGTTGCAAAAATGTCAATATTCACCAGTCAATATTTCAAAAACAGTTTAAGTTAGGTATAGGGAAGGCTGATGAAAGTCCTACTAAAATCAAGGGTTTAGTTCGAAAAAGCAATAAAAAATATATATTTCCATTTAGAAAAACGAAGTTGGTACCTGTCCAGGAAAAACTGAACACCCTGAATATGTAAATATATTTTCATTTTGTGCAGCTCGGGATATTAGACAACCCTGTTGAAAAAAAAATTAAGTTATCTCTTTTATTAACCCAGATATTGGACTTACGCGCACTAGGTGGACACCCTGTATAATTGCCTAACTTTTCGCTGAGTGTAGTTTTGTGGAGACAGTTGTCCTGTTTTCCTGCCACGAAGAAGCATAATACAGAGATTGGATGATGCCCCCTAACCGGTTTTCGTGAGACGTTATAAATATTGCATGACGAACCCAGCTTTTTCTTGCCCAAAAATCCGAAGGTTTTATTGTGTAGACACACAAGTATATATATAAAATTCACGGTCTACGGATTCCGAAGAAAATCATTTTAATCCGCTGCCTTGAGTCCCGTTTTACAGTAACCCTATAAATATTTCCCTATTCAGCTCTTTTCAAGCCTTCTGCGGGTTCCTCACAAGTAGAAACGAATTGTAAAGTGCGTGTTTGCCTTGGAAGATACACAATTCTCTTTCCGCTATTATTTTCATGTAAATGTACATCTTGCAGAAATAAAATATACAGTGTTATTCAGAACTTATCCATAATAAAATTTGGGGATGTTCAACATACATGTACAAATGTGGTAGTACAAAAAAAATTTCTTGGCTGGTTCTGAAAACTATTAAATTTTTCATTGCACGCACGCCACAAAAAAAACTTCGGAGTTCTGAGAGTATACGGACACCCAGCGCAAAAAAGATTTGCAGCGTTTTTACTTTAAAATAAACTTAAAGATAGATAGATGTGACCAAAGTGACGTGTCTTTAAAATGAATAAAATTTTGTTACACAAATTTTAAAGAATTACGCTACTTGATTACTAGGTATTAGAAACATGAAATTTATAAAAAATTTGCACATACCTTGTTACAAAAGCTGTTCGAAATAATATTCCTCGACTTGTACACACTTTTGGGCACGCCTGATCTTGTAAACGCAAATTATTAAGTAAATTGGGGATTTTCAGCATTCTGCTGCAACAACCACTCACAAAACCTAACTCGTAATTGATAATCCACTGGTAACAGTCCATTAACTCAGCATTGCTGTACACATGAGCCATTTTGAAAATTTTACAGTTTAACACTTTTAAGATATATAAAACACCGGCACTGAGAGAGGACACAGACTGATGATTGAATAGACAATAGAGATATTATCCCCACTCCAAGTCTTATTCGCTCGGTCTTAACCAGGCGTTCTAGGTACAAAAACGTGTTTTTTTACCACATTCTTAGGAATGTGGTATATCAGATTGTCGTTGAAGTACAGTTGCCCATCTACGTAGTCCTTTATAATGGTATAACTTTAAACATTGTTTACAGGAAATCCTAAGACTTTTATTATAAATTTTTTTGGTGATATCGATTTCTTATTTAAGGATACACATATCATCAAAGTTTTAGAGATAAGTTCTGAATAACCCTGTATTTCAAAGAAAAAGTTAAACGAAAATAAAAAAAAATACATAAAAATTAATACTGGGTTTTCTAAAATAAATTCGCAGTTTTGATAGTAATAATAATATTAATAAATTAAATTATAAGGTATTTATACTAGATTAAGGATAATGAGATAAACTAAATATTTACAAACAAAAGGGTTAGCTTGGTATGAATTATACAGGGAATTCTACACAATTATTATCTCAGGTTTTAATAGGTAAAACTTACTCTTTTTAGAGAAAGTGGGTGTCAAAAATATTAAGTATGTCTCTACTTTTTTGTAATTTTTTTTTATTCTTAAACTTTTCTTTAAAATATCTATTTAGGATGCCCTAGTACCGCCCCTGGATTAATTAAATTACCTAAGTCTTATTATATAAAATTAAGACCCTTATTTATTACTAACAACGTGCCAAGTTTTTTCAAAAACGGCTCAGTAGCTCTTGAGATATTTGAAAATAAAAGGTTTTTTTGTATTAATTTTAACATCCTGCATCTCAAAAACGAAGCTTTAAAACATATGAACTTTTCTTTTCATTTTTGAGTTCTGTCGCCTATTAAATTTTTCCGATTAAAACGTGAGATACCCAGTATATTATAACAGGCAGAAAATCAGTTGGAATTTCCTTCATCCTACCGATCATTAAGTAGGATACTATTTGGGTTTTTCCAGTGTTTATAGATTTATTTTGCCTCTAATATATTTAATTTTTTAATTAATGTGGAGTAATACAAAATTATAAGTTTATCCATTGATGGAAATGTATAATTTGTTTCTAAGAAGTGATTTAGAGTTGTAAGTATTGCTTTAGAAAAGATTTAAAGTGTTCGTTATATCGTGTACTAAAATATCTGACCGTTTGTCATATATAGCAGCTGTTGCATTATTCATTAAAACCGTATACACTATAAAATCCTGATTTTTTTGTTTTTGTGAGTTTTTTGTTTACTGCAACCTCAGTATATAGAAGAATTCGTAGTAAACAACCAATTACTAGCCGATACTACGTGTAGCCGACTTAAGCAAACTGAAAAAAGCGCTGCTCATCTCTTCCTCGTTTAGGCAATTACTTCCCAGTGAAACTTTGCAGAGTAATAAAAAATGATGTCAGAATTATAGGCTGCAGATATAATTCTGGAAACATCCAAGGTAATTATCGAATTGAGCCATTTGCATCAATAAAGTGGTCCCTAGGAACGTTCAATTTCCTCATTCTAAAGGAGCTCAATCGTTAATCATTTCTATTTCTCTGTAATCTTGTTATATTAAACGACGCATTTTGGGGTAAATTAGTAAGTGTGTAATTAGTAACTGGGGAAATTTGAACTTAAAAAACCGGACGATCATTCCCGCTCTAGAAAGCAAGATATTTTGTCATGAATATACAGGGTGTTAGTTAAACATGCGGCAAAAATTCAAAAGGTTATTCCTTGGACTATTCTAAGAATATTTTATCCTTTGATGATTTTTTAAAAAGCGCTTTGCGAAGATATAGGGCGAAAAAAATTTTCAACAACTCCAAGAATATCCGAGAAATCCGAGAAACGGGAATATGGGAAACGGCCATACCTCACGTATGGCCTGCTCGATCCCCGGACTTAAATCCCCTGGATTATTTCCTATGGGGTCATCTAAAGTCATTAGTTTATACTAGGCCAGTGGAAGATTTGGACGATTTAAGAGATCGGATAATTGCTGGGTGTAATTCAATAAGAAACCACCGTGGTGTTTTTGAAAGAGTTCGGGAGTCTATGAGGAGAAGATTGGATGGTTGCATCCGAGCTGGAGGTAGCCATTTTGAATAATTCTTGTAGGTTCAGAAATATTACATGTAATTTTTAGTAATAAATTGTTATTTGTTGAAGGTTTTTTCCACCCTATATCTTCGCAACAAAGCTCTTTTTCAAAAATCATCAAAGGATAAAATATCCTTAGAATAGTCCAAGGAATAACCTCTTGAATTTTTGGCGCATGTTTAACTAACACCATGTATAATACAAGCAACACACGAATTGGACATGTTTATTAATTTTTATATTGAAAAGTGTATCATTTGTAGAGATCTACATTTGGGTGCGAAGTCTACATTTGGGTTGGGTGCATTGTGGTTGGTTGATGGCGAATACACTAAATGCTTACTTATAGCACTGTAAGCGCGAAACATAAGTAACGCCATCTAGAAGAACAACGTGATAGGCCTAAAGAATAAAACGGTTCAACCACCTAAATCTTCCGTCTTATGTGTGACAAGTTCACGAAATTGTTGATACAGTAAAACATCTCAGTTAGATGAAGAGGTTTTAACCAATTAGGATCCGTAATTGTCGGGTGTGATATCATGAAGAGCGAATCATTTTAGAACTCTATAGAATTGTTGATGTCGACACATGTAATGTGGTTCAGTATCAGTCTCTCAACGCGTTCACTTGTTACGAACACGTATTTCCACTTATTGCAGTATATTATTATAAATTAGTTCATTCTAATAATGAATTGTATGGAAAAAGAGTGGGACTGTGAATCCCTAGTAAGTAGATAGGATCATATTCATAGGATTTCAACTATAATCCTATATGAGTACTTCTTTTTATTCATTTTAAACGTAAGAGTAAGTCGCCCTTATTTGCCAGATGGTTCTTAACATAATGAGGTACCTATGAATTTTCAGGTAACTAAATAAGAAGCAACAATGAATATGCATTAAAACATTACCAACATTTGACAGTTCACTTGATTTAATTTTACTCTGTGATTATTATCGGTTTATATGAACAGCAGATTTAGTTACTGGTATCAAATCAGGTGAACTAATTTCCACTTTGCTGTTAGTAAAAACTTGGGTATAATAAACCAAATACCTACTGGGTATAATTCCCAAACCTTTCTCTGAGTGTATCTTATATTTCTGTAAATGCCACTAACAAATAATCTACCTCTAAATACCCTAAAATCTGACTATCTCCCTCACATCTCCCAAATTAAAAACGCTCCATTTATCCCTATAACAATTTGTCAAGCTTTCCCACTGTCTACTTTATAGACCGAATAAGAAAGTACGTCCTACATTTTTAAGTTATACTTAACTTAGCGAACGTAAAACGACGGCTTTCGCTAGTGTATCCACGGATAATTTCAGGTGACAAAAACCCTTTTTTCGAGTCGTCGGCAGGGTGGAAAGCCGCGCAACACAGGGATTAACATACTAAGTGTGAAAGTTCGCAGATGTACGGGATTTTTAAAACGAAAGGACGTGACAAAAAAGGAGATTTGTGTGAAGTGGTAAAAAGAGGAGCCTTAAACGAGTACTAGTAGTATTTTTTTTTATAAATCATCGTTGGTAGTTACGTAAGCGAAAGATTCGTAATTTTGTTGTAAATTCGATACTACAAGAGAGCTATCGTGAATCATATCGTTAGACACTTAAAAAAAGATCTTGTTTCGTGTACACCTACCGAAAAAAATGTATTTATCATCTCATCAACAAAACAGATTTTGTAAGGGATTATATTTCATATATAAATATTTATTTGAAGGAGATGCCGAAAACAACTACTCCACAGGCAATTTACCCCGACTGGCATTGCATTACTTGGGTATCTCCATAGGAGTCGCCACATCTTTCATCGAGACCAACCACAGACACTGACCGGTTTGGCGCTTATTATGCGCTCGTCAGACAATAATGACACTATGAATTTAAAAGGATGGCTTTTGGCCTCAAAAACGCCCCTAGTAGTTTCCAGAAAGTCATGAACAACATTTTGAGGTGACAATACAGTGACCTGTATTGTCTTTGAGGAAGACAATCCTACTTATTTATTTGAAGGATTGTCTTCCTCAAAGACAATTGAAGTCACTGCTATAATGGCGCCTGCGGAAAAGCAGGTCCTTATCTGTCTGTCAATTTGAGAATAATTGTCAGACGGATAGTAGCAAAGACCCAAAGAGGGCACTACGGTATGCGTCTCACCACTACCAACGTATTCATGATGTCCAGTTATTGCAACCTAGTATTATGCATGTAAAAAGATTAAGACTGTGAATCTCATTTCAGCAATGCGCTACAAAGAGAATGTCGATTTGTTTTCTAGGTACAAAGGTTTTTTTAACACATCGCTCTTATGGCCAACTTTTTTGGGCATATCTTCCTTATTATTAGAGATAGATCCAGTTAAAAGACTTATTTCCAAATATGTAAAAATACAGGGTGACCCATTTAAAATATTATAGTTTATATCGACGTAGCTTCATTGAGTAACCCACTAAAAAATATGTAAAATACGGGCAAAAATAAAAGAAAATTGACGGGTCTGAGCGATTTTAAAAATAATTGGGTTCTTATAAAATAACGAATTTATCCACTACTTTACGAAAGCACTGTATGTCCTGTAGCAGTATGATAGTTCTTTATATCGAAACTGCTGAATTATATTTGTAGAAGTATAAACAGATTTTAAATTAAAAAAAACAATATGTAATATTATTGATATATATATATATATATATATATATATATATATATATATATATATATATATATATATTGTATTTACTTCACTTATTTATAAATGATATGTTGAGGCAAATAAAAAACATAAAGATGTTGCACATTTCTTTAAACTTGCAAAAAGAGACAACAGCACGCGGTGTTCCCAAGCGGTCACCCATCCAAGTACTAACCGCGCCCGACGTTGCTTGACTTCAGTGATCGGACGAGAACTGGTATGTCAACGTGGTATGACCGTTGCCTATAGAAAGTAGTAAAGTCAAAGTATATAAAGTTGTTTTTTACCAACAATGGTTAGAAAAAAATATATATGTAATGCAGTAGTAATAGGTATAGTCGTTTATCAAAACTGTTCAATTTTATTTATATATACACACAGATTTTAAATTAAATAAGAACCTTTTAGAGTAGTAAAAGTTTAATATACATTTTCGTTATCCTTAGTTTACCTATTTTTAAATCAAATGTTGTTGAGGCAAATAAAAAACATAAAGATGTTGCACATTTCTTTAAACTTGCAAAAAGAGACAACAGCACGAGGTGTTCCCAAGCGGTCACCCATCCAAGTACTAACCGCGCCCGACGTTGCTTGACTTCAGTGATCGGACGAGAACTGGTATGTCAACGTGGTATGACCGTTGCCTATAAAAAGTAGTAAAGTCAAAGTATATAAGCTGATAATCTGACAACAATGTTTAGAAAAAAAAATATATGTAATGCAGTTATAGTCGTTTATCAAAACTGTTCAATTTTATTTATGTATACAAACAGATTTTAAATTAAGTAAGGACCTTTTAAAGTAGTAAAAGTTTAATATACAGTTTCGTTATCCTTAGTTTACCTATTTTTAAATCAAATGTTGTTGAGGCAAATAAAAAATATAAAGATGTTGCACATTTCTTTAAACGAGCAAAAAGAGACAACAGCACGCGGTGTTCCCAAGCGGTCACCCATCCAAGTACTAACCGCGCCCGACGTTGCTTGACTTCAGTGATCGGACGAGAACTATTATTATTATTTAAAATGTTTATTTGTCTCTTTTACATAAAATATATATAGGTACATGTCATTTGATTTAATGGCAATTATTCTAGTGACCAACATCAAACCGATGGAATTTAGCGCGCGGTACATATCGCATAGTAGCGGTAGCACACGCCTGGCCGTTTTTTGGCCTGCCATTTCAGACTTGTTTTTTAAATTGATTTTGTGCTAATCGAAAGTTTCCCAAAAACAACCTCATTTCATTTTTATATGCTATGTAGGATAGCTTTAGTTGGAATTGCGACTGTTACCTTATTTGATGGACTATCTGAATTTATTGTATATACAGGAAAAATATATTAAAAACCTGCTTAAGCAAATTTAGTATTTGTTAAATGTTTATATTGAGGGAATCTCTTATTACTTATATCTATATTACTGGCTGGGTGTTTTTTATCCTACCTTGAGGGTAAAAACAATTTTTTATTACTTATTTATATAGCTTTGAATGTTATTGTGGGAGGGTAGTGGGGGATGGGGTGGGGGGCGAAGGGGGCATGTAAACTTAAGTCCTATTCTCAATGGGGATTAGGGAAAGTAGCTGACTGGTTTGGGGAGGAAGTAAGCTTATATGTCGAGTTTGTCGTGTATGTATCCGTGTTTATGACCGTCTCTGTTACGTATTTCTGTTAAGTTTCTGGTTAATTCGGTAGTTTGCAATTTTGTGTGGATAAAACTTCGTGAAATGTCTCGTATGTAGTCTTTTATTAAGGGTATTTTGTGCTGTCTGTGTAATCGTCTCATATTAGTGTATCTATTTGAGTTTGTGATTACCCGTAATATTTTATTTTGTGCTACTTGCAATCTTTTATATTGTGTGTCTGACATGTGGTTCCAGGCCGGACACGCATATGTTATTATAGGTCTTATTATTACTTTGTAAAGTAGTATTTTAT
Source organism: Pogonocherus hispidulus (assembly GCA_963924545.1). NCBI lineage: Eukaryota > Metazoa > Arthropoda > Insecta > Coleoptera > Cerambycidae > Pogonocherus > Pogonocherus hispidulus. The sequence goes on along the minus strand of OZ004697.1, from coordinate 47,269,722 downwards.
TGGTTATAGATACCTTACTCCTTCTATTTACCAGAGGATATAACTTAGTGAGGGCAGCAAATGTCCTTTGTAATATTTTAGAAACTTGTGGTTTAAAGGTCAGTGTCCTATCTAGAGAAACACCTAAATAGTTCACTACCATTTTTTCTTGTATTTCATTGTCATTAATTCTTAATTTTGTCAAAATTGTCGTGTTACTTAATTTTTTGGTTATTGTAATCATTTCTGTTTTTTGTGGGTTAAGTCTGATTTTCCATGTCGAGTAAAAGTCAGTCAAGTTGCGTAATGCGTATCGTATTTTTTGTGTGGCTGTCTGTGCCGAAAAGGATTGTGCATATAGAACAGTATCGTCGGCGTAAAGTAACGTTTGTGTCGTTGGATGTGAGGGGAGGTCTGAGAGGTATAAGGAAAAGAGTGTCGGGGATAGGATGGTACCTTGTGGTACCCCTGCCGTTAGGGCTCTCGTCATAGAGTACTTATCATTGATTCTTACTTGGATCATTCTGTTTTCTAGATAACTTTTAATCAGTGAAACTAAATGTGGTGGGAGATTACATTTATGACGTAATTTATGTAGAAGGCCTGCTTGCCATACAGTGTCGAATGCCCTCTCTATGTCTAACATGAGCATAGTGGTGCATTGTTTTTTATTAAAACCAATTATTGAGTCCTGCACTAGTTTCGTTACAGCATGTGTGGTACTGTGGCCTTCACGAAACCCGAATTGATTATTAGGAATAAGTTGCATTTTTTTAATGTATTTTTTTAATCTATTATGTATTATTTTTTCAGTGACTTTAGATATAGAATTTAATAATGAAATAGGTCTATAACTGCTCGGGTTTTGTGATGGCTTGCCAGGTTTGAGAATGGGAATTATTATAGCTTTCTTAAACGAATCAGGGTAGTATTGTTGCTTTATTATGCTATTAATTATAAGGGTAAGGACTACTAGGGCTTTAGAAGGAAGATTTTTTAGTAGGATATTAGGTATGTTATCTGGTCCTGGGGCTTTATTATTGGGTAGCACTTTTATTAAATTTTTTATTTCGTTTGGGGATGTTATCAATTTTGTATACTTGCGCACAGGGATGGGATATGTAGCTAGAATTTCTGATGCCATATTGGTTATGTTTCTGTGTTGTTGTGTAGTGTCTGGGTGTGTCGTGCTTATGTCTTGTATATGTTGTGCTATTACGTCAGTCTTATCTTGGTCTAACATTATGATTTGCCCGTTATGTTGTAATGACGGCACCGGTTGAAAACTCCTTTTCAACAGTTTTGACATTTTCCATAGCGTATTGTCCGTTGGCTTTAATGTCTGTATTTTTTCTGTCCAGATTTGATTCCTGTGATTGGTTAGTTTTTGTTTAATTTGTTCTTGTAACGCGTTAAGTCTTAGTCTGTCAATTCTTCTCTGTGAACGTTGCCAGTTTTTCTTTATTTTATTTTTAAATCTTATTAAGTTTTTTATGTCGTCTGGGATGATGTCCTCTTTTGGTGACTGTTTTACTAATTTAGTTGTAATATTTCTGGCGTCTTGCATGACTCTAGTAAGCTTTTCAATTTCCATGTCTATGTCTTGTCTCGTTCTAATGTTATTATTTATTGTTAACTTATTTGTTATATAACATCTGTATTGGTTCCAGTTCGTAGTTTTGTAATTGTAAACGTACCTGTCTAATGTGTGACTGTTTGTGCTTTGAATGGTTGTGATGACTGGATTATGGTCACTATTTAATTGGGGTTGGGATATAGGATATAGTGGGAAGGGGTAGTTTTTGTTAATTGTTAAATCTATGTAGGACGGGGTGGAACCATTTCTGGGGTGGTGTGTGGGTGTATCTGGTGCTAGTACAGCTAAATTATGTGTCATAATAAAATCATAGACTGTGTTACCGTTTCTGTTACACATGTTATTACGCCATAATGTATGCCTTGAATTAAAATCTCCCATCACTAAAACTTTAGCTTCCCTGAACAAATTTTCTAATTCAATTTCTGTTAATAAATGTCTGGGATTGTTGTATACTGCCCTTATAATTGTGTTGTCATGTAATTGTATAGCAATGTTTTCAACATCAATATTCACAGTGGGCAGGGGTAGGTGCGGTATATTCTTTTTTATCAGAATAGCCACCCCTCCACCATTGCCAACTCTGTCTGCCCTGTATATACAATAATGTCTTATTTTGATTTTAATATTAATATTTAATTTAGTCTCAGTTAATATAGCTATGTCTATTTTTTCAGCGGTGAGATACTGTTTTAGATTAAGTATTTTATTTCTTAAGCCGTCGCAATTCCAATTAACTATATTGAATTTTGTTTATTTAAAATATTGTATTTCGGTAGTTCATTTTTTGAGAAGCTTTGAAGAGTGGCTATAGCATCTAATGAATTATTAACATTCAGAAGCATATTATTAAGGGTATTTATTGCTTTGATGGTCTCTTTTAAGTTTATAAGGGAATTTAGTTTGTCTAATGATGACATTAAAGTATTAAAGTCTGAAATGGCAACCTTAGGGTCCTCGTATGTCTGCGTAGCTGTTCCTTGTTCAAATTCTTGCTGATTATTCCGTGTAGTCGTGCCTTGGGTCGTACTCGATTCATCAATGTACCCTAGTTGTTGGTGGGAGGTGTTGGTTGCTGCCTGAGTTCTCCTGTCTTTTTCTCTCATCGTCCATACATTGTTTGATGGTGGGGCGGCTTCAGTATATGTCGATGCTTGTGTATTATTGTTTTGTTTATTTGCTTGAATTAGTTTGAGCCTATGCTGATAGACCGGACATTCTGTGTTACTAGCTGTATGAGGTTCCTGACAGTTTGCACATTTTGGCGCGTCCTCTAATGTTTTATTACAGTCCCGTGACCAGTGTTCTTGTCCGCATTTGACGCACTTAGGTTTTCTAAAACAGTTACTTGTCGCATGCCCCCAAGCCTGGCATCTCCTACATTGAGTCACTAGGCGTTCATTGGTTCTTCTTTCCCAGTTAATTTTTGTGTATAATAGGTGTTTAACTTTTGCTTGTAACTGTTTCAGCGTTATGTTACTATCTGTTACTATTAGATACAAAGGATTGTACTTGGTTTTCATTCTGAATATGTTTTTAATTTCAATTTCGTGCTCATCTTCCATTTCATGTTTAATATCATTAACATCTGGATTACCTTGCAGTCCCCTTAATACGAAAGCATGCATTTTGTTATTGCTCGAAGTGTAGGTGTGGAATTCTGTTTCTTGAGTTTCTATTAATTTGTTTTTGTAAGACTGGTATTCTGTTGTATCCTTTATATATAACAGGGTTGTTTTAGGGGCATACTTAATGAGAAAACCCTTTTTTATGTGTACGTTTACCTCTTGAGTTAAGGCTTTATGGTCATTTGTTGTACCCTGTAGGACAAGTGGAGGGCAATATTTTTCTGTAATATTCTTTGCATTTCTGGGGCTTTTAGGTTTACTGATGTTCATTGTCTTATTGTGTACTTCCCTTTCTACTTCGGATTTAGATAACGGTTGATACCTGTTGCTAATTTGTGTGGGCAATATTGTTTTGTTTGTTAGAATATTAGCTAATTTGGATGTTTTCTTTGGTGTTGTGAATGGCCTTCTGTTGGCTTCATTGGTATTAGTAGGGGTAGTGTCCATAATCTCCATCTCTTCTGTTGCATGTTGCACCTTCGAGTGTGTAGGTCTTATTTCTTCATTTAGTATTTCTTTTTGTATTAATTTTTCTCGAATGTACTTTTCAGTTTTTTGTTGTTCGGTGAGAGCTTCTTTTTGTTTTTCTAATGTGCGGTCATCGTCTTTACCTCGGTTGGGGAGTACAGGGAACATCAAAACATCATCAACAACATATTCGCTGTCATATGGTTTTTTATTTTTATCACTCATGTCTGCAATGGAATAGGTAGTTTTTTGCTGTATTTGAGTTTTTGTTGACTCTGCCTTAGTCTGCGTTTGTTGTAGACCAGATAATTGCTTAATATTGATATTTTTTGTACCAATGTCTATTTTTGCTTTCACGTTCGCAAATCTATTAACCTTTTTCTTTTTAATTGAAACACTTTGGGGGTTGATGTTTGTAAGGTCCTGGATATCGTTTATGTTAGGAGCACTATCACTAATTTGTCTTTTCAGTTTTTTTCGTTTTTTATCGCCTTTACAGGTCAATACGCTATCAGTGGAACAGTCTGAATCACATTGTTCACTTTCATTAGGTTTAGAACTTAAATTACTTATACTAAAACTATAACTACCGGTTAATCTATTTGTGTCTTTATGCACGTTTATATTTTTATTGTCATCACTAGTTTGTGTATCATCTTCACTTAATTTTTTATGGGACTTTTTATTTGAATTTGCACTCAAATTAATTTCTGTTTGTTCCTCGCTATATGGCATACGTCCTACCAGGTCGGATGCTAGCTAGAAACTGGGACGAGAACTGGTATGTCAACGTGGTATGACCGTTGCCTACAAAATATAGTAAAGTCAAAGTATATAAAGTCGTTTTTTAACAACATTGGTTAGAAAATTATATATATATATATAATGCAGTAATATAGTCATTTATCAAAACTGTTCAATTTTATTTATATATAAACACAGATTTTAAATTAAATAAGGACCTTTTAAAGTAGTAAACGGTTAATATACATTTCCGTTATCCTTAGTTTACCTATTTTTAAATCAAATGTTGTTGAGGCAAATAAAAAATATAAGATGTTGCACATTTCTTTAAACGAGCAAAAAGAGACAACAGCACGCGGTGTTCCCAAGCGGTCACCCATCCAAGTACTAACCGCGCCCGACGTTGCTTGACTTCAGTGATCGGACGAGAACTGGTATGTCAACGTGGTATGACCGTTGCCTGTAAAAAATAGTAAAGTCAAAGTATATAAGCTGATAATCTGACAATGTTTAGAAAAAAAAATATATGTATGCAGTTTATCAAAACTGTTCAATTTTATTTATTGCATACAAACAGATTTTAAATTAAATAAGGACCTTTTAAAGTAGTTAAAAGTTTAATATACATTTTCGTTATCCTTAGTTTACCTATTTTTAAATCAAATGTTGTTGAGGCAAATAAAAAACATAAAGATGTTGCACATTTCTTTAAACTTGCAAAAAGAGACAACAGCACGCGGTGTTCCCAAGCGGTCACCCATCCAAGTACTAACCGCGCCCGACGTTGCTTGACTTCAGTGATCGGACGAGAACTGGTATGTCAACGTGGTATGACCGTTGCCTATGAAAAATAGTAAAGTCAAAGTATATAAGCTGATATCTGACAGCAATGTTTAGAAAAAAATATACGTAATGCAGTTATAGTCGTTTTAAAGAATGTTCAATTTTATTTATGTATACAAGCAGATTTTAAATTAAATAAGGACCTTTTAAAGTAGTAAAAGTTGAATGTATATTTTCGTTATCTTTTATCTATTTATAAATGCCTCAAAGACAATACAGGTCACTGTATTGTCACCTCAAAATGTTGTTCATGACTTTCTGGAAACTGCTAGGGGCGTTTTTAAGGCCAAATGCCATCCTTTTAAATTCATAGTGTTCTGTGTCTGTTGAGAAAGCTGTCTTTTGTATATCACTAGGGTTGATCTCTATTTGGCGAAACCCATTGGCTAAGTCTAGTGTAGAGAAATCATTATATTTTCCAAGTTTGTCTAGTATGTCGGAAATGTTAGAAAGTGGAGATCCCAAACAACCATCGAACTAACCTTGTTTCAGTTCAAAGCCTTTATAGTGCTTGCCCTTCCCCAATTTTTTTGTTAAAGTCGTCAGATTTTGGATTCTACGCCATATAGGTGTCAACCCAAATACTCCAGCTCTTATGCCTCTCAAACTGTGAACCGTACGATCTTTTCAAGCCTCCAAAGGATTTACTCTCTACTCCCAATCACTGCGATTCTGTATCTGGATCTAGAACACCTACACAGGCCAACCTCTATGAAGCCTTATACCACCATACAAGAGCACCATTAAGTATTCCGAGTCTCGCTTATTTATGCATTGCCATTTTTTATTAATAAAACATTTGTAACTACTATGAAATAGAACTTGGTAACTAAGCAATGTATGTTCTAGAGCAGAAATTATATCAGGAATGACGCTAAATTATTCAAACATCAGTGGTCTTCAGAGGTTGATGGCCATAGTCATCGTGCCAGACCACAAAGCCCCTGGTAATTGTCGTTGTCGTTAAAGAGAAAGATTTCTTCTCGGATAAAAACCAAGTCGGCTGGCAAGGCTTAAATAAATATGTAAAGCCCATAATAATAAATGTAAAGCCCATAATAATATAAAAATAAAGTGGATGGTTCTTTATGAACCATCCTCCTCCTCCTGTACCATATGGTCTCCTCCTGTACTATATGGCTTGCCAAAAATTCATAAGGAAGGTAACCCGATAAGGAGAATAGTTTCCTATATAAACGCTCCCCCGTATAAATTATGTAAACATCTAAGCCACAAACTCCCAAAATTGATCTCCTTCAACTCCAAATACTCTGTAAAAAACTCCTTTGAGTTTTTAGAATTAACGAAAAATTTAACTTTGCCCACAAATTCTAAATTAGTTTCATTCGATGTTAAAAGTTTATTCACTTCAAACCCAGTCGCAAAATTAACGTCAGTACTATGCAATTTAATAAATCAGTCAAAATTAAACAGCACAGAAAAATATGAATTAATAAGTTTAATAAAGATATGCATTAAACAAAATTATTTTTATTTCAATGGAAAATATTACAAACAAAAAAACGGATTACCCATTGGTAGTCCTATTTCTCCTTTGTTAGCGGAAATTTTTATGAATCATTTTAAAAACACACTGTTCAATAGTCACAATAATTTAAAATTACATGTTCACTTTTGGGCTCGCTATGTAAATGACATTTTTTGTATTCGGACTGGTACTAAAAGAAATTTGAGCAGCTTTCTCAATTTTTTAAATTCGCTTAACGATAATATTCAGTTTACAATGGAAAAGGAGGAAAACAATCAATTAAACTATTTGGATATAACAATAAGAAAGGTAGAAAATAAATTAAAATTCTCAGTTTATAGAAAACCAACAACTTCCGACGCAATTATACCAGCAAGTTCGCCGCAGTCCTGGCAAATAGAAAAGGCAGATTTTGAAAAAGAATTAAGTACAATCAAACATATTGCAAGAAACAACGGATATAAAGAAAAACTAATAGATAACATGATAAAAAACAAAAGGAGGAAATTAATTCGTCGGGAGTTTTACAATATTCGGGAAAAAGAAGCCACCTATAGTTATATTAATCACGTCTCAGGTTATAGTAAAAAAATAGCTCGCAGATTAGAACGAAACGACTGTAAAACGATTATTGTCAACAAGGGTACTATTGGGAGGATTTTGATAAACAACAAAGAAAGGGTTAATAAATTAAAACAATCGGGAATATACCAAATTGACTGCGTGGATTGTAATGCCGTGTATGTGGGTCAAACCGGTAGAAGTATTGAAACTAGAGTAAAAGAACATACAAATCCATACTAAAGAACGTAAACAATTCAGGATTATCGACGCATTGCATAGAAAACAATCATTTTATAGATCTGGAAAATATAAAGGTACTGCATCGGGAAAAAAAGAAAAACTCTTAGGTCTGTTAGAGCAATTAGAAATTAAAAAATCTTTAATTAGAAATCCTTGTATTACGAATGATCAGATAGATTTTACACTTTCGCCCTTCTTAGAAAAGGTACTAAAAACTCGGGCTTTATAGATGGTAGGATCAATCGGGGGTAGGTGCTCGTAAACAAATAAATAACGAAAACCCGCTTGGAAACATTTAGTAATAGACATTTACTCTATTGAGAAAGGTCTAATAAGCCGAAATACTAGTATATAGAGTGTTTTCTATATATTTCTTGGAACATCTAAATGAGATCAATGTTTTTTTCAAAACAATTAATATAAAAATTCTTAATATGCATCCTACCAAATTCCCGTATCAGTCCTTATCTTTATACTATTCAAAAGTCATTGAAAATCACTTCTATAAATTAAATGCACTTCGAAATTCTGTAGCCGATGAAATTACACAGAAAATAATAATACGCATTTGAATACTGCACTGAATTTAAACTGAAATTAGTGGCAATTATTCGGCGCTCCAGTGTCTCTCAATGGCCAGATTTGCTTTTATTGCGGCGCTGCTTCCTAATAGGAAATTTCCTGAAGGATAATTGGTCAAATAATTGCCACATTTGGACTCCGGCGGTATATGGAAAACTTTCAATTTAATAATGGGGTACGTCATATCGTTTCAGGCCCTTCAGTTAAGTCCTGTTTAATCGTTCTATATATATCTTTCAAATTGATGGAGGAAAATTGGGCTAACTATAATAGTTACATATTTATTTTAAATCAATAAAAGTTACTACAATTATTGTAATAATTATCTGAAACATTTTGATGCTCTTCTGCAGATATAGACGTTGAGGGGTTGCTAGTATTGTTAATACCAGCAACCATTTTTACAAAAATACCATTTTTAGTTTTTCCGAGATATTTCAGGAAGTTGAGGGCATTTCTCAACTATAAAAACAGCACCGCGTTGCCACCAAAATTGCGCCTAATTTTCCCCACGTTTACCGATACTGTATCTCTAAAAATAAAAAAATTACTCATATAAATGGCCACCCTATACCAGGTCTCCGGGACAAGACAGTTTTTTGAGGACCTGTGATAATTAATAACTTGCAAATGTAACACGTAGTACAGAGTGGTTCAAATTGGTTTTCGGGGGTTACCGAAATAATATCGGTTATCGAGGGGAAGATAATTAAAACTAACAGTTTTAATTATCTCCAGATTATGCCAACTTGGTTGACGAAACGCGCCTCGAGTGCAGTAGTATATGTAGTAACTTACGCGCAAATCGATAAAAATCTTCTCAGACAGCCAAGCAGCTCTTTAAGCTCTTGATTCCTACTGTTGCAACTCAAAAACGGTATGGAGTTGTCAGCAGGCGCTCGCTCATTTGAGCAGGAAAAATAGAGTAACTCTGGTCTGGGTCCCAGGCCATTCTGGCCATGAAGGGAATGAGACAGCCGACTCTCTAACCAGGGAGGGTGCTGCCTCTGAATTTGTCGGACCAGAACCGGTGCTTGGCATATCCTCGAGTACTGTCAAAGCAACGCTCTTGACCCGGGCTGAGGGGCAAATCCTCCAGTGCTGGCAGGAACTAGGTACTACGATTAGTTCATTCGAAGGCGTTCATAATAAACCCTTCAAAAACAAGAACTAAAAAACTTTTAGGGTTAAGCAGGTTCCACCTACGAACTTTAATTGGCCTATATACTGGTCACTGCCGTTTAAAATATCATCTGTACAAATTCGGCCTAGCAGAAGATGCTGAGTGCCGCTTGTGCTTAGAAGATGATGAAACGGCAGAACACATATATTATGCACCTACCCCGCTGGGGAAAGGATCAGATACTCATTATTTGGCAAAGGACAACTTCTGCCAGAGGATCTGAATAAGTTCTCACTCAATAAGGTGATCAGCTTCATAAAGAAGCTCCGTTGGGTGAAATATAAGTAGGTGTGAGTCACAATAGACCACATGGTCGCGGTGGAGAGTCTGGTTTTCGGCCCACTCACTTTTGAACCTAACCTAACTGTAAAATGTCAAACCATTTTGAGGTATCTTGAAAGGGAAACCAAAAAAGGGCATCAGTCGGTTTTGCCAAAATGGTAAGAAATAGAGAGTCGTTGTTTGTGCCATTGCTATTCTTTGAGCAAAGGACTCGTTCATCAGATTTGTTCTATTTATCTATCTACAGATTTTCAGTAACCCTCGAAAACATACCAATTTAAACCCCCTGTACATGAAGAGGAACGAATATTTCATTTCGTATGGAAATATTATGGATCAATAAAGAAACGTGCCTATCGTAGAATCCTTATAATGTAGTTACTCATATGAAATTTTAGTGATGCAAAAGTCATAAAATATTCGTTAACTGAACTATTCGTTGCTTTTAAAACATGAATGATAGGACAAAGCAATAAAATGTAGTTATTAAATATAACTTCGACTTCATGGGCTATAAAACGGTTTATGCCTATCCTAGTACCATGAAAAATGTTTAACAGTAAATGTCCGTCGACATGAAACGGTATAGAACGTAGAATTTAATAGCTATTGTCTGGTGTAATGAACATAATGTGTATCTCATGCAAAGGAATGCTCAGACATAAAATACGACGGAAGTTTGGATACATTTTTGCACGATAAGTTGGTCAAGTTAACCAATTGGTCAAAGTAACACAATTTAGTAAGGCTAAGTTTTGTGAATGTTTTGTTTCCTTGTTCTACTCTTTTTTCTTTTGGGGCTTACTTCCACAAAATTTCTTACCATCCTCGGCACTACATACCAAGAAATCCTCAAGTTTTTACTTGCGTTTTTGTTCTCGCAAAATTTCAAGCGATAAATACATCAAAAAATCCTGTATTTTAATTGGTGTGCTATAATACTTCATTAAAAAAGTTATTATTAAGTTGTTCCTTTATTTATTATTTTTATTTTATTTTATTTATTTATTATATATAGTTTTTTACATATTTCGTACATTAAACAAAATTTTAATACCACGTGGTTTATAAAACGTGCACACTATGCCTCAGGCTATTTCTCTTTCAATGTGTTCTTACTTGGGGTATATACTACAGGGTGTTTAACAAAGACACTGCAATATTTAAAGGGGTGATTGCCCAGGTCATTTTACAAAAAAAAGTTCCTATAAACATAGGTCCGCAAACGCTTCGTTATGGATCTACAGGATGTTGAAGTCTAATTGCTTTATCCCAAAAAATATCGAAATTTAATTAGTCAGTGGCGTACATTCTTTTATCAATAAATTTGGTGAAAGTGCCCCCCTCCTGACTTAATAATTTTATTTTAGTTAGGACCAAATCAGCCCCTTTTTATTTCTACAAACAACAAACAATAATTTGAATTTCTGAATTAAAACAGCCTTGGTTTTAGGTGCGCACTACAATGGTTTTTATTTTTTTACTCACAAACGGTGCGTCGTAGGATAGAATCTGAAGAAAGCCTTTTTCTTCATAATTGAACAAGAAATTCAAAAATAATTTTTATTTTTAGAAAAACCAGCGACGTCCTATTTTTTTCTTTAAAAATAGCCAGTGAAGTGCCAATACGCGCGCCACTGGTAAGACTAAAAAATCGTTTTATATTGCAAAGTATGCGTCTCCCACAGCTATTTACAAGCCTAAAATTTCATTATAATATCTCAAGTGGTTTTGGAGAAATCTAATTTTTACTGTTTTTTAAATTAAATTTCAACATCCTGTAGATCGGTAACGAAGCGTTTGCTGACCTATGTTTATAGGAACTTTTTTTATAAAATGACCTGAGCAATCCACCCCCTTCAATATTGTTGTGTATTTTTTAAACACCCTGTATACTCTTCAGTTTAACATCTCGGAAACCATACAAAGTTGGTTAAATTGGAAAAAAGTTGAGTAATTTTAGTCCCACGAAAAATGTAATGGAAAGATTACATATCCAAGAATTCTTTCCCTTAAGTAGATACAGGGTGAAAACCAAAAATATGCAAAAAAGATGCATTCACCAAATTTTCAGAACAGTGATAGCAGTCAGCAAAGATTTTAAAATGGATCAAAAAAATGTTGGTCTACTAGATTTTGCATAACATACTCAACTTTTGTTTTTCTTATAGTAGCCATGTTGGAATTTTGCATATTTTAAAACTCCGTAAAAAGTGTACCATTTTTGCGTATATTCGCATTTTTGCTTATGTTCAAAGCCGAGGATCAATAAGATGGCCTGCCAGGTCACCGGACCTCACTCCATTGGACTTCTTTGTGTGGGGTTATCTAAGAAGCAAAGTGTATGTAAGACCGTATGAAACTGCAGAGCAATTAGGTCGAGCAGTCAAAGTCGCAGTAATTGGAATTACTTTTGAACATATGAATATTATACCAGGTTGAAAAATTATTTTTACGGAGTTTTCAAAAATATAGTAGTATGCTGACAGCTGACATTTGACATAATCTTCAACTAAGAGTGTTTTAAGTTTCAAAACAACGTCAGTCTGATTTTCTTGCTCAATTGTTTATTTTTGTTATATTTTTCTTTAATAATTCAATTATTTATTTGAAGGAGATGCCGAAAACAACTACTCCACGGGCAATATGCCCCGACTGGCGTTGCATTACATCAACATCTCCATGGATGTAGAAGAGGGCACTACGGTGTATTTCACTGTATCTCGCCACTACAAAAAATTCAATTATTATGCTACAGAGTACCTACCTTCTTAAACAAAAAAAAGAAAATTTGTTATAAGTACATAGTTATACAAAATTTTTCTAATGCAAATGATCTGCTTAGAATATATTTCAACTAACGTCTCTTCGTCCCTAGTGCTTCCTGAGAAATGAGGTACAATAAAGTTTCCCGAGTAAGAATGTTTAGGAAAACAGGAAAAATATAATATAAGGAAAATAAAATCAGCATACCGTGTAACGTAAATATAAAACAAAAACGTTGAGAACTCGTTCTTAATATAAAACGCTCGGAGATGTTCCCCGAGGGTATACTTTTTTTATTAAACATATGCGTCTCTGCGAATAAAAGTTATGGATATACAAGCATTTCTGCGCATCGGCGGTAAAATACACCGTAAATAATTTGTAAGGCTTAGTTTCAGTGGCGAATCGTCGGGGTGAGCATGGTGGGCAGACCCACCAATTTCCTCGGCAAAAAACTAAAACCTCGTCTGAAATTCAACTTGCAAAATCTCCATCCCTTTAATAATAGCAATACATATAACTTTATTCTTCCCCATAAATAAATATATTTATAATTTAAAAAAATATATAATAAAATATAATCTGAAGTATCAACAAATAGGTAGTCCACTCTTTATTCAAGTGATAAAGATTAGAGTTTACAGAGAGCGCGAGCCCATTGGGCTAAGTCATATTCATATCATACATTTCTACGAGTTAGAATTGTTAATAATAAGTAAGATACTGTGATCGTAGAGTGTGTATCAATTTAAATGGGTTAGCCCTTAGCTTCTGTATCAAATCGTCTCATACGTTCCATATGATTTATATCTAAAAGTTAGTCTAAAAGCAATACGAAAAGTGCAAACGTAGGACGTAACTTACGTCGCCAATATAATCCCAAGGTGGGCAAGCCCTTAAGAATGTGCTCCATGTGGCGTATCAACACGAGTAGAGCAGAAAATTTCCGCCAGCGTTAAAAATGAACCCTGTAATAATATTCAAAGGAGTTGGAATCTTTGGTGTGAAGATAGCACAGACGTAGTTTTCCACATAACACCAAAACACTATACTGCATTCCAGTATAGTGCGCTAGTGTACTACTCCACTATACTGCACTCCAGAGTGCAGTATAGTGTTTTGGTGTTATGTGGAAAACTACGTCAGTGTTAAACTATATTACACTATACTTACTTTGGTGTTATGTGGAAAATTACGTAGTTTTCCACACTACTGCACTCCAGTATAGTCCACTAGTGCACTACTTCACTATACTGCACTCCAGAGTGCAGTATAGTGTAGTTTTCCACAAAACACCAAAACACTATACTGCACTCCAGTATAGTTCACTAGTGTACTACTGAACTATACTGCACTCCAGAGTGCAGTATAGTGTTTTGGTATTATGTGGAAAACTACGTCAGTGTTAAACTATATTACACTAAACTTACTGTGACGTTATGTGGAAAACTACGTAGTTTTCCACATAACACCAAAACACTATAGTGCACTCCAGTATAGTGCACTAGTGCACTACTCCACTATACTGCACTCCAGAGGGCAGTATAGTGTAGTGTAGTTTTCCACATAACACCAAAACACTATACTGCACTCCAGTATAGTGCACTAGCGCACTACTCCACTATACTGCACTCCAGAGTGCAGTATAGTGTTTTGGTGTTATGTGGAATACTTCGTCAGTGTTACCTGCAACAATAACTTCTTTTTTCTACAAATATAAACACGCAATGTATTTCTATGTCAGTATGCATAATCTAAAACAGTTACTTTATCACTGATTTCAAATTAACGAAGTGTAAAGGCCTTTGATAATTTATGTAATAAAATAAGATAAAAAATTTAGAAGTGGCCATTGGTGCTTTGGTGCTTTTTGGTGCTTTAAATTCTCATTTTAAACTTTGTAAAACAACAAAAAAATCTGAATAGCATATTCACGTCTGTTTTATTTATTATTTATGTGATTTAAACACAAAACATAGCTCCCTAATAACAATCTGGTAAACTGATTACTGTTTTATCTCTTTGTTATTAGTATATACATTTTTGTGTGTGACTAAATGGAACACATGCACCAAATGCAGTGTTAACGTCGCCTTTAAATTCCAATCTATATTATTTCCAACCGCTTTGTATTCAAAGCTTTCACGCACGACAGACTCGAGAGCTTTATTTCATTTCGATCCGTTCGATGGAAAACCCACTTTACCGAAATAATTAAATTTTTAAACGCTGTCCCCGTGATTGGTTCGTTTTAAAATATAATCGGCTTTTAATAGAACATATTTGACTGTCATAAGTATATTAAGTACGGACATGAACTTGCTGGTAAAGGTAGGGGTTTGTTAGAACAGTTCGCGCATTCAAATGTCTCAATACAATTCCAGCCCCCGGTTGCTTAGACAGCTGAATTTCGCGTTTCCGAACGCCGGATTTACCTGTTGTTACTAGATACTTCTAAAAAACTGATTACTTAAATTCATTTTCTGCTAACAATAATTTGTTTTGTTCTTGGGAGGGGGGGGGGCTAGTAACCCAAGCTTTAAAATTTTAAATGGAACTAACACCTCATATTAAAACCCTTTCCATTGCGAATACACTGGTGCATCGTTTTTGGGAATCGGTTGAGATTTGACAGAGTTATTGGCTAAAAACGAAAAGTTGACGATAAAAATCTTCTGAGACAGCGAAGCAGCTCTTAAAGCTCTTGGTTCCTACCGTTGCAACTCAAAAACGGTATGGAGTTGTCAGCAGGCACTCGCTCATTTGAGCAGGAAAAATAGAGTATACTGTGGTCTGGGTCCTAGGCCATTCTGGCCATGAAGGGAATGAAGCAGCCGACTCTCTAGCCAGGGAGGGTGCTGCTTCTGAATCTGTCGGACCAGAACCGGTGCTTGGTATATCCTCGAGATCTGCCAAAGCAACTCTCTTCACCTGGGGTGAGGGACAAATCCTCCAGTACTGGGAAGAACAACCAAGATTAGTTCATTCGAAGGCGTTCATAATAAACCCTTCAAAAACAAGAACTAAAAAACTTTTAGAGTTAAGCAGGTTGCACCTACGAACTTTAATTGGTCTATATACTGCTCACTGCCGTTTAAAATATCATCTGTACAAATTCGGCCTAGCGGAAGATGCTGAGTGCCGCTTGTGCTTAGAAGATGATGAAACGGCAGAACACATATTATGCACCTGCCCTGCTCGTCCTCCTGACATCAACCTGACCTCGAAAAAGGTCGAGATTGTGGAATAATTTGTCCGTAAGTTTTACACTTTTTGAGTTACTCGGGATTCTTCTAAAAAATAGACTGCTCTGTACAAAAGCAGTAATGACATTACCGTTTTGCTAAATTCGATTGCATGTGGCAATAAATTTAAGCTTCAAATCATTATGGTGTTGTTGCGTTTTAGTTTGGTTTGATCACTTATGATCAAACAGGAATTAGTAACTGTTTGGTACTGTATTAAATGCAGTCTTTGATCGTATACACATCCGGAATTTGATGGACATATATTTTAATATACACATGCACCACTGTGTTTTTGCGGACCCCGTATGCTCCCATTATTTGTATGTCAACGGAATAATGAGATTTTAAACGACTTTTTGTCGTAAACGGGCTTTCATGAAACACGCATTCCTTCAATAAGAACTTGGCTCGACTTTCCAAAGAACCGCTTTGCTTGGAAGAAAAAACTAAATTGCCGCCATTGGATTTGGCAGAACGGAATCTAATTTGACGCAGCACGTTTCTGGTTGTCTTTCGGATTTTGTTTGTCTTCGTTTATATGAGGTATAGCCAATTTCGACCGTCAATCCCACTCCTGATCTTCGGAAGGGGTTAGGAATAAGATAGAATAAACACGCCTCAAATCTATCCATTTTCATTGGCATATAGAACGATTTGTACCCAAGCAAAATTGGAGGAAACACAATATAGTTTTCATATCTATATTATTTAATTTGGTATAAGTATGTATACTAGGTCCCCATAACCTCTAATTCGTCGTAGTGTTCGAAATACTTTAAATAGTTCAGTTTATACTAATAGCACTTGTTTATTTAAATTAATGTTCTCTGCAGATGCAAAGAAATGTACTTTTTCTGTTAAGAAAAGTTGAGTTTTTTTAATTACGAATAGTGAATAATAAGGTACTTAGAATTTTTTTATTACGCAGATGTAGTAAAAAAAAATTATGAGAAATTATTTATTATACAATGTGTGTTCTATTTAAAAAATATAAATAATAATTATAATAATAATATATACGTTGATATACAAAAAATATATTTTTGATTTCAATGAACAATGGAGATATACAGTGAGGACATAAAGTCCGTCCCCCCCCCTCTAACTTTTGAACCACTGGGTAGATTGTGATGAAATTTGGAACGATAATATATGACTAAATTATGCATTTTTTGACACATCAATGACAACTCTGAATGTCAAAGTGACAGCTGGGCGCCCAATAGGAACATTTTTTTAAATGGAAATGGGGGTCGAGTGGGGACTCATTTTGAAGCTATTTTTATGCTCAAAACATCCCCCAAATTTGAGAACATTTGGTTCAGTAATTTCCAAATAAAAACCAGTAATATCAGTTTATAACATAATATTTTTCCACATAATCTTTATAATAGAACTTACCCATGGAACATTTATTTGTCAGGATCATGATCATGATCATCAGGTTCATGGTGGTCATTTTCAACATCTTTTGAAGTAACACGTGTTTTCTAAATTTGTTTCTGCCTCTACGTTTAATTTAAATTATGTCATAATTTTTTAATTTAGGTTATTTTAGGTTAGGGATGGTTTATTGTTAGTTGTTTACTTTTAATTTTTGTTTTGCTTTGAATAATTTACAATAGTTTGTAATATGTATGCAAAAAAATGATATAACAGAAATCGATATTACTGCTTTTTATTTGGAAATTACTGAACCAAATGTTCTCAAATTTGGGGGATGTTTTGAGCATAAAAATAGCTTCAAAATGAGTCCCCACTCGACCCCCATTTCCATTTAAAAAAATGTTCCTATTGCGCGCCCAGCTGTCACTTTGACATTCAGAGCTGTCATTGATGTGTCAAAAAATGCAGAATTTAGTCATATATTATCGTTCCAAATTTCATCACAATCTACCCAGTGGTTAAAAAATTAGAGGGGGGGGCGGACTTTATTGTAGAAGAAAAGCGTACTAAACACTCACCCAGTACTAAAAACGTTGCCCTAATTGCCGTTTTAACCAACTTTTTCAGTAATCCGTAAGATACAAATGTAAATAGGTCAAATGGTCCACTTTATCCCCCTCTACCGCATAGCGCAGGATATATACGTGCATACATAAGTATTGAAATAAAAGATACATTTTTCATCTGCAAATGCTACGTTTTATCTTTCGGATGGGCTCTTGCTGAAAATTGCCAACTCGGAAAGCGTGAAAGTCAATATCTGAAGTGACATATTTATAAATAGACTGCCAGGAGGAATCAACTTCACCGAAAGACAGATCTCGAGTTTGTTTCTTGAATAACTTAAAAATACCTGCCGATATTTGCTTCTTGTCAATCCACCAGTAAGAAATATATTGCGAAGTTCATATTGCATAACCACGCGAAGTTAAATCCCCAAAGTTAAATCTCGAAGTTAAAAAAATCATCATTTCGAGAATGCCGAACATATTTTTTTTTTGTTTCGTCCACCAAAACATATTGAAGATATCCAAATCAAATAGGATCCATACTTTGTTGAAATGAGCGTACTGATGCCAGTTTCTTTAAGGGTTTGTATACTTAATATATAATATATTTTCAAGGTACTCACTTCGCATTAAAGGTAATTTTTCGTATAATATGTTACAAAGAAAGCTATTTATTGGGTAGTCCCTTTGACAGAGAAAGATTAGTAAAATAGGTAGGTTTTATTTTCACAACGAAAATTGTAAAATAAATTGTATATGTTTGTTACTAGACATGCACACATTGAAAAAAAAAAAAACTTAGTCAGTAGTAAACTAGGGTCGTTGGTCATTGTTTTTATTTCTACAATAGATTTTTGAGAGCATTTTGCTCGCTAGTTTTTGTGATTCTTTTCCAAACCCAATGTTACAAATACATCCAAATGTGACAAAAAATGCTTCGTCTAGCCACTGTTATACGAGCCAATCTAAATATCCGTATCTCGCCTAGATGAAACAAAATAAAAGGCAGATATTTGCATTCTGAAAGTTAAACGACAAATCTAATGCGGGGTATATATCCCGCAATCTCACAATAATCCCTCATACAACAAAATAAGTAGGTTTAGTTTTTGTGATTCTTTCCTAACCCCAATGTTACAAATACATCCAAATATGACAAAAAAATGCGATATTTAGCCGCTATTATACGAGCCAATCCAAATATCGGTATCTCGCCTAGATGAAACGAAATGAAAGGCAGATATTTGAATTCTGAAAGTTAAATGACAAATCTAAAGCGGGGTATCCCGCAATCTTCACAATAATCCCTCACACAACAAAATAAGTAGGTTTAGTTTTGTGATTCTTTTCAAAACCCAAAGTTACAAAAACATCTAAATGTGACAAAAAGAAATGCTTCATCTAGCTGCTATTATACGAGCCAATCTAAATATCCTCTAAAACGGGGTATCCCGCAATCTCCACAATAATCCCTCACACTACAAAATAAGTAGGTTTAGTTTTGTGATTCTTTTCTAAACCCAATGTTACAAATACATCCAAATGTGACAAAAAGAAATGCTTCATCTAGCTGCTATTATACGAGCCAATCCAAATATCCTCTAAAACGGGGTATCCCGCAATCTCCACAATAATCCCTCACACTACAAAATAAGTAGGTTTAGTTTTGTGATTCTTTTCTAAACCCAATGTTACAAATACATCCAAATGTGACTAAAAGAAATGCTTCATCTAGCTGCTATTATACGAGCCAATCTAAATATCCTCTAAAACGGGGTATCCCGCAATCTCCACAATAATCCCTCACACTACAAAATAAGTAGGTTTAGTTTTGTGATTCTTTTCTAAACCCAATGTTACAAATACATCCAAATGTGACAAAAAAAAAAACGTCATCTAGCCGCTATTATACGAGCCAATCTAAATATCCGTATCTCGCCTGTATGAAATGAAATGAAAGGCAGATATTTGCATTTTGAAAGTTAAAAGACAAATCTAAAGCGGGGTATATATCCCGCAATCTCCACAATAATCCCTCATACTACAAAATAAGTAGGTTTAGTTTTGTGATTCTTTTCTAAGCCCAAAGTTACAAATAGATCCAAATGTGACAAAAAAAATTATTCATCTAGCCGCTATTATACGACCCAATCTAAATATCCGTATCTCGACTAGATGAAACGAAATAAAAGGCAGATATTTGCATTTTGAAAGTTAAAAGACAAATCTAAAGCGGGGTATATATCCCGCAATCTCCACAATAATCCCTCACACTACAAAATAAGTAGGTTTAGTTTTGTGATTCTTTTCTAAGCCCAAAGTTACAAATAGATCCAAATGTGACAAAAAAAATTATTCATCTAGCCGCTATTATACGACCCAATCTAAATATCCGTATCTCGACTAGATGAAACGAAATAAAAGGCAGATATTTGCATTTTGAAAGTTAAAAGACAAATCTAAAGCGGGGTATACCGCAATCTCCACAATAATCCCTCACACTGTAGGTTTACTGTTTGTAATTCTTTTCTAAACCCAATGTTACAAATACATCCAAATGTGACAAAAAAAAGCGTCATCTAGCCGCTATTATACGAGCCAATCTAAATATCCTCTAAAACGGGGTATCCCGCAATCTCCACAATAATCCCTCACACTACAAAATAAGTAGGTTTAGTTTTGTGATTCTTTTCAAAACCCAAAGTTACAAAAACATCTAAATGTGACAAAAAGAAATGCTTCATCTAGCTGCTATTATACGAGCCAATCTAAATATCCTCTAAAACGGGGTATCCCGCAATCTCCACAATAATCCCTCACACTACAAAATAAGTAGGTTTAGTTTTGTGATTCTTTTCAAAACCCAAAGTTACAAATACATCCAAATGTGACAAAAAGAAATGCTTCATCTAGCTGCTATTATACGAGCCAATCTAAATATCCTCTAAAACGGGGTATCCCGCAATCTCCACAATAATTCCTCACACTACAAAATAAGTAGGTTTAGTTTTGTGATTCTTTTCTAAACCCAATGTTACAAATACATCCAAATGTGACAAAAAAAAGCGTCATCTAGCCGCTATTATACGAGCCAATCTAAATATCCGTATCTCGCCTGTATGAAATGAAATGAAAGGCAGATATTTGCATTTTGAAAGTTAAAAGACAAATCTAAAGCGGGGTATATAATCCCGCAATCTCCACAATAATCCCTCATACTACAAAATAAGTAGGTTTAGTTTTGTGATTCTTTTCTAAGCCCAAAGTTACAAATAGATCCAAATGTGACAAAAAAAATGATTCATCTAGCCGCTATTATACGACCCAATCTAAATATCCGTATCTCGACTAGATGAAACGAAATAAAAGGCAGATATTTGCATTTTGAAAGTTAAAAGACAAATCTAAAGCGGGGTATACCACAATCTCCACAATAATCCCTCACACTGTAGGTTTACTGTTTGTAATTCTTTTCTAAACCCAATGTTACAAATACATCCAAATGTGACAAAAAAAAGCGTCATCTAGCCACTGTTATACGAGCCAATCCAAATATCAGTATCGCGCCTAGCTGATACGAAATTAAAGGCAAATATTTGCATTCTGAAAGTTAAACGACAAACCTAAAGCGGGGTATCCCGTAATATGCGCCCGATTAATTAAATATTTATACTGATGATACCAATCCAGGCAAAGTTAAACCCTGGGGCTCAGACTGCGGCCTCCGGAGTTAAAAACTGGCAAAACAAGTTTTTCAATTTAACAGTTCTGTGGTCTGTTTACCGTTTTGTGTTTGGAATCGTGTATTGAATGAACTGGAAAATAAAATACGAATTTGCATATTTTTGTCGTATACCTACATAAATATTATGCAGTCGCAAGAAGTTAAAATGAATCTATTATACAGAAGACATACAGGGTGATTTGAAAATTGTTGTCGGACCAGGAATGACAGATATTGTGACTGATTTTAAGGGGGGTGTTTCACATAAAATTATGGGGTATTCAAGTCTATTATTGGTCGATTTTCTCAATTTTGGCCCAAATTAACTATTTTATTTTCAATTTTCCACTGGTTAACGTCCTTCTGAACAAAAAAAGGATCGTTTAATATAAAATTATCATTTTCTGTATACAGTACAGTGATTATTTCTTTTATCAATGAATACATCACAATTTTCCAACCAAAAATAAAAATCAAGTGGATTGCAGTCAGGATTTCTAACTGGCCATGTAACTGGTCCTCTTCTCCAGAGGAATTATTCTTAAGATATTCTCTCTCTATCAAGCTGCAATGAGCCGGAGCTACATCGTGCATGAACCATGGTTGATGTCTGATCGCCAATGGGACACCTTCCAAAAGTGCTGGTAATTCTGCTTCCAAAAAATGTGGATATGTCGGTCCCTTAAGAATCCGTAGTAGAAAATTGGAGACCATGATAACAACACATTTGATCTTTTTGATCAAAATGAAAAAAAATTTTAATTGAAACAGGATACTTTGAAATGATTTCTCAACTGTTACAAAATTATTGAAAAAAGGAAATAGGATGTTGCTGATTTCACTAGATACGCCGATTAGAGATAGTCGGAAAAATATTCACTTATAATATCTCAAGTGGAAAATTTCTGGCGATTAATTTGTGTACTTGGGATATTCGGTAAGACAATTTGACACCGAGGAAAAATTAATTTAGGATTACAATGTCATGTTATTTTTTTTTGTCATGAAAATATGAAACTAACACTAGAAGGAGGCTCGAGGCGAACGATTTTGAAAGTTTGACGCATATACAGGTCTAAACTTCCAAAAAAACTTGTGGTGCTTTCACGTTTAAATTGTGATTATAATTTACAATGTTTCGTTACGGAATAGAGGATCCTTCGAAAATTCGAGATAAAATTCAACACATGATTTCGGTGGTAAGTTTCTATATTAATTATACTGTCAATTTTAAACTCATGTCTTCAACGTCAAAAAATATTCACTATAATTTTGCTTTTGTACCCTAAAGTCAAAAAAATATCTGCTGACCTAAATTTCACACCACACACCTGATTGGCTAAAAAGTGGAGGTGTAAAATTTTAATTACAATACATTGGTAGAGGAAATCTACCAAAATATCTGTCATCTCATTTAGATGTTCCAAGAAATATATAGAAAACACTCTATATACTAGTATTTCGGCTTATTAGACCTTTTTCAATAGAGAAAATGTCTATTACTAAATGTTTCCAAGGGCGTTTTCGTTATTTATTTGTTTACGAGCGTCTACTCCCGATTGATCCTACCATCTGGTAAAGCTAGAGTTTTTAATACCTTTTCTAAGAAGGGCAAAAGTGTAAAATCTATCTGATCATTCGTAGTACAAGGATTTATAATTAAAGATTTTTTAATTTCTAATTGTTCTAACACATCTAAGCGCTTTCCTTTCTTTTCACGATGCAGTAGGTACCTTTACATTTTTTTGATTTATAAAATGATTGTTTTCTATACAATGCATCGAAAATCCTGAATTTTTTGCGTTATTTAATATGGATTTTTTATGTTCCTTTACTCTAGTTTCAATACTTCTACCGGTTTGACCCACATACGCGGCATTACAATCCGCGCAGTTAATTTGGTATACCCCCGATTATTTTAATTTATTAACCCTTTCTTTGTTGTTTATCAAAATCCTTCCAATAGTACGCTTATTGACACTAATCGTTTTACACCCGTTTCAATCTATTCTGCGAGCTATTTTTTCACTATAACCTGGGACGTGATTAATATAACTATAGGTGGCTTCTTTTTCCCGAATATTGTAAAACTCCCGACGAATTAATTTCCTCCTTTTATTTTTTATCATGTTATCTATTAGTTTTTCTTTATATCCGTTGTTTCCTGCAATTTGTTTGATTGTACTTAATTCTTTTTCAAAATCTGCTTTTTCTAGCGGACACATTAAAAGCCTATGTATTAAACTATGGAAAACCGACATTTTTATTTGCCAGGACTGCTGTGAACTTGCTGGTATAATTGCGTCGGAAGTTGTTGGTTTTCTATAAACCGAGAATTTTAATTTATTTTCTACCTTTCTTATTGTTATATATATTTTCACGATGTTTCAAAAAAGAACCATCCGCTTCGAGTATCCACTTTATTAAAATATCTGTCGTCGAATTTAAGAAAAACACTGCAATCTTGATTTAAGTCCCCATCTTTGGGAGCTCGTAAATCCTTGAATTAACATTTCCCCAATTCTTATGTTTATTTTGGCTATACCTCATAGAAACCTTCACCCTGTATATCAGGAACGAAGTTCGTATATATATTTGCACCTTCCGGACAGTCTTCGGCGTTGGATTTAAAATTTGTTTAATTTATGTGGTCCTTTAATGTTTTCAGTGACCTTTAAACCTTATTTTCCAACTTTACTTTTATTACTAACCTTTTTTAGAGTCCGTTTAAATACTCCATTAATATTACAGTCTATTCTACTAGTTTAAACACTGTTTCCAGCATAGTAGACCCATTAATAGAACCTAGCTCTTATCTCATAAACCGCTTATGACGGGAATATTAGATTCGGATTTATATCTAATAACGTTACAGTGGAACAATAGTAGAGATAAAGCCATCGTCAGCAGGAGAACTGTTTACCTAGCATATTACAGCTACATTGATAGGAAAGGTATTCGACTGAATATAATCAGCTTTAGAAACATCCCTGTTCGATTAAACGCCGAATCCTGCCACTATGGCTGAAAAAGGACCATCAGGAGTCGTTCCGAAACAAAACCAATACTATAAGGTCCGATACGTTTGGCGTTTGAGCCATTTCCGGAAGGCGTTTTGGGTATTTCGTGAATGCTGGAATACTTAATTGTATTACACTCAAAGTAATGGCTTTTTGTTAAAAGGCAGATGCCTTTTGGCCGTTATATATACAGGGTGACCCATTAAGAATGGAAACACTCGCATACAAAATTTGTTTATGGACCGATTTGAACCGGATTTTTTTTCAAAAGATAGATCTCGAAAAGCTCTATGTTGATGCAAAATTTGAAAACGAAATTTGGATTTTCAAGGCCTACTACGAATTTTTTTATAAAAAATCTGACTAACCACTGGATTTAGGAGCCCCTTGAATGCATTTGTACCAATTTTTGCGAAAAAAAGTTTGTTCCTAAAAAAGTTATGACAATATCGGCATCACCAGTGTTTGTCTTTGTCGGTGAACCTATTCTTTTATAAAAATCGAATAGAACCCAAAGAGAAACAAAATTAAACAACTTAAACACTGGTGTAATTATTAATAAGAACCATAAAACCCAGTATATACAAAATAACCAACAATTACTCTAATATAAACAACAATTGATAGGTAAGTTCGTCAAATTATTATTATTTCGTGGTTATTATGCCAAAACTTATAATATTACCTTCTTAGATAAAAAATAACTACATTATAATTTTTACACGAGTCTTTAAGTTGTTTAATTTGGTTTCTCTTTGGGTTCTATCCGATTTCTATAAAAGAATAGGTTCACCGACAAAGGCAAACACTGGTGATGCCGATATTGTCATAACTTTTTTAGGAACAAACTTTTCTTCGCAAAAATTGATACAAAGGTTTTCGAGGGGCTCCTAAATCCAGTGGTGTAGTCAGATTTTTTATAAAAAAATCGCTAACAAAAATATTTTTCACTTAAAAAAAATTGTAGTAGGCCTTGAAAATCAAAATTGTCTTCAAATTTTGCATCAACATAGAGCTTTTGGAGATCTATCTTTTAAAGAAAACCCGGTTTAAATCGGTCCACAAACAACGTTGGTACGCGAGTGTTTCCATTCTTAATGGGTCACCCTGTAGATAAAACCAACGACATTTGAATCATTTCCTAGACAGTAAATAGGAAATATACCATGCACAATTGCGAATCGCTAGAACTGTTACATTCGCTATTATACGTAGATGGAGAGCAGCAACATTATTCAGTGTTGGAAAAGTTGTTGGCTTTTAAAATAGAATTTATTTCTTCAATAAAAAAACAAAAAAAGAGGACTTTCAGCCAGATACGCGGACAAATATCCTACGTTTCGTCCAAGTTTTCCGACTTTTTCAAGGTTACCTAATTTCAAATATCAATTTCCTATTTTAATTTTATTGTATAAGTTGGTTTTATTTTGTTTTTAATTGTTGTTTTGTTTTATTTTTTGGGTTTGCGTCTATAAATATATTAATTTTCAACGAAATTTATCTTTTAAATATTATCTGTACCTATCTTTCTTATCTTTTAAAATATTCACACCATTCACCAACTTGTAAAATATAAAATAAAATATATAGAAAATTGTTCACTTATGTTACTTACAACACCATGTACATATTTCTATTTATATATCACATATGTCAGTTTTTATTTTACGTACAAAATAAGGGTACGTTACTGAGTTTAACAGCAGGAGTAATAAACAAAGTTAATACGAGTATCACGAGGTATTTTTATATAGAACTATGAAATTCTTACTAAACTAAATATAACGGAACGTAATATAATGCCCGCCCTTTTACATCTGGACTGTTAGGTCTGGAAGAGTTCCCTGCGGTCTGTTTTTACAGTAAAACCGCTCTTTCATAAATTCTTGAGAGATCATAAAACTTTATCAGAAATACTTCACGTTGTTTCTTTGCGATAATAAATATTCTTGATGTAGTATATGTATAGAACTAATATTTGCATCATACTGAGGCTGAATAGTTAACTCTTGTTATATTCGAAGTTACTTTTATCGACTAGGATGGGAGGAATAGGTTTTATATACAGTTTAATAAATATATTCGCAACATTGGCGCATCCGCCAAATTTTAGAATAGTCGTGGTCTAGTACCATAAGATAGATTTTTTTATAATTTATGCACCAAAGGCATGAAACGAATACAAGCATGAGAATATTAAATGAATGAGGAATATACATACAAAGGACACCAACATACGGGTATAATTTTTTTAGAAAAAAAAAGTACTATAAAAATGTCTAGTCCCACCGTTGTGTCCAACTTAATATAACACACAAAATTTACTGAAGTGTAAATTCAATTTTGTTTCAAATGACTTTCATACATGTGCCTGAAGACTCCGGAAACAGAAATACGTATCGTAAATTAGGCTGAGGAGTACTGTGACAAATTTTAGTTTTGTCAGTAAAAAATTTAAAACAGAAATTTTAAAAAATGTTTTCTAAAAAAATGTGTACAAAAGATATACAGTGAGTACATAAAGTCCCCGCATAAATCAGTTATTTTCAAACGGTAAAGTTGTTTAAAAATCGCTCGGACCCGTCGATTTTCTTTTATTTCTTTTATTTCTTTCCTTATTTTGCATATATTTAATTTTTACAGGGTAACGTCGATGTAAGCTTTAATATTTTAAATGGGACACACAATATTTTTTTATATTCTTGATTTCACTTGGCATTGATGTTTTGAATGTTTCTACCCTCTCAATTATAGTGTTTACATTAAATACTTTACATAATAATATTTGTTTGAATATACTTAATTACCGGGATATCAAAAATTATCTTGGTCAAGTGTGGTTGTGGAATGTAAAACGTGTGTCTTACTTTAAATTTGAAATAATTATGTCACACTGACATCATCAATAACCTACAAATTTCATACCTATTTATTTCAGTTGTAAAACAATACTGAACTACAAATTATGAAATAACGGTTTTAGTAACAAGAAAAACTAAATTACAGTAATTGTTGGAAATGTCCCCCGTTTTGTTCGATGCACAAGTTGACGCGCCTCCTCATGCCGTGAAAAGCGTTTTGCAGCATTTCTGGCGTTATGGTTGCACATTGCTGAACAATTCTTTGTTGCAGTTCTTGCAAATTATTTACCGGAGTTGCGAAAATCTTGTTTTTTAAGTAAGGAAATATAAAATAGTCCATAATTGTCAAACAAGGTGATCTCGGAGGAAACTCAACTTCTGTATGCAAACTTATCAGCCGGTCATCAAAAAACTCGCGGAGGAAAGCAATATTTTCTCGTATAATATGTGCTGTTGCACCGTCATGCTGGAAATAACATACCGAAGTTCACCATCGTTTAACTGTTGCACAAATTCAGCCAAAAAGTTGTGTCTGTACCTTTCTGCGTTGACGGTGAAATCGAAAAAAATTAGCCCAATTATTCTTCTGCGAGAAACTGCCATCCAAACACCAATTCTTTGAGCATGTAGTGGCGATTCAGTAAAAACATGAGGGTTATCATTGCTCCACATTCGCGTATTTTGAGAATTGATGTATCCCGAAAGGTGGAACCACGCTTCGTCAGAAAAAAAAGTTAAGTTCAGAAGATCATCATTCATTAAATTATTGACAAACCAATGGCAGTAAGCAAGGCGTCTGGGGTGGTCTGCGGGCAGAAGAGCTTGATGTGCTTGCATCTTATATGGATGCATGTTCAAGTCTTTCTTTAAAATCTTCTGACATGTTCCATAAGAAAGTCCAATTTTCTGAGAAAGACGTTTCAAAGGTTTTGCAGGCTCCTCTTCCATACGTTGACGAACGTCATTGACAACTTCTTCTGTACGAACTCTTGGTCTACCAGCACCTTTTTATGAGTCACACAACCAGTTTCGCGAAACACTTCAACACAATTTGTAAAGCACGCATAAAAATTGTCCGGTAATATTGCCACGTTTGGGAAGTGCTCTCGAAAATTGTCCAAACACAAACGTTGACTGTATTGCCAATTTCCATTAACTAGCGCACCCGTTCAAAAATAGGCTTCAATCATGAAAATTTTGTGCTCTGTGTTAAGAGGCATGATTCAAAAACTGGATTAGAAAATTTCAGCACAATGACTTGACAGATTCTGCTGACACAACAAAACATATTCAAAAATTTAAAGTAAGACACACGTTTTACATTCCACAACCACCCTTGACCAAGATAATTTTTGATATCCCGGTATATTTTAAGAGTTCCTTTGCAGGATCCCGTATTTCACTTCCTTCTTTTTGCAGAGTTGGATCTGGATTTCTTGGAGAGGCGCCAGCATGCCACCTCCGACTCCGGGACCCAAGAGGAGCAGCGCTCACCCATCGAGATCAGCCCCGAATCGGTCGACCGCATCAAGGTCATCCTGCTGGGGGCGCCGGCCGTCGGCAAAACCTCCATAATACAGGCAAGTAAACGGCAGTAAATGACTTGTGGTTGGTTTATTTTTATTACCTCGTTTAACGTAAGGGTAGTTTAGTTTCAATTCTCTGCAGGAGGATTTCGGAAACCTTAAGAGATGCGAAGCTGCTCACTCACAATAATAATAATAATAGTAATAATAATAATAATAATAATAATAATATATGATAAAAATCTACTTTAAGAAATTACTATCCAACGTTTACTAGCTTCTTCCCCAAGATTTTATTCAATTTACAAAATCAAATGCTATAATTTTAAATGCGTAAGTACTTATTATACTAAATATAGATCTAGTCCGACTCAAAAGGTAGTCCTCTTTCCATCAGGATATTTAATCATATTTCCATGTCGTGCCTAGCCCGGGACATGAATTCAATAAATGAATATAAGGCGGGCGAAATTTCTGTCTGTTTATTTTTAATAAAACCACTTTGCCTGGAAGCGGATGCAGTGGTTTTGACGAATCATTTGAAATTGGATTTAAACGGCACGAGGACGATTTTTCGAGAGATTTATTTATAGAACGAAACATAGGAAAAATTATTTATTCGATTATTCCTTAATTTTTATGCAGGTTGCTTCATAAAAAACGCGACGTGATACGATTCTGCAAACTTAAATAATTCCGATTTTTTAAACATTCATATTCAGAATCAGATTCACCTGAAAGCGGTCAATATTATTGTGCAATATTTATACAAGTATTGCACAATAATATTGACCGTTTGCGCAATAATATTGACCGTTTGTGTATAGTATCACAGACAATTCTTGTTTATGATAATACTGAAGGATTGCCCAATATATTTATTGAATAAGAAATGGTTTAATATTTATTGCACAATATGAATTATATCTAGCTGTGTGTCGGCAGAATTGCGCAATATTTCAATTGTTTGTTTAGTTTCCAGCGGCGGCTTGCAGGTATAGTATCTCGCATAACAGTATTATTTTTCTCAAGTTGAGGCGTAATAATTTTTAACAGTTAGTCAAACGATGCCCCGTCAATTTGCAAGAAGTTTTGAAAATAATTTGGCTCACTTATTTTCAGTTTACTCAACAAATTTTCATGGGCGTACTGATTTCTTTTCTCGTCCATCTGCGCTTTTTTCTTTCTCTTCTTCAAGCACTCGACCAGTGCAATGGCTACACAAACAGCTTGTCACTTAGCACGTTTTTCGTATACAAGTCAAATAGATACTGGCAGGGACTTCAGTTATATTGCATAAAAATATTGCATCGTCTGTGGTCGTCTCGCAATAATACTGTGCAATATATTGCACAATAATATTGACCTTCTATAGAGGCCGCTTAACGCTATAATTGTTTGTTTCTTTTTTGGCATTCTATACATTTTTATGTATATAACTTAATTTGGAAGATTTTTTCTATGTCATCACATGAAAAAGATGTATCTGGAAAAATGTTAGCTTTTAAACATTTATTAATGTATAACTGTAATGTATAATTGTATAACATTTAATTTGTAAAAAAAATTGCTGGCTGGGCAACAGTTGTTGCATATTTCCTAGAATATAATATAGTCCTCTTAGCTGGCTTAGCATTTCAATCGACCGAGGCAACTCGTCCCTGTGCCGCCCGGAGGGCCGAATCAGTCTCCAGGCCGTTGAACATTCCCCGGCATATTCCCCGGTTAAGTTAACTCGGACAATTTACCCGGCCGGCAAAGTTTACCGGTAAATCTTGGCGTTGTTCGCCTGGATTCATTCGTCCTTTTTCTCGGCTTCTGTCTATAGCGTCTTTTAGTCTCTGCAGAAATGAGTTTTGAATAAGATTTATAATAATAATAATAATAATAATAATACGACTTTATTCGGAGTTTGATAGTTATAACATTATAAATAATACAATAATAATATTACATCGAAAAGGCGAAGTGTCACTAATTATAGTGTTTTTCAACTTAACCTAATAGGGAGAATCTTACATACATGCATGTTTCTAATAACATAGGTGCATAATTTGAGAGCTAATGTTTAATATACAGGGTGTCCACCTAGTGCGCGTAAGTCCAATATCTGGGTTAATAAAAGAGATAACTTAATTTTTTTTTCTACAGGGTTGTCTAATATCCCGAGCTGCACAAAATGAAAATATATTTACATATTCAGGGTGTTCAGTTTTTCCTGGACAGGTACCAACTTCGTTTTTCTAAATGGAAATATATATTTTTTATTGCTTTTTCGAACTAAACCCTTGATTTTAGTAGGACTTTCATCAGCCTTCCCTATACCTAACTTAAACTGTTTTTGAAATATTGACGGGTGAATATTGACATTTTTGCAACTTTGACACCCTGTAAAATCTAAGCGGTTTGAGATCAAGCAAAACGGTTTGCACATTCCTATCTTAACTTTTCATAAGCTATCGTTTGGTACTAATTTCAGAATTATCCAAAAATTTAAAATTTTCTGAAAATTTTGAAAATTTTTGATTCCTGTATAAATTTGAAATTAGTATCAAACGATAGCTTATGAAAAGTTAAGATAGAAATGTGCAAACCGTTTTGCTTGATCTCAAACCGTTTAGATTTTACAGGGTGTCAAAGTTGCAAAAATGTCAATATTCACCTGTCAATATTTCAAAAACAGTTGAAGATAGGTATAGGGAAGGCTGATGAAAGTCCTACTAAAATCAAGGGTTTAGTTCGAAAAAGCAATAAAAAATATATATTTCCATTTAGAAAAACGAAGTTGGTACCTGTCCAGGAAAAATTGAACACCCTGAATATGTAAATATATTTTCATTTTGTGCAGCTCGGGATATTAGACAACCCTGTAGAAAAAAAAATTAAGT
This sequence comes from Pogonocherus hispidulus, assembly GCA_963924545.1. Classification (NCBI taxonomy): domain Eukaryota; kingdom Metazoa; phylum Arthropoda; class Insecta; order Coleoptera; family Cerambycidae; genus Pogonocherus; species Pogonocherus hispidulus. The sequence goes on along the minus strand of OZ004697.1, from coordinate 47,238,135 downwards.
TATCTCTTTTATTAACCCAGATATTGGACTTACGCGCACTAGGTGGACACCCTGTATAATAATAATTTTAATTTCATAAAATTCAAACATTTCAGTTGCCAATCAGAACTAATCATCCATTCCGCGTGATTGTTTTTGAGTTACTCTTGCACTAAACGGATTTTAAGTTTTTGCTTAAAATTTAGGATTGAATAGTGGGCAAATTCAGGAGGTAAGAGACCATAGTATTTGCTTGCATTATGCGAGAAACTGCGTTTATATATAGGTGTGCGATGTTTGGGAATTGCTAATAACAATCTGTTTCTCGTATGAAACTTATTTATATTCTGGAATCTCTTCAATCTTCGCCGCAAATATTGAGGTTTATTAGTTGTCAGAATTTTGTGTGTCGCTGTTAGTAAATGTAAGGTACGAAGAGAAGCTAAATTTAATATATGATTGTCTTTGAAGATGTGGCTAATATGATCGTACTTACGTATTCCAAAACAAAATCTTATACAAGAATTTTGAATCTTTTGTAATCGCATTTCATCTTTTTTATCAAGTGCTGGACCATAGATTATATCACAATACGAAAGTTTGGATGTTATGAGAGAGTCACACAAATGAAGTTTAAGTTTTTTATTTTATCTGCTTCTGAGTATACAACTGTCTAAGTATACAGTATGAAGTCTTGCAGAGATAAGTTACATGTTTCGAAAATCTAAGTCGGTTGTCCAACCAGAGACCCAAATTTTTGCTTTCTGTAACAACTGGCAGTTTGTCACCAGCTATCTGTATATTCATAAAACCCTGAACAATTTCACGTTTTTGTTTTGGTCCGAAAAACATTACCATAGATTTACTTGTATTCAATTTTAAATTATGTGCTGAAGATATATCAAATAACATAGCTAAGTCATTGTTAATTAAGGTATTTGCTAAATTATAGTCACTGATTTGAAAGCTAAAATAGATCTGGGTATCGTCTGCATAATGATGAATACTTGAGTGCTTTGTAATTGAATGAAAATCAGATATATATATTGAAAATATTAATGTGCCCAAAATAGAGCCTTGAGGGACGCCTAGATTTATTGAAAGTATATCAGATATTTGTGAATTTAGTGAGACATATTGGGAACGATTACTTAAATAACTTTTTATTAATGTAATGGCATTTTCATTGAAACCAAAATATCTCAACTTACTACAAAGAACTAAAGGATCAAGAGTGTCAAACGCCTTACTATAATCAAGCAACACCAAGCAAGTAACTTTACTTTGATCTATTGAAGCAAATATATCATCGGTTACACTAGTCAATGCTGTGGTAGTGCTATAACCTTCCCTAAATCCCGACTGAAAATTTGGAATTATATCATTCTGAAAAATATACGCAGAAATTTGTTTTTTCATAATCATTTCTAGAACTTTTGAAAGACTCGGGAGTATACTTATGGGCCTGAGGCTGGATAAAACTGTAGCGTTCGCTATTTTAGGAAAGGGTAAAACTTTTGCACACTTCCATGATTCGGGAAAGGCACATGACGTTAGAAAGCAATTTATAATATAGGTTATGTGATCCAACAGATGAGGTATAACTAACTGTATCATTTTTTTAGAAATTCCGTCTAAGCCAGTAGAGTCTGTTTTAAGAGAGTTAATGCATTTGACTACATCATATGATGTCACCTCAGAGAAACTAAAGAAGGTATTGACTATGGGACGCTGTAGATACTTATTTAATAATAATTGTAACTGGTCTTTTGTTTTATTAATTAGTGGGGCACTGGCAAAGTGCCGATTTATTGCAAGAACATCGGAGAGAGACGAAGGTATTTCAAGTTTGTTTTTTTGATTAACAATATTTAGTGACCTAAGTGAATTCCACATTGACTTTTTGTTACTTTGATTAGAAATATAAGAGATGTACGCTTTTTTCTCTCTTTGAATTGCACTGTTAACATAGTTTCGATTTGACTGCTTTTACTGGGGCAGTTATTGTGATAGTAATAATAAACTTTAGTTGAACGCTGATAATTTGTTTACTTATTATTTAAATTACTTTACATTTTAAGTTGTATTTTCTTTCAGTATTGCTGTCCAGATGCTAAATATTTAATAAATTATACAGGAGTTTCTAGTTGCACAATGATTTTATTTTTATGTTTATTTTTAATTTTATTTTTATTTTTATTTTTATTTTTATTTTTTTATTTATTAATTTTAATTTTAATTTGGTTCTTGATTTGTTCCAAAATTCGAGGAACTGTTTCCTTTTTTAAGCGAAATCTAATAAACTATATTAAAACATTCTTAAAATACAGAGAAACAGAAACTGTTACTTTTAACAAAATAAAAGTTTACAAATAAATCCTGACACGACTACTTTTACAACACATGTAGTTTGATCGTAGACTTTATAGATTTATGCTATGTACGAGTTGAGAAAATATATTCTGAGCATATTGGATTGCGGCACATGTGCCTCAAAAGACAAAATACGTATCTATATAATAAAATATTGGTGGTTGCGCATTCTTGTATCGGTCTTTGTTACAGATGGGTATAAATGTTACTACTCTGGCATTCTACAATTTATAATACATCACATATAGAGAATTGTACAAAGGCTTTTCATAAAATAATCCTCCCTTTGTGATATATGTATAGGTTGCCATTCTGTTCAATTCTTCAGATGTCACATGATATAACCTCTTATTTGAAGGGTATTCTTATTCAGGCTGTGATCCGACTAATTTGGATTTTATGTTTTTTATCTTATGAAAGTAAAAATAAAATAGTGATGTACAGATGGAACTTTTCCAAAAGTGAAAAATTTCCATGCCGAAAATTTCTGAAATTTAAATTTCGCGCCAATGTTACACTGAAATTTCAAATGTTAATGTTACTAAATCAGTACTACTTGAGTGCAGTGCTATAAACATCTAAAATAATGACATTACAAGCCAAAAAAATAAGAAGTAAATAATTATTAAATATATTATTTTTTATTTGTTTTTTAAAAAATATATTTTCATTGGTACATTTCTTTTAATTATAAAAATTTAAAAATTTATATTAAATTATTTATTTGAATACAAATAGGTAAACATAAAATAGTAGGTTATATTTCTCCATCTTTAGAATATTTTGACATAAAAACAAAAAACAATGTTTTGACAAAAAACATTGTTTCCAATCGTTCCCATACCACACATCTTGAACTACCTTAAGCATCTACTCGAATCAAAAAATAGAGAGTTTTTGAACCCCTTAAAATTTACGTTATCGTTATGGTTATGGTTATTCTGAGCATGCGCAGTGCCGAAATTGATACTATTTTCGGCTCTGCGCATGCGCACAATAACGATAACGATAACGACGTGCTAAAAATTTAAGGGGTTCAAAAACTCTCTAATGTCAGTCAAGATGTAGTAAAAGAATATCTTCACTTCACAACTCACTAAACTTTGCGTGAAACAAAATTGCTTTCGATTCAACGGTTATTTCTTCGAACAACATGAGGGTTACAGCAATGGGTAACTCTTTGTCAATATTGATTCCCAATCTCTTCATGAACAGATTCGAAACGGAGGCAAAAAAAGAATTCGGGTATTTCGGGTATGAGTTTGGTTTAAATATGTGGATGATATCTTTTCAGTGTTTGATACAAAAGTCACTGATATTGACAACTTTGTTTCTAAATTGAGTCGTTTCGCGTCAGTTAAATATGAAATTGAAAACTCTGAACAACTACCATTTTTAGGTGTGGTAATAATTAGAAATAGTGAAAATAAGTTAGAACTTGACATACACAGAAAAGATAACAGTACTTTATCCCTAATATGTAATGTATTTGTTTTTATACACATTTTCTAATAAAGACTATTATTATTATTATTATTATATATCCCTAAGGACTCTCACCGTTTTGCTCAACACAAAATGGCGAGTTTCAACATTATAATTCCTCGCCTATTAAGCTTCCCCCTAAATAAGAAGAGGTTTGAAAAAGAAAAGACATTGATTAAGGATATAGCTGCGAGTAATGCATATTCTTTAAGTTTAATTGATAAAATAATTAGGAAGCATAAATCTAAAGAGACACTTCGAAATTCCTCATCTGTTCAAAATGAAAGAGAAAATCCAAAATTCATACCTATTCCATACGATCCTCGTTTCACCCACAGTTTTGGTAAGGTTGTTAAAGATCTAGGTACGTCAGTAATTTATTCATCGGGAAATAAACTACAATATCTTTTAGGCAATCCAAAAGACAAAATAGAAACTAAGAAAAAGTCGGGGATTTACGAAATTAGCTGCAAAGACAGCAATCAAAAGTATGTTGGACAAACTAGAAGGTCATTTCAAACTAGATTCAAGGAACATGTGGCTTTCTCATCTGTGGTTACCGTATCACAAAGCGATACGGTAGCAGTATATTTCAAGTTCCATCAAAACTTTGGTAACATTAAGTACTAAACAGTCGAATGAAGATTTGTGCGGAAAAAATAACACGAATTATCCCCTTTTATCGGCCAGCGATCGTTCGATGTAACTCATTCGCCATAAATCTTGAATTCCTGCGCAAGTATAAAAAGTTTGTCGAAGGTCCTATACCTTTTGATAACCCCACGTGGGCCTCGGGCTATTATGAATAAATGAAAACGTAGGAAATCCAGAGTTTCCAACCAAGTTTTAACTCGATCAAATATCAAGGAGAATAAGTTCTTTCAGTTGGGTGAATTACAGCAGTTTACGACGAAAAACATTTGGTAAAGGAGCCAGATCGATTGGCAGATACTTCTGGAAAAATTGGAACAAGCAATAGTGTTTATAATAAAAGACTGTCCTTCGAATATACTACATCCAATAACAGTGGAGTAGAGCAACTAATCTTTACAAGGTTACTCAAAAAATATATCATTTGTTGTAATATAATTATTTATTAGCTTGTTTAACTGTTTATATCTTTCTTTATATCTTTTTGGCTATTAAAAAGAAAAATGTATTAAAGACAATAATTTGAGTTTATATGAAGATATGCCGTTGTAATTCAATGTTGGGCGGTGCATATAGCACGCAAAGTAGTTGTTTTCGACATATCTTAAAAATAATAAAGATATTTCTTAGCGTACCTGGGTTATAGGTAACGAAGAAAACTAAAAACATTAGTGAACCATAATATTTGATAATTTCATTAATAATTTATCGCTTAGTTGACTTTTTGGCTTAATTCCTACATAAAGATAGATATAAATATATGAGTTAACTATTTGATACAAAAAAAGAAAACTTGTGGATTTCTTATACGAAATCGTATACAAATAATGCCGTCACCCATCAGGGCGCTTTAAATGTAAGGTGCCAAATGAAAGACAAAACGCTAAGAAATTATTCAAGACGGGTAAATATGCTGACAACATTCATTAACGGAAACAAACATGGGCTTGAAGCAGGGTTGAAACCTCCGATGAAAGAACCCCTAGATAAATAATAAATATTACTTAGCCTTATAGCTGTATTCACCATCACCTTAGTTATTTTTAACTCGGCTGTTTAAGTATTTAGCCAATCAGAAATAAGAATTTTTCCTAAAGATGATATTTGATTGGATAAGAATTTTAGCAGGCCTGTTAAATATAGATAGATAGATAGATAGATAGATAGATAGATAGATAGATAGATAGATAGATAGATAGATAGAGTTTATTTAACCAAGTACATTTGAATACAAATTTTTGGCAAGTCACGTAAAAATATATGTAAAACATCCAATAATATAACATTAAAGTACATTAAACATAACATCATAGATTCAGACACAAAGTACGTATACTAAACAAAACTTAAACAACAGTCAATATAAAACACAGAAATAAAAAAAAAACATAGTCAGCCAACATTTTTAAAGAGGTGAGCATTCATCAATGTTCAAAACAATAAAAGTTAAGTTAATTGGCATCAAATGAAGTCTGCATAAATTCATGAACCGAATAGAAGCCGTGCATAATCATATGCTTTCTTATTTTCAACTTAAATGATTGTGGGTCTTCAGAACATTTTAGATAATTTGGTAGGTGATTATACAATCTCACATCCAAGGAATTTCTCTTTGATATAGACAGTCTAAACCTCGGAGCTCGAAGATCACTGACATTTCTTGTAGGGTACTCATGAATCTGACTACTAGTCAAATAATTACCTTTATTCTTATTTATTTCCAATAAGTGAGTGTATATATACAGAGACGGCAAAGTCATTATATTAAGGTTTTTAAAAATCGGTTTACAGTGGTCTCTAAAACCCATACCAGCTACAATCCTTACCGCTCGCTTCTGCAGGCAAAAAATTTTTTGCGCATGACAAGAACCACCCCACAGTAATATTCCGTAGCTTATTAATGAATGGAATAATGCAAAATAGCTTGTTCTCAGAGTCTCTGTAGATAGCGAACTAGTTAGTGTGCGTAGTACAAAAATTGAATATGAAAGTTTACGACTTAGTTGTTCAACATGAGCGTACCAGTTTAACCTATCATCGACAATGATGCCAAGAATCTTTGCCGAATTCCCCCTACAAATATTTTGAGATTTTAAGGTAAACAAAATATTCTGAGTTTTAGTTTCATTAAGTTTTAACTTGTTCGATGTAAACCATTCTTTAGCTTCAGAGACTAGTTTATGTCACTATTTGCATTTAATAATGTGGTGTCATCTGCAAAGGCAACACAAGTATTTGGGAATAAATTGTGAAACATATCATTGACATATATGATAAATAGAAGAGACCCCAGGACGGATCCTTGAGGCACTCCGTGTTTAACCAAATCCTTGTCAGAAAAACAGTTATTGACACATACTATTTGTTTACTATTTGATAAATATGAACTGAAGAAGACATGTGCTAATCCCCTAACACCATAATATTCAAGTTTACTAAGTAAAATCTCATGAGAGACACAATCAAACGCCCTCGAAAGGTCACATAGTGTAACGGATACACTATCACCTTTTTCCAGAGAATTTACTATCTCAGTGACGATTTTAAACACTGCCTGTGTAGTACTGCATTTACTTCTAAAGCCAAATTGGCAACAATTTAATATATTATTAGCTGCAATATAATCCATAAGGCGTGATTTAAGTAAAATTTCCAATATTTTGGAAAACATGGGAATAATGGATATTGGTCGATAATTTTCCAACCCAGAGACATTTCCAGTTTTAAAAATTGGTATGACTTTTGTGACTTTGAATATATCAGGAAAATTACCCTCACGTATACAAGTATTAAACAAATAGGTCAAAGGGGAAATAATAATATCAATCGTTTCTTTTATAATTTTAGTATTTAAGTTATATATGTCCATACAACTTGTGTTTTTTAGTTTCCTCACCGCCTCGAAAACTTCATTCTCAGAAAAGGGCTTAATAAAAAACGAAAAGCACGGAGTAGGTAAACCTTTCATACAATTTGTAAAGTCGTTCTTTGATTTACTTTTTGGTAATGTTTCAATTAACTTATCAGCAATGGTAATAAAGAAATCATTAAACTCATTTGCTGCGATACCATGATCAAACCCACTACATTTTGTTTTATTTCTTTCGAAGTTAACTAAGCGCCAGGTATCACGTGCCTTGTTGTCAGATTTCTCAATAAATTCATTGTAATAATATTTCTTATTATAAGATATTTTGTTTTTGTACTCCTTTTTAAGAGAATTAAGCACAGAAAGAGTAGAGGCGTCTTTTGATGCATCATATATAATTTTGAGGCTCGATAAAGTATCTCTCATTCTTTTTAATTCATTGTCATACCATACCACAGGTGCTTTATTAGTATTTCTATTGAATTTTCGCAATGGGAAAGTAGAATTTACCATCTCAGCGTAAGTTTGTACAAGAAAATCAGCCAAAAGATTACTATTGCACATTGAATTTTCAAAATAATCCCAGTCCACACTAAGCAGTGATTATCTCAATTTTAACATACCTTTTCCATTTATCACTCGTTTACTAATCTTATTGTTGTCTTTACATTTGGCAGTATTTTTTAATAACATAATTTGGGCTCGGTGATCTGCTATTAATGGTTCTACAACATATGTTTCATACTCATTATTCCCTATGTTCGTCAAAATGTTATCTAAGCAAGTAGAAGACTGTGGAGTGATTCTTGTGTAATCTGAAATTGTAACCTCTAATCCAAATGATGTTATCAAACAGATAAAATCCTCCAAAACTGAAGACCCTCCACGAAAATCAACATTATAATCACCCACCACTATTATACCATTGAACCTACTCTGACAATATACAAGCAAATTCTCTAAAGTATCCAAAAATGTTTTTATGTCACCACTTGTAGATCTATAAGCAGCTACAATGACAGTTTTATTTTTTACAAGTTCAATAGCACAAAACTCGCCATGCAACTCAATACAAAATGAATCTAAATTTATCATTTTGTAATCAACTTTTTGTAATATAACTTAAGTGATGGTTAATACGGCCCTAAGCCTTAAGCCTATTGAGATCGTCACACTCTCGCATCGTCCGTGTCATAACTGTCACGTTGGTGTCATTGGTACATTGGTACATTGGTGCCTATGGTACATGCGGGAAGTTGTGTGTAGATGTCCTTTTCTATGAACGTTTTCATATTACTATGTTGGGAGCAAATACATTGTGTGCTAAGAAATAGGCCCAGAAATAGAATATACAGGGCGGCCCAATAGAATGACCATTTCGTGAGTTCTGGAATAAATACAATTCAGCTTATATGATGCGTAGGTCTATGGCCCGCCGGAAATGATGGCCAGCTTTAGTTATATAAGATAAGTTCTAATTCATTTGTTTATAAAAATCAGAAATCATTTCATTAAATTGAATTGCTATGCTTGCGATACTTCGGTAATTATAATACTTGTGAAAAAAGATTTTATCTATATTTCCTTGTTTTTATATAAATAGTTTTAAAATATACCTGTAGTATATCTTTAAACAATTCTAACCCTGTAGTAGATATGTCCACCGGTCTTATATGGTTAATTATTTTAATAAAACTTGGACAAGCAGTCATGTTTTTTCAAAAAAAAATTGCAATTTCTGTGTCTCACACTTTTTGTATATCAACTTCCAAAGGCCTTTGAGAATAAAATTCTTTCGGTTTTTATAAAAACAAAAGCTGTAAGTAACAGGAAAACTAATGAATAATAATACTACGCCATATGTCTTTCTCCATTTCTTATATCGTATATCATATTTCTCCTCGCTTTCTCTATTACCAGTGTAATTGATCCAGACACGTACCAGAGACTATAAATACACCACGTACCATAGAAAGTGGTGAACATATTTTTTTATTAACAGAATGAGGTACTATAAATTATTTAAGAGGAAAGTAATTTGGTATATACAGGGTCTCTCAACGAAAACTTAATCCCCCTTATAATTATAAAACTGAAGAAAAAAAATTTGAATTCGCCGAGACCCGTCGATTTCTGTTCTTGGGTGCAGAATTCTTGACAGTCAAGACAACTTGATATGTTCATCCCCCTAATCCCAATTTTAAAATTTCAAATGGAACTACCCTACTTCTATTACATCATTTCAAAACCCTTTCCATTGCGAATCCTCTGGTGCGTGGTTTTTGGGAATCGGTTGAGATTTGACAGTTGAGTTATTGGCTACAAACGAAAAACTGACAAACCGACATTCGCGTACTAATTTCTAGAGAAATGCCCACCAATAATAAGCTTTTCATCTACTACACCACCAAATTTAATTTTGTGTGTCGATCAGTTTACAAAAAAAAAGTCAACTAAAAAACTTTATGGAACCATAATATTGATGATGCATCACAAGTAAACACTTCGTAAAGAGAAGGTACAGGGTGTTCCACGTCGATCTTCCATTAGACGTTTCAAGAATACTACGCCTACTAGAATACTGAAAATTTATATACGGGTGTTTCTCACAATTTTCTATCGATTAAAAATATTGCCTGTGACGTCATACTTCCGGTTCTAGCGGAAGTAGATATCAACTCGCTTATTTCAAATGTATTATTTTCTATTTTATTTTTGGATTCTACATCAAATTTAATTCCCTATACCTAAATGCTACCGATTTGAAGATATTTGAATATTATTGCTGCAACGAAAATAATTCGACACTTAGTTGCAGGTTGGCTGTGAAACAAAAAATTTAAATGTCACTTAGCGTACTTACTTATTTAGCAAAGTTGCAGTCATTGCTGTAAAGTGAGTTTGCCGATTTGAAAAAATAGTTCATTCCATTTGAAAGAAGCGAGTTGATGTCTACTTCGGTGAGAACCGGAAGTGTGACGTCACCGGTAATATTTTTAATCGATAGAAAATTGTGAGGAACCCCCGTATATAAATTTTCAGAATTCCACTGCGCGTAGTATTCTGGAAACGTCTAATGGAAGGTCTACGTGGAACACCCTGTATACTGAGAATTGAGTTACAGCAGTATATCCTGAGCTCAAGTAGGAGCTCCGTAGCCGAGCGATTCTAGACTTTAAGACTCTAAGGGCCGGTTTATCAGTGCACGGTTAAATGTGTCAGTCAGACAGCTGTCAGTCAACTATAACAGTCAGTCAAAGTGCCTGTTACAGTAACAAATGTTTATCTTGTCTTCAATTAGCTAGCAGTTACAAAGCCGCCAGCTACATAAAATGACAGTTTGGCAACATAGGTTCAGTCAGATGCTTGTCAGATAAAAGTGACCAGTGTTGCAGGAGCTACAAATTTGTAGCAAATTTAAAGAATATGTCTCAGTTTCGATATCCTGCTACATGTTTTTCTCTAATAAAATTATCTCAAAAGTAAAAAAATAATATTGTGTAAATTATTTCGTGACCGGAAAAACATTTTTGAATTAAGGTAAGTAAATAAAAAATAAAGTGAGGACGTGAAATGCACCAAAGGAAATATACGTTGGAAAGGTAGGCAACGCTGCAAATTCATAAATACTAATACTAACCAAAGATACCGGGATATCAAAAATTATCTTGGTCAAGGGTGGTTGTGGAATGTAAAACGTGTGTCTTACTTTAAATTTTTGAATATGTTTTGTTGTGTCAGAATCGGTCAAGTCATTGTGCTGAAATTTTCTAATCCAGTTTTTGAATCATGCCTCTTACCACACAGCACAAAATTTTCATGATTGAAGCCTATTTTCGAACGGGTGCGCTAGTTAATGGAAATTGGCAATACAGTCAACGTTTGTGTTTGGACAATTTTCGAGAGCACTTCCCAAACGTGGCAATATTACCGGACAATTTTTATGCGTGCCTTACAAATTGTGTTGAAGTGTTTCGCGAAACTGGTTGTGTGACTCATAAAAAATGTGCTGGTAGACCAAGAGTTCGTACAGAAGAAGTTGTCAATGACGTTCGTCAACGTATAGAAGAGGAGCCTGCAAAACGCTTTTCACAGCATGAGGAGGCGCGTCAACTTGTGCATCGAACAAAACGGGGGACATTTCCAACAATTACTGTAATTTAGTTTTTCTTGTTACTAAAACCGTTATTTCATAATTTGTAGTTCATTATTGTTTTACAACTGAAATAAATAGGTATGAAATTTGTAGGTTATTGATGATGTCCTCATCACTAATGTCGATTTCTTCAAAATACATTATAATTTTATTATTACAAACCCAAGAAATGATGTTTATAACCTTACTTTCAGTTGTCTGCCATTATGACCATCAGCTATTTCCTTAACAGGCAAATAAAGCATCTGCTAAAATAGCCAAGACTTTAGCTTACAGTTTGTGTTAACCAGGATACAGTTTAATAAACTGTTTGACGTTATTTTGACCGACAGCTTATACTTAACCAACAGTTAAAGTACATAACCGTGCACTGATAAACCGGCCCTTAGTTAGGTAAAGACTCTAAGTTAGTTTTTAGTCAGTCCCCGCAGTTGACGGCGGTTCGAATCTCACCGCCGGACAACAATTTCTAATTGCTCCTATATTAAATCTGTGTGCATAAAAGTAATAGCGTTCTTAATATGAAACTAGTACTGCAATATCACTGTATAAATGGCTAACAACCTACCGTTCACTTTAATTAATAAAATATTAACACTTAGTTAAAGATATAACATCGTAAATCGTTCCTGGGCGTATTTGCGGTCCGCAAAATAATGATAAACCGCTCCCTCTCCCATACAAGTCGTCTCATCGTCAAGAGCGATATTATTACTTTCAATATAGCCATATTAAAGTATCTACTTTATATTGAAAAAATTATATTTAAGGATATGTATCTTTTGTATTGATTTTTTTTAAATTTCTGTTTTAAATTTTTTACTGACAAAACTGAAATTTGTAACAGTTCTCCTCAGCCTAATGTACGATACGTATTTCTGTTTCCGGCGTCTTCAGGCACATGTGTGAAAGTCATTTGAAATAAAATTGAATTCGCACTTCATTGAATTTTGTGTATTATATTAAGTTGGACACAAGGGTGGAACTAGGCATTTTTATAATACTTTTTTCCTAAAAAATTATATCCGTAGTAGTGTGTGTCTTAGTTCCTTGTGCGAATGTTTCTCATACGCTTAATATACATAAATTATAAAAAAAATCTATCTTATGGTACTTGAGCACGACTAGTGTAAAATTTGGCGGATGCGCCAGTATTCCAAATATATTTATTGAACGGTATTATAAAACCTGTTTCCATCCTGGTCGATAGAAGTAATTTAGAATAAAACAACATTTAACTATTCAGCCTCAGTATGATGCAAATATTACTTTTATATATATATATAGGGTGACCCATTAAGAATGGAAACACTCGCGTACAAAAGTTGTTTAAACCGGATTTTTTATAACAGATCTTTGGAGATCTTTTTTAAAAGATCTCCAAAATCTTTATGTTGATACAAAATTTGAAGACGAAATTTTGATTTTCAAGGCGTATTACGAATTTTTTTTTATATGAAAAATAGCAAAATTTTATTAGCGATTTTTTTATAAAAGATCTGACTACACCACTGGATTTAGGACCCCCTCGAATGCATTTGTACCCATTTTTGCGAAAAAAAGTTTGTTCCTAAAAATGTTATGACAATATCGTCATCACCAGTGTTTGCCTTTGTCGGTGAACCTATTCTTTTATAAATATCGAATAGAACCCAAAGAGAAACAAAATTAAACAACTTAAACACTGGTATAATTATTAATAAGAACCATAAAAACCAGTAGGTATACACAAAATAACCAACAATAACTAATATAAACAACAATTGATAAAAAAAAAGTAATGATTAGAAAACTACATTTTTAAAAATGAAAAAGGAGTCTGTCAAATTGATTCACACTTTTTGAATAAAAAATTATAACGTAGTTATTTTTTATCTAAGAAAGTAATATTATAAGTTTTGGCATAATAACCACGAAATAATAATAATTTGACGAACTTACCTATCAATTGTTGTTTATATTAGAGTAATTGTTGGTTATTTTGTGTATACTGGTTTTTATGGTTCTTATTAATAATTACACCAGTGTTTAAGTTGTGTAATTTTGTTTTACTTTGGATTTTATTCTAATTTTATAATAGAATATGTTCACCGACAAAGGCAAACACTGGTGATGCCGATATTATCATAACTTTTTTTTTCGCAAAAATTGGTACCAATGCATTCGAGGGGCTCCTAAATCCAGTGGTGTAGTCAGATTTTTTATAAAAAAATCGCTAACAAGATTTTGCTATTTTTCACTTAAAAAAAATTCGTAGTAGGCCTTGAAAATCAAAATTTCGTCTTCAAATTTTGCATAAACATAGAGCTTTTGGAGATCTATCTATAAAAGAAAATCCGATTCAAATCGGTCCATAAACAAATTTTGTACGCGACTGTTTCCATTCTTAATGAGTCACCCTGTATATACATCAAGAATGTTTATTATCGCATCGCAAAGAAACAACGTGAAGTATTTCTGATAAAGTTTTATGATCTCCCAAGAATTTATGAAAGCGCGGTTTTACTATAAAAACAGACCGCCAGGAACTCTTCCAGACCTAACAGTCCAGATGTAAAAGGGCGGGCATTATATTACGTTTCGTTATATTTCGTTTAGTAATAATTTCATAGTTCTATATAAAAATAGCTCTTGATAATCGTATTAACATTGTTTATTACTCCTGCTGTTCAAATCAGTAACGTACCCCCATTTTATACGTAAACTAAAAACTAACATATATGATATATAAATAGAAATATATACATGGCGTTGTAAGATAATAAGTTAACAGTCTTTATATATTTGATTTTACAGTTCACAAGTAGGTGAATGGTGTGAATATTTTAAGAGATAAGAAAGATATGTACAGGTAATATTTAAACGACAAATAAATATTTAAACGATAGTCTATTTCAAATTGGAAGATACCAATAACATTGGTATCTTGGAAACTCTATGGCAAAGTTGCGTAATTTGGGGAACAATAATATGCCTTAAAAAAAATCAAGACTAACATAATTAGTTTTTGATATATTAGAAAAATGATCGAAATTTTGGAAATTATTTTTGTAAAATTTCAGGGTTGCTTGAAGAACTTTTGGAAAAAGGACTCTTTATAAAAACTATAAATGTTAACCTTGATTTTTTTGAAATTTTTAATTGTTAACAAAGCTACAGTTACCATTGAAAATTAGCATTCGAAACATTAACTTCCCGGCACCGATTCTACTTCTCAAATTAAGCCTCTGTCGGGTAAAATTAGAGTCGACAAAACAGTTTACGTGATTCAGGATAAACGAATAACTACGGACAGCTATATGCCACAGGAAAAGGACACCTATACATAATAGAACGAAAAGTGCCGTTTAAATGCCAATTTACAGATTTCAGCAACTCACAAACAACGGGTGGAATCCCCGTAAAACGTAAAACTGATACCCCTCTTAAAATCGTAATTCTCAACATTTTTGTGATTGTTAAAAACCAGGACCAGAATTAGAGAAAATCACGATCCCAATCACGAGACCCACGCGATTATTCCTGATTTCAAAATTTTAATTAATAGGTCCCTACCAAAAACTAATTTTGGTTAGCTAACTTTGATTAATAACTAACGTGGTATATACCGGGTGTCCCACGGTGACGGTCCATTAGAAGTATCTGGAGAACCAATTTGAAATTTGAAGTCAAGTCAAAGTGGGCCAAGATCTACTTGATGAAAATATTTTGCAGTTTCTACCACTTCCGGTTATACCGGAAGTCGATTACCTTCGTTATTTTAAATAGGACACCGTATATATTATTTCATTTCTGAATTCTACGTGAAATTCTAAACACATTTCACGTAGGATGTCCTATAGGTACCTATCTTCAACTGTTTTTGAAATATTGTCAGGTGAATATTGACATTTTTCAACTTTTTACACCTTGTAAAATCTAAACGGTTTGAGATCAAGCAAAACGGTTTGCATATTCCTTTCTTAACGTTTCATAAGCTATCGTTTGACATTAATTTCAGATTTAACCAAGAGATTAAATTTAATCGAAACTATATTTGGTATTTGATCATTTTTGCCACTTTTCGATCGGCTTATAAACAACATTTTATACCCACCTACCTTGAATTCACTCTGTATATAGAGTATAATATGTATAGGTAGTAAATGGCCTCATTAAATTACTCTCTACTCTCCCATTTCATTGGGATCCAGAACGGAACAGGTATAATAAATCCAGTGGAACTCCTGGATTGATTAACCACAACAAACACAGACGCTCAGGTTGATTGGTAAGAGCCCCATTGCCGCAGAACGACGCTTGATGTAATACGGGAGAGGGTACTTTGTCACTGTTATGGGCTTTTGTGGCACATTATATATATATATATACAGCGTGACCCATTAAGAATGGACACACTCGCGTAACAAATTTGTTTATGGACCGATTTGAACCGGATTTTTTTCAAAAGATAGATCTAGAAAAGCTCTATGTTCATGCAAAATTTGAAGACAAAATTTTGATTTTCAAGGCCTACTACGAATTTTTTAAGTGAAAAATAGCAAAATTTTTTTGGCGATTTTTTTATAAAAAATCTGACTACACTGGATTTATGAGCCCCTCGAATTTGTACCAATTTTTGCGAAAAAAGTTTGTTCCTAAAAAAGTTATGACAATATCGTCATCACCAGTGTTTGCCTTTGTCGGTGAACCTATTATTTTATAAAAATCGAATAGAACCCAAAGGGAAACAAAATTAAATAACTTAAACACTGGTGTAATTATTAATAAGAATCATAAAAACCAGTATACACAAAATAACCAACAATTACTCTAATATAAACAACAATTGAGGAAAAAAAGTAATGATTAGAAAATTACATTTTTAAAAATGAAAAAGGAGTCTGTCAAATTGATTCACACTTTTTGAATAAAAAATTATAATGTAGTTATTTTTTATCTAAGAAGGTAATATTATAAGTTTTGGCATAATAACCACGAAATAATAATAATTTGACGAACTTATACCTATCAATTGTTGTTTATATTAGAGTAATTGTTGGTTATTTTGTGTATACTGGTTTTTATGGTTCTTATTAATAATTATACCAGTGTTTTAGTTGTTTAATTTTGTTTCTCTTTGGGTTCTATTCGATTTTTATAAAGGAATAGGTTCACCGACAAAGGCAAACACTGGTGATGCCGATACTGTCATAACTTTTTTAGGAACAAACTTTTTTTCGCAAAAATTTGTACAAATGCATTCGAGTGGCTCCTAAATCCAGTGGTGTAGTCAGATTTTTTATAAAAAAATCGCTAACAAAATGTTGCTACTTCCACTTAAAAAAAAAATCGTAATAGGCCTCGAAAATCAAAATTTCGTCTTCAAATTTTGCATCAACATAGAGCTTTTGGAGATCTATCTTTTAAAAAAAACCCGGTTCAAATCGGTCCATAAACAAATTTTGTACGAGAGTGTTTCCATTCTTAATGGGTCACCCTGTATATATGTATAGGTAGTCTCACCCGGTGAGGGAGGATAGTTATTGGGTTTCCAACTCGACCGCAAGGAGGGCACTACAGACGAAGCAATATAAAGTGTGTCCACTTTATATTGGACACAAATATAAAATGATGGAATAAAAGTCAATTTTTTTTTAGTTGAGATTAAAAAAACGCTGAAACTGGTCAAATAGTATATAGAAATTACCACTTTTCTGCAATATTTCCTATTTTTTTGAGCCATGTTTAACGCATTACTGACATTTCTTTTAATAGGACGCGGTCCTAAAAACTTAACTATTGATTTTCTGGCACCAATTCAATATTATTACCAAAGGAAAACATGGCTTCTTACCAGGGATGTCTACAAATTCTGCATTGGTCCAAATCACTGAAGCAATATCAGAAGGGTTTGATAATAAACAAAATGATGAGATAGCAAGCTGTTACCTTAGCAAAGTGTTTGATAGTGTGCAACATGAAATTTCATTAGACAAACTTACCAGCCATCATAGCTGGTATTTTTATGATAAATAAACTCTAGTCTACTATTATGGTCTGGGTTCGATCCCCCAGCTCCTACACTGGTAATGTCGGTGGATACATGGTGTTTATTTCTCTGCTTTTTTTTTAAATGTGTAACCCTCTTCTGGGCAGTTTTTGGGTTTGGATTTGGGTGTCATATGATGGATTTAATTTAATTTTTTTTATTATTATTTTGGGACACACTGTATATATTTATTTGAAGTTAAATATAATGATACAAAATGATTCAAAGATAAATAATATATGTCGTTTCATTTAAAATAGCGAAGCTGATGTTTACTTCAATATATTCAAACAAAAGAACATAAGTATTGTTTCCGTAATTCGTCTAATACCTCTAACTCACATTTTTATATCTACAACTATATTAGAACTTGGAAAAACTACTTAAAATATCAATATATAGGTAAACATGCATGGTAAAATATAAGTACCTACTATTACTAGCTATACAGGGTGTTAGTTAAACATGCGGCAAAAATTCAGGAGGTTATTCCTTGGACTATTCTAAGGATATTTTATCCTTTGATGATTTTTGAAAAAAACGCTTTGTTGCGAAGATATAGGGCGAAAAATATTTTCAACAAATTACAATTTATTACTAAAAATGACATGTAACATTTCTGAACCTACAAGAATTGTTCAAAATGGCTACCTCCAGCTCGGATGCAACCATCCAATCTTCTCCTCATAGACTCCAGAACTCTTTCAAAAACACCAGGGTCGTTTCTTATTGAGTTACACTCAGCAATTATCCGATCTCTTAAATCGTCCACATCTTCCACTGGCCTAGTATAAACTAATGACTGTAGATGGCCCCATAGGAAATAATCCAGGGGGTTTAAGTCCGGGGATCGAGCAGGCTATATATGTGAGGTCCACCTCGACCAATCCAGCGATCTCCGTATGTTGCTGTTAAAAACTCTCGAGCAACTATACTAAAATGAGGTGGTGCACCATCATGTGTAAACCACAAATGCGACACATACAAACTACAAAAACACAACATACAAAAACATACAAAATAATCACTCCGAAGTATCACGGGATGTTGGTAAGAAAAAACAACTCCTTTTTCTTACATGTCTTTTACTTGATACGTCCAGTGTAGTACGCCATACTTGTATTTCACCTACATTAATAATGTGAAAAATACCAAAATTGGATTTGTTGAAAATTTTCTTCGCCCTATATCTTCGCAACAAAGCGCTTTTTCAAAAATCATCAAAGGATAAAGTATCCTTAGAATAGTCCAAGGAATAACCTCTTGAATTTTTGCCGCATGTTTAAAGAACACCCTGTATAATAATATAATATTATGTATTTAACATCTGTTTAACCTTGTTACTGATGACAAGGTCACCGGGTCCTGCCTCAACCAGTAATTGAGAACAATTGGGAAACCGCCTCATAAAACTTGCTAATAAAGTCATCGGCCCCACCACCACGATGATCGAACGAACTTATTGTCTCGACAAGTAATGGGCTGTTACGGAATTTTCGAATACGGTCACGTACATTTTCCGGCATCGGTCACGTACCTTCCGCCATCGGTCACGTAGCTTTTCAAACAGGATTGTCGACTGAAAGGACAAAAATGGGAAAGTTCCGAGCAGAAACTTGTTAGCGCTGTGATTTAGATCGTCCCTGCGGTTTGGAGATAATTCTGTCAAGGGGATGATCAGGGACATCTTGTTTTAATTGTTATGTACAGGGTGTGATTACTATAACATATCACGTTTCTCTTCTACAGACACAATTTTATAGAAAATAGTTAATTATGTTTACACAAAAAAGATGTCAGAGTAGGTTAAGTTAGGTTAGGTTCAAAGTGAGCGGGTTGAAAACCAGACCCTCCATCGCGACCATGTGGTCTATTGTGGCTCACACCTACTTATATTTCACCCAACAAGTCCAGCTTCTTAATAAAGCTGATTACCTTATTGGGTGAGAACTTATTCAGATCCTCTGGCAGAAGTTGTCCTTTGCCAAATAATGAGTATCTGATCCTTTTCCCAGCGGGGCAGGTGCACAATATATGTTCTGCCGTTTCATCATCTTCTAAGCACAAGCGGGACTCAGCATCTTCTGCTAGGCCGAATTTGTACAGATGATATTTTAAACGGCAGTGACCAGTATATGGCCAATATTGCCTCCTCCTCCGGTCTCAGCTGTCGGAGATTTTAGCAGCCTCCTCTCCTGATCCGATGGGATTGGGCTTTTATTAGGAGTTGCATTGATCCCAATCTCCATGAGTTCCTCAGTTGCCTGGGGATCGAGGGTTTGACCTCCCTCGTCAGGTTGGTTTTTTACTGGTTGGTTTTCCATAAAAGTCCCACCAGTAGCAAGGAATTCCACCACAGCAGAGCCCCGCGTTACTGTGGCAAGGCAAGCATACTCTGGAAGGTTGCCCAGTATTCCAGAGGCCCCGTTAGGGACACCTATCACCCCGGTGCCGGGGGAATTTATCGACCTTCCTCGTCTAGATCCGCCGTGTTTAGTCGTATGCAGAGCCACCTCGAGCAGGATGTGGCTCTTCACCACGCACAGACGGTCTTGAGAAAAGCTTCCTCATAGGATTTCCAATTTCCCACTCGGCTATTCCCTTGGAGTCAGTGGCTAGGTGCTAGACTCCATGACCCCATGGTCAATTCCGATTTCACCTCAAAACGAATAAATTTTTCGCGTTTTACTAAAGATGTCAGAGTAAAACAGACCACTGAATGGACTACTGTCCATTCATTTTAATGATAGACCTGGTATAAACAGATACATGCGCCCATGGCAGGGTTTTATCCTGCCATGTATATAAAAATAGTATTTTACGTTATAAGTACTGTAGGTGAGGTACATACGGTACGAAATGTAAACATTTTCCGGTACCGGTTCCCAGGGTTACCGGTTTCCGGTTAACAGACTAAGTAGAGATCTACTGGACAGTATGAAATAAATGTATAAACGCTGTTTGCCCTAAAATTCTACCAGAAATATGCTCCTCAATGCTTTCACAAATATATTTTAGCGAGTCTACCACTATGGACAACTGCTGAACAAACTGCCCATGATGGACAACCTGCACAAGTTCAAAACTATGCAACGTAATGCATAGTTTTGATCTTACTCTGTTCTCATCAGTGTGGAAAGTACCTATAATGTAGTAAAAGGTAGTAAAAAGCAGTTACATATTCTGGACTGGTCGACCCTCTATCGAATTCACCAATTAACTCTGTCAGTGAAGGTTTAGTTTTAAATTAAAGAGTCCATCTATCCCCTGCTTTATTTCTTCGTTTCTATTAGACAGCAAGATCCCCCGAGAAACGTGTTTAAACCAGTTAAGTAATGCCTTTTTGATTCAACGCTCGTTGCTCCGATTCTCCCCTGCCGCAGTTCAGGACCCTGAGAAGAATTTAGAGAGAATTTAATTATGATGCCTTCTTTTCGTGGGAACGAAACGGTTATTGCGGGATTCTTTCGTAATTTTCGAGCCGTAACGTAGATATTCGAGGAAGAGTTAATACAAGAAGAATTTTTAATAAAGTAATAATAAATTTCATTTTGTATTACAACAAAATATCTCTTATTCATGCTAAAATTTTTGAATATGTACGTAGAAGGTGACATAATAATTACTTTTTTCATAAACAGTTAGTTATGACATGTTGCGGAAAGATTATTAAAATTTTTGGTTGCTGCTACAAGAAATTACGCATTAAAAAATGACAGGCATTTCGGTACTGCTGTTAGGGGAAAAAGATCATCTTACCCAAACTCAGCGTCCAATTCAATTACTATTTCTATGAAAAGCAGCAGCCACTTATTTGGTCCTATAATATTTTGTGACACCTCGTCCCAAGATTTATAAAGGCTACCCTGGTAACTTTTTCGACCAATCAGATGCTCGCATTTAATGCGCGGGAATACGTCATCCAGACGAATGATATAAAACATTGTTGATTTATTTATATAAATAATGGAAGCTAAGTGATTTTGATATGTAAATTAAAACGTGTGTTTTTAAATACCATTTCTTGACAAGTTCTAAATGAGGTCAGTCCTTAGAAAACAAATATTTTATATATATTCTTATGTTTTCCTAATACATATGGGTAGGTACATAACATACATAACAGAAAGTGAACTAAATCTGGCTGAATCTGCGAATCTCAAATCATTCAGATGATAAATTATAGATGCAATGTAAAATAAGTTTGTGGTTCAGTAAAAATTTAGTAAAAGTAAAAATGTAAATACAGAAAAAAGTCACTATTCGAGGTTTCATAATTATATTGGCAAAAACCTTGTGCTGATTTGAGAATGAACTCATAGGTGATGGCGCCAATCATTTTAAATTTTTAAATTTATATACATATATAGATCAACATTTAAATTGGAACGTACATTGTGAACAACAGATGATTTTTAAACTTCACTCACTATCATATTTATTGAAAAATGTGTGTACAGTTCTTACTATGAAACAATTAAGCAGTGGAATGTTTCTGGTGTCGGTCTACCTTGCATACAATGTGTTTATAGCTGAAAAACAAGTTTTAAGGTCCTATTATGGGAGTACCCAGTATCTACAGCTGTAGTAAGATCTTTTTAGAGGTTTTGGAATTTTAACGCAATCTTCGTTGTATATATAAGAAAAAGTCCACTTTTAAACAATAGAACAGACTGGTAAAATATTGGACACTAATTTCAGGACATCCTGTATATACATACATACAATATTTAGTGATACCACCTTTTTTTAATATATACTAATAGCACTGACGTAGTTTTTCACATAACACTAAAACACTATACTCCACTTGATGCGCATTTCGCCAACCAAGTTGGCATTAACTGGGGATGATGAAAACTGTTCAGTTTAAAGATTAAAACCGGATTAAAACTTCAATTTTAATCAACCCCAGATGATGCCAACTTCAGTGTTATCTTCACGCCAAAGGTTCAAACCTCTTTCAAGAGATACTAATAGATACTATAAACTTTAATATTAAAACTGTAAACTTAAAAGCAAATTTTAAGAGAATCTTACAGCTGTTTTCTTTTTCAGCAATTTGTATGGAACGAATTCTGCGAAGAGTACGTTCCCACCGACAGGAAGCACACTTACTACCCCTCAGTCATCACCAACGAGAGACTGTACGAAATAAAAATATCGGATCTGCCTGTAATACCGTATTTCCCAGTCAACTCCTACTACGAGTGGGCCAACTATAGATATTACGGCTTACGTAGTGCCACGGCATACATCCTAGTCTTTGATCTATCCAATATCGATACCTTCCAGTACGTTCGAACACTGAGGGAGCAGATCTGTGAGTCCCGCAACATGCAGAACGTACCCCTGCTAGTCGTAGGCAATAAACAAGACCTCATCGTCCCTGAAGAAGGAACGAGTAATAACTCGAAACCTGCCATTGCCAGTGGGACGGATGAGAAACGTAGAGATATAGTTAACTTAGTCAAGAAGCATTGGAAATCCGGTTACATAGAATGTAGTGCTAAATACAACTGGAAAGTAGTAGCGGTTTTTAAGGAATTGATTAATATGATCGATAATTTGAGCAGTAGGGATCAGAGTCCGATGTTGGATAACATCCAGGAAGCGTTAGATAGAAATAAATGTGTTGTCATTTGATTTGTTGCTAAATTGCTGTGTTTCATTTATGAAAGTTTGGGGGTCTCTGGAAAATGTTAGGTGCAGTTCAACGGGGGAGGCATGCCTTCACATGCCTCGGCCGACTGTGAGAACTGCGCTTGCTGGATAAAATATAATTACAAAGAAGTTTAATCCCGACTGCGATATTGTTGAAGCTGTTTTGTATGTCTGTTGAAGTGTAAGTTGTTGCAATTAATGATGTTTCCATCTGATTTTTTACTAGGTATTGCGATTTTTATAACACTATTAATGTTTTTGATAACGTCTAAATGCCTGCCACTTATACAAATAGTTTCAAATTGTTCGAATTAATTGATAAACATTTTTTATATAAACCAACCCACTGTGCAGAAACAGCCATGACTTTTTTATTAATTAACTAATATAATCTTGATAGTATTTTTTCATGTAATTTTTGTCAAAATGAGTTAACTCTCTTAACTCTTATAGGTACCTACCTAAACTATTATTAATAAAACTGTTATAAGTACCTACCTACCTATTTTAATAGATGAATGTATTTGCTACGTTATATTAAATAAAATAATTGCCTTATTTAACATCTGCTGTCTTAAAATTACATGATATATATAGCTATCATAAGTTGTGTTTACAAGATAACCAGTGGCGGCTTCTCCTTAAGGTCGCATGGCCGCGCGCCCCTCCTCCAAAAATACCAAAGGAATCCTTATTATTATCATTATTGTAAATGAAATGCAAATGTTAAAACATGTTTATTGTGGTACAAAACTATTATAAGAGGAAGGGCTCGAGCGCTTGAGCTATTATTGTACTCATAACGCCACAGTCCGCATAACTCGATCACCACACTGCCACTGCACAGTGAGCAAAGGATCACAGATTCGTGGCCGCTTTGAGTCGCGGCCCAGGTAACTATGGCAACCGACCCGATCTCCTTTTCGACTACACTCGTTAGATACTTTCCATATGCTTACATTATGCAGATTTGGCCGCAATTATTTCGCGGCCCTACGTGAACATTATTAAACATTATAACGTATTTTTAACGCATTACATATTTTTAACATTATTAAAGTACTTATTTAATTTTTGTAAAAAGACAATTTTATATTTTACTTAACATGAATAATGTTAGTAGTATAATTAGAGCTAATTTTGCAAATTTTTCACTGGAAGATAAAATACAAATAAAAGAGTTGGGCGTTGCCTGCCCAATAAATACCTAATTTCGATGAAAAAGTTATGAAAAAATGTATTTCTATGAAAGACCGTAGAGCTGATTTCAATTTTAGAAAGTAAGTGTGCTCGTGTATAAATAACTGTATGAATTTTGTTTACCTACGTAATAATTTAATGTGTCGTTTGATAACTATGAATTGAATAACTAAAATACTTTTGATTTTGTGATTGTGCCATATCGTTTTTAATTAACGGATATCTAAAAACTAAAAATAGTTATGTTCCTGCTTCCTGAATTCTAGTTTACAGCTTTTTAAAGATAACGTATATGTAAATTTATTTTTGATATCTAGATATTAATTACCTATTTAAATATTGTTTTAAATCATTTTTGTCGAGATTTCCGTCAATCGTATTAAAAAGGAGGATATTTGTCCAACGAAAGTTATTTTTTCTAGCAAATATTTTTGCCCTGCGAATTTCTAATTTATAATTTTAAGGGGTTTGACCTTGAAATATGCAAAATTTTCGCCTGCGGCGCATTTTTTTATTTCTGTGCCCCCCCATATCCAAATGTCACCAGCCGCCACTGAAGATAACTGAGTACTTAACAAGTTATAACTTCATTATTTTCATATAATGAATCGTTCGACTGTAATCACAATATGAGAAACGCACTGAAAATACCATCTTGTTTTTAATATGTACTATAAAAGTGTGATAATAATAGAATACTTATTTCCCAGGGGAGATAACGAAGCAACTACAGACTTCAATGTTTCAAAATATATGTTAGTTCCTCTTCAATAATAGTGTAACTTTTTACATGTCTTGTGTACAGTGGGCAAGGAGTCAAAACACTCCTTTTCAATTCGACATATTTTATTACTTTAGTGATTAATTAGGTATTAGAATTGGCAAGGCATTTGAGTTTTACTTTGTGTCACGTCATACTCAGCATAACACTTATTACTTTTAGGTACATAAAAAACTTTGACAAATTAGCTTATTATGTATGAAAAAAAATGTCTTCTATCATGGCTGGCCTAAATAAAACTAAGAGCATGCTTTATATATAAGTTAGACAAAGATATATACCCAATACCTAATTTACAAACTTTTATTTTACTCTTCAGCAATGAATGTGATAAAATTTATTGCTGTCCTAACTTTCAAAAAGTTTTCAAATTTCAGAAACACTCCTGAAATCATGTGCCAAGAAGTTTTTTGAATTAGATAGTATTTAAAGATTACCTACTCATCGAAAATTACTGGAAAATAGAAACATATATCTGTTTTTGGTAAATAAAAACAAATAACAAATACAAAGATTCACACTGTAAGGTATGAAACAAATACAATAATAAAAAAGAATAGCTTATACCTGCTTCTGATGTACCATGTATTATTTTTTAAAATCATCTATTATTCCTTTGTATATTAACACCTTGTATTATAAGAATGTATACTTTCTTAGGTGAGCAATATTTGGGTTCAACAATCATTTGATATACGTATGACAATTTTTTAGGTATCCTCAAAATGCACAACAGCAATAATTTAGAAAAGTGAATTTTCTCTTGACTGCAATGCTTGCACTAATTACCACACCACAAAATGGAGTAACTTATAAATTCTATATTCTTTACAGAAATATATATAATACATACAAAAAAACATACCAATAAAGATAATATTTACCTACACAAAAGCATCAGTTATATATTGAATTGTTGAAAGTGACAAAGCGCTTTGGACAACTTTAGCCACTGCTAAAATAGCTTTATATATATTGTTAATAATATACTTTTCCATGTAAAAATGTTGTATTAAACAAAATCTGCAATACCTACACAGAATATTTGGTAATACAGACTGTCTACATTATATTCTGTATGGTAGGTACTTATAATACACATATACTTACTTTTTTGTTATAGAGTAGGTACATTGTTCAATTATTGAGTTGTATTTTATAGGTTTACATATACTTATATATTTTTTACGAAGAGAATAATTTTTTAGCTTACAAGATGCAGGGGTGTATATCTGTCACTTATTTTTTTATGCAGCAATATAACACAAAATATATTATTAGACAATCTTTCTGTAATACATAATTGAATTTAATAAATTCAATTTTGTAATATTTATCTTGTGAATTTTGCAAAAACGTAAATTGTGGTTGTGAATTAATTAAGTTTAAACAATATGCCAAAATAAATTGTAGTTGAATGAACAGATGGCAATAAAAATTAAAACTATAAGCATACAAAAATTACTGCTTATTTACACCTAGGTACATTTGTTTCTCTTTTCTGAATACAAAATAGGAACGCATTTTTTATCATGATTATGATTCAATTTTCAATTTCACTCTGAATGGCTAATTGGACGTATCATGTGAGTAAAGTATCCCCAAGGATTGTTAACTGTTTACAGGATTGCTCGATCCCTATACTACAATGTAATCCATAATTGTGACGTCGTCAAAGATCCAAAGATCTCGAACTTGTAGAAATAGGTACAATTTATACTGTTATTACAAACTTTAATAAATAATAATATTAATAATCATTCAAATACGAAAATTCTTTTGCAAATGTGAAATATAATAAACACAAAATAGGTATATTTCGACAATTCGATTACATAGATCTTCGATGACGTCAGAAAGGCGGATGACAAAATTGAGCGATCGAGCAATCCTGTAAACAGTTAACAATCCTTGAAGTATCCCAGCATTTAATTTTCAATCGTAGGGTAGGTTGGGTATCAGTATCTGATGAACGGTTAACGGAAATTTTGTAGTCAATAAAATCCCTACATCTAACTTCGCACATATATCGTGTATAATTTCCATACTGATTTATATCCATACTTCGTGTTTACATCTGTAAAATGTGAGTCAGAAATTACTCATCTCATGACAATAAGCCACTTGTTGATAAGAAGTTCTTTGTAAGAACTGATAATTGTATGGGTGGAATGTATTAAGTAATTGTGTTGTGTTATATAGTTTTTAATAAAAATGAGTAGTGAAATTGAAGTGCCAGAAACTCCAAACTGGCTGCAGGAATTAGAAGCCAAAAGAGAAAGAAGACTGAAAGCAAAATTGGGCCATGAAGCAGGTGCCGGCGCCCCTTGCTTGAAGTGTGGAGAAAAATGCCCTGGTAAGTGTTTTTTAACAGTTGTAATTTAAGTATTATTTGAACATAATTTCAACTTATAATGAAGATTTGCACTTTCCTTGAAAAATTAACCACCTTTGTTTTTGGGTAATTTCGTTTAATTTTGAATTTAATATGTAGGACTGGATCTTCACTTTTGGAGGAAATGTTGCAAAATATGTAAATGTTCTAAGGAAGAGCATGAGGTCCATGATGAGGACATTTATGGCTGGGCTCAATTCCAGCTATTAGGAAATAAACCGAATAAAATCAAAAGAAAAATTCGTAAGTACACAAGTTATAAATTAGTTATAGTATATAAAGTTAGCTTTTGAAAAATCTGGTAGACTTTAATGATGTTGAAGATAAGACTGTCGTCTGAATTTATTTTTGTATTATTGCAATATACAGTTGAGTAATTAATTCATTTAAATGAGCATGAGAAGTAGAGCTCCTATTTTCAATATAAAACTCTCTTTGAGGCTCCTTCATCTTAGAAGGAGTAGGAGTTTCTGAGATAAATTTATAATACCATTGGTTTACTTTATATTCACTCAAGTTAAGTTTTATTCGTTACTAGAAATAAACTTTTTTAACTTTCGATTTTTCGAACATTTCCCAATCGATCATACACTGTAGTTTCTAAAAAGGAACCTAGATTCAAATTCTGTCAATCCATAATTATTGCCATGCTATTTTGTGTTAGTATGTAATGTAAACATGTGTCAGTATTATCCTTCTTTTTGTCTGGTCCTTTATTTTAATATATACTACACAACAAGTCTTTAGCATACTGTAAACATTAAATTAATTTTATAGAACTGCCAGGCAAAAAAGATGAGGTGGAGCTGGACTGGATTCCAAAAGGTCACAACGACACTGTGGACAAATATCTTAAGACCCTCCCACCAGAACAACTACCTGTTAAAGGCTCTCAGGCAGCACAAGACAGAAAGCAGCTGCTACAAAAACAACTCCCCATTCATGATATCGACCCTACACTCTGCCACGAACTGAGCAATGCAGAACTTGAGCAAATGAATGACTATGTTGCCCACGTCAAACAAACTAGTGTTGGTGTGGGCCAAATTGTAAGTTTGTCGAACATTATCAAAGCCAACCTGCACATGCTGAATCCCAGTGAAGCTGCTTTGATAGCAAGTCGGTACCCAAAGGGCATACCTTTATCGGAAATCGTTAAGCTGCATTCACAGAGTAGGGCAAATGCATTGAAACAGCAAGGATTGAGTCGAAATTTGGATAAACTCAGCTTGCAAGAGGATCCTTCTAACAAAACTTTATCTAATTTGATGCCAAATTCGTTAACTGTCGCAGAAGAAAACCTCAATCCCTTGTTTTCCAACAAAGTTCGTGATATAAACTACCCTGGATACAGAAACGATACGAATCAAACACTAGCAAATGCACAATTTTCTGATAGACTAAAGCCAGGTCAGAATAGACAATATTTTGGAAATAATCACCCTGATCAAAATATTCCGCCGCCATTACCGCCAACTTTAGATGAGAAATTCTTACAAAACCCCAATTTTGACCCAAAGAACATTCCAAGTCAATTTTTACACCAAAACGCTCTTTACGGACAACCCTATTCTTACAAAATAGGGCAACAGAACATTCCATATAGTGAAAATTTGGGGTATAAGCCTGGAGAGTTTTCCGATCAAACAAACAGTGCGTTTGTCCCATACAGTAAAATGTCCTCTGCTTTCAGGCCTGGTGAAAATTATGCCGAAGGTAATTCCACCATAGGTGCTAATTATTCTTCTAATCTTCCAGGTTATGGAGCAAAACCCCCAACTTCAACCGATTACAAACCTGGTGATGTATCCCCCAAAAATACATCTAAATTCCCTGTTAATTCTGAAAGGAGTTATATTGAAAATATCGACCCCTTGGATCCTAATTTTGCCAAAAATCTTTCCAAGTACCCAAGCGGTCACAAAAACACCATGGAACATCAGGTTGAAAACTTTGGCACTCCTGGACGAAACTCTGGAAATAATATCAATTATGAAAATGTAGAAGAAATGAAGAAAAATAACATGCAGGGATTGCCAAATTATATGCCTTCTAAATATAATATACTTTCAGAAAGCCTGTCGCCGACTAAAATACCTAAAAGTGTCAAGGATTTAGCTTTTAGCACTTACGATCCGAGCGACGCAAATCTGGAAGGAATAGAGGATCCTATTGCCAGAGCTCATCAGGGAAATGCTCCTCCTAACTTGGCATATGAAAATTACCCACCTGGACATTTTGGCCATCAAAATCTACCTTATGATCAGAGCTTTAGCAGACGTGGAATACCATCTGAAAAGTATCCCGATTACAATGAGCCATTTGACGCACCAAATAACCAGAATTTAAATAGACTACCACCAGGACAGCATGAGGAATCTAAGAATAATCCTACAAATGTATTTAAATATGTCCCAGGTGTTAATGAAGCGTATAATCAAGGCGGTGCCCAAGATAATTCAAATTCTAAAAATGTGCCTTTTACGCAATATGATGACACCAGTTTACCTTATACAGCTGGTGATATTACGCAAGGTAAAAATGTACCTTTTGATAGAAATATGCCATATAACCAAAATTCAGTTGGACTAAAATCAGTTCAGTTTGTGAGACCAAACGACGAAGCACTGAAATCTGTTCCAGGTAGTATCCAAGCAAATGTGTATGATCAGAATGTGCCTTACGGAAAAAATATGCCTTATCCCGGTGGTAATATTCTAAAACCTAATAAAAAGCTGTCGGAATTGCACCCCGGTAAAATCAACATTGAGGAAGACTACTTGCAACCGAGCCAAGTGACAATCGGTGCAATTCAAGACATAAACTACCCAGAAATCAAGGCTGCTACACAAGGTACAAATGATTTCTATGAAGACTACAGTCCTGATAGTCTGAGAGAAATATTGAACAACGTAAAACTGCCCGACTGCCACTACTGCAAGAAACCGTTCGAAGAAAACGAGTTTGCTATTACCATCGATAGAGCTAATGTTCTATTCCATGCACAGTGCTTTAAATGCGCCGGATGCAATCAGATACTTGCAGATAACGTTTACTTCTACAACAAAGACACCGATAACGTTTACTGTGGGCGAGACTATGCTAAGATCAGAGGCTTCCCGAGGTGTAAGGCTTGCGATGAATTGATTTTCACGAAGGAGTATTGTTTAGCGGAAAATTCGACCTTCCACTTGAAACATTTCTGTTGCATAGAATGCGATAAGCCACTTGCGGGCCAAGATTATACTTTGGAGGATGAGATGCCGTATTGTCTTCCTTGTTTTGAGCAAAGCAAAGCCAGCAAATGCAGCTCGTGCGGTAGCCCGATCAAACCTGACGAGGTGGGATGTAATTTGAACGGGGTGCATTTTCATGCCGTGGACGAATGTTTCGCATGTAAAGTATGTAAGAAACCCCTGATGGGTAAAAAACTTCTTTTGCGTAATGAGAAATTGTATTGTTCTCATGACTGCTTTGGAACTGATAAAAAGCCATAGGTTTAAAAATTCATAAAAAAATATCAAGCTTACATGACTGAAACCTAAAAAATATTTTATGTATTAAATTTGTAATATATAAGCGATACGTCGATTGCTATAAGATACAAAGTGCCAATAATATGTGGATTTTAGCTTTTCATTGAATATTTCAAGCATGTGACAAGTTTTTTTCTAAAAATAGTTATGTGTGGTGCTATATTTTGTTCAATTTCCACTTCTACTTCAATTGGTTTCTAATAGATCTTAACATATACTTAAAGGACTTATATCGTAATCAACAGATCAACAGTGATTCAGAAGCTGTCCCTCAGCAAAATAAATACTATAAATTTTGCAACCTATTTTTATATACACTATAATACACTATAAAGTTAACAAAGCATTTACAATTCCCAGAAATAATTTCATTTTATACTTGTGATCGTCATTAATTATATCATAATCATTTTACTTTTAATTTAAATTGTAGTTTTCAAGTGATATTTCGTTTGGAAAAAAAAGTCAGTATTGTCTCATTTTAAATATAAAACCAGCTATTTTATAACTTTTCCCATAGCCTTTTATACTTGTGATGTAATACTGTGACAAATTTTGTACGAATGGTGCCATGTCTAATTTAAGGAATTTTTATTATACAATACAACATATTATATATAAATACCTATATTTAGATATCATTGATTGCAGAAATTTACAGGAAGCCTTCTACAATCAAAAATATGTATTTTAATAAAGTAATAATAATTAGATTTTCATTTTATTGTTTGACACGAAGATACCAATAATTGCCAATGAATGTTTATTCATGTATCAGACCATAGCTACTGTCGGGGGCTACTATCAGACCAAATTATTTAAAAATTATTAAACTTCTCAATGGGAGAGACAAGACCGAACAATTTAATAATACCTATAGAGAAATATAAAAATAAATATTAAATATATTTCTGCATCAACGTAAGTACATTGTGATACGTTGTCTACTATGGTATCATATGATACCTGTTGACACGTTGCTTGACATCAAGTCTGAGTCAAAAAATATATGCGTCCATGAAGATTTTGTGCAAAATTATGGATATATGAGAAAAATTAACTGATACTTCTGTTAAAATATTGTTCGCAAGAAGCTATAAGAGTTTTAAGGTTAATGTTGATTTGT
The DNA here is from genome assembly GCA_963924545.1 of Pogonocherus hispidulus. Lineage (NCBI taxonomy): Eukaryota > Metazoa > Arthropoda > Insecta > Coleoptera > Cerambycidae > Pogonocherus > Pogonocherus hispidulus. The sequence continues at coordinate 47,205,889 of OZ004697.1, read as the reverse complement.
TGATTTGATTTTTGAGTTCTTAACTTTTTAAGAAGAAGAAGTATGGTATTCGACAGTAGAGCTATTCGTTAAAATCCATACAACTTAAATTGCATAAGAAAAAGAAGTGTTGTGTTGTTATATGGTTCTGGCCAAATACCCTAAAGTGAAGGCCATAAAATAAATAAGAAGAAGAAGATATGTCAAAAATATGGTTTTTTTATAGGTTAGTTTTCCAATTTCCAATAAAAGTTTAGTAAAGCAAGTTGCTGCATTGCATAGAAAATTAATTAATAATAAATAATAAATAGGGAATATTATTCGACTCGACAGTAAATCAATTGACTACAATAATTTTACTTGTATCCTTAGACATGTACAAGGAGATTAATTGAACAGGTAAGTGTTAAGAACCTTATGTGATACCACAGTTTAAAAACTATGGTGATACTAACAGGTATTATGTATATGAAAACTATTACATTGAATATTTGGTTTTTCTATGACTGATGACTTGGCAAAATTAACGTCATTCAAAATACAAATATCATAGCATAGTAATTTTCGGATGTTTTACTTCCCACACTTGGGTGGAAAATGATCACTGATCTAGAAAGAAGTAAATTTTAATAATGACTAATTTCCAAACTTCTTAAGTCAGACAAACCTTTTTAAGTTTGTTCCTACTCAACGCCAATTTGTGAGCAAACTGTCAGGAGTGTGTGCATCCCAATTTACCCGTTCCAACCATGTTACCATGTTCCAACATATTCTTTAAACTATATTTTACCTATCCAGCAAAGAAGTTACTAGGTTTCAAACGGTTTCGTGTGTCAAATCGATTTGAAGATTATTTAGAAACTACTAGGCACATGCATGCGTAGTGGATGGTGGATAAAATCATAGAAAATGAAACAGGCAAATCTTAACTAAACTAACCTAATTTTTTTGAGAAAATCGATTATTTAAATATTGTTTGAAGTGTTATAATTTTATTTTCACGAAGAGTGATATTTTAAGTGAAAGCGAGAGCAATCTCTCAATATCTTCCGAAATTAATTGCAACATTTTTTTTCAGATTTGGAATTTGCTGGGTTCCGGTATTTTTTATATAAATCTACCAATAAAAGTATGACATTATGTGTCTCCTGTGCCTCATTTGTCTTCGCACAAGAGGTGTTCTGTCTTTCCGCACTCCTCGATCGGACACACAAGTTACCCGACTTGCATGAGCATTTGCCATAATTCCAACACTGCTGGTACGGAGTATGGAACTGAGAATAAAAAATTTCAACATTACTAGAATTTTCAACATTACTTTTTGTTATCTATTACCTGACATTGTTTGAAGATTAACTCGATTTAAGAAGTCGAAAATCGAAATCAACAAGACAAAACAAAGCTGCTAATACTTCTACCGGATATTATGTGAACTAAAGATTGTGTTCCAACAACGATAATTCAAATTAGTTTCCAACTGATGCATGAATCACACTTTCACATAAAACCAGTGCTGCAAACTATCAGAAACTGTGTAGGAACAAACCTATTATCTACATCGTAGCCCACGTTATTAATGTGGGCTACGCCTACATATATGGTTGCGAATAATAGTATATTACATATTGGGACAGAAAATGTTTCATTACTGTGTAGCGCGAGGCAGGAATGAAACCTTCGGCCGAGGTATGTAAACAGTTCAATGATAATTATTGATTATACCACCTTATATTATTCTTCCCTTACAATCTTAAATTTGGTTTCATTTGATGAAGGAGTAATAAAATGTTTTTCGTACTTCCGGGGACTGAATTATAACCACTCCATTATGACAGACTAAAGTGTCACTTTTTGTCCTTCTGGGATTAAATATTGACGGGAATCCCAGAAGTAAATTATGAATACTTATTAGATATTTTCTCTAATATTAATAACCGATTTCAACATTAAGTAATGTGCCCAGAGAGTTGAGGCACAAACAACTTTTGATTTTTCATCGAAGTACTAATATTGCATTTTCAGCAGTTTGTTCCACATTTTTTAGGCAGCATCACTTCTTAAAGGCATCGTACTGCTGCTCATATAGTTTTTTCGATTTCGCTGGTAACGATTCTTCACCTACTTCGGCTGCCCTTTTATCAATATCAGATAGATTGATAGATTTTATCAATATCTTCACTCATAATCGAGCTCATGACACTAGCAATGACAATCTCTCCAAATTAATCTTGTCACAACGCAACATTACTATAGTAACTTGTCATTGTCAAGCAGTGCCTCCTCGAAAGAACGCAGCCACATTGGCTTAATAATTATCTGTATTTCTATAAAGGTTTCCATGTGCTTTTTTTATATTATGTATACGTTTCAATTTCGGAAGTACGAAAAATATCGTATATACCTTGCAACTGAAGTAGTAGTTGTTATCCCTCGGGTAAACATGACTATAAACTTTACCTTCGGGATTAAAAGTACTACTTCAGTCCCGCGGTGTACCACTCTTGTATACTATGTTGTACCACTCTTATATAATAAGCAATTTTAGTCCCTCAAAAGCGGGAGTAAAGTGAGTCTTTTACTCCCTAGGGTAAAAAAGAATAGCCAACTCAATTAATGAATATTATGACTACTTATATTTATCAGTATCATGGTAACCAATTTTATTTTTATATGCCATGCAAGTTTTTATGTTCATAAATTAGAAATGTCATATTGATATACTTTTTAAATTAGAAATATATTAACAATAATTTTTTTTTAATTCTTTCATTTAAAATGTTGGGTAGTACAAAAAATATTATATACACCTTAGGAGTACATGCTTTTTCCCCTCAGAGCTTTGTAGAGCTCTCGGGCTACAAACGCCCCTCGAGAAAAAATCATACATATTACTCCCTTGTTGTATAATCTATTACACCCGGATTCATGAAAGAGACGTAAGACGTTCTTCGCTAGTCGGACTAACGTTAGGCCTCGTTGATGAATTCGTATGCAATAGTTTATTTACAATTTTAAAAATATGCAAGAAAGAGCTCTCCCCTCGGGTGCATGTCGCGTGTTCGATTATCCACAACATCGAATTAGGCCACGCCCTCTCGACTCAAAGTGGTACCGAGAGCGAAAAGACGCGGCTCAGTTCCCCTTACTTAACAAACATACTTAATAGTTTATATTTAGTATTTAGAAATTGAAATTGAATTAACTGAAAATTACGTTAGATGTGTTTAATTACGAGCCCTCTTAACCTAACCTAACCTAACATAACACAATCGTTATCATTTTCCGGTAAAAGTGGACAAGTAACCGGGATATAAGGGTGGCCCCATGAAAATTAGAACACGGTGTAGATAAAAGGTGTCCCAACTATTTATAAGTGAATATTTTGTCCCTCCGGTACGTAATACAAAAAGAATATGCGCAGGAAGAAATTTTTATGACATTTAATTATTATATGTATTAATAATTACTTACTGAAAATTATAAATTATTTGTCTATTAGTAAAGTAATGAAGTTAGTATGAAATTGAATATAAACCATAATACTATATTTATATCTAATTGATATGTTTCATATTATTTATACTTTCATTATTCATGGTGTGAATGAAACAATAAGGGGAACTGAATTGTGGCCTTCTGTGTACGGCAGTTCGGCTCGAAAGGGCGTGGCCTCATTCAATGTCGTGGTTTCAATGTCCTGACATTCATTGTCGTGGGAATTGGAACGTGTGACATGCTTCGCTCCCCTCCATATACAAAAAGTACCAATATTAAAAATTTTTTAGAAGTGTTAAATACTTTTCGAGTAAACTTCTATGCTATCGGTGATATATAACAGCGCCATCTACTGGCAACTCTAGTTTATTTCAAACGAAATTTGAACCCGCATCTCCCTATTATTTATTTAAAAATGATTTTGATAGAATTAGTAAAAAAGAGCTCTTCTTCTCCCTCGTCTAAAACAATTTACTTATTTTCTTTTAGTGTAATATTTTCTCGCAAACTTAGTGTATTCTCTTAGTGTATAGCATCTCCTAGATGGACTCTTGTAAGTGTCCATCCAGGCGACGGTGGTGTATCAACTTCTGTAAACAAATTTCTCTGGAATGGAAAAAATAGACGTTTAAAAATTAAACAACCTTTATTTGTTCTATAATTGCACTAATCACAATGCCAACAAACAGTTTCAATTTATTTAAAACTCCAATTAAATGTGTGATACAGATTCCAAAACTCTCTTTTGAAGGCTATTAACAATTAGTCATAGCTTTAAACATACGTTTTTGGCGGGACTAGAAGAAAATATACGAAAATTGTTTGATAGCCATGCAAGTTCCCCTCCAATTAAGTCGGCATAAAAACATCAAATGTAACCACTAATTATCTAATTATAAATAAAATTTAAAAAGCTACATAGAAAATTGTATGTAAATATAATCACAATAAATATTATGCATAAATAGCCAGAAATTTATGACATCTAACACAATTCAAAAAAATTGCCACTAAACCTATTATTAAAAGTGCCACATTTTATCACCTCAGCGTAAGAAAACTACAAAATACTAATTACAAATCTTCTGCTAATAATTTATTTAGTTCATTTAACCTATTTGTAATTTCTGTACTGGGCTTCTTTTTCAGTAGTTCTTCTTTTTCTTTCTTCAGATGCAATCTGTCGCTATGATTCAAAACGCTGAATTCCCAGTATCCTGTTCCATCAAACTGAAGAATATGGGTGTGAAATTTCCTGCAACCAAACAAAATATTAGCCACATTTTAATAATAGTTTGCATTATTATTCTGTTCCCGTTTACAATAGAAATACTATTTGTATACTAAATCCAACGAGAGAATGGACTTGCGCTCGGGCAAAAATTCATCTGTTTCGGTTAGATCTCCGCCTATTCAACCCCTGCCTCGTCGTAATTGGTTCAGCAGTTGACCAGAGCTGGGGCGGCACCTTGCCTTGACCCGATACCTATCTTTTTTAATGTTCTTACCTTTTACATAATAAATGTCTTATTTTACGAATATTGTGAGAGATTTATATTACATGGCACTGATAAATTTATTTCACCTAATTAACCTACTACACTGAAGAAGCGGCTACGGCTAGATTTTATGTATAACGGTCCTGTGTAACTCGTTATACACTCCTCCCACTCTAATCACCAATACGCAAAGCAAGTTCATTCTCTCGTTGGATTTAGTTTAGAAAGTTTCTAGATCTGAAAATTATTTTTTATCCTACACTAGTTGAAAATTCTATTTTCGTGAGCCTTTAGCGGCGTGAAAGTAGACATTTGCACGGCTAGCCGCAAACTTTTCTATCAATAGGTGGCGCCTCCATTATCTGTCATCGTAGCGCCATTTAATTTTATATTATAAAGTAATTTTAAGTGAATACATCATTATTGGGCGCATTCAGGGAAACATAGCACTCCAGCGCTTTACCGCTTCACATTCGCTGAATCGACATTTTAAGCGCAATCTTAAAGTGACATAATTTTCAGTAATTCATATTTTGTGATTAATATTAATAATAATTAATATTATCCATAGATATTCTGTGCGTAAACCCATAGACGTAAACCTATATTAATTTTATCGCTTGATGGAACTATTCAGCGATCCAGCGGGAAAAATATATGCTTTACCGCTTTAATACAGCGCTGCAGCTATTTGAATAAAGCACTGAAGCGCTGCGGTTCCTTGAATGCGCCCATTGTTACCATTAATTACTAAACAATGGACGAGACATGTATACCGGGGATATTTCAAGCTTCAGAAAGTGATTAAAGAACACGTGGAAGAAACTGTATGGAAACTTCACTTGTCAGAGAACCTCGAGAAGTTACAAATCATCACGAATATCATGATTTATTTTCAACAACAGTTTCAGAAAAAACTCAGTTATTGGGTTTATCTAAACAAGGTATTGCCTTTGCTAATTGTACTATTCATAATCCTGTATTTAATATCAATATTTCAAAGAACAAATTTTTTTTTGTAAATTATTTATTGTTACAGTAGACTCTCGATTATCCGAAATAATGTGGACCGGACCGATTTCGGATAATCGAAATTTCGGATAATGCGGAGATTGAGGAAAACCATTAATATGATGTACATATTGTGTCTGTTTAAGGCACATTTATTAAATTTCAATTTAAATATATACAACAAAATAAATATATAAGTATGTATTTAAATATGTACATACTTAGGAAAAAGTAACTACATATACTTTTATAGATGTATGTAATAAATCCTAATAATACATAATCTGTATTCTATAATGGTAATATATATTCTAAATAATATTCAAAAATTCAAGAAAGAGGTAATTGGTCATTGTTTCAATTTCAAAGTGTTTTGATTTTAATCGAAATATTAATATTTACAACATATTTCAAAAATTTCGTATAATGCGGAGGCATAGCGAGAATCATTTCGGATAATCCGGTTTATGTGTCGTTTCGGATAATGCGGAGTTCGCATAATCGGGTTTCGGATAATCGGGAGTCTACTGTAGTATATAAGAAAGTTTTGAAGTTTATGATTTTTTTCTTATGTAGGATAAAAAATGTCGTGTGCACCGTGGCGGAAAAGTGGTTTCCGAGCTTCCAGAAGTGGTCAGGTTAAGCTTCGCCTCGCCTGTCCATATCTTCTGTCAGCCCGTAAAACGTTCACTTTCCCGCCTAGGTACACAAAGTACTATTTACTGCTATTTATTAATTTGTTACGTAAGTCTTAAGCACAGACTGTACCTTTAAAGATTTTTTGGATACATAATCAAATTTCACTGATAATGAGAAAACTCTATATACTGCATTACTTACCAAAGAGTCGGCCTATGGGTAATTGTCAATAAAGTGATTCCCATATCAATGGCACTTTGGTAAATGTGGCTCTCAACGTCAATAGAAACTGCTGAAGTACATTCGTCCAATAGTGCATATTTAGGCCTGGAAAAAGAAATGGGTTGTATTAAATTTGTGTTTTAATAAACATTAAACATTAACAGAACTGGAATAATTCGATAATGGTTCATGTAATGTTGACTAATGTCAGACAATGGGGTTAATAATTGAACGTAGTAGGTCAAATCTGTTATAACATGTATGTTATCACTAGGCACCAGCCAATAGGAATCTGCGTACCTAGGCGACAACAGAAACATGTTATTAGAAACGTAGAACCCAATATTCAATTCTAAGCTCTGATAATGCTGTTTGATTCACCGATATCTATATTGTTTTATATTTTCAATATGAAAATGAAAACTGTGGTTAAATCATATCATAAAGGAATCTAAAACATAGTTTTATTAATACACTTAAATATATAATCCTTTTTATGCACCTCTTTTACAGTAAGATCTCTTAGGGCCGGCCTTTCCACCTCCTTTTAAGTTCCTAATAACTATTTGGCAGATTAGACTGTGAAAACTGAAATGTCACATTCTAATCTGCCAAATAGTTATCAGGAACTTAAAAGAAGAGGTGGAAAGACCGGCCCTTAATCAATATAAACTTTAACGTACGGATTCATCAACGAGGCCTAACGTTAGTCCGACTAGCGAAGGTTACGCGAAAAATTTACACCCATGTTGCGCGTGTTAAAATAAAAGGTGTAGTCGGTGGTGCAAAGTTGGTTAGTCCGACTAACGCCTTACGCCCCTTTCATGAATCCGGGTGTAAAATTTTAAATGGAAAACAATCTACAGTAAAGCTCCGCTAATAAATAAATAAAGAAACGTACATTTTATATTATGTACCTTGTAATACGGATCGACCAAAGATTCCTAAAACGGGATCATAATAATTGGTATTATGTCACGTGTAGTATCTCATGTTGTATTGTAAATAATGTTAGGAAGACCCGGCTCATTTTAGAGTACCGGGTCACACCAGGTCAATCACTAAAAACGACCCGTTCATGATGATTCGTTCATATGATCCGCCATGCTGCAGTTCACAAACACTATGTTCATTGTTCATTCTCATCTTTCAGCTGTTGTACACACATAGTTCCATGAACTATTAATAAATGTTGAAGGATTTATTCAATTTAATGTAATATCTATTGACTTGTTAATTTTTTTTATATCGACGTGTTTTTACAATAAGAACATTTACATATTTCAAACTAAATGCTGTCTGTGCTGATACAAAACGACTGTAGTTAGTGTAGTAAACCTCCTACCTAGTCCTAAACTTATAGAATAGGGTCTTAGCTCCAGTATTAGCTCTCGCATCTCAACTCAATCCAATCGTTCGATCATTCTCTTCCATTCATTACTTTTAGGTGGCACGCGTCACTCACGTTTCACATACAACTTTCAATCATATGAACGATAGGGTCACTGGGCGGGATCAAATCGTTCACGGGTCTTCACTGTAAATCGGTGTCATTGTGAACGGGTCATTCGTGAACAACACATCACTAATTGTAACGAATAGTAGAGAATAATACAGCGGGGCGAACCCCCTAAATTACTTTACTGACTTCTGAATTATTTTAAAAATTGACTAGGCTATCAATTGCATATTTTTGCATAAATAAACAATTGTATTTGCAATTGCATTGCGTAAATAAACAATCCTCGAAGCTCTTTTAAAATTATAAATTTGCATAAAATTTTTAGCATTTTTTTTTTAAATACACTTAGACATGCCTTCCCCTTATACATTATATTTACCATATAATTATCGTCAATTTCAAGCGTGATTCAAAGTAAAGCCGCTTGAAATCGAATCTCAATCCAGAGTTTTTATCTCAAAGAAATAAAAATAAACTCAATCCCCTGTTCAATCCTTTTTCAAGCAGTATTTCTGCACATGCGTGCATTATGTACGTAACTAACTTCAGGTTGCTGGTTCTGCTACCGCTAAAACCATAGAATAAGACCATTAAGCTTACTTCCAGTTTTTCACAAGATTAACAAAAGAAGTTTTTCATTATATTCTTGCGATTTCAAAGATATTGCCAAAGAAGGAAGGAAGTAAATATGAAACAAGGCTAACCTCTCATTTTTCATTTTGACATTTAAATAAATCAGCTTTGGTCTGACAGATAACATTTCTATTGCTCTGAAGGTAGATATGATTAAGGGCCAGTTTTTCAATGCTCGGTTAACGTAATTTAACCTACAGTTAACTAACTACATGTTTAGAATGTGAATAGTTATTCATAAAATGTTCGAGGTAAATCACATTCTAAAGTTATAGCTAGCTTAACTACTGGTTAAAGCGTGTTAACCAAGCATTGAAAAACCGACCCTTAATCAAATCCAATCCTGTTTATATCGCAATCAGAATCAGCTTGGGCCAAGCCAATCCTATATTATTTTAGGATTGACTCGAATGTTCTAAGAATGTCTTGGAATCACTTGGAATCTCAATTCAAGTCTTTAAGTGCACAAATTAACATAGTCATATACTGATAGGATATAGATTGTTCGACATTTACTTACTTGTGATAAAACAGCCTGGCAATAGCCATTCTTTGTTTTTCGCCTCCAGAGAGAATATCAGTCCAATCCTTGACTTCATGGAAAGTATCTCTTTCTACTATATGTTCCAGATGAACCATCTGCATGATTTTTCTCAAGTCCTCTTCCGTAATTTGTTTATTGATCATGTCTGCGTAAGTATCTGGATAGATCACTTGATCCCTTAAATTGCCTAAAACAATACGAAAGATATAAGTTTGTGGAAAATAAGACAACAATCCCTATCTTACCGATAACCATGTACGGCCTCTGAGGTATGTAAAACATCGAGTTTCTAGGACTATGAAGTTCACCGCCATAAATAGGCCATAGGCCGCTTAATATCCTAAACAGACTTGATTTTCCACAACCGTTTGGCCCTGTGATGAGTAAGTGTTGACCTGGTTTCAGGTGTAGGCTCAGGGATGGGCATACAATATCACAATTTGGGGTCACGATCGGAACATTGTTTAAAATAATCTCGTAATTGGTAGAGTGAATAAGTTTTCCTAAAACAAAACAAGATAGTGGTATTTTCTGATGTTCACGAACATCTCATATGTAGAAGAAATCGTCAAGTATCATATGCATGTATGCCAAAGAGTAGAAATATAAATAGGAGACAGCTAGTTAATTTAAATTGGTCTTGACTCCTATTATTATTTCAACTCTTTATATATGGCTTAAACATGAACAACTGTTCATCAGATGTTCACACACACCTGTCACATTTGTTTCTTAATTGTCCAGTCACTGAAACCCTTACCTTTTGCTACTGGCTGATCCCCTTTGAACTCAATCTCAAAATCTCCAACCTTCTCCTTCTTCGCTACCAACGTCTTGTGGTAAATACCTTGACTCGCCTCTTCCAGGACGGTGAACATGTTGGCGACCCTGGCTGTATGGCCTGCCAACTCTACGATATCTTTATAACTACTCATAAGCCTCTCGACAGCGCTCGATCCAGTGAGTAGCAGATTTTTGGCAGTGGTGAAATAGTGGGTACGCTCGGAAACGTTGTCGTCGATGGTATCAGAACTTTCAACATCTGCCTCTATCGGCAAGACTTCTCCAGACGTAGAAGAAATAGAGGGAAGGGCCGGAAGCGCTTTATTTTTGCGTGACTTTGGCTTTCCAGTTGCCAAGAGAATAGGCAAGGAAACAACTACTATACCTGGAAAAACAATAACATAATTGAGTAGTAATAAAAATAACATACAGAGTGAGTCAACGAAAAGTTTCATCCTTAATTATGTGGAAGATATCCATGGAAAATATTCGGACAGGCCGATTTTTACTTGAAAAGGGCACATTTTTATATTACTAAACCAATCCTTCGACAGATAATTGACGATGAAACTTACCGTTGGGTCACCCTGTATGGCGTGTGTATACTGTATACAGGGTATCCTAGTGTGGGCGTACAAAAATTTACTAGGGGGTAGACCAGACAAAAATAAGAATGAAATTCTTATAAAAAGAATCAAATTCTTAGGAATGTTACTTGAAAAGTTTTCCAATCTAAAAACTTATATCTTTGTATATATAATATTTTCACAAGGTTTTTTTAAATGTAATTAGGTATTTAACTTAAAAAAAATTAATGGAAGATACTATTAGATGCTATTAGTAATATTGTCTATTATTAATATAATATATAAGAGAGTCAAAAGGAACAACAAAGGTATAGACTAAATATGCTTTAAAAACTCAACCTGTAGGTATATCAATTATTTTTTTAATCGGACTTATTTTGGTGTACGTAACCCATCCTCATATTTATGATAACAAATGACGTATGAGTCTACTATTTTCATATACATCTAGGATTTTATTTTCATATAAACATTTATTAGAATTACCTGTGCCCGACCACACATATTTCATGAGAAACTGCTCCAGCATAACGAACCACAGCTTCACCCCGAACATATGTTCCATGTGCTCCACCAACATCCTGTATGCTTGCCTCAAATGGTTCATCTCAACTTTATGGCCCCCGTAGAATGCGATTTCTTCTGCGTTGCTGACGATTCTACCATGGACATGCCTGAGGTATCCCTTCTTCTCGGCTTCCTGCGCCACAAGCTGCCCGAATTTAGGCGAAACCAACCTCAAAATTAGTGCGGAGAACACAACAACGCCTGATATTATTACGGGGCCCGTGATGAGATTAGCATTACGAGATTTTACTAGATTCGCTAGGGCGATGGCCATTAAAAGTATATCGAAACAAGGTTTCGTTATGTGGCCATACAAATGAGATACTGTGCAAGCGACGGTCTCTATGTCATCAGTCAATCGTTGAGAACAGTTGTCCAGTCTTCCATCTAATACGGTGACCCTGTAGTAGCTTTGATTGTTAAAGTAGAGGCGGTAGGAATGTTCGACAAGGCGAGAGCGGAAACTGAGAGCTATTCGGCTTTCAAGATACCTGTAAAGAATATCTACTAGAAAAAAATACTATTAATTTCAATTCAATTTCCTAAATTTGAAAATTACCCAAAATTGTATATTTAAGTTAAACTTGTAGTGCTCTAGCTAGTCACTAATTATAATATAATAACACTTTTTTGGTGATACTTAATAGTGATTAATTTATATTAATGAAAATTGTAATGAATAAAATTATACATTTCTGTATGTGTTATGATGTTTAGTAATCCACAATAATTCTGGTTTTTCTGAATAAATTCCCCTTTTTACTTTTCTAATACAAAGAGGCTCATTTATTTCTTGAATATCAGATAAGGACGTAAAGATCTTGCGACAGTGATCTTTAATTGTTTCAAAGCACGTGCATTCTACCTATGCTAATACTAAATGTGAAAATGGCAGATTTCTGTTAAGCATAATTTCGTTCACATAAAATTGCAGGTTTCTGTATCCATTTGCAGAGAATAAAATTTCGTTGAAATACCTCCTACTAATTTCTGCGTTCCTAATACAAAATGTAAAAATAGTAGATTTCTGTTAAGCATTTAGCGAAAACGCAATTTGCTTCACATAAAATTGCAGGTTCCTGTATCCATATACCGAGAATAAAATTTCATTGAAATACCTCCTACTAATTTCTGCGTTCCTAATACAAAATGTGAAAATGGAAGATTTCTGGTAAACATTTAGCGAAAACACAATTTGGTTCACATAAAATTGCAGGTTCCTTTATCTATTTGCAGAGAATTAAATTTTGTTGAAATACCTTCTACTAATTTCTGCGTTCCTAATACAAAATGTAAAAATAGTAGATTTCTGTTAAGCATTTAGCGAAAACGCAATTTGCTTCACATAAAATTGCAGGTTCCTGTATCCATATACCGAGAATAAAATTTCATTGAAATACCTCCTACTAATTTCTGCGTTCCTAATACAAAATTTGAAAATGGAAGATTTCTGGTAAGCATTTAGCGAAAACACAATTTGCTTCAATAAAATTGCAGGTTCCTGTATCCATATACCGAGACTAAAATTTCGTTGAAATACCTCCTATTAATTTCTGCGTTCCTAATACAAAATGTGAAAATGATAGATTTCTCTGTTAAGCATTTAGCGAGAACAAAATTAGCTTCAATAAAATTGCAGGTTCCTGTATCCATATATCGAGAATAAAATTTCGTTGAAATACCTTCTACCCATTTCTGCGTTCCTAATACAAAATGTGAAAATAGTAGATTTCTATGAAGCATTTAGCGAGAACACACTTTGATTCACATAAAATTGCAGGTTCCTGTATCCATTTATAGAGAATAAAATTTCGTTAACATACCTCCTACTAATTTCTGCGTTCCTAATACAAAATGTGAAAATGGTAGATTTCTGTTAAGCACTTAGCGAAAACACAATTTGGTTCACATAAAATTGCGGGTTCCTGTATCGATATACCGATAATAAAATTCCGTGGAAATACCTCCTACTAATTTCTGCGTTCCTAATACAAAATGTGAAAATGGTAGATTTCTGTGAAGCATTTAGCGAGAACACAATTTGTTTTAATAAAATTGCAGGTTCCTGTCTCCATATACCGAGAATAAAATTTCATTGAAATACCTCCTACTAATTTCTGCGTTCCTAATACAAAATTTGAAAATGGAAGATTTCTGGTAAGCATTTAGCGAAAACACAATTTGGTTCACATAAAATTGCAGGTTGCTTTATCTATTTGCAGAGAATTAAATTTCGTTGAAATACCTTTTACTAATTTCTGCGTTCCTAATACAAAATGTAAAAATAGTAGATTTCTGTTAAGCATTTAGCGAGAACACAATTTGCTTCAATAAAATTGCAGGTTCCTGTATCCATATACCGAGACTAAAATTCCGTGGAAATACCTCCTACTAATTTCTGCGTTCCTAATACAAAATGTTAAAATAGTAGATTTCTGTTAAGCATTTAGCGAAAACGCAATTTGCTTCACATAAAATTGCACGTTCCTGTATCCATATACCGAGAATAAAATTTCATTGAAATACCTCCTACTAATTTCTGCGTTCCTAATACAAAATGTAAAAATAGTAGATTTCTGTTAAGCATTTAGCGAGAACACAATTTGCTTCAATAAAATTGCAGGTTCCTGTATCCATATACCGAGACTAAAATTTCGTTGAAATACCTTCTACCCATTTCTGCGTTCCTAATACAAAATGTGAAAATAGTAGATTTCTATGAAGCATTTAGCGAGAACACACTTTGATTCACATAAAATTGCAGGTTCCTGTATCCATTTATAGAGAATAAAATTTCGTTAACATACCTCCTACTAATTTCTGCGTTCCTAATACAAAATGTGAAAATGGTAGATTTCTGTTAAGCACTTAGCGAAAACACAATTTGGTTCACATAAAATTGCGGGTTCCTGTATCGATATACCGATAATAAAATTCCGTGGAAATACCTCCTACTAATTTCTGCGTTCCTAATACAAAATGTGAAAGTGGTAGATTTCTGTTAAGCATTTAGCGAGAACACAATTTGTTTTAATAAAATTGCAGGTTCCTGTCTCCATATACCGAGAATAAAATTTCGTTGAAATACCTCCTACTGATTTCTGCGTTCCCAATACAAAATGTAAAAATAGTAGATTTCTGTTAAGCATTTAACGAAAACGCAATTTGGTTCACATAAAATTGCAGGTTCCTGTATCCATATACCGATAATAAAATTTCGTGGAAATACCTCCTACTAATTTCTGCGTTCCTAATAAAAATGTGAAAATGGTAGATTTCTGTTAAGCATTTAGCGAAAACACAATTTGGTTCACATAAAATTGCAGGTTCCTGTATCCATATACCGAGAATAAAATTTCGTGGAAATACCTCCTACTAATTTCTGCGTTCCTAATAAAAATGTTAAAATAGTAGATTTCTGTTAAGCATTTAACGAAAACGCAATTTGGTTCACATAAAATTGCAGGTTCCTGTATCCATATACCGATAATAAAATTTCGTGGAAATACCTCCTACTAATTTCTGCGTTCCTAATAAAAATGTGAAAATGGTAGATTTCTGTTAGGCATTTAGCGAAAACACAATTTGGTTCACATAAAATTGCAGGTTCCTGTATCCATATACCGAGAATAAAATTTCGTTGAAATACCTCCTACTAATTTCTGCGTTCCTAATACAAAATGTGAAAATGATAGATTTCTGTTAAACATTTAGCAAGAACACAATTAGCTTCAATAAAATTGCAGGTTCCTGTATCCATATATCGAGAATAAAATTTCGTTGAAATACCTTCTACCCATTTCTGCGTTCCTAATACAAAATATGAAAATAGTAGATTTCTATGAAGCATTTAGCGAGAACACACTTTCATTCACATAAAATTGCAGGTTCCTGTATCCATTTATAGAGAATAAAATTTCGTTGACATACCTCCTACTAATTTCTGCGTTCCTAATACAAAATATGAAAATAGTAGATTTCTATGAAGCATTTAGCGAGAACACACTTTCATTCACATAAAATTGCAGGTTCCTGTATCCATTTATAGAGAATAAAATTTCGTTGACATACCTCCTACTAATTTCTGCGTTCCTAATACAAAATGTGAAAATGGTAGATTTCTGTTAAGCATTTAGCGAGAACACAATTTGTTTTAATAAAATTGCAGGTTCCTGTATCCATATACCGAGAATAAAATGTCATTGAAATACCTCCTACTAATTTCTGCGTTCCTAATACAAAATGTGAATATAGTAGATTTCTACGAAGCATTTAGCGAAAACACAATTTGGTTCACATAAAATTGCAGGTTCCTGTATCCATATACCGATAATAAAAGTTCGTGGAAATACCTCCTACTAATTTCTGCGTTCCCAATACAAAATGTAAAAATAGTAGATTTCTGTTAAGCATTTAGCGAAAACGCAATTTGCTTCACATAAAATTGCAGGTTCCTGTATCCATATACCGAGAATAAAATTTCGTGGAAATACCTCCTACTAATTTCTGCGTACCCAATACAAAATGTGAAAATGATAGATTTCTGTTAAGCATTTAGCGAAAACACAATTTGGTTCACATAAAATTGCAGGTTCCTGTATACATATACGGAGAATAAAATTTCCTTAAAATACCTTCTGCGAATGTCTGCGTTCCTAATGCAAAATGTAAAAATAGTAGATTTCTGTAAGCATTTACAGAAAATTAAATTTCGTTCAAATACCTTCCACCATAGAAGAAACATTCTGATGAACGGGAATCGAGCCTCCAACCAGATGAACAGGTAAGTAGCTTATTCTTGTACAGAATGATTAACAGTTCATCGTGGGAAATTTAACAACTACGAAAAAAATAAGTAGTAATCCGTAACTGTTAAAATAACTTGTCCATAAATTGCCCAACTAATTATTATTCGCATTATTAAAGTAAACTGACACTTCGACTCTATTAATGTTTTGCGTTTGGTAAATCTACACTCAATCATAATCGGCTATCACGTCGCCTGGTCCCTGCTCCTTGGATGCGACGTGCTCCAGCCGTTTATGATCCGATGAACAGGTAGGTAGTTAGTTATTACATAATTATCCATTCATAAGATGTTGATAAAAAAAATTATGAGAAATAGGAAAGAAATACCTAGATAATAGAATAGCTAGAAAATAGAATAGAATGGTAACTTTGATATTCCTATTATTAAATTGAATAGTAAACCCAACAGTAAATCTGACTCGTGACCCACTAATAGTGAGTGTTTGAAATTACCTATGATTTAAAATGTTTTAAGCAACTAAAATTTGAATACATACAAACAAGTTTTTATCAAGGGATTATTATTGTTTATTGGTATGAAATATACAGTTTGTAACAAACATCGTAACCTCCGATGCAACTGGGGATTGCAAAAACATCTGAACCTACTAAATAGAGTTTTTAGAGGATGATAATATAATGATAACTGACACGTATGTGTGTTTGTTTAACCGTTGAGTAACAAAATATATTGTACGTTAACGGTTTAACGCAATAATTTAGTGGTGTTTGTGTCTTTTTGGTATTGCAAAATTAAAAACGAAATGGCTAGTATTTGTACCTGGGTAAGTACCTACATCTTCAATTTTGCAATTTTAAAATGGAATCCAAAACAAACCATTACAACATAAACTGCTGTGTTTATATGATATATAGGTATGATGTATAGGATATTACCATAAGCCATATACTTTATACCGTTCGTTACAATTATTTGGTCCAAAATGTGAAGTAAAAAAAAAGGTACCAAATGTTTCAACCCAAAAAATTCATATGATTAATAGCAAATAAGCACTTATGGACTTATGGGACATGTAACCACATTTTTTAACCACTATTTTACCTTTACTTCACCCTATTTAGTACACATAGTTACTATACCTATATATTTATAGCAGTTCAATGCCAATTGCTAAATGATGCGATATGAAATGCTGAATGGTCTTCCTCTATATTTGTTTACAATTTTCAGCGCGCTCATCGGCTCGGCAATATGAATCGTTAATTGTATTTAATGTAGGTGATCACACTCACCATTCAGTTGCCTTGGTCTGCATAGAGCGTCCTTTTTTTAGAACAAACATCGTTTAAGGCAATTATTTATTTTTAAGCGATCTAGGCACTTAAAAGGCTTGGATAGCCTTGTAAGTGTTTCGTTTCGAAACCCGCATGTCCCCGGTTTTTAATTTGTTGGTTCTAATTATAATTAATTACTGAACATCTTATTCGGAGTATCGTGTTTCTATTTGAGAAACGATAAAGCTTAACATGTGTGATAACGAAAACGACATTGGTACCGAAACGAATGTTTGTCACTGATTAAACCGATATGAAGAATGACCATATCGGCCGTCGCCATTTCTGATGCGAGCGTCCCAGCGCCAACCTCTGGTGCTCTGCCAGAGAGAAATTTAACGAAGGTACTCGATGGAGGATGTATGTTTGGGTGAAGATTTAGGAACAAACATTTTACAGGATATATCAATTATCCCTGATAAGATGATAACAAGATATTTAAGAGAGGAAAAACAAACACGCCTCTAACATCTTGTCAATCTGTCAATCCACACGGCTTTCACTGATTTGGTCCTATATACCTCGCATTCAGTAATTCCCAATCAGTATACTGATACTGATTGGAACAAGTAATTAAGAAGAACCAACGAAGAATAAGAACGAGTAATTTCGGGACAATGCTGATGCTACTGATAGTACTGACTATCAGTACCATCAGCATTGTTTACGCAATCAGCAATTTACGCACTGTTTCCATGGACGACCCTTTTTTGAGGCTAAAAAGCTACTAACAGTACTGGGCCGAAAAAGATCATGCAAACACAACCAAACTTGAGTGATTTGCTGATTTCAATGTTCAGTGTTGTTGATCTTGATCATCATCTCAGAGTACAATTATTGTTAAGTTGTCTATCATCAATATTTTCTGAAATAAATTCCATACAAAAAAAATAAGTGGCAAGTTGTTCCGAAATTGCCGATTACTGTTGATAAGTAGGGAGTTTCGAAACTAGAGGATAGTGAAGAGCTGTCAAGTTAAGTGTCACTACAAAGTGGCGTAACTAGAATTTTACACATTTCTGTGTGTCGGGCGAATTATCGAAATAAAATAAAACATAACTGAATTTAATATGTTTCAAATTTATTTTGAAACGTCAAACTCAAACAAACAAGTAGGTATAATTAATAACATTTCTCTAAAAAAATCAACAAAAACAAAAAACAAAAAAAAGCTATAAATATACTAAAAGTTTCTCCTCCTAGCCTTTGTCCTTTGAGTTGGCAAAACTATTCGCAAAACTAAAGTTCGCAACGCGAACCCAGTTGCAATAATTGTTAACTTCTTCATTTCACACTCGGACTGGGTCCCTCAAGCTCGTGGGTCCTGGTGCGTCGCACACTGCCGCCCCAGTAGTTACGCCACTGTCACTACAACTTTGAAAACAAAACTTTACGCAGCTGAAATGAAAGTCATTTAAAATGGCAAGTCATAAGATAAGTAAATTCAAAAAGTCACAAATCTACTTCTACATATACAGTCTACATTGCGGTCCACTTAAAATTAATTTTAACACCTTCTCTCTCGGAAAAGCACAAGTTTTTGATAAATGTTTATATAGCGAAGTTTAGACATATTTTTAATTTTCTTGAATGTTCCTGAAGTTAAACAGATCAAAACTGAGGAAAATTGAGTACAGCAGGCGAGACAAAACAATTTGTGCCATACGAAAAGAGTGTAATAAACCAATCGCCACGCCCACTACGACCTCATACTCGCTGCTATTGGCCAACATCTACATGACGTCACCAATCAGCCAATGGTCGCATTCATCACGACATAGCGCTACCCGACCGCTCACCAAACAACGGTTCTGATTGGTTACTTTGAATCTGATAACCAATCAGAACAGTTATTTGATTTGACATCAGTTTATTACAACGTATATTATGTGGATCCCAAAAAAAATATGTTTAATATGAAGACATGGATAATAAGTAAGATGTGTATTAAATAGAGAAAAAGAACGCTGCATGGGTTCACTAAATAACGAACTAGAAGTATTCTTCCAGTATTGCTATTTATCTTTATTGAACTATCATATACGAATATCTTGTGTCTTTGTTTCCAAATTTAACATATTTTTATTTAGGGACCTGTATACTATACCATACCTATACTATACTATAACCTTAGTACAAGGAATTATATTCATGTATTTCTCTTCCTCGGTTTCTAACGTATATAAACAATTAGGAGTGTAGGTATAGGCCAATAAATAGAAGCAATAACTGTTTATTGTGACTAAACAAATAAGATATTACCTGATCATGCTATTGATGAAGGTGGCGGGTATCGCTACCGCGAACCATTTCCCCAGCTGCTTGATGAAATTCGTAGGCTCTTTTCTCACTATATACTTAACCATAGCGCCCTCTAGGTTCGCCACGTATATACTCAAGAACGTTCGCAAGAACAAAAACGTCGTGTGACCGGCCAGAAGCGCGACTTCTGCACAAAACACACTTGGTATCATTATCCTCACTAACTTTATAAACTGTAGTATAAACTGCAGGTTCAAATTTGGTATGGTGCTCCTAAACCGGCCCTTGCCGGGTTGCTTTTTCTTCTTGACTGCGCCGTTTTGGTGGAGGCCGTTGTTGGTGACTAGATTGTTGTTTAAGCTAAGGTTTTCTTTGTTCGTTTTGTGGATGTAGTTGTCTATCAGGGGATAACCAATTTTATAAGCGTATGTGAACAACGCCGTTGCTATGACAGCGCCAGATATTAGGCTTTTGTTGGCGTTGAAGGCTTGTTCGCCCTTTTCCAGGAACTTGGACACCACGGTGGGCATTTTGTCTACTTGGAATCTTTTCTAAATTCGAAATTTGCACTATGGGTTCGTGTTGCTAACTCGCAACACTGCGTGTTGTGTTGTAGCTGCGTTTGAGTGATGTATTTCTCGTGGTGTTTGCAGTTTTTTTGGCATTGTGAGGTTAGGCTCCTTGATCCATTGCTGCAACAAAAAATAAGATGGCATTAGCAAATGGTATGGTGGGCGATGGTAGCAAGTAGAGTCCCTTAATAAGGGACTCTAGTAGCACTCTAGTAGCAAGTAAATAAGGTATCAAATTAATAATAAAACAGTTCAACTGCCGACGAAAAAACTAATACAAGTAATCCTCTAAGAATAATATTTACAATTATGTGTGGTTTCTGTATTATCAAAATAAATATATTTATACCTAAGTTGAGGTTCATCTACCACTTCAGCGAATCTAAATTATGATTTGGATGTTGCTGAAATGGTATAATAAAAATATGAATATAAAATCGGCATTTAAAATAAAGAATTCGAATAGTGGTTATCAGGTACTAGAGAAATTACCACGAGAGTAGCACAAGGTAGTAATCTGACATTTATAACAGTCATTGATATGGGATTTATTCCTCCCATACCGACTATACAAAGTACCTACTTTGTCAACAATACAAACAAATATGCTATTCTATTCTTCTATTGGAAAAGGCCTAATGAGCTCAAACAGTCGGTTTAAACAAAGCTGATAAGTTAGAATAATCTCCATGAAGTCATATAAAGTCGTAAGAGAAAGAATGAGAGTTTAGATATTTTCAAACTTCATATTTCCTAACTGAAGTCAGTTAACATCAGACATTACTACTGAATTTAGTTAGACTCGTAGCTACAGGTAAGTTTGAGTAGTTACAGGTAAGTTCGAGTAGTTACAGGTAAGTTCGAGTTAAGTTGGGTAAATTCAAGCAAAATACTTTAACCCAATTCCACTACTGCGTTTCTATTTTTCTTCGAATTTGTATAAAGATACCCATGGAAGTACATACAAATGACATGTGCATTTAATTTGATATTTCTTTATGAGTCCGTTTACAAGCTCAGCAAAGTTCAGGTAAGGCCTGATGAATTAAAGTGAAATCGAGTTATTTCGTGTATATCGAATAGATCCGAGCAGAATTGAATAGCTTCCAACAATATCGAAACGACATCCCATATAAGTATTACCAAATTTTGCTGACGGTGAATTTTCATTCCTACATATTGAAAAATTCATTGGGAAAAAAAATCGAAATTGAATTGTAGTACCACGATCAAAGTTTAAAGTGGGACAATAGAATTAGCATTATTCTACATTCAGAAATGTCTGTCACACAAAATCATTTTAAAATTGTATCTTTCGAAATAGTAAAAATCAATCATCACATTAAAGAATGTACCAACATTTATTGTCACTATTTTTTTTTAATATTCGTTTTAGAATAAATGTGTATTACTGTAATATAGGTATATTAACTAACTGCCAATATTAGAAACAATCACTAGGTACTAAATAACAAAAGTAAAAATAGTAATCTAAAAAATTAAAATATTTTCCTGATAACAAAAACGAAAAACCAGCTATATTAACCATATTTTTATAATAAAATAGCTGATATTGCAGAGGGCAACAATTATATCTACACATATTCGTTTAGTTATAGATGGTTATAGCATTAAAGTGAACCAAACTTCATCCTGAACCGGACGCCTTAGATTAGACCGCAGGTTGCAGGTTACATGAATGAAAACATTAAAAATCCATAAAACCGACTAACGAACTTTTGTCTTGTCATCGTGAAATTTCTACAGCTAATTGCTTAATTGTGACAATGACATAAATTATGGGCAACCGTTTCACAAATTGTCTAATAATTTTGAGAAACAACGATAACTTTATGTAAATTGTAAAATTATCGTTTTCTAATGTATGTACTTACAAAAATTACTTTCGCGACAAGTAGACCGTGACCATACCAACCAGTGTTAAACAGAACTGAACGCAGAAATGATTTTTACAACAATATATAAAGTGTATAATTAACAAGCGGCTAGACAGTGTCGAAATATAAATATTTATATATAAAACATCTTGCCAAAAAAAAAAAAAAAATGGTTAGTAATCTTGTTCGGTCTATAAATAAAGACTTTGTTGTACTTCCGGGACTGAAGTAATAACTTCACTCCATTATGACAGGGACTACAGCGTCACTTTTTGTCCCTCCGGGATTAAATATTGACGGAAATCCGAGCGGAAATCCCGAAAGTATAAAATTACAAACAAAAGAATGTAATACGTGTTTTATTGAAAAGAATTAATTAGAATGATAATTGACGTTAATCTGAACAATTAATCAACTACAAGTAGTAGTTTTAATCCCTCAGGTAAATTATGTCCCTCAGTCAGGTAATCCCTCAGTCATAAACTTTACCTTCGGGATTAAAAGTAGGTACTACTTCAGTCCCGGGGTATATCATATAAAAGAATATAAACTATTGTCTTTGGTAAGACCAAGACCAAAGGTAATAGAAGTTCTAAGAAATGTAATTAATATGCAGCTCATAATTATACTAAGTTAACATAACATGTATCTCACACGTGGATTATTTTGATACAAATTTAACAATATTTTATAAAATAAAATGAATTCATTTAAATTTTAAGGGGAGGGGGAGGGGGCCTTAATATTACCTTAAACGACTAGAAGATACGATGATTATAGAAACTAAACCTTACTACATATAATTAAAACAAAATATGCCCACAAATATAATGAAATGGTGTAAAATTATATCTAGGAGGATAATGAACGTAGGTAATTCTTGTCAAAATTAAAAATACATATTTAATACAAAATAACAACAGACATGGACAAATTATTTGGGTACGGCAAACCATTTTTCACATAGTTGCCAAGTTTATGTGGCAGTAATTTGTATCAAAGGAATAAGTAATTTCATACCATCTTGTAGAGCATGTTTTGAGCACAACCTACTCTACAGATGTAGGTTGTGTTTTGAGGCATATGATTATTATCATTATTATCATTGAGTGAAATCACTCAAGTGAAAGTCTTAATGGCGTGTTTAAGGATTAGTCGCTATGATGATTTGTTTATTTACGTGCTTGTACAGAGTGTCCAGTTTTTTGTCGTCTCTGCTGGGTATCTCGGTTATTATCAAAGATAGAGGGATGTGCTTTTCGTAAATTTTGGGCTAAAAATCTGTGTAATAATCTTGAGAAAGGTAAAGTTTACGAAATTTGAATGCATTTAGCCAGTTCTAAATAGAAACAGTTACCTACTAGTAGAATTGGTTGACTGAAGTTCAATTGACTTTCAATCAGTCTATGGGACACCTGGCTGTAATAAAATACATCATTCATGTTTAGCTGGTTATTGCAAAATATTTATTACAATTATTAAGTGGTATTATACAATACTTAATGTTTACGTGCACAAATGATTATTTTTTATGTGGAAATAAATTAATTCTAGTGAATAAAGGAGATATTTCATAATTCTAGATATTAGTGTGCAGTAAATATAAAGAGAAGTACATTTTAGATATTTTTATGTAATATACCGTGTAGTGGCTATTAGGAATTTAGCGTTAATTTTTACATTTACCGGAATTTGTTAAGGTGTATTTCAATTAAAAAAAAAATATATATAAATATAAATTTACAGATAGAAATTTATTATTAAGCCACGTGTATGATTTTCAGAAAACTGGGAAAAAAATAAAGTGTTAAACTCTCAAGTACACTGAAAAATTGTCACATTTCAATGTGACAAAAAAAACTGATTAAAAAATATCCACAAAAATCACAAAGGCGCTAACAATAAAGTAAAATATGTTTTCAAATAATTTTGGAACAGTTGCGGTGGCCTTTAAGAATATCTTAAGGGCACCAAGCAAGGTCAAGCTACTTCACTTATTAGTTATTGATATTGCTCATAAATAATAATTTAAATACATATTCCATTGCTAGTAAAAAGTTAATAGTATTTTGCATCCAATTTCATTAATCTCCGAATAAACTACTATAGGTTAAGCTGTTTTTTATGTTAAACCACAGATAATAAATTTATATGGTAAAGATATAAAAATAAACACCACCAAATTATTTTTGTTATTCTGCCAGTTTTAAAAGAGTATTTCAATATCTTCAGAGTTCAATAAAAGTTTTCCTGAAAAGTTTTACCGTTTTCTAGTTTAATGGAGCTTTCCACTCATTCAAAAAATATATATCCTCCTATAGAACCCATTTTGTTGATAATTTTGATATTTGTTTACAGACAAATAACAAATAATACACTACAAATAGTGTGATTACTAAATTAACTTCAGATAACACAAATACAAAAAGAAAAACACCAAAATGGCGCTAACCAGCAGAAAATATTTAACAAGGATCACATAAAATGGAGCGTTGTGCCACAACCATAGATATAGGTTGTGGTTGTGCCTTGGCTTTGTTCTAAATTTTAAGCCAAGTATGTACTCCTAATACAGGCAGTTTGAATAGTTACTGTGAATTTCCAGTTGTAAACGAAAAATCGAAGTAGACTTACACCAAAACCGATTAACCAAATACTATAGCATTATAAAATGATTCACAGATTATTTCTAGGAAGTCCTCTAATTGAAGGTCCTTCTGATAGTTACTTGAGTCTCTAACACACATAATGTATAAGTTATTTTTATTTTATTTTGAAAATAATGAATTTAAATAAAAATTTGGCAATGTATAGTTTCAGGAAATCAGTTTAACTATAGTTTTTGTTTCTATATGTATCAATAAACCACATAGTGGTGTGTTAAGAATATATTTATAACACCCTGTATAGAAACGAACCCTGCAGCCGATAAATACAAATAATATAATAAACAAGCCAACATGACACTTATTTTTAGTTTATAAAAATCATATATTAAAAAACCTTCTTTCCAGACATTTTACAAAACTGACATTTTACCAGCACCCGGAACAAGGAAGTTAACAATGACATACAACATACTTTGCAAAACAGCACATAAAATATTTCATTAAATATGCTAATTAGTGGTTCGTTTTATTTTAGTAACAAAACCATGCATGGCGTTTGTGCTACAATTTAAAGCAGATTTTAATGTAGTTATCCTTCAGACGAAAAAATACATTTATAATTTATATACCAGATATTCCTGTTTTTTGCTTATTATTTATCTTAATTCCACGTAAAATCAGAGGTAGAATCAAAATACCAGTAATCCAGTAATATCAAGACATCCAAAAACGGATCATCAGTGAGATATGGAAAAAAAGCCTCGTCTTTAGGAGATTACTGAGATCAGAAAACCCTGTCCATTTTTTAGGTTACGTTGTGTCAGTTGAGATGATATTATTAGAAGCAGAAATATTTTTTGAACAGCAAAATATTATAAATTTTTAAAATTTTTAATTAAATTTCTGTACCTCGTCTATTGTGTACAGGGTGTCCAAAATAAGATCCTCTATCCCCTTATCTCAGAAAATATAAATGGTAGAGAAAAAAGTTAAATACGAAAGTTTTTTGTTTTTACCTGAATTTTTCATTTTTATAACTTTCTTGAATACAGGTTGTTCAGTTTCTCTGATCCAGGCATCAACTTTCTTTTTTTAAATGGGACACCCTATATTCAATTACGTTTTTGAACTCTCCTTAAAATTCTAGGTCGACATTGTTAAGAGTACCCTATACCTATCATTTACCGTTACGAAGATATTAGCATTTAAAGAAAAAATCTTTAAAAAACATCTGCTCAAAAAATCTCGGCAAGACAAATAAGACATCAAAAAAAAAGGTAAATAGGGTTTATTTCGTAGACAATTAGACTCAGAAATTACTTCTATGAATCGATATTACCTGATTAATAGACAGGGTGTTTTTGACAGAAGGCTCAAACGTGTATATGTTAAAACTCCAGAAAATCGAAAATCTCTTATGGAACACCCTGTGTATTATTATATTTTTGGATTCTCTATTAAATTTTAACCTTACTCTATATAACGTTCCCTATTCTTATTTTGCTTAGTTTTCAAGATATTGACGAAAATGTTTGGTGAGCTATTTATAAGAGACACATTTTAGGCCCTGTCTTTCTTGGCCAAAATTTAAATGGTCCCAGGTACCTTAGGTAAAATATCAGGAAATGGCATTCATTACAAACTTGCATTTTACCTTTATTGGATGCCGAAGAAGATGCCAATCAGATCATCTATCAGATGGATGGAGTTCCATGCCACAATACTGCAGTTGTAAAAAATTTTATTAAGAACTATTTCGTGGAATGGATAGGGCCAAACGGGAATATCCCATGGCCGCCGAGGATCCCAGATTTAACTCCACTTGATAACTTTTTATGGGATACATTGAAAACCTGAGTTTATCAAATTCAGAGTAATAATGTTGATGATTTAAAGATTAAATCAGGATGGAAATTGAAGCGCTCAATCAAAGTGATTGCGCTGTAAGAAAACTAACAGTATACACAACATGCATAGCTGAAGGAGGACATATAGGACACTTGATTTAATTTATTATTTTTATTGTTATTTGTTGATTATTGTTAATTATTTGTGGTTCCAGTTACAAACAGATTTGTTTATATTAGTTAATTAATGAAATAATTTAAAAAAGAATATTAGTTTCCAATAGAATAATATATTCTTAATCAGTATTAAGGCACACTTACTATAATATACCAAATAATAGTAGATATATTTTTAATAATAGCCGATAACGATTAATAGCTGACATTTTTTCCACATTTTCGTCAATATCTTGAACTTTTGAAGACTAAACAAAATAAGAATAGGGAAAGTTATATAGAATATGGTTAAAATTTAATAGATAATCCAAAAATACAATAATACACAGGGTGTTCCATAAGAGATTTTCGATTTTCTGGAGTTTTAACATATACATGTTTGAGTCATCTGTCAAAAACACCCTGTATATTAATCAGGTAATATCGATCCATAGAAGTAATTTCTGAGTCTAATTGTCTACGAAATAAACCCTATTTAGCTTTTTTTTTGGATGTCT
The DNA here is from genome assembly GCA_963924545.1 of Pogonocherus hispidulus. Taxonomy (NCBI): domain Eukaryota; kingdom Metazoa; phylum Arthropoda; class Insecta; order Coleoptera; family Cerambycidae; genus Pogonocherus; species Pogonocherus hispidulus. Next base: position 47,178,501 of record OZ004697.1, on the reverse strand, counting down.
TATTTGTTTTGCAGAGATTTTTTGAGCAGATGTTTTTTACAGATTTTTTCTTTAAATGCTAATATCTTCATAACGGTAAATGATAGGTATAGGGCACTCTTAACAATGTCGACCTAGAATTTTAAGGAGAGTTCAAAAACGTAATTGAATATAGGGTGTCCCATTTAAAAAAGGAAAGTTGATGGCTGGATCAGAGAAACTGAAAAACCTGTATTCAAGAAAGTTATAAAAATGAAAAATTCAGGTAAAAACAAAAAACTTTCGTATTTAACTTTTTTCTCTACCATTTATACTTTCTGAGATAAGGGGATAGAGGATCTTATTTTGGACACCCTGTACAAGGTGTATGACGTCAAAACTCGACTTTAGCTCAGTTTTATGAAGCCCTCTATATATATATATATATATATATATACGTACAGATAACAATACTGGAGAGTTCAGAAGGTTTTCAAATCTGCAATCTATTATTGGATGGGGTTTATCTCACAAAGCGCTTGGAGAACGGCTCTGGCAAAATGTTTGTCACGTTCAAAGTCAAAAGCCGCATTTAGACATAATTTAGGTAATTAAGATTTATTTGTGATAAAACAGCAAAGAAATCGTGAATAATATAGTCACAGGTCACTTATACTTTCTACATATGTTCCTAATACCTTTAAGTATTGCAAAAACGCATTAGTAAGCCTTGTCTATTCTTGTCAATTCTCGAAGCTTGGTCGATTATATTTACATGGAAGAATACTTTTTAGTCTTTGGCTCGCACCTTTATTTTTTTTGAAAACGAAAAAAATTTGTTTGAATCAAATAAAATATTATTTCCGTGTCCAAAATATTTTTTTGGAGAATAAATTGAGTAATATTGGCTTGGAGCAAATTTTTCCATTAAAATAGTATTTTTGAAACTTATCTTCATTTTTATAAAAAAGGATATAACAATAGATTTGATGAAAAATTTATTGGATGATGAAATTTCCTTATTAGTACAAAAAATCGGGTAGAGAATACGGGGACATCAGTGTTGCAATAAAAGTCACTTTTAGGTCACGCATAAAGGTCACCTTTATATGGTTTCAATACCATTTTATTCAGTTGCGAATATATTTATAATCATGGCACATGTTAAAAATCATCACTGGTAATGTTAATTATTTATTTGTTAATTAAGAGTATCTTATAGACTTGTTTTGCTCAAATATTTATATTTATCCACTGTAATGATATTATTTTTATTGCAGACTGCACCACCTCATAAGAAGTCCAGAAATTCCACACTTCCAGAAAATAGAAAGAATAACTTTTATTTACTTGGTTAGCACTTAGCTACTTATCAGGAGTATGAATAAGCATATTTTATTTATAATAAAGGTGAAATTATTTCCAGTTATCCTGCTGATTTTTCCACATCACATAGGTACCGGGATATCAAAAATTATCTTGGTCAAGGGTGGTTGTGGAATGTTAAAACGTGTGTCTTACTTTAAATTTGAAATAATTATATCACTGTCACACTGACATCATCAATAACCTACAAATTTCATACCTATTTATTTCAGTTGTAAAACAATAATGAACTACAAATTATGAAATAACGGTTTTACTAACAAAAAAAACTAAATTACAGTAATTGTTGGAAATGTCCCCCGTTTTGTTCGATGCACAAGTTGACGCGCCTCCTCATGCTGTGAAAAGCGTTTTGCAGCATTTCTAGCGTTATGGTTGCACATTGCTGAACAATTCTTTGTTGCAGTGTAAGGAAATATAAAATAGTCCATAATTGTCAAACAAGGTGAACTCGGAGGAAACTCAACTTCTGTATGCAAACTTATCAGCCGGTCATCAAAAAACTCGCGGAGGAAAGCAATATTTTCTCGTGTAGTATGTGCTGTTGCACCGTCATGCTGGAAATAACCGTACCGAAGTTCATCATCATTTAACTGTTGCACAAATTCAGCCAAAAAGTTGTGTCTGTACCTTTCTGCGTTGACGGTGAAATCGAAAAAAATTGGCCCAATTATTCTTCTGCGAGAAACTGCCATCCAAACACCAATTTTTTGAGCATGTAGTGGCGATTCAGTAAGGTAATTAATACGTTTCCTGTTTTAAATAAGAATACTTTAGAAATAAATGTGACAACACAGATCTACTCTTTTTCCGCTCATTCCACTTTCTTAATTCTGGTCTAGACTTTTAGCTGTAAGACCAGTGACTTGCAATCATGAAACTTTTGCCTGCAGATTAACATTTTTTGGTCCAAAGACTTATGCCCATCTGCACCACCTCTCCTTAAAAAGTTTAAGCTTAACTTAATTTAAATGTCAGATTAGACTGTCATCTCGTCAGTAACACAGGAACGAAAATAACGACTTACGAAATTTCACTTAAGTTTCGAAATTTCTACTAAACCACCAATACCAGAAAGCTTTACCAAATAGCATACATTTCAAATGTATAATAACTTCGTGTATCGTGTACTTAAATCTCTACCGCAAAAAATTACATGTCCCTCATGATACTTAAAGAGAAAGCAAACTCGGCATAATAGTTGAGAGAATATTACAATATGTCTAGTTTATTTAATGTGTTTTTCTGTAGATATACACATTTCACGATTGCGTGAATGTAGTTGTCACGGAATGATCATCATCCAACCGCAGATGACACAGTAGATACCGCAATTGTCATCGATGGAAAAAGTTCTCACACAAAAAAAATATCTGGGTTATGAAAATGGTGAGAACGCGAAGTCTGAAAATCTTAGCACCGGTTGTTTTTTCAACTGTATCTACGGTAAAACGGTTGTTTTTGGACGTACAGATTTCTGGATTTTTTAAAGAAACACCTACCCTAAAATCCTTGTTTATGTATAGTAAGTTGTACAGTATCTATTTATGTATAGTATTGATAGACCGATCATTAATAGATGGTCTGTATCAAGGGAAAAATTGACGAAATGCAACAAATACTTTGACAGCAATATCTTCCTTTATATTACAAGACAATGTGACTTCCTGAAGCAGCTAGTGTCCTAGTTAAAATACTTTTATTTTCATCAGTTGGGATATATGATCCGCCACCAGTACTAAAGTGACACAAGCCAAACAATATAGACTAATTTGTCTTTGCAGAAGCTCCTGGAGTAGGGCAGTGGTAGTTTTGGAGGCACGTCTGACAGGCGTTCACCGTGGATGCCCCTGTATGTAAAGAATGAGGTACCAGGCGGTCACCGTTCACTAAGAACGTTTATATAAAATGCCTAATTCATTTACTAAAGCTACACACGAATGCAATTCTGCTCCAAATTCTCGTTAGGTGAAAGTTCGGCAGTCCTTGAATTATAGTGTAAAATGAGCGGTTATAATTGACTGAGTTATATAACATGATATGTAATATAATAATAGATACCTTTTATTGCTACTGCTTTAATATTCGTTAGGTAATTAATTTTACTACCGCTAATTTTATATGATCTTCAGCTGTGTTGGTGCTTTTATTTATAATGTATTCCATGCTTTGCAAAATATACCGTATTTGGTTAGTAGGTATACAGGGCGCCCTATTTCTTGACCCGTTGCATGGGTAACTTTTTTATTAGTAGAGATACAAAAACGCTTAAATGAGCAAATTAGTGCAGTTTCGTATCAGTAATTCTACGGTAAGGCGAAAAATTATATACGGGGGAAGGTTGAAAAGTTATGGACAAAAAACGAAAAATCCAACTTTTCTATTATCCCTCGTAGCTCGTTCATTTGAAGAGTTAGAGAAAAATGCTTCACATGTTTTTTGCAGTATTTTTCATGTAAAATGACATGCACTTGCTACTTTTTATATATCTCTTAAAATGGTTGAGAATCACAGTAAAATATATTTTTTTTAAATGTAATGGATAGGTGGCTGTGACATTAACCGAAAGTCCCCTTTTTTCTCTTTCAGATGATATAACATAGTCCATATTTTATCCTTACAAAAGTAATAATAATCGTTGTTTTTAAAGAAAGTTTATTGTCACATCAAGAATGCTATGGATTATGGAACAAAAGAATGTTTTGAGAACAGAAATTATTAATTAATTAATTATATTGAAGTAAATGTTCGAAATGACCACCATCCTGTTGGATACATAGTAAGCAACGTTTCTGGATACTTCTTAAAACATTATTTATTGTATGTCCATGTATGCTTCTAATTGCATCTTGAATCCTGACTTTTAGATTCTCTATATCTAGAGGAGCTGTCACATAAACTTTATCTTTCAATAACCCCCAAAGAAAGAAATCTAAGGGGGTCAAATCAGGAGTTCGCGCTGGCCAGTCGATATCCATTCTATTTCCTATAACATTATCAAACTGTTCATGTAAATATTGTTTTACCTCGCGGGAATTATGCGCAGGTGCTCCATCGTGTTGGAAGTATTTAAGATTTCTAAAAATATGAAGTGGTAATTCATTTAAATATTCCTCTGTTAGAGTATTCCTTAGAAAATGAAGGTAATTATTCGCATTCAAATTATCTTCGTAAAAATATGGGCCAATAATTTTGCCACAAAAAATTCCACACCACACATTTATCCCAAATTGACGTTGATTTCTTCCTTCAGAAACAAGATGTGGATTTTCTCGGCACCACATTATGTTATTATGGCGGTTAAAAATACCATTGTTGGTAAATCTACTTTCATCACTGAATAAAATCTTTTTCCAGAAGTCTAGATCCTCTTCGCATTTTGAAATGTACCATCGACAAAATGTCATCCTTCTTTGATTATCAGCTGGATATAAAATATTGCATATGGAATAATGATAAGGCTTTAAATTGTTACCTTTTAAAATAGCTCTTACAGTTTCCTTGGAAGTGTTGCAGTGATGTGCAATTTCTGCAGTTGAAGAATCAGGTTTAAAATTTACATAAGCCAAAACATTTATTTCAGTGTCTTCATTGAAGTTTCTTTCATCCTTAGGCTTTGAAAAAGAACCGTATAATCGTATATTATTTTCCAGCTGTCTAAATATTCTATGATGGGGTTGTCTTCGTTCCATGTAAGTTTCAAAATAAAGATTCGCTGCAGCTTGTGCATCTCGATTTTGGTTATAATAACAAAATAGCATATCATTTTTCTCTTCGTTGGTGTACATATTTGCAACACTATTATTTTCTATGCAGTATTAATAATAAACAATAAACTACTTAACAAAAACTAAAAATGTCACTTATGATCTGTCAATAATTAAATGCCAACTAGACGTTTTTAAAAATATCAGGAATTTTATTTTTTGTTTTATTTCCATAGCATTCTTGATGTGACAATAAACTTTCTTTAAAAAGAACGATTAATTACTTTTGTAAGGATAAAATATGGACTATGTTATATCATCTGAAAGAGAAAAAAGGGGACTTTCGGTTAATGTCACAGCCACCTATCCATTACATTTAAAAAAAATATATTTTACTGTGATTCTCAACCATTTTAAGAGATATATAAAAAGTAGCAAGTGCATGTCATTTTACATGAAAAATACTGCAAAAAACATGTGAAGCATTTTTCTCTAACTCTTCAAATGAACGAGCTTCGAGGGATAATAGAAAAGTTGGATTTTTCGTTTTTTGTCAATAACTTTTCAACCTTCCCCCGTATATAATTTTTCGCCTTAACGTAGAATTACTAATACGAAACTGCACTAATTTGCTCATTTAAGCGTTTTTGTATCTCTACTAATAAAAAAGTTACCCATGCAACGGGTCAAGAAATAGGGCGCCCTGTATACGAGGGTATGTAGATTTCTATACCTGCCAATTATTGGCATTTTTTACACTAAGTAAAAAGTTTTTGAAAATAATGACCGAAACAAAATTCGACACTAATTTAAAGCCTTCGAAAATATCACAGAAAACTACATTTAATTCATTTTAACAGAGGTAATAAGCGAAATTGCTTTGACCTTGGATGGTGTCCTTAAACAGTACTAAGGCATATTGTTTAAATCCTAATGCTTAGATAGGTACTTGCTTAAAACATACATAGGTATACTTAGAAGAAAAATACTTCTGTAGATAAAATAATAAAAATAGTTAAATATAATTCCTTTAAAGTTTCAAAATATTATAGATTTCCTTATAATATTGAATTCAACCATTTTTTTTATTACAGCGTGTAATATACTAAAAGTAACTTCTAGAGCGTCTATTTTAGTTAGTAGTGTATTAATTTCATTTTTTACACTACACTAATTTTATTGAGACACACGGCCTTGGTCCAACCACTTCAATCGCCAAATTGCCAGACCACAGAGTAAAGTATTAATTTATGAGTTGCTCAATAAATATATTTCTTAAACCAAGGTCAACTAATATTTGGCACTCCAGTTACCTACTGAAAAACCTTAAACAGTTGAGTGAAAAATTCTCACTAAACACTTCAGTTAAATATACAGAGAGGATCAAAGTGTTTCGATCATAGAGAATGGATACCGGGCCAATTTACAATTTCCCAAATGTATAAATAGAATAGAATTGAATAGAAATTTGAACTTCAAATTAAATCGATGTGTCAAAGTTCAAAACAATATTATAACAAATTATAATATTAGAAATTAAAAGTGGTATAGTCTTTATAATCTCAATTGAAACTGCATAAAAAATTCCGACAAACAACACACGTTCGTAAACAAAGAGGCCGTCGTCGAGGTGCAGGTGTTCCTTTTGTCGGATTTTTTTTACAGTTTCAATTGACATTACATAGACTAAACAATGTGCATATTTATAGTCTTTATCTCAATTGAAACTGATGCATAAAAAATTCCGACAAACGATACACGTGCGTAAACAAAGAGGCCGCTGTCGAGATGCAGGTGTTTCTTTTGTCGGAATTTTTTTTACAGTTTCAATTGACATTATATAGACTAAACAATATGCATATTTATAGTTTTTATAATGTCAATTGAAACTGCAAAAAAAATTCCGACAAATGATACACGTGCGTAAACAAAGAGGCCGCCGTCGAGATGCAGGTGTTTCTTTTGTCGGAATTTTTTTTACAGTTTCAATTGACATTATATAGACTAAACAATATGCATATTTATAGTCTTTATAATCTCAATTGAAGCTGCTTAAAAAATTTCGACCAAACGATACACGTGCGTAAACAAAGAGGCCGCCATCGAGGTGCAGGTGTTTCTTTCGTCGGAATTTTTTTACAGTTTCAATTGACATTATATAGACTAAACAATATGCGAAAACAAGATAGAGAAGAAAATTAGGTGTGTTCTTGAAAGGGTTTAATAAATTTTAAATTTATTTCTCAAATACTTTTCTTCTTATTCGAGAAATAATCTTCCCAAATACCGCTCGGGCTTTAAAATGGACTAAATCATTTTTCACTCAAGGATGTCTCTACAAATTTCACTTGTCCTAAAGAACTCGTCAAATTACAGAAAACATGCAGTCGTAAAAAAATATTGGTGATTTTAAAGCTCTTGTGGAATTACCTATAATGATTTGTACCTAGAGATGATGTAGCTCTACATAATACACCTTTCGCCAACATTTCTGGTACCAGAGATTGTGTACTAATCAACTAATATCTATTGGTTGGTATTCAGTTGCCCATTTATTACATTAGCTACTTTACAATAAAATCACCTCGATCTGGTAATGTTAATCTGAATTTAATACCTAGATTGACAAATTATAATGGAAAACATTCATGCAGGAAACAATAAAATGTAAAATAGTTTATAATGAAATTATAATGACTACAAGCGGAACTTTGACCTTTAATGAAATATAAGTACCTACTCATTTTAATGAAATCCGAGCATGTTTTCCAAATGTTTTATAAACATAAATAAGTAAGTAATCATAATATAGTTATCCTTATAATATATAATCCAAAATTGATGTTAAATTGATGTCTGCGACTTGGGATAATTTTCAAAATTCGTGCCATCAGATAAGTTTCTGGAAATAATTTAACCACTAGGGAAAGTGGTTAAATGAACAAGTGAAAATTTACATAGGGACGTTGGTTATTCAATGATATAGGTACGGCTTGGTTCATTTTATATATGTCATCAAAAAATCATATGCATTATATGCAATCAAATTATCTGTGAGTATAGATGTAACAATTGATAATTCTATTCTATTCTATTCATAACAAGAAGAAATTCCAATTAAAACTATGCATTTTATATCACTGCGAAATTTTTCATAAGTTCATTATTGCATAATACACGCACATTCATTATCCATTTACGATAGCACCTTCTAGATGGATAAACGAGTGTCCATCCAGGCGGCGGTGATTTTTTATGAGATAGTGTCAAAATATCCTTAGATGGCGTGACTGTCACTATGAAGTTTGACAGATACCTACCAGATGGCAGATAATGTAGTTTCCATGTACCTATATACTTTTCATTAATTATTAATAATTCCTTCAATTACTTTTGCAATTTTGGAAAAACTACTCACGAACTACTACTATGTTACATTTCAAGTTTAATCATTAAGTAGTTTTTCTGTAAAGTGCACCACAAAAATATATCATTTGTTGCATTACAGGGACTCGCTTTATTCGTCCAATAAAGAGTTTATTTATAAATGACATCAAGTGACCTTAAAAATGAAGAATAAAACGATGAAAAATTAGGTTAAACAAAAAAAATATCTTATTAAATGCTCGAAATTACGTCATCAGTTCTCAGTATATAACATAATCATACTTTTGCTCATTCCAGTAACATGATGACCACACATCCATGGAAATAGTTTTCATCATTGCCATTAACCACTTAGATTTGTTGTTATAATTACAATAATTAATTCAGTGCGTGACTCATTCGTTATCAAATCATTAAAGCCAACAAATGACAACTAATTCAATTTTGTATTATTTTCCATTCACCAGTCAGTAGCCATGGAAACAGGCGTAGTTTTTAATTTTTCTGCCACTTGCTCGTTGAAAATTACTGCAAAATTATAAATACATAACTTAAAACGTTCATAATTTACAATTTTCACTGGTAGCGTCAGTACTTATTTAAATTTAAGGACACTATTCAAATTCAAAGATATTAGCTTATACTCATAAAAAATAATAATAGATGATTAGTTAGTAAACAGTTTAATATTTGTTATACAAAACAAATACATACATACTTACACGTAGGCACTGTGACATATGGAGTGGTCCACGGAAAATTTGTATCAAATTTGTCTTACATCTTTTGACGTACTCGTATAATCACAGATATATACATGATCCTTCCTTTGTTATTTAGGTGCATGTCAGCACGTCTTAACAATTCGGGACCAATGTCAAAATCTTGTAGTTCAGTTATTTTTTGAGATACAAACTAAAACTCCTTGTTATATTTCTTTGCCAAAAACTTAAAGACGGCCATGGCCTATTTCCGAGAGGTTTAAAAAATGGTTATATCATCAGTTTGTAGACTCATTGGTTGCCTTTAATAATCTGCTTGAATCATCCCGCTAACGCTACTGGTTTTGAAGTTATAGGATTGTAAATGACTAACTTCCTATGATTCAACAAGATGTATTATTCAAAGTAGGCTTTGATGTTTTGACAGTAAAACAATAAAAGCGTCTTTTTTGTCCATAATTAATGCATCTAGCGAGTACTGTTATTTCAATACTAAAAAATACCGCGTCTTAGTGAAGACAGTTCGAATACTATTGCAAGAATAATGCACTAATTACAAAGCCTATAATTATGAACAAAAAAGACTTCTATTGTTCTTCTAGCTTCTATTGTTGTAGGTACTGTCAAAACTTCAAAGCCTACTTTGTAAATATTTGAATTATTATTATTATTATTATTATTGTTGTTGTTGTTGTTGTTGTTGTTGTTACATACAAATGTTTTGTTTCAGTGATTCAGTAAAACCGTTCCTAAATTTCAAAAACTTTGAACTATCGCACTTTGGACTATCACAACTTTGTCAGAATTTTCAAATTGTTCATAATGACAAATTGGAAGTCTGCAAGTTTAAAATATATTTTCGAATTTCTGGGCTCCTGATCGAAAATGTGAAAATAGCAGATTGCTCTTGATTATTATGTGAACCAGAATTCCGGATTACCTTCTACAGACTTCTGCGTTCCTATTTTAAAATGTGAAAATGTTAAAACTTCAGAAAACCATTTACCAACAAAATTTTATTATTCAAATACCTTTCAATATTTTTGGGCTCTTAATATAAAATGAGAAAATTGCAGGTTCCTGTATCTATGTACTGAGAATAAAATACCTTCTTTGAATTTCTATGTTCCTAATACAAACTAAAAAAAGTGCAGAACATTCACGGAAAATACAACTGGTTACTAGTATACTGATTTATGATTGAATAAATATTAATTAGCTAAAAATAAAAATACCTTAAATGTTTTTAATCCATATTAATAATATGGTGTATATTAATTATTAATACATATTAATATGTTATTAATACATATTATCTGTTAAAGTTATGTGTTATATATTTATAGATGTTATATCACAAATAATCGCAAGTACTTTGGTCTTTGTCGAGTACCAAATCTAAGTACTTCGATTTGGTAAAAAATAGATTAAGTACATATTTGTCTCGATATTTGTTTATAATATGTGCTTGTGCAAACAAATAACACACAATTAGTAGTAAGGAATAATATAAATTCAGAAATAGATAATGTAAAAGATTATCGTTGGTTGATGTTTGATTGTCCCCCTAACTAATGAGGCTTTCCCGATTCTTCTCATTTCAGCCCTGAATGATGATTAAGGCCTACCAACATCAATCAATTGTGACCTATGAATAATATGCCGCCCCTTCTTCTACACAAGTATCATACTTTCGGGCTATTAGAATGTACGTATGAATTAGAATGAGGGTAGACATTATTATTTAAAAAACTGGAAATACTGTAAAGCAATAAAAACAAAAACTGTCTTCAGGTTTTTCATAGCTATTTTCAGTGATTTGGCTTGGTACTTACTACACCATTACTCGTAAATTTGAAATATAATATATAATCCTATTGCCAGTTAAAAAATGTCTTGTGACAAAGGAGGTGTGCCACCCATAATTAGATACAGACATTAAAACATTAACAACTTCCTAACCTGTGAAAAAAATGTCAATCTCCATCACCATACCACGTGTAGGCTATTATCCTTGTTTAATATGCCTAGAATGTATTATGTATATTAGATAAGAACCCATATGTCATTATCATTATCAATATTACTAAACTATACAATAAGAATAACTAATCAATAAATAACACACATTAGTACATCATTATGTTTTTGTGCTTGTCTCTTTGTATACTTGCATAATATTATTTATTATATTATCATATTTTTTTGTATCAAAAAACGTGAATAAATTGTAAGTTTATAGACCTTAATTATACATAATTAAGTATAATCCTTCACAATAATCAACAATTATACAATACAAGAAAGTGTCATATGCGTAAATACGTGTATTAAATGACAATATAAATTTTATTCTACTTTTCAGAAATATTTAAAATTTCCGGTAATTTTTTTAGTATAGATCTCACCCCTCAACGTAAAAATGGCTTATTTAAAATGTCAATAGAAGAATATGTTTAGAAAAGTATAGATATAGATTGTCGCCACTATACAGTGTGTCCAAGATAAAGATGGGATAGCATTGGGATCTTGGAAACGGTAAGAGATACAAAGTTGGTTAAATTATGAAAAAGTTGAGCAGTTTGCATACCTTTTACATGGACTTTGCCAAAATAAATTATCTTTTTTTGATTTCGAAATATTTGGAAAAACATTTTTTTGCAATATTTGCTTTTATTTATTTCTGGCGTTATTTTAACAGCTATCAAAAAATAAAAAATACTTTTCCATTGTCACTTTTTGAGCTTAACAAGATGGCATTCATCAAGTTTTTGTCCGACGTTTCGTTTCCGAGAAACAATCATCAACTTCTTTTTTTTTAAATACGGCCCTGTATTTTTAAATAGAAATTTTGATACTATTTTGTATTCTCAATTCAATGATGTATCACAAGTAATAGTTTCATTACGTTTTTAGCTTGTTGTTGCCACCATTAAAAATTAACGAGGAAAAGCCTCCTGAGTTTAGCTCTTACCGTTTCCAAGATCCCAATGCTATCCCATCTTTATCTTGGACACTCTGTATACTATCAATAATTGACCATTCCTTCCTGCGCATCCACAAATGAAAACGTATATCTGTAACAATATCCCAATGGGTTTTCTGGTTAGCTTTTCGTTTTACTGTTTCTTTACACGTTAATACGGCTTACACTTCCACTATTGATTTTTTGAATTTTTTTTCTGTGATGTATTTTTTATTTTACTGAACATTTATTTTTTGGCCTCATTTTTATAATTTTTAATATTTGCCTCACTTTTATATTTGCTTAAGTTTTAAATCATGTTTTCAAATAATTTTGGTCTTTTCAACCGAACTAAAGATGTTTTTTTATTATTCCCTGCGAAGTGAACAGAAAAATAATATTTTATTGTTTAAAGGCAAATTCTAAAAAAAAATTATTTCGCACCCCCCTAGATATTTTGGAGGCAACGCCCATGTATAGGTTATATGCTATAGGATGTCCCATTGATGTCCCCAGTACAGTGTGCTAGGTAGGCTTGGCTTTCTAACTTTGAAATATATTTTCCTCTGTATCGGAAAAAAGATCGAGGCACAACCAAAAATACGCATCCCAATTAAAAAATATGATACAGCTCCAGAGTTGTAATAAAATAGCAACAGAAATTCACCTCTTTTTTATTTGGAATGCATGGATATGTTCCATGCAGAATTAGATGGAAAATCAGAAAATTAACCTGGAAATTAGACAATTTTGATCGTAATTATTTTTCTTATTTCAATATGGTTAGAGTTTAAAATTGTTTACAGCCTGAAGTCAACCTTTATTAATCGAATAACAGATGTTTTGTTTCTCCACGGCTAATTTTTTTTAACGGTCTTTCCAAAATTTATATGTAAACCCATATAAAAATACGCTGTCAACGCCAACCCTTAAAACAATTTGAAATGCGATGTGTTAAATTACTTTAAAAAAAAATCACGTATGCAGCAACTGTACAATCCAAACTATTTACAAAACTGCTAAATATATTTTTTTATCGTCTAAACAAAATTACTACTTATACCTAGATATAAATAGATATTTTCAGACTATGTTCAAGGCAAATTTAATATATAAAAAATAAAGTATACCTATGCGATGTGATATCATATTCTTGCACAATCATATTTTTGGCATTTATTAGAAATCTATATATTATGTATTTGCCGGGATCTGAGATAAGTAGAGTAAAACGAAACATTTTATTTATTTAATCTATGAGTGTGTAATAATAATAATAAGCCATGGACAAACATTTTTATTGCACAGTTTCTCATAAAAAACAATTTTTTACACACCCTGGAAGTGATGTAAAAAAATGTTACTTATTATTAATAAGTAACAGTTTTATACTTATCATTAATAAGTAAGTTTTTTACATCACTTTTACCAGTGTGTAAAAAATTGTCTTTTATGAGAAACTGTGCAATAAAAATGTTTGTCCACGGTTATTAAATAACGTTAATGTATCCATTATGCAGATATTCCTCGAAAATTGAATGTCGAGGATGTCCAATATCCTAGAAAATAATACTATCCATTATTCACCGTAGTGAATAATGAGAAAATTCTTATATTTACCGACGCGTCTAAAAACATTGTATTAGTAAGCCATGACCAAGGACATTTAAATAAAGGGGACTAGGCATGTCACAGTCTATCTCATATGTTAGGTGAAGCTGGGCAAGGGGAAAGCAGAGAGCTTTATTTTCCTCCAACTTTCGCGCGCGATTAGATCTCCAGTGGCGTAAATTTTAGAAGGTTCAAAATAAAATATAATATAGGTATATTAACATGTAAATATATTTCACCAGCTACTAAGCATCCTTATAAAAAGAGCAACAATCAATATGAATTATGAATTATTTCAATATGTAAACTATAAATTTGTATTTACAAGTAATTTCTTTGAATCCCAATAATTCTAACCATTTCTTTCTTGTTGCACCATCCCTAGGCATCCTAAAAAACATACCACATATCACTTTTCGAATATAGAGGCAAACTTTAAGCGATACATAAAAATATTGATGTTCCCGAAGGAGACTGTGTGAATGAATGCAACTTTCACTTGCTTGTATCTTCGGTATTTTTATTCATATTTAAGTGAACACACTACCACATTTTTGCTATTGTAATTACTCAACTTTTGTTAGTGCATAGTAAAACTGTAGGTACTACTGTAAAACTAAAATGTAAACACTTTTTAAAAAATTTTATAGTAGACCTCGAAAATGATGAATAATTAAAATTTGTAATGTAGGGTAGGGTATAAGGGATGTCACTGAAATATCTACTTAAAAAAATTTACAGTACTTTTTTTGCAGCTATTTATTTTGCGATGAACTTTTTTCAGTAATGATAATGGTTATCATAATTTTAATATTTAATCAAACAAAAGTTACCTACTACCTACAAGCACGACACTGGTCAGAGTTGTATACACATTTCAAAGTGACCTTCAATCACGCTTACCTGTGGAAAGATAGAAGTGGATGCTTATAATCCAATTTCTTGCAAATTTGACACTGTCTAACCATATTCTCACCTTCAAAGTTTATTCAAAACATCAAATCACGTTTCACTTATTAAATTTCTTTTACTAACAACAACTATTCGCAAACAACAGACGCCATATTCTGCCAACACGGAACAAACTTTTACATAGTTGCCAAGTTTCAAACATGGCAAATATGAAAAATGAAAAATATTTTAATATTTATAGAATTCAAGAATATTGTATGTATAACTTAATATTACTACACTATAATAATAATAATTTCACAATTGTGATGAAAATTACAATAAAAGTATAAAATACATTTCCAGTACAATTATATAGCTGACAACAATGATACAATTAGACTGTGAATAGACATGACTTCATCCAGAAATGTAAATAAACAAGTCCCCTTTATTTAAATGTCCTTGGCCATGACAATTTGTCAAAGCATAATTATCAACACTGTCGTAGTTGTCCACATAACACCAAAACACTTTATTGCTCACGACGCGGGTTTTTCACGATCATCAAAAAACTTCCATTCAATTTAAAAAACAAACTTAAAAATATTAGTAAAAACTGTAGGGTAGGGACTACATACAGGGTGTTACTTAAACATGCGGCAAAAATTCAAAGCGCTTTTTCAAAAATCATCAAAGGATAAAATATCCTTAGAATAGTCCAAGGAATAACCTCTTGAATTTTTGCCGCATGTTTAACTAACACCCTCTGTATATGCAAACAACAGTGTCTATATCAGAGAAGTACTTGTATACATATAATAATAAATATTTTAAAAAAATACTTGGGTACCTTTTATATATTATAAAAGTTATATAATGAATGAGATTAATTACAGCAAAACTACTTATAGCTTGTAATTTAAAGCAGTACTTGATATACACATAAATTATCGAGATATTACTAATGCTAATTGGCATAAGACAATACAATACACAACACAGGAAAGTGACTTTAATAAAGCTTTAAATGGTAATTTAATGTTCGTAATCCGTCAGCTGTTATATTAATTCTTCTCTATAACTGGATTCAATAAAACATAAACATAAGGAATACGGTGGAATACATAAACTTGAGTATTACATTCTCCATTTAATTTTGGTTGTCAGGTGTTGCTACACTACATAAAAAAAACCAAAAACCCCTTCATATTTAAATTTTATGGCTAGACATTTAAATTTTTTATTGGATACTTGCCGACAACGAAAAAATTATATCACTCAGATAACACATCAAAAAGACTTACAATTTATAGACATCTGCATAGAAAAAAATCTGATTTAATATACGAGTAGTTCCTGACATCATTCATACACAATAAAAATAAAAGTGGTCCAAGATTGGAGCCCTGTACAACACCACTATTTGCACAATAAATTACCTATTTACAGCCCTTGTGCTCAACAAAAGTATGTCTATTTAATGACAGTCAATAAATAAGTTTTACCAAATTTGTGTTTAATTTGAATTGCGACTGACCTTTCTTATTATTAATTCATGGTAGGTACTTGATAAACGCTTTGGTAAAATAAGTAAATACGACATTAACTTGCAACTCGTCATCAAGAGCTTGGGAAACATTGAGTAAAATTACAAATTTTTTCAATGTCGACAGGCCTTTTACCAAACTATGTTCCATACTTATTTCACGACATTCTCGTGCATGATTATACACAAAAAAAGACAGAAAGCTTTCAAAAGGTCTAACACATAGATTTATAAGACAAGGGAGATGTAATTGTTTACATTTTAAAGCAATCAGAGATCCCCTTGTTTACTCTTTATCTGGTCAACTGCAAGATCTACTTTATGATTGTACGAAAAACTGTTGCCAAACTGTCAATTGTGTAATTTATATTTTCACATTTAAACTACCATGATTATGGGTTAAGGTTAAAATATTACATAAAAATATTTTCCCGTTTCCTAGTTAAGTAGATAAATCATATTTTGTTAAAAACGTTGCGATAAAAACTAACTTCATAACGCAAAAATGGAATGAACAGGCATCATTGCTCCCTACTCCAATCCGCATGTCCATTGATGCACGTGAATCGTAGTATTTTATAGTATTTCTTTTGTGCGGTGTTGCTGGCAGTCGGAATTTTGCCTTTGTGAATTTTTCAGTGTTTTTCGTAAGGAGATTTTATTACTATTCTTCAGAAAATGGTGCGTCAGTGTCAAGTGTATGGAAAAATGAATTCTTTATATTCAAAACTGTCTTTCCACAGGTAAATTTTGCCAAGTTTTGTTTGGTTATTCGGTCGCTATATTTGTCACGCCATATTTACGGATTTTCAGGAGCGTGCTGGCTGGCTTCCTTATCATTTTACGGAATATAGTATATATATACTATATTATATTATGGAATTGCTTTTGTTATTTTTTAAAATATGGCTGATGTGTTAGTTTTTGGAGTTACCTACACACATACTTAAATACGATCAAAACAAGAATCCAAGCAAGAAGCTAAGGCATCATTCAGCACTTTGCTGCATAACAAATTAAAAAACCTATAATGTTTGGTAAGTGTGAGGCCAACATGCAACGTTTGCACACAAAAATTAAAATCAGTTGCGTAACCAAGGTAATTTTTAAAGGTATCCTTTATACTAATCTAAGAGAAAATCACCATTATCAGGCTTTTAAAGAGTTATTTTGAAAACCAGTAAGTCAAATAACTTGAAACAAAAAGTTGAATTAAAAACTAACACCATGTACATATTTCTTATTTTAAATTATATTTCACTTTTAAATGTAATTGAACCCTGTATACAGAGTTTGGGTATCTTTGAAAAACTGAAAAATACTTTTTTACACTACTGTATATATAAGTTTTTGTAATGTAGTAGGTGTACCACCTTTACTTAATTCAGAATTTTAAGTGTTCAAGTTTCAATTCATATTCCCTACATTAAAACTCCGATACTAATTTAATTTCTAATCTCACAAGCTTTTGCTGTTGCAATGTATAGTACTGATTTTCTTAAAATTCCTTTTTTGATGTTTTATTATCATACCCAACCCTTCCAAAAACAGTACGCCTTTGGCGTCGGAAGCAAGTTCTCCCAAAATTTTTGCAACGTTGCACGGAGTCGGAATTTTGCCGTTCTTTCTCTCGGTATTCTTTGTCATACACATTGCCAATGATTGATACAAAACAAAAGGTTATTTATGAATGAACCGTGAGGTCTCCTCTTATTAAGTCTATGGTCTAACATTAGGGAGCAGAGTCATTGTTCGATATGGTTCTTGAACAAACTTTTTTTTAAATATTGTCCTTTTTAAATTGTAGTTTATATACATATTACTTTATTTGTTTTATACTAAAAAAACTACCTATATAGATTGTGTTTTGTTATGAACTGGATTATTTCCATAAACTGATCTCGTGTAATAAATATGTTGCAAAATACAATCACGCCTACCTTCTATTATTGAATGTTTAATGCTCGGTTTAATGTGACCCTATAGGCTTAAGTTTTTAAATCTTCAAATTTTCAATAGAATTTCCTCGGATATTTCTTTTTTCCGTGAACAATCATGGAAACAAATCGCTGAGGCAAAAATTTAACTGAAATATTATGTATATTTTAATGCATTCGGAAAGAAAAGTTCTCTAGCATCTGTACAACTTAATGGAAGGTTACAATTAACATTTTGCTGAATAATAAATTATTTATGATTAAATAAAAATGACAACTGCTTATAATTAACTTCATTATAACCTAACCTAAGGTTATCGTGGTTATTACAGTAATTACGTGACATATCTTTAACACAGGAAATGTAAACTGTGGACAGTGGACAGACATAAATTACATTATAATAAAGTGATCACAAACTGGAAAGAAAAAAGTGGTTTAGATTAAGTGGAAACAGAAAAATAATATAACAATTAAGCTTCCGTATTATTTTGCTCGTCAATTTTGCAACCTACTACATATTCTATGGTGCACTGAAAAAAAATTGGAGATGTTTACAGGGTTATACCCATATATATAATACTACTATATGGAGCCTATGTAATCTTTACCATGTTTCTCAAGTGAAGCCAAATTAGAGTAGTCCAGAATCATATCTATTGTCTCTTTCACGGAGAAAATACCAAATACTCATGCGCAGCAAACCGCGGGAATTTGGCTCCATATACTGTAGAATACAATAAATTAACTTTATTTTATATTGTATTTTATCTACATATAACGGTTTTTCAATCTTGTTATTGGGATGTTCCCGTATTTATCAAGTTTACCAAAAGAGTGGATGCAGTTTGTATTTGAAAAGAAAATTTTAAAAATACATACTTCAGGTACCTATGCGACTTCATATGGAATATTTCCTTCGCACAAAACACAAAACCTCGACTGAGTTTTTCGTTTCGGCATTTTGCGATATCTGTGGAATTAAATTAATGAAAATGAGGTACAGTGTAATTCATATACCTAATTCACTACATATTTAAATTTACAAAATGTTCTTCTATACCTAAACTTGCAGTTGCGACTGTAAAAATACCGTCGAAATAATTTGATGAGCAAATGTCTCTAATCACTAATAAGTCTAATAGGTATATGAACAAAACTAAAACTACAAGTTACACATAAATAAAACACTTCTAAAACTGCCGGCTCTACGAAAAACACAAATTTATTTTCTGTGAAACACAAACATACCTGAAATACAAAAGATAAACTGTGACATAACCACACCACAAAACGCATATATGACAGAACACATACAGGGTGTCCCAGTGTGAGCTAACAAAAATTTACCAGTGTGTAGGTCAGACCAAAATAAGAATAAAATTCTTATAAAAAAAAATTCTTCCGAGAAAAGTTTCCGAGATAACTTAAAAACTCGTTTCGTACATTTAAGTAATATTTGGATGACGTGTACATCTATTAAAGGTCATTAAAACTATATGGTGTTTGTTTAACTCTAAACTTTAAAATCATTGCATATATTTTTCTGCATAAAGGAATACAGTCGGTACTTTACACTCAATTTACTCGAAAATGGGGTTGATTTTAGAGCTGTGTAACAAGAGCACCTTTTTGTTCAGAATTGATAGCCGATTAAGGAAAACTTAGTTAATTCACAAAAAAGTAGGATATACAAGAGTTATGAAGACAAAACCATAAGGAAGAGTAGACCTAGGCCACCACAAGTGTCAAAGTTAAACAAACACCATATAGTTTTAATGACCTTTAATAGATGTACACGTTACCCAAAAATTACCTAAATCTACGAAACGGTTTTTAAGTTGTTAAAGTTATTTAAGTTAAGTTATTACGGAAAATTGTTGTTTTTTTTCAAAATAACACCCTGTAACTCGTTAGGCGAGCATCAGAGAAATTTTTTTATAAGAATTTTATTCTTATTTTGGTCTGGCCTACCCACTGGTAAATTTTGTACGCTCATACTGGGACACCCTGTATATGACAAAACAAAAGCCCGGTCTTTCTTTACTTTCGCGCCACATTGAAATTGTTGGATTGGATAGGACAACACTTGGGCATGTGCACAGGAACATTTGTCCGTGAAAGAGAACGAAATATATAACTCCATCTCATAAACCGGCTTCAAGAAAAGCTCGAATAGCTCAATATAGTAGTATTATATATATGGTTATACCACAGCAACAGGCAAGAGGCAAACTAGAATTATATTGAAAAGGAGGAAATCTGCGAAACGTTGGACCTTTCTGCTAATTCAAAGGCCAGTTTGAGAAGTAGGTATTTAGATTTGTTTATTGAAAAATAACAACAGCATTCTAGAACTACCCTTGATGTACCCTAGTTTTGCGGTAAGCAATTTCATTTTATTGAGTTCTTAACAGTGGTGTGTTAAAGATGTAAGCACAAAGCCTTGTTAGAAAGACTTTTTATCACTGTGCAACTGAATCTAATAGTCTCGGAGTATTAACTATTTTAAAGACTGTTTTATTATTATTTGCCCTAACATTATATTTAAACTGATGCAATATGTTATAATGAAAAAAATATATGCTTAAGAATAATATATTATTTATATTAATAGTATTATTACTTAGAACCTTTCAATAAGAACTTGTAGATGGCGCTTTAGTCCCCACAAGGTACAGTTGATAATATCAAATTCCTATTTATCATGTAAGACGAATGGGGTGTTTTCCTATTTTTTTTTTTACATCTCGGCAATGGAAAGTAGTGGAAAAAGAAGAGATACGTATTTCTGCAATTATAATATTGGGTTCATTTAACTCTATAAATTATTTTTTTATTGTGCGCGATATCCATGTGACGTCACTAAGCGAAAATTCAAAATTTGCGCCATTTTTTAGTGATTTCTAGGATATTTTCATTTGTGTGGTTAGTGTCACTGCGTGACAACTTTACTTTTATTTATGTTTGAATTGTTTGGTTAGGATAAACATCATGGTAAACATGAGACATTGTTTTTAGTTTATATTTTTACCTGCGAATTGTTGTCTCTGCTTGTGACTGATTACAAGTGTATTTATTAGTAATAGAAAAACATCGTAATTTGTAAACGTAATTTTTGAATATATTTAATCGACTTTGCAGTAATACTGTTAAGTTAAATACTAACCTTACATTTTTCATTCCTTTTATTTCTGAAAGGATCTATAGGATCTTTATCATAAAAGAATCTATAACCGGTAAATTGTCGGACTTCGCCTCTACAAAACCTTGCTCCATGTTTAATAAAAGTTAACTTCACAAGAAAACAACAATACAACACGTCAAGCCACATATTATCAGTATGGCCTCTTTATAGATACATATTTCCTAGTTTTCGCTTAGTGACGTCACGAATATTGAATAAAATTTCAAAATTGAATTAAAAATTTTCTACCGATTCAATCTTAATAATTTTTATCCTAATAAATATAAAAAAATATATATTTTATAAAAATACAGGTTTCCACTTTCATTTTGATTGAAGGAAAATACCCCATTGGTCCTATTACTTTTCTCCCAAACCATCAGATAGCGCTGTTGCACGAGTCACTGAAAATATTAGGAAGATTACTTTCTATCTTGATAATATATTTTCTATGTACATTATGTCTATGCTTTTAACACTATTTTCAGTATTCTTTATTTTTCGAAGAGATTGTAAGTAGGTTCATTAATTTTGATATTTACTGTCTAGTTAAATGTTTGGTAGGCTGTGTAAATGCGTAAATTCTCTTAAAACGCTATGAATTTGATGGCAATCATTTTCACGGTCCCTATTAATGTAATACATAAAAGTCCGTTTCAGGGGTTCAGTGGAAGCTACCAGGATATCAAAAATTATATTGGTCAAGGGTGGTTGTGGAATGTAAAACGTGCGTCTTAATTTAAATTTGAAATAATTATGTCACTGTCACACTGACATCATCAATCACCTACAAATTTCATACCTATTTATTTCAGTTGTAAAACAATAATGAACCTACAAATTATGAAATAACAGTTTTAGTAACAAGAAAAACTAAATTACAGTAATTGTTGGAAATGTCCCCCGTTTTGTTCGATGCACAAGTTGACGCGCCTCCTCATGCTGTGAAAAGCGTTTTGCAGCATTTCTGGCGTTATGGTTGCACATTGCTGAACAATTCTTTGTTGCAGTTCTTGTAAATTATTTACCGAAGTTGCGAAAATCTTGTTTTTTAAGTAAGGAAATATAAAATAGTCCATACTTGTCAAACAAGGTGATCTCGGAAGAAAATCAACTTCTGTATGCAAACTTATCAGCCGGTCATCAAAAAACTCGCGGAGGAAAGTAATATTTTCTCGTGTAGTATGTGCTGTTGCACCGCGTCATGCTGGAAATAACCGTACCGAAGTTCATCATCGTTTAACTGTTGCACAATATCAGCCAAAAAGTTGTGTCTGTACCCTTCTGCGTTGACGGTGAAATCGAAAAAAATTGGCCCAATTATTCTTCTGCGAGAAACTGCAATCCAAACACCAATTTTTTGAGCATGTAGTGGCGATTCAGTAAAAACATGAGGGTTATCATTGCTCCACATTCGCATATTTTGAGAATTGATGTATCCCGAAAGGTGGAACCACGCTTCGTCAGAAAAAAAAGTTAAGTCCAGAAGATCGTCATTCATTAAATTATTGACAAACCAATGGCAGTAAACAAGGCGTCTGGGGTGGTCTGCGTGCAGAAGAGCTTGATGTGCTTGCATCTTATATGGATGCATGTTCAAGTCTTTCTTTAAAATCTTATGACATGTTCCATAAGAAAGTCCAATTTCCTGAGAAAGACGTTTCAAAGGTTTTGCAGGCTCCTCTTCCATACGTTGTCGAACGTCATTGACAACTTCTTCTGTACGAACTCTTGGTCTACCAGCACCTTTTTTATGAGTCACACAACTAGTTTCGCGAAACACTTCAACACAATTTGTAAGGCACGCATAAAAATTGTCCGGTAATATTGCCACGTTTGGGAAGTGCTCTCGAAAATTGTCCAAACACAAACGTTGACTGTATTGCCAATTTCCATTAACTAGCGCACCCGTTCGAAAATAGGCTTCAATCATGAAAATTTTGTGCTGTGTGGTAAGAGGCATGATTCAAAAACTGGATTAGAAAATTTCAGCACAATGACTTGACAGATTCTGACACGACAAAACATATTCAAAAATTTAAAGTAAGACACACGTTTTACATTCCACAACCACCCTTGACCAAGATAATTTTTGATATCCCGGTATTTCATGACATGACAATTTATTGAGGGTTGCATAAGTGTCATGACGTTACAGTAAAATAGCTTCTATTCAAGGCCTTTATTAGTTCGTTTACGACTACCTACTTTTTTATTAAATTGGAAAAATTAAAACCAATTACCAATATGCCGGTCAATAAAGCTGCACGTAATAGAATTAAGTATACACATGTAATATCAATCAGAACTGACGTAAACAGTGAACACATATATAGGTAAGCAGACAGGCAGTAAGTGAATAAAAACAATTTTATAATCAGTGAAAACAATAATAACCAGTAACTGACAAGATAATTTTAATCAAACATTTCAGTACGTACCACTGTTGTTTAGCGGGTACCATAATACAACTACACAGATATGCCCATCCGCATAGTGACGTCAGTTACGAGGAAAAACAATTGATAAACACGAAAATAATTATATCACTGCCCTTAAGAATTTTCGCATCGCATTGCCATTTTTTCCTCACGAATGACGTCATGCGCAAACAAACGAAAGTTATGAGCATATCTGTGTAGTTGTATCATGGCGGGTACCTATTTGTATTCTGATCAGAGCGCTCCCATAGGTCAAAGCCACAGAAACTGTGCTATGCATAATAATGCTGCCATCATGATATGTACGAGTTTACAACGTAGCTTCGACTTTAATATAGAATATAATCAATAATTATTATAAATCATTAAACACAAAATGCGCAATGTTTATGTACTAAATTAAATTTGGAAAATAAAAATCTAATTATCTCGTTTTACCATTTGAATCTCCTTGAATTAATTTGTCATTTACTAATACGCCGAAGTAAATCACAAACTAATTCAAAATTTCCGATATAAACACTAAACAAAGTTGGCCCTACGATGGGACCCTGAGGAACAACCGGATATTTTAATAAAATACTCCTAGAAACTACATATGGTACCGTATGTACCTCCTACTTATAAATACTTCGTAACCCTTCAGGATCCAACTGTTAGAACCTCAGTCTGAACATAACCTAAGTGTAGATCACTACCAAATTCAAGAATATTATTTTAAAATTAGGTTTAGAGAAATAAATATTGGAATTAATGATTGTGGAAATATGGTGGCGTTAATTTGTCAAGCATTAAAGAGAAAATATTTTAAGTTTGTGGTATGTACAAGAAATACGATAAAAGGCACACTTGGCGTTATTTCATATAAAAGAGAGTACTTAATACTTTGCGCGTCGTACTTTTCTCAGTGTAATATAATAACGAGGCTTCAAAGCTTTTCCGTACCAACAATTTTAAGGAAACCTATTGGTAATAAGTACAGAGAGTTGGATGATTGTCCGGTACGGGAACGCAGCCTATCCTGAATATAATCAAAATTTACCTATTTCCATTTGCTAAAATTACTTTCTTTTTAACTGTCAATTTGAAAATTTTCATATTTGACAGCATTTGACGTTTAGCATTTTTCGTGTTTAAATTGTTATACTGAAGTAGTACCATTTGCGTTTAAATGAGTATTTTTCAATACTATACAGTTTCAGAGAGTCCTAAATCAGGTTGGTAATTTTGTATTTCTTAATATTGAAATTAATATAAGAACCATACATTAATGTTTTTTAACGCTCCACAATTCACAGTTTGAAGAGGTTATACTGATAATATTTGGTCGGATGGTGATACATAGGAATAGAATATAAAATAATGACTATATTATTCTTAACAAATTGTCTTTATTTAATTTTTAACATAACCTATATTTACTGACGTACCATGGCATGTAACAAATCAAATCAAACCAGTAAATTCCCTTGCCTGCGCTCATGATTCTAGTGCAGATACTACAAAATAGAAAGGCGGCACATAGAAAATCATTATGAAGCGGCACGGACAATCATTCTGGAACTCTCTGTATATACCTATTTTAAAAATTATTTAAACAATTTGTAAACAATTCTTAAAACAGAATTAACCCAGATTAAATTACGTGAGCCGGTTAATTGATAAATGTATTTATTTTTAATCAGTAATTCAAAAGTAGTATTTTAATTGCCACTAGATTTTAATGTGGTTTTTTAATATCATAAGATAAGATTAGTTATTATGCGTTATTGTTTTTAATTAATTATACGCTTTCTTATAAAAAATCATAATAGTTTTATAATAGAACCTAGTTTTTAATCACGTTTTAAAGGCTTACAATATTTTTAGTCATTAATGAGTTTAATGACGTACGAGTTGAGAAACACGTAATAACTAGATTAAATTTTAATTACTTAATAATAATAAATTATTATCTAATTATTTTTTCTCATCATAGTAGGTACATACCATTATAATAAAGGGTACGTATTTGTACGCCTTGTTTTCGGCATCTCCTGTAAGAAGCTTACCGTTATCATATGCAGCAAAAATGACTCATCTGGCAACTGGCAACACTGATAAAATGTGTGAATCACTATCATCAACCAGTTCACTATTTGTTTTGTTCCAGGTAGAAGGTGAATAATCATAACCAAAGTCTACATATTATTTTAATCATAACATAACTCCAAACTTCAGATGATTCATTTTTCTATGCGTCTAGGTATTCATTAAAAATTCATATCATTATCTTTTACTGACAATTATTTACAATTTACAAACTCTTCAAATAGTAGTTTGCATATTTATTTATAGATATTCAGCGAAACAAACAATAAACGAAGAGATATATTATTAATTAACAATAGTAGTTTATATTTTTTTTAAATAATGAGGTTATTCCTTTGCGTGCCTAGGTTATAGCTAGCAAGAAAAATAAAAATTTTATTGGATATAATTCATTAATTAGGTATTTGCATCTTGGTCTATTTTTTTTGACTGATATATCTATAAATATATATTTAAACAGTTAAATATGCCAATAAACAATATATAAAAAAATACCTTTATCACTCTTGAAGAGCAGGTTCAAGAGATATATTATTGCTATTTATCTGGTAGCTTGGAAATTACCAGTTAATTGTTCGGAAAATTTCAAAAGCACACTTGATACCTACCACCTTGAGGATTAGAATTTTCCGCAACTTCGTAAACTTGTTTTTACTTGATCAGATCGATAACGCCTAATTTATTATCAACATCGTAGGCCCCAGAAACAATAAACAAGAAATAATTAATTGCAATTAATTAGTAGCAAGTGGTACAGTCACATGTTTTTATTTTGATAACTAGTGACGTATATCAAGTTAGCAAACCACTTTTAGCAGACTACAAAAAAACTATTGGAGATTTTGTTACTTTTTTCTTGCTATTTTGTTACACTGAAATACATTTTGTACCTTCATCCATTTTCGAAAAATTTACAGTCTGCTAACTTGAGGTTCAAGTTAGCAGACTCCGCGATATCTCAGCGCCTAATTCACGTACGGCAATGGAAAAGGTATCAGAATTTGTTACTTTAAAAGAGAAGTAGCCACTACCGAGACACGAAACCGAAAAGTCACACGAGTTTTTTTTTTTTTGGCCACACAAAAATCAACATGTTGCAGTCAACGACAAAAGTCTAGATGATCAAAAAAAATAAAGTTCCAGAACACCTGATGGCGTCACAGGTACAGGACAGTAGAGTTGGTATTTGAGGCCAGAAGCCCGGCCAGGCCAGGCCCGGCCCGAAATCGGGCCTGGCCGGGCCGGGAAAATCTGCATATTTTACTGGCCGGGCCGGGCTGAAATTGAATTGGCCAGGCCCGACTGGCCGAGTCGGGCCAGGCTGGCCGGGCCGGTTGGGGCCTGGCCTGGCCGGATCGGGCCGGTTCGGGCCTGGCCTGGCCGAATCAGGCCTGGGCGGGCCTGGCCGTTTCGGGCCGGATCGGACCGATTTCGACTTAACCTAGGCTAACCGGTTTGCTGTATAACAATTTTAAAATACTATATCTTGTTCTTCCTATGAGGAATTTGATTTCATAATAACTTAAGGTGTTTCACTCATTTATCTGACCACTTACGGCCAATCTCACTCATACTACTTAAAATTTAAGGTGTCCCAAAATGGAAAAATTATACTTAGCAATAAGTATTACTCTGATATTTAAGCACATCTAAAAATTCTTACACAGACTTAGAATTCGATGCAGAATTTAAAATGAAATATTTGAAAAAATAAAGTTGATGGTCGTAACTTCTTTTTGGACTACCCTGTATACATGAATTGAGCATAAAAAAATCGCATTAAAAAATAAAAATCCACAAGTCCGAGTGTTTTTCCAAAAAACACCGCTGAATTTTAAATGAATTTAGACATCACTTCTGGGACTCGCTGTACATACATATAATATCTTATACTACTATATATATATATGTATATTACAAGTGTTAAATGTAAAACATTATGTTTGTGTTTAAGTTGTTGAACAAATTTGTTTTCGGAGTTTGTATTTTATTTGATAATGAAATAAAAAATTATTCTGTTAAGGTTGTTTTGTTCTATTTTGTGAGACATTTGAACGTTTCATTGAGCCATAAAAGAGTTAATAAATTTATGAATTGTCATACCTATTGTCAATGTCAGGCAGGATTTCTGGTATCGCCGAATGTGGCTTAGGCAGACTGGGTTGAATTTGGGCGGACCGATTCTGGCTAAACTTGCTATGATAGAGCCGGGCCGGATCAGATTCGATTTGAGCTTCGATTCGATTGGCTTGGTCGGGTCTGGCCTGGTCTGACGTAGCCGAGTCGCGCCTGGCCTGGTCTGGCCGGGCCGGGCCGAATTCAATCTGGCTTGGTCGGGCCTGGCTCAAATCTGGCCTGGCCGGGCCATAATTGTCAAGAGGTCTGGCTTTAATTGGGCCAAAC
Organism: Pogonocherus hispidulus; assembly: GCA_963924545.1. Classification (NCBI taxonomy): domain Eukaryota; kingdom Metazoa; phylum Arthropoda; class Insecta; order Coleoptera; family Cerambycidae; genus Pogonocherus; species Pogonocherus hispidulus. The sequence goes on along the minus strand of OZ004697.1, from coordinate 47,150,266 downwards.
GTTCGGTGGGTTTATCTGGCCTGGCCTGGCCTGAATTTTTTTAAAAAGTCGCAACTCTACAGGACAGGAGACAAGCACATGTTGGTGTATTCAACGGACTTGACCTTGGATTTGGGGGCAACAACCAACTAACTGTATAACCAAAACAAAACGCTATAATTAAATAAATAAAGAGCCTTCCGTTTGTTGTGTACACATTGAATCACGACTGTCACAATAACTATAGTTACTGGTTTCATTTCAAACCTCAAATGTAGTAAACCTGACTCCTGTTCTTCCAACTTGTGGTTTTGTTTTTTTCAAGATTGTTTGAGTCGTCTCAAGCAACAATACACACATACTGTCTTTGACTTTACAGCCATTACAAAACTGAGACTACATGTATAGAATGTCCACAATAACGAAGATCCTCTCTCCCCATATACCAGAAAGTATAAGTAGAGAAAAAAATTAGACACAAAAGTTTATTTTGTTTAATTTTAATTAGTTTCTTGTTAACATATCAACTTTATCTTTTTAAATAGGACATCCTGTGTGTAATTATGTTTGTGAAGTTCCCTTATTAAAACTATAGGTCGATATTGAAGGTACCTACCCCATACCTATGTTTTACAGTTAAAAACATTCATATTAGCATTTCAAGATTTTTGTAAACGCTTGCTCAGGAAATCTATGCAAAACAAATAAGACTAATAACTAGAAAAGTGTAAATCGGGTTTATTTGGTAGACAATAATTATCATGGGAAATACTCAGAAAATACCTGGGAGATGGCTCAAACAAGTACATATGTTTAAACTCCGGAAGATCGAGAATTTCTTACGGAACACCCTGTGTACTATTATATGTTTAGATTCTCTAACCGATAAAGAGATAGAGGATCTTATTTTGAACAGCATGTACACTCGGATGTGAACCAAATACAATGCACTTTGATCTAAGACAAAGGTCACGAAGTGTGAGAAAATATTAATATTAGAATGATGAGTACCGAGACTTGGCTAAAATAATCAGAAGATAAACGAATCTTTCTTTATCTATATAAAAATAACACGTAAGTACATATATGTAGATATGTATATATAACGTCAATCCATACTTAATTTTATCTTCAATAGTTATTTGTTATGTATATTTTCAGACAAGTTGCCAGACTTATTTTAATACAAATCTACATAAATTAGTATACATAAATGAAAAATAAATCGTTGCAAACTGATTAAATTTAACACAGTTAACATACTATTATAAACAACTGAGGAGATAACTATACCAATAAATTATATGACATGAAAGATGAGCTAATTTTTGCAGAACTCGTGGTACGTTAACAACGACGAAACGGTTTTTCAATAGGAACTAATTTTCTTATAGTGTAGACAAAACAGTGAATTATTAATTCACTATTTCGGTATTTTTTCGGCACTTGGCAGGTTGGCTATTTCCACGCGGAATTTCTTAGTACTAACTTTACTGATTTGTGTGGGAAACTAGTTTTTGATTTCCCTATATGTAAATACAAAGGTTTAGTACTGTGTGGAAAACTCCATTAATACTAAAAACGCGATCAATAAAATTATTTTGAACAATTTTAATTAGTCTGTGTACCTATTACAAAAGTAAAAGCATAATTTATTTTAATTACCATTTCAGTGAAACACTCATAAACACTTAGTCACATCAACTTATTTATCATTATCACATAGTTTGTAAAGTAAAACTGTAAAATTAGGTGTCTACACTTTCTTAGTAGCCAAATTAAAAACGAAAATCCAATTTTCCTAACATCTACCCTACTAAAAAGAATGTTCTTATCGTTCGTATCTGTATCGCTGTATCTCATTTCAGCACGATAGCACAGAGGACACAGACCAGAGGCGAAGGCTAGTGATGTTTAATGGCTCATTTTCTGTACTAGTTACGTCTACACTAAGAGAAATAATTGCTTAATTCTAACAATACTACCTTACTATACTCTGAAAAAAGTGTTTAATGATTATATTTAAGGGCTATTGTAAATTAAGTATATCAATACAATAATTCACCTTATGTAATGTAACTAAGCTACATTACCAATATTTGTGTTTCCTTTAAGTCTGCTGTTTAGACTGTACTAATACATAAGTATATTAGTAGCAAATTATTGTAGTTGCAAGTGCAAAAAATTTGCAGTGCACACCAACAAAATTCAGAATAAGAATAAATGAATTAAATATTAAATTATTTAATATAGATGGACATAAATAAATAGTCCATGTGCTTTATCATCGAGATGTACCTCTAAATTATTCTAATACAGGAAATAATCTTACGAAGCTTGGAGGTATCGTCTACATGTAAAGTTTGCGCTGTGTTCAAATTTATGGCTTTTTTTGTTAGAACTTGCTTAAAAATATGTTGTATACTGGTGATTGTTATTAAAAATGCATCTGATTTTACAAAACCAGTGTAAAAAATATCAGTCGGAAAATAATAATTATTGTATTACTACTTCAGTTATTAATAAAAGCATAGGTACATTTATAAGCAAAATTTTGATAATTTTCCTAATTCTAATAATGATCTGCAACTTATTCGGGTTATTTTCTGGGAATAATAAAAAATACACATATGGATAATATTAAATCTTTTATTTGCAATAAATGACATGAAACATTTATTAAAAATACATAAAACAAAAAACTGAATGACATTAGTAATATAAGTAATATAACATATCAGTCACAACCACAAGTATCATTAAACACTTCTTTCAGAGTATAGTAAGGTAGTATTGTTAGAATTAAGCAATTATTTCTCTTAGTGTAGACGTAACTGGTACAGAAAATGGGCCATTAAACATCAAAGACGCCGTCACTAGCCTTCGTCTCTGTTCTAGGTCCTCTGTGGTTTAGTTACATTACATAAGGTGAATTATTGTATTGATATACTTAATCTACAAAAGCCGTTAACGATAATCATTAAACACTTCTTTCAGAGTACCTATAGTAAGGTGGTATTGTTAGAATTAAGCAATTATTTCTCTCAGTGTAGACGTAACTGGTATCGAAAATGGGCCATTAAACATCAAAGACACCGCCGCAAGCTTTCGCCTCTGGTCTGTGTCCTCTGTGACGATAGTACTCGAGCTAGCATTGTCCACTTAACACGAATATTGCAAAATTTCAGAATGTTAAAAAAGTTGAAATGTATCACAATTGAATTGTTATAAATATCAAGTCATGCCATGCATGACTGAGTGGTAGAAGTGGTTGTACGGTCTCGAAAAAAAAAATCTCAAAGGATTAGAAAAAGGACGGAAGTTTCGTGTGAAGCGGTTCTCGAAGCCGTAAAAATTAGAAAAAGGGTCGAGGAGGTCCCGAGAAGTCGGGATTTCAGCAGGCGTGACGGGTCCATTAGGTCCGAGAACAAACGCCGGTGCTAGCCGCATCTCTCTCACCGAACGGACATCGACGAAAATTTTGTAGATTTTTTGAAAAGGCTTTTAAATTGGGAAACGCATAGGAAACGGGACGATGTAAGACTAATTATATGCAATAAGGTATGTATGTACCTAACTGCATTCACTTACATGTTATGATAAAAAATGTTGTTCTTTGGATGTAGCCAATTTAACATTGGTATTAATTATGTACAATGTACCTAAACTGTTTCGCATGTCAGATATATTTGCATGCTATCATTAATGGTATATGTAGGTAGGTACCACAAAACATATGGAAAGACTTGTAGATATAGGGACCGAATTGTACCTATATCGCCATTTTCGTCTTGACTTTGATCATGATAGGGTACATATACATATATCTAAGTCAGTGACTAATATACACCCATAAGCTTTTTGTAAATAATACAAAGATAAGTTTGTCGTGTATCTTACAGAAAATTTTAACGAATTATTATTTAAAAATATATGATGAGGGTACCTATGTGAAAACGGACATTTCGCAGCATGTATGAAGTACTATGAAGCAGTAAATAACGTTACATCGATTTCTTTTCCACCTCAATCAAAATGAAAAGTTCTGTAGCTATGTCGTGAAGATAGACATATTCATATTAGTGACTTTACAAAAGAGTGTGCTCGTGAGGTTTAGGTTTAGTTTGTTCCTGTACTAATAATTATTGTAAACTAAAGGATCACGTTGGTAAATAAAACTATCGTTAACCTCTCACTGATATTACAAAAATAACAAAAATTTTACACCCGAGGCACAGCTTATTTATTAATAAGCCGTGTCTGAGGGCACGAAGTACAAATGAGGTTAGAATATGCCTATTATTGATCTAGCGTGCGTGCAAGAAGGATTTAAAATACCTATTTCAGCTGTAGGCTCTTCAACTTTTCAGGAAAAAAGCATAGGAAGTTTTTAGTTTTTTTTATTCAGACAAAAGCGATACCTGGACTATTATATTAGAATATATTATGTAGACTTTGGTTATAGGTACCTATATATACTTACATACCTATTATTATCAACGATTCTATTGCTATTTTTTCTCGTAAGACTAGGTACTATCAAAATATATTTTGACTAAATTAGACTATAAAATAAAATGCTTTAGCCAACCCAGATTCATAACAGCTCTAGTATAGTCTTTATAATCTGAACTGAAACTCCATAAAAAATTCCGACAAACGACACACGTGCGTAAACAAAGAGGCCGCCGTCGAGGTGCAGATGTTTCTTTTATCGGAATTCTTTTTACAGTTTCAATTGACATTATATAGACTGTACCTACTTGATGTAAAATTAGTAATACCGCCACACTTGCTTGAAACACCTTATACCTACCTATATTTTTAAACCTAAAACAATTAATGAAGCTCTCTTGGTATTATAAATAAAATAATACAACTTTGTACATTTACAATTATTGTAAACAGCTACAAAGAAGGTATTATTGGAAAAATATGTTAGGCATCCAGGTATTTTTCGAATGTTTAAAAATACCTGTCTCTACCTGGTCTCGCTTTTCAAAAAGTTGACAAATCTTACAATCCGCTAGTGATGCAGACTGTAGGTTACTTTTATGGTTCGTTAGGTATTTGTTATTTCTATTAGTTATAAAAGTATTCCATTTTATATATGCCTAGAAACGTAAAACCCATTACAAAGCCCTTCAGATCTCTTGTGCTCATGTAAGGTTATGTTCATAGATAATGTTACGTTGAACAACGCCCGTGAAAAGTTAACAAAGAACATTTTATGTAAAATATTTTAAATCAGCACTTAAGAATTTTAACTCACCTTTCCATCCAGTGTGTTGATTATCTAACAGAACAACAAACTAACCCACTACTGACTGCACTGCAATACGTTTGCGTTTCACTGCTAAAATAATCACAGAATATCTCTAACAATCGTACGTTTTAACCTTACTATTCCTTACAGATTATCAGGCCTAGGCCACACTCGCACTATTATTTCCGTGTGTGTGTGTACGTATCGATTAATTGAGTCCAATTTTGTCACGTTTGTTTGACAGAGCAGCCCAGAGAACGAAACCAAACATTGAGTCACCACTGATAACTGCATACTGCGGGAAAAGCGAAAGTAACCGCAGCATAAGCGAACATCCAGCAACCAGCAAACTCTTGCGTGCTGGTCAGAGTGGGGGGAAATCATCTGAGGTCTTGCAGAACATGGGCGTGCTTGGGAAATTTCGCGGCGTTTCTCTGAAACTTGGGCTTATACTGAAATCTTCCATTATAAATATTTATTTTGGCAAATCCTGAATAGTCAATGATAACAAACTTATTTTTTTAATTTCACAACTAATCGTACACAAATACTTATGTATGTTATTATGTCTGTTTCTGTGTGTTTTGATACACTAATCTAATAATTTAGAAAATATTAAAATAGAATATAAAAAATAAATTGCTTTATCAAATTGTAGGGTCACATTCAATCAGGAAATTAGAATTATTATCATAAACGATTTAGGATAATTTTACTGTGTAATTAGATCGTATTTAGTTTATTATTTCTTAAAATTTATTTGTTATGATATTTAGGATAGGTAGAAAGATTTGTCGGCATTTACCGACAAAGCAGACCGATTTTATGTAGGTACCTACATAGAATATCTTCAGATGCTAGGCCCCTTTTGGGAATTAGGGAATTCCAGATATCAAGTTCGGAGAAAAATAGTAGGTACATACTGGGAAGGACAGAGGGAGATCGAGTATAAAAAGGAAATTTGTATTTCATTTTGGTCTCTCTCGTCCCAGCAGTCGAATTGTGCAGTATGCTCGAAAATAAAATTGTTGTGTTGTAAAGAGTGTTATTCTTTTTCTGTACCACATGCACCTATAAAATGATTTTTTAAAACCTAGTTTCACTTTTAAGCTAGCCAAAAAAATGTATTCTGAATGAAACAAAATTTTTTTTATAAATCAAATTTATTACTATTAAATTTGTTATTCCTGTAATTTTTTCTTCAAAATATATATGTTTATTAAAAATTAAGTACCTATATTACTTTTTTGTGGTCGAGGAACTTTTTGGATAAAACTGGTGCAAATCAAAATGAATGAAAATTTAAATTTATACGTAATTACATAATAAAATAATTACATTTTTTAGATCATTTTTTCTAAACTATGAAAATATAACAAACCTAATGTAATAAAAATACAAAAAACTATTTTCAGTGGATTTCCAGATTGTAGTAATTTTTTTCGTCAGTCTGTATATATTTTTTTCGTCAGCTAATATGTATTTGTAATCTGAGAATATTTTGCAACGGTTTTTGTATAAACTTTCAGACTTTAGTGTTTTAATCCATGATGGTAGAAAGTTGTATATTTTTAGACCTAAGATACTTAGATCTAAAAACATCTTTGGGCAATACCTAAGCTTTCTCTATTTTAGGGGCAACATAATATCATGTAGAAACGGCTTTAAGGGTAAGATGATAAGAAAGATCGACTTTAACCAGTTTTAATATTTTATTTTTATGTTGGCGGATTAGAATTGCAAAACAAAACAATTCACGTATATCGAAAAGTCATTAATATTATCAAAAATGGCATTTATTGTCTTTAAATGTCATGAATTTAATATAAATACCAAATACATATAAGCAAATAATTTTGGTGTGAATCCTCATAGTGACCATGAAGATATCCAAGAAGAAATTGGGTCATGGCTTGCTTTTTACGATTTTGTAACACAAGTTCCTTATAAAAAAAGCATATAGGTAGATCAATTAAAATCTACTCTACGTTATTAATATTATTATACAATGTCGTAGAACAAATAGTTTGCATTTATATGCAATTAGTTGTAAATGAGTTTGACATTCTAATTTTAAAAAGAATAGTTCTAATTTGGCAACATATACATATACAGGGTGCTTCAAATTCGATGCAATACATGGGGATCTCGGAAACGGTAAGAGATGCGAAGTCGGTTAAATGGAGGCAAAGTTGCGTATTCAGGAGGGCAACATAATGGTGAAAAGAAATCAAGGCTAAGTTGATTAGTTTTCGAAATATTTTGAAAAAACCGAAAATTTAGTTTTTCGTTTTTATTTTTTTGCGGGCATATATTTGATGAGGTATTAAAAAATAAAGAGCACTTTTCTATAGCAACTTTTTGCCCTTTATCGAATGGTGTTAGCGAATTTTCCGCAAAACGTTTCCCAAAAACCAACATCAACTTAATTTTTTTAAATACGGACCTGGAATTTTTTTCCAATTTTTTGGAAGCATTTTTGTAACCTGATAGAATGCCACCATAAAAGGAACCAGATTTAAACGTTTTGTCTAAGAAAAATCCATCATTAGTATTTTTGTTTCGACTTTTGTTAATTCTAGATACTAAAAAAATCTAAATTACAACGTTTAAATCTGGTTCCTTTTATGGTGGCATTCTTCAAGTTACAAAAATGCTTCCAAAAAATTGAAAAAAATTCCAGGTCCGTATTTAAAAAAATGAAGTTGATGTTGGTTTCCGGGAAAAGAAACATTTTGCGGAAAATTGTCTAACACCATTCGATAAAGGGCAAAAACTTGCTATAGAAAAGTGCTCTTTATTTTTGCATACCTCATCGAATAGGCCCGCAAAAAAATAAAAACGAAAATCGAGGTTTTCGGTTTTTTCAAAATATTTCGAAAACTAATCAAGTTAGCCTTGATTTCTTTTCACCATTATGTTGCCCCCCTGAATACGCAACTTTGCCTCCATTTAACCGACTTCGCATCTCTTACCGTTTCCGAAATCCCCATGTATTGCATCGAATTTGAAGCGCCCTGTATAGTTAGCCCAATAATATTGGTCATTATTATGAATTCGACAACGATAATTATAAAAAAGCTAAGAAAAATCACAAAAACTAAAAATAAACTGTTAACCTATCTGTACACATTAATTCAAAATGATCAATATAGGTACTTGAAGTACAGTACTTTTGAGGGGAATTACTTCGCATTTAGAAAAGTTATCAGAGCCATGTTATAAGTTTTCTTGCAATTTAATAACTATTAGGTATATCTGCCAAACCCTGTCTATATATCTGGAAGAACCACTATTACTAGTTACAATTACTGATACATTTATATGATTTACTTTTTTATTTATTCTTTATATTATTTTTTATATATTACATATACATCATCGCGCAAAATTAAATAATAATTAAAAATTTTATTATTAGATTTAATTTATCTATTTTTGTGTTTTGCTGTAAAAAAAATAAAGAAATGTAATTACCTATAATTAGTACCTACTGTACATATGTGTATAACTAAGTGTATACGTCATATTTAAAAGGTTTCAAAAAAGGGACAAATCATATATAATTAAAATAAATTATATAAGTAATTAACGTAAATAATGAAAAAAAAATTTATAAAAAATAAATGAGATATAGGAGAATATTGTTTATTTGAAAAAGTTACTATTCAATAATTGTGAAAGATACGATATCGGGCACTTTTTGTGTTTGGGAGACAAATTTACTTTTATATTTCCCAGAAAGCGGACGAGTGTCTTGTCACTCACACATTTTATTTCAGACTATACTTTCCGGTTATATATTTTTATACTTTGGTCCAAATATATAATAGGACTTTATAGTTTGGAAAAAAAATGTAAAAGAATCCACTTAGCAAAAAAAATACCGGCGTTTTGCGTCTTTTCTGGCGCAGTGAAATGAAACTTGGAAATTAAATAGGAGTAGCATAAGGCCTTTTTGTCTGCTGGCAATTTTATTGGTCTTTAAAAGCAGTAAAATGCTGTGTATCTTAATCCCAGTATAAAATAAATGGCTTTACAAACTGACATTAGATAGATGTCGAATACATAATAACGTTGGTAACTAAAAAAGCAAAGTACAGCAGTATAAAAAAGACCACGTAAATGTATTACGTTTATAAATTATATAAATTAATTTTTACTTCGGCAAAAAATTTATCTAAAAGCTATTTTTATAGTACCTACCTAACTAATTATTTAATTTTGAGATATAAAAAAGTTTTTGCTTTGTTTTATTAGATTTCTTTTATAATACAGGGTGTTCCATTGTGAGAAATAGTTTGATTACATCTAAACGGTTAGAGGTATACAAAAAACGAAAATACCATATTCCCTTAATTTTTTCAGCTGCATCTCGTAAAAATATTTGCAAGTATACAGGATGTCCCATAAAAGTGCTATCGACAACAACTTTGATTTTTTAAGTAGCACCCCCCAACTGTAGGTATCTTTATTTTAGAATTCTGCACAAAATTTGGAATCGTCTGATACCCCATAGTCGACCCTTTGCTCTAACCGTTGGCCCACCATTTAACCTGCCAATGGTGAAAATGGTTTTATGCCATAAAATGTCACTTGCACGAGGTGCTTTAAAAATTACTCAGAAACGGTAAGAGATAGCAAGTTGCGGCTTTCTTGGACTAGTAGAGAAAGAAACAGGCTTTCTTTTTGATTGTTTTCCCCAAAACATACAAAAAGAAAGCCTGTTTCTTTCCCTAGAACCAAACAACAACTATTTCGATCTAGGTATTACACCTCTCAATGCCGTACAGATCGCAGGGTGAAAACAACTCATTGCAGCCAGAAGATTGCATATACCAAAGACAATAATTAGTTTATATTCTTTGCATATACATCATAGAAAAAGTTATGACATAAACTACATTTGCGTAAACCTCAGATTAACCATATACAAGATAAATAACAGCCAGAGAAAAATGTCCACGAAATGAAATATAATTAAATAAACAAATCCCACTGCATGCCATTGGTTCGTTACAGTTTTTGACGGACCGAGATATGCCGAAAATACACGACACAACGACTCGTGACTTCATATTTGTTTTGAAGTTTTGTGAACGTAAACTTATTTAAGTATTTTATGTGATATAAGTGGTCATCAGTCAATAATCTAGGCTGTGTTATAGATTTTTAGTTTGTGGAAAATCTTTGTGGACAGTGAAATGACTATTAAATGCATAGTTTTCCATAAATCGGGCAAAAAAGGTGATGGGAGATCGTTCCACCGGTAAGTAAACAATGCTGACCATAGACGTATCATTCGTTAGGAATTCAACTTACGTATAATGTTCATGGGTAATATAAGTAATATAGATAATATTGTAGTTTTATATTGTATATTTTCTATGGATAATAGTTTCTGATCCTCATAAAATTATTTGGAGACAATGAAATTTTTATCATTTTTCTTTCATCGTTCAAGGAAAATTTCAAATGTTTACCCCTCTTTGAAAAAAAAAATTCGAATAATTTAAAATATAGATAAGAGTATTAGATGTAGTTTTGATTTAGAATGGGAAGTGAATTCCGAACCGAAAAAAATGTATTTTATTTCACTTTCAGGTTTTTGGTAGGTATAAAGTATTATGAATATCTTTATATTATATCGCTACTTTATTTGGGTATTTGGCCACAATTCTGAACAAATTAATAAAATTTTGAGTAAACAATACATACTCCTCGCTAAAAGACCCATTCAAGTTTTTTTTTAATTTGACTAATCAGTTCTCATACTGAAAAATGTATAAATATCATAAAACATAGTACACACTTTAAGTTAAAATAGCACTAACATTTCGGAAACTTCACTGTCAGAAGAATGTATTGTGTTCTATGATATTTATGTATCTATATTTAAGAAAAAACTCTAACAGACTCTTCGGTGCAGAGGTTTATTTTCTTACTTTTTTATTAGTTTTTTCTGAATTTTAGGAAAATAGCTAAATAAAGTAAAGTATGCATTGCGTATTTTGTTATATACCTAGCTACCTAGTTTTTGTAGATGTTAGGGGTTTTTTTTTTTAATCGTGAGGTAATAGGTATTTTACGTTGTTATAAACACCTTTCAAAACGTTAATAAACCCTCTTATTTTGAGAAATACTGGCCGCCACTGGTAGCTATTTACAAACAGTTAAATAAACACTCCCCCCTTTCGTAAATTGTTGTTTATTAGATGGACAGGCATATTAATGCTTTGGGTATTGCTGTTACTTATCTTTTACATGGTTAATCTGAGGTTAGAAACACCTTTAAAAATATCAATAGACCCTTTTCTTATTTTGAGAAATACCGCCGCCACTGGTAGTTGTTTACAAACAGAGTTGAGTAAACATCCCCCCCTCCGCAAATAACTGTTTATTACATGGACAGGCATATTAATGCTTTAGGTATTGTTGTTACTTATCTTGTACATGGTTAATCTGAGGCGTAAACACAGTCCAAACGCCATCTAGAATGAAAGAGTCATATCTTCTAGCCGCAATCAATTGCAGTTTACTCTGAGACCTGTACCTGTACGGCACTGAGACGATCTAATAGGTCGAAACAGACGTCTATTGTTCGAGGTGACATGCCCATACGGTGATGGTTCATACACCTCACAAGACAATGAATACGAAAGGGCTAAAATACGGTTAAAATAGCAGCACATAATCGTCTAGATAATGTTTTATATTTATGCAAATAAAAAACAAAGAAAGTTATAGGTTTAAAAAACGCCACTTATGTAACAGATCAACAGACATAAATACAAAAGGTAAACGTTAAAAGCAAATTTTAGAGAGTATTATTGTATGCTAATGCTAATAAAGCTCTTGGCCATTTGGTAATAATTCTAAACACATAAATTATGTAGTAACTTACGTAACATGAGCTTATAGTAAAAACGTAATAGTTGTTAAATAAAATTCACTATCGTTCGGCACTTTCGTCACTTTCTTCTTTGGTTAATGAACTCCGACTTTCGTTTCTATTTAGTAGCCTAAGGTTATTCGTGTAGCATGTTACGTTTTATTCTTAAGATTGTATGTACACCAGTGTTACTTACGGGGGAACCAGAATAATTACTAACTATTGGCGTTTCAGATTACCGATGAGAGCGCTGCAAATTGTAAACAAATATGGAGGAAGACGAGTAAAAATTTTGCATTTCATCATCACATCATCTAGCAATTTAGCATTCAACTGCTATAAATATAGTGACTTCATGTGCTAGTTAGCACAGTCATACGTCCCCATAAGTGCTTCATTGCTAATTATATGATTTTTTGGGTTGAAACAGGTACCCTAGTTTTTCTTTGCTTACACTTTGGGCTAAAATAAATGTGATAAACTGTATGGTGATACCATATTAGTGCTTGCTTTTTGTTAAATACTGTTTAAATTAAAATATATTCTGTTTTTATAAGACTGATAATAGAAAAGTATAGGCAAACTACAACAAAGTGGTTATGTTGTGTAAATAAACGTGTTACCTGTTATTAAATTGTTACATGCCTTTTGGAGAAATGAGTGAGAAACACTTTCTTATACTAGGGCCAAACTTCTACCTATCTTCTATCTTAAACATTTATTGACACTATTGACACATTTTGTGGAATGACCATAAACACGGCAGTTTGTGTTGATTTCTTTTGAATGCCATTTTAAAATGTAAAAATAAAGATGTACAAACACTAATCACGTCGTTTTTAACTTTGTAATACCAAAAAATCACAAGCACCACTAAATTATTACGTTAAACAAACCCAAATACGTGTTATTCATCATTATATCAGCAATAACCCTCCAAAAATTACCTTTTAAGTAGGTTCAAATATTTTCATGCAGAGGGCGCATTCATTTTTGGAATCGTCAATAGTGTTTCTGGCCAAAATTATAGTGACTCATTCACAGCCAGAGCATATGGAGCTGTTTGACTGGTGCAGTATCAAGGGATCCCAATTTCATAAGCGTGAGGGAGAAGAGACCCGAATTTAAAAAAATATGTTATATTTAAGAATAACTAAAGTATTTATTTAAATAGGTTAAATTAATAAATAATACTATAAAGTCCAATAATTCCCGCACTTTCAAAACAATATTTAATATTGCTGCTTGACCCTCTTGTGCTTAAGGCTTCTAAGGCAAATATGTTCCTAAGGATAATCTTGAGTATTGTGACTTGACATTAAAAACTGACTGCTATACTGTTAGACGCTTCTGTCATGGCAATGGTCTACGTTTTAGATCTAGATAACTTTCTTAATGCTCCTCGTAAAAATGTTTACGCCGGGCGCTTGTTTATGTCTTCCGCTAACGGAACAGGAAATAAATCTGTTCGATTGTCAGATGAGAAATTAACATTTGTTAGCTTTAATGGAAAAATTATACATAATAGTGTTACATGTGAGCTGGGAACGTATTGATCTGTGTTCTTGATATTATTAAGTAAGAACTGAATAGTCCTCAAACGATTTGGCTTCTCACTTATTAATCAATTAATAGACCTTGTAATTTTTATTTCGAACTATGGAAAAGTTTTATTATAACTATAACGTTCTGATTATACAAATACTGATATCGTATTCATTCAGCAGAAATTATCTTTTATTACCTCCAATTTCATGTTAAGGAAAATAAAAAAACATAATTTCTAATAACACTGGCGTAGTTTCCCATATACCACTAAAACACTAGACTGCACTCGACGCGCGCCAACCAAGTTGGCATCATCTGCGGATTATGCCAACTAAACCTATCCTAACACTATGTCCTATTTACACGTAAACTATGTATATGACGGCTCAGTGATACGTCATATAGAGAAAAAGTGTATACAAAGATATCGAAGATCGAGAAAAAGTGTAAATACGAAAGTTTACTGGTTTTTTCATAAATTATTTTAATGAACTAATCCCATATACACAAGATGTTCAGTTTTCCTTAACAGATATCAACTTTAGTTTTTCAAATGGAATGCCCTATATACCTATTAAGATATTTTTGGATTTTACATAAAATTCTAGATCCGTATTATATGAGGTATTAACTGTCAAAAAGTTAATAGTTTTCGAGATATTTCAGATTTTTGTAAAAAATTGACAGATATGAATTCATTTTTGAACCGGATTTTATTATATAACAATACCTTATATATTTTTGAAATTTGGTGATAGTGAACAAAAAACAGTGCAGTTTGACCTGCATATACATCAAATTTAAAATTATTTAATACAGGGAATACAGGGTGACCAGAATCCTAGAACCAATATCAGATTTTTGATATATTTTGATACTAATCAATGCAGAAATACAGGGTGTCTCATAGTGACGAGACATTAGACATATTTCAGAGACTACTTCGATTTTGATTTTGAAAATTTAGGCAAGTGTTTTCGGGCATGCATTTCTCACCTAAAATAATGGCGTCCACCTAACGCTTCCGGTTATACCGGAAATTGATGTCATCTTCGTTATTTTAAATGGAACACCCTGTATATATTATTGCAATTTCGAACTCTACGTGAAATTTTAAACACATTTCATGTAGGATCTCCTTTACATATCTTCAACTGTTTTCGAAATATTGAGAGGTGAATATTGACATTTTGCAACTTTGACAGCCTGTACAATCTAAACGGTTTGAGATCAAGCAAAACGGTTTGCACATTCCTCTTAACTTTTCATAAGCTATCGTTTGATACTAATATCAGATTTATCCAGAAATAAAAGAGATGGGCATGCCCAAAACACTATTGCCCAAATTTTCAAAATTAAAATCGAAGTAGTCTCTGAAATATGTCTAATGTCTCATCACTGTGGGACACCCTGTTTTGTGTTCACTATCACCAAATTTCAAAAATACATAAGGTATTATTATTACATAATAAATCCGGTTCAAAAGTTGTCATAATATTATAGAGCATTCCATTTGAAAAACCAAAGTTGATACTTGTATCTGAAAAACTGAACACCCTGTGTATAAGAAAGTAGTTAATTAAAAAAATTTAGAAAAAACCAGTAAACTTTTGTATTTACACTTTTTTGTTCTTTCATAAATTCCGAGATAAGGGGGTAGTGAATCTTATTTGGGATACCCTGAACATATAGCGTAGGTAATGAAAAATCATCTTAAGATTATTGATAAATTATAAACATGTATTGTAGGATATATTAATGTCACAGTAATGAAAATTTAACCTTGGCATAAACGCCTAGCACGGTCAAATTTCAGCTTGTGAATTTAAATTATAGTTGAACGTCATTTGCATACCTAATGATTGAAAGTTGACGTAGGTAACATCACAATTTTTATTATGTTTATTACATACATTCATTATGGGAAATATATATTCGTAAAAAATCTTGTTGGTGTCTGAAAGTAATTAATTTAGCCGAATTATAAAAAGTTCTGCGAAAAAAACATGAAAAATGATGCAGGCTATACTTCAATGTCAATTCCTGTAGATTAGGATTACACAGAGTGTCGCTTGTCGCTGAAATGAATGTACCAATGGGCAAACATTTGGTAGTACTTTTACTTACATTTATTATAATAATTGTTATTTTTCGTTAAAATATATTGTTTTTATTTGATTAATAATAGGAAAGTATAAATAGGTATACAACAATAAAGTGGTTATATTGTATGTAAACGCTTTTCCGTTAGGAAAAAACGTGTCTTTTTAGAAAAAAATGAGTGAGGAATTGTTTCTCATACTAGGGCTAAACTTCTAGAATTAGGCACCTTTTCTGAAATTACACTGACGGTCATAAACACAACAGCTTGCGTTGTACTAGTTTGTTTTGGATGCCATTTTAAAATATGTAAAAACAAAGATGTACAAATACTATAGCCACTTCGTTTTTTACTTTTCAGTACTAAAAAGTCAAAAGCAATAAGCATCATGCACTAAATTATTATGTTAAGTTAAAAAATAAACCAAATACCTGATTTATTATTAGGTATCAGCAATCAGCATCCAAAAACTATATTTCAAATAGGGTTCAAATGTTTTAAAGCAGAGAGCATATTAATTTTGGAATCGCCAGTAGTCGCAATAATTGAAGTATTGGGGAACATTTTATTAGAATGAGAATGCGACAAAAGGATAGAAGCAAGTATGTGCAAACAACATGCAAAACGTCCATGTTTAGGTTAGGAAGTGGATCTTGACTTCAGCAACTCTAATAATCATTCTTATAAATCCAGAAAATGCAACAGAACAATCTCACGGGGCAAAAAATATTTAGTTCAAATAATCAAATATCAAATCTTTATTAGATTTACAGTCATTCAGCCTTGCTTCTTAAAATCTCTTTGTCCTGTTCTTGATTTGTGTTCTCGGGCACTACTTTTGCAACTTTCCTAGGTTCTTTAACAAAAGTCTTAGAGCACTGCATTTCAGTCCAACTTATGGGCACCATGCGATGTCCATGTTCTGAATGGGCTATCACTACACCCAATTCATTCTCTGCAGTTGACAATTGGTACGTGTGAGCTTCTGTGATAGGTAACTAAACAAAATATTTTAATATTCAAAACTGCGGCTATGATTTTATAACTTACCACTCTAGCTAGTACTATATCTCCAGGTCTAAAACTTTTATATATTTCGACTTTGTCTTTTTCTGTTGCTCTGACATCCTCTCTACGTATAACAGCCCTAAAAGGTCGCCGTAGTACTGTGTCCCCTACACATTTGATAAAGCACTTACAGTACTGCTGAGTTATTATGTTAACCTGAGCTGTTACTATATCCCCTTGGCTGGGTACAACTGTTTGTTCACCACTGCTATGCACTTCAACAATCTTTACCCCATCTTTTTCGACAATGTCTACGTAACCAGCTAATTGAGAATACAGATATCCTTGGCGTTCATATGCACCCTGGCCCGCAGTATGTTCATTATCACACGGACACAATCTTTGTCCAGGAAGGCAAATCAAAGGTGCAGACTTCATATTGCCTCACTTTTATTGCACACAATATTTAGTTGAAATAGGTCTTAAACATATCACTAACACGAAAATAATGAATAGATTTGTGTACCAAATGTAACGATATTGCAAAAACTTACACCACAGATTACTACTTACACAGTTTGTATTTTATTTCAACTACGCACATTCCTACCCATATTTATGAAATAAAAAGCAACAAACGTGGAACTAATTTGAGGTTATAATACCAACCTGTGACCTGTGACACCAGCCTTGTTGCTTGGAAGTCCATCTAGATGGTGGTGGTGTTTCTGATAAAGTTGTAAAAATACATTCTTATATTTATACGTGTTATTCCTGTAAATCAGAAAATGGGTATATCTTTTTTCTTTCACATTCTTGCTTTACTCCATAGATAAAATATATATATTTACTATCCATTTAAAGATCATTTAAATTTAAATTTCCATTTAGAGTATATTGTATATGCAACCAATAATGCACTATTTTCTAATATTCGTTCATCAGATACTGAAACACTTAATATTATACAATACAATATAATTTTTAATTTCTCCATGCACCTCATAATTACAAGTAAAATCTACAGGTCCTATCAGCTCATCAGCTAGACGTTAAAAAATAATATTCTTTATAGGTACATATTATTGCATATATCCTCAAGTGAATGTTCTTTTTAAGATTTTTTTAAATTTTATTTTAATAAGTGATCTTTGTTCTTATGTTCAAGATTGTAATTAAAACTTCTAGTAATAATAATTTACTTTGATTAATTTTTATAAAGGACACTTAACTCATATCTTCTAGCTTAAGTAGTCTTCTATCACATTTACCAGTTTCCTCATTATGATATTGCTGAGACATGAGTTTAAAATTTCTTAAGTTCCACAACACATTACTTACCTTAAAATCCCTACAAATTAACTCAATTTAGTTGGGAGAAGGCACCTGCGGCAGAAGAGGTATCGTAATACCACTAATATCTCCTTGAAAAGTTCTGATAGAAATGGTCACGAAATTTTGTCATTCACAAACTGATTTAATATATGTATATTTAATGTGAATGAAATGTTGAACGCACATTATTTCTAAACCCCTGCTTAAGCAGTATATGACTGTAACTAGATATTTCTAATCAGTAAAGCAATGTTAATAATTTTGAATAGTTATCAACATACCTGAATGTTTATAAGCTTATTAGAAAAGCTATAGTTATGGAGCACACCTGAGGTAAAGTTACTACCCAGATTTTAAAGTAATCAAACCCAATGTCTCCTTTGAATTGTCTAATCGAAAATAAAAAATCTCAAAATGTAAATACAAAAAATAAAGTGGTCAATTGGGAATAGATTTATTTTCAATTTCAATATACACAGAATGTTCTATCATAAGTGTATAATATCTAGGCTATAATTCTTTAATTACAATTAATGATTAACAATGGTACACTGAATAAATATTAAAATTACAGGATTTAACTGTGATATTTATATTTTTATTACTTATTCTTGTTTTTACACTAATTGCTCATTTAACAGTTCATAACAGTGAAATGTAAAACAAAGAACCGAGTTTACTGGAAGAGCTCTAATAGAACGTAACCTCTCCCATTCCGACGCGACAATACAAAAATAATCGATTTAACAAGAAATCATGTAAACGAACAACATATGATAACAATGGTGAACTAATGCTCTAAAACTAACGGCAGTTTAATGTCATAGTTTCTACAAATGCGTGAATGCTGAAAGCGCAACGGTAGGAAATAGAACATCAACATGTCTAAACATAAAAATAAATAAAAGAAGTAATTTAAATCACTATAATTAGAACCAAATTTTAGCTAATACATATAGAAAAAATACTGCATAATTCGTACAATGTAATCAGTAAATAACTGAAGTGCATTATTTATATGAAATACACACACCAAACAGGTCGTTAACCGTACAAGTATGTTTTTACAAATAACTAACTGTTATATAATTGAAGTGTTTTATTTATATGAATTTTAAAAATTACCTAAAGATAATAATAAAAAAAGATTAAAACTGTATAATATCGTTTTAAGCTTAATAGTAGCTTAGTTAAATTAGTTTAATGGACGAAACATAAGAAAATTTTTTACTAGGTTGTGGAAGATGACGCTGAGATCTCTTCTTTACCATTGTTTCTTCGGTGTACTTGTCATACCTGTTATTTTTGTTATTACTGCCTATCCTCCTTCCATTACTTTAAGTCTAAAAATATGGGACACATTTAACTATTTAATACAGAAATTACAAACATAACAAATGTGGCAAACATAATTATTAAAAATTTAAATACAAATGCCAAACCGTGATGTGACAAAACTCCTACAATTGAATGTTACTTTTTTACGAATTAAAAATGACCCAGAATTATTTGATTCGGCAAATTATGGATGAAACCGTCAAAACAGCAGCTGTTTCATATTTAACCGAGGGTGGTGATGCAATGAAACACTGACTAAGTTACCATGTCATCTTTGCATGATTTCTTTTTCGTGTCGTGCATGTAACCGATTCTTATTTACATAGCTTAGGGCTGGTTTTGCAATGCTTGGTTAACGTAATTTAACCCAGAGTTAACTAACTACAAGTTTAGAATGTGAATAGTTATTCATAAAATTTTCGAGGTAAATCACATCTAAACTTATAGCTAGCTTAACTACTGGTTAAACCGTGTTAACCAAGCATTGAAAAACAGGCTCTTGGTGGACTAACATGGTACTGTAATGTCAATAATTTTGACATGGAATGTGAAGAATCAAGTAAGTAATAATTATAAAATCGATATACTTTTTTATTGGTGATACTGAAGGTCAGGTAGCTCCTGGCACTCATACTGATCAAAATTAGTAGGCAAAATATCATGTAAGTAAATAGATACCTCTTGAGCAAATTAAATTTGACCATTTTCGTTTTTTCTAATAAGTTATAATTTCTGGGACATGACATGTTTCACATGAATTGTTCCAGGAAAAAAATAACACAACAGATACCAGAGAACTTTTCTTATCACTCTCATGTGGGACAGTCTAAAAATCTTGAAATTCTGCATCTTTTTGTATTTAAATTTTTTCAAACATATTTAATAACCGAATTATGACCTGTCTGCTAACCTCATCCTGTATAT
Organism: Pogonocherus hispidulus; assembly: GCA_963924545.1. NCBI lineage: Eukaryota > Metazoa > Arthropoda > Insecta > Coleoptera > Cerambycidae > Pogonocherus > Pogonocherus hispidulus. Next base: position 47,129,875 of record OZ004697.1, on the reverse strand, counting down.
TGGACACAGTTTTGTTGTTTAGATTCTCAAATATTTAGATTGCTTAATATGATTATCCTTAAACATTCTGTTAAGTTTCAATAGTGTTTAATGTTAATGTTAGTCCATTGGGATTTACTATGATGGTACATTTGAAAATAAAACGTATCTTTATCTTAAACTTTTTATTTACAAAGAAATCTGCAAATAATCCTAAGCCTCTTGCAATTAATTCCCTTCCTAATAAAAAAAATACTTGTCCATCCATATAGGTTAAATTAAAAACATTTCTTATTATACATATCCAGCATTAAGTAGATACAAAAAGAATGTAATACTTCTGATGTTGGGATGGAGTCCAATTTTCAACAGCACATAATATATTATAGAAAATATTACTTAATGAGACACACCACCCCATCCTTAATCACGTTGGAATAGATCTAAAATAATATTTATAAAACTGTACCCATGAAACTGTCAAGTAACTACCGGGATATCAAAAATTATCTTGGTCAAGGGTGGTTGTGGAATGTAAAAAAACGTGTGTTTTACTTTAAATTTTTGAATATGTTTTGTTGTGTCAGCAGAATCTGTCAAGTCATTGTGCTGAAATTTTCTAATCCAGTTTTTGAATCATGCCTCTTACCACACAGCACAAAATTTTCATGATTGAAGCATATTTTCAAACAGGTGCGCTAGTTAATGGAAATTGGCAATACAGTCAACGTTTGTGTTTGGACAATTTTCGAGAGCACTTCCCAAACGTGGCAATATTACTGGACAATTTTTATGCGTGCCTTACAAATTGTGTTGAAATGTTTCGCGAAACTGGTTGTGTGACTCATAAAAAAGGTGCTGGTAGACCAAGAGTTCGTACAGAAGAAGTTGTCAATGACGTTTGGCAACGTATGGAAGAGGAGCCTGCAAAACCTTTGAAACGTCTTTCTCAGGAAATTTGACTTTCTTATGGAACATGTCATAAGATTTTAAAGAAAGACTTGAACATGCATCCATATAAGATGCAAGCACATCAAGCTCTTCTGCCCGCAGACCACCCCAGACGCTTTGCTTACTGTCATTGGTTTGTCAATAATTTAATGAATGACGATCTTCTGGACTTAACTTTTTTTTCTGACGAAGCATGGTTCCACCTTTCGGGATACATCAATTCTCAAAATATGCGAATGTGGAGCAATGATAACCCTCATGTTTTTACTGAATCGCCACTATATGCTCAAAAAATTGGTGTTTGGATGACAGTTTCTCGCAGAAGAATAATTGGGCCAATTTTTTTCGATTTCACCGTCAACGCAGAAAGGTACAGACTCAACTTTTTGGCTGAATTTGTGCAACAGTTAAACGATGATGAACTTCGGTACGGTTATTTCCAACATGACGGTGCAACAGCACATACTACACGAGAAAATATTGCTTTCCTCCGCGAGTTTTTTGATGACCGGCTGATAAGTTTGCATACAGAAGTTGAGTTTCCTCCGAGATCACCTTGTTTGACAATTATGAACTATTTTATATTTCCTTACTTAAAAAACAAGATTTTCGCAACCCCGGTAAATAATTTGCAAGAACTGCAACAAAGAATTGTTCAGCAATGTGCAACCATAACGCCAGAAATGCTGCAAAACGCTTTTCACAGCATGAGGAGGCGCGTCAACTTGTGCATAGAACAAAACGGGGTACATTTCCAACAATTACTGTAATTTAATTTTTCTTGTTACTAAAACCGTTATTTCATAATTTGTAGTTCATTATTGTTTTACAACTGAAATAAATAGGTATGAAATTATTGATGATGTCAGTGTGACAGTGACATAATTATTTCAAATTTAAAGTAAGACACACGTTTTACATTCCACAACCACACTTGACCAAGATAATTTTTGATATCCCGGTATAAACATGAACAAAAAAGGAGATATGCCATGAATGAAAATTTGTGATGAAAAATTAAACATTTTATACTTAATTAATATTCAATCTAACCTTCTGCTTCTTACAATTTTTCCTTATCTTGAAGTCAAGTGTTAAAATTGTTGCAAATATTCTATTCCTCAATACGTAAAAATGTAGCCAATAAAAAAGGATTGATTTGCTAAAAACAAGTTATGGTGTTTGATTTGAGAGTGAATCTGACAAAAAACTCTGCAACGGCCATACGATTTTTGTGCTTCACATCTAATGGTCCTTTCCACCTCAAACGAATTGAAAGTGTTCGGTTTAAAATATCCTTCATTCAATGCAGAACTTTATTCCAAGATATATCAAATCGAATCACAATTTTCTCATAATTTAAGAAAAAGTTAATTGATAACGTACTTATCGGTTACGCATATAAATGGCTAAAAATTCTAGGGCGGATCTCCCTATATACAATCTAGCAACATTGACATTGCGACGTATGTCTGTGTCAAAACAACAGCTAGTTAAAACAATACTAAAAGAAAAGCACAACTCCTTTTTTATGCGATCCTTGTCAAATATTTTCTGCTGGTTATCGTCGTTTTAGTGTTTTCCTGTTTGTATTTGTGTTATATAAAGTTTTGATTGAGTAATCGAGTAATCATATTATTTATAGTATGTTATTTGTCTGTGAACGATTGTCAAAATTGTTAACACAAACAAGTGATTCAACCCAAGGTTTTACACAGTTGCCAGCTTGTAAAATTCGTTGAAAGTGCATATTCCTGATTACTAGCCGATGATTGCGTCACCATGTCATTTTTAGAAGGTTTTTATTGTTCTGTGGAAGTGTGTTCGCAGAAACGGTGAAATAGGTGTCAAATATTTTTTATGTTCTGTTCGAGGATATTTTTTTTTAAAAGTGTAGAAAGCCCCATTATATTTCAAACCATTGGTTCAACATCTTAATGAAATCGATTACCTTATAAGGTGAGAACTTGTACGGATCCTCCGACAGAAATTGATCGAGTGGCACTTCTTTCCCAGCGACACAGGAAATAAAATATAATTCGGTCTGTCAACATAGCACAAGCTGCGCTCAGCTTTTCTGCTAGGTTGAGTTGATATAAGTGATAGTTTTAGACGACAGTACCTTGTAAATAACCTTAAAGTTTGCAAGTTACCATAAAAATTATAAAAAATATAGATTATATTATATAGATTATAATAAATATTTATTATATAGCAAAAATCGTAAATATATTAGGTTCGGCGATTTCTTAAACATCTAAAACGAGCTCTATATCAAAAACATATACTGTTACTAAAAAATGAAATTATATAGTGAAAGATGGGTTCAATTATTTCAGTCTCGAATATGTTTTAGCTATAGCTTACCAGGTGTATAGACTTTGACATCACCTTGATTTAGTGCAGCACTTTCGCCCAATCCGTTCGATGGCGGGGCAGGCATCGCGTAAACCGGCGCGTTCTGGCCCTTCTTGGGTGACGGCTGACTCGTGACGGGAGAACCAGCTCGTTCCTCATCCGAAACATCCTCCTAAAAAGAGGGAGTTTAAGAAATGTTTGCTTAGAAAGGTAAAGAATAGATATTTGTGAGGGAGCGACAAGGGAAAAGTATACTTCTCGAGGAGTAGTTAATTTTTCATCTCACTTTCACTTGTCACTCACTGCAAACAGGGGCTTACATGTAAAGATTAATAATTAAATTGTTATTTTTATAAAGCATTTTGTATGGGGCAGATTAGTTCCAAGCTATTCATAGAAAGCACATGTCTCAATTACAAAAGATAAACAGTTCACTACTAGTCTGATTTATGTCAATCAAAATATGCTTGAAAGTTTAAAAATATAAATTCGTAACAACAAATAAACATTTTCCTGTTTTCATATTGATGTTTAATAATTTTGCATTTACTCATACATTTTTTTAAATAAAAACAATATTCGTTAGTCATCGTCATCATCCTGATTAGTGTTCCGTGCATCAGAAAAAACGACTCTTGGACCATCCTAAAAAAATACAATGCAAAAGTATTCCTAGTAATGAAAAAGTGGATTCAATTTTTAGTTAAGGACGCGTATGTTCTCCCTTGTCGATGAAGCAGTCAAAAGATGAGTTAAACTTAGGTATTCAGAGTGAACTTAGGCAACCGAAACATAGATGTCGCACTGAAAATACAATCGGCCAAACAAATTGTAACATTTTAATAAAAAACTGTCAACTGGCTAGCCTTACATGAAACAGTCAATGTGTATCATTATTCAATTTATAACTATTGCCAAAGAAAAATTAGGCCACTTTCCAATACGTTTTACTGTCGTTAAAATAGTTAAATCCTGTTCTCTACAGTAACGCAAACTGGCAATGAAACCACCGTCTAGCTACAGTAACACCCTAAACACAAAATATCCCTAAATAATTTAGTTACTTTTTGACAGCAGTGTCATCTAGCAGTATCTTGCTGCGGGAGTGCGTTCGGATGAAGTTGTTTTACCCAGCTGAATCGTTCACCCGGGTGAATGACGTCACAGAAATGTTACTCATAAAATGCGAACGATTGTGGTAAGTATAATATGGCGGCAAACTTTAAATTCAAGCAAATGCAATCCAGGTTATGTGTAGTTTACTTCGAGTGATTTTTGAGTAGGTACAATAAGATTTTATCTGTTTTATCGTCAATGGATCAAAATCGTATTCATATTTACCAGGCTGTTGTTTCAACATGCACTATTTATATGAATAACTTTATGATGGAAGACAGTAGTTCAAGTGAAGATGATGATGAACAGGTACAATTTGGATAGATTACGGAACTGTTTGTTAGTGGAGTATGAAGTGTCTTCAAGAATAAAACAATTTTTGTTGAAGTTACAATTGCAAATTGCAGTGCAAATGAATTTCAAAGCAATTTTCGTATGGAAAGAGCAACTTCTCTGTCCTTGTAGTGATGTTTATTATACACACAAATACACAAAATATCTAATTATACAAAATCTCTGACAATGTTAATAACTGAAAAAATGTCAAAATTCAATTTACTCACATCTGCGCATGTCGTGTGATTATCGTCCCAGTTTTAACAAGGGCGAAAAGTTGTTGTCCTAACGATTCTCCTCAAATAACCGAACGGCACGCTCGTACAAAACGCCTGTTAAAACCGAACGACTTTTGGGCGAAAAGTTTCATCTGGACGTCGCCCGGGCGTTATATCCGAATGGCCCCCAGCTATTATGCAATAATGTCCAAAACAAGGAACCTTCTTTGTTGTTAATTGACTTTTACACACTGTTTAGGAAAATTCACATGAAACTCAATTTATTTTTTAGTTTATGTAATTTACATTTAGCTCTGAAGGACATAGTTCTCATGTAAATTTACATTGAATTTCGTAAAATTGTGTAAAATGTGGTGCGTGTTGAATGAGCAGATAGTAGCACGTTATTTTTGGAAAATATTATTCAACAAAGAAAATGCTTGAACAATGCAAAAAGAACAATGCTTTTTTGTGACAAAATGGAATGCGGTATTGGCGTTGATAACATGACCTTAATAATTTCAAATTCCAGAAAAATATCTGTCCATTGCACCAGCTGTCAAGAATGCTGTATGCTGTCACAAGCGACAAAATTTAATTACAAATTTGGAGATGTACATAGAAATGCCTCAAAATTACGAAATTTTGTATAGCTAGAACCTACGTTCATATATTGAAAAAATAAAAGAAAACAGATTGCCACGCATGCCGAAATTTATTTATCAAAGGAACAAAGTGGCAATTTTTTATTTCAATGAAATACGCTGTATATACGTGTATATTTTAACAGAATATTGTTTTAGAAATATCCATACAGTATACTCAACTGGAAAGTTACAAGATCCTTATATCAGAAAACTTTTTACAATGAAAATTTATAACAATAAATTGTGTAACAATACAAATTTACAATAAAATACAAAAGGGCGGAGTGCAATAACAATAAAAATTTCAATCTCAAAAATCAAACTTTAAATATGAGTAGTTTATATTCACTTTCCGCCAATATGCAATCATAACCGTTTTTAAAATATTGCCAAAAACTTGGCTATTTTGGAAGAGTTCTTTTTCTAATCCATTATGAGTAGGTCGTATGCACAAAAAACAACTTATATGAATTTACTTTAGTAAATTCCTTAAAAAATATGAGGGACGAGATGAATATGAATTTATAAATTATGGATCATTCGACCGACATAACTTATTATTGGTTAGATTAAAATTGCAATCAGTAGATTAAGGTGTATACCTTCTTTGTGTTTCCTCTTCCTTTCGCCGTGTACGAACTTTAGCTGAGCAATAATGTGTTAGAAGAAGCCTTAGCGTTGATGATATTACTTTTATTATGTAATGCTTCTCTGTTACTATTCGGATAGCCACCAACGTTTATATATATATATACATATATACTATATATAGCCGCGGCGATAGCTCAGTCTGTTAGGTGCTGGGTGATAGCCTGTGACTAACAGAATGGGTATATTGCGGCGCGAGTTCGAATCTCGCCAGGGGAGAAATGGCACCTCTCCCAGGGAATGGTTGTGTGTCTGCGTTTTTTTCATGTGTACCCTCCCTCTACACAAGCCTTAGGCTTTCAGTAGGGAGGTTGTCCATTTCTGTGGTGTGTTTTATGTTATGTTTATGTTTATATATATGGATATGTATGTATTTGTAAAAGGCCGCTCGAATGAAATATCGTAAAATACATACTATTCTATTTAAGGAACAACTGACAATGCTTTTATTTTGTATTACTTTTTTAATATCAATGGGTAGTATGAGTTTTAAGTGAACAAAATTTACAATAAAATTAACAAAAACGTAACATGAGCCTAGATTTATTGTCAAAGCTTTTGTTCAGCCATTTATGAACATGCACTAAAAAAAGTATGGAGACCGACAAGGCTATCCCTTTATTATTGGGGAGGTATGTGGTCAATGTATGTACATTGTGGAAAACCACAAATTCGAAGGAAACCCAGATTTTCTGCTTCAAGTTACTAGTATTTAGAGTTGTTAAAAATTTACATAATTCAATTTTCTCTTTGCAAATTTTGCAACTAACGTGTTTAGGATTATTAATTTTTTGTCCAAGTTTCTATGAAGAAATCATAAATTCACATGTTATTTGTTATAAAAAACATTACTCCAAAAAACAAGAAAAAGAACTTAGTGAACTATCCGGGGTTTCCTTCTAGTCTGTGGGCTTCCAGCCTGTGGAGAACTTTGTCATACTCACCCTTTTACCTGGCTGTGTGGTCACGGGCGGGCCTGAGCTCGGGCCCTGATCTCGCTGAAAACATCACCATATGTCAGAACCACAAAACTAAATAAAATTCTTCAACAAAAATTAAAAACAAAAAAAATTCTATTCTTCTAAATACGATATAGGTACTGGGAGACACTGGGAGGCCTTCTAGAAGAGAACTTATAATAATGCACCAACAGATTTAAAATTTGCTAGCTAATTTTAATCATAATTAATAATCAGTATTAGAATATATGTAGACTTTGATAATGGGTTCAGTTTCTTTTTAATAATCAGGTGTTACACTTTTTTCTTTAACTCTTACAGAAAACTTTAAGAAAGCAACATCAGGCAGACATATTGATGTTCCAAATATCAGCTTTTAAATACTTTTTTTCCACATAATAAACTGTGGTGATGAGTTTGTAGTCTGACTTACTTCATTTAAAATAAGATGAGATAACACCATTCTGGCCATGGTAAGAATAGATGGAAAGATTTTTTAAACAACTTTTCTTAGCAGAGACTCATCTCTCCATGGTTAAAGGGGCAAAAAGGGGTTTTAGATAAAACTTGTACCAGCGGAAATGGAAGTAGTCTTTATAAAAAAAATTGAGTACATCAGTTTTTTGAAAAAAAACTATCCTCAACTGCGGTATAACTTTGAAAAATAACAAAAAACAGTTTTTGGTATTCGGTGAACGAACTACCTAATACTCGATAGAAAGAAAAAAGTTTAATTAAGAGACTAGAAAACGGGAAAATCTTATGAAATGGTGATTCATTGCCTCTGTTTAAAAACTATGTAGGTATGTATCAATATTTAAGAAACATATACTAAAACGTATGACAAAACAGAGCTATTATATAACTAGACAAAATTGAAATTAAAAAATTCAAATGATGCTTTCTGAAATTGATCTCGTCTATCTTGTTTCTCGAGAAAAAAAATAAAATTCGTAAATTGATTTTTCCAGGGGCAGGCGGATAAACAAATTAAGCAAGTAAGATAGTCAAAAAATGCAAGAGACAGAAAAACTACTTTTAATTACTCAATCGAAAAATAATGTCAAACTTATGAAAAAGCAGTGGCGTACTCAATTTTTTGCATCTATTTGGGATGGGACGGGGGGCGCCGCCCCTGGAATAATAATTAAATTAAATCTTATATAAAATTAAGCCCCTTATTACTACAAACATGTCAAGTTTTATCAAAAAGAGCCCAGTAGTTTTTGAGATATTTGAAAATAAAAGTTTTCTTTTAATTAATTTTAACACCCCGTATCTCGAAAATGAAGCTTTGGGACATACAAGTTAATTTTTAGGTTTTATTTTTACAAGTTCTATCGTCTATTAAATTTTCTCCGTTAAAACCTGAGACATCCTGTATAATTATAATGAAGGTAGTACCAACTTTCTCTTATATATTTTTTCCAATCAAAAAATACCCATACCATTTAATAAACGTTTTTCTGTTTTTCATATTACAATAGAATTAATCCTCCGACGTAATAATGAGATATTACAATATAACATTGAAATTAATTAATAACAAATAAAATTATTGATTAACCAAATATTTGGTAGCTCAAGTGACAGTGGAGATTTTTTGACAGTGACAGTGAAGATTATAATATATTTATGCCATGAATTTACCTTTTAAAAATAATATCTATATTTAACTCTTAACCAGACTACTGATAAAAACAGATAAAATAATAGTTAGAACCGTGACTCACCAATGGAACAGTAAAAATGTTTACCGGGTGCCCCCATATCATCTGATTAATATGAATTAGCATGGATTACTATATTTCATTGAATTCTATATTCCCAAGGCACCATCAAGGCATACTATGAGAAATTTTGCTAAGGAACCAATAGGCGATTCTTGTTAAGGAATACGCCACCTACTGGCGGCACGCACAACTAACACATGGGCGTTTGGTTCAGTTTTGCGTATGTATTTCTAGTGTGAATTTTGAAATATCCGTTGTTATATTAGTTAATTGCTTTGATTAGATATGAATCATTATTGTTGTGAGCGTCATTGTTCCTCTTGGACAAAGAAAAACCCTGAGATCAGCTTCGGAAACTATAAGTTGGGCATTAAAGAGTTACAGGAGACAAGTATGGATAAAGAAGCTACAGAACGCAGAGTAGAGAGTGTGCTCTTTACCTTCCTCCAAGAATGACTATTTCCATAAAAGTATGTATGCCGTAATGTCTAATAAAGAATTTGGCAGATTTTGAGGTTAAGTTTAATTTTCAGATAGAACGCTCGAAAAATATTGAAATCTATTGCTATCCCTACAAAAAAGCTACCTCTAAAATGCTTAATCTCCTGTTTGAGTATTAAGATTAGTTACTAAAAGAAAAATAAATACTTTGTTTTAGTAACTTTAGGTTGACACTTATTTAACCTAAAATATACGAATTTTCCAAGGTGTAAGTAAAAAAGAGCTTAAGAAAATCTATTTTGCAATGAATTTTAACATTATATAACTACTTACCCTTTTAAAAATCGTTTTACAAGCTTTTTACCTGTTTTAACTTCACAAATGAATACAATTTCAAACGTCAGAGGCCCATAGGTTAGTGTAGGTTGCTGCCGCTTTGGCGCTACGATCTTAAAATGAATCGCATATAGAACTGATTGCCAGACACTTCTGATAACCAAAATACAGAAGTGAAATGCTTTTTTAATTAAAAAATCGGTAAAAATTTGTTTCAGGCTAATAGAGAAACATTAGATACTTGTCTAAGAGTGGCGACGACGGGTTGCATATGGTGTAGAGGCAAAAGTTGCTGCCGCCTAAACCGAGGGTATACAAATTTCGGTAGTTGAAGCGCCACTTGGGGCAACTTTTTTTTTATTTATTTTTTTATTACAATTAGATATTAGTGTTTACTTATTTGAAGAAATATCTTTCTTTGTCTATAATAATTGTGATTGATTAAAAAGTAAAATGCCTCTAGCAGAGTTCGAACTACAGAAATCTTAGTTTGAGAGGCAGCAACTTTCACCTCTAGACCTAGACCACATGCAACCCATCTTCGGGTGATCTTAGACAACTATCGAAAGTCACTATTAACCTATAACGAATTTTTACCAATATTTTAATTAAAAAAAAATTCACTTCAGTATTTTGGTTATCAGAAGTGTTTGGCAATCAGTTCTACTGGTTCCGTTAGCAATATTTCTCATAGTGTGCCTTAGAAATATAAAGTTCAATGACCTGAGAGACCTGGTTTCCTGTATTTATATGTCCTTATCTGTATGACTCAAGGAACAATAACTCAATTGTACAACTGGTACTCACATAACTTTGTCAACTAAGTATTTAGATAAATGATTATCAAAAGGCCATATCTATGAAACCTCAACAGCAATTATTATTAATTTACTAATGCTGTTAAATAGAAACTTCAAATCTTTATATATTTTTCTCATCCCAAAAACTGAAGTGGAAAAGTAAAGTTTGGTGACAGACATGAAACAACAAATAAATAAAATTCTGCTGCAGACACAAACTTAGAGTGGAAGAAGAACCACACCTATGGCTTACCTTTCAGAAGCCCAGCCAACATCACAGCCCCGAGAGCAATAAAACCAATGATAACAGAAAAAAATGAGGGCATGTGCAGTGAACCACTTACCTTTTTGATGCAGGAAAGTACCCAGAACACATGCAAAACGCAGAAGTATTGTTTAAAAAACCCAAAATAAAGCTTTGGAAATGTAATCCCAGTTTATCAATAACATATTTCTTTAAATTTATTTTATACTTCCATACTTATACAGGGTGGAGACTTTAACTGTAATAAATTCGCTACTGGGAAGCTGAATAATTTTTTGAAAAATTCTTTATTGATAAAACAGGGATTATTGATAAAACAGGGATACGCATTACTCACAATATTGTATCCAATCAGGTAAAATCTTAAAAATAAATATAAAGCTCAGCCATTATTTTCATTGTAGGTATTTATCCATGTAACTTAAAAACCAGAAAAGACAATGCGCCTATCGATAGGGAAATATTTTTTTTATTAAACTAGTATCACAAGTTTTCTTACACGTTCTCTTTGAAACATCGATATTTTTTGTTTTCTATTACATTGATACAGAATAATATTACTTTTGAACAATATTGTACAATTTATTATTGTATTAAAACTGATTTAGTATAAAATTAAGATATAGGTTAAAGGTTAAGAAAAAGCAACAATTTTTTTTGTATAAATAATATTATCATCTACTTCTGTTATTATCTAGTGTATTTTTGCCTTTTACGTCAATTTCAAATGATGCACATAATGTTTATGTTATAATGTTATGTGTTTTTTCATAAGTTTTTTAACTATATTTAAGTTATGATATAAATTTAATACAAAATATCATCATTCTTGTTAAGACAATTCGCTTGAACGAAACTATCTCTGCATCAGTTTTTAAATAATGAAAAGTATGAACTTCTATCAAAATTAAAAAGGGTTAGGTAAATTTAAAACAACATATTAGGACCAATTAAAATACTATATGGTGTATCCCATTAAACCGATTGATTGTAATAAAATTTGACAGAAGACAGAAGAACGACAGCTCGGAGTTAAGGGCGCGTTAACCCCTTTTGTATTTGAAATATTTTGTGGATCATGCCAGTTATTAAAAAAAAAAAAGTACTAATACACACAATAACCTCTGGTCTCTAAGTTACGGAAAAAAATTAAACAATTTTAATGCCATTTTTTACCTGACTGACGTTGCCCTGTTGGACCTTTCATTAAATCCCAGAAGGACTCTGCATTTGTTAAGACGTTAAAAACACTTAAAAGAACAGTGCAATGTGCATAGAAATGATTCGGATGACGGTTAAAGATCGCTCTGTTCAACATTCAACTTACGTTAAGGTTGTGATAGTCTCCCGTATCTTCTGGTGGTCTTGGTTTGCACTTTCCACAACAGAAGTTGCAGCAGCAGCACAAGCAGCAGCAGCAGTAGCAGCCGGTTAATATACCACAGACGAAAAATAGTGCCTGCAAATAAATATTCGTTTAGTGTATATAAAATCAACCGAAAAATGTTACTTTGTCTTATACATAAAATACCCAAGATATAAAATGTCATAAAACTTGTTCATATAATATGTTTTTTTCATCTGTTTTCTTATACAGGGTTATTCAGAACTTATTTCTAAAACTTTGAGGATATGTGCATCCTTAAATAAGAAATCGATATCACCAAAAAAATTTATAATAAAAGTCTCAGGATTTCCCGTAAACAATGTTTAAAGTTATACCATTATAAAGGACTACGTAGATGGGCAACTGTACTTCAACGACAATCTGATATACCACATTCCTAAGAATGTGGTAAAAAAAAGTAAACACGTTTTTGTACCTAGAACGCCTGGTTAAGACCGAGCGAATCGAGTTGGAGTGAGGATAATATCTCTATTGTCTGTTCAGTCATCAGTCTATCTAAGTCCTCTCTCAGTGCCAGTGTTTTATTTATCGTAGGAGTGTTAAACTGTAAAATTTTCAAAATGGCTCATGTGTACAGTAATGCTGAGTTAATGGACTGTTACCAGTGGATTATCAATTACGAGTTAGGTTTTGTGAGTGGTTGTTGCAGCAAAATGCTGAAAATCCCCAATTTACTGCTGATGGACAAAATTTCGCACAGCTTTTGTAACAAGGTATGTGCAAATATTTTATTAATTTCATGTTTCTAATACCTAGTAATTAAGTAGCGCAATTCTTCAAAATTAGTGTAACAAAATTTTATTCATTTCAAAGATACGTCACTTTGGTCACATCTATATATTTAAGTTTATTTTAAAGTAAAAACGCTGCAAATCTTTTTTGCGCTGGGTGTCGGTATACTCTCAGAAGTTCCGAAGTTTTTTTCGTGCTAGCCAGTTTGCATTGTCAATCCCAAGGTCACTCCATTACAGTGGACCAGTATCCAACGGCGTGCAATGAAAAATTTTTAAATAGTTTTCAGAAGCCCTCAAAAAATATTTTTTTTGCACTACCACATTTCTACATGTATGTTGAACATCCCCAAATTTTATTATGGATAAGTTCTGAATAACACTGTGTAGTGGCATTGTTATTTATTCAATTTAAATTTATATTAGATAGTCTTAATGCATTGTTGTTGCCATTTCTCTATTCCGTTACTTTGAACTGAATAATATTCTTGAACATTTTGTTGTTAGACAAAGTACAATTGTAAATGCATTAGATACCGCTGTATGTGTATGCGAACGAAATGGAAAATGTACAGATTAAATTTTAAAGTTGATGATTGATAGCAAATCAATTCGACATGATGTTATTATCATGCAAATCATGTTATTTTTTGCTCGTACGAATAGAAAGATTTTCTACCAATAGACACTGACGGTTTTTGTTTACCTGATGGTTAATACAAAATCGAATAGTTCGCCAACCCAGATTTTCCATTCCAATGAAAAATTTGTGGGTTAACGACTTCTAACAGCTGTAAATACTTCTGCCCCTCAAAATCACCAACACTGATTTCAAAATTGTTAATTTGTTGTCTAAGTTTTTCGCAGTATAAAACACAACACATACATCAGTCATATTTATGGTTTAAATTGAATTTATTTCTGACTTTGCTTAATTTTTGTTTTTTGCTTTACAAATTATATATTTTTATCACTAATCGCACATACCACACTATGGTTATTTTTGTGTTCAACTAGTTCACATCACAGAAATTAAACTTCGAAAATGTGGTTGACCTCTTTCTTTTATTGACCATTAAAGTTGTAATAAAAATTACTAACACTAAAAAAACCCTTGAGTTATAATATTCAATATAAACAAACACTGACTGAAGGTACAGTAAAATTGATAATATACAGAAGAGTACTTTTATAAGATATTTTAGAAAAGTCTGGGTCTTAAACCAGAATAGTCATGCAAGGGCACTCGTGGAAAGTCATATAGAGAAGCTGTGCATAGACCCGAATTTGAATCAACGTGTATATTATAAAAACATAACAAAATAAATAAATAAAACAAAGTATTTTTCATAGAAAAACTAACTATTGTCCTTTGACAATAATTAGTAATTAGGTAATATAAAGTTATAATTTATAAAAAGTTTTCATACTTAATGCAAAAACTCTATTCAATTTTTCTCATATGAACAATGAATAATCGTTTGTTCTAATGAAATAAAAACTACCTATCTACCTATCTGTGCTAAAAATATAATATAATTTCCCCATATATCACACTACAGACAGGATAAGTGAGCACATAATTTCTTAGATAAGCCTTATTTATATAAAAATTACAGGTACCCGATACAAAAAAACCTAATACTATTTTCTGGAATTCGGATAAATACTCCATTTCATTTATATATAAAAAAAAATTACTTGGCTCACATTCTTTCACACATTCGTCACAGATCACAGATAAAGACTGTCTTTAATTTTCGAACCAATCAAGATAGAATCACCTGGCATCAATTTGCTACTTTCGTAGTGCTACTTGCTACCTAGGACAACCTAGGTTATATAACACATATTTTGAAAGAACTTTTATTTGTGTCCAACAGTGGTTTGATTTTTAAATTTTATCAATTCATTTCAGAGTTGTAAAAACAATTTTCATGTTCCACAAATTGGTTCACCGGTGTATTCAATTTTATTTTGCAACAAAAATGCCATTCGTATTCGAATCAAATACACTTATAAGGTCATATGTTAATAAGGTTATTTGATTTATGAAGTGATATAGTCAAGACTAGCACAGTTCTCATTGAAACTTTGAAAGCAAGGAAATACTTTCCATTATGTTCAATTTAAAGTTATATTCCCAAGGAACATCAAATATATGAAAATGTCAGTTTAAATCACTAGGTAAATACTAATTATTACCCCATGTTATAACCACTTATCTGGGGACTCTTCTAACTCTTCTACTGAAGATTCTGAAGTTTTAAGTATAGTGGAAAGGTCATTTAGTATTCGCCTTTAATTATTAGAGGTCTCTATAAGCTGTTTTTTGCAGGTTGTGATTCTGAAGTTTGCAGATATAGTGCAAAGGTCATTTAACACTGATTCACCTTTAATTCACCTTGCTAAACACAGATTTATTTAAGCCATTCTCTTTGACAGTCGCCAGGAAACATTTGATTTTATTCCGCTGAAGCCAGACTCAGTTGACAAATATTATCACATGATGGTAGTTCGGGAATAAGTTGATAAGACTATAAAAATTAAACCACTGTTCAATACATCCAATCAAAGGCAGGTCAAACAATGTTGCTTGCTTTTTAAAATTTTAAACTTGATAGGATTGAACGCTATCTTTGTGGACTCGATTTTATAACAAGAAAGTAGTAAACGGGATGTCACTTGATTCAATTTTTGTCTGATCTCTATCATGACAAGTTATAGGTTATAGTTATAGTTCAAAAGTTCAACAAGTATTTTTCATACTGATTATGTTAAGCTTAAATCTTAGGTTTATTTATTTGTTTCTCATATTACTTGATAATCTTTGTGACCTTTAGAGGCTAGATACCAAAGGGAAAAGGAATCCGTACAATAGGCATATTAAGGCAATGTCAATTATTTTAGACGAGTCGTAGGTATACACAGGTATAATATTTTAAGCCAAAACACATTCGTAAAACCTTATTGTATGTTTTTAATCTCTATTAAAGACAATTTATTTCACTCCAATCTAATCTATATATTAATATAATTTAGTCTTTTAGTATAAAACCCAAAATATCATTTAAGACTAGATAAACATTCACCTTGTTTTATATAAAAATGCTTACTTCACATTTCCATCCAAGTAAAGCTGAATTTTCGCAATAAGCAGTCAACACTGTCAAGTTTAAATTATTTGGATGTTTCTGACAACTACACCACACATACTTCACTGTTCTTTTAAAAATAAACACATTGAATATTATATATCTTAAACTGCAAAAAGGTGCAGTACAATATTAATATTTTATAAATTGAGCAGTTCCTAAGACAGTAATTATAAGTGGTGTTTTATGGATAAATGTTATTTCGTTTGCTATTATCAACTAAAAATATTATATATAAATAAGTTATACAATTTTAATTTAAAACTTTTAGAATATAATTAACTCAGTGAACTGTGTGGGCATTGATAAGGTATAACCTAATCCTTCTGACTGCTTTGAATTCCTAAAATGTAAACATCAACAAATTTCATAAGAATGATTTGTAGTTTGGATGGCTATACTATACAGATAGCTGTACCGGGATATCAAAAATTATCTTGGTCAAGGGTGGTTGTGGAATGTAAAACGTGCGTCTTACTTTCAATTTTTGAATATGTTTTATTGTGTCAGAATCTGTCAAATCATTGTGCTGAAATTTTCTAATCCAGTTTTTGAATCATGCCTCTTACCACACAGCACAAAATGTTCATGATTGAAGCCTATTTTCGAACGGGTGCGCTAGTTAGTGGAAATTGGCAATACAGTCAACGTTTGTGTTTGGACAATTTTCAAAAGCACTTCCCAAATGTGGCAATATTACCGGACAATTTTTATGCGTGCCTTACAAATTGTGTTGAAGTGTTTCGCGAAACTGGTTGTGTGACTCATAAAAAAGGTGCTGGTAGACCAAAAGTTCGTACAGAAGAAGTTGTCAATGACGTTCGTGAACGTATGGAAGAGGAGCCTGCAAAACCTTTAAAACGTCTTTCTCAGGAAATTGGACTTTCTTATGGAACATGTCATAAGATTTTAAAGAAAGACTTGAACATGCATCCATATAAGACGCAAGCACATCAAGCTCTTCTGCCAGCAGACCACCCCAGACGCCTTGCTTACTGCCATTGGTTTGTCAATAATTTAATGAATGACGATCTTCTGGACTTAACTTTTTTTTCTGACGAAGCGTGGTTCCACCTTTCGGGATACATCAATTCTCAAAATATTCGAATGTGGAGCAATGATAACCCTCATGTTTTTACTGAATCGCCACTACATGCTCAAAAAATTGGTGTTTGGATTGCAGTTTCTCGCAGAAGAATAATTGGGCCAATTTTTTTCGATTTCACCGTCAACGCAGAAAGGTACAGACACAACTTTTTGGCTGAATTTGTGCAACAGTTAAACGATGATGAACTTCGGTACGGTTATTTCCAACATGACGGTGCAACAGCACATACTACACGAGAAAATATTGCTTTCCTCCGCGAGTTTTTTGATGACCAGCTGATAAGTTTGCATACAGAAGTTGAGTTTCCTCCGAGATCACCTTGTTTGACAATTATGGACAATTTTATATTTCCTTACTTAAAAAACAAGTCCTGTCCACCTTTGCTTGTCTCTGATGCCACCCAAAACATTGCCATGCCGTGTTTTATAAAGATCGGTAGCTAATCGTAACATGGTTGTCACAATAGATACAATTTTACCTACATTGTACATCATTTTTCTAACCACAATTATGTTTACATAAAAACCATACCTTACAAAGTAATTACTTAAGTAAGTAGTACCTTTACTTACAAAGTAATCCATTTAACTGTCTATAAATATAATGCTTTATTCAGAAATTTTCTTACCTTACACCAAGTTGAGGTAACGACAAAGTAGGCATTTACGTTTTCTTCACCGAACTGTTCGGCGATGTAGAGCCCCAAGGATCCATAATTATCGTAGATATTTCGTTTGGTGGCATCGCTTAGTATGGAATGGGCCCTGTTCACTTCCTTGAACTTCTCTGCAGCCTCTGGATTGTTAGGGTTTTTGTCTGGATGGTACTTTAATGCTAGGCGGCGATAGGTCTTTTTTATCTCGTCACCTGTCGCTGTTTTCGGTAACGCTAAGACTTCGTAGAGAGAATCACCTTGTGTTCTGAAACAAAACAGATGTGCTAAAATAAATATTTAAATTCACAGTATTAATACCAGTTAAAAATAATCTTAAGATGGCTGTTTAGAAATTGGAAAATTGGAGTAATGGCATGCAATGCAGATGTTAAGTATAAATAAAACTAAAAATATGTTTTGATTTGTTTGTGGGATAAATATAATTTAAAATAATAATGGTATAGTAATCCGCTGCTCACAAATCAAGTATCAGGTGTTTGTACAGGGTCCGGCAACGGGATTGAACGGTTATGAAAAGCTTGTCATGGAAAAACAAATGAAGTCATGTTTGTCAAAGTGTGATTTCCTGGTTCTGTCAGTTTGGCAATTAAGTGTGTAATGGCTAATATTCGAGTTAAATTAAGATGCTTTGTTTCTCTGACATCGACAAATAGACAATCATTGACTTGTGCCACACTATCGGAGCACCCTGTACCCAGTTGATGTTCTCATTGTACATATATACCCTTGTACTGTATTTACTATTCACAATTCTCATTCAAATTATATTATAAATTTATATTTATAATGTTTTTAATAACCTTAATAAGCCTTAATTATTAAACTGTAAAGTGAAGTGTAAATTAATACTTATAAGTATGTAGGTAACTATTGTATTGTGTCCTCATTAGAACATGTACATATATAAATAAAAATTAACTGTATATAGTTGAATTTAGAATACTAATTATTATTTCACACACACATTAAATAAATTAAACCTAGCACCATTTTCTATTTAAGTCGATCTTTGCAGTAATTTAATAAATAACATTAAATGCAAACAGTGGTATAACATACAGTAAGACGATTCATAGTTTCTTTTGGGATTACACCACCTGTAAAATAACAAAAAGCAGGAAGCCAGAAGCATACAAATTAAATATTCAAAGTGCAGTAGAAAGGCAAACTTCTAACGTTTGCCCCAAAAAAACAAAAAGCTAGTTAAGTGTTTAATTTCTTTTAAATTTTATTATAATAATTATTTTATTTAGACATATTTTAAAATAAGACTAATATGACAGAATTTTATATAAAACTAAAAAACCACTGATGAAATTTAGTTAATTTATCAAATATTTATTTTGTTGCGTATTATGTATACAGTGGTTTTTTGGGGCAAACGTTAGAAGTTTGCCTTGATACTGCACTTTGAATATTTAATTTGTATGCTTCTGGTTTCCTTTTTGTTATTTTATAGGTGGTGTAATCCCAAGAGAAACTATGAATCATGAAAACGCACCACAAATAAGTTACAGACATTATAGGTAGGTATACAGTAAGATGTTGTGGCAAGATAAAATATTTACATATTTTACATACTGGATTTATCTGACCACTGGATTAGTTGGTTAGTAAAGGATAATACTTAATGGATCAGTTAATTTCTAGCTATAAAGTCTTCATGCCTTATCTCCTTATATTAACTACAGTCCAAAAAACCCTTAGCCTTATCTACCTATATTTACTTATTTATATCTACCAATGCACCTACAAGTGAATGTAATTGTGAATGAAAATGTTAAGTACAAAAATCTGCAAAAATATGCAGTGTGATTTGTGTGTTGGAATTAAAAAATAACCGTTAGTTTCATAAAATCTGGTAGGTATTTAAAAGAGATGCCAACCGCCAACAGCTGTAAAATAAGGCTGGATTATATAGGTATAATAATTTTGTATAATTTACCTATTCACTTCCTATGATGTGTAAGTGTAAATAACAGAGCAGTAGATCAGCCAGAAAAAAGGTCAAGGACAAAAGTGCAAATTTGCACAAGCGTAGACACAAAGATAAATGTGACAAATATTTATTGCTCTCTTAGATTAACAAACAATTAATAGGAAATTGAAGGTTTACTATCATAGTAGATAATTTTAAAAGAATAACATATTTTATCTGCTATTTCCCAATACTGAAATCAATAAAAAATTAGGTAAGATAAGTATCGAAATATCTAAAGTTGAACAAACTTCTATTCTATTGAAATATAATTTTATAATCCATGTATGCTAATTATATCAGAAAAATTAAAAATACTCTTTATATTGTTAAATCGGGGTGTTCTTGTCGTTCATTACATTTTTCTTAACAAATATGTCATCTATAAACTAAAACTTTTCACATATAAATTGTTACTGCAATCAATGTGGTAAACAAACATGAACTTGTGGTCAGTTATACCTAATTGAATATATTAATACCAGGATGTATGTATATAAGACACAAATTAAGATATAGTTAGGTACCTAAGTCATTTTTATTTTTCCATATGAATCTTTATTTAGAAATCAAACTGCTTTCATAAATAAATAAAAATATATGAATTAATTATTTGCTTAATTACAAGCTTAATACCAACAAATGTTAAATTCAGAATAATTTAAACGAAAAATCAATTGAGGCGTACTTAAGGAGCAAAATATGAATAGATTAAGATTATGCTTGAATGTAGTCAAAACCCTGTTTTGTGATCATATTTTTAATAGTAGATAGTTGATAGATTTATATGCAATTTTCTATAATAATCCTACAAGCCGGTTATCAACGTTTATCTTTATTAGTGTTTGACATAATTATTAGCAAACACAACGTGCCGTATGAAGTTTTGCAGAATTTTTTAACGTATATGTAGGTAAAGGTACGTGTTTCAAAACACTTACGATAATTTCCTTTTGGCGTCCATTTTGTACTAGTATTTTCTTTAATACACATACACAGTACAGAAAACTATTTTCGCCACTAACACATAACTATTTAAACTATTAAATTAAGAACCATATTTACAAAATACCGCAAAGTCGCATAGACTCGAATTTTTGCACCACCACAATTGTCAATACAAAACGTTCGATGATTCAGTGACTCAGTGCTGCCACGTTAGTGAATTATGAAATGTTACTAATAAAATGAAATGCCCCACCCCTCGATTCTCTAAACCACCGCCTTCTAGATTTACTCCGTTTAACTCCGTTAAACTAGCCTCTCGCGTCAGCTACTTTTCTTGATTCTGAAGAAACAATTGCTGCGTCCGTAGTGTGGCGGCTCCTCACGGTCGGTTACAAAATAATCTACTTTGAAGTTGTCAAATGTTAAAAATATAGGTTATGTTACTTTTTAATGTTTTTCCAAGTCAACAAAAATTTTTCTTATATGTTTCATTGGTTTTCTCACGTTTTTCTGTGATCAGTGTGATCGCCGAGTGAGTACGGGTAATAAGGATTTTGTGAAATAAGGTAGGTACTTCAGTTAGTTTTTTAACTAGTGAAAAAGTGCGGTGCCAGGAACTATAAAGACAAAAAACATCTCCGATTTTTTATTATCGGCGTTTTTTATGGTTAAAAATTGTGAATTTGCAGGTAAAACATCAAACTATGTAAGTAGATGGTAGATACCTGCATCAGGCAATATTTATGAAAGATAGAAAGATCAGATGTAACTGCAAAATTTATTTTTACTCAGTACCTACCTAGTTTTAAATATTTTTATTTGATAGAGTATTTTGCCACCACTGAACAGAAATATTAAATTGTCCCATGTTTTGGGTTTTGTTAAAAACTCTGCCTAATGAAAATAACACGCTTAAGCCATCGATAAAGTTATTAGTTCTGTAAATAATTTAGCCAATGCTTAAGCTTAATTTATGCAGTTTGAATAGTACTTACTAGCAATGGTATTAAAAACAAGATAATTCTTATAAAATACTTCAAGCTTTACAGTAACTATTCAATTCTCTAAAAAAACACACAAAATACCCAATAAATAATGTTATTGAATGTATAGAGACATTATTTATATTTCGTTTTGTGGGCATGATATTTTGATTTGTCAAAAACACTTTCAAAATAACTGGAAGAATAAATAAAAAGAAAATGAGTTATCACATCAGCAATAGGTTAGATAGATACATACCATATTGTTTTAATCTCAGATAAATCATTGTTTATTTGTCTGAGCTTTTTATTATGTATTTTTGAAAATTTATTTATTTTATTTCTCATATAAACTCTACTTCGTACTTGAATAATTTTATAGTTACCTAGTTATAGCTTGTAAGTGATACCGACATTCTGATAAAACGAAAGACCAATTTGATGATTAAATAACACAAGTACGTGGAACTTTCATTAAATTGTTGGAAAGGGATTTTACAAGATTCTTTTAAAATGTTGGAAAGTAATATCTGCACCTCTGCATGATCCTAAATATTGTGCTGCCAGTATATTGGTTTCCACTAAGCATTGACTTGTTTAGGTAACTCTAATGCACCGTATCAACTGTTCATGAGCACAATTATTACTCTGTTCTAGCAGCAAGGTATATAAGCTACTTCGTAAAGTTGGTATATGAACCACATGAAAACTTGGCCGTTGGTCGGCACACATACTTGTATGGATGATCATGTACCAAATATTTACGATGCCTGCCCGCCACCTAGTGGCTGGTATGCCAGTGAATTATCAAGAGCTGAACTTTAGCAATTTGTTTTTAGAAGATGTACAATCGAGGATGTAAAATCATATCCGCAATAGGTAGGTACATACAATGTTTGTTTTAACTAGTTATTTTTTAAAACTTATTTGTTTTATTTCTCATATATTTAGCATTTCGTTTTTTCGTGTCATTATCCCAATAGTTACCTCATCATATAATCAGACATTGGTCCATTGACCTGTACTCTATTACCTATTTGATATTGTCTAGTATAGTGTAACCTTAAAACTATGGAAGTGATACCGATATTGTAATACAACAAGACTTATTTGTCTAATTAAATGACCAAATAACACAAGTATGTGGAACTTTCCTTAAATTGTTGGAAAGGATTTTACAAGATTTAGTAAAATGTTGGGAATTAGTATCTGCAGATCTATGATTGCAAGTGTTGTGTTGCCAGTATATTGGTTCCCACTGAGCAATGACATGTCTAGGCTCTAATGCAATTTACCAATTGTTCAAAAGCATAATTTTTACTCTTTTCTAGCAAGGATCCTCCATATAACAATATAAGCTACTTTATAAAGTTGGTATGAACCACATGAAAGTAAGCCATTTTCCGGCATACATACTTGGATGGATGACCATGTAGAGGATACCAACAATGCCTGCCCACCACATAATGGCTTGAATGCCAGTGAATTATCAAAAGCTATACAAAATTAAGCGATTTGTTTACAGAAGATGTACATCGACGATGTAAAATCGAGGTCCCTATATACGATGATAGGCAATTGAAAATACCTACCCCATGATAAAGTGGGGCTTTGCCAAAAAATTTCCAAGATCATGATGTTGCCCATGTGCCGGAGGCGGTGATTGGCTTTGTCCTTTAATGATTAATTAAACATTGTTTTGTATGTATGTTTGTTTATTGGATGTGTAATGTGAGGTGTAATGTTTTATACTTATTTTATAATTCTTAATCGTAAATTCGTTGCGACCTTCTGACTTGCCACATACCATTGTACTCTTTGTGGCCGATAAAATTATGTATCTATCTAAATGTATTTATTGTTTTAAGGTCAACTTTCAGCCGCACAGTAATACTTAATAATTGTTTATATATAATTGTAATTTTATTACCTTGCCAGTAAAAAATTATCCAATTTCAAAAAATTGCAGTTATAATTGTCTAAAATACATTATATCCAATATTATATCTATAAAATTCAAAAAACTCTGTTTTATTTCTTTAATTAGAAATAATTAACTTATTAAAACCAAATAAAATATATATAGATGTTACTTTACACAACAATATAAGATAACACTACTGCTGCATTAAGTACCTATAGGTATTTCCAGTATTTTTTGCCAATGTAAAATTATTTAAAGTAAAGTCAAAGAGTTCATTCAAATCTAATTAAGTATTTAGGTAATATCCAATACAATAACGAGATGTAGAAACAAATTCTACTACTTGACAGATGGAATGTACATAACACATAACTACGAATAGTATGAATCTACTTTATATCCACCTATACCAATCTACTTTATATATATTGTAGTAATGTGTTATATACATCATATATGTCAAGTAGTAGAACTTGTTTCTACATCTCGTTATTGTATTCGATTCTCATACAATTAGTTTGATTTGGATTGTGTTGCGAGAACTACCAAAAGGTGGCAATATGGTGTAGGGTATATGTATGCAAAACGTACCTACTGTGTTAAGCACTTGGGTCTTCACATCTTTAGGTATGATCACTTATATTGCACTGATGAGACTATAAAAGACCGGTTTGCAGTTATTAACATATTAACATCCTACGATGTTGAGGTCCAAGTTAGTGCGATCTAGCACATTTTACTGTATTGATACAGTGAAGTGCATCGAAACACTGTTTCAACACTCGACAGACTTGTTCTTGTGAGTTGCCTGCTTAAACATTGTATCACTGAATATATGTTTGGTGGTACCCACCGACATTTTTAGTGCCAAAGCTGGGGATTCAATACAAACCATAATAGGCAGTATGATAATGAGATCCCACTATCAAAAATACGAAAGTTCGATACTCTGGTTGATCTACAACTAATTATTTATTAAAATTCATTGAATTAATATAATATAAACATCCAAAGAACTTATGTTTTTACTACGCTGTATTTTTTTCATCTTTCACTTTGAGCTAAATACTGCTACTATTACGTTACATCATTACAAACAACAATTTTCGTTAGATTTTCAAGCTTTTTTAATAAAAGTAATGCCAGGCCAGTTGAAAAATACTTTTGATTGTTGATGCTTATACGGTATAGGTATATGGCCTAAATGCTAAAATTATGCCCTTAAAGTTAAATATATTGAAAATGGTTTGAGGAGTAACAAAATTAGAATTATTCCACTTCTTGCCTAGTACAAATACATTCCATTCACGTAAACTGTTATATTTTTGCATAAGGAAGGTACTAACATAAATAATAATAATTTCCTAATATTGTTGTTTACCCTAATGGCTAAATATCCTGGTAATTATAAAATGCCACCAAAAAAAACATTATAAATATTTAGGTAAGTGTTCTCAGAGGGTATTTACTTAAAACATACCCACCAGCAGTTGATTTCATGCATTACACAACTAGTACAGATACATTCCAAAAAGATTTAATGAATTTGTGATAATTGCTGACTTTTCTTTAGTGCTAGAAATATTTCACTATACCTACCTATACTCAATTTCTGAACGTTTATACTCTACGCTGCAGCACAAGTTAAAACACAATAATAAACGACGTTGTTAATGATAACTGTCACTGCCAAGTTAGTGATTTTTTTCTCATGGCACACTTTGATTATTTTATTATTTCACCTAAAGCAATTTGAATTTTTCAGCATGTTACGGATTTTTAAAATCGATTTTACTAGAGAACGGCGCGTTCTAGCGAAATTGAACTAGAGTACCTTTTTTATGTAAAATACTTTAAATTTTTATATTTTCCCATCAGAAACAGAAAAAAATTGCTCATAAAAAAGATTTGAATAAATTTACCCCGCGCCCCCACCATTTTCGTACGCCCCTGTTTTAAATTTTAAAATGTAATGTATGCTAATCGTTAGGAATAAAAATGTACATACTCACTCAAAATTTCATTCATCTTAGTTATTCAGTTATGAAGTTACGCAACAAAAACCGTTTCTGAGATAACCCCTTTAAGGGGCAGTATCTCCCTTAGGAGCCGCCACTGACATAAAGTGTACTAAGGTTTCCGTCATCTTTCAACGTCTTCTACATCCTCTGAAATTTTGAATACTCATTTCTGAAACACCTTGTATAAGTTAAAAGCTTGTTTCGATAAAGTGTTTTGATTTTAATTTTTTTTAGTGATTTATGAACTATTTTGTTTAGTTGTTCTGAAATAAAGACTGGAGACAATTCTGTAAGCAGTGGATTGTGAATATATAATTTAGGAAAAAACTAGTTTAGTATTTAGTTTCTTTTAAATTTTATTATAATAATTATTTTATTTAGAAATAATTTAAAATCTGATTTGTAATATTACAGAATTTTGTATAAAACTCAAAAACCACTCATGAAATTTAGTTAATTTATCAAATATTTATTTTATTACATATTATGCAGTGGTTTTTTGGGGCAAACTTTAGAAGTTTGCCTTGATACTCCACTTTGAATATTTAATTTGTATGCTTCTGGTTTCCTGCTTCTTGTTATTTTACAGGTGGTGTAATTCCAAAAGAAACTATGAATCATGAAAACGCACCACAAATAAGTTACAGACATTACTTTACTTACCTTAGGTTGCTAAATATGTCTATGCAATGCACCGCGTCTATTATTGTTTATTAGATATTCTTCCAGCATATCGTTACATATCAGAAAATGAGATATTAAAAACTTTCTGAATTTTGGTATTAGTTTTTTAAATATAATTATACTATTTGAAACAATATCCATACTGACCATAATTTTAAGTTCTTTCTGATTTATATTTTTTTGAATATATTTTTACTATGTTCAAATAACTAACTTTTTGAAAAATATTTAAGTCTAGTTATTGTTTTGCGAATTGAAAACTGAAGTTCAAAGACAGTATTATGAAAAATTTACTTCTCACGATTCCTATTAATATGATGAATGTGATAAGTGTAAAAATAATACACTGTATTGTAAACTTTTAACAATTTTATTTAAAATATATTTTTTTACATAGAATAGGTAAGTAACAATTTCTTCTTCACATTTCTACGATAAATAAAAGGTTTAAGGCCTTTCAAAAAAAATGGCAAGAATTATATAAAACAAGTTTTTTCATAATGGAATGGATACAAATCAAGTAAGTATATATTTATAAATCGAAGCCTGTGTGTCAGGGTAACGTCGTTTCCCACTTCTTCCAGTTTCCTAATCCTTTGTGAAGATAGTCTAATCTTCTCGATCAGGTATACCAAATCCTCGCCTAAAATAAACACCTTCAAATAACTAATAGTTACTTTAGAAATTTTGGAAAAGTATACCTAAATCAAGTATATATTTATAAATTGAAGCCTGCGTGTCAGAACAACGTCGTTTCCCACTTCTTCCAGTTTCCTAATCTTTTGTGAAGATAGTCCAATCTTCTCGATCAGGTATTCATATAAATCGAAGCCTGCGTGTCAGGGTAACGTCATTTCCCACTTCTTCCAGTTTCCTAATCCTTTGTGAAGATAGTCCAATCTTCTCGATCAGGTATTCCAAATCCTCGCCTAAAACAAACACCTTCAAATAACTAATAGTTACTTTAGAAATTTTGGAAAAGTATACCTAAATCAAGTATATATTTATAAATCGAAGCCTGCGTGTCAGAACAACGTCGTTTCCCACTTCTTCCAGTTTCCTAATCTTTTGTGAAGATAGTCCAATCTTCTCGATCAGGTATTCATATAAATCGAAGCCTGCGTGTCAGGGTAACGTCATTTCCCACTTCTTCCAGTTTCCTAATCCTTTGTGAAGATAGTCCAATCTTCTCGATCAGGTATTCCAAATCCTCGCCTAAAACAAACACCTTCAAATAACTAATAGTTACTTTAGAAATTTTGGAAAAGTATACCTAAATCAAGTATATATTTATAAATCGAAGCCTGCGTGTCAGAACAACGTCGTTTCCCACTTCTTCCAGTTTCCTAATCTTTTGTGAAGATAGTCCAATCTTCTTGATCAGGTATTCATATAAATCGAAGCCTGCGTGTCAGGGTAACGTCGTTTCCCACTTCTTCCAGTTTCCTAATCCTTTGTGAAGATAGTCCAATCTTCTCGGTCAGGTATTCCAAATCCTCGCCTAAAACAAACACCTTTAAATAACTAATAGTTACTTTAGAAATTTTGAAAAAGTATACCTAAATCAACTATATATTTATAAATCGAAGCCTGAGTGTCAGGACAACGTCGTTTCCCACTTCTTCCAGTTTCTTAATCCTTTGTGAAGATAGTCCAATCTTCTCGATCAGGTATTCCAAATCCTCGCCTAAAACAAACACCTTCAAATAACTAATAGTTACTTTAGAAATTTTGGAAAAGTATACCTAAATCAAGTATATATTTATAAATCGAAGCCTGCGTGTCAGGGTAACGTCGTTTCCCACTTCTTCCAGTTTCCTAATCCTTTGTGAAGATAGTCCAATCTTCTCGGTCAGGTATTCCAAATCCTCGCCTAAAACAAACACCTTTAACTAACTAATAGTTACTGTAGAAATTTTGGAAAAGTATACCTAATAGAATCATTTAAATTTTACTTAATATAGAGTAATGTAAATTTTACGTTTATTGGAAATTCAGATATTATAGTATAAGTTACAACTGTATAATTACCTGCACAGTTTAGCTAACATTTTCAAGAATTATTTTTAAAGTAATAATAGAAGTGGTAATTTTGGTTTATTTTAATGTTAATTTAGTGCTTTTTATAGTTGATAATTATGCGACTTATATATAGATAATAAGAACATACATATACACATACCAAAAGAGGTAACTCATATATTTTACAGTAGTAAAGTATTAGTATTTTTTTTAAATATATCAACTAGTTTACGTAAGTTTTAAAAAATATAAGTAAGTAAGTAAATGAAAATTTCATAATGAAGATAACTTAGCTTTTAACGAAAGATGCAATTTTGCATCAACAAAATCTGCGTATATACTTGCAAATTGTCTTTTTGGCAAATGTCCAACTCCACTATTTAAAACTTACTTTACTATACATAATCCTGAAGACGAATAACTTTTCTGCCTCTTGGTACAAGTAGGGTTCTTGAGTTTGTAGCACGAGCAGTATCAAGAACAAATCATGTATCCTTCTGTATTTCATCCAACCTTTGTCTTATTCCTTTCCGCACCGCCTAGAGGTACAGCTTCCTTCATAGTAGTATTCCCAATAGGCAGGCTTCATTCTCTTCTCTATTTTTCTTCATCTATCACCTGTCTTGTTGTTGGCGATGTGGTACATGACCACATGTAACTTTTGTTGTTGGTTTTCTTCTTCGAGGTAAATCCTTAGTACGGATAGCGTAGTTATTAGAAAAATTAAACTACTAAAATAAATGTATACCTATGCATTGTGGTGAGAAAGAAGATATGAGATCTTTCGACGATTGAAGATCAACAGTATGATTTATTCTTTTTGTTTGACTAAAGTTGTAGATCAACAGTTTGATCTTACGTTGATGTAGATACATGCGTACTTACGATGAGATCAGCAGTGTGCTGTACGATTTTAACTTCTAACTGTTATGTCATACTATTATTGTTGTAGAGAAGTTGTAGAAGTTCCTTCAGCTTTCTTTGAAAGAATAATAGATCAACGGTATGATCTATTGTGTTGCTTTGTTTAAATTCAGAAATATGTTACCGTTTTTAGATTTTAGTGAGTTACAGATCAACAGTATGATCCATTCTCTTACATATTGTTGAGGTTTCCAGGTATGATTTATTATTTCAAATTACGATGACTTGTAGATCAACAGTATGACCTATTCTTTTTACTATTCCTTTATTTATTTGTTCGGCATCTGAAAGTCAGCAGTATGACTTGCTCTTTTAGTACATAGTCTCTCATACATAGTTTCGATCAACAGTATAATCTTTTTTTACTACTCACATGAGAAAACCTTATTATTTACCTCATTTATGAAAAGGGCAGTAGTTCATTACTAACCTATTGAGAAGGCCATTTATTTACCTCGAAAAATTTCTCGGTAAATAACAGCTCCCTCCTCAACCTAGGTATATAATATACTACTTCAATTTTCAAACAGATGCAGATCAACTGTATGACCTATTCTTTTAAATACCTTAAATGTAGATCAGCGGTATGATCCATTCTTTTACATATTGTTGAGGTTTCCAGGTATGATTTATTATTTCAAATTACGAAGACTTGTAGATCAACAGTATGACCTATTCTTTTTACTATTCCTTTATTTATTTGTTCGGCATCTGAAAGTTACCAGTATGACTTGCTCTTTTAGTACATAGTCTCTCATACATAGTTTCGATCAACAGTATGATCTTTTTTTTACTACTAACATGAGAAAACCTTATTATTTACCTCATTTATGAAAAGGGCAGTAGTTCATTACTAACCTATTGAGAAGGCCATTTATTTACCTCGAAAAATTTCTCGGTAAATAACAGCTCCCTCCTCAACCTAGGTGTATAATATACTACTTCAATTTTCAAACAGATGCAGATCAACTGTATGACCTATTCTTTTAAATACCTTAAATGTAGATCAGCGGTATGATCCATTCTTTTACATATTGTTGAGGTTTCCAGGTATGATTTATTATTTCAAATTACGAAGACTTGTAGATCAACAGTATGACCTATTCTTTTTACTATTCCTTTATTTATTTGTTCGGCATCTGAAAGTCAGCAGTATGACTTGCTCTTTTAGTACATAGTCTCTCATACATAGTTTCGATCAACAGTATGATCTTTTTTTTACTACTAACATGAGAAAACCTTATTATTTACCTCATTTATGAAAAGGGCAGTAGTTCATTACTAACCTATTGAGAAGGCCATATATTTACCTCGAAAAATTTCTCGGTAAATAACAGCTCCCTCCTCAACATAGGTATATAATATACTACTTCAATTTTCAAACAGATGCAGATCAACTGTATGACCTATTCTTTTAAATACCTTAAATGTAGATCAGCGGTATGATCCATTCTTTTACATATTGTTGAGGTTTCCAGGTATGATTTATTATTTCAAATTACGAAGACTTGTAGATCAACAGTATGACCTATTCTTTTTACTATTCCTTTATTTATTTGTTCGGCATCTGAAAGTCAGCAGTATGACTTGCTCTTTTAGTACATAGTCTCTCATACATAGTTTCGATCAACAGTATGACCTTTTTTTTACTACTAACATGAGAAAACCTTACTATTTACCTCATTTATGAAAAGGGCAGTAGTTCATTACTAACCTATTGAGAAGGCCATTTATTTACCTCGAAAAATTTCTCGGTAAATAACAGCTCCCTCCTCAACCTAGGTATATAATATACTACTTCAATTTTCAAACAGATGCAGATCAACTGTATGACCTATTCTTTTAAATACCTTAAATGTAGATCAGCGGTATGATCCATTCTTTTACATATTGTTGAGGTTTCCAGGTATGATTTATTATTTCAAATTACGAAGACTTGTAGATCAACAGTATGACCTATTCTTTTTACTATTCCTTTATTTATTTGTTCGGCATCTGAAAGTCAGCAGTATGACTTGCTCTTTTAGTACATAGTCTCTCATACATAGTTTTGATCAACAGTATGATCTTTTTTTTACTACTAACATGAGAAAACCTTATTATTTACCTCATTTATGAAAAGGGCAGTAGTTCATTACTAACCTATTGAGAAGGCCATTTATTTACCTCGAAAAATTTCTCGGTAAATAACAGCTCCCTCCTCAACCTAGGTATATAATATACTACTTCAATTTTCAAACAGATGCAGATCAACTGTATGACCTATTCTTGTAAATACCTTAAATGTAGATCAGCGGTATGATCCATTCTTTTATATATTGTTGAGGTTTCCAGGTATGATTTATTATTTCAAATTACGAAGACTTGTAGATCAACAGTATGACCTATTCTTTTTACTATTCCTTTATTTATTTGTTCGGCATCTGAAAGTCACCAGTATGACTTGCTCTTTTAGTACATAGTCTCTCATACATAGTTTCGATCAACAGTATGATCTTTTTTTTACTACTAACATGAGAAAACCTTATTATTTACCTCATTTATGAAAAGGGCAGTAGTTCATTACTAACCTATTGAGAAGGCCATTTATTTACCTTGAAAAATTTCTCGGTAAATAACAGCTCCCTCCTCAACCTAGGTATATAATATACTACTTCAATTTTCAAACAGATGCAGATCAACTGTATGACCTATTCTTTTAAATACCTTAAATGTAGATCAGCGGTATGATCCATTCTTTTACATATTGTTGAGGTTCCCAGGTATGATTTATTATTTCAAATTACGAAGACTTGTAGATCAACAGTATGACCTATTCTTTTTACTATTCCTTTATTTATTTGTTCGGCATCTGAAAGTCAGCAGTATGACTTGCTCTTTTAGTACATAGTCTCTCATACATAGTTTCGATCAACAGTATGATCTTTTTTTTACTACTAACATGAGAAAACCTTATTATTTACCTCATTTATGAAAAGGGCAGTAGTTCATTACTAACCTATTGAGAAGGCCATTTATTTACCTCGAAAAATTTCTCGGTAAATAACAGCTCCCTCCTCAACCTAGGTATATAATATACTACTTCAATTTTCAAACAGATGCAGATCAACTGTATGACCTATTCTTTTAAATACCTTAAATGTAGATCAGCGGTATGATCCATTCTTTTACATATTGTTGAGGTTTCCAGGTATGATTTATTATTTCAAATTACGAAGACTTGTAGATCAACAGTATGACCTATTCTTTTTACTATTCCTTTATTTATTTGTTCGGCATCTGAAAGTCAGCAGTATGACTTGCTCTTTTAGTACATAGTCTCTCATACATAGTTTTGATCAACAGTATGATCTTTTTTTTACTACTAACATGAGAAAACCTTATTATTTACCTCATTTATGAAAAGGGCAGTAGTTCATTACTAACCTATTGAGAAGGCCATTTATTTACCTCGAAAAATTTCTCGGTAAATAACAGCTCCCTCCTCAACCTAGGTATATAATATACTACTTCAATTTTCAAACAGATGCAGATCAACTGTATGACCTATTCTTGTAAATACCTTAAATGTAGATCAGCGGTATGATCCATTCTTTTATATATTGTTGAGGTTTCCAGGTATGATTTATTATTTCAAATTACGAAGACTTGTAGATCAACAGTATGACCTATTCTTTTTACTATTCCTTTATTTATTTGTTCGGCATCTGAAAGTCACCAGTATGACTTGCTCTTTTAGTACATAGTCTCTCATACATAGTTTCGATCAACAGTATGATCTTTTTTTTACTACTAACATGAGAAAACCTTATTATTTACCTCATTTATGAAAAGGGCAGTAGTTCATTACTAACCTATTGAGAAGGCCATTTATTTACCTTGAAAAATTTCTCGGTAAATAACAGCTCCCTCCTCAACCTAGGTATATAATATACTACTTCAATTTTCAAACAGATGCAGATCAACTGTATGACCTATTCTTTTAAATACCTTAAATGTAGATCAGCGGTATGATCCATTCTTTTACATATTGTTGAGGTTCCCAGGTATGATTTATTATTTCAAATTACGAAGACTTGTAGATCAACAGTATGACCTATTCTTTTTACTATTCCTTTATTTATTTGTTCGGCATCTGAAAGTCAGCAGTATGACTTGCTCTTTTAGTACATAGTCTCTCATACATAGTTTCGATCAACAGTATGATCTTTTTTTTACTACTAACATGAGAAAACCTTATTATTTACCTCATTTATGAAAAGGGCAGTAGTTCATTACTAACCTATTGAGAAGGCCATTTATTTACCTCGAAAAATTTCTCGGTAAATAACAGCTCCCTCCTCAACCTAGGTATATAATATACTACTTCAATTTTCAAACAGATGCAGATCAACTGTATAACCTATTCTTTTAAATACCTTAAATGTAGATCAGCGGTATGATCCATTCTTTTACACATTGTTGAGGTTTCCAGGTATGATTTATTATTTCAAATTACGAAGACTTGTAGATCAACAGTATGACCTATTCTTTTTACTATTCCTTTATTTATTTGTTCGGCATCTGAAAGTCACCAGTATGACTTGCCCTTTTAGTACATAGTCTCTCATACATAGTTTCGATCAACAGTATGATCTTTTTTTTACTACTAACATGAGAAAACCTTATTATTTACCTCATTTATGAAAAGGGCAGTAGTTGATTACTAACCTATTGAGAAGGCCATTTATTTACCTCGAAAAATTTCTCGGTAAATAACAGCTCCCTCCTCAACCTAGGTATATAATATACTACTTCAATTTTCAAACAAATGCAGATCAACTGTATGACCTATTCTTTTAAACACCTTAAATGTAGATCAGCGGTATGATCCATTCTTTTACATATTGTTGAGGTTTCCAGGTATGATTTATTATTTCAAATTACGAAGACTTGTAGATCAACAGTATGACCTATTCTTTTTACTATTCCTTTATTTATTTGTTCGGCATCTGAAAGTCAGCAGTATGACTTGCTCTTTTAGTACATAGTCTCTCATACATAGTTTCGATCAACAGTATGATCTTTTTTTTACTACTAACATGAGAAAACCTTATTATTTACCTCATTTATGAAAAGGGCAGTAGTTCATTACTAACCTATTGAGAAGGCCATTTATTTACCTCGAAAAATTTCTCGGTAAATAACAGCTCCCTCCTCAACCTAGGTATATAATATACTACTTCAATTTTCAAACAGATGCAGATCAACTGTATGACCTATTCTTTTAAATACCTTAAATGTAGATCAGCGGTATGATCCATTCTTTTACATATTGTTGAGGTTTCCAGGTATGATTTATTATTTCAAATTACGAAGACTTGTAGATCAACAGTATGACCTATTCTTTTTACTATTCCTTTATTTATTTGTTCGGCATCTGAAAGTCAGCAGTATGACTTGCTCTTTTAGTACATAGTCTCTCATACATAGTTTCGATCAACAGTATAATCTTTTTTTACTACTAACATGAGAAAACCTTATTATTTACCTCATTTATGAAAAGAGCAGTAGTTCATTACTAACCTATTGAGAAGGCCATTTATTTACCTCGAAAAATTTCTCGGTAAATAACAGCTCCCTCCTCAACCTAGGTATATAATATACTACTTCAATTTTCAAACAGATGCAGATCAACTGTATGACCTATTCTTTTAAATACCTTAAATGTAGATCAGCGGTATGATCCATTCTTTTACATATTGTTGAGGTTTCCAGGTATGATTTATTATTTCAAATTACGAAGACTTGTAGATCAACAGTATGACCTATTCTTTTTACTATTCCTTTATTTATTTGTTCGGCATCTGAAAGTCAGCAGTATGACTTGCTCTTTTAGTACATAGTCTCTCATACATAGTTTCGATCAACAGTATGATCTTTTTTTTACTACTAACATGAGAAAACCATATTATTTACCTCATTTATGAAAAGGGCAGTAGTTCATTACTAACCTATTGAGAAGGCCATTTATTTACCTCGAAAAATTTCTCGGTCAATAACAGCTCCCTCCTCAACCTAGGTAGATAATATACTACTTCAATTTTCAAACAGATGCAGATCAACTGTATGACATATTCTTTTAAATACCTTAAATGTAGATCAGCGGTATGATCCATTCTTTTATATATTGTTGAGGTTTCCAGGTATGATTTATTATTTCAAATTACGAAGACTTGTAGATCAACAGTATGACCTATTCTTTTTACTATTCCTTAATTTATTTGTTCGGCATCTGAAAGTCACCAGTATGACTTGCCCTTTTAGTACATAGTCTCTCATACATAGTTTCGATCAACAGTATGATCTTTTTTTTACTACTAACATGAGAAAACCTTATTATTTACCTCATTTATGAAAAGGGCAGTAGTTCATTACTAACCTATTGAGAAGGCCATTTATTTACCTCGAAAAATTTCTCGGTAAATAACAGCTCCCTCCTCAACCTAGGTATATAATATACTACTTCAATTTTCAAACAGATGCAGATCAACTGTATGACATATTCTTTTAAATACCTTAAATGTAGATCAGCGGTATGATCCATTCTTTTATATATTGTTGAGGTTTCCAGGTATGATTTATTATTTCAAATTACGAAGACTTGTAGATCAACAGTATGACCTATTCTTTTTACTATTCCTTAATTTATTTGTTCGGCATCTGAAAGTCACCAGTATGACTTGCCCTTTTAGTACATAGTCTCTCATACATAGTTTCGATCAACAGTATGATCTTTTTTTTACTACTAACATGAGAAAACCTTATTATTTACCTCATTTATGAAAAGGGCAGTAGTTCATTACTAACCTATTGAGAAGGCCATTTATTTACCTCGAAAAATTTCTCGGTAAATAACAGCTCCCTCCTCAACCTAGGTATATAATATACTACTTCAATTTTCAAACAGATGCAGATCAACTGTATGACCTATTCTTTTAAATACCTTAAATGTAGATCAGCGGTATGATCCATTCTTTTACATATTGTTGAGGTTTCCAGGTATGATTTATTATTTCAAATTACGAAGACTTGTAGATCAACAGTATGACCTATTCTTTTTACTATTCCTTTATTTATTTGTTCGGCATCTGAAAGTCAGCAGTATGACTTGCTCTTTTAGTACATAGTCTCTCATACATAGTTTCGATCAACAGTATGATCTTTTTTTTACTACTAACATGAGAAAACCATATTATTTACCTCATTTATGAAAAGGGCAGTAGTTCATTACTAACCTATTGAGAAGGCCATTTATTTACCTCGAAAAATTTCTCGGTAAATAACAGCTCCCTCCTCAACCTAGGTATATAATATACTACTTCAATTTTCAAACAGATGCAGATCAACTGTATGACCTATTCTTTTAAATACCTTAAATGTAGATCAGCGGTATGATCCATTCTTTTATATATTGTTGAGGTTTCCAGGTATGATTTATTATTTCAAATTACGAAGACTTGTAGATCAACAGTATGACCTATTCTTTTTACTATTCCTTTATTTATTTGTTCGGCATCTGAAAGTCACCAGTATGACTTGCCCTTTTAGTACATAGTCTCTCATACATAGTTTCGATCAACAGTATGATCTTTTTTTTACTACTAACATGAGAAAACCTTATTATTTACCTCATTTATGAAAAGGGCAGTAGTTCATTACTAACCTATTGAGAAGGCCATTTATTTACCTCGAAAAATTTCTCGGTAAATAACAGCTCCCTCCTCAACCTAGGTATATAATATACTACTTCAATTTTCAAACAGATGCAGATCAACTGTATGACCTATTCTTTTAAATACCTTAAATGTAGATCAGCGGTATGATCCATTCTTTTATATATTGTTGAGGTTTCCAGGTATGATTTATTATTTCAAATTACGAAGACTTGTAGATCAACAGTATGACCTATTCTTTTTACTATTCCTTTATTTATTTGTTCGGCATCTGAAAGTCACCAGTATGACTTGCCCTTTTAGTACATAGTCTCTCATACATAGTTTCGATCAACAGTATAATCTTTTTTTACTACTAACATGAGAAAACCTTATTATTTACCTCATTTATGAAAAGAGCAGTAGTTCATTACTAACCTATTGAGAAGGCCATTTATTTACCTCGAAAAATTCCTCGGTAAATAACAGCTCCCTCCTCAACCTAGGTAGATAATATACTACTTCAATTTTCAAACAGATGCAGATCAACTGTATGACCTATTCTTTTAAATACCTTAAATGTAGATCAGCGGTATGATCCATTCTTTTACATATTGTTGAGGTTTCCAGGTATGATTAATTATTTCAAATTACGAAGACTTGTAGATCAACAGTATGACCTATTCTTTTTACTATTCCTTTATTTATTTGTTCGGCATCTGAAAGTCAGCAGTATGACTTGCTCTTTTATTACATAGTCTCTCATACATAGTTTCGATCAACAGTATGATCTTTTTTTTACTACTAACATGAGAAAACCTTATTATTTACCTCATTTATGAAAAGGGCAGTAGTTCATTACTAACCTATTGAGAAGGCCATTTATTTACCTCGAAAAATTTCTCGGTAAATAACAGCTCCCTCCTCAACCTAGGTATATAATATACTACTTCAATTTTCAAACAGATGCAGATCAACTGTATGACCTATTCTTTTAAATACCTTAAATGTAGATCAGCGGTATGATCCATTCTTTTATATATTGTTGAGGTTTCCAGGTATGATTTATTATTTCAAATTACGAAGACTTGTAGATCAACAGTATGACCTATTCTTTTTACTATTCCTTTATTTATTTGTTCGGCATCTGAAAGTCACCAGTATGACTTGCCCTTTTAGTACATAGTCTCTCATACATAGTTTCGATCAACAGTATGATCTTTTTTTTACTACTAACATGAGAAAACCTTATTATTTACCTCATTTATGAAAAGGGCAGTAGTTCATTACTAACCTATTGAGAAGGCCATTTATTTACCTCGAAAAATTTCTCGGTAAATAACAGCTCCCTCCTCAACCTAGGTATATAATATACTACTTCAATTTTCAAACAGATGCAGATCAACTGTATGACCTATTCTTTTAAATACCTTAAATGTAGATCAGCGGTATGATCCATTCTTTTACATATTGTTGAGGTTTCCAGGTATGATTTATTATTTCAAATTACGAAGACTTGTAGATCAACAGTATGACCTATTCTTTTTACTATTCCTTTATTTATTTGTTCGGCATCTGAAAGTCAGCAGTATGACTTGCTCTTTTAGTACATAGTCTCTCATACATAGTTTCGATCAACAGTATGATCTTTTTTTTACTACTAACATGAGAAAACCATATTATTTACCTCATTTATGAAAAGGGCAGTAGTTCATTACTAACCTATTGAGAAGGCCATTTATTTACCTCGAAAAATTTCTCGGTCAATAACAGCTCCCTCCTCAACCTAGGTAGATAATATACTACTTCAATTTTCAAACAGATGCAGATCAACTGTATGACCTATTCTTTTAAATACCTTAAATGTAGATCAGCGGTATGATCCATTCTTTTATATATTGTTGAGGTTTCCAGGTATGATTTATTATTTCAAATTACGAAGACTTGTAGATCAACAGTATGACCTATTCTTTTTACTATTCCTTTATTTATTTGTTCGGCATCTGAAAGTCACCAGTATGACTTGCCCTTTTAGTACATAGTCTCTCATACATAGTTTCGATCAACAGTATGATCTTTTTTTTACTACTAACATGAGAAAACCTTATTATTTACCTCATTTATGAAAAGGGCAGTAGTTCATTACTAACCTATTGAGAAGGCCATTTATTTACCTCGAAAAATTTCTCGGTAAATAACAGCTCCCTCCTCAACCTAGGTATATAATATACTACTTCAATTTTCAAACAGATGCAGATCAACTGTATGACCTATTCTTTTAAATACCTTAAATGTAGATCAGCGGTATGATCCATTCTTTTATATATTGTTGAGGTTTCCAGGTATGATTTATTATTTCAAATTACGAAGACTTGTAGATCAACAGTATGACCTATTCTTTTTACTATTCCTTTATTTATTTGTTCGGCATCTGAAAGTCACCAGTATGACTTGCCCTTTTAGTACATAGTCTCTCATACATAGTTTCGATCAACAGTATAATCTTTTTTTACTACTAACATGAGAAAACCTTATTATTTACCTCATTTATGAAAAGAGCAGTAGTTCATTACTAACCTATTGAGAAGGCCATTTATTTACCTCGAAAAATTCCTCGGTAAATAACAGCTCCCTCCTCAACCTAGGTAGATAATATACTACTTCAATTTTCAAACAGATGCAGATCAACTGTATGACCTATTCTTTTAAATACCTTAAATGTAGATCAGCGGTATGATCCATTCTTTTACATATTGTTGAGGTTTCCAGGTATGATTAATTATTTCAAATTACGAAGACTTGTAGATCAACAGTATGACCTATTCTTTTTACTATTCCTTTATTTATTTGTTCGGCATCTGAAAGTCAGCAGTATGACTTGCTCTTTTATTACATAGTCTCTCATACATAGTTTCGATCAACAGTATGATCTTTTTTTTACTACTAACATGAGAAAACCTTATTATTTACCTCATTTATGAAAAGGGCAGTAGTTCATTACTAACCTATTGAGAAGGCCATTTATTTACCTCGAAAAATTTCTCGGTCAATAACAGCTCCCTCCTCAACCTAGGTAGATAATATACTACTTCAATTTTCAAACAGATGCAGATCAACTGTATGACCTATTCTTTTAAATACCTTAAATGTAGATCAGCGGTATGATCCATTCTTTTACATATTGTTGAGGTTTCCAGGTATGATTTATTATTTCAAATTACGAAGACTTGTAGATCAACAGTATGACCTATTCTTTTTACTATTCCTTTATTTATTTGTTCGGCATCTGAAAGTCACCAGTATGACTTGCTCTTTTAGTACATAGTCTCTCATACATAGTTTCGATCAACAGTATGATCTTTTTTTTACTACTAACATGAGAAAACCATATTATTTACCTCATTTATGAAAAGGGCAGTAGTTCATTACTAACCTATTGAGAAGGCCATTTATTTACCTCGAAAAATTTCTCGGTCAATAACAGCTCCCTCCTCAACCTAGGTAGATAATATACTACTTCAATTTTCAAACAGATGCAGATCAACTGTATGACATATTCTTTTAAATACCTTAAATGTAGATCAGCGGTATGATCCATTCTTTTATATATTGTTGAGGTTTCCAGGTATGATTAATTATTTCAAATTACGAAGACTTGTAGATCAACAGTATGACCTATTCTTTTTACTATTCCTTTATTTATTTGTTCGGCATCTGAAAGTCACCAGTATGACTTGCTCTTTTAGTACATAGTCTCTCATACATAGTTTCGATCAACAGTATGATCTTTTTTTTACTACTAACATGAGAAAACCATATTATTTACCTCATTTATGAAAAGGGCAGTAGTTCATTACTAACCTATTGAGAAGGCCATTTATTTACCTCGAAAAATTTCTCGGTCAATAACAGCTCCCTCCTCAACCTAGGTAGATAATATACTACTTCAATTTTCAAACAGATGCAGATCAACTGTATGACATATTCTTTTAAATACCTTAAATGTAGATCAGCGGTATGATCCATTCTTTTATATATTGTTGAGGTTTCCAGGTATGATTAATTATTTCAAATTACGAAGACTTGTAGATCAACAGTATGACCTATTCTTTTTACTATTCCTTTATTTATTTGTTCGGCATCTGAAAGTCACCAGTATGACTTGCTCTTTTAGTACATAGTCTCTCATACATAGTTTCGATCAACAGTATGATCTTTTTTTTACTACTAACATGAGAAAACCATATTATTTACCTCATTTATGAAAAGGGCAGTAGTTCATTACTAACCTATTGAGAAGGCCATTTATTTACCTCGAAAAATTTCTCGGTCAATAACAGCTCCCTCCTCAACCTAGGTAGATAATATACTACTTCAATTTTCAAACAGATGCAGATCAACTGTATGACCTATTCTTTTAAATACCTTAAATGTAGATCAGCGGTATGATCCATTCTTTTACATATTGTTGAGGTTTCCAGGTATGATTTATTATTTCAAATTACGAAGACTTGTAGATCAACAGTATGACCTATTCTTTTTACTATTCCTTTATTTATTTGTTCGGCATCTGAAAGTCACCAGTATGACTTGCTCTTTTAGTACATAGTCTCTCATACATAGTTTCGATCAACAGTATGATCTTTTTTTTACTACTAACATGAGAAAACCTTATTATTTACCTCATTTATGAAAAGAGCAGTAGTTCATTACTAACCTATTGAAAAGGCCATTTATTTACCTCGAAAAATTTCTCGGTAAATAACAGCTCCCTCCTCAACCTAGGTATATAATATACTACTTCAATTTTCAAACAGATGCAGATCAACTGTATGACCTATTCTTTTAAATACCTTAAATGTAGATCAGCGGTATGATCCATTCTTTTACATATTGTTGAGGTTTCCAGGTATTAATTATTTCAAATTACGAAGACTTGTAGATCAACAGTATGACCTATTCTTTTTACTATTCCTTTATTTATTTGTTCGGCATCTGAAAGTCACCAGTATGACTTGCCCTTTTAGTACATAGTCTCTCATACAGTTTCGATCAACAGTATGATCTTTTTTTTACTACTAACATGAGAAAACCTTATTATTTACCTCATTTATGAAAAGGGCAGTAGTTCATTACTAACCTATTGAGAAGGCCATTTATTTACCTCGAAAAATTTCTCGGTCAATAACAGCTCCCTCCTCAACCTAGGTAGATAATATACTACTTCAATTTTCAAACAGATGCAGATCAACTGTATGACCTATTCTTTTAAATACCTTAAATGTAGATCAGCGGTATGATCCATTCTTTTATATATTGTTGAGGTTTCCAGGTATGATTTATTATTTCAAATTACGAAGACTTGTAGATCAACAGTATGACCTATTCTTTTTACTATTCCTTTATTTATTTGTTCGGCATCTGAAAGTCACCAGTATGACTTGCCCTTTTAGTACATAGTCTCTCATACATAGTTTCGATCAACAGTATGATCTTTTTTTTACTACTAACATGAGAAAACCTTATTATTTACCTCATTTATGAAAAGGGCAGTAGTTCATTACTAACCTATTGAGAAGGCCATTTATTTACCTCCAAAAATTTCTCGGTCAATAACAGCTCCCTCCTCAACCTAGGTAGATAATATACTACTTCAATTTTCAAACAGATGCAGATCAACTGTATGACCTATTCTTTTAAATACCTTAAATGTAGATCAGCGGTATGATCCATTCTTTTATATATTGTTGAGGTTTCCAGGTATGATTTATTATTTCAAATTACGAAGACTTGTAGATCAACAGTATGACCTATTCTTTTTACTATTCCTTTATTTATTTTTTCGGCATCTGAAAGTCACCAGTATGACTTGCCCTTTTAGTACATAGTCTCTCATACATAGTTTCGATCAACAGTATGATCTTTTTTTTACTACTAACATGAGAAAACCTTATTATTTACCTCATTTATGAAAAGGGCAGTAGTTCATTACTAACCTATTGAGAAGGCCATTTATTTACCTCGAAAAATTTCTCGGTAAATAACAGCTCCCTCCTCAACCTAGGTATATAATATACTACTTCAATTTTCAAACAGATGCAGATCAACTGTATGACCTATTCTTTTAAATACCTTAAATGTAGATCAGCGGTATGATCCATTCTTTTATATATTGTTGAGGTTTCCAGGTATGATTTATTATTTCAAATTACGAAGACTTGTAGATCAACAGTATGACCTATTCTTTTTACTATTCCTTTATTTATTTGTTCGGCATCTGAAAGTCACCAGTATGACTTGCCCTTTTAGTACATAGTCTCTCATACATAGTTTCGATCAACAGTATGATCTTTTTTTTACTACTAACATGAGAAAACCTTATTATTTACCTCATTTATGAAAAGGGCAGTAGTTCATTACTAACCTATTGAGAAGGCCATTTATTTACCTCGAAAAATTTCTCGGTAAATAACAGCTCCCTCCTCAACCTAGGTATATAATATACTACTTCAATTTTCAAACAGATGCAGATCAACTGTATGACCTATTCTTTTAAATACCTTAAATGTAGATCAGCGGTATGATCCATTCTTTTACATATTGTTGAGGTTTCCAGGTATGATTTATTATTTCAAATTACGAAGACTTGTAGATCAACAGTATGACCTATTCTTTTTACTATTCCTTTATTTATTTGTTCGGCATCTGAAAGTCAGCAGTATGACTTGCTCTTTTAGTACATAGTCTCTCATACATAGTTTCGATCAACAGTATGATCTTTTTTTTACTACTAACATGAGAAAACCATATTATTTACCTCATTTATGAAAAGGGCAGTAGTTCATTACTAACCTATTGAGAAGGCCATTTATTTACCTCGAAAAATTTCTCGGTCAATACCAGCTCCCTCCTCAACCTAGGTAGATAATATACTACTTCAATTTTCAAACAGATGCAGATCAACTGTATGACCTATTCTTTTAAATACCTTAAATGTAGATCAGCGGTATGATCCATTCTTTTACATATTGTTGAGGTTTCCAGGTATGATTTATTATTTCAAATTACGAAGACTTGTAGATCAACAGTATGACCTATTCTTTTTACTATTCCTTTATTTATTTGTTCGGCATCTGAAAGTCACCAGTATGACTTGCTCTTTTAGTACATAGTCTCTCATACATAGTTTCGATCAACAGTATGATCTTTTTTTTACTACTAACATGAGAAAACCTTATTATTTACCTCATTTATGAAAAGAGCAGTAGTTCATTACTAACCTATTGAGAAGGCCATTTATTTACCTCGAAAAATTTCTCGGTAAATAACAGCTCCCTCCTCAACCTAGGTATATAATATACTACTTCAATTTTCAAACAGATGCAGATCAACTGTATGACCTATTCTTTTAAATACCTTAAATGTAGATCAGCAGTATGATCCATTCTTTTACATATTGTTGAGGTTTCCAGGTATGATTAATTATTTCAAATTACGAAGACTTGTAGATCAACAGTATGACCTATTCTTTTTACTATTCCTTTATTTATTTGTTCGGCATCTGAAAGTCAGCAGTATGACTTGCTCTTTTAGTACATAGTCTCTCATACATAGTTTCGATCAACAGTATGATCTTTTTTTTACTACTAACATGAGAAAACCTTATTATTTACCTCATTTATGAAAAGGGCAGTAGTTCATTACTAACCTATTGAGAAGGCCATTTATTTACCTCGAAAAATTTCTCGGTAAATAACAGCTCCCTCCTCAACCTAGGTATATAATATACTACTTCAATTTTCAAACAAATGCAGATCA
This sequence comes from Pogonocherus hispidulus, assembly GCA_963924545.1. Lineage (NCBI taxonomy): Eukaryota > Metazoa > Arthropoda > Insecta > Coleoptera > Cerambycidae > Pogonocherus > Pogonocherus hispidulus. The sequence continues at coordinate 47,085,014 of OZ004697.1, read as the reverse complement.
ACTGTATGACCTATTCTTTTAAACACCTTAAATGTAGATCAGCGGTATGATCCATTCTTTTACATATTGTTGAGGTTTCCAGGTATGATTTATTATTTCAAATTACGAAGACTTGTAGATCAACAGTATGACCTATTCTTTTTACTATTCCTTTATTTATTTGTTCGGCATCTGAAAGTCAGCAGTATGACTTGCTCTTTAAGTACATAGTCCCTCATACATAGTTTCGATCAACAGTATGATCTTTTTTTTACTACTAACATGAGAAAACCTTATTATTTACCTCATTTATGAAAAGGGCAGTAGTTCATTACTAACCTATTGAGAAGGCCATTTATTTACCTCGAAAAATTTCTCGGTAAATAACAGCTCCCTCCTCAACCTAGGTATATAATATACTACTTCAATTTTCAAACAGATGCAGATCAACTGTATGACCTATTCTTTTAAATACCTTAAATGTAGATCAGCGGTATGATCCATTCTTTTACATATTGTTGAGGTTTCCAGGTATGATTTATTATTTCAAATCACGAAGACTTGTAGATCAACAGTATGACCTATTCTTTTTACTATTCCTTTATTTATTTGTTCGGCATCTGAAAGTCAGCAGTATGACTTGCTCTTTTAGTACATAGTCTCTCATACATAGTTTCGATCAACAGTATGATCTTTTTTTTACTACTAACATGAGAAAACCTTATTATTTACCTCATTTATGAAAAGGGCAGTAGTTCATTACTAACCTATTGAGAAGGCCATTTATTTACCTCGAAAAATTTCTCGGTAAATAACAGCTCCCTCCTCAACCTAGGTATATAATATACTACTTCAATTTTCAAACAGATGCAGATCAACTGTATGACCTATTCTTTTAAATACCTTAAATGTAGATCAGCGGTATGATCCATTCTTTTATATATTGTTGAGGTTTCCAGGTATGATTTATTATTTCAAATTACGAAGACTTGTAGATCAACAGTATGACCTATTCTTTTTACTATTCCTTTATTTATTTGTTCGGCATCTGAAAGTCACCAGTATGACTTGCCCTTTTAGTACATAGTCTCTCATACATAGTTTCGATCAACAGTATGATCTTTTTTTTACTACTAACATGAGAAAACCTTATTATTTACCTCATTTATGAAAAGGGCAGTAGTTCATTACTAACCTATTGAGAAGGCCATTTATTTACCTCGAAAAATTTCTCGGTAAATAACAGCTCCCTCCTCAACCTAGGTATATAATATACTACTTCAATTTTCAAACAGATGCAGATCAACTGTATGACCTATTCTTTTAAATACCTTAAATGTAGATCAGCGGTATGATCCATTCTTTTACATATTGTTGAGGTTTCCAGGTATGATTTATTATTTCAAATTACGAAGACTTGTAGATCAACAGTATGACCTATTCTTTTTACTATTCCTTTATTTATTTGTTCGGCATCTGAAAGTCAGCAGTATGACTTGCTCTTTTAGTACATAGTCTCTCATACATAGTTTCGATCAACAGTATGATCTTTTTTTTACTACTAACATGAGAAAACCATATTATTTACCTCATTTATGAAAAGGGCAGTAGTTCATTACTAACCTATTGAGAAGGCCATTTATTTACCTCGAAAAATTTCTCGGTAAATAACAGCTCCCTCCTCAACCTAGGTATATAATATACTACTTCAATTTTCAAACAGATGCAGATCAACTGTATGACCTATTCTTTTAAATACCTTAAATGTAGATCAGCGGTATGATCCATTCTTTTACATATTGTTGAGGTTTCCAGGTATGATTTATTATTTCAAATTACGAAGACTTGTAGATCAACAGTATGACCTATTCTTTTTACTATTCCTTTATTTATTTGTTCGGCATCTGAAAGTCAGCAGTATGACTTGCTCTTTTAGTACATAGTCTCTCATACATAGTTTCGATCAACAGTATGATATTTTTTTTACTACTAACATGAGAAAACCTTATTATTTACCTCATTTATGAAAAGGGCAGTAGTTCATTACTAACCTATTGAGAAGGCCATTTATTTACCTCCAAAAATTTCTCGGTAAATAACAGCTCCCTCCTCAACCTAGGTATATAATATACTACTTCAATTTTCAAACAAATGCAGATCAACTGTATGACCTATTCTTTTAAACACCTTAAATGTAGATCAGCGGTATGATCCATTCTTTTACATAGTGTTGAGGTTTCCAGGTATGATTTATTATTTCAAATTACGAAGTCTTGTAGATCAACAGTATGACCTATTCTTTTTACTATTCCTTTATTTATTTGTTCGGCATCTGAAAGTCAGCAGTATGACTTGCTCTTTTAGTACATAGTCCCTCATACATAGTTTCGATCAACAGTATGATCTTTTTTTTACTACTAACATGAGAAAACCTTATTATTTACCTCATTTATGAAAAGCGCAGTAGTTCATTACTAACCTATTGAGAAGGCCATTTATTTACCTCGAAAAATTTCTCGGTAAATAACAGCTCCCTCCTCAACCTAGGTATATAATATACTACTTCAATTTTCAAACAGATGCAGATCAACTGTATGACCTATTCTTTTAAATACCTTAAATGTAGATCAGCGGTATGATCCATTCTTTTACATATTGTTGAGGTTTCCAGGTATGATTTATTATTTCAAATTACGAAGACTTGTAGATCAACAGTATGACCTATTCTTTTTACTATTCCTTTATTTATTTGTTCGGCATCTGAAAGTCAGCAGTATGACTTGCTCTTTTAGTACATAGTCTCTCATACATAGTTTCGATCAACAGTATGATCTTTTTTTTACTACTAACATGAGAAAACCTTATTATTTACCTCATTTATGAAAAAGGCAATAGTTCATTACTAACCTATTGAGAAGGCCATTTATTTACCTCGAAAAATTTCTCGGTAAATAACAGCTCCCTCCTCAACCTAGGTATATAATATACTACTTCAATTTTCAAACAGATGCAGATCAACTGTATGACCTATTCTTTTAAATACCTTAAATGTAGATCAGCGGTATGATCCATTCTTTTATATATTGTTGAGGTTTCCAGGTATGATTTATTATTTCAAATTACGAAGACTTGTAGATCAACAGTATGACCTATTCTTTTTACTATTCCTTTATTTATTTGTTCGGCATCTGAAAGTCACCAGTATGACTTGCTCTTTTAGTACATAGTCTCTCATACATAGTTTCGATCAACAGTATGATCTTTTTTTTACTACTAACATGAGAAAACCTTATTATTTACCTCATTTATGAAAAGGGCAGTAGTTCATTACTAACCTATTGAGAAGGCCATTTATTTACCTCGAAAAATTTCTCGGTAAATAACAGCTCCCTCCTCAACCTAGGTATATAATATACTACTTCAATTTTCAAACAGATGCAGATCAACTGTATGACCTATTCTTTTAAATACCTTAAATGTAGATCAGCGGTATGATCCATTCTTTTATATATTGTTGAGGTTTCCAGGTATGATTTATTATTTCAAATTACGAAGACTTGTAGATCAACAGTATGACCTATTCTTTTTACTATTCCTTTATTTATTTGTTCGGCATCTGAAAGTCACCAGTATGACTTGCTCTTTTAGTACATAGTCTCTCATACATAGTTTCGATCAACAGTATGATCTTTTTTTTACTACTAACATGAGAAAACCTTATTATTTACCTCATTTATGAAAAGGGCAGTAGTTCATTACTAACCTATTGAGAAGGCCATTTATTTACCTCGAAAAATTTCTCGGTAAATAACAGCTCCCTCCTCAACCTAGGTATATAATATACTACTTCAATTTTCAAACAGATGCAGATCAACTGTATGACCTATTCTTTTAAATACCTTAAATGTAGATCAGCGGTATGATCCATTCTTTTACATATTGTTGAGGTTTCCAGGTATGATTTATTATTTCAAATTACGAAGACTTGTAGATCAACAGTATGACCTATTCTTTTTACTATTCCTTTATTTATTTGTTCGGCATCTGAAAGTCAGCAGTATGACTTGCTCTTTTAGTACATAGTCTCTCATACATAGTTTAGATCAACAGTATGATCTTTTATTTACTACTAACATGAGAAAACCTTATTATTTACCTCATTTATGAAAAGGGCAGTAGTTCATTACTAACCTATTGAGAAGGCCATTTATTTACCTCGAAAAATTTCTCGGTAAATAACAGCTCCCTCCTCAACCTAGGTATATAATATACTACTTCAATTTTCAAACAGATGCAGATCAACTGTATGACCTATTCTTTTAAATACCTTAAATGTAGATCAGCGGTATGATCCATTCTTTTATATATTGTTGAGGTTTCCAGGTATGATTTATTATTTCAAATTACGAAGACTTGTAGATCAACAGTATGACCTATTCTTTTTACTATTCCTTTATTTATTTGTTCGGCATCTGAAAGTCACCAGTATGACTTGCCCTTTTAGTACATAGTCTCTCATACATAGTTTCGATCAACAGTATGATCTTTTTTTTACTACTAACATGAGAAAACCTTATTATTTACCTCATTTATGAAAAGGGCAGTAGTTCATTACTAACCTATTGAGAAGGCCATTTATTTACCTCGAAAAATTTCTCGGTAAATAACAGCTCCCTCCTCAACCTAGGTATATAATATACTACTTCAATTTTCAAACAGATGCAGATCAACTGTATGACCTATTCTTTTAAATACCTTAAATGTAGATCAGCGGTATGATCCATTCTTTTACATATTGTTGAGGTTTCCAGGTATGATTTATTATTTCAAATTACGAAGACTTGTAGATCAACAGTATGACCTATTCTTTTTACTATTCCTTTATTTATTTGTTCGGCATCTGAAAGTCAGCAGTATGACTTGCTCTTTTAGTACATAGTCTCTCATACATAGTTTCGATCAACAGTATGATCTTTTTTTTACTACTAACATGAGAAAACCATATTATTTACCTCATTTATGAAAAGGGCAGTAGTTCATTACTAACCTATTGAGAAGGCCATTTATTTACCTCGAAAAATTTCTCGGTCAATACCAGCTCCCTCCTCAACCTAGGTAGATAATATACTACTTCAATTTTCAAACAGATGCAGATCAACTGTATGACCTATTCTTTTAAATACCTTAAATGTAGATCAGCGGTATGATCCATTCTTTTACATATTGTTGAGGTTTCCAGGTATGATTTATTATTTCAAATTACGAAGACTTGTAGATCAACAGTATGACCTATTCTTTTTACTATTCCTTTATTTATTTGTTCGGCATCTGAAAGTCACCAGTATGACTTGCTCTTTTAGTACATAGTCTCTCATACATAGTTTCGATCAACAGTATGATCTTTTTTTTACTACTAACATGAGAAAACCTTATTATTTACCTCATTTATGAAAAGAGCAGTAGTTCATTACTAACCTATTGAGAAGGCCATTTATTTACCTCGAAAAATTTCTCGGTAAATAACAGCTCCCTCCTCAACCTAGGTATATAATATACTACTTCAATTTTCAAACAGATGCAGATCAACTGTATGACCTATTCTTTTAAATACCTTAAATGTAGATCAGCAGTATGATCCATTCTTTTACATATTGTTGAGGTTTCCAGGTATGATTAATTATTTCAAATTACGAAGACTTGTAGATCAACAGTATGACCTATTCTTTTTACTATTCCTTTATTTATTTGTTCGGCATCTGAAAGTCAGCAGTATGACTTGCTCTTTTAGTACATAGTCTCTCATACATAGTTTCGATCAACAGTATGATCTTTTTTTTACTACTAACATGAGAAAACCTTATTATTTACCTCATTTATGAAAAGGGCAGTAGTTCATTACTAACCTATTGAGAAGGCCATTTATTTACCTCGAAAAATTTCTCGGTAAATAACAGCTCCCTCCTCAACCTAGGTATATAATATACTACTTCAATTTTCAAACAAATGCAGATCAACTGTATGACCTATTCTTTTAAACACCTTAAATGTAGATCAGCGGTATGATCCATTCTTTTACATATTGTTGAGGTTTCCAGGTATGATTTATTATTTCAAATTACGAAGACTTGTAGATCAACAGTATGACCTATTCTTTTTACTATTCCTTTATTTATTTGTTCGGCATCTGAAAGTCAGCAGTATGACTTGCTCTTTTAGTACATAGTCCCTCATACATAGTTTCGATCAACAGTATGATCTTTTTTTTACTACTAACATGAGAAAACCTTATTATTTACCTCATTTATGAAAAGGGCAGTAGTTCATTACTAACCTATTGAGAAGGCCATTTATTTACCTCGAAAAATTTCTCGGTAAATAACAGCTCCCTCCTCAACCTAGGTATATAATATACTACTTCAATTTTCAAACAGATGCAGATCAACTGTATGACCTATTCTTTTAAATACCTTAAATGTAGATCAGCGGTATGATCCATTCTTTTACATATTGTTGAGGTTTCCAGGTATGATTTATTATTTCAAATCACGAAGACTTGTAGATCAACAGTATGACCTATTCTTTTTACTATTCCTTTATTTATTTGTTCGGCATCTGAAAGTCAGCAGTATGACTTGCTCTTTTAGTACATAGTCTCTCATACATAGTTTCGATCAACAGTATGATCTTTTTTTTACTACTAACATGAGAAAACCTTATTATTTACCTCATTTATGAAAAGGGCAGTAGTTCATTACTAACCTATTGAGAAGGCCATTTATTTACCTCGAAAAATTTCTCGGTAAATAACAGCTCCCTCCTCAACCTAGGTATATAATATACTACTTCAATTTTCAAACAGATGCAGATCAACTGTATGACCTATTCTTTTAAATACCTTAAATGTAGATCAGCGGTATGATCCATTCTTTTATATATTGTTGAGGTTTCCAGGTATGATTTATTATTTCAAATTACGAAGACTTGTAGATCAACAGTATGACCTATTCTTTTTACTATTCCTTTATTTATTTGTTCGGCATCTGAAAGTCACCAGTATGACTTGCCCTTTTAGTACATAGTCTCTCATACATAGTTTCGATCAACAGTATGATCTTTTTTTTACTACTAACATGAGAAAACCTTATTATTTACCTCATTTATGAAAAGGGCAGTAGTTCATTACTAACCTATTGAGAAGGCCATTTATTTACCTCGAAAAATTTCTCGGTAAATAACAGCTCCCTCCTCAACCTAGGTATATAATATACTACTTCAATTTTCAAACAGATGCAGATCAACTGTATGACCTATTCTTTTAAATACCTTAAATGTAGATCAGCGGTATGATCCATTCTTTTACATATTGTTGAGGTTTCCAGGTATGATTTATTATTTCAAATTACGAAGACTTGTAGATCAACAGTATGACCTATTCTTTTTACTATTCCTTTATTTATTTGTTCGGCATCTGAAAGTCAGCAGTATGACTTGCTCTTTTAGTACATAGTCTCTCATACATAGTTTCGATCAACAGTATGATCTTTTTTTTACTACTAACATGAGAAAACCATATTATTTACCTCATTTATGAAAAGGGCAGTAGTTCATTACTAACCTATTGAGAAGGCCATTTATTTACCTCGAAAAATTTCTCGGTAAATAACAGCTCCCTCCTCAACCTAGGTATATAATATACTACTTCAATTTTCAAACAGATGCAGATCAACTGTATGACCTATTCTTTTAAATACCTTAAATGTAGATCAGCGGTATGATCCATTCTTTTACATATTGTTGAGGTTTCCAGGTATGATTTATTATTTCAAATTACGAAGACTTGTAGATCAACAGTATGACCTATTCTTTTTACTATTCCTTTATTTATTTGTTCGGCATCTGAAAGTCACCAGTATGACTTGCTCTTTTAGTACATAGTCTCTCATACATAGTTTCGATCAACAGTATGATCTTTTTTTTACTACTAACATGAGAAAACCTTATTATTTACCTCATTTATGAAAAGAGCAGTAGTTCATTACTAACCTATTGAGAAGGCCATTTATTTACCTCGAAAAATTTCTCGGTAAATAACAGCTCCCTCCTCAACCTAGGTATATAATATACTACTTCAATTTTCAAACAGATGCAGATCAACTGTATGACCTATTCTTTTAAATACCTTAAATGTAGATCAGCGGTATGATCCATTCTTTTACATATTGTTGAGGTTTCCAGGTATGATTTATTATTTCAAATTACGAAGACTTGTAGATCAACAGTATGACCTATTCTTTTTACTATTCCTTTATTTATTTGTTCGGCATCTGAAAGTCAGCAGTATGACTTGCTCTTTTAGTACATAGTCCCTCATACATAGTTTCGATCAACAGTATGATCTTTTTTTTACTACTAACATGAGAAAACCTTATTATTTACCTCATTTATGAAAAGGGCAGTAGTTCATTACTAACCTATTGAGAAGGCCATTTATTTACCTCGAAAAATTTCTCGGTAAATAACAGCTCCCTCCTCAACCTAGGTATATAATATACTACTTCAATTTTCAAACAGATGCAGATCAACTGTATGACCTATTCTTTTAAATACCTTAAATGTAGATCAGCGGTATGATCCATTCTTTTACATATTGTTGAGGTTTCCAGGTATGATTTATTATTTCAAATCACGAAGACTTGTAGATCAACAGTATGACCTATTCTTTTTACTATTCCTTTATTTATTTGTTCGGCATCTGAAAGTCAGCAGTATGACTTGCTCTTTTAGTACATAGTCTCTCATACATAGTTTCGATCAACAGTATGATCTTTTTTTTACTACTAACATGAGAAAACCTTATTATTTACCTCATTTATGAAAAGGGCAGTAGTTCATTACTAACCTATTGAGAAGGCCATTTATTTACCTCGAAAAATTTCTCGGTAAATAACAGCTCCCTCCTCAACCTAGGTATATAATATACTACTTCAATTTTCAAACAGATGCAGATCAACTGTATGACCTATTCTTTTAAATACCTTAAATGTAGATCAGCGGTATGATCCATTCTTTTATATATTGTTGAGGTTTCCAGGTATGATTTATTATTTCAAATTACGAAGACTTGTAGATCAACAGTATGACCTATTCTTTTTACTATTCCTTTATTTATTTGTTCGGCATCTGAAAGTCACCAGTATGACTTGCCCTTTTAGTACATAGTCTCTCATACATAGTTTCGATCAACAGTATGATCTTTTTTTTACTACTAACATGAGAAAACCTTATTATTTACCTCATTTATGAAAAGGGCAGTAGTTCATTACTAACCTATTGAGAAGGCCATTTATTTACCTCGAAAAATTTCTCGGTAAATAACAGCTCCCTCCTCAACCTAGGTATATAATATACTACTTCAATTTTCAAACAGATGCAGATCAACTGTATGACCTATTCTTTTAAATACCTTAAATGTAGATCAGCGGTATGATCCATTCTTTTACATATTGTTGAGGTTTCCAGGTATGATTTATTATTTCAAATTACGAAGACTTGTAGATCAACAGTATGACCTATTCTTTTTACTATTCCTTTATTTATTTGTTCGGCATCTGAAAGTCAGCAGTATGACTTGCTCTTTTAGTACATAGTCTCTCATACATAGTTTCGATCAACAGTATGATCTTTTTTTTACTACTAACATGAGAAAACCATATTATTTACCTCATTTATGAAAAGGGCAGTAGTTCATTACTAACCTATTGAGAAGGCCATTTATTTACCTCGAAAAATTTCTCGGTAAATAACAGCTCCCTCCTCAACCTAGGTATATAATATACTACTTCAATTTTCAAACAGATGCAGATCAACTGTATGACCTATTCTTTTAAATACCTTAAATGTAGATCAGCGGTATGATCCATTCTTTTACATATTGTTGAGGTTTCCAGGTATGATTTATTATTTCAAATTACGAAGACTTGTAGATCAACAGTATGACCTATTCTTTTTACTATTCCTTTATTTATTTGTTCGGCATCTGAAAGTCACCAGTATGACTTGCTCTTTTAGTACATAGTCTCTCATACATAGTTTCGATCAACAGTATGATCTTTTTTTTACTACTAACATGAGAAAACCTTATTATTTACCTCATTTATGAAAAGAGCAGTAGTTCATTACTAACCTATTGAGAAGGCCATTTATTTACCTCGAAAAATTTCTCGGTAAATAACAGCTCCCTCCTCAACCTAGGTATATAATATACTACTTCAATTTTCAAACAGATGCAGATCAACTGTATGACCTATTCTTTTAAATACCTTAAATGTAGATCAGCGGTATGATCCATTCTTTTACATATTGTTGAGGTTTCCAGGTATGATTTATTATTTCAAATTACGAAGACTTGTAGATCAACAGTATGACCTATTCTTTTTACTATTCCTTTATTTATTTGTTCGGCATCTGAAAGTCAGCAGTATGACTTGCTCTTTTAGTACATAGTCTCTCATACATAGTTTCGATCAACAGTATGATATTTTTTTTACTACTAACATGAGAAAACCTTATTATTTACCTCATTTATGAAAAGGGCAGTAGTTCATTACTAACCTATTGAGAAGGCCATTTATTTACCTCCAAAAATTTCTCGGTAAATAACAGCTCCCTCCTCAACCTAGGTATATAATATACTACTTCAATTTTCAAACAAATGCAGATCAACTGTATGACCTATTCTTTTAAACACCTTAAATGTAGATCAGCGGTATGATCCATTCTTTTACATAGTGTTGAGGTTTCCAGGTATGATTTATTATTTCAAATTACGAAGTCTTGTAGATCAACAGTATGACCTATTCTTTTTACTATTCCTTTATTTATTTGTTCGGCATCTGAAAGTCAGCAGTATGACTTGCTCTTTTAGTACATAGTCCCTCATACATAGTTTCGATCAACAGTATGATCTTTTTTTTACTACTAACATGAGAAAACCTTATTATTTACCTCATTTATGAAAAGCGCAGTAGTTCATTACTAACCTATTGAGAAGGCCATTTATTTACCTCGAAAAATTTCTCGGTAAATAACAGCTCCCTCCTCAACCTAGGTATATAATATACTACTTCAATTTTCAAACAGATGCAGATCAACTGTATGACCTATTCTTTTAAATACCTTAAATGTAGATCAGCGGTATGATCCATTCTTTTACATATTGTTGAGGTTTCCAGGTATGATTTATTATTTCAAATTACGAAGACTTGTAGATCAACAGTATGACCTATTCTTTTTACTATTCCTTTATTTATTTGTTCGGCATCTGAAAGTCAGCAGTATGACTTGCTCTTTTAGTACATAGTCTCTCATACATAGTTTCGATCAACAGTATGATCTTTTTTTTACTACTAACATGAGAAAACCTTATTATTTACCTCATTTATGAAAAAGGCAATAGTTCATTACTAACCTATTGAGAAGGCCATTTATTTACCTCGAAAAATTTCTCGGTAAATAACAGCTCCCTCCTCAACCTAGGTATATAATATACTACTTCAATTTTCAAACAGATGCAGATCAACTGTATGACCTATTCTTTTAAATACCTTAAATGTAGATCAGCGGTATGATCCATTCTTTTATATATTGTTGAGGTTTCCAGGTATGATTTATTATTTCAAATTACGAAGACTTGTAGATCAACAGTATGACCTATTCTTTTTACTATTCCTTTATTTATTTGTTCGGCATCTGAAAGTCAGCAGTATGACTTGCTCTTTTAGTACATAGTCTCTCATACATAGTTTCGATCAACAGTATGATCTTTTTTTTACTACTAACATGAGAAAACCTTATTATTTACCTCATTTATGAAAAGGGCAGTAGTTCATTACTAACCTATTGAGAAGGCCATTTATTTACCTCGAAAAATTTCTCGGTAAATAACAGCTCCCTCCTCAACCTAGGTATATAATATACTACTTCAATTTTCAAACAGATGCAGATCAACTGTATGACCTATTCTTTTAAATACCTTAAATGTAGATCAGCGGTATGATCCATTCTTTTACATATTGTTGAGGTTTCCAGGTATGATTTATTATTTCAAATTACGAAGACTTGTAGATCAACAGTATGACCTATTCTTTTTACTATTCCTTTATTTATTTGTTCGGCATCTGAAAGTCAGCAGTATGACTTGCTCTTTTAGTACATAGTTTCTCATACATAGTTTCGATCAACAGTATGATCTTTTTTTTACTACTAACATTAGAAAACCATATTATTTACCTCATTTATGAAAAGGGCAGTAGTTCATTACTAACCTATTGAGAAGGCCATTTATTTACCTCGAAAAATTTCTCGGTAAATAACAGCTCCCTCCTCAACCTAGGTAGATAATATACTACTTCAATTTTCAAACAGATGCAGATCAACTGTATGACCTATTCTTTTAAATACCTTAAATGTAGATCAGCGGTATGATCCATTCTTTTACATATTGTTGAGGTTTCCAGGTATGATTTATTATTTCAAATTACGAAGACTTGTAGATCAACAGTATGACCTATTCTTTTTACTATTCCTTTATTTATTTGTTCGGCATCTGAAAGTCAGCAGTATGACTTGCTCTTTTAGTACATAGTCTCTCATACATAGTTTCGATCAACAGTATGATCTTTTTTTTACTACTAACATGAGAAAACCTTATTATTTACCTCATTTATGAAAAGGGCAGTAGTTCATTACTAACCTATTGAGAAGGCCATTTATTTACCTCGAAAAATTTCTCGGTAAATAACAGCTCCCTCCTCAACCTAGGTATATAATATACTACTTCAATTTTCAAACAGATGCAGATCAACTGTATGACCTATTCTTTTAAATACCTTAAATGTAGATCAGCGGTATGATCCATTCTTTCACATATTGTTGAGGTTTCCAGGTATGATTAATTATTTCAAATTACGAAGACTTGTAGATCAACAGTATGACCTATTCTTTTTACTATTCCTTTATTTATTTGTTCGGCATCTGAAAGTCAGCAGTATGACTTGCTCTTTTAGTACATAGTCTCTCATACATAGTTTCGATCAACAGTATGATCTTTTTTTTACTAACATGAGAAAACCTTATTATTTACCTCATTTATGAAAAGGGCAGTAGTTCATTACTAACCTATTGAGAAGGCCATTTATTTACCTCGAAAAATTTCTCGGTAAATAACAGCTCCCTCCTCAACCTAGGTATATAATATACTACTTCAATTTTCAAACAGATGCAGATCAACTGTATGACCTATTCTTTTAAATACCTTAAATGTAGATCAGCGGTATGATCCATTCTTTTATATATTGTTGAGGTTTCCAGGTATGATTTATTATTTCAAATTACGAAGACTTGTAGATCAACAGTATGACCTATTCTTTTTACTATTCCTTTATTTATTTGTTCGGCATCTGAAAGTCACCAGTATGACTTGCTCTTTTAGTACATAGTCTCTCATACACAGTTTCGATCAACAGTATGATCTTTTTTTTACTACTAACATGAGAAAACCTTATTATTTACCTCATTTATGAAAAGGGCAGTAGTTCATTACTAACCTATTGAGAAGGCCATTTATTTACCTCGAAAAATTTCTCGGTAAATAACAGCTCCCTCCTCAACCTAGGTATATAATATACTACTTCAATTTTCAAACAGATGCAGATCAACTGTATGACCTATTCTTTTAAATACCTTAAATGTAGATCAGCGGTATGATCCATTCTTTTACATATTGTTGAGGTTTCCAGGTATGATTTATTATTTCAAATTACGAAGACTTGTAGATCAACAGTATGACCTATTCTTTTTACTATTCCTTTATTTATTTGTTCGGCATCTGAAAGTCACCAGTATGACTTGCTCTTTTAGTACATAGTCTCTCATACATAGTTTCGATCAACAGTATGATCTTTTTTTTACTACTAACATGAGAAAACCTTATTATTTACCTCATTTATGAAAAGAGCAGTAGTTCATTACTAACCTATTGAGAAGGCCATTTATTTACCTCGAAAAATTTCTCGGTAAATAACAGCTCCCTCCTCAACCTAGGTATATAATATACTACTTCAATTTTCAAACAGATGCAGATCAACTGTATGACCTATTCTTTTAAATACCTTAAATGTAGATCAGCAGTATGATCCATTCTTTTACATATTGTTGAGGTTTCCAGGTATGATTAATTATTTCAAATTACGAAGACTTGTAGATCAACAGTATGACCTATTCTTTTTACTATTCCTTTATTTATTTGTTCGGCATCTGAAAGTCAGCAGTATGACTTGCTCTTTTAGTACATAGTCTCTCATACATAGTTTCGATCAACAGTATGATCTTTTTTTTACTACTAACATGAGAAAACCTTATTATTTACCTCATTTATGAAAAGGGCAGTAGTTCATTACTAACCTATTGAGAAGGCCATTTATTTACCTCGAAAAATTTCTCGGTAAATAACAGCTCCCTCCTCAACCTAGGTATATAATATACTACTTCAATTTTCAAACAAATGCAGATCAACTGTATGACCTATTCTTTTAAACACCTTAAATGTAGATCAGCGGTATGATCCATTCTTTTACATATTGTTGAGGTTTCCAGGTATGATTTATTATTTCAAATTACGAAGACTTGTAGATCAACAGTATGACCTATTCTTTTTACTATTCCTTTATTTATTTGTTCGGCATCTGAAAGTCAGCAGTATGACTTGCTCTTTTAGTACATAGTCCCTCATACATAGTTTCGATCAACAGTATGATCTTTTTTTTACTACTAACATGAGAAAACCTTATTATTTACCTCATTTATGAAAAGGGCAGTAGTTCATTACTAACCTATTGAGAAGGCCATTTATTTACCTCGAAAAATTTCTCGGTAAATAACAGCTCCCTCCTCAACCTAGGTATATAATATACTACTTCAATTTTCAAACAGATGCAGATCAACTGTATGACCTATTCTTTTAAATACCTTAAATGTAGATCAGCGGTATGATCCATTCTTTTACATATTGTTGAGGTTTCCAGGTATGATTTATTATTTCAAATCACGAAGACTTGTAGATCAACAGTATGACCTATTCTTTTTACTATTCCTTTATTTATTTGTTCGGCATCTGAAAGTCAGCAGTATGACTTGCTCTTTTAGTACATAGTCTCTCATACATAGTTTCGATCAACAGTATGATATTTTTTTTACTACTAACATGAGAAAACCTTATTATTTACCTCATTTATGAAAAGGGCAGTAGTTCATTACTAACCTATTGAGAAGGCCATTTATTTACCTCCAAAAATTTCTCGGTAAATAACAGCTCCCTCCTCAACCTAGGTATATAATATACTACTTCAATTTTCAAACAGATGCAGATCAACTGTATGACCTATTCTTTTAAATACCTTAAATGTAGATCAGCGGTATGATCCATTCTTTTATATATTGTTGAGGTTTCCAGGTATGATTTATTATTTCAAATTACGAAGACTTGTAGATCAACAGTATGACCTATTCTTTTTACTATTCCTTTATTTATTTGTTCGGCATCTGAAAGTCACCAGTATGACTTGCTCTTTTAGTACATAGTCTCTCATACATAGTTTCGATCAACAGTATGATCTTTTTTTTACTACTAACATGAGAAAACCTTATTATTTACCTCATTTATGAAAAGGGCAGTAGTTCATTACTAACCTATTGAGAAGGCCATTTATTTACCTCGAAAAATTTCTCGGTAAATAACAGCTCCCTCCTCAACCTAGGTAGATAATATACTACTTCAATTTTCAAACAGATGCAGATCAACTGTATGACCTATTCTTTTAAATACCTTAAATGTAGATCAGCGGTATGATCCATTCTTTTACATATTGTTGAGGTTTCCAGGTATGATTTATTATTTCAAATTACGAAGACTTGTAGATCAACAGTATGACCTATTCTTTTTACTATTCCTTTATTTATTTGTTCGGCATCTGAAAGTCAGCAGTATGACTTGCTCTTTTAGTACATAGTCTCTCATACATAGTTTCGATCAACAGTATGATCTTTTTTTTACTACTAACATGAGAAAACCTTATTATTTACCTCATTTATGAAAAGGGCAGTAGTTCATTACTAACCTATTGAGAAGGCCATTTATTTACCTCGAAAAATTTCTCGGTAAATAACAGCTCCCTCCTCAACCTAGGTATATAATATACTACTTCAATTTTCAAACAGATGCAGATCAACTGTATGACCTATTCTTTTAAATACCTTAAATGTAGATCAGCGGTATGATCCATTCTTTCACATATTGTTGAGGTTTCCAGGTATGATTAATTATTTCAAATTACGAAGACTTGTAGATCAACAGTATGACCTATTCTTTTTACTATTCCTTTATTTATTTGTTCGGCATCTGAAAGTCAGCAGTATGACTTGCTCTTTTAGTACATAGTCTCTCATACATAGTTTCGATCAACAGTATGATCTTTTTTTTACTAACATGAGAAAACCTTATTATTTACCTCATTTATGAAAAGGGCAGTAGTTCATTACTAACCTATTGAGAAGGCCATTTATTTACCTCGAAAAATTTCTCGGTAAATAACAGCTCCCTCCTCAACCTAGGTATATAATATACTACTTCAATTTTCAAACAGATGCAGATCAACTGTATGACCTATTCTTTTAAATACCTTAAATGTAGATCAGCGGTATGATCCATTCTTTTATATATTGTTGAGGTTTCCAGGTATGATTTATTATTTCAAATTACGAAGACTTGTAGATCAACAGTATGACCTATTCTTTTTACTATTCCTTTATTTATTTGTTCGGCATCTGAAAGTCACCAGTATGACTTGCTCTTTTAGTACATAGTCTCTCATACACAGTTTCGATCAACAGTATGATCTTTTTTTTACTACTAACATGAGAAAACCTTATTATTTACCTCATTTATGAAAAGGGCAGTAGTTCATTACTAACCTATTGAGAAGGCCATTTATTTACCTCGAAAAATTTCTCGGTAAATAACAGCTCCCTCCTCAACCTAGGTATATAATATACTACTTCAATTTTCAAACAGATGCAGATCAACTGTATGACCTATTCTTTTAAATACCTTAAATGTAGATCAGCGGTATGATCCATTCTTTTACATATTGTTGAGGTTTCCAGGTATGATTTATTATTTCAAATTACGAAGACTTGTAGATCAACAGTATGACCTATTCTTTTTACTATTCCTTTATTTATTTGTTCGGCATCTGAAAGTCAGCAGTATGACTTGCTCTTTTAGTACATAGTCTCTCATACATAGTTTCGATCAACAGTATGATCTTTTTTTTACTACTAACATGAGAAAACCATATTATTTACCCCATTTATGAAAAGGGCAGTAGTTCATTACTAACATATTGAGAAGGCCATTTATTTACCTCGAAAAATTTCTCGGTAAATAACAGCTCCCTCCTCAACCTAGGTAGATAATATACTACTTCAATTTTCAAACAGATGCAGATCAACTGTATGACCTATTCTTTTAAATACCTTAAATGTAGATCAGCGGTATGATCCATTCTTTTACATATTGTTGAGGTTTCCAGGTATGATTTATTATTTCAAATTACGAAGACTTGTAGATCAACAGTATGACCTATTCTTTTTACTATTCCTTTATTTATTTGTTCGGCATCTGAAAGTCACCAGTATGACTTGCTCTTTTAGTACATAGTCTCTCATACATAGTTTCGATCAACAGTATGATCTTTTTTTTACTACTAACATGAGAAAACCTTATTATTTACCTCATTTATGAAAAGCGCAGTAGTTCATTACTAACCTATTGAGAAGGCCATTTATTTACCTCGAAAAATTTCTCGGTAAATAACAGCTCCCTCCTCAACCTAGGTATATAATATACTACTTCAATTTTCAAACAGATGCAGATCAACTGTATGACCTATTCTTTTAAATACCTTAAATGTAGATCAGCGGTATGATCCATTCTTTTACATATTGTGGAGGTTTCCAGGTATGATTTATTATTTCAAATTACGAAGACTTGTAGATCAACAGTATGACCTATTCTTTTTACTATTCCTTTATTTATTTGTTCGGCATCTGAAAGTCAGCAGTATGACTTGCTCTTTTAGTACATAGTCTCTCATACATAGTTTCGATCAACAGTATGATCTTTTTTTTACTACTAACATGAGAAAACCTTATTATTTACCTCATTTATGAAAAGGGCAATAGTTCATTACTAACCTATTGAGAAGGCCATTTATTTACCTCGAAAAATTTCTCGGTAAATAACAGCTCCCTCCTCAACCTAGGTATATAATATACTACTTCAATTTTCAAACAGATGCAGATCAACTGTATGACCTATTCTTTTAAATACCTTAAATGTAGATCAGCGGTATGATCCATTCTTTTATATATTGTTGAGGTTTCCAGGTATGATTTATTATTTCAAATTACGAAGACTTGTAGATCAACAGTATGACCTATTCTTTTTACTATTCCTTTATTTATTTGTTCGGCATCTGAAAGTCACCAGTATGACTTGCTCTTTTAGTACATAGTCTCTCATACATAGTTTCGATCAACAGTATGATCTTTTTTTTACTACTAACATGAGAAAACCTTATTATTTACCTCATTTATGAAAAGGGCAGTAGTTCATTACTAACCTATTGAGAAGGCCATTTATTTACCTCCAAAAATTTCTCGGTAAATAACAGCTCCCTCCTCAACCTAGGTATATAATATACTACTTCAATTTTCAAACAAATGCAGATCAACTGTATGACCTATTCTTTTAAACACCTTAAATGTAGATCAGCGGTATGATCCATTCTTTTACATAGTGTTGAGGTTTCCAGGTATGATTTATTATTTCAAATTACGAAGTCTTGTAGATCAACAGTATGACCTATTCTTTTTACTATTCCTTTATTTATTTGTTCGGCATCTGAAAGTCAGCAGTATGACTTGCTCTTTTAGTACATAGTCCCTCATACATAGTTTCGATCAACAGTATGATCTTTTTTTTACTACTAACATGAGAAAACCTTATTATTTACCTCATTTATGAAAAGGGCAGTAGTTCATTACTAACCTATTGAGAAGGCCATTTATTTACCTCGAAAAATTTCTCGGTAAATAACAGCTCCCTCCTCAACCTAGGTATATAATATACTACTTCAATTTTCAAACAGATGCAGATCAACTTATGACCTATTCTTTTAAATACCTTAAATGTAGATCAGCGGTATGATCCATTCTTTTACATATTGTTGAGGTTTCCAGGTATGATTTATTATTTCAAATCACGAAGACTTGTAGATCAACAGTATGACCTATTCTTTTTACTATTCCTTTATTTATTTGTTCGGCATCTGAAAGTCACCAGTATGACTTGCCCTTTTAGTACATAGTCTCTCATACATAGTTTCGATCAACAGTATGATCTTTTTTTTACTACTAACATGAGAAAACCTTATTATTTACCTCATTTATGAAAAGGGCAGTAGTTCATTACTAACCTATTGAGAAGGCCATTTATTTACCTCGAAAAATTTCTCGGTAAATAACAGCTCCCTCCTCAACCTAGGTATATAATATACTACTTCAATTTTCAAACAGATGCAGATCAACTGTATGACCTATTCTTTTAAATACCTTAAATGTAGATCAGCGGTATGATCCATTCTTTTACATATTGTTGAGGTTTCCAGGTATGATTTATTATTTCAAATTACGAAGACTTGTAGATCAACAGTATGACCTATTCTTTTTACTATTCCTTTATTTATTTGTTCGGCATCTGAAAGTCAGCAGTATGACTTGCTCTTTTAGTACATAGTCTCTCATACATAGTTTCGATCAACAGTATGATCTTTTTTTTACTACTAACATGAGAAAACCATATTATTTACCTCATTTATGAAAAGGGCAGTAGTTCATTACTAACCTATTGAGAAGGCCATTTATTTACCTCGAAAAATTTCTCGGTCAATACCAGCTCCCTCCTCAACCTAGGTAGATAATATACTACTTCAATTTTCAAACAGATGCAGATCAACTGTATGACCTATTCTTTTAAATACCTTAAATGTAGATCAGCGGTATGATCCATTCTTTTACATATTGTTGAGGTTTCCAGGTATGATTTATTATTTCAAATTACGAAGACTTGTAGATCAACAGTATGACCTATTCTTTTTACTATTCCTTTATTTATTTGTTCGGCATCTGAAAGTCACCAGTATGACTTGCTCTTTTAGTACATAGTCTCTCATACATAGTTTCGATCAACAGTATGATCTTTTTTTTACTACTAACATGAGAAAACCTTATTATTTACCTCATTTATGAAAAGAGCAGTAGTTCATTACTAACCTATTGAGAAGGCCATTTATTTACCTCGAAAAATTTCTCGGTAAATAACAGCTCCCTCCTCAACCTAGGTATATAATATACTACTTCAATTTTCAAACAGATGCAGATCAACTGTATGACCTATTCTTTTAAATACCTTAAATGTAGATCAGCAGTATGATCCATTCTTTTACATATTGTTGAGGTTTCCAGGTATGATTAATTATTTCAAATTACGAAGACTTGTAGATCAACAGTATGACCTATTCTTTTTACTATTCCTTTATTTATTTGTTCGGCATCTGAAAGTCAGCAGTATGACTTGCTCTTTTAGTACATAGTCTCTCATACATAGTTTCGATCAACAGTATGATCTTTTTTTTACTACTAACATGAGAAAACCTTATTATTTACCTCATTTATGAAAAGGGCAGTAGTTCATTACTAACCTATTGAGAAGGCCATTTATTTACCTCGAAAAATTTCTCGGTAAATAACAGCTCCCTCCTCAACCTAGGTATATAATATACTACTTCAATTTTCAAACAAATGCAGATCAACTGTATGACCTATTCTTTTAAACACCTTAAATGTAGATCAGCGGTATGATCCATTCTTTTACATATTGTTGAGGTTTCCAGGTATGATTTATTATTTCAAATTACGAAGACTTGTAGATCAACAGTATGACCTATTCTTTTTACTATTCCTTTATTTATTTGTTCGGCATCTGAAAGTCAGCAGTATGACTTGCTCTTTTAGTACATAGTCCCTCATACATAGTTTCGATCAACAGTATGATCTTTTTTTTACTACTAACATGAGAAAACCTTATTATTTACCTCATTTATGAAAAGGGCAGTAGTTCATTACTAACCTATTGAGAAGGCCATTTATTTACCTCGAAAAATTTCTCGGTAAATAACAGCTCCCTCCTCAACCTAGGTATATAATATACTACTTCAATTTTCAAACAGATGCAGATCAACTGTATGACCTATTCTTTTAAATACCTTAAATGTAGATCAGCGGTATGATCCATTCTTTTACATATTGTTGAGGTTTCCAGGTATGATTTATTATTTCAAATCACGAAGACTTGTAGATCAACAGTATGACCTATTCTTTTTACTATTCCTTTATTTATTTGTTCGGCATCTGAAAGTCAGCAGTATGACTTGCTCTTTTAGTACATAGTCTCTCATACATAGTTTCGATCAACAGTATGATCTTTTTTTTACTACTAACATGAGAAAACCTTATTATTTACCTCATTTATGAAAAGGGCAGTAGTTCATTACTAACCTATTGAGAAGGCCATTTATTTACCTCGAAAAATTTCTCGGTAAATAACAGCTCCCTCCTCAACCTAGGTATATAATATACTACTTCAATTTTCAAACAGATGCAGATCAACTGTATGACCTATTCTTTTAAATACCTTAAATGTAGATCAGCGGTATGATCCATTCTTTTATATATTGTTGAGGTTTCCAGGTATGATTTATTATTTCAAATTACGAAGACTTGTAGATCAACAGTATGACCTATTCTTTTTACTATTCCTTTATTTATTTGTTCGGCATCTGAAAGTCACCAGTATGACTTGCCCTTTTAGTACATAGTCTCTCATACATAGTTTCGATCAACAGTATGATCTTTTTTTTACTACTAACATGAGAAAACCTTATTATTTACCTCATTTATGAAAAGGGCAGTAGTTCATTACTAACCTATTGAGAAGGCCATTTATTTACCTCGAAAAATTTCTCGGTAAATAACAGCTCCCTCCTCAACCTAGGTATATAATATACTACTTCAATTTTCAAACAGATGCAGATCAACTGTATGACCTATTCTTTTAAATACCTTAAATGTAGATCAGCGGTATGATCCATTCTTTTACATATTGTTGAGGTTTCCAGGTATGATTTATTATTTCAAATTACGAAGACTTGTAGATCAACAGTATGACCTATTCTTTTTACTATTCCTTTATTTATTTGTTCGGCATCTGAAAGTCAGCAGTATGACTTGCTCTTTTAGTACATAGTCTCTCATACATAGTTTCGATCAACAGTATGATCTTTTTTTTACTACTAACATGAGAAAACCATATTATTTACCTCATTTATGAAAAGGGCAGTAGTTCATTACTAACCTATTGAGAAGGCCATTTATTTACCTCGAAAAATTTCTCGGTAAATAACAGCTCCCTCCTCAACCTAGGTATATAATATACTACTTCAATTTTCAAACAGGTGCAGATCAACTGTATGACCTATTCTTTTAAATACCTTAAATGTAGATCAGCGGTATGATCCATTCTTTTACATATTGTTGAGGTTTCCAGGTATGATTTATTATTTCAAATTACGAAGACTTGTAGATCAACAGTATGACCTATTCTTTTTACTATTCCTTTATTTATTTGTTCGGCATCTGAAAGTCACCAGTATGACTTGCTCTTTTAGTACATAGTCTCTCATACATAGTTTCGATCAACAGTATGATCTTTTTTTTACTACTAACATGAGAAAACCTTATTATTTACCTCATTTATGAAAAGCGCAGTAGTTCATTACTAACCTATTGAGAAGGCCATTTATTTACCTCGAAAAATTTCTCGGTAAATAACAGCTCCCTCCTCAACCTAGGTATATAATATACTACTTCAATTTTCAAACAGATGCAGATCAACTGTATGACCTATTCTTTTAAATACCTTAAATGTAGATCAGCGGTATGATCCATTCTTTTACATATTGTTGAGGTTTCCAGGTATGATTTATTATTTCAAATTACGAAGACTTGTAGATCAACAGTATGACCTATTCTTTTTACTATTCCTTTATTTATTTGTTCGGCATCTGAAAGTCAGCAGTATGACTTGCTCTTTTAGTACATAGTCTCTCATACATAGTTTCGATCAACAGTATGATCTTTTTTTTACTACTAACATGAGAAAACCTTATTATTTACCTCATTTATGAAAAGGGCAGTAGTTCATTACTAACCTATTGAGAAGGCCATTTATTTACCTCCAAAAATTTCTCGGTAAATAACAGCTCCCTCCTCAACCTAGGTATATAATATACTACTTCAATTTTCAAACAAATGCAGATCAACTGTATGACCTATTCTTTTAAACACCTTAAATGTAGATCAGCGGTATGATCCATTCTTTTACATAGTGTTGAGGTTTCCAGGTATGATTTATTATTTCAAATTACGAAGTCTTGTAGATCAACAGTATGACCTATTCTTTTTACTATTCCTTTATTTATTTGTTCGGCATCTGAAAGTCAGCAGTATGACTTGCTCTTTTAGTACATAGTCCCTCATACATAGTTTCGATCAACAGTATGATCTTTTTTTTACTACTAACATGAGAAAACCTTATTATTTACCTCATTTATGAAAAGGGCAGTAGTTCATTACTAACCTATTGAGAAGGCCATTTATTTACCTCGAAAAATTTCTCGGTAAATAACAGCTCCCTCCTCAACCTAGGTATATAATATACTACTTCAATTTTCAAACAGATGCAGATCAACTGTATGACCTATTCTTTTAAATACCTTAAATGTAGATCAGCGGTATGATCCATTCTTTTACATATTGTTGAGGTTTCCAGGTATGATTTATTATTTCAAATCACGAAGACTTGTAGATCAACAGTATGACCTATTCTTTTTACTATTCCTTTATTTATTTGTTCGGCATCTGAAAGTCAGCAGTATGACTTGCTCTTTTAGTACATAGTCTCTCATACATAGTTTCGATCAACAGTATAATCTTTTTTTACTACTAACATGAGAAAACCTTATTATTTACCTCATTTATGAAAAGAGCAGTAGTTCATTACTAACCTATTGAGAAGGCCATTTATTTACCTCGAAAAATTTCTCGGTAAATAACAGCTCCCTCCTCAACCTAGGTATATAATATACTACTTCAATTTTCAAACAGGTGCAGATCAACTGTATGACCTATTCTTTTAAATACCTTAAATGTAGATCAGCGGTATGATCCATTCTTTTACATATTGTTGAGGTTTCCAGGTATGATTTATTATTTCAAATTACGAAGACTTGTAGATCAACAGTATGACCTATTCTTTTTACTATTCCTTTATTTATTTGTTCGGCATCTGAAAGTCAGCCGTATGACTTGCTCTTTTAGTACATAGTCTCTCATACATAGTTTCGATCAACAGTATGATCTTTTTTTTACTACTAACATGAGAAAACCTTATTATTTACCTCATTTATGAAAAGGGCAGTAGTTCATTACTAACCTATTGAGAAGGCCATTTATTTACCTCGAAAAATTTCTCGGTAAATAACAGCTCCCTCCTCAACCTAGGTATATAATATACTACTTCAATTTTCAAACAGATGCAGATCAACTGTATGACCTATTCTTTTAAATACCTTAAATGTAGATCAGCGGTATGATCCATTCTTTTATATATTGTTGAGGTTTCCAGGTATGATTTATTATTTCAAATTACGAAGACTTGTAGATCAACAGTATGACCTATTCTTTTTACTATTCCTTTATTTATTTGTTCGGCATCTGAAAGTCAGCCGTATGACTTGCTCTTTTAGTACATAGTCTCTCATACATAGTTTCGATCAACAGTATGATCTTTTTTTTACTACTAACATGAGAAAACCTTATTATTTACCTCATTTATGAAAAGGGCAGTAGTTCATTACTAACCTATTGAGAAGGCCATTTATTTACCTCGAAAAATTTCTCGGTAAATAACAGCTCCCTCCTCAACCTAGGTATATAATATACTACTTCAATTTTCAAACAGATGCAGATCAACTGTATGACCTATTCTTTTAAATACCTTAAATGTAGATCAGCGGTATGATCCATTCTTTTACATATTGTTGAGGTTTCCAGGTATGATTTATTATTTCAAATTACGAAGACTTGTAGATCAACAGTATGACCTATTCTTTTTACTATTCCTTTATTTATTTGTTCGGCATCTGAAAGTCAGCAGTATGACTTGCTCTTTTAGTACATAGTCTCTCATACATAGTTTCGATCAACAGTATAATCTTTTTTTTTACTACTAACATGAGAAAACCTTATTATTTACCTCATTTATGAAAAGGGCAGTAGTTCATTACTAACCTATTGAGAAGGCCATTTATTTACCTCGAAAAATTTCTCG
The DNA here is from genome assembly GCA_963924545.1 of Pogonocherus hispidulus. NCBI lineage: Eukaryota > Metazoa > Arthropoda > Insecta > Coleoptera > Cerambycidae > Pogonocherus > Pogonocherus hispidulus. The sequence continues at coordinate 47,059,411 of OZ004697.1, read as the reverse complement.
GTAAATAACAGCTCCCTCCTCAACCTAGGTATATAATATACTACTTCAATTTTCAAACAGATGCAGATCAACTGTATGACCTATTCTTTTAAATACCTTAAATGTAGATCAGCGGTATGATCCATTCTTTTACATATTGTTGAGGTTTCCAGGTATGATTTATTATTTCAAATTACGAAGACTTGTAGATCAACAGTATGACCTATTCTTTTTACTATTCCTTTATTTATTTGTTCGGCATCTGAAAGTCAGCAGTATGACTTGCTCTTTTAGTACATAGTCTCTCATACATAGTTTCGATCAACAGTATGATCTTTTTTTTACTACTAACATGAGAAAACCTTATTATTTACCTCATTTATGAAAAGGGCAGTAGTTCATTACTAACCTATTGAGAAGGCCATTTATTTACCTCGAAAAATTTCTCGGTAAATAACAGCTCCCTCCTCAACCTAGGTATATAATATACTACTTCAATTTTCAAACAGATGCAGATCAACTGTATGACCTATTCTTTTAAATACCTTAAATGTAGATCAGCGGTATGATCCATTCTTTTATATATTGTTGAGGTTTCCAGGTATGATTTATTATTTCAAATTACGAAGACTTGTAGATCAACAGTATGACCTATTCTTTTTACTATTCCTTTATTTATTTGTTCGGCATCTGAAAGTCAGCAGTATGACTTGCTCTTTTAGTACATAGTCTCTCATACATAGTTTCGATCAACAGTATGATCTTTTTTTTACTACTAACATGAGAAAACCTTATTATTTACCTCATTTATGAAAAGGGCAGTAGTTCATTACTAACCTATTGAGAAGGCCATTTATTTACCTCGAAAAATTTCTCGGTAAATAACAGCTCCCTCCTCAACCTAGGTATATAATATACTACTTCAATTTTCAAACAGATGCAGATCAACTGTATGACCTATTCTTTTAAATACCTTAAATGTAGATCAGCGGTATGATCCATTCTTTTACATATTGTTGAGGTTTCCAGGTATGATTTATTATTTCAAATTACGAAGACTTGTAGATCAACAGTATGACCTATTCTTTTTACTATTCCTTTATTTATTTGTTCGGCATCTGAAAGTCAGCAGTATGACTTGCTCTTTTAGTACATAGTCTCTCATACATAGTTTCGATCAACAGTATGATCTTTTTTTTACTACTAACATGAGAAAACCATATTATTTAGCTCATTTATGAAAAGGGCAGTAGTTCATTACTAACCTATTGAGAAGGCCATTTATTTACCTCGAAAAATTTCTCGGTAAATAACAGCTCCCTCCTCAACCTAGGTAGATAATATACTACTTCAATTTTCAAACAGATGCAGATCAACTGTATGACCTATTCTTTTAAATACCTTAAATGTAGATCAGCGGTATGATCCATTCTTTTACATATTGTTGAGGTTTCCAGGTATGATTTATTATTTCAAATTACGAAGACTTGTAGATCAACAGGATGACCTATTCTTTTTACTATTCCTTTATTTATTTGTTCGGCATCTGAAAGTCAGCAGTATGACTTGCTCTTTTAGTACATAGTCTCTCATACATAGTTTCGATCAACAGTATGATCTTTTTTTTACTACTAACATGAGAAAACCTTATTATTTACCTCATTTATAAAAAGGGCAGTAGTTCATTACTAACCTATTGAGAAGGCCATTTATTTACCTCGAAAAATTTCTCGGTAAATAACAGCTCCCTCCTCAACCTAGGTATATAATAAACTACTTCAATTTTCAAACAGATGCAGATCAACTGTATGACCTATTCTTTTAAATACCTTAAATGTAGATCAGCGGTATGATCCATTCTTTTACATATTGTTGAGGTTTCCAGGTATGATTTATTATTTCATATTACGAAGACTTGTAGATCAACAGTATGACCTATTCTTTTTACTATTCCTTTATTTATTTGTTTTATCGGTAAATAACAGCTCCCTCCTCAACCTAGGTATATAATATACTACTTCAATTTTCAAACAGATGCAGATCAACTGTATGACCTATTCTTTTAAATACCTTAAATGTAGATCAGCGGTATGATCCATTCTTTTACATATTGTTGAGGTTTCCAGGTATGATTTATTATTTCAAATTACGAAGACTTGTAGATCAACAGTATGACCTATTCTTTTTACTATTCCTTTATTTATTTGTTCGGCATCTGAAAGTCAGCAGTATGACTTGCTCTTTTAGTACATAGTCTCTCATACATAGTTTCGATCAACAGTATGATCTTTTTTTTACTACTAACATGAGAAAACCTTATTATTTACCTCATTTATGAAAAAGGCAATAGTTCATTACTAACCTATTGAGAAGGCCATTTATTTACCTCGAAAAATTTCTCGGTAAATAACAGCTCCCTCCTCAACCTAGGTATATAATATACTACTTCAATTTTCAAACAGATGCAGATCAACTGTATGACCTATTCTTTTAAATACCTTAAATGTAGATCAGCGGTATGATCCATTCTTTTATATATTGTTGAGGTTTCCAGGTATGATTTATTATTTCAAATTACGAAGACTTGTAGATCAACAGTATGACCTATTCTTTTTACTATTCCTTTATTTATTTGTTCGGCATCTGAAAGTCAGCAGTATGACTTGCTCTTTTAGTACATAGTCTCTCATACATAGTTTCGATCAACAGTATGATCTTTTTTTTACTACTAACATGAGAAAACCTTATTATTTACCTCATTTATGAAAAGGGCAGTAGTTCATTACTAACCTATTGAGAAGGCCATTTATTTACCTCGAAAAATTTCTCGGTAAATAACAGCTCCCTCCTCAACCTAGGTATATAATATACTACTTCAATTTTCAAACAGATGCAGATCAACTGTATGACCTATTCTTTTAAATACCTTAAATGTAGATCAGCGATATGATCCATTCTTTTATATATTGTTGAGGTTTCCAGGTATGATCTATTATTTCAAATTACGAAGACTTGTAGATCAACAGTATGACCTATTCTTTTTACTATTCATTTATTTATTTGTTCGGCATCTGAAAGTCACCAGTATGACTTGCTCTTTTAGTACATAGTCTCTCATACATAGTTTCGATCAACAGTATGATCTTTTTTTTACTACTAACATGAGAAAACCTTATTATTTACCTCATTTATGAAAAGGGCAGTAGTTCATTACTAACCTATTGAGAAGGCCATTTATTTACCTCGAAAAATTTCTCGGTAAATAACAGCTCCCTCCTCAACCTAGGTATATAATATACTACTTCAATTTTCAAACAGATGCAGATCAACTGTATGACCTATTCTTTTAAATACCTTAAATGTAGATCAGCGGTATGATCCATTCTTTTACATATTGTTGAGGTTTCCAGGTATGATTAATTATTTCAAATTACGAAGACTTGTAGATCAACAGTATGACCTATTCTTTTTACTATTCCTTTATTTATTTGTTCGGCATCTGAAAGTCAGCAGTATGACTTGCTCTTTTAGTACATAGTCTCTCATACATAGTTTCGATCAACAGTATGATCTTTTTTTTACTACTAACATGAGAAAATCATATTATTTACCTCATTTATGAAAAGGGCAGTAGTTCATTACTAACCTATTGAGAAGGGCATTTATTTACCTCGAAAAATTTCTCGGTAAATAACAGCTCCCTCCTCAACCTAGGTAGATAATATACTACTTCAATTTTCAAACAGATGCAGATCAACTGTATGACCTATTCTTTTAAATACCTTAAATGTAGATCAGCGGTATGATCCATTCTTTTACATATTGTTGAGGTTTCCAGGTATGATTTATTATTTCAAATTACGAAGGCTTGTAGATCAACAGTATGACCTATTCTTTTTACTATTCCTTTATTTATTTGTTCGGCATCTGAAAGTCAGCCGTATGACTTGCTCTTTTCGTACATAGTCTCTCATACATAGTTTCGATCAACAGTATGATCTTTTTTTTACTACTAACATGAGAAAACCTTATTATTTACCTCATTTATGAAAAGGGCAGTAGTTCATTACTAACCTATTGAGAAGGCCATTTATTTACCTCGAAAAATTTCTCGGTAAATAACAGCTCCCTCCTCAACCTAGGTATATAATATACTACTTCAATTTTCAAACAGATGCAGATCAACTGTATGACCTATTCTTTTAAATACCTTAAATGTAGATCAGCGGTATGATCCATTCTTTTACATATTGTTGAGGTTTCCAGGTATGATTTATTATTTCAAATTACGAAGACTTGTAGATCAACAGTATGACCTATTCTTTTTACTATTCCTTTATTTATTTGTTCGGCATCTGAAAGTCACCAGTATGACTTGCTCTTTTAGTACATAGTCTCTCATACATAGTTTCGATCAACAGTATGATCTTTTTTTTACTACTAACATGAGAAAACCTTATTATTTACCTCATTTATGAAAAGCGCAGTAGTTCATTACTAACCTATTGAGAAGGCCATTTATTTACCTCGAAAAATTTCTCGGTAAATAACAGCTCCCTCCTCAACCTAGGTATATAATATACTACTTCAATTTTCAAACAGATGCAGATCAACTGTATGACCTATTCTTTTAAATACCTTAAATGTAGATCAGCGGTATGATCCATTCTTTTACATATTGTTGAGGTTTCCAGGTATGATTTATTATTTCAAATTACGAAGACTTGTAGATCAACAGTATGACCTATTCTTTTTACTATTCCTTTATTTATTTGTTCGGCATCTGAAAGTCAGCAGTATGACTTGCTCTTTTAGTACATAGTCTCTCATACATAGTTTCGATCAACAGTATGATCTTTTTTTTACTACTAACATGAGAAAACCTTATTATTTACCTCATTTATGAAAAGGGCAGTAGTTCATTACTAACCTATTGAGAAGGCCATTTATTTACCTCCAAAAATTTCTCGGTAAATAACAGCTCCCTCCTCAACCTAGGTATATAATATACTACTTCAATTTTCAAACAGATGCAGATCAACTGTATGACCTATTCTTTTTACTATTCCTTTATTTATTTGTTCGGTATCTGAAAGTCAGCAGTATGACTTGCTCTTTTAGTACATAGTCTCTCATACATAGTTTCGATCAACAGTATGATCTTTTTTTTACTACTAACATGAGAAAACCTTATTATTTACCTCATTTATGAAAAGGGCAGTAGTTCATTACTAACCTATTGAGAAGGCCATTTATTTACCTCGAAAAATTTCTCGGTAAATAACAGCTCCCTCCTCAACCTAGGTATATAATATACTACTTCAATTTTCAAACAGATGCAGATCAACTGTATGACCTATTCTTTTAAATACCTTAAATGTAGATCAGCGGTATGATCCATTCTTTTATATATTGTTGAGGTTTCCAGGTATGATTTATTATTTCAAATTACGAAGACTTGTAGATCAACAGTATGACCTATTCTTTTTACTATTCCTTTATTTATTTGTTCGGCATCTGAAAGTCACCAGTATGACTTGCTCTTTTAGTACATAGTCTCTCATACATAGTTTCGATCAACAGTATGATCTTTTTTTTACTACTAACATGAGAAAACCTTATTATTTACCTCATTTATGAAAAGGGCAGTAGTTCATTACTAACCTATTGAGAAGGCCATTTATTTACCTCCAAAAATTTCTCGGTAAATAACAGCTCCCTCCTCAACCTAGGTATATAATATACTACTTCAATTTTCAAACAAATGCAGATCAACTGTATGACCTATTCTTTTAAACACCTTAAATGTAGATCAGCGGTATGATCCATTCTTTTACATAGTGTTGAGGTTTCCAGGTATGATTTATTATTTCAAATTACGAAGTCTTGTAGATCAACAGTATGACCTATTCTTTTTACTATTCCTTTATTTATTTGTTCGGCATCTGAAAGTCAGCAGTATGACTTGCTCTTTTAGTACATAGTCCCTCATACATAGTTTCGATCAACAGTATGATCTTTTTTTACTACTAACATGAGAAAACCTTATTATTTACCTCATTTATGAAAAGGGCAGTAGTTCATTACTAACCTATTGAGAAGGCCATTTATTTACCTCGAAAAATTTCTCGGTAAATAACAGCTCCCTCCTCAACCTAGGTATATAATATACTACTTCAATTTTCAAACAGATGCAGATCAACTGTATGACCTATTCTTTTAAATACCTTAAATGTAGATCAGCGGTATGATCCATTCTTTTACATATTGTTGAGGTTTCCAGGTATGATTTATTATTTCAAATCACGAAGACTTGTAGATCAACAGTATGACCTATTCTTTTTACTATTCCTTTATTTATTTGTTCGGCATCTGAAAGTCACCAGTATGACTTGCTCTTTTAGTACATAGTCTCTCATACATAGTTTCGATCAACAGTATGATCTTTTTTTTACTACTAACATGAGAAAACCTTATTATTTACCTCATTTATGAAAAGGGCAGTAGTTCATTACTAACCTATTGAGAAGGCCATTTATTTACCTCGAAAAATTTCTCGGTAAATAATAGCTCCCTCCTCAACCTAGGTATATAATATACTACTTCAATTTTCAAACAGATGCAGATCAACTGTATGACCTATTCTTTTAAATACCTTAAATGTAGATCAGCGGTATGATCCATTCTTTTACATATTGTTGAGGTTTCCAGGTATGATTTATTATTTCAAATTACGAAGACTTGTAGATCAACAGTATGACCTATTCTTTTTACTATTCCTTTATTTATTTGTTCGGCATCTGAAAGTCAGCAGTATGACTTGCTCTTTTAGTACATAGTCTCTCATACATAGTTTCGATCAACAGTATGATCTTTTTTTTACTACTAACATGAGAAAACCTTATTATTTACCTCATTTATGAAAAGGGCAGTAGTTCATTACTAACCTATTGAGAAGGCCATTTATTTACCTCGAAAAATTTCTCGGTAAATAACAGCTCCCTCCTCAACCTAGGTATATAATATACTACTTCAATTTTCAAACAGGTGCACATCAACTGTATGACCTATTCTTTTAAATACCTTAAATGTAGATCAGCGGTATGATCCATTCTTTTACATATTGTTGAGGTTTCCAGGTATGATTTATTATTTCAAATTACGAAGACTTGTAGATCAACAGTATGACCTATTCTTTTTACTATTCCTTTATTTATTTGTTCGGCATCTGAAAGTCACCAGTATGACTTGCTCTTTTAGTACATAGTCTCTCATACATAGTTTCGATCAACAGTATGATCTTTTTTTTACTACTAACATGAGAAAACCTTATTATTTACCTCATTTATGAAAAGGGCAGTAGTTCATTACTAACCTATTGAGAAGGCCATTTATTTACCTCGAAAAATTTCTCGGTAAATAACAGCTCCCTCCTCAACCTAGGTATATAATATACTACTTCAATTTTCAAACAGGTGCACATCAACTGTATGACCTATTCTTTTAAATACCTTAAATGTAGATCAGCGGTATGATCCATTCTTTTACATATTGTTGAGGTTTCCAGGTATGATTTATTATTTCAAATTACGAAGACTTGTAGATCAACAGTATGACCTATTCTTTTTACTATTCCTTTATTTATTTGTTCGGCATCTGAAAGTCAGCAGTATGACTTGCTCTTTTAGTACATAGTCTCTCATACATAGTTTCGATCAACAGTATGATCTTTTTTTTACTACTAACATGAGAAAACCTTATTATTTACCTCATTTATGAAAAAGGCAATAGTTCATTACTAACCTATTGAGAAGGCCATTTATTTACCTCGAAAAATTTCTCGGTAAATAACAGCTCCCTCCTCAACCTAGGTATATAATATACTACTTCAATTTTCAAACAAATGCAGATCAACTGTATGACCTATTCTTTTAAACACCTTAAATGTAGATCAGCGGTATGATCCATTCTTTTACATAGTGTTGAGGTTTCCAGGTATGATTTATTATTTCAAATTACGAAGTCTTGTAGATCAACAGTATGACCTATTCTTTTTACTATTCCTTTATTTATTTGTTCGGCATCTGAAAGTCAGCAGTATGACTTGCTCTTTTAGTACATAGTCCCTCATACATAGTTTCGATCAACAGTATGATCTTTTTTTACTACTAACATGAGAAAACCTTATTATTTACCTCATTTATGAAAAGGGCAGTAGTTCATTACTAACCTATTGAGAAGGCCATTTATTTACCTCGAAAAATTTCTCGGTAAATAACAGCTCCCTCCTCAACCTAGGTATATAATATACTACTTCAATTTTCAAACAGATGCAGATCAACTGTATGACCTATTCTTTTAAATACCTTAAATGTAGATCAGCGGTATGATCCATTCTTTTACATATTGTTGAGGTTTCCAGGTATGATTTATTATTTCAAATCACGAAGACTTGTAGATCAACAGTATGACCTATTCTTTTTACTATTCCTTTATTTATTTGTTCGGCATCTGAAAGTCACCAGTATGACTTGCTCTTTTAGTACATAGTCTCTCATACATAGTTTCGATCAACAGTATGATCTTTTTTTTACTACTAACATGAGAAAACCTTATTATTTACCTCATTTATGAAAAGGGCAGTAGTTCATTACTAACCTATTGAGAAGGCCATTTATTTACCTCGAAAAATTTCTCGGTAAATAATAGCTCCCTCCTCAACCTAGGTATATAATATACTACTTCAATTTTCAAACAGATGCAGATCAACTGTATGACCTATTCTTTTAAATACCTTAAATGTAGATCAGCGGTATGATCCATTCTTTTACATATTGTTGAGGTTTCCAGGTATGATTTATTATTTCAAATTACGAAGACTTGTAGATCAACAGTATGACCTATTCTTTTTACTATTCCTTTATTTATTTGTTCGGCATCTGAAAGTCAGCAGTATGACTTGCTCTTTTAGTACATAGTCTCTCATACATAGTTTCGATCAACAGTATGATCTTTTTTTTACTACTAACATGAGAAAACCTTATTATTTACCTCATTTATGAAAAGGGCAGTAGTTCATTACTAACCTATTGAGAAGGCCATTTATTTACCTCGAAAAATTTCTCGGTAAATAACAGCTCCCTCCTCAACCTAGGTATATAATATACTACTTCAATTTTCAAACAGGTGCACATCAACTGTATGACCTATTCTTTTAAATACCTTAAATGTAGATCAGCGGTATGATCCATTCTTTTACATATTGTTGAGGTTTCCAGGTATGATTTATTATTTCAAATTACGAAGACTTGTAGATCAACAGTATGACCTATTCTTTTTACTATTCCTTTATTTATTTGTTCGGCATCTGAAAGTCACCAGTATGACTTGCTCTTTTAGTACATAGTCTCTCATACATAGTTTCGATCAACAGTATGATCTTTTTTTTACTACTAACATGAGAAAACCTTATTATTTACCTCATTTATGAAAAGGGCAGTAGTTCATTACTAACCTATTGAGAAGGCCATTTATTTACCTCGAAAAATTTCTCGGTAAATAACAGCTCCCTCCTCAACCTAGGTATATAATATACTACTTCAATTTTCAAACAGGTGCACATCAACTGTATGACCTATTCTTTTAAATACCTTAAATGTAGATCAGCGGTATGATCCATTCTTTTACATATTGTTGAGGTTTCCAGGTATGATTTATTATTTCAAATTACGAAGACTTGTAGATCAACAGTATGACCTATTCTTTTTACTATTCCTTTATTTATTTGTTCGGCATCTGAAAGTCAGCAGTATGACTTGCTCTTTTAGTACATAGTCTCTCATACATAGTTTCGATCAACAGTATGATCTTTTTTTTACTACTAACATGAGAAAACCTTATTATTTACCTCATTTATGAAAAAGGCAATAGTTCATTACTAACCTATTGAGAAGGCCATTTATTTACCTCGAAAAATTTCTCGGTAAATAACAGCTCCCTCCTCAACCTAGGTATATAATATACTACTTCAATTTTCAAACAGGTGCACATCAACTGTATGACCTATTCTTTTAAATACCTTAAATGTAGATCAGCGGTATGATCCATTCTTTTACATATTGTTGAGGTTTCCAGGTATGATTTATTATTTCAAATTACGAAGACTTGTAGATCAACAGTATGACCTATTCTTTTTACTATTCCTTTATTTATTTGTTCGGCATCTGAAAGTCACCAGTATGACTTGCTCTTTTAGTACATAGTCTCTCATACATAGTTTCGATCAACAGTATGATCTTTTTTTTACTACTAACATGAGAAAACCTTATTATTTACCTCATTTATGAAAAGGGCAGTAGTTCATTACTAACCTATTGAGAAGGCCATTTATTTACCTCGAAAAATTTCTCGGTAAATAACAGCTCCCTCCTCAACCTAGGTATATAATATACTACTTCAATTTTCAAACAGGTGCACATCAACTGTATGACCTATTCTTTTAAATACCTTAAATGTAGATCAGCGGTATGATCCATTCTTTTACATATTGTTGAGGTTTCCAGGTATGATTTATTATTTCAAATTACGAAGACTTGTAGATCAACAGTATGACCTATTCTTTTTACTATTCCTTTATTTATTTGTTCGGCATCTGAAAGTCAGCAGTATGACTTGCTCTTTTAGTACATAGTCTCTCATACATAGTTTCGATCAACAGTATGATCTTTTTTTTACTACTAACATGAGAAAACCTTATTATTTACCTCATTTATGAAAAAGGCAATAGTTCATTACTAACCTATTGAGAAGGCCATTTATTTACCTCGAAAAATTTCTCGGTAAATAACAGCTCCCTCCTCAACCTAGGTATATAATATACTACTTCAATTTTCAAACAGGTGCACATCAACTGTATGACCTATTCTTTTAAATACCTTAAATGTAGATCAGCGGTATGATCCATTCTTTTACATATTGTTGAGGTTTCCAGGTATGATTTATTATTTCAAATTACGAAGACTTGTAGATCAACAGTATGACCTATTCTTTTTACTATTCCTTTATTTATTTGTTCGGCATCTGAAAGTCACCAGTATGACTTGCTCTTTTAGTACATAGTCTCTCATACATAGTTTCGATCAACAGTATGATCTTTTTTTTACTACTAACATGAGAAAACCTTATTATTTACCTCATTTATGAAAAGGGCAGTAGTTCATTACTAACCTATTGAGAAGGCCATTTATTTACCTCGAAAAATTTCTCGGTAAATAACAGCTCCCTCCTCAACCTAGGTATATAATATACTACTTCAATTTTCAAACAGGTGCACATCAACTGTATGACCTATTCTTTTAAATACCTTAAATGTAGATCAGCGGTATGATCCATTCTTTTACATATTGTTGAGGTTTCCAGGTATGATTTATTATTTCAAATTACGAAGACTTGTAGATCAACAGTATGACCTATTCTTTTTACTATTCCTTTATTTATTTGTTCGGCATCTGAAAGTCAGCAGTATGACTTGCTCTTTTAGTACATAGTCTCTCATACATAGTTTCGATCAACAGTATGATCTTTTTTTTACTACTAACATGAGAAAACCTTATTATTTACCTCATTTATGAAAAGGGCAGTAGTTCATTACTAACCTATTGAGAAGGCCATTTATTTACCTCGAAAAATTTCTCGGTAAATAACAGCTCCCTCCTCAACCTAGGTATATAATATACTACTTCAATTTTCAAACAGATGCAGATCAACTGTATGACCTATTCTTTTAAATACCTTAAATGTAGATCAGCGGTATGATCCATTCTTTTACATATTGTTGAGGTTTCCAGGTATGATTTATTATTTCAAATTACGAAGACTTGTAGATCAACAGTATGACCTATTCTTTTTACTATTCCTTTATTTATTTGTTCGGCATCTGAAAGTCACCAGTATGACTTGCTCTTTTAGTACATAGTCTCTCATACATAGTTTCGATCAACAGTATGATCTTTTTTTTACTACTAACATGAGAAAACCTTATTATTTACCTCATTTATGAAAAGGGCAGTAGTTCATTACTAACCTATTGAGAAGGCCATTTATTTACCTCGAAAAATTTCTCGGTAAATAACAGCTCCCTCCTCAACCTAGGTATATAATATACTACTTCAATTTTCAAACAGGTGCACATCAACTGTATGACCTATTCTTTTAAATACCTTAAATGTAGATCAGCGGTATGATCCATTCTTTTACATATTGTTGAGGTTTCCAGGTATGATTTATTATTTCAAATTACGAAGACTTGTAGATCAACAGTATGACCTATTCTTTTTACTATTCCTTTATTTATTTGTTCGGCATCTGAAAGTCAGCAGTATGACTTGCTCTTTTAGTACATAGTCTCTCATACATAGTTTCGATCAACAGTATGATCTTTTTTTTACTACTAACATGAGAAAACCTTATTATTTACCTCATTTATGAAAAGGGCAGTAGTTCATTACTAACCTATTGAGAAGGCCATTTATTTACCTCGAAAAATTTCTCGGTAAATAACAGCTCCCTCCTCAACCTAGGTATATAATATACTACTTCAATTTTCAAACAGATGCAGATCAACTGTATGACCTATTCTTTTAAATACCTTAAATGTAGATCAGCGGTATGATCCATTCTTTTATATATTGTTGAGGTTTCCAGGTATGATTTATTATTTCAAATTACGAAGACTTGTAGATCAACAGTATGACCTATTCTTTTTACTATTCCTTTATTTATTTGTTCGGCATCTGAAAGTCACCAGTATGACTTGCTCTTTTAGTACATAGTCTCTCATACATAGTTTCGATCAACAGTATGATCTTTTTTTTACTACTAACATGAGAAAACCTTATTATTTACCTCATTTATGAAAAGGGCAGTAGTTCATTACTAACCTATTGAGAAGGCCATTTATTTACCTCGAAAAATTTCTCGGTAAATAACAGCTCCCTCCTCAACCTAGGTATATAATATACTACTTCAATTTTCAAACAGATGCAGATCAACTGTATGACCTATTCTTTTAAATACCTTAAATGTAGATCAGCGGTATGATCCATTCTTTTACATATTGTTGAGGTTTCCAGGTATGATTTATTATTTCAAATTACGAAGACTTGTAGATCAACAGTATGACCTATTCTTTTTACTATTCCTTTATTTATTTGTTCGGCATCTGAAAGTCAGCAGTATGACTTGCTCTTTTAGTACATAGTCTCTCATACATAGTTTCGATCAACAGTATGATCTTTTTTTTACTACTAACATGAGAAAACCATATTATTTACCTCATTTATGAAAAGGGCAGTAGTTCATTACTAACCTATTGAGAAGGCCATTTATTTACCTCGAAAAATTTCTCGGTAAATAACAGCTCCCTCCTCAACCTAGGTAGATAATATACTACTTCAATTTTCAAACAGATGCAGATCAACTGTATGACCTATTCTTTTAAATACCTTAAATGTAGATCAGCGGTATGATCCATTCTTTTACATATTGTTGAGGTTTCCAGGTATGATTTATTATTTCAAATTACGAAGACTTGTAGATCAACAGTATGACCTATTCTTTTTACTATTCCTTTATTTATTTGTTCGGCATCTGAAAGTCAGCAGTATGACTTGCTCTTTTAGTACATAGTCTCTCATACATAGTTTCGATCAACAGTATGATCTTTTTTTTACTACTAACATGAGAAAACCTTATTATTTACCTCATTTATGAAAAGGGCAGTAGTTCATTACTAACCTATTGAGAAGGCCATTTATTTACCTCGAAAAATTTCTCGGTAAATAACAGCTCCCTCCTCAACCTAGGTATATAATATACTACTTCAATTTTCAAACAGATGCAGATCAACTGTATGACCTATTCTTTTAAATACCTTAAATGTAGATCAGCGATATGATCCATTCTTTTATATATTGTTGAGGTTTCCAGGTATGATCTATTATTTCAAATTACGAAGACTTGTAGATCAACAGTATGACCTATTCTTTTTACTATTCATTTATTTATTTGTTCGGCATCTGAAAGTCACCAGTATGACTTGCTCTTTTAGTACATAGTCTCTCATACATAGTTTCGATCAACAGTATGATCTTTTTTTTACTACTAACATGAGAAAACCTTATTATTTACCTCATTTATGAAAAGGGCAGTAGTTCATTACTAACCTATTGAGAAGGCCATTTATTTACCTCGAAAAATTTCTCGGTAAATAACAGCTCCCTCCTCAACCTAGGTATATAATATACTACTTCAATTTTCAAACAGATGCAGATCAACTGTATGACCTATTCTTTTAAATACCTTAAATGTAGATCAGCGGTATGATCCATTCTTTTACATATTGTTGAGGTTTCCAGGTATGATTAATTATTTCAAATTACGAAGACTTGTAGATCAACAGTATGACCTATTCTTTTTACTATTCCTTTATTTATTTGTTCGGCATCTGAAAGTCAGCAGTATGACTTGCTCTTTTAGTACATAGTCTCTCATACATAGTTTCGATCAACAGTATGATCTTTTTTTTACTACTAACATGAGAAAATCATATTATTTACCTCATTTATGAAAAGGGCAGTAGTTCATTACTAACCTATTGAGAAGGGCATTTATTTACCTCGAAAAATTTCTCGGTAAATAACAGCTCCCTCCTCAACCTAGGTAGATAATATACTACTTCAATTTTCAAACAGATGCAGATCAACTGTATGACCTATTCTTTTAAATACCTTAAATGTAGATCAGCGGTATGATCCATTCTTTTACATATTGTTGAGGTTTCCAGGTATGATTTATTATTTCAAATTACGAAGGCTTGTAGATCAACAGTATGACCTATTCTTTTTACTATTCCTTTATTTATTTGTTCGGCATCTGAAAGTCAGCCGTATGACTTGCTCTTTTCGTACATAGTCTCTCATACATAGTTTCGATCAACAGTATGATCTTTTTTTTACTACTAACATGAGAAAACCTTATTATTTACCTCATTTATGAAAAGGGCAGTAGTTCATTACTAACCTATTGAGAAGGCCATTTATTTACCTCGAAAAATTTCTCGGTAAATAACAGCTCCCTCCTCAACCTAGGTATATAATATACTACTTCAATTTTCAAACAGATGCAGATCAACTGTATGACCTATTCTTTTAAATACCTTAAATGTAGATCAGCGGTATGATCCATTCTTTTACATATTGTTGAGGTTTCCAGGTATGATTTATTATTTCAAATTACGAAGACTTGTAGATCAACAGTATGACCTATTCTTTTTACTATTCCTTTATTTATTTGTTCGGCATCTGAAAGTCAGCAGTATGACTTGCTCTTTTAGTACATAGTCTCTCATACATAGTTTCGATCAACAGTATAATCTTTTTTTTTACTACTAACATGAGAAAACCTTATTATTTACCTCATTTATGAAAAGGGCAGTAGTTCATTACTAACCTATTGAGAAGGCCATTTATTTACCTCGAAAAATTTCTCGGTAAATAACAGCTCCCTCCTCAACCTAGGTATATAATATACTACTTCAATTTTCAAACAGATGCAGATCAACTGTATGACCTATTCTTTTAAATACCTTAAATGTAGATCAGCGGTATGATCCATTCTTTTACATATTGTTGAGGTTTCCAGGTATGATTTATTATTTCAAATTACGAAGACTTGTAGATCAACAGTATGACCTATTCTTTTTACTATTCCTTTATTTATTTGTTCGGCATCTGAAAGTCAGCAGTATGACTTGCTCTTTTAGTACATAGTCTCTCATACATAGTTTCGATCAACAGTATGATCTTTTTTTTACTACTAACATGAGAAAACCTTATTATTTACCTCATTTATGAAAAGGGCAGTAGTTCATTACTAACCTATTGAGAAGGCCATTTATTTACCTCGAAAAATTTCTCGGTAAATAACAGCTCCCTCCTCAACCTAGGTATATAATATACTACTTCAATTTTCAAACAGATGCAGATCAACTGTATGACCTATTCTTTTAAATACCTTAAATGTAGATCAGCGGTATGATCCATTCTTTTATATATTGTTGAGGTTTCCAGGTATGATTTATTATTTCAAATTACGAAGACTTGTAGATCAACAGTATGACCTATTCTTTTTACTATTCCTTTATTTATTTGTTCGGCATCTGAAAGTCAGCAGTATGACTTGCTCTTTTAGTACATAGTCTCTCATACATAGTTTCGATCAACAGTATGATCTTTTTTTTACTACTAACATGAGAAAACCTTATTATTTACCTCATTTATGAAAAGGGCAGTAGTTCATTACTAACCTATTGAGAAGGCCATTTATTTACCTCGAAAAATTTCTCGGTAAATAACAGCTCCCTCCTCAACCTAGGTATATAATATACTACTTCAATTTTCAAACAGATGCAGATCAACTGTATGACCTATTCTTTTAAATACCTTAAATGTAGATCAGCGGTATGATCCATTCTTTTACATATTGTTGAGGTTTCCAGGTATGATTTATTATTTCAAATTACGAAGACTTGTAGATCAACAGTATGACCTATTCTTTTTACTATTCCTTTATTTATTTGTTCGGCATCTGAAAGTCAGCAGTATGACTTGCTCTTTTAGTACATAGTCTCTCATACATAGTTTCGATCAACAGTATGATCTTTTTTTTACTACTAACATGAGAAAACCATATTATTTAGCTCATTTATGAAAAGGGCAGTAGTTCATTACTAACCTATTGAGAAGGCCATTTATTTACCTCGAAAAATTTCTCGGTAAATAACAGCTCCCTCCTCAACCTAGGTATATAATATACTACTTCAATTTTCAAACAGATGCAGATCAACTGTATGACCTATTCTTTTAAATACCTTAAATGTAGATCAGCGGTATGATCCATTCTTTTACATATTGTTGAGGTTTCCAGGTATGATTTATTATTTCAAATTACGAAGACTTGTAGATCAACAGTATGACCTATTCTTTTTACTATTCCTTTATTTATTTGTTCGGCATCTGAAAGTCAGCAGTATGACTTGCTCTTTTAGTACATTGTCTCTCATACATAGCTTCGATCAACAGTATGATCTTATTTTTACTACTAACATGAGAAAACCTTATTATTTACCTCATTTATGAAAAGGGCAGTAGTTCATTACTAACCTATTGAGAAGGCCATTTATTTACCTCGAAAAATTTCTCGGTAAATAACAGCTCCCTCCTCAACCTAGGTATATAATATACTACTTCAATTTTCAAACAGATGCAGATCAACTGTATGACCTATTCTTTTAAATACCTTAAATGTAGATCAGCGGTATGATCCATTCTTTTACATATTGTTGAGGTTTCCAGGTATGATTTATTATTTCAAATTACGAAGACTTGTAGATCAACAGTATGACCTATTCTTTTTACTATTCCTTTATTTATTTGTTCGGCATCTGAAAGTCAGCAGTATGACTTGCTCTTTTAGTACATTGTCTCTCATACATAGTTTCGATCAACAGTATGATCTTTTTTTTACTACTAACATGAGAAAACCTTATTATTTACCTCATTTATGAAAAGGGCAGTAGTTCATTACTAACCTATTGAGAAGGCCATTTATTTACCTCGAAAAATTTCTCGGTAAATAACAGCTCCCTCCTCAACCTAGGTATATAATATACTACTTCAATTTTCAAACAGATGCAGATCAACTGTATGACCTATTCTTTTAAATACCTTAAATGTAGATCAGCGGTATGATCCATTCTTTTACATATTGTTGAGGTTTCCAGGTATGATTTACTATTTCAAATTACGAAGACTTGTAGATCAACAGTATGACCTATTCTTTTTACTATTCCTTTATTTATTTGTTCGGCATCTGAAAGTCAGCAGTATGACTTGCTCTTTTAGTACATAGTCTCTCATACATAGTTTCGATCAACAGTATGATCTTTTTTTACTACTAACATGAGAAAACCTTATTATTTACCTCATTTATGAAAAGGGCAGTAGTTCATTACTAACCTATTGAGAAGGCCATTTATTTACCTCGAAAAATTTCTCGGTAAATAACAGCTCCCTCCTCAACCTAGGTATATAATATACTACTTCAATTTTCAAACAGATGCAGATCAACTGTATGACCTATTCTTTTAAATACCTTAAATGTAGATCAGCGGTATGATCCATTCTTTTACATATTGTTGAGGTTTCCAGGTATGATTTATTATTTCAAATTACGAAGACTTGTAGATCAACAGTATGACCTATTCTTTTTACTATTCCTTTATTTATTTGTTCGGCATCTGAAAGTCAGCAGTATGACTTGCTCTTTTAGTACATAGTCTCTCATACATAGTTTCTATCAACAGTATGATCTTTTTTTTACTACTAACATGAGAAAACCTTATTATTTACCTCATTTATGAAAAGGGCAGTAGTTCATTACTAACCTATTGAGAAGACCATTTATTTACCTCGAAAAATTTCTCGGTAAATAACAGCTCCCTCCTCAACCTAGGTATATAATATACTACTTCAATTTTCAAACAGATGCAGATCAACTGTAGGCCCTATTCTTTTAAATACCTTAAATGTAGATCAGCGGTATGATCCATTCTTTTACATATTGTTGAGGTTTCCAGGTATGATTTATTATTTCAAATTACGAAGACTTGTAGATCAACAGTATGACCTATTCTTTTTACTATTCCTTTATTTATTGGTTCGGCATCTGAAAGTCACCAGTATGACTTGCTCTTTTAGTACATAGTCTCTCATACATAGTTTCGATCAACAGTATAATCTTTTTTTTACTACTAACATGAGAAAACCTTATTATTTACCTCATTTATGAAAAGGGCAGTAGTTCATTACTAACCTATTGAGAAGGCCATTTATTTACCTCGAAAAATTTCTCGGTAAATAACAGCTCCCTCCTCAACCTAGGTATATAATATACTACTTCAATTTTCAAACAGATGCAGATCAACTGTAGGACCTATTCTTTTAAATACCTTAAATGTAGATCAGCGGTATGATCCATTCTTTTACATATTGTTGAGGTTTCCAGGTATGATTTATTATTTCAAATTACGAAGACTTGTAGATCAACAGTATGACCTATTCTTTTTACTATTCCTTTATTTATTTGTTCGGCATCTGAAAGTCAGCAGTATGACTTGCTCTTTTAGTACATAGTCTCTCATACATAGTTTCGATCAACAGTATGATCTTTTTTTTACTACTAACATGAGAAAATCATATTATTTACCTCATTTATGAAAAGGGCAGTAGTTCATTACTAACCTATTGAGAAGGGCATTTATTTACCTCGAAAAATTTCTCGGTAAATAACAGCTCCCTCCTCAACCTAGGTAGATAATATACTACTTCAATTTTCAAACAGATGCAGATCAACTGTATGACCTATTCTTTTAAATACCTTAAATGTAGATCAGCGGTATGATCCATTCTTTTACATATTGTTGAGGTTTCCAGGTATGATTTATTATTTCAAATTACGAAGGCTTGTAGATCAACAGTATGACCTATTCTTTTTACTATTCCTTTATTTATTTGTTCGGCATCTGAAAGTCAGCCGTATGACTTGCTCTTTTCGTACATAGTCTCTCATACATAGTTTCGATCAACAGTATGATCTTTTTTTTACTACTAACATGAGAAAACCTTATTATTTACCTCATTTATGAAAAGGGCAGTAGTTCATTACTAACCTATTGAGAAGGCCATTTATTTACCTCGAAAAATTTCTCGGTAAATAACAGCTCCCTCCTCAACCTAGGTATATAATATACTACTTCAATTTTCAAACAGATGCAGATCAACTGTATGACCTATTCTTTTAAATACCTTAAATGTAGATCAGCGGTATGATCCATTCTTTTACATATTGTTGAGGTTTCCAGGTATGATTTATTATTTCAAATTACGAAGACTTGTAGATCAACAGTATGACCTATTCTTTTTACTATTCCTTTATTTATTTGTTCGGCATCTGAAAGTCAGCAGTATGACTTGCTCTTTTAGTACATAGTCTCTCATACATAGTTTCGATCAACAGTATAATCTTTTTTTTACTACTAACATGAGAAAACCTTATTATTTACCTCATTTATGAAAAGGGCAGTAGTTCATTACTAACCTATTGAGAAGGCCATTTATTTACCTCGAAAAATTTCTCGGTAAATAACAGCTCCCTCCTCAACCTAGGTATATAATATACTACTTCAATTTTCAAACAGATGCAGATCAACTGTATGACCTATTCTTTTAAATACCTTAAATGTAGATCAGCGATATGATCCATTCTTTTACATATTGTTGAGGTTTCCAGGTATGATTTATTATTTCAAATTACGAAGACTTGTAGATCAACAGTATGACCTATTCTTTTTACTATTCCTTTATTTATTTGTTTGGCATCTGAAAGTCAGCAGTATGACTTGCTCTTTTAGTACATAGTCTCTCATACATAGTTTCGATCAACAGTATGATCTTTTTTTTACTACTAACATGAGAAAACCTTATTATTTACCTCATTTATGAAAAGGGCAGTAGTTCATTACTAACCTATTGAGAAGGCCATTTATTTACCTCGAAAAATTTCTCGGTAAATAACAGCTCCCTCCTCAACCTAGGTATATAATATACTACTTCAATTTTCAAACAGATGCAGATCAACTGTATGACCTATTCTTTTAAATACCTTAAATGTAGATCAGCGGTATGATCCATTCTTTTATATATTGTTGAGGTTTCCAGGTATGATTTATTATTTCAAATTACGAAGACTTGTAGATCAACAGTATGACCTATTCTTTTTACTATTCCTTTATTTATTTGTTCGGCATCTGAAAGTCAGCAGTATGACTTGCTCTTTTAGTACATAGTCTCTCATACATAGTTTCGATCAACAGTATGATCTTTTTTTTACTACTAACATGAGAAAACCTTATTATTTACCTCATTTATGAAAAGGGCAGTAGTTCATTACTAACCTATTGAGAAGGCCATTTATTTACCTCGAAAAATTTCTCGGTAAATAACAGCTCCCTCCTCAACCTAGGTATATAATATACTACTTCAATTTTCAAACAGATGCAGATCAACTGTATGACCTATTCTTTTAAATACCTTAAATGTAGATCAGCGGTATGATCCATTCTTTTACATATTGTTGAGGTTTCCAGGTATGATTTACTATTTCAAATTACGAAGACTTGTAGATCAACAGTATGACCTATTCCTTTTACTATTCCTTTATTTATTTGTTCGGCATCTGAAAGTCAGCAGTATGACTTGCTCTTTTAGTACATAGTCTCTCATACATAGTTTCGATCAACAGTATGATCTTTTTTTACTACTAACATGAGAAAACCTTATTATTTACCTCATTTATGAAAAGGGCAGTAGTTCATTACTAACCTATTGAGAAGGCCATTTATTTACCTCGAAAAATTTCTCGGTAAATAACAGCTCCCTCCTCAACCTAGGTATATAATATACTACTTCAATTTTCAAACAGATGCAGATCAACTGTATGACCTATTCTTTTAAATACCTTAAATGTAGATCAGCGGTATGATCCATTCTTTTACATATTGTTGAGGTTTCCAGGTATGATTTATTATTTCAAATTACGAAGACTTGTAGATCAACAGTATGACCTATTCTTTTTACTATTCCTTTATTCATTTGTTCGGCATCTGAAAGTCAGCAGTATGACTTGCTCTTTTAGTACATAGTCTCTCATACATAGTTTCTATCAACAGTATGATCTTTTTTTTACTACTAACATGAGAAAACCTTATTATTTACCTCATTTATGAAAAGGGCAGTAGTTCATTACTAACCTATTGAGAAGACCATTTATTTACCTCGAAAAATTTCTCGGTAAATAACAGCTCCCTCCTCAACCTAGGTATATAATATACTACTTCAATTTTCAAACAGATGCAGATCAACTGTAGGCCCTATTCTTTTAAATACCTTAAATGTAGATCAGCGGTATGATCCATTCTTTTACATATTGTTGAGGTTTCCAGGTATGATTTATTATTTCAAATTACGAAGACTTGTAGATCAACAGTATGACCTATTCTTTTTACTATTCCTTTATTTATTGGTTCGGCATCTGAAAGTCACCAGTATGACTTGCTCTTTTAATACATAGTCTCTCATACATAGTTTCGATCAACAGTATAATCTTTTTTTTACTACTAACATGAGAAAACCTTATTATTTACCTCATTTATGAAAAGGGCAGTAGTTCATTACTAACCTATTGAGAAGGCCATTTATTTACCTCGAAAAATTTCTCGGTAAATAACAGCTCCCTCCTCAACCTAGGTATATAATATACTACTTCAATTTTCAAACAGATGCAGATCAACTGTAGGACCTATTCTTTTAAATACCTTAAATGTAGATCAGCGGTATGATCCATTCTTTTACATATTGTTGAGGTTTCCAGGTATGATTTATTATTTCAAATTACGAAGACTTGTAGATCAACAGTATGACCTATTCTTTTTACTATTCCTTTATTTATTTGTTCGGCATCTGAAAGTCAGCAGTATGACTTGCTCTTTTAGTACATAGTCTCTCATACATAGTTTCGATCAACAGTATGATCTTTTTTTTACTACTAACATGAGAAAACCATATTATTTACCTCATTTATGAAAAGGGCAGTAGTTCATTACTAACCTATTGAGAAGGCCATTTATTTACCTCGAAAAATTTCTCGGTAAATAACAGCTCCCTCCTCAACCTAGGTATATAATAAACTACTTCAATTTTCAAACAGATGCAGATCAACTGTATGACCTATTCTTTTAAATACCTTAAATGTAGATCAGCGGTATGATCCATTCTTTTACATATTGTTGAGGTTTCCAGGTATGATTTATTATTTCAAATTACGAAGACTTGTAGATCAACAGTATGACCTATTCTTTTTACTATTCCTTTATTTATTTGTTCGGCATCTGAAAGTCAGCAGTATGACTTGCTCTTTTAGTACATAGTCTCTCATACATAGTTTCGATCAACAGTATGATCTTTTTTTTACTACTAACATGAGAAAACCTTATTATTTACCTCATTTATTAAAAGGGCAGTAGTTCATTACTAACCTATTGAGAAGGCCATTTATTTACCTCGAAAAATTTCTCGGTAAATAACAGCTCCCTCCTCAACCTAGGTATATAATATACTACTTCAATTTTCAAACAGATGCAGATCAACTGTATGACCTATTCTTTTAAATACCTTAAATGTAGATCAGCGGTATGATCCATTCTTTTACATATTGTTGAGGTTTCCAGGTATGATTTATTATTTCAAATTACGAAGACTTGTAGATCAACAGTATGACCTATTCTTTTTACTATTCCTTTATTTATTTGTTCGGCATCTGAAAGTCACCAGTATGACTTGCTCTTTTAGTACATAGTCTCTCATACATAGTTTCGATCAACAGTATGATCTTTTTTTTACTACTAACATGAGAAAACCTTATTATTTACCTCATTTATGAAAAGGGCAGTAGTTTATTACTAACCTATTGAGAAGGCCATTTATTTACCTCGAAAAATTTCTCGGTAAATAACAGCTCCCTCCTCAACCTAGGTATATAATATACTACTTCAATTTTCAAACAGATGCAGATCAACTGTGTGACCTATTCTTTTAAATACCTTAAATGTAGATCAGCGGTATGATCCATTCTTTTACATATTGTTGAGGTTTCCAGGTATGATTTATTATTTCAAATTACGAAGACTTGTAGATCAACAGTATGACCTATTCTTTTTACTATTCCTTTATTTATTTGTTCGGCATCTGAAAGTCACCAGTATGACTTGCTCTTTTAGTACATAGTCTCTCATACATAGTTTCGATCAACAGTATGATCTTTTTTTACTACTAACATGAGAAAACCTTATTATTTACCTCATTTATGAAAAGGGCAGTAGTTCATTACTAACCTATTGAGAAGGCCATTTATTTACCTCGAAAAATTTCTCGGTAAATAACAGCTCCCTCCTCAACCTAGGTATATAATATACTACTTCAATTTTCAAACAGATGCAGATCAACTGTATGACCTATTCTTTTAAATACCTTAAATGTAGATCAGCGGTATGATCCATTCTTTTACATATTGTTGAGGTTTCCAGGTATGATTTATTATTTCAAATTACGAAGACTTGTAGATCAACAGTATGACCTATTCTTTTTACTATTCCTTTATTTATTTGTTCGGCATCTGAAAGTCAGCAGTATGACTTGCTCTTTTAGTACATAGTCTCTCATACATAGTTTCGATCAACAGTATAATCTTTTTTTTACTACTAACATGAGAAAACCTTATTATTTACCTCATTTATGAAAAGGGCAGTAGTTCATTACTAACCTATTGAGAAGGCCATTTATTTACCTCGAAAAATTTCTCGGTAAATAACAGCTCCCTCCTCAACCTAGGTATATAATATACTACTTCAATTTTCAAACAGATGCAGATCAACTGTATGACCTATTCTTTTAAATACCTTGAATGTAGATCAACGGTATGATCCATTCTTAGCACAACCTTACCTAACGTAACATTTTGCATTAAGGGTTGTTAATTGATAATTTACACTCGAGACGTTACTAGTATATATCGGTAAATCAAATAAGTACACTAGTAAATTTCAAGATTGAAAGTTTTGTTACTTTCGCAATGCTATACTCAATAATAGACAAGTACCTACACATAATATAGATATAACAAATATTAAATATAATAGAAAATGTATATAAAGTAAATTTGCATACATACCTTGGGAACTGTGTGAATCGAGGTGTCCATCTTACCAAATTTGTATCAGTTGTTCTTACCTGCAACAGAAAACTTACTAATTAAATGTAAAGTTTATAGTTTATATACTTAGGTTTATATACATAGTTTCGATCAACAGTATAATCTTTTTTTTACTACTAACATGAGAAAACCTTATTATTTACATCGTTTGTGAAAAGGAAAGTAGTTCATTATTAACCTATTGAGAAGTAGGTAGGTTCACTGCCGCAATACAAGTGTATTAAAACTAAATATGAAAAATATTAATTTATATGATGCGAAATAGTGAAAATTTTCAAGAAGTCAGGAATACTGAATTTTGCATTAAATCCACGATCGGTGGATGCAATGGGTAAGTAGGAATTAGTAGAACTTGGAACATATCTTAGAACTTGGACGTACGAGGTTTCTGAAAGTTCAAAATTCACCATTCGGACAACAGACTAAAGAACAACCAGACAAATAATGCCCTATCATTTACAAAGGGTTGCAACTGATTTACAGTGCCGTGGCTTGTTGTTAATTAACGACAGAGCTAATTTAGATATACTCAGGGCGACTAACAGGACCGATAGTAGTACCTATATTATGTAGCATATCACTTGTTACAAAGAGCCAAAAAAATTATGAGTATGTTGTATGGGTCTATTCTAAAGCTAAAATTAAAATATATATCGCTCATTCACTGTCTATTTAATTCTTAGGTCTGTCGTTCCAACGCTACACATCCTCGAATTTGGAGGATGAAATAATTTCAAAAGCAGACTTGCAAATGGCGACTCTATCTGACTCTAATTGAGCCAGCCTGTGTACCTACAGGGTGGATCCTTATACACAAACTGTAAACCCAATACATGGTTTACTAGTATTATATAGAGTAATTTAGAAGATATGAAGCATTTTTGTATTTTAATGGCAATGAATTGAGAACCCTGTATCTTTTTTAAGTCAGTCTAGAAGCTTTTCGGGTTAATCATTCTGATTAGAATGAAATTTATCATTATTTTGCGAATTAAACATTTGAATAAGAATACACATTCCTAAAGTATTAATTCATTCATCGGCCGATGAATGAATTAATGGAGTAGTTGTTTTCAGCATCTCCTTCCAATAATTAAGTAGGATTGTCTTCCTCAAAGACAATAGAGGTCGCTGTAATGGCATCTGCAGAAAAGCAGATCTTTAGACAATAATTAGACAATACTTGTCAGACAGGTAGTAGCAAAGACCGAAAGAGGGCACTACGGTGTATTCACTGTATCTCGCCACTACAAACATAATAAAGACTATATCGTATCGATTTTTATTTAGGTGGATTTGACTATAGTTAATGTTTATCATTTTTTTGCTTATCAAGGCCTTTACGACTTGATAAGCAATACGACATAATATACGACTTAATATGGAAAATTCTATTTTAGTTTTACTTCCAGGTATACCATATTCCACATTAAAAGACCGCCTTAAAACAGATAACTCTTCTGCAGCTAAACTTGGCCGTCATTCTATATTTTCAACTGAGCAAGAATCACAACTAGAGGAGCGATGCATTCATCTAGCAAAGATGTGCTATGGTCTTACAGCCATGGATTTAAGAAGAATTGCATACGATTACGCTCAAAAAAAACAATATTAAGCACTGCTTCAACCATGAGAAGAAAATGGCGGGTAAAGACTGGCTGCAGTTGTTTTTAAGGCGGCATCCACGTTTGACCATGAGGAAACCAGAACCAACCAGCTTAAGGAGAATTACCGGATTTCTGGTTAATCTGTTCTTCAAAAATTTGGAAGAGGTTTTAACAAAACATAATTTTCTACCAAATCGTATATTTAATGTTTCTATGAGACAGATACCACGACCGTTCAACCTGAAATGATTTTACCCAAAATTATTTCTCCAAAAGGTGTGAAACAACTTGGCAAGGCTGTAAGTTCGGAAAGAGACCGAAACATCACCGCGTGTTGCTCAATAAGTGCGTCGGGGATATACCCCCGATGTTTACATACCCGAGAGTCCGAATGTCAGATCTTCTTAAACGCAATGGACCTCTATGAATGCTCTGCCAAAGGTTGGATGAATGAAGATTTGTTCCTTATATGGATAAAACACTTTAAACAACATTCGGCAGCATCAAAAGAGAACCCCGTATTGTTGTTGTTAGACAACCAAAGTAGTCATTGCTCTTTAGCAACATACGAATATTGCCGTCAAAATGGAATCATTACGTTATCGTTCCCACCCCACACGTCCCACAAGTTACAGCCTCTGGATTTAACAGTTTTTGGGCCATTAAAGTCAGCTTACTCAAACGAATCCTCACTTTTTATAAGGCAAAATGTTCATAAAAAGATAATAACACCGTATAATGTTACTGAGATTTTTAATCGTGCTTATATTCGCGTTGCTACAATTGAAAAAGCCCAGAAGGGTTTCGAAGGAAGTGGGATTGTCCCATATAGGCCCAATTTATTTACAGATGAAGATTTTTTACCTGCAACTCTTTCTAAAATACCAGTTGCCGAAATACCTGAACAGAAACTTGAAGAATCTGGACCTCAACATTACGTGAAGCTAAACCCCAACTATCTACCTCTCGTGAAGCTAAACCCCAACTATCTACCTCTCGTGAAGCTGTACTTCAATCCTCTATCTCTCTATCAAATACTGACAAAGACCAGAGTAAAGTAAAAGTGAATATTATATCTATCGAGGAAATAACACCCCTCCGCTCGGTTGAGAATACTGGACTAAGAAGAGTAGCAAGGAAATTAGGAGTATCAAAAATTCTCACAGCAACTCCGCAGAGAAAATAGAACTGGAAAAAAAAGAGGAAAGAAAGTTACAGAAAAAAAGCAAAGGGAAAGTCCCAGTGCCGGTGAGGAGAGTAAAAAAAAAAGGTTAAATTTGACAATGACTCCTCAAGCATTTCCTCTTGCAATGAGAATGAGCTCTCGATAATGAAAATGAAATTGAGGAGATACCTATGCTTAATTTGTGGTGAATTTGGTACATCTATGTGGTATAGGTGTGGTGTTTGCCGTAAGTGGGCACACAAAGAGTGCACAGGTTTCGACTATTACAGAAATTTTGTTTGTGATTTTTGGTCCTAAGAACTACCTGAAGGAATTACATAGATACCTACTTAATTTAATGTTTTTAACTAGAAATGGGAGAAAATCGCTATCGCGATTTTCGTTCCCATTTCTAGCTCTACCGGATGCCCAGGCCTGCGGCCTGTGATCACCCTTCGGGTGACAAATGCATCTAAAATAATATTACTTTTAAGAAAATACATATTAAAGAAATTTTGTATCTGGAATGATGATGTAGGTAATTATACTAAACGATTTTTCTTAATATTTTGATGAATTGTAAGGGTACTCTATTCTTGATGGTCAAACATTATAATTTTTTAAGTACTGAAAGTAGAATTTATTTTTAAGTAAACATTATTATCAAGTTTATCAATGGGACCAAAAATATTGTAGATATTTACTTTTGTAAGCTAAAATGATGAATTTAACAGACTGCCTTAATGAACGAATTAATTCCAAACTTTACGTGCAGAAAGAATAAAAGCTACGGATAATGAAACAATAACTAAATACTAATACTAATAAATAATTGGAATTAAAAAGTAAAAAAAAGTTAGCCTCCAGCGTCACTCAAACTCGCGAAATCAGCATTATGAAGTTTTGAATCCTACCACTTTCCCGTTGCGCTACCACGCCTGTTGTCAAATGTTTACACCTTGAGACGTTTAAGTATGTAAACTGTACGTGTCAACCTGATAAAAATAATTTTTACCGATTTTCTAATTGGAAAAGCATTTCGCTTCAGTATTTTGGTAATCAGAAGTGTTTGGCAGTCGGTAGGTAATATTGATTCCATTAGCAATATTTCTCGTAGGAAAGTAACCTATCTGAAGTTTAATTAATTTGACAGTTTTCGTGGGAGGTGCTTGTCTCCTTAGTGCAATCTCACATGGGACGGAAGCACGCGACTCGAGATTTTCGAAGACGAAATAGACGTAGGAGTCGACGTACGGTCTCGAAAAAAAATCTCAATTAGAGAAAGGACGGAACTTTCAGGTGAAGCAGTTCTCGAAGCCGTAAAATTAGAAAAAGGGTCTAGGAGTCCCGCGAAAAGTCGGGATTTCGGCAGGCGTGACGGGGCCATTAAGCGCGAGGACAAACGCCAATGCTAGCCACATCTCTCTCGCCGAATGGCGATCGACGAATATTTTGCAGAGGTTTTTTGAAAAGGCATTTAAATTGGGAGAACGCGTAGGAAACGGGATGAAAATACTCTTACGCATTGGAGAAAGGCCGGTCGTCCGCGGAGATCGCTCCTATCGATTCCCCTCGGAGGAGATAGGTAGCTTTGAAACTTTGTGGATTCGGCGACGGAATTTAGAGCGAGACAGAATCGACGCGTTTTAATATATATGGATTTGGACAATTTGATAATTAAATCATTGATAGCTAAGTGAGTGCTAAATATTAACGTTCCCGATTTTGTCATAACATATAAGAAATAATTAAGCTATTTAATATTTAACTTAAGTGGGCGGCAATTACCGCACTTCCCCTATATTATATAAGACTGTACAATTGTGGTAGAGTGTATTGGTGCAAAATTTAAAATACCTAAATATCTTGTTATAAGTATCTCTAAAATTGTTTAGTAATAAGTAAAAAAAATGTAAAAACAAAACTTTTGTTTGAAGGGACGTCTTAAATAAAATAAGTATTTATATGTTTGTAGGTAGGTACCTACTTGTCTAAAATCCGTATGACTAATGCAATCTTGAGGTGTTTCCATAATACCTAATAATAGGTATTCGATTAAATATTTCCGATGGATACGAAATATTACGTCAAATAATATTAAATGAAAGCCCAAAACTTTTAAAAGGTATATAAATTATATATATAGAATGTTCGGATAGATAAATAACTTGGGCGGTGGCACCCGGAAGAATTGTGTGTTTATTAGATCTAAAAAAATTCTATTCAGTCTATGCATAGGTATTTGGATAGTCACATGGCGGCTGATTAAAACATATTTCATTAATAAGATACAGGTTCTTAGAGTTCATTCACGTTAAGTTTAAAGTGGCGTCATTTTCAGTAGAAAATTACCTAATTGTTTTCAATATTCGATAAACAAATGACCAATAAATTAGCATAGCATTTGCCACTTACAGAGTTTTATACATAGACATAATAAGAGGTTTATATTTGGCAACCCTTCTCTGCGTTGTGAAGTTTGTATTTATTTATATAAACTTAACTTAAAACTTAAAAACGTCACTTCAAACTTAACGTGAATGGGGTCTGGTAAAAAATACCACTCTCCGAAACGAGAAATTTTCCAAAGTGGTAATGAAAGTAGATGTGATTTGAAGTATTTTCATAAAAAAAAAAATTTGGATGAAGGTCTTTTTAAAATTTTTTTCGAACATAACCTCACTTTGAAGTTCAAAAATTTGTAAAACTTTTTTTTGGGGAAGGAAAATCAGTGGAATAGAGAGTATAAGAGAAAGTAATTCATTAAAAAAAAAATCTTAACCAGGTGCTAACCTTAAGCGTACAGTGAAGAAAGTTAAATATTGTAATAGGTATAAAAATTGAAGTCCGTAAAAACTCTTTTTTAAAGAACGGAAACCGCATAATAAGCAACCAATGGGAAAAAAGGATTTAAAAAATATTTCATTCTGATTGGTTATCTAGTGATGAATGATAAGGAAACTCCCGAAAATACCCGAAAAAATTGTATCTTAGCATGACTAAATGAAAATAATAATGGTTAGGTACCGGCCAAGAGATGGTGGAAGAGCTATCGAATAAATATTATTTTTTAATTTAATTTGACACTTTACATATACCTGAATTGCTTCGTAAGTAAATATAGATTATTATAATAGCAAATTCAAGTCCATAGAAACATTTTCTCGAAGAGTGGTATAATTTACCAGCACCACGTGAATGAATTGAGTTTATATTTTGTAAAGTGAATTTAATGAAATACCTATAAGTACGTCCAAGTAAGTACCTACCTACTTAGGTACTTAGGAACATATGTTTTCAAACTTTAGTGAATATGAATGTGAATATTTTCTAGCAAATTTTTATAAGGTGTATTCTTGAAACAGTTTTCTTAGATAAAACAGCCACCTACGTAATTTTTAGATACATTAAGACCCAGTTTCACAATAGCTGGTTAACAACTATAAGTTTAGAATTTACATAGTTAGCAGTAGATAAAATGTTTAAATGCTAATGTAAAAAAAATTTAAAATTCACAATCTAAATAGTAAATAAACTGATGGTTAAGTTAACACAGTAAGTAAGGGCCGGTTCTTCAATGCTCGGTTAACACGGTTTAACCAGCAGTTAAGCTAGCTATAAGTTTAGAAGGTGATTTACCTTGAACATTTTATCAATAACTATTCCCATCCTAAACTTTCTAACATCCTATACTCTGTAGTTAGTCAACTCTAGATTAAATTACGTTAACCAAGCATTGAAAAATCGGCCCTTATAGGTAACATAAAACTATTGTAAGCAATTATATATTAAGCCTACCTTTTCCAAGTCACATAGGTAATCCACTTGTTCACTTCACTGCACTTGCACTCACTTGGACACTGCACTTCACCTGCACAGACACAGACACAAACACAAACATAGATTAATAACACGGAGTACACGGAGAGACACAGACACATGCTACCTCTTTCACGGCGGCGAAACTACTGAAATTAAAATTCATTTCAAATAAAATTGTTACATGGGCTTCAACCGACCGTGAAGCCGTCAGACCACGCCCCCCAGCCAATCAGATATAGGCTGGGGGGCGTGGTCCGACGGCTGCGCGGCTGACGTGTGTATCACATATCCGATTTAATTTTTAGTTCAATTTTTTGTAGCTCTTGCCACATCAGGTAATTGTTATTCATTTCTATCACCGAAAGCATTTTAATTTGTCTACAGGGTATGTCATTGGTGGGTAATTGTTCGATTACTCACAAACGGTACATTATATCAAAGAAATTTTTTGGCACTAAAAGTGCATAAGTAGATATTGTAAAAATATTTTCAATTACACAGGGTGTTCCAAAAAGTCGGGACAAGGTGCAAGTTGGTTATTTCAAATGCGACACCTATATATTATTATATTTTTGAAATCTAGGGATCACTAGGAACATATTTGTATTAAGGTTCCCTATACCTATCTCTTTTCGTTTTCGAGATATTTAACACCCAATGGAAAAAAACCTCGTAACACTGCATTGGAAAATAAATAAAATTTCCTCTATGAAACCAATATGTGAAAAGGAAAAAAATGTACTGTCAGTTAGCACAAGGGATACCTTAAATATTGCACTTGAAATTATTTGGCCATTTTATACAGGGTCATTTTTATCGTGATTTATTTTTAGTTCTTCAAGATTAAATTATCTTGAAGATATTCCTCTGAACATTATGTGGCTGAAGACAGACACGGATTCAGATTCGAGAAATGAGTTTTTACAGCGGACCAGTTCATTATTGCAAATAAACAAAATTAATTTAAAATTTCTGTATTTATTTAAAATTTAGATGTGGCTGTGCATTAAATGAGAAGGGCATTACTATGTGGGTACTATTAACAAACTAAAATTGTTTTTCGTGAAACGTGTGAAACGATTTTTTCTATTTCAAATATTGAAAAATTCGCAGAATCCACAAATATAATTGTCACGGATTTTCCATAATACCGTGTCTTCATAGGTGTCTACAGATATAGAAAATACTATAGAATCGGAAAAATTCAGGGTCTACGAGGGCGAAACGATTATTTCTATCTAAAATATAAAAAAATTCGCAGAATCCACAAATATAATTGTCACGGATTTTCCATAATACCGTGTCTTCATAAATGTCTAGAGATATAGAAAATACCATAGAAACGGAAAAATTCAGGGTCTACGAGGGCGAAACGATTCTTTCTATCTAAAACATATAAAAATTCGCAGAATCCACAAATATAATTGTCACGGATTTTCCATAATACCGTGTCTTCATAGGTGTCTACAGATATAGAAAATACTATAGAATCGGAAAAATTCAGGGTCTACGAGGGCGAAACGATTATTTCTATCTAAAATATAAAAAAATTCGCAGAATCCACAAATATAATTGTCACGGATTTTCCATAATACCGTGTCTTCATAAATGTCTAGAGATATAGAAAATACCATAGAATCGGAAAAATTCAGGGTCTACGAGGGCGAAACGATTCTTTCTATCTAAAACATATAAAAATTCGCAGAATCCACTAATATAATTGTCACGGATTTTCCATAATACCGTGTCTTCATACATGTCTACAGATATAGAAAATACTATAGAATCGGAAAAATTCAGGGTCTACGAGGGCGAAACGATTCTTTCTATCTAAAACATATAAAAATTCGCAGAAACCACTAATATAATTGTCACGGATTTTCCATAATACCGTATCTTCATACATGTCTACAGATGACCTCGTAGACCCTGAATTTTTCCGATTTTATGGTATTTTCTATATCTCTAGACATCTATGAAGACACGGTATTATGGAAAATCCGTGACAATTATATTTGTGGATTCTGCGAATTTTTTTATATTTTAGATAGAAATAATCGTTTCGCCCTCGTAGACCCTGAATTTTTCCGATTCTATAGTATTTTCTATATCTGTAGACACCTATGAAGACACGGTATTATGGAAAATCCGTGACAATTATATTTGTGGATTCTGCGAATTTTTATATGTTTCAGATAGAAAGAATCGTTTCGCCCTCGTAGACCCTGAATTTTTCCGATTCTATGGTATTTTCTATATCTCTAGACATCTATGAAGACACGGTATTATGGAAAATCCGTGACAATTATATTTGTGGATTCTGCGAATTTTTATATGTTTTTGATAGAAAGAATCGTTTCGCCCTCGTAGACCCTGAATTTTTCCGATTCTATGGTATTTTCTATATCTCTAGACATCTATGAAGACACAGTATTATGGAAAATCCGTGACAATTATATTTGTGGATTCTGCGAATTTTTATATGTTTTAGATAGAAAGAATCGTTTCGCCCTCGTAGACCCTGAATTTTTCCGATTCTATAGTATTTTCTATATCTGTAGACACCTATGAAGACACGGTATTATGGAAAATCCGTGACAATTATATTTGTGGATTCTGCGAATTTTTCAATATTTGAAATAGAAAAAATCGTTTCACACGTTTCACGAAAAACAATTTTAGTTTGTTAATAGTACCCACATAGTAATGCCCTTCTCATTTAATGCACAACCACATCTAAATTTTAAATAAATACAGAAATTTTAAATTAATTTTGTTTATTTGCAATAATGAACTGGTCCGCTGTAAAAACTCATTTCTCGAATCTGAATCCGTGTCTGTCTTCAGCCACATCTGAACATTTTAGCAGGGATGCGGTTGCAGCATGACGGTTGCCCTACACATTACAGCAGTTCAGTAAGGAGATTTTTAAATAGGGAGTACCTAGGTACACTAATAGCTAATAGGTAGATAGGAAGGGTGGACCTATCTCATGGTCTCCTCGGTACCCGGACCTTACAAAATTAGATTTTTTTTATGGGGATACAAAAAAGATTCAGTTTACAGCACACCATCAACCATACCTACGAGAAAACATGATGAACAGAATTCGTGGTGCTTTTGAGAGCATTTTTGGAATAGTGCATCTTGCATATAAATTGTACAGATTAGGTACACAAAATCGAATAGGTATTTATTTGACAGTTAAATAATTTCCACAACAAAATAAATTGTTTTCATAACTTACTTGACTATAGCTACCTACTTAATTTGTAATTATCAGTAAAGGCCGTTTGTCACTTTATGATATTTTTCCAATAATTCTTAAAATAATTACCTACTAAAAAAATTTCATAATGAATATCCATCAATTGCAAACAGTAAATCTATGTATAAATTTTTCAAGAAATTTTTTAAGAAATTATTTTCAACATGTTCTATTTTCTCGCCGAAATCGACGCGGATATCTGCGCATTGCACGACTTTCAATTATAATCAGCTGTTTCACTTTGACTTGATGATTAACGATAACGAATAGGAAATAACCTCAAACCTCAACTTAAATTAACTTTATCTATGTGCGTGCATGTGTTTTGTTTGTAATGTACCTTATTATTCTGATCTCAGGATCAAAAAATCTCAGGATCGTGACCTATATCACCGCCTTCTAGATTTACTCCATAGATAATAGAATTTACTCCGTTTAACTCCGTTAAAAGATAATCGCGGAGGCGCTGCCTATATTCTTAAACTTATGAAAAATAACAACAGATGGTGCTGAAACAAGAAGCTTACTGCGATTGCGTATAAATGAAAAATGGAAAATAATTTAGTTAACATTGCAAACAGGTAATTTACAATTTTCAAAATAATGTTTGAAAAAATGCACCAAGAAATTTTCTGTGAAATTATCTGATAAATATCGTGAAGTTACAAACGGCCTTAATGGAAGCTAAATTTTCAAAAAATCGTGAATATCTCGAAATCGGTCAACTTTTCGTATAGTTGTGTCTGTACCTTTCTGCGTTGACGGTGAAATCGAAAAAAATTGGCCCAATTATTCTTACCTAAGACATCCTAATACCATTTGAAAGGCAATTCAATTCTACATCTAATTCCATAAAAAAATTTAGGGTGTTCCATTTAAAAAAAAATGAGATTTAGGCAATTTAACATTGTGAAATATAAATCACGTTAAAAATCGCCCGGTATAAAATGGCCAAATAATTTCAAGTGCAATATTTAAGGTATCCCTTGTGCTAACTGACAGTAATTTTTTCCTTTTCACATTGTGTCATAGAGGAAATTTTATTTATTTTCCAATGCAGTGTTACGAGGTTTTTCCATTAACTGTTAAATATCTCGAAAATGAAAAGAGATAGCTATATAGGGAACCTTAATACCATATATATAATACTACTATATCGCGGGTAGAGGCCCAAAAATTCCGAAAACAACACGGCGCCGACATACAATCTCTATCCTTACCGAGAGTACCTTAGTCAAATATGCGCATGCGCACGAATTTCGCGACATCCAATAAGCATGCAGCATAAATACTGCATCTCTGTCTACCGACTTCTTTAAAAAAAAGTTGAAAGTTGGGAAGTCTGTCAGCCTATAAACAGTGTGTCAGCTTCCGTAACCATGGAGATTGCGCATGCGCAAATCGAACAAAGGGTCTCTGGAACAGTATAGCACTATATCTTTTGTCCTTTAATGTTTTCGGAGAAACCGCTTATGGGCTAACATAGGAAACACGCGATATAGTAGTATTATATACACGGTGGGCCATTTTAATCTATGCACCTGAAAAACTCAGTAAGTTCGCATCCTATCAAAAAATGACCTTTATAAAAGTTATAGGATACAAAGGGGGTCAAACAATAGTGACCTTGAATTTGACCTTCAAGCTGACATTCAAGGTCAAATCAAGGTCAACTTGAGTTTTTTAAATGGAAACCCCTATTTTTTACACCGGAATCGGAAAGGGCGGGAAATTTTACGTCCGAATATGCTCTCAGGTCATCTGACCTCGATGACCTCAAAGGTCAGATGAAGGTCATAAATACGAAATAATCGGATGGAAGTAGACTTTTGTAGAAGTCATTTTTTGATAGGATGCAAAATTTAACGGGTTTTTCAACCTGGATTTCGTTTTACCCCATTATGTCCGTATGGGGTAATCAGGACCTCACCGAAAAAAACATTATCTAAACGTAAAATTTCGCGCTCATTCGATTTTTAATGTCAAAATAAAGTGTTTTCATCTAAAAAAGAAATTTTACCTTGAAATAACCTTGAAAGTTATCGCCAAGGTCAAAATAAAGGTCACCACTGAATTTCACGTTAAAAATTACTTAAATAATGACCTTTACTTTTTCGGCAATACCCTACCTAAGATTTTTCATAGCCATCCGATTATTTCGTATTTATGACCTTCATCTGACCTTTGAGGTCATCGAAGTCAGATGACCTGAGAGCATATTCGGACGTAAAATTTCCCGCCCTTTCCGATTCCGGTGTAAAAAATAGGGGTTTCCATTTAAAAAACTCAAGTTGACCTTGATTTGACCTTGAAGGTCAGCTTGAAGGTCAAATTCAAGGTCACTATTGTTTGACCCCCTTTGTATCCTACAACTTTTATAAAGGTCATTTTTTGATAGGATGCGAACTTACTGAGTTTTTCAGGTGCATAGATTAAAATGGCCCACCGTGTATATGCTTAATACAAATATGTTTCTAGTTGTAGTGTAGGTACACAGTTTGATAATCTATTAAGAATAAAGAAATGACTAATCAGTATTTCATATAAGGATGACTCCCTGGGACGGCAGTTGAAATCCGACCGGTGTATCTACAGTGAAGTCGTGTTAAGTAGATACAAGTGTTTTATTTAATAATTACCCAGTTTATCCCTAATTATTGAGTGCATTAAAGTGTGAATAAGTTAAGTACCTACCAAGCGAGGGCCACTACATTTGGCGACGAGGATAAAACAAAATATAGAATAAGGTAGGTACCTATAGTAAATAAATTTTGCTGAATTGATAAAAGCTGTTAATAAGATAGTTACATAGCAGTAGAGTCAGGAATAAGATATCTAGCGAAAAGAAAGCTGTGAATAAGATATATAGGGGAAAGTGGGGTAATATCGCGCAGCGAGGTAATATTGCGCACCACAAAACAAAAGGAACGAAGAGCGAGAAGTGACATCTGGCAATGCGTACGTTATTCCGTATAGGTAGCAACTATGTTCAACAGGTGTCAGCTCGCTGGGAGTATTTAGTTGGCCGCAGTAAATCGAAGTGTGCGTACCTACACGAGTTTTCATTATAATTTTAAGTGCTCAAGAAATAAGTGAGGTAAGTGTAGATTTTAAAACCATCGATCTTTCCTATATACAAATATTTTCTAGCATATTTCGGGGGATCTATCCCTATATCTGCTTCTTATTTTCATACGTAAATAACGGAATTGTGGTTTGAAAACGAAACCAAACTCGATATGGGGTAATATTGCGCAGTGGGCGATATTGCCCCACAACATTGATTTCAACATTTTTTTTAATTCAGATGGTCAGAAACTATCAAAGAAAGACCCAACGACAGAGCTGGACCATTGAACAGCGTAATAATGCTTTGGCTGCTATACGTTCAGGTGTTAAAATACGCGAGGCAGCAAGAAATTTCGGCATTCCCGAATCAACACTGCGCCACCATTTAAAATCTACAGGGTTGGCAGAACCTGGGTCAGAAGTTGACCGCTTGGGGAGGAAACCTCTTTTTACGAAACCACAAGAAGAGTTAGCAAATCAAAGAGTTAGCGACCAAAAGAAAAATATCAACGAAGCTAGAATCCGAAATTTGGGCTTCCACAACAATGAAGGCTACTCTCCTGGAAAAAGAAGCTAAGCTAAACCAGAAAAATGAAAAACAAAACAAAAACATCAAGCGAAAAGTGCGTGCAGGTATAAAGGTACAGGAAGGAAGCAAAAAGAAAATAAAATACATTAAAGAAGACACGTCGGATGATAATTCTAATTCATCCTCCAAAGTAGATCTCTCTGATGACAGCAACTCGGACTACAATCAATTTGCACTTCAAGAAGAAGAGCCTACTGTAGTCAATGAAATATGTGTCATATGTGATGAATTTGGAAAGGATAGGGAGCTTTGGTTTCTTTGCATAAAATGTGCAATATGGGTTCATTCAGAATGTTCTGGTTGGGAATTAGCTGCAGGATACACATACGATGATTCTCAACTTAGCCTAGGCGCCGATCAAAAAAAAGAAGAATCAAAACGTCGTTTATTTTAGTTTAGAGCTTAGATAACAGAATCTCCGATGTATAACTTTCGTAACAAGACATATTTTCCTATTTTTTGCGTTTATTTCAAAATTTCGTTCCGTATTTTCAATATTAAACTGCGCGATATTACCCCACATGATGCGCGATATTACCCGACATGTGGGGCAATATTGCGAAGTGCAGCTCTTGAGTAATTTAATATCTTTTTCGTTTATTCGATTTTTTTTTTAAATAACTCGTATGCTATCATAAAGTAAACTTATTATATTAATGTTTCCCAGATTTAGAGCATTTTCCAATAAAAAATGTAGATTTGATAAATGATTCCGCTTAGGTGCGCCGTATTACCCCACTTTCCCCTACCAGTAGAGCCTAGGAATAAGATACCTAGCAAAAGAACGCTGTGAATAAGATACATAGCAGTAGTCTAGGGTATAATATCTAAAAAGTAGAGCCTACCCAATAAACACCAAATGGAAAAAACGCGTAAAATGGACACCTTGCACCAATATACTTAAACGTTAAAACGTACGGTCGTATCGAATATTAAACGTGTTTTAGACTTACTAGTGTTTCTTGGGTAATGTATGATAATCAAAATAAAAATCCCATGACTGAATGTAGAATCTATGAATTAGACATATATAGCAATACCGGAGAAATGTATATAAATATTTTGCAATTACATTTCTTTCCAGGTGAAAAAAAAAGCCATGTCAAATCCAACTCCCCTAGAATCGTTTGATTGCGATGGAGAAACGATGTCAGTTGGTCTAAGATGGGATAATTATCGATAATTATCCGGTTAATTATAACCAGATAATTATCCGGCACATCACTGATAAAAATGCAGTAAGTAATGAAAACCTAAAATTTTATTTCATATTTGACACTGAACATTTGTAAATAAGCCGATTCAGCGGACATAGGTATTACCAGACAAGACTTTTAATTTGAAAAATTGTCAAGAATACCCCGTCTCCGTATAGTTTGCAGTCACAATATGTATTACACAGAATATCTATAAGAAGAAGGTCATTCTCCTTGTACCAACATCGAAACAGCAATGACTTTTAAAAAGCGCCATCTAGTTGCAGGGACCATGGAAGAATTGGAACTAAAATTAATATTTTGTTCCATGGTGCCTAACTCGGTAGATAACACAGTGAGTTAATTTAAAGGTGACCTCAGTATGACCTTTAAATTGTTTATAATACTTGTATTTACATTTATTTACAAAGATATTTAAAAGTACAAACACAAATTTACTAAGTAAAACTGTGTCTGTTCCTTTAAATATCAATGTAAATCGACGTAAAAGTAAAAAAAATCACAAACGTATTTAAAATTTTTATTTAATTACAAAAAATACATAGACAAGTTTTTCTAACTCCGCCTCTATTTCTTTCATGTACCATTAAGTGTCAAGTAACTATTTGGCAGATTAGACTCAAACATATAATGCTTGTAATGTTTTCTAATCTGCCACGTACGTACGTGATATTTTATGACGGAGAGGGATAGTGAAAAATATAGGCGATTATGATGGGTCACAAAAACTTAAAAGCTATCTGAAATAGTATAAACATATGTTTTACATCTTTTGCTTTAATTACCAGTATTACATTAATAGCAAGTTTTGAAACTTATTCTGCTCTCAACATCCAGTTTGTCTTAAAGACATTTATGGATATGGATTTTCAATGAAAATACATTATCTGCTTGCATAGTATAGAACTAATATTTCTGTATTTCTTCAACATTACATTGTTTTCGTTGCTCGATAACTCTCTACTAAGAGATTTAGATAGTTAAGTAGTGATTTCTCAATCAAATAATAAAGACATTGTAGAATTATTGGGACTATAAAAATGTACTAATGTTTGTGTTTACGGTTTGCCTTATGTTATGCAATATGCAACATACACAACACATATTAAACCTGTTAAAAAGTTGAAAGCAGGTAAAAGTGATTGCTTCAAATAGCTATTTACCATTGCAGAATATAAATTGGTATTACAAACAAAACATTTTTTAACACATTAGCATTATAAAACTATTTCAAAAACTACTATTCTATGTACAGATAAGGTTCCTACTTATTAACAGTGATAAGAACTTACTTGTCTATATTTTCTTATACGTGTGCCTGCAATAAAGGCAAGTTACTCTGTTACTTTCACGCCACTAATTTCACTTTCGTCATTACGAATATGTAATGAACTGTCATTCTGATATTCAATACGATTAATGTAACGACACTCAAACTCCAAATAATGAAAGTAAACGAGACACTTTTTACACAATACACTGAAAATATTTTATTTTGTCCTTGCGGCTTAAGATTAGTTACACGACTCTTTCAGGTGTAAATTGCAGTGTAGGTTAAAATAAATCCCATCAAATCATATCTTACTTCGATAGGTTAGTACAGTTTTCAACATCAATCAAGAATACATTTTTGCTACTGTTACACTGATGCAATAGTATTCATAGACTTCTTTTTACTTCTCCAACATTTTGTTTGATATGTTGCATCAACTCATAATTGTAAATTATTTCTGGAACTACTGTTCCTTTCGTATTATACGAGTACCTCAAACAGCTAGCAATCCTTTGATTTACCTATAATTATATTAAAAAATGTTAAACAAAATGATTCAATTATATTTTCAGTTATTTATTGAATTGAAATTAAAGATACATTAGATTGGATCGTACTTGGATAAACTTGCTATAAGAATAATAGAAATAGCAAAAAAATCAATAGCAAAACATTTTGATGTGCCTAATGATATTAATGGAATAAGTACTCAGTTATTCTAATGGCAAGCTGCATAAATCCAGCGGAAGCATTAAGAATAATTTTAGACAGGTTCTAAGATATATTGAAAATCTACAAATTAAATCATAATCTTCTTTACTTACATTGTAATAATAATGTTTCATTTTAATTTAATTTTATTTATAATAATAATATCCTCCATTTCATTTGGACTTTGGACAAACACAAAATCCAGGGTGGACAGAACGGCTTAGTGTTTTAGTGTAGAAATTTTAACCAACTTTTAAGATAAAAAAGAACTAGAAATTTTCCTTCTCCTTACCTCATACTTCGGTTGCAGGGACAAAAGATCCATGCTGCTAAAGCGCCTATTACACTTGCACAACCCTGATTATTATGATGTATTAGATGTATTATACAGACGTTACAGACATTATATTAGACGCAATTAGAGAATATAAACCCTTTGAAGTACATAGAAGTATTTTATATTATCGGTATTGTAGGGATCTAATAGATTTCCTTTTCCACCATCTCAAAGTTTCATGAGATAGCTAGAGATGGCGACACAATATGATTCCACAGTATGTATTGAGCACCGCCTTCTAGATTTACTCCGTTTATCTCCGTTAAACAGCCTCTCGCGTCCAAGGATTGTTAACTGTTTACAGGATTGCTCGATCGCTCAATTTTGTCATCCGCCTTTCTGACGTCATCGAAGATCTATGTAATCGAATTGCCGAAATATACCTATTTTGTGTTTGTTATATTTCACATTTGCAAAAGATTTTTCGTATTTGAGTGATTATTAATATTATTATTTATTAAAGTTTAATAACAGTATAAAGTGTACCTATTTCTACAAGTTCGAGATCTTTGGATCTTTGACGACGTCACAATTATGGATTACATTGTAGTATAGGGATCGAGCAATCCTGTAAACAGTTAACAATCCTTGTCTCGCGTCAGCTACTTTTCTTGATTCTGAAGAAACAATTGCGTCCGTAGTGTGGCGGCTCCTCACGGTCGGTTACAAAATAATCAACTTTGAAGTTGTCAAATGTTAAAAATATAGGTTATGTTACTTTTTAATGTTTTTCCAAATCAACAAAGAGTTTTCTTATATGTTTTATTGGTTTTCTCACGCTTTTCTGTGATCGCCGAGTGAGTACCGGTACTAAGGATTTTGTGAAATAAGGTAGGTATTTCAGTTAGTTTTTGAACTAGTGAAAAAGTGCGGTGCCAGGAACTATAAAGACAAAAAAACATCTCCGATTTTTAATTATCGGCGTTTATTATGGTTAAAAATTGTGAATTTGCAGGTAAAACATCAAACTAGGTAGGTAGATGGTAGATACCTGCATCAGGCAATATTTATGAAAGATCAGATCTAACCGATCTAACTGCAAAATTAATTTTTACTCAGTACCTACCTAGTTTTAAATATTTTTATTTGATTGAGTATTTTGCCACCACTGAACAGAAATATTAAATTGTCTCATGTTTTGGGTTTTGTTAAAAACTCTGCCTAATGAAAATAACACACTTAAGCCATCGATAAAGTTATTAGTTCTGTAAATAATTTAGCCAATGCTTAAGCTTAATTTATGCAGTGTGAATAGTACTTACTAGCAATGGTATTAAAAACAAGATAATTCTTATAAAATACTTCAAGCTTTACAGTAACTATTCAATTCTCTAAAAAAACACACAAAATACCCAATAAATAATGTTATTGAATGTATAGAGACATCATTTATATTTCGTTTTGTGGGCATGATATTGTGATTCGTCAAAAACACTTTCAAAATAACTGGAAGAATAAATAAAAAGAAAATGATAGTCATCACATCAGCAATAGGTGGATAGATACATACAATATTGTTTTAATCTCAGATAAATCATTGTTTATTTGTCTGCGTTTTTTATTATGTATTTTTGAAAATTTATTTATTTTATTTCTCATATAAACTATATTTCGTACTTCAATAGTTTTATAGTTACCTAGTTATAGCATGCAAGTGATACCGACATTGTGATAAAACGAAAGACCAATTTGATGATTAAATAACACAAGTACGTGAAACTTTCCTTAAATTGTTGGAAAGGGATTTTACAAGATTTTTTTTAAATGTTGGAAAGTAATATCTGCACCTCTTCATGATCCTAAATATTGTGCTGCCAGTATATTAGTTTCCACTAAGCATTGACGTGTTTAGGTAACTAATGCACCGTACCAACTGTTCATGAGCACAATTATTACTCTGTTCTAGCAGCAAGGTATATAAGCTACTTCGTAAAGTTGGTATATGAACCACATGAAAACTTGGCCGTTGGTCGGCACACATACTTGTATGGATGATCATGTACCGAATATTTACGATGCCTGCCCACCACCTAGTGGCTGGTATGCCAGTGAATTATCAAGATCTGAACTTTAGCGATTTGTTTTTAGAAGATGTACCATCGAGGATGTAAAATCATATCCGCAATAGGTAGGTACATACAATGTTTGTTTTAACTAGTTATTTTTGAAAAATTATTTGTTTTATTTCTCATATATTTAGCATTTCATTTTTTCGTGTCATTATCCCAATAGTTACCTCATCATATAATCAGACATTGCTCCATTGACTTGTACTCTATTACCTATTTGATACTGTCTAGTATAGTGTAACCTTAATACTATGGAAGTGATACCGATATTGTAATACAACAAGACTCATTTGTCTATACTTAAATGACCAAATAACACAAGTATGTGGAACTTTCCTTAAATTGTTGGAAAGGATTTTACAAGATTTAGTAAAATGTTGGGAATTAGTATCTGCAGCTCTATGATTGCAAGTGTTGTGCTGCCAGTATATTGGTTCCCACCGAGCAATGACATGTCTAGGCTCTAATGCAATTTACCAATTGTTCAAAAGCATAATTATTACTCTTTTCTAGCAAGGATCCTCCATATAACAATATAAGCTACTTCATAAAGTTGGTATGAACCACTTGAAAGTAAGCCATTTTCCGGCATACATACTTGGATGGATGACCACATGTAGAGGATACCAACAATGCCTGCCTACCACATAATGGCTTGAATGCCAGTGAATTATCAAAAGCTATACGAAATTAAGCGATTTGTTTATAGAAGATGTACTATCGACGATGTAAAATCGAGGTCCCTTGTATATACGATGATAGGCAATTGAAAATACTTACCCCATGATAAAGTGGGGCTTTGCCAAAAAATTTCCAAGATCATGATTATACCCATGTGCCGGAGGCGGTGATTGTCTTAGTCCTTTAATGATTAATTAAACATTGTTTTGTATGTTTCT
Source organism: Pogonocherus hispidulus (assembly GCA_963924545.1). Taxonomy (NCBI): domain Eukaryota; kingdom Metazoa; phylum Arthropoda; class Insecta; order Coleoptera; family Cerambycidae; genus Pogonocherus; species Pogonocherus hispidulus. The sequence continues at coordinate 47,014,464 of OZ004697.1, read as the reverse complement.
TTGTTTATTGAATGTGTAATGCGAGGTGTAATGTTTTATACTTATTTTATAATTCTTAATTGTAAATTCGTTACGAACTTCTGACTTGCCACATACCATTGTATTCTTTGTGGCCGATAAAATTATGTATCTATCTAAATGTATTTATTGTTATTAAAATATTTTAAGGTCAACTTTCAGCCGCACAGTAATACTTAACAATTGTTTATATATAATTGTAATTTTATTGATGGGTTTTATTACCTTGCCAGTAAAAAATTATCCAATTTCAAAAAATTGCAGTTATAATTGCCTGAAATACAGTATATCCGATATTATATCTATAAAATTCAAAAAACTATCTGTTTTATTTCTCTAATTGGAAATAATTAACTTATTAAAACCAAATAGAATATATATAGATGTTCCTTTACACAAAAATATAAGATAACACTACTGCTGCATTAAGTACCTATAGGTATTTCCAATATTTTTCGCCAATGTTAAATTATTTAATGTAAAGTCAAAGAGTTCATTCAAATCTAATTAAGTATTTAGGTAATATCCAATACAATAACGAGATGTAGAAACAAATTCTACTACTTGACAGATGGAAGGTACATAACACATAACTACGAATAGTTCAAATCTAATTAAGTATTTAGGTAATATCCAATACAATAACGAGATGTAGAAACAAATTCTACTACTTGACAGACGGAAGGTACATAACACATAACTACGAATAGTATGAATCTACTTTATTTCCACCTATACCAATCTACTTTATATATATTGTAGTAATGTATTATATACATCATATATGTCAAGTAGTAGAATTTGTTTTTACATTTCGTTATTGTATTCGATTCTCATACAATTAGTTTGATTTGGATTGTGTTGCGAGAACTACCAAAAGGTGGCAATATGGTATAGGGTATACGTATGCAAAACGTACCTACTGTGTTAAGCACTTGGGTCTTCACATCTTTAGGTATGATCACTTATATTGCACTGATGAGATCATAAAAGACAAGTTTGCAGTTATTAACATCCCACGATGTAGAGGTTCAAGTTAGTGTTGGGCGATCTAGCACCTTTTACTGTATCGATACATTAGATACCATACAGTGAGGTGCATCGAAACACTGTTTCGATACTCAACAGACTTGTTCTTGTGGGTTGCCTGCTTGAACATTGTATCATTGAATATATGTTTGTATGGTGTATTACCCACCGACATTTTTAGTGCCAAAGCTGGGGATTCAACACAAACCATAATAGGCAGTATGATAATGAGATCCCACTATTAAAAATACGAAAGTTCGAGATATTCTGGTTGATCTATAACTAATTATTTATTAAAATTCATTGAATTAATATAATATAAACATCCAAAGAACTTATGTTTTTTACTACGCTGTATTTTTTTCATCTTTCACTTTGAGCTAAATACTGCTACTATTACGTTACATCATTACAAACACAACAATTTTCGTTAGATTTTCAAGCTTTTTTAATAAGAGTAATGAATACGGCCAGTTGAAAAATACTTTTGATTGTTGATGCTTATACGGTAGAGGTATATGGCCTAAATGCTAAAATTATGCCCTTAAAGTTAAATATATTGAAAATGGTTTGAGGAGTAACAAAATTAGAATTATTCCACTTCTTGCCTAGTACAAATACATTCCATTCACGTAAACTGTTAATTTTTGCATAAGGAAGGTACTAACGTAAATAATAATAATTTCCTAATATTGTTGTTTACCCTAATGGCTAAATATCCTGGTAATTATAAAATGCCACAAAAAAAAATCTATAAATATTTAGGTAAGTGTTCTCAGAGGGTATTTACTTAAAACATACCCAGCAGTTGATATTCATGCATTGCACAACTAGTACAGATATTTTCCAAAAAGATTTAATGAATGTGATAATTGCTGACTTTTCTTTAGTGCTAGAAATATTTCACTATACCTACCTATACTCAATGAGTTCTGCTTTTTGCTAGGCATCATTAACAAGAATACCTTAAACCTGGTGATGAATATATATTAAAAATATATCTTTCATATATTTTTAGCAACTATGTCTTTATATGTAAGTGCTGCTATTTTCCTATTGTAGGCACTGCACATGAAAATTGGAGATCATATGGTTTTTGTAATTTATTTTAACCGAGCCTAAAATATCACCTGTTCTTCAAAAATAAGTATATTATTATAACCTACCTAATAATTTATTTGTGGCACAGTTCTAAAATTCATCAAACACTTTTGCGAATATCTCATTTGCAAATAAAAAACTACAAACTTTTCAAAATTACAACTGCAACATCGAGGCTAACTATAAGTTTGAAAAACCCCTGTACGAAATGTAATATGTAATGATTGCAGTTCTAACACTTAATAAAGCTAAACATTATCAGTATACCTTAATGCAAATAGAATACTTAAACTTCAATTAAAAAAGTGTTCTCGTTTTTATTTTGCAAATAATTCCTCAAACTTAGGATCCAACACATTTTGATAGATCACCTCTTAATATTTATTTCTATAGAGAGGAAGCATGTTTCAATGGGAAATAAAAATTCCACTGGCACCATATTCATAATCATATATAGTATTAATGACAAAATCCAGATTAATATCATATATCATTCTTACACAAATAAAACATACATAGGTTATTAGAGGTTATGGTCAACTTTGACACTTTTCATTGCATTTTATACGTCGTCTATTTTAACCGGAACACAAGTAAAAGTTGGTTAGGCGCGGAAAGATTTAATTTCTAATAAACCTTATTAATATTCATAAAAGATAATTAAAATGATGTGAACTTTACGTTTTAAGAGTTTTTACTTTGATTGCAACAAGTTAATTTGATGATTTAAGCTAAAATCGTTTTAATGATGTCACTAACGTATTTAACTGCTCTCAGAAGGCCCGATGCTAAAACATGCTAGCGTCCGTAAAGTAGCGCTCGGTGGGAATCAGCCAAACCCTCTATATGAGGGTGACGCGAGAGGCTTGATAACCAAGATAATCGCGGAGGCGCTGCTCTAAACGTTTCGTTCTACAGGGTGGAGCATAACGTCTGACCGGACATTTTCCGCTTTTTCAAGACAAGTAAGAAATGTCAACATGCTTGTCCATTATGAGTATGTATAATCTGTGTCCATTATCCAGTTTATTAAAATTATTTTGTTACAATTAATTTACGTGCCCAGTATTCTTTATAAAAAAATAATTTACTTTTTGAAGGAAAGAAATCAATATACTACTTATAGGTACATTATAAAAAAATTCAGTTTTATGGGTATTGATGGATAATTCTATTAACCCTCATTGTGTACTGAATTTTGGATACTTGTATGTTGTATATAATCGTTACTTTATAATCATTACAGTACATGTACATTACCTTTATATCAATTCATAACATCATTCAGAAAAGTAGGTAGTATTTGTTCCTACAAAATAAAGTAATGATTACTTTGAAAAGCGGGTATTTGGTACTTCAGGTATTTGCGAGTAACAAATACTCTATTACCACAAGTATAAAGATATATCTTTATACTTGTGCTATTACCCACCCAACACTACTATATTGGCAACCCCGGTTAGGGTAGAAGGGCGCCTTTTCATGTAAGTAAAACGCTGCGTTGAACAATGGGTTTAAAACTGTTTAAAGTTTGTCAGCTCTGTGGTTTAAACAAAAACAGAATTTAATGGCGTCGCTTCTAGTATATATCGTCTTTCTTGTTGAAGTATTTTGGGAAATATAACATCTTTTGAGAATTGGAAATAAAGATAATTTACTGAATTTACTTTTTAAACTAATTGAGTTAGGGACTTTAGACAGAAAATACATGAATTATGCAACTTGTATTATTTTTTGGCGATAATTTATTTCCCTAAAATGAAAGGCTCCATTTAAAAGGGGGGGGGGGGGGACTTTAAGACGTGCACTGTATAAAGGTATACATTATAAATAAGAAATTGATACAACACATATAGAAGCAGTGGATTGTTTATTTCTATATCATCATTAAAACAGTCACATAAAATAAAATTTATTTGTCTAGGTTATTTAGATACACCTATAAAAAAAAATATATACAAAAATAGGTCATTTTAATAAAGCAGATAGCGACTAAAATAAGTTGTCTATAGTCAAATTAATATCCTGCATTAAACTATCTCTATGGCTATTATTTATTAGAATGTTATATCTATGGCGAGTAATACAAAACAAAATTTTTGTATAAAAATCATTAACAGTAAAAGCAATTAGAAACGCAAAGATAAGTCTTTCGAAAAAATAGAAAAATAAAACTTAAAGTACAATTTCAATTTCACAGAAATTTTATAATGACACGATCTTAAAAGAAAAGCTGAAGTATAATATAAAAAAGCAATCGTAGAGGAAAATAATGTTTTGATTGACTCTTTTATAAACTCGTGCTACTCTATTCATTGAAGTTGGACTTGCAACTCCGAAATGTCCGACATTTCTTCAGCCATTTCATTGCTAGAATCGACGGTTTCAAATTTTTCCTCGAACTTCGCTTCGATGATCTCCTCGTGGTCAGCCCCGTCTTGGGTAGTCGTGGCGACAGTCGTCACCGCGGACGTGTTGATGGAATCAGTACTGGTGTTGTTGGTCGCGGTGTCGTCGCTACTGGAAGCGGGTGGATTCGGTTTTGTTCGTCCGTACTTCTCGTGAATATTCCTGTGTCGCTTTAAGGCGAATCTGGAAGAAAATATGAAACAGTTTAAAATTATTTTGCATCATTTTTTATTTAAAATCTCTATTTTGCTCTTTCAGGGTTGTTTTGAAATTTGAACAATCCCTTTCAGTATCTTTTATGTGCACTGAACAATATCCAAACGTGGTTAACCTATTTCTTGAGTATTTTTTTTATACAGTGTGTTTTACTTCTCACGTTCACATCTATGTAAAATTTTACTGAGCAGCACGATTTGGATCCTTTTTTTTTATGAATGAGTATGCCTAATATGTACTTCTACAACCTCGTACGATGGTGAGGTTACCATTCCATGGCCTGCTATAATTTTTTTTTTACTTGATTTTTTGAGAAATCGTATTAGCGATTTTTTATGGAAAATCTGACAATATAGCATTATTCAGCACCCTCTAAAACCCAAATATCCCGAGTTGCTTATAATTCTAAGATAGAATGACTTTTCTATGCAACTTTCAAAATTACAAAATTGTTATTTTAGTTTAAATGTGCAGAAGGCTTTGGAAATAAATGAAAACTGGATAATTGAATACAAAAGAAGACATAATATTGTTACAATAGAAAAGAAATAATAAAAACTGCTGAATTTTTGTATTCATAATGTCAAAAAGACTAATAAATTATTTTTTAATCGAAACTTGAATTTTAGTGTTTAACTTTTCACTTATAATTGCACACGAGGTTTGTATTTTACCGGATGAATTTGGATTGTTTAATGAGAAACTGTTGCCAAGCAATTGGACGAGAAAAACTGTCAACTATTAAAAACGCGACACCGAAGGTGGAGTGTTTTTAGGTTGACAGTTTTTCGAGTCAAATTGCTAAAGGAAACAGTTTAGAATTTAAAAAATCCAAATTTATCCGGTATCAATACAAACATCGAGTGTAATTCGGCAGGACAATTTAATGAATAAGAAATTTAGAAACATATGAATCCAAACTTCATTTATGAAACACTAAAAATAAACACATCTTTATTTGAGCATCACCGAATCGATTCATTGTTAGTGTTTAATAATTTAATAACTTGTTGACAGAAATGTCAAACTATTTATTTTGGCAACGGACACCGCGATAATTGATTAAAAAATGAATAAGTGAAAAAACCACTAGTGCATTTGTCACTGTAAAAGTTGCAGGTAACTTTTGTCGCTGTCAAAGTGACAATTGTACTGCGGCATATGCGATTTTTTATATATAAATTAAATTGTCGTAATAATTTTTTTCGATATAACCATTTCTACTAAGAGTTTTTAGTTTTTCGCAATTGATAGTCTTTTTGACATTACAAATATAAAAATTCAGCATTTTTTTTACAGTGTGTATCGATATTATGTCTTGTATTGTATTTAGTTATTCAGTTTTCATTTATTTCCAAAGCTTTCTGCATGTTTAAAGTAAAATAATACATTCGTAATTTTGAAAGTAGAAGGTTCTACAGAAACGTTAGTCAGTCTGAAAATTTCACATAACTCGGGATATTTAGGGTTTAGAGGGTGCTGAATAATGCTATGTATTCAGATTTTCCGTAAAAAATCGCAAATATGATTTCTCAAAAAATTGAGTCAAAAAAAAATGATAGCAGGCCGTGGAATGCTAACCTCAACATCGTACTAGGTTGTAGAAGTACATAACATATTAGGCATACCTATTCATAAAAAAATAAGCATCTAACTCATGCCGCTCCATAAAATTTCGCAGATGTGTGAAGGTGAGAAGTGCAACACACTGTATATACAGGGTTATTCAGAACTTATCTCTAAAACTTTGAGGATATGTGCATCCTTAAATAAGAAATCGATATCACCAAAAAAATTTATAATAAAAGTCTTAGGATTTCCCGTAAACAATGTTTAAAGTTATACCATTATAAAAGACTACATACATGGGCAACTGTACTTCAACAACATCTGAGTTTAGTTTAGTTTAGTTTAGTTTATTTTTTTAACTGTTTTACATATATATAATATGTTTACAGCAAGTCAGACAATAAACAAAATAGTATTAAAAATTACAAAGGCACAATACAACAACTGTACAAACATATAACCATACAAAAAACAATATAACATATATCCTAAAACAATCTATAATAGCACATAAAAGGAACACAGAGTGTACCCGGCAAAAACCCAGAGTGTCATAGTAATCAGCAATTCTGTATCTCCTCCAAATATTCTTGAACAGAATAAAAGCACTTGTCCAGAAAAACTTTCTTTAATGAAAATTTTAATTTGTTGAAGCTAAGTGTCTTAAACATAGTAGGTAATCTATTATAGAAATTCACGTTAAGTGAATTTTTGTGCGATTTAGTAAGTCTATGTCTAGTACCTCTAATTAACAAGGCAGATCGTGAGTTATAATCATGATAGTCAGCGTTTAAAAGATAGCTATCTTTACATTTGTGAATTTCCAAAAGTGTGGCATATATATACATTGAAGGCAACGGCATGATTCTGAAAAAACGAAATAATGGCTGGCAATGCTCACGTTTGCCAACATTAGCAAGAATTCTTATTGCCTGCTTTTGCTGTGAAAAGACCTTTTGAGCAGAAGAAGCATTTCCCCATACAACTATGGCATAATTTATATGTGAATGAAAAAGTGAGAAGTAAACCAGTTTCATGGTAGCTGTATCCAAAAATGGTTTTAGCTTTCTCAACAAAAAAATTGATATCTGATATACCATCTGATATACATCTGATATACCACATTCCTGAGAATGTGGTAAAAAAAAAGTAAATACGTTTTTGTACCTGGAACGCCTGATTCAGGACGAGCAAATAGAGTTGGAGTGGGGATAATATCTCTATTGTCTATGAGTCGTCAGTCTATGTGTGTCGCTCTCGCAGTGCGGGTGTTTTATTTATCTTAGGAGTGTTAAACTGTAAAATTTTCAAAATGGCTCATGTGTACAGTAATGCTGAGTTAATGGACTGTTACCAGTGGATTATCCATTACGAAATAGGTACCTAGTAATCAAGTAGCGCAATTCTTCAAAATTAATGTAACAAAATTTTATTCATTTTAAAGACACGTCACTTTGGTCACATCTATCTATCTTTAAGTTTATTTTAAAGTAAAAACGCTGCAAATCTTTTTTGCGCCGGGTGTCGGTATACTCTCAGAACTTCCGAAGTTTTTTTCGTGCTAGCCAGTTTGCATTGTCAGTCCCAAGGTCACTCCATTACAGTGGACCAGTATCCAGCGGCGTGCAATGAAAAATTTGTGCACTACCACATTTCTACATGTATGTTGAACATCCCCAAATTTTATTATGGATAAGTTCTGAATAACACTGTATAATCATTCACATGGAATGATTTTATGACAAAAATATATATAAACTTACCGGTCAGAGAATCCAACCAAGCAGATATCGCACTTAAACGGTTTTTCCCCAGAATGTACTTTTGCGTGATTCTTCAAGTGCGTCGCTTGATTGAAACAGGATCCACATATATCACATCTGTAAATCAAAACAAACAATTCAGCATGAAACTATATTTTTGTTTTAATAGAAATAACAGTTTTAAAACCGTTTTACACAAAAAAAAATTCATGAAAATTTGCAATATGGATCCTTTACCTGTAGGGCTTTTCTCCCGTGTGAATCCTACGGTGATTCCAAAGCGTAGAGTGCCTTGCAAACGATTTATCACACACCTCGCAGACGTAAGGTCTCTCGCCGGAGTGAATCCTCTCGTGATTCTTCAAATGTGGGGATTGCGAGAACTGCATACCGCACACGTTGCAACGGTAAGGTTTCTCACCGGTGTGGATCCTAGAATGATTCTTTAGGTACGCCGCCTTTGCGAAAGCCAGACCGCAGATGTTGCATTTAAAGTTTTTCTCTCCGGTATGAAGGCGTTTGTGAGACCAGAGCGATGAGTATCTACTGAATGAACCTGAAAACGCAAGGAAGAAAGGGGTTTGTTACTAATGTACGTACTGTGTTTATTGTATTTTAACATTGTTTCGGCTACTCGCAAATAGAATAAGTTTCAACAGGTGCATAGATAAAAGGATTATATTTAACAAAAATTAAATATTAAACATTTCATTATGACAGCCTCTTGGAAAAATTTTTTTATACGGTCGATGCAGTAATCTTTTAGGATCATGTCTAACACGCAAATCACAGTTTGTTGATTACTTTGGGAAGCATTCACAAAAATTAGAGATTGATATTGGAGTACCTCGGGGCAGTGTCATGGGGCCGTTACTTTTTCTTTTATGTATCAATGATTTGACACATTTATATCAACTTTTCATTGTGTCTTTGCTGACAATGTGACACTCATTTTAGGCGATGGAAGTGCAGAATATGATAAAAAACGGTTAAGTCAAATTGTAAGTTTAAGTATTGTAAAAACTATTTATTATTCATATTTTTAATCAAGGATTACATATAGTATTGACTGTTAGGGAAACTCTGTAACATCAGACCATGTATTTATTTTACAGAAAAAGCAAATCAGAGATTAGCACATAGATTAAAAATAATATGTAAAGCAAAATCATAGTATATGGAAGCCATTCTATATAATAAATTAAAATAAAAAATGACAATTGAATTCATAGAGTATGATTATAATTCTGAAATTATCTGTCTTGTCTTTCTATATAGAACAAATCCTATCATCCAAAATAGTCACACGTTTGTAATTTCACCATAAATTTGTCTTATGGGGCGTTCCACTCGCATAGAACGTAAAAAATATTTGACACCTATTACACCATTTTTGCAGAAACTGGAAACTTTTTCTACAGAAAAATAAAAATCTTCTACAAATGGTATTGAGACGTAATCATCAGCTACCTATTAGAGATAAAGACTCTCGACAGTTAGTAACAGTGTTTAACCATAGGTCAAATCATCTAAATTCCAGTATGACCCGTTTGTGTTGATAATTTTAAGCCAAACACGTATTTTCAATTCATTTGAGGTGAAAAGGCCTATTGTCTCTAACAAACCAAGTTGTCGACTGTCCGGAACGATTGTAGAACTGGTTTTAAATAGAAAACAGAGCTAATATCTACTATTCCTACAACAAAATAAACATATATTCTACTTACCGTTACATATGTTACAATGAAATGGTTTGTCGACATTGTTTTGTTGATTTTTAGCACCACCTATAAAGATAATTCCACTTCCGTTACATTTCGTGCACTTGGTTACACTTGCTATCCCTCTCCTCTTCACAGGATGGTTGTTTTTAATGCCAATTGGAATAGAGTTCTGTGTACCTACAATTTCGTCTAAATAAAATTACTTGTCAGTAAATATCGACTTGACATGCAGAATTGTAAGCTGCTAGTAAGATGAAATATAAAAATTAGAGGAATGTTTATTCTACCTAATGCCTGCGTTTGAGTCCCAGTACTCTCCTCGAATTTGACAGAAGTATCAGGAGCGGTCGCAACGACGAAAATCTGAGGCTGAATCGCTTCCGCACTCAAGCAACTTTCACACTTGACCTTCATTACAGCCCTTTTCTTGTTATTGTCTTGTGGTAACGGTGCGCCGCATGATTCACAGTTCTTTATTTTCAACGTGTTTTGCTGCTGCTGAGGCTGCTGTGTCTGGACCTAATTCATTAAAATATACTAAATAAAGACCAAAATATCCGTCTAAACAAAAAAAATTTATTCTGGTACCTCGTGTTAAACATTTTTTCTGGTTACACCTTAAATACACGATTGTACATAATACTGAATTTGACCTTAAACACATAACTTTGAATTTAAGGTGTCACCGTTCCAAAAATTTAAATAAAAGAAGGATTTCACTACTTCCAATTCTTTAGTTACCTGTTGTTGTTGCTGCTGCTGCTGTTGCTGCTGAGGTTGATGTGACTGAATTTTATGCGTTTTTAAGTCATTTTGGGTGTTGAAAGTCAGTCCACACTCCTCACAGGAAAAGCGAATGCGGTCTGCCGATACAATTTGAATTTGAGCGGGTTGTTGTTGTGGTTGTTGCACCTATACGTCCATCAAATATAATGTTATCAATATTTTTTAAAACGATTCGCTTATTAATCAAAATAAATTAAAACAGACATTTTCCATGAGTTTTCGCAAGACTAGGTCCAAAAAATACACTCCCAGACAAAATAAAGAATAATAAGATAAGTTGCCTAAACAACGTGAAATAAATTTTGGAGAAAAATTTGTGTTTTACTATCTTTTAGTTCATATTTGATCCAAACAAATGAATATCTTTTTATATCTGATTGGCAGTAAGTACATATATAGGTTTTTCTGTTTCAAATAACTTTTTTCTTTTTATGAAGTGTAAAGTACCTTGCGACTCTGTCATATATTTTTTCGATACCCATATAAATAGACACGAAATCATTTTTTTGCCAAATTTATTTGTTCTAGAGTAACTTTTTTTGTTCAAAGTTTATATATATATTTTTTTTGTTGGATTTGATTCTTTAGAAAAAATATATTATCCCAGTTTCTGATTGTCTAGCCTAGTTGAAAACAAAATCTGAAGATCTACTATACCGACTTCCTACAGTTGAGATCCTATTTGAAGTTCCGCAGGGGTTTATAAAGGATACAACTGTACGACTTACCTGTACAGTTATCTGTTGTTGTTGGGCTTGCCCTTGATCACTCTGCCCGTGATGTACTTTCTTGTGGTGATTTAGCAGCGACAAATGGGCGAACATCAACCCACAGACCTCGCACTTAAAGGTGATATTCGATATGGCATTTTGAGTCAATAAATTCTGATTAACTAAAGTGTAATTGTAGCTGAAAGGTTGTGTTATATAACACTTATCGTCTGTCAGCTGCGACATGTTGACGGTAGAATTGTGTGTTTGAGTGGTGTTTGGCGTTATCTTATGAATCATGTTAACGTTGGCATAGCAGAAAGGGGAAAACGTATCCTTCTGTTCCTGCGTTTTGTCTTTTTCATTTTGTTGGGGTTGCTGATACTGGATCTGCGACTGTTGGGTGGTGATGGCATTTGGATCGAACATCATCGAAATGGATTTGGCCTGCAAGAGGCGCAAGTTTTTCGAAAACTAAACCTGAAATAATTATTTTAATTATTTTAGTGTAATTTTAATCACAAAAAATTTAAAATTAGCCAATAATCTTAATATTAGCATACACTTAATGAACATTTTGTAAGTTCGTAAAAAGTAAATAAAAAGTTCATAAAAGTAAGTAAAAAGTGTTCAACTCATTGACAATTAACATTTTTTAATGAGTAAGTAAGTATACTCAAGCTATTCCACAAACTAGTGTTAAGCATAAGTACCCAATGACTTGAGAAGTACATCGAATTCAAATGTTTTAGGCTTGGTTTTTCTGAAAAATGTTACAAAAATATATATACCTATAACAAAATTGTTGATAATATTTAATAAAAATAACAAAAAAAAAAAAAAACAGGCAGTATACCAAATCTGTGCTTATTATCAAAAAACAATTGTTATAAAGTGAAAAAACAACTTTTGTCTCTAAAACTTATGTGCTCTCTAGAAAATGCGTTCTTATGGTAATAGAACATTTAGATTATGTTTTATATATTGTTATTTATCAAACAAGAATATTCAATATACTTAATACCTATAATTCAATATAATATCATATAGGTATAACATGTTTCGTTTAAAGTATTAAATTTGAGTCGACTTCTTTAAACCAAAAATAAAAAACCTATATAACCGGCATTTTACAAATCTATTTATTCAAGAGTTTATTTTGATATTTTAAATGAATTCTTATTCTTAATTATGAATCAGACACCAAGGCATCCAGCTCAAAGAACCAAAAAATAGTTATTTTTATGAAAATAGGTCCTGCCAATATCAAACAGGTATACTTCGAAATATAATATACAGAGACCTTATTCTCACTTATTACTTTTCTAAAATGCATACTTAGATGCAACAGAAATCAAGACCCACAATTTCTATTGGAAAAAAATATAAATGCTAGGTGTAGGTAGGCAGGACTACCTAGGTACTTTAGTAAGTTGTAAGTCTTGTAAGTTGTAGCTTAATAGGTAAGGTACAGCATGTAAATATAAAGATAGGTATAGGTAGATATAATACCCAAATAAATAAGAGTAGTATTAAATTTTCAGTAGTAATAACTACTGAAAATTTAATACTTAGGGGGTGTTGCAAAGATTCGTCAAATGTTAAAAAATAACTCGATGCAGGTTTTTAATTATTTCTCTATACTGAGCATTTGGGTAACCACTTGTTAGGAAACAGGTTCGATCCTTAGAACTTGAATAATTCAGTATAGAAAAAGATACCGAGGTAGGTGTAGGTAGGTATTATGGGAACATATTGAAACTATATTTTTACATAGATAACCCAAAATCTAAAAATAAAACTGCAAGTATGTTGGCCGAAAAATATTGATGTGGATTAGGATTACACATTGGATTAAAAGCCGGTTGCAAAAACAGGTGAAGCAACGTGCCTTTGCCAATAACTAATAACAAATATGGCCCCATAAAAAAATCAAAATAAAACAAGTTCACTAAGCAGAAGGGTGCGGCAACAACTCAAGAATAAAAAAAAAGGGAAAATAGGTTCATAAAACCCGACAGACGTCAATCAAATAGTAAATTTGAAAAGTCTATCTTCTCACTCAAAATTTATCTCTTTTTATAACAAAGATGCTGATAAAATGAAATGAAATAAGTATAAGTAACAAAGAAAACAGTTTACCTTCCCGTCTCACACAACGTCTTTCTTGAAGGATGCGTATCTTCACGGGCTAAAAAAACACACTTTTTCAATGTAAGCGTTCTCAAATCGCAAGCATTACCGCAAAGAAACGGTTCCCTGTCACTTTCCGAGTAAAAAAATTGGAAAATATTTTTTAAATTAACCAAAAATTAGGAAAAACAATTTGTTCTGTCTCACTTTAGAAAATGGCGGATAGATCCATAGCCATCTTTGTTCCCCTCGCTACTTCGTCTTGTTGCTGGGTCGAGAGAAATGAATGCGCATGCTTCAACAAAGAGTAATTCATCGAATTCTGCTTACATGGTACATCGAATGATGCTGAGCTGATAATTAGGATGACATAATTTTATATTTTGTTTATTTATAGAATTTATTTGGATTATGTGCAATCTATTTTTAAACCAGATGTAATAGATTTTCGGTGAAATACTTTTGGAGAATCTTTTATAGTTGATAACATCCTGTTTTATTTCAGTTCACCGATTAAAATTAGTAGGCATAAAGCCCACCCTTATAAAATACATAATAAATATATTTTTTTTTATAAAACTGATCAAAAAAGGAACATAATGTTTTTAATAAATTGAGTTTTTCAATATCATCTCACAAGTAAAGACAATAAATATTACAGCAAGAATACCAGAGATACAATCACTTATTATTTTTGTATTTAAATAAAAAAATATTTAAAATTTTTCACCCTTTCTGAAACCAACCATGACCCTGCCCACTAGTGCCCACCCCTGGATTCGATGTACGCGTCAGACGATTTAGTGACTTTCCTAGTGATAATTTATATTTCCCCTAAACAGTAGTGAAGGTTGTGTGTGTGTTGGGTTGCGATGTCGGATATAGGAAGTGGCGATGAAGGTTCAAGCTCGCAAAGTAAGTGCTTGAATTGCCAAAATTCCAACGTCTAAACAAAATGTGAACTCATAAATGCCCATTAGTTGAAGACAAGCCCCTCATAATAATCGGTTCTTTTTAAATTTCCCTTGTAGTTTTGACAACTGAACCAAAATGGCGAAGTTCAATTGTTCTCGTCCCAAAATTTAATAATTTTTTATGAAATCGTATTGAATCAGTGAGACAAAATTGTGGATTTGTGTAGAAAAATGTTAGGTGATGTCGCTGGGTAGTGATTTTTTTAACAGGCGGTTCTTTAAGTATGTCAAATTTGCTGCAAAAGATCTGCAATAAGTTAAATATTGTCGTAGTCTAATAGTGACCTTGGCCAACGTCAATTTGGTTGCCTTTTACTTTGTGCGGAATGTCAAAGCAGTGGAAAATGACCCTTGTTTGAAATGTTTAATGTTTTTGATCAATTTCACTAAAAATTTATTGGACGTTGCTCCTGTTTTAAAATAAGATTAAAATTATGTTGAATACCTTGCTTTCAAGTGGTAAAATAACTTTGACATAAATATTTTTTAGAATATCACCAGGGGATGGAGCAGGGAAGCGAATATGACTCGGGTAAGTCAGGTTTAACAAAAGAAACTATTCTAATTTTGATCAAAAATTATTAGAAATTCCGAAAAATTATATAAATTAGCTAAAAAAATGAAGTTATGTAATTTAGAGTCTTACTATGGGTCTCATGAATGAAGTTCCTTTGTGATGACTCATAGAATTCCAGGGAATTTATAGTAAGTTCTTTACTATAGACTTTTCATAAAAGTGATTCATGATTAGTTGAATAAAATCCTCTGCCTGCTAAACAACATTTTTGCATATTCCATGTTTTTTAATTGATAAAATGTTACCTAGTGAATGGACTCTTGGCAAAATTCAGCATTGGCATGATCCTAGTGGGTACTTTTCATTCATATCATATTATAGTGATGCTACATCGCTTCTTACTTGTTCCATGTATTTTTAACCTAAATATTGGCTAAACGAATAGGTATTACCTTAAACATATTTAATTTTTCAGGTCAACAGGGTCAGGTTGAACAAGAACTGGCCACTAAGATGTTACAGATACAAAGTAAACGATTCTATTTAGATGTCAAACAGAACCGAAGAGGACGATTTATTAAAGTTGCAGAGGTAAATCTCTTTTGATGTATGTTTTTCTGTCAGAGCTGGCCTTTTTTTATATTTGAATAGATTGGTGCTGATGGCCGGCGTTCACAAATTTTCCTCGCATTGTCAACTGCAGCTGAGTTTCGAGACCACCTCTCTGCCTTTAGCGACTTTTATTCTTCACTCGGTAAGATCGGATAACCTCATACATAGCTTTTAAAAATAGTTGTTACAGTGGATATTTTTTGACGCCTGAAAAAATTTCATTCTTCGCTTTATTTAGACAGTATTTGTTGATATCAGAGTGTTACACTCTCTGTCAATAATGGCTATTATGGTTTCACATGTAAATATTGACACTCAAATTGTTTAAATAAACATTCGCTTAATACCGCTTTGGTTAGAATATGTACTCATTGATTAATTACTATTCATTTTGATATTCTTCTTGGTTATGTTCTATTTGAATAGGTGTGTTATAACTCTCGTCAATGTGCTGTATACAAGGTTTATATTTATTACACCCGCACTAATATTAGGCTATATTGTCGTTATATTCATTAATGAGAGCTTGGAATAGTGATCTAAAGCATTTAAATAAGTAGGAAGGGTATTGTTTAGGAATAAAATAAATTGTATTACCCTACTTGTTTTCTATAGATTTTATTTTTGGTTTTCTTTGCCCTATGTTCTTGACTTGCTGCAATAAAAAAAAATAATTGAAAATTGTGACACCTTGCATATAATACAGTAGAACTTGGTTATAACAACACATCCCTATACTTTAGTGAAATTGGTTCGTTATCAGTTTCATTGAAATTCAAGAAATTACCACCTGTTTCTCGATAGTTTGTTATAGCCGACCTGAAGTGCCAGCGGAGGTGAAAAATTGTGCATCTTATATCTGATCGTTCGTTGTAAACATTTAAAAATACATATGCTTAATAGGACTTTCAGATTCATTCGTTATAACTAAACGTTCACTTAATCTCAGGTTCATTATAGCCTGGATAATCTAATGGGAATGAATACTGCTAACACTATTGCAACATAAAGTATATATGTCTGGCCACAGAGACATTTCGTATAGAATTAGAATTACATTTGTAAAAAACGGAATGAAACACGTGCGCTCCCATAGTGTAATCTTATTCAACCAATCGCGGTAGTCCGAGACAAAGCGTTGATGCGTTTGATAGGGTAGATGTGTGTATCTTACTGAATTCCATGCGAAATAAGTAGGTGGCCAAACGTGTATAATAACTAGAGTTGTGCCGAAGGATTAAACCCTCCAGGAAGTTTAAACCCAGTACATGGTCTTTTCAATAATTTAAATTTAGCAATATTTTATATAACCACAAATCAGGTTAAAACATCAAATAGTCAAAAGTTTTCGATTCTTTTTGAAATTTAATTTTTAATTAACATTAACAATGCCTAAAAACATCATTTAGAAATATTTTGATTGGGTTTGAACTGGGTTCATCAAAATCCTGCACCAAACAAAAAGTAATGCTCGATGTACGTTCTCAATAAAAGTCTTTTTATACTGACGGAGACCGATATTTTTCTTGTAATATAGAGTAAGTATAGGGAAGGATTTTTTTAAGTATATAAAAATGAAAATGTGCGGAATATCTGAATTTTCTATCAAGTTTAACATTTCCTTAAAATTTTGACGAGTTCTTGAGAAGAACTACAAGTGTTTGGTATCAAATTTAATGTCTCAACATTACTAACCTATTTTTATGTAAATCAGTTGAAAAGAAGGTTTGTGTTTTCAAATGAGTTTAAACCCTCAAGATGAAAAGACCTGGTCTTTTCCCAACTCTAATAGTAACACTGAATCAACATATCCGGGTCCTATTTGTACATAATGTTTTACACATTTCGAATACTTGTTAGTGTCTTTTTGTGAAACACGTCATCTAACTTACATGCCTAGCATGTTATGTAATGTGTAGTACACCTAAATTTCTATTATTTTAATTAAAATCGCTGGTAAGAGGGCCTATACAACTGGCAACAATAGAACTTTATATCGGCAACAGGCACAACGTGTCGATGATATCACCCACAAGCTAGTTGTAACTGGTTCCAGAACGCAACTCACATGGACGGCTCACGGACTGCTTCGCCCACCACTCTCAAACTGCGGCTACTCGCCGCGTCTTTTATAAATAAATTTAAATATAGGTATTGGTTCACCAGGTAGTGTAATGAGTAATTAGTCAACGACAGAAACGATTCATTTTTGCCTAATATTTTTACTCAATAAATGGTTATACTACAAAAAAAAAGTTCTACCTACCTTAACGTTTTGCAAGATGTTCTTCAGGTGATATGCTTTTTCTCGTTGGGGTATCACTTCGTTGTATACATTCATTTCGACATTAGCAATTTGTGCGTATTGCATGGTGCGGCAGCAAGAGATAAAAAACAGCCGCCTTTGTATCTGTAAACGTTGCCGCTGTTTTCAGTTGAAACTAGCAGCGCTGTATTTAATTTTAAAATTCTTTATAATGAATGCCATCTATTTCCGATAATTTAGTTTTAGAATTTATAACATGCAGATTTTTAAGTTCCCCTCTGGTAGATTATAACTATACTTCGTGCGAGCGCGGAGTTTAACAGGATCGTACTAAGGTTACAAATGGAAATATCAATAAATTATGACGCAATGTGCATATTATTATTACCAAATGCCACGAATAAGTCAAGGATATAATATCTATATAAATTAAGAAAATACCTACGTAAAAGTGACAACTCTTACCTGACAATCCTTAGTGTTCAGAGAAGGTTTCTCTGGCAAATTGGCGGTTGTTATAACATATTATCACGTGTTTCTCTAAGTGTTCTGGAGTGAAACGGCGACGTCTATCACTCAGTATTAATTTGTGCAGGGAAAAAGACCGTTCAACGTCTACTGAAGATAACGGGCAGTACGGAAAATGGTTGAGGCATGAACTGTACATTAGTATATTGGCTGGCAACTCCTGACAGGTCCCAGCTAACACTTTGCTTATGTTTTCCAAAATAATTATGTATTCCTTTTTAACACGTTTTGCATTTTTTCTTTTATTGCATTACCGACTGGACGTATATTACTGGCATCGCATATATTTTTCTGTACATCTTCCAATATGCGAAACTGTTCTTTTAACGGTAATCCATGTGTTTCCAATTTTGTGATTGCAGTAACTAAGAAACCATAGTCTTTATTAATGTAGTGTATGTCATCGCGAATACTTTGGTCCTTTAGTATGTCATGGAGTCTGTGTATGGCGCTGCTTTCATTTGGATTAAATCTACAAATAACATCTTTTATACCATCGAAATGTTTTGCATAATACCCTACGGCTTCTAACCAAGTACCCCATCTAGTTATAACTGGTTCAGGAGGCAGAGGTATGTCTGGTAGAACCTCCCTAAAAACATCCCTTCGTATAGGCGCCTTAATGAAAACCTTTTTGACGGTTGATATGAAAGTATTTACTAAAGGGAAACTTTCCCTTATTTTCTCTGCTACCCGATTGAGTGCATGAGCAGCACATGTAAAATGAACCATTTTCTTATATTTTTGGGATAAAATCTGTCCTGCTTTTAACATGTATGCGGCTGCGTCACTTAACATGACAAGGACTTTATCTGAAGAATCTTGATCGGGCCACATATATTCAAAACAATCAATAACAAAACTTATAATGGTCTCATGATTGGTTTTGTCCAGCACCTTAGAAGCCAATAGGTGGCTATCACTAGCAATGTCACTTTTTAACGCACCAATTAAAAAGTTGGCGACTGAACGCCCACAAGCATCAGTTGCTTCGTCTATAATAAAATACACAAAATTGTCCGCAATGTCTTCACGAATTGATGTCACTACATCGTTGTAAACCCGATCGACATATCTTAATCTTAACGGGCTTTCATGTGGCAGTTTTCGGTCAGTATATTTTTCTAAATACGTACGTAATTTAGGGTTCTCTAGTTTGCTTAACGGAATATTACTTGCAAGAAAGGCTTCTGTAAGTTCATAGAAAAATTCCGAGTTATCAGCGCTGGACGAGGCATGGCTCTTCAAATGTCTATTCAGTTTAGTTTTGTCAGAAGAATTTATAATGCGATCACACACAGTACAAAACAAGTCACTTTCTTTAATGCGTATGTCCTTGTAATATTCAGGATCACTGTCAAACCACATTTGAAATACTTCACGTCTATTTCTTCTCTCCTTTGGCATCTTAGTTGATTTACTTCTCTCATTAATAGTTATTGATAATAATATTAGTAAACGTTTATAGTATACACGGCGAATACGAGCACGCTAGAACGTAAAAGACGTAAAAGAGAAATTTATTTATGCGTCACCGACCGATTATTACAACGTTCCGTAAATAACTAAAAGTTATTTACGGACTGTCAGTCAGCCGGCAAAGCCAGTGACCTGAGTACGACTCTGTTAGACTCCGCGCTGTACGAAGTAAAATTATAACCTTTCTGGTAAGTCTGACCATAATCGGTTAGATTAAGTTGCCTGGTCCCGGATTCTTATACTAGTCTGCTCCATTGCCCTGTTTCACTCCTTCTCCGCAAATACCGGCATTGGCAGCACGTAACAATATGTTAACGGTAGTCAATTGTCTGTTTTGATTTGAGATTAGTGACAGCCTGACAGCTGTCAAACCTATTTGCTAGTGTTTTTATGATTGTTTTGATGCTATCCGAATTATCTTCGTTATTTTTAATTATTTTGTCGTGTATATAAATTTTAAGGTTTTGGTTACTTTTATGAGTTTTGTGTTCTGTAGTGGCATAAAGTGCAACTGCACTAGTGTCACTCTCAACGACAGATAGATTATGCCACACTGACACTTTGTAGTTCTCAGTGGCATAATGTGGTGGCGACAGCTACCGAATCTCCATGATAACCACGAAATGAATTGCAGCTCCCCATAACCAAATAAGGCCGAATTGACAGACTAGAAATAGGATCAGGTGATGTGATTTAGCCGATTATGGTCTGAGCCAGCCCTTAAATCGGTTTCTGGCAATAATTGTCCCAAGACCAAGATGGCCACTATTATATTTAGGTTAAGTGTGGTAAAATGCAAAACATCAAACTACAGAAGGCTGCTACTTAAATCCTTTATATTAGTAATAATTACAAACTTCAAAGAAACAATGGATAATTCTCATTTGAAAAAGTAAATTAACCTAAAAAATATGTGTAGAAATCTTGTTAAGTATTCATTTAAAGAAGATCTGAATCAATTGCAGTTAATTTATTAAACATATCTGCCAAATTTTTACTTCATATTATCCTCAAAAAATCTAATATAAAAGAGACCAACACTACGGATGCCAACAGTTACAAGATAACAACTCGCTACCCGGTTCCCATTTTAGTACCCGATAACCCGTTAAATACCCAATAACTTTCTAAATCCTGCACTCGGTCAGCCTCCGTGTGTCTCATTTGACAACTTGTTTTTTGTAGTTTTGCGTTGGCGGCGTTGTTAACAGGTTTAACTATATAAAATATTATCTAAATAGGGACGGGAGCAGGGAACATGAGCATTGAGCTTGAGCTCTTAAGCAGTTCGTGGTCTAGGGTTGATATTGCGTAATAAGTAAATAACGGGTAACGAGTACCGGGTAATTAACAGGTAGCAAGTAAATACCGGGTATTGAAAACGAGTACCCGTGTAGTAAAATGAACGGGTATCGGTATGCCTAACCAACGTGAAACAGTTATTTTTCTTACATATCACTTTCGATGTTATTCTGTTTTATTCTATTCTATTCGATTCTAGCCAGATCTTTAATAATATACAAGAATAGTCAATTTAAATATCTCAAAAATCTCAGTATCAGTAACAGCACAATCAGAATTAGCACAAAAATATTAACGCTCATTTAACACCTTTAACTCTTCTTTTCTTCCTTTTTTTTAACTTTCTTACAGTTACAAACACTCCCCTATATATAAGAAGGGATGAGTGGGATCGAAATAAAGCTATTGAGAGCAGATAGTTGTTGATTTACAGATGGCCCAAAACAACCCATGGGTGTTGGAGCCGGAGTGTATAGTTGCAACCCAACAGTAAATATATGCTCATGCCTTGGTAGTTATGCAACCATATTTCAGGATTTCAGGCAGAAATCTATGCCATCAAATGGTGTGTACAGAGGCTGAGACAAACGCAACTTACACGCAATCAGCTCTTAAAGCTCTTGGTTCTTACCGTTGTAACTCAAAAATGTTATGGAGTTATCAGCAGGCGCTCGCTTATTTAAGCAGACAAAATAGAGTAACTGGTCTGGGTCCCAGGCCATTCTGGCCATCGAGGGAATGAAGCAGCCGACTCTCTAGCCAGGGAGGGTGCTGCTTTTGAATTTGTCAGACCAAAACTGGTGCTTGGCATACCCTCGAGTACTGCCAAAACAACTGTCTTAACCTGGGCTGAGGGACAATTCCTCCAGTACTGGCAAGAACTACCAAGATTAGTTCATTCAAAGGCGTTCACAATAAACCCTTCAAAAACAAGAATTAAAAAACTTTTAGAGATAAGTAGGTTGCACCTACGAACTTAAATTGGCCTCTATATTGGTCACTGGCGTTTAAAATATCATTATACAAATTCGGCCTAGCAGAAGATGCTGAGTACCGCTTGTGCATAGAAGATGATGAAACGGCAGGACACATATTATGCACCTGCCCCGCTGGGGAAAGGACAACTTCTGCCAGAGGATTTGAATAAGTTCTCACCCGATAAGGTGATCAGCTTCATTAAGAAGCTGGACCTGTTGGGTGAAATATAAGTAGGTGTGAGCCACAATAGACCACATGGTCACGGTGGAGGGTCTGGTTTTCGGCCCACTCACTTTTAAACCTAACCTAACCTATATATAAAAAATATGTCTATAAGTTAATATGTCGGACTATTTGACAAACACAATTTTATAAGTTACAAAAATATCCACTCGTAATGGTTACCAATCCTTCACCTGTGCAGATTACCATCCACATTAATTACCCCTATCTGATTCGCCCATTTCCAGGACCTCCGAATCCTGACAATGTCCCCGAAGATGGCAAGCTGAAGAGCGAGATGATGATCAAAGACAACCGTCGCTACTACCTTGACTTGAAGGAGAACTCCAGGGGGCGTTTCCTGCGTGTGTCTCAGACGATAACCCGGGGTGGCCCCCGGAGTCAGGTGGCCATCCCTGCACAGGGCATGATCGAGTTCCGGGATGCCCTGACCGACCTCCTGGACGAATTTAGTACTGACGAACATGCATATAAGCCGGATCTGCCCGAGGGTAGGCACATGCATGTCGATAATAAGAATTTTTATTTCGATATAGGTAAGTCTATTCAACTAAGCGTGTATTTAAGATTTTAGCAGAGTTCGTGTATTATCACTATTTTGGTTTATATCGCAATCTTAATAACATTGTTTATTTATAAGAATAAAATACACTGTAATCAATTATCATATCGAAACATTCTTAAAAAACTAAAACATAATAAATAATGAGGAAGGAGAAAATTTACTTTATTAATATTAGGAATTTCTATGACTTATTATGACCTTTTCTTAATTATCCATAACCTCCTAGATAAATAATAACCATAATAAATCCTGTAAGTATACATAAATCATTTTATCTTAGGTATACACATGGTTGCCCATTTTTGAGCCTCATCATTGCGATCTCGGAAACCATAAGAGATACAGAGTCGGTTAAATTATGGCAAAGTTGCGCAATTTGATGCTTATCAAAACGCCGTGTTGCAATTTGAAAAATTCCTAATACTTTTCAATATATTCAATCAATATTTTTGATATTTAAGGGTAGTTTCAGCCCTTAGTAAAGCGCGGAAATATATAACAATGCTTATTTCCTTTTCAGTAAGATCACATCAAACTGTTGACGTCGAAAAATTTTACTGACATCCGCTGGACTGTCTTCTAAGGTGATTTTGAATATTTAGGGGTAGTTTCCTCCCTTAATGATGTCCGGAAAAATATACCAACACTTATTTCTATTTCTACTTCAATAACACTATTCAAAGCGGTTGGCATCGAAAACTTCAACTGACCTATTCAATGAATATTTTCGATATTTAAGGGTGGTTTCAGCCCTTAGTAAGGCCCAGAAATATATAAAAATGCTTATTTCCTTCTGAACAAGATCACATGAAACTGCTGACATAAAAAAATTTATCTGACATCTGCTGGACTGCCTTCTAAGATGATATCGATTATTTAGGGGTAGTTTTTTCCCTTATTATTGTCCGGAAAAATATACCAACACTTATTTCTACTTATGTAACACTATCCAAAGCGGTTGACATCGAAAAATTCAACTGACATTTAGTCAATATTTTCGATAGGTACTTAAGGGTGGTTTCAGCCCTTAGTAATGCCCAGAAATATATAACAACGCTTATTTCCTTTTCAGTAGGATCACGTCAAACTGCTGACATCGAAAAATTTTACTGATATCTGCTGGACTGTCTTCTAAGGCTATTTTGAATATTTAGGGGTAGTTTTCTCCCTTATTATTGCCCGAAAAAATGTACCAACAGTTATTTCTACTTAAGGAACAGTACTCAAAGTGGTTGGCATCGAAAAATTCGACTGACAAATTCTATGAATATTTTCGATATTTAAGGGTGGTTTCAGCCATTAATAACGCTTATTTCCTTTTGAGTAGGATCACATGAAACTGCTGACATCGAAAAATTTTACTGACATCTACTCTAGTATCCTCTAACTAATTTCTTGATATTTAGGGGTAGTTTCTACCCCTGGTATTACACAAAAATATATAAAAACGCTTATACCTACTTTAAGTAAGATCGTTTGAAGTGATTGTCGTTGAAAAACTTTACGTTTAGCAAAAATACTGATTATTAGAAAATATAAAAACCGTTGCTGGAAAAACCGTTCCTGTTTTCACCCAGGTTCTAAATACAGTCAATAATTATACATTATTGCTTACCTGAACATATAGCATTCTTTAAATATCTCTTAAAATCATTACCATGATCTGTGTCTTCTGGTTTTCCTTTCATGAACTGTATATTTAAGCACAAATAAGATTTTTTTCAAATCCATATATATTAAAACGCGTCGATTCTGTCTCGCTCTAAATTCCGCCGAATCCACAAAGTTTCAAAGCTATCTCCTCCGCGGTGGGAACGCGGAGCGATCCCCCCCCCCCCCTTTCTTCTATGCGTAGGGGTACGCGTTTCCTACGCGTTTTCCCAATTTAAACGCCTTTTCAAAAAACCTGCAAAATTTTCGTCGATCGCCGTTCGGCAAGAGAGATACGGCTAGCATCAGCGTTTGTCCTAGCGCCTAATGGCCCCGTCACGCCTGCCGAAATCCCGACTTTTCGCAGGACTCCCTAGACCCTTTTTCTAATTTTACGGCTTCGAGAACCACTTCACGCGAAAGTTCCATCCTTTCGCTAATTCTTTGAGATTTTTTTTCGAGACCGTACGTCCAGTCCTTCTACGTCTATTTCGTCTTCGAAAATCTCGAGTCGCGTCCGTCTCAACTTCTTTCTCAATTTATCTGCAGATGTAGATTGCACTAACGAGACAAGCACCTCCCACGAAAACTGTCAAATTAATTAAACTTCAGATAGGTTATTTTCATACGAAAAATATTACTAACGGAATTGATAGTACTGACTGCCAAACACTTCTGATTACCAAAATAGTGAAGCGAAATGCTTTTCCAATTAGAAAATCGGTAAAAATTATTTTTTCAGGTTGACACGTACAGTTTACATACTTAAACGTCTCAGGGTAAACTTTTGACAACAGGCGGGGTAGCACAATGGGAAAGTCGTAGGATTCAAAACGTGGTAATGCTGATTTCGCGGGTACGAGTCACGCTGGAGGCAAATGTCTTTTTTACTTTTTAATTCCAATTATTTATCAGTATTAGCGTTTAATTATTCTGTTTCATTGTCCGTATTGGAATTAATTCGTTCATTTTGGCAAATTCATCATTTTAGCTTGCTAAAGTAAAAAATATCTACAACATTAATTTGCTGCAACAATTATGACAGCAATATATTTTTGGTCCCATTGATAAAATTGATAATAATGTTTACTGAAAAATAAATTCTACTTCCAGCACTTAAAAAATGCTGATGTTTTACCATCAAGAATAGAGTACCCTTACAATTCATCAAAATATTAAGAAAAATTGTTTAGTATAATTGCATCATCATTCCAGATACAAAATTTTTTTAATATGTGTTTTTTTAAAAATAATATTATTCTAGATGCTTTTGTCACCCGAAGGGTGACCCGAGGCCGCGGGCCTGGACCCCTGGTGGGACTACAAATGGGAACAAAAATTCCATTTCTAGTTAAATTTAAATCTAATTACGAGTACAATAATTGTAGGTATGTGTACGGTAGCACATTCTGGACAGGTTTATGCTTTTAGTATTGTGCTATGTACCACAAACTCAAAAGCTCACTGTAAGTAATTACTACTTTTCGAGCTAGTATATTGTACATGTGTTTGATGTTGTTAATCCTCTGCTGGTACTAATGAAATAGTTTAACTGGAAATAGAAGTTACACAATTTAAATACTAGTAAGTTAACGAACAAATAAACAATGAAAGAAGTGCATTGATTGCAACAAGTACCTGTTTATAGAATTAAAAATTTAACTGCTCACTATGTATATACAATTTCTAATTATTGTATAATAAAAACTATTGATTTATCTCACAGGAATTCCAATTTAAATTATTAAATAAAAAAAGGAAACTTAATCATTATGAAATTTAACATTATGATTTCAGGTCAGAACAACCGTGGTGTGTACATGCGCATCTCTGAGGTAAAAACAAATTTCCGAACAGCCATCACCGTACCTGAGAAGAGCTGGCAACGGTTCAGGGACATCTTGAGTGATTATTGTGACAAAATTAAGCAGCCAACACAAGGTTCCAGTGGGGGGATATCTTCGCAAGATCAGCCACATCCTTTGGTAAGTCCAAAATAGCTTTGAGCATACGTTTTTTAATATATGGATGATAATTTTAATATTTGACTATTTTTTTAAACATTGTGGAGAACCGGGGAATATAAATATTCGATAAACAACTGAATAATATCTCTTGGCGAAGAACGGTATTGATTTTTTCAATCTAGTTGTGAGGGATACAGGAATGACTTGGTTCATAATCAATAAACTTGATTTAATAGATAGATTTATTTCTGCAGTCAATTACGGGTTATTTTTAATTTAGTGCAAAAAGAAATATTATGTTTTTGCTTGTTTTATTAATTGCTTCTTTAACATTACTTTTCGAATGAGATCATTTTTATAAAAAAAAATGTTAACAGAAATGTTTGCTTAATAATAGTAACAAATTAATATAGAGAGATAATCGCTTCTGTTATACTATTTATCATGGTATTAAAATTATCATTACATGTGTTTTTATTCGATTTTTGTCTTACTTCTGTTGACGCTATCTGTAATTTTTATGGCTTTCTCTCAGTGATGATGCCAGAGGTAGGGCTAATTTTTGTTTTCTGTTGCATGATAAGTTGGCAGAACTTTCAGTTGTAGACATTTTAAATAAATGTATGTGCCGCGCAACTATCATCTAATTATGATTCCACTGGGTATAGAACACGATTTTGGTTGTTTTTTTTAGAATAATAAATGAAAACTCTGGTCAGCTGTTATTTGTTTTTAATCTGTGTAATTCATCATTTAATTATCCCTCATAGTTAATGTTGCTTGACTAAATGACTCATTATTTACACATTTTAATGTGAAATATGATAATTTTAATGATGATGTATCTTTAATAAAAAAGGTTAATCACCTTAAAACATTTGACTTGCCTCATCTTCTTGAATTTTATAATTTTATTGCTTGTGATGTGATGCTTGTTTGTGTGTCTGCAGTTTTTCACGATATTTTGACATTTGCGAAGAAGGCCAAATATATGAAACGCAAAAAATTACGTTTTATGTGCCACCTGAGTTACTTACCTTTGACTTAAACAAAATTAACTTATGCATATTTGACATTTTAAAAGTTTACTATAATATTCATATAAATGTATTCGTTGTGAAATTGGGCAACCGAAGCATAGATTTTGTACTAAAAATACAACCAGCTAAACATATTGTACCATTTTAATCAAAAACCGTAGTGGTCGACTGCAATTTAGGGATTTACATTACAAATTTAGTAGCCTTATATGAAACCGTCAATGTGTCATATTATTAAATTTGTAATAGCCAAAGAATAATTAGACCAGTTTTCAATGTCCTTAAAATAGTTAAACTCTGTCCTTTACTCCTTATGGAACCGTTCACAACCCTACACACAAGCACCAACTCTATAAAATAAGTTAAACTTCCACCTTTCACGGATTTTCCAGATGGCGCTAGGGTCAATTTTAAAAGTAACTCGTTCATAAATGATAATTCTCCTCCCAAAATATCCGCCCACTAAATTCCTGCAGATCTAGACCTTATGTCAAACCTGTCAAACTTAGTCCGCTCGAACGACAATTTTGGTACAATGTAGTATAACGGTAGTAGTGTAATTTTAGATGTTTTCTGGAATAACTCATTGGCATGGTTATATTTGGCATATTCACATAGAAATTAAAAATAAATTTTCCTATTATAATCTTGAAATATTATTTTAGTTTTAATCATCCCCGGATGATGCCAACTTGATTGGCGAAACTCGCGTCGAGTGCAGTATAGTGTTTTGGTGTTCTGTGGAAAACTACGTCGGTGTTTTCTTATTATACTTATTCAATTTAAAGCAACTGTGTTGCTGTTGTTTTGATTTCCACATTAGGTTTCGAAGCTGGTAAACAAAATAATAAGAAATAAGAAGCGTTTTTTGTGTAAAGCGCCCGAGGCCTGAAGGCTAAGAAAAGCAGAATGATTTAGTATTTAATGTTTTTTTTTGTTTTGTAAAATTTCAGGTATATACAGGGTGATCCATTAAGAATGGAAACACTCGCGTACAAAAGTTGTTTATGGATCGATTTAAACCGGATTTTTTTTAAAAGATAGATCTCTAAAATCTCTATGTTGATACAAAATTTGAAGACGAAATTTTGATTTTCAAGGCGTACGTATTTTTACGAATTTTTTTTAAGTGAAAAGTAGCAAAGTTTTGTTAGCGATTTTTTTATAAAAAATATGAGTATACCGCTGGATTTAGGAGCCCTGCGAATGCAATTGGTACCAATTTTTGCGAAAAAAAAGTTTGTTCCTAAAAAAGTTATGACAATATTGTCATCACCAGTGTTTGCCTTTGTCGGTGAACCTATTCTTTTATAAAAATCGAATAGAACCTAAAGAGAAACAAAATTAAACAACTTAAACACTGGTGTAATTATTAATAAGAACCATAAAAACCAGTATACACAAAATAACCAACAATTACTCTAATATAAACAACAATTGATAAAAAAAAGTCATGATTAGAAAATTACATTTTTAAAAATGAAAAAGGAGTCTGTCAAATCGATTCACACTTTTTGAATAAAAAATTATAAGGTAGTTATTTTTTATCTAAGAAGGTAATATTATAAGTTTTGGCATAATAACCACGAAATAATAATAATTTGACGAACTGCCTATCAATTGTTGTTTATATTAGAGTAATTGTTGGTTATTTTGTGTATACTGGTTTTTATGGTTCTATTCTAATTTTATAAAAGAATAGGTTCACCGACAAAGGCAAATACTGGTGGTGCCGATATTGTCATAACTTTTTTAGGAACAAACTTTTTTTTCCCAAAAATTGGTACAAATGCATTCGAGAGGCTCCTAAATCCAGTGGTGTAGTGAGATTATTTATAAAAAAATCGCTAATAAAGTTTTGCTATTTTTCACTTAAAAAAAAATTCGTAGTAGGCCTTGAAAATCAAATTTCGTCAAAAGTTCGTCTTCAAATTTTGCATCAACATAGAGATTTTGGAGATCTATCTTTTGAAAAAAATCGGGTCCATAAACAACTTTTGTACGCGAGTGTTTCCATTCTTAATGGGTCACCCTGTATATTTGACAAAATATATTCTTGCATATTCGTAGTTTTTAAAACTTTGTATGTTTTATAGGGCGTAGAGTAACCAAAGTCTATATGTAGCGATAATTTACTGAAACTATTACGTGATTATGTCAAAAGTAAGAAATCTTCTTCGTTGTTAATTGACTTTTTCGCATTGTTTAGGAAAAATTCACATGAAACTCAATTTTTTTTCTTAGTTTAGGTAAGGTAAACAATTTGCTCTAAAGGGGCATAGTTCTTTGTAAATTTTCATTGAATTTCCTACAATTGTGTAAAATGTAAAATGTGGTGCGTGGTGAGTGAATTAGTCGTAGCACATTTTTTGAAAATATTATTCGACAACTTAAGTCTTAGAAAAATGATTGGCATATTCAGGTGTGTGCTTCATTAAGAATGCCGAGACTAATCACAATTTCATCGTTTTGTTTTTAAGAACTGCTTTTTTGTAAGTGACAAAATGATAACGTCACCTTACTTAAATGAGCTTGATATATTTCATTTGGGTCTAATTCGTTCAGGTTCTTCTCACCTCTATTCCAAAATACTACACGATTAATCATAACTAAGCCTCACATAAAAAAAGTTGCAAGGCACCAAATCAGAAGTTCTTACTGATTAAAATGCCAATATTCTGATGCCAGGAGTTCTCATACCAAAAAGAATAAATATGTAGAGAACATTTCGTGTTTATATGACCATTTATGATCTCGTTGCAACTCAAATAGTTAATGAATAACAATGTTTCCAATGCATGGACCTGCGAAATCTGTTGTTAAAATACCCACTGAAAAGTCACGAGACAAATTGAAGCACCGAAGTAGGTCTCGTCTATAAACATAAAAAAATGTAAAATTCTTGCTTCCTTACAAAGCACATTTAAAAAAAGAATTTATTCATAACACGAGAAAATGGCACTCAAATTTTTGCCCCATCCTTGATAATAACCAAGCATATGGTAGTAATAATGAGGTATGAAAAGTTGTTTGTTACATTTAGCTAGGGTTGGGATTTTGACCGGTCAAAATTTTTCATAGTCAATTGACTAAGCTTCTGTCAAATTCCCCAGTTTTGTCTAAAGAAATGAAGGCATCAATAACGTGTATAGAAACGTGTATTTATTGGAAAACAGCTAACAAAAAATACAAAAATACATAACAATACTAACGGCTGGCCAATGTAGATAACAGCTCATCATCCTCGTTCTCGTCCTTCAAAGATAAAAGCACACAATCACATTAAAACACCAATCAACATGTGTTTGGACTTGTTACCCACATGAAGCTTGAACGTAGTGCCATTCGCTAGGTAGCTCCACGATTTAGGTTAGAAGATTTTGACCGATTTTAACTGGTCAAAGGATGTTCATGTATATTTTAATCTAGCCTCTAACTCCTTAATAATAATTTACGAATTAAAAGCTTTAATACACACATTAGGGTATCTTTTAAAGATGCGGAATATGCAACATAAACATAATTGGGTATCTGAGACCAAAATTACATGATGAACTTGATTTTTTTTTAAATAGAACATGCTATACACATGGCAATGGTAGACTTACAAAGCTGTTTGTAATGCGTAAGACGAAAAAGATATGTGAATTGTTAAAGTTAGAGGGAGATATAGATAATCGCGCTGTTGTCAATTTGATGAGATTGATGACTGTTGAAAAAGTCACTACCGCCCCGTGTACAATAGTGGGGGCAATCGAGAGGGAGGACCGAGCGAGAGGTCCATGTAACATCTAACATCGAACAGGCTGTGGGGGCTGGGTATCGATGCGCGCGCAACTGTTGCCTGCTTTAAGGGATTGCTGGTAGGGATGTCTTTCTAAGAGGGACATGAGTGTGGCATCAATGTAATATATTGCACTCTCTTTAACATTCTTAAAAATACAAGTTACTTTATCTTGCCCACGGGTTTTACGCTTGTAAGTCTACCATTGCCATATCTGTATATTTTCTTAAATTTGGAAAGACCTTCTTCTGTTTTCAAAAATATATAATTTTAATAAATTTGTCTTAAGCGTTTTCGAAATATTTAATATTAAAAAATATTCATCTATTCTATATAATAGCCATGCAAAAACAATCCATGCAAAAACTATCTTATTTAATGTGTTTTTGTTTATTGAATAACGATTACGTAAATACTCTGTTTACGTAATACTCTGTATGGGGTATGTAGTTCCTGTAATCCGTATAGAACTGTATACAGAGATATGTGTAGATCTATTTTAAGTGAGTCTACTATTGCCATCTCTGAACTGATTCTGATGATCAAAACGGAAAAACAATTATTTAACATTTCATTTTCAAAATATTGGCATAAACGTATGATTGATGTAAGCGTTTTTAATGAAGTCTGTATATTTTTTCAAGTTCGTATTGTGTTCGACCACGAGTATACTAATATAAGGTTAGATGGATATATCTTAATTAGAGAGGTTTGCTCAGAAAAATGTGCCGTGACAGTATGTGCTAGAACAGGATTTGAAAACACTAACGTCAAGCAAGAAGCCGTTAATCTCTCAAACGCATACTGTTATGGCACAGTTATGTATATGTAAATATACATTTAAACATTTTAAACACTTCGGAAGATAACCTTGTGTATTGCATCTAAGAAATGATAATGACCGAACTATCAGCTTTCACACTACATTGTCATGGGAATTCTAGTACTCGCGTGAAATTCTTTCATTCAATTGTAAATAATTTAAGTGTAAAATAAAAGGCTGATAAAGCAGAGGTAATAAAAATGGTTCGAATTTGTTTGTGGCGCAGCTGAATAATTCATCAAGAAACAAAGTGGATACTAGAAGCGGATGGTTCTGTTAACGATAAAAATCTGATTTTTTTATGGGGGAGGTTTTCCATTATTTCCGATTCAATGAAAATATTTTTAGGTTTGCATCACTTCCGGTTGTACCGGAAGTAGACCACAACTTCGTTATTTCAAATGGAACACCCTGTATATTATTGCAATTTTGAACTCTACGTGATATTCTAAACACATTTCATGTAGGATGTCCTATACCTATCTTCAACTGTTTTTGAAATATTGACAGGTGAATATTGACATTTTGCAACTTTGACACCCTGTAAAATCTAAACGGTTAGAGATCAAGCAAAACGGTTTGCACATTCCTATCTTAACTTTTCAAAAGCTATCGTTTGATACTAATTTCAGATTTAACCAAGAGATTAAATTTAATCGAAATTTTTTTATTTCTGGATAAATCTGATTTTAGTATCAAACGAAAGTTGTGGTCTACTTCCGTATAACCGGAAGTGATGCAAACCTCAAAATATTTTCATTGAATAGGAAATAATCTAAAACCTCCCCCATAAAAAAATCAGGTTTTTATCGTTAACCGAACCCCAAGAACGTCTAATACCCGCTTTGCGTGAATAACCCTATATATAGAGTGTTTTCTATATATTTCTTGAAACATCTAAATGAGATCTTTTTTTTTTTATCAAAACAATTAGCATCAAGAAACTATTATTTTCAGAATACATACTTGTAAAATAATAAAAAACGGGAAAATATCTAACCTCAAAAGTTGTAGATGAAAATAAATGAACTGAAATTTATAAGTGCATATTCCCAAAAGAATTAATTGATGAATTGACAGCTAATAGTATATGATGTGTATGCCCAAATTGTCCACATATAATATTAGTTCTTGGATTAAGAAAAGGTTTTTTCATGCCAACCCAATATCTGACAAATTTACTTGAAATTTATACACAACATATAACTAGGGTGACCATATGTACTTTTTTTATAAGGACAGTACTTTCTTTTCAAACACTGTCCTACTGTCTCCAAAGGTTTATCAAGTACGCCTAAATGTACTTTTTTTTTAATATACACAAATTTATGTCCTTCCTTTTTGTTTAAATAAAGAAACGAAATACGATTATACGATTGGTACCAAAATGATCCGGAAAGTCAAGCTGGCACGTCGAAGGAAAATTAACTTTTGAGTTTGTATACTATTATAGTTTATAGTTATTATTAAGTATATATTTTATAAAAATACTTTATGTCCTTGCTGCTGCATCTGTATACAATAAAAATATACCTTTATTATGCTTGACTAAAAATTGGCAAAATTCGGACAAAAAAAATTTGCTCGAATTATCTATTAGTGGTGTTTTTTCCTAAAAAATCTTAAATGTACTTTTTTTTGTTCAAAAATTATGGTCACCCTACATATAACGCATACATTCTTAACAAATAACAGCTGCTCAAAAAATGTACTATCGTACTGATACTACTTATCATAATAATTAATACTAGGAAATAGCACTTTGTCGTTATTCACAAAAATTGTTATTTATAATCAGGAGTGCCTTGATTAGTAATAATAATTAAAATTGCCAGTGTAATTGTTATTGCATACGTCAGATTATCAATATCAGGGGTTATAACTCGGCTAAAATAAAAGTTTCCATAAAGATATTTTCTAGGAGCACGATAGATATTGTGCTTGTTTGTATTTAATTTGTTTGGGGATTCGATAAGCATTCTGTTATAAAAGGTATTTTATTATTTTCAGGTTGGCAATAACACCCCACAAGACACTGGGACAAGTTTAAAGTAGGCTAGCTGGCCATTTTAGACTATTAGATTTATTAATATAACAAATTATAAAATTGGATAGGTACGGGAGTCGATTTTTTTATCCTTTGAATTTCCCCTTCAATTCGCGTGTGATTTTTAAATGTTTGGGTGGAAAGTCGACACTCGTAAAAAATGATCAGTTCAAGGAGTTGGTTTTTTGTGCAGTGTTATGAACACTATAAATGTTAGATTCTCTATTATATGTTACAAAATAATACTAAATTATTTATTTAGTTGTTTTTTTAAGTTGTTACGATAGTGTGAAGACGATTCTTGCTTTTGGGTAAATCGTAGTCGAGGAAAAAGCATATCAAAAGACAGTTAAAACACTACCATATATTTAAATATCTTATTCGTAATTGAACAGAACCCTTGTACACTTTTATTGATTAAATAATAAACGAGTAAAAAAATTAACATCTTTAATATAATTTAGAAATAGAATTCGATTTTTTACTTTTTTATTTTTGATACATTTCTTAGTGGGGCTAAGGTCTCTTATGTGTAAAATGAATAGAAACTGCCGTAATGTTAAGAACTCTTTCAATTTTCTCTTAACATACAATATCGTGATGGTATGCGTCTTCTAGGCTGTAATTTATTCAAAAGTGTTCTTTTTTCAAGGTTTGATGGGCACCACTTTTCTCTTGTGATCTTTGAATAACATTACAACGGTATTAAATACTGTTGTAGCTCTGTGATTATTATTTTATCTTTATTGAAAAAGCTTTATATTTTATTATATAAAATTATTGTTTATACCTTTTTGTTACAGTTAATATAATAAAAATTTAACACTATTTATATTAATCATTTGCTTACCAAAAGCTTTAAAAAAATTCCCTATATATATATTATATATACTGATAAATTATAATGTGTATAATCATAGTAGAGTAGGGTTAGGTTCTAAAGGACCATGAAATTTTTAAGTATTTGTTAATTGTCAAAATGTTTTCACTGCCAGTTAAGTGCTTAGTAAATTTTTGACAATATTTTCAAACATTTCTATTGATTTTTAAGAATAAAGTTAGTGAAACACACTAATCGGCATTGGCCATCGCAAAAAAGTTATATCGGAAGTACTGTTCTACTAGTAATAGCAGTAAATGTTTTATAATTTGCCCTTGATAACTCCTTAGATATAGTCTCAATGTTTACTGAGAAATTGATGTATATTGTTACACAACTTCATACGAAATGGCGCAACATTTTGTTAATTACTGTGTACGACATAACCTCACTTTTAAGGTGGTGCCCCTAAAAAGAGTTTAAAACAAACATGGAGATAGTGATTCTATTTTCACGGGTATAGCTCAGAATTATAATATACATTCTATAAAAACATTGTGATTAGACATTTTTGTTTAATGTGGTTTTACATCAAAATTTTATATAATATGATAAACAACTAAAGTTTGTTTTTCCTTCATAACGACAAATTATTTTTTGTTAGATTTTTTATTTTTCTAGTACTAGTCAACTAAGTTTTCTTTCGTGGGGTACTTCAGAATTTGAATGTTTTTGTTTTTTGCTAGAAAAGCTCGTGTAGGCAATATAAACGGTATCTTTGAATTTTGCTAAAAGTTCTGTTAGACTACGCAACCTGAACCTCGTTTGTGGATTTCTAATGAAAAGCCCAAACCCAAAAACCGGGTTATGGATCTTCCGATCAATTGGTACAAATGTTGATTCTTGATCTAGTACAACACGCATAACCGGGCAGGTTTCTGGGATTGGATTTTTTTTGTTTAGGCTAGGTTATACGACAGAACATTCAAATTTTTGCCCTAATATTTCCAAAAATCTAAACTCAAAAGGATAGCTTTTTAGTAATACAAATTATATATTATAAAAATTAATTAATGTTGCGAAAAGATTATGTATGTACTGGAATTTTCTAAAATAAAAGCAGAATTTTTTTTATTTCTCTGAATTTTTTCTACACGCCAACGCGACTAAAGGTACCTTTAACTTTGACTCACGTTCCTGTTTTTAAGGAATGTTTATAGAATTATCAAAACTTCTGTTGGAAGTGAAGGGTACTTTTATTGGACTGTGTTTTCTTTGCACTAATGTTATTTAAAAAAATCATTTTCCATAAATTGATTTTTCACTTGAAAAAATTCAGAAGAAATTTTAGGTAAACCTAAGAACTTTTAAAAGTACGAAACATCTGCCATCCATATAAAAAAGCATTATAATTTCATTCGTAAGTTTATTTACAAATTGTACTTTTCAAAGTTTCAATCATTTAACATTATTATGAAAATACTTATATAGAACTGTGTAGAATTCTATTTATGCTTATTGTTAATAAACATAAATAGAAAATGGCTGTAAATATGTGTCAATTTGATCATTCGTTAATAAAGGGATGAAAGATTATTTTTGATAACTAAATGTGATAAAAATTAAAAACTTTTAATATAAAAGCAATTGGTAGTAGGCATCAAGGAAAAATTTCAAAATTGTTTACTGAAAGGAATTATAAAAGGCATTAGAAAAAGTGCATATTTTAATTTTTATTTTGTATAGTCCGTTTACCCATATACAGTACCTAACATTAAATTTACAAAAAAATTGGCATACTTTAAGGCCACATTGTGTTCAAATATTATAAAATTAACTGTGATAAGTTTACTCGAATTTGTTAAATCTGATTAGAACCAATTTGAAAACATTGAGTTTTCAGTCCTTCACTTCCCTTCTTTTATCTTTTAATATTGGTTTATTAATATTTTCAAAAATTTAGGAATAATTAATTGGTGTTAGCATTACTATTACTTTATTACTTTGTATATAAAGGCATACTATGTTTGCAAATGATAAAATTGACACATACATTCATTAATATAGACTAAGGTATCGTGTTTGACATAAGAAAAAAAATTCATTGGTAAAACTAGATGTTATATTAAATAGGGAAGTTTTCCTAAAAATTATCTTTATATCGATATCCATGTCGTTTTTATTAATATAATAATTATCTTTAACGCTGTTATTTTTATCAGTATTATTAAATATTGTTTACATATTTGTTATTTAGTTTCTCGGATATTGCCGCAAAGATAGTTTTTTAGGAAAACTCTGGTGTTTCAATAAAAAATAGACGGTATGTATAGTTTGATAACAAAAAAATTCACCGATCACCATGGAATTTGCAGTCTATGGACATGCTAAAACACACTTATTATTTATATATCGAAATGTTATTTTAAAACATTTTATCAGTTACAAAAAAAAATAAACATTTATAAAAAAGCTTTTTTTCTTTCATTTATGATGGCTCCCATGAAATTTGAAAACAATATATTAAGAGGATTACTTCATGCTAATAATTAGATAAGTGCTCTTAAAACTAAAAAGTTTAGCTTCTATTTTTATTCCATTTCCGTCTATACTATATCTGATTTAACTGATTCTTATCTAATTTTTTAGTAATTTAAATGTACCTATTTAGTGGTCTTCATTTTATTTCAGTAATTTAATAAAAAAAAAAATATTGAGAATACATACCGTGAAACATATATTTATTAAGTATATATGAAGTAGGTATATTTTTGTGTAATTCATATAGGTATAAGTTTATAAAGTCACTGTAGGTAATATATGCTGTAGGTATAAGTATGTACATAAATCATGGAATTTATATTCCTTGATATAGAGGAAGAAGAAGAACGAAAACACGACAAATGACCTAAATTTAAAATGTCTAGAGCTATGCAGAGGTTAGTAAAATTTAATGAAAGATTTTTCACAAAGTTTGGGGGCTCAAGAACTTTAGCTAGTCATCAGAGTTATGCCAAAAATGAAGAAAAAGAAACTCACTTTGGATTTGAAACTGTCAAAGAGAGCGAGAAAGAACAAAAAGGTAAAATAATTTTAAAGGTGGCCCTTGTAAACACATTTTAAAAATATAATGTTTTAGTGCATAAAGTCTTCGAAAATGTTGCCGCAGATTATGATACAATGAATGATGCTATGTCACTAGGCATTCACCGCATATGGAAAGATTATTTTATGTGCAAGCTATCTCCTACTGATAATACAAAACTGCTAGATGTAGCTGGTGGAACAGGTATTGGAAACTAATTAAAATAGCTGTGTCTTAATATAACATTAAACATATTTCAGGAGATATTGCATTTAGATTTCTTCAGTATGTGAAAAGTGGTGGTTATAAAAATAGTCATGTCACAGTTTGTGACCTTAACTCGAACATGCTCGAAGTGGGAAAAATACGGAGTGAAAAATTATCACATAATCCTGAAACAATAGCTTGGACAGAAGGCAATGCTGAAAAGTTACCATTTGATGATAACACGTTCAATGCTTACACCATAGCATTTGGTATAAGGAACTGTACTCATGTGGATAAAGTTTTAGAGGAAGCATACAGAGTTTTGCAGCCTGGTGGCAGATTTATGTGCCTAGAGTTTAGTCATTTAGAAAATTCCTATGCGCAATGGTATTTTTATATTAAAATGTATATTTGGTGTAACTAATAGCAATATTTGTAGGGTGTATGATCAGTACAGTTTTCAAGTTATACCTGTCCTGGGACAATTAATCGCTGGTCAGTGGAAACCTTACCAGTATTTAGTTGAAAGTATTAGGCAATTTCCTAACCAGGTTAGTAGGTATTGATATTTATACTGAATTTTCAAATTGAGTGTGTTATTTTGCTTCAAATCGTGATCTTGGTAGATAGGTAAAATACAAAATCAGTAGGTACATTTAAACCAGAGCATAGTTCTTTTTTTATTAAATCTTGGGTAATATTACAACTAGTGATGTCATTCATGAACAACCCGTTCAGAATGACCGAATTACAGTGAAGACCCATGAACGATTAGATAATGCCTGGTAACGCTATCATTCATATGATTAAAAGTTGTACCTAGATGTGTACCACCTAAAAGTAATGAATGGAAGTGAATGATTGAACGATTGGATTGAGTTGAGATGCAAGAGATAATATGATATGGATACTGTGCAGAATTATTGTAGAAGACCCGCAAAATGTACCTACCTATAAGTTTAGGACTAGGTAGGAGGTTTACCATACTACAAATACAGTCGTTTTGTATCAGTACAGAATTTAATTTGAAATATGTAATGTTCTTGTTGTAAAACACAGATATAGAAAAAATTAACAACTCAATAAATATTACAGTAAATTGAATAAATCCTTCAAAATTTATGAATAGTTCATAGAACTATGCGTGTACAACCAATGAAAATGAACCTGGTGTTTGTGAACTGCAGCATGGCGGGTTATATGAACGAGTCATTTTAGTGACTGACCTGGTGTGACCCGGTACTCTAAAATGAGCCGGGTCTTCCCAACATTAATTACAACAGTGGTGAAATCAAGTGGTTAATATTTTTAATTTAGTAACAATTGTTGTATAGAAGCTTCTATTATTTTAATGTCCTACTCACTCTATTACTGAGTATTATGTACTACCGATAATATTAACAATTATTATTAAATACTCAAATTTAAATTAGCAATTTTATAAACACCGCTTGTGCTATTATTTCTAGTTGCAAAATCAAACCTTACCTTAAATCTCAAAGCAAAGGTAAAACCAGTTTTAAATCAAAATTGTAATTGGTAGTATCATAATATAAATATTTGTATAGTATAATTGCATGTTTTAGGAAAACTTTAAAACAATGATAGAAGAAGCAGGTTTCCGACAGGTGTCATATGAAAACTTATCGTTCGGAATTGTATCAATACATTCTGCATTCAAACTATAAAAAAAGACAACTAGAAGAAAATTATTATATTATTTGTGACAATTAAGTATTTAAAAAATTTTACCCTAAATACATTTATCAATATCAAATTAACTCTTATTATATATTTCCACTAACAGGAGGCAAAAATGGATGCGAAACATTAATTTGCCGATGTGCCTACATGACACGCAAAGACTTGACTTATTTCCATTACAAATCTACAATAAATATTTACAAAGTATTAGATTATTGTTTCCTATCTTCCGCGCCCTCCTGGCGTCGCCTGCTGATTTTGCCATGCTCCACCTCTCCCACCTCGCATCGGTGGCGCTTGACCTCGACCTCTCCCTCGAGCTAATAAAAGAAGCTTATTATAAATATATACACAACAATGTATAGGATTTATTAAGTATCTAAATATATTTTCTGCACTTCAGAATAAGTAGGTACCTCTAAACCTTATGTATTTTTAATATTTATAATATAATTTAGAAGAAAAAATCTTTGAGGATATGTATAAGAGGAAAAGTGAAAATTAGTAAAAATCAAATGGAAATGGAAAACATACATTTTTCTTGAGAATCTGTTAAG
Source organism: Pogonocherus hispidulus (assembly GCA_963924545.1). Classification (NCBI taxonomy): domain Eukaryota; kingdom Metazoa; phylum Arthropoda; class Insecta; order Coleoptera; family Cerambycidae; genus Pogonocherus; species Pogonocherus hispidulus. The sequence continues at coordinate 46,973,858 of OZ004697.1, read as the reverse complement.
TTAACTAGATACTTTGGTCAGTAACTACGAATTCTTATAACTTCAGTGGTATTAACTTTTCACTTAAATTTTGAATAATTTTTTCAGTAAATAAACAATGTTTTCATTTGAGCTCCTTGTTAATATAACCACAATAAACGATAAATTAACAATACGACCCTACCTTGTGCCCTAAGAATAGCAGATTTCCCTCTGCCCGCCGTTCCTGCCTTAGTTTGTTTTTTAAACATCGGAGCATTTTTCAACATATCTGGCAAAATTAGAAACCTAATTTTTGATCCTCTGATATAAACATTTTCTAACTGTGCCACTCTTCCATCTCTGTATGTAACAGTAATTTGAGTCATTTGGCAATTCATATTATCCTCGGCTTCTATAAGTTTTCCTCTGTAAACTTCGCCGGTGATTGTTTCGCAGGTTACAATATGACCTTCCGCTTCGTGAAGAACTTTAATTGGCACACCGATAGACATTTTGATACACTTGGTTTCTAATTCGCACGCAAATTTTATAAAAAGTAACAAGATTGAGCTGATTAATTGAGATTTTTATGTCGTAACGTTAAGAATACGTTAATGTCGCTTTTGAAGACGCCGATAAATTCTTGACGTTTGACAGCAAACAGCAACAAACTTTTTGATAGGAAGTAGGAAGGAAAGCATCAGCCAATCAGAATGAATATTACAAGGTAGTGCGTTCGCTAGCGCTGCTAGATAATCTTCCTTACACCTTACAGGTTAAAACGGGGTCAATGGTCAATCGGGCCAATCTAGGAGATAGAAAATAATATGTAGTACTTAATTTTCTATGATCTAGGAGGTGCTGGCGTTCGCCTTATAAAAATAGAGAATTCGGCCACCACCAACTTATAAACCTTGATTAGTTTGTCTTAATAGGTGGTGGTGATTCAGCTGGCTTGCATTTTGCATTTAGTAGAGACTGGGAATAGCTCCATCCTTTGTTATCGAAGTTGATAATAAAGGATGGAGATATTCCCAGTGCATACCTAGGGCGAAGTCGAATTCACTGTAAGTTTTTATGGAACCATCTGTTTCATATGGTTTATAGTCAAGAACCGTGGTTTATGGTTCGTATTAGGGCCGCTTTCAAGAAAGAGGGCAATCATGGGGCGCATTCAGGGAACCGCATCGCTGCAGCGCTGTATTAAAGCGCTGCAGCGCTGTATTAAAGCGCTGCAGCGCTGTATTAAAGCGCTGCAGCGCTTTATTAAAGCGGTAAAGCCATATATATAAGTATTATATATATGGGTAAAGCATATATTTTTCCCGCTGGATCGCTGAATAGTTTCATCAAGCGATAAAATTAATTTAGGTTAGGTTTACGTCTATGGGTTTACGCACAAAATATCTATGGATAATATTAATTATTATTAATATTAATTACAAAATATGAATTACTGAAAATTATGTCACTTTCAACTTGCGTTTAAAATGTCGATTCAGCGAACGTGCAGCGGTAAAGCGCTGGAGTGCTATGTTTCCCTGAATGCGCCCATGGATTTAAGACTTCTCTGCACAAAACAGAAAAAGACTTCTCTGCACAGATCACAGACAAGAGTGGCACAGATCATTGATTCTCTGTTCTCTGTAATCTATGGATTTGAATTGATTATTCTTGTCTTGGAAAATTCCCACTCGGTCATTCCAAATGCAAGAAAAAATTTCTTTTAGCATCGCTAGTTTATTATTTACGTTGGAAACTACGAAATAAAACAAAAAACATGAAAAACATAGATGTATTGCTTTTAAACATAAAATACCTAAACAAATAATGTCACTTTACAAAAGAAAAACTAATTACTAATAGGAAAATGAATTTATACTTAAAAATAATCTTAAATTTATAAATATGAAACCTGTGGAAAAATATGCCCATTTATAAATAATTTGCTATATCTATTGATTTTTTAATATATTTTCTATAATAAATAATAAAACTAAATGTCTGTATGATAAAATTTATAATTTGTAATCATATCAGTTTACATTGTATTGACATATTTAGACAGTGTCTGTGCTTTTTTAATGCATTTAAATAATTTTAAATAAAAGAACTTATCATATACACAATAGCTTTCATATACTTTCAATAAACTTCCAAAAATGAGTTAAATAAAGAGTAATATCAGTTATTTTTTTAATATTCTTTGCATATCCTTATTTTGTCTGGTGATTGTTATATCTGCGGTTTCCGTTTTATCAATGATGCCAGTTATTAGGTCATTTTGTGTTTCGATTTCACTACCTAGCTCCGAAGCCAAGCCTTTCAGTCGAGAAATATTATTGCACATTTCCTGTAAATTCGCATCTAGACGAGCACTGAAATCCTTACTACCAGACTGATTAACTACCATCTGCGCAGAACTGTAATCATTGTCATGTAATCGTGTAGATGGGTGGTTGTCATAGCGATCGTAACTGGCTAGCTTGTCTTCCAAATTTTGATTTGAAGTTGATTGCTGTAATGAGAAATATAAATTACTGTTAAAAGCAAGAAAAATCCAACAGCATCATACAAATAAATAAATTTTAAAACAAAACACGTTTAGATAACTTAGCTCACTATTACAATTTTTGATATCCTGCCCAAGATACAAAAAAAATGAATAATAACCTGCAATTGATAATTATGGATAATAATAAATTATAATAAAAATAAAAAGCACGCAACATTTTCTACTTGGACTTGGTCTTATTATTAAAATTAGTCTTAGATTGAACTGAATCCCAAAAACTTTTAAGCTTACAGACTGAGCATTAGTTTCATAGAGTTAAGGTAAAAATAGAGTGTACAACAGATTATAAGCTTTAAAACTTTAAGGATTCAGTTCAATCTAAGCAAACAGTAAACCGTTTCAGCGTTAAACACACCCTGAAAACTACCTGTAAAAAAAGCTATAAAGTGTAAAAATCATACAGCATACTCCCTCACAATCATTTCTTACAGCTATACTTCAAAATTAAAAATAATGTTTACCTTGACAGTACTAGGTGTAGAACTCGATGTAGTTGGACTAGCGTCGCTCTTCCCTGACATGTAATTTTTCAGACTACTGAATACTGATTTAATTCCATTAATATGTTTTTGCGAAAACCTAAGCGTAGCATTAATTTCATCCAACTGCTTATCCGTTTTCTCTAATTTCTCTCTTTGTCTCGATAGCTCTTCTGCTGTGGCTATACCTATTTGTTCCGATTCCCTCAAAATGCCTATACTCTTTTCTGTACTGTTTATTGTGCGTTCTTCTATGGCCCTCTTTTTTTCGGAGAAAGACTGCATTTGATCATCAAAAGTGGGTTGCATAGGCTGGGGTCGTCTCGAATTTCTTAAAAACGTTTGGTCGTCGATATCGTCATCTTCATCGAATGGATTTGTTGATTTTAGGTAGTTGTGGCCGGACATGGTCATTTATCTTAAGTACTAGGTATGTAGTTTGAAACTGAAAACATGCACTAATTCTAGAAAAACTTAAAGCACACCGATAATGTCGCTGCTTTCACCTTTCTTTTCTTGACTGACAGTTCAATTTAACATTTAACCTTCAACCCATAGATAAAGATAATAAAGAAGGAAATTTAAAACTACAAAATATTCAATCTGAATCCACAGAAATAAAGGCTACTTTACAATACTTCTACTCGAATCACAAAACATAGACTTCAAAACTTAAACTTTGTATACTATGAATGATGTTGTCAGCTGATGTTTGACAAATGACAGCGAAGATTCGTCTTCTTCTGCTTAGAATATTAATCAACTTTAAAATGTAACAATCCATAATACAATTGGTATAAAAAGTTTACCGAATCGATAGATTTCCTATTTTGCAGTAGCCTCTTCTGTCATCATCTATCGCTAATGCTCTGAGGATAGTTTTTAACCTTCTGTTTTAGCGTGCACTTAATCATGCAGGAATTAATAATTACTAATACTTGGTGCGCAATGAAACTACCCGGTGTACACCAAGTGCAAATAATTTGACATCGATATGAAAAGGCATTGTAAACTGTAAACAAAATCTTCGTTTACAGGTGCATCTTTTTTTGTTTTCATTCAGGATCTTTCTCTAACTCTGTCGCGGCATCCTATCGTAGACCAGACCAGAATCCATGCAGCCTCTGATCGATCGCGTAGAGAGAAGATTATTCTCCCGCTACCGTTATCGTCAAACTGACTTGATATTTTCAACCATGAAGTATAAAGACCTTAATAGCAAAGAGAATTAATTAAATAATTAGCCTGTGTGACTGATTAAATATGTATAATGAAAAAACTTAGATACCTACAACATATGGTGATGATATTGACAATTTATTCACTTTCGTAAATCCATCAATTCTCAAAAAGATGGATTTACGAATGTACGTAGGTAATAGGTATATGTTCAGTGGCGCTGCGGTCTGCGGTCGACATAATTATTCATCCACCTCTTTGTTTCGCAATTTCCTTTGTTTTTCTAAGTATTTGATATTTATCGTATTGAAACTCTCTGTTTGTGACTACGAATAATAGTTTGTAGTCATAATAATATATAAAATAGTAATGACATTTTGTATTTTTTATGTGAGAGTTGCTTTACTAGAACACAAAAACTTGCAATTATGCCTGTGCCATTGTCGTGGCATTACCATGATAGATAACGTTGACAGTTTGTAATAGCCATTAAATACAGGCTTCTGATTGGTTGAAATCGTACGAAAAAAATTATGACGGAAAGACAGGAAAAGTGAGGACACAATTCGGGTTAGTATTCAATTTTTTCAATACATGTTTCGTTTCTATCACTCGTCTAATATTACCCTTGCCTATATTTGCATGAGAAACCCAAAAATAAGAACAACACGTATATTATAAAGTATGTTACAGGTATAAAATTATTAACAAATATTTGTAACTAATATATTCATATCTTCTGGTCACTCTAATAGTGTTCCAGGGAATTTGGACCGGCCTCCAGTCCTTCTACCTTTCTCAACGCCTCGGTTTCCGCAGCTAATCTGGCATGCTCCTCAGCTATCTGCTGGTACAAAGACAAATGTTTGTTCCTGGCGAACTGCACTGCTTTCGTGTCCACCGGCACGATCACCTGACCTGGTGCCGCTTGATGAGCGTTGGCGATAGCTGTAAACTTCCTCAAGTGGTTCTCTTTGGCTGCCGCAACCACAGGGGTGTCAGAGGGTAAGTCTGGGACGTTCTCACTGAGGGTGGGGTGGAAGCCGTACCTGTCAGCGACGTACTGTACGGTGCGAATCTTGTAACGGGGGTCCACGTATGAATAAGAACCTGCAAATACGAAAAATAGTTGAAGTAGGTACATAAATGTGATTCGGCACCTCCTAGATTGACTCTCACATATAAGGAATTAGATTATCTACGAGGTAGGTAGGTACTGGTGTGATTAAATATCTCTATAAGAGATGGCGTATAATACATCGTTGTAGTTAAGAGAATAAGACGTTATCTGATGAGATAAAAATCCAATATGGCGTCCATAAGAAATAAAAAAGTTTACTATAGTATCTCAAAATCTAGAGTGCTTAGAAAAAATCTACCTGAATTTTTGGACTCGCCATTGTCAATAATGTATTAGTTTCAAAATTGAAGTTTCTATCTTTCGTTCTAGCTGAGATATTTAGCATTTTGAAAATCATATCAATTTTCGTTTTTTCCCGATAACGCACGAACGTGTGCATATATGGCAGGTATAACGTACCGCCATATTTGATTAAGCATAAATTGTGCAACTTTTTTCTAACTTAAGCCACCCTGTAGCTCTTAATATTTCCGAGATCCCGATGGTGGCCAAAATTAAGTGTAATACCACAAGTATAAAGATATATACAGTAGTTTCACTCTTTAAATTTTTTGTACAAAAGTTTTTAATGCACATGTCTGCTCTTGGGTAGTATGCGCGTTGGTAGAGATGTAGAAGGGGAGGAATGGGCCGGCGTATGCTATTTTATGGGCGCACATTTGCTTTTTGCTTTACAGGTAATCAGCATACGTTTGTGTGTCTAGGCGTTTGTGTTTGTGATTTTGATAAGTGTTTTGTATTGTGTGTAACATGGCTACAAAATATTGTTTCATTTGTAAACGAAATTCTGTTAGGCCACCTTTTTTACTCCAAAAAATAATAGTCCGGGCCTGTGCGTGTCTCCCAAAAACGGTCACTAATGCGCATGATTGTGCTTGGGTAGTATGCGCAGTGGTCTTTTTGGGGGGTTAAAAAAACAAAACTTAAGGACACCAACATCAAAGAGATTTTGCCGAGTGAAATTACTGTATATATCTTTATACTTGTGGTAATACCGTGTAGGCTTTAAACTTTACCGTTTCCATGGAGACTTTAATCAAGAAAACGAGAAGAGGAGGCAATCATATCGGTGTTTTATCAAAACTGGTCTTCACAGAAGCCCATATAGTGTGTACGAGCCGTTAGCATCTTATAACAAGGCCCATCCGCTAAATCGCTCTACCCGCGAAAACAGCATTGTTTTATATACTGTGAATACAGCCAACTGGACTGTGATCTAGCAGATTATGGGTAAAAGAACTCTTTTTAAAGTAGGCTGTAATTTGAAAAAATAAATGAATAACGCATGTCAGTTTATTAATTATTGTTGTACTTAGCAGCCTCGTTGTTTCCAATGTTAGATGTATTTCGTTAAAATCTGCCCCCTGGGTATAATTTGTGACCGAAAATAGAGTCATTGCACTATAAAGCAATTTGTAAAGTGATTTGTTAGTGTCGCGGATAATCAATGGGTTTGTATCGGTGTATTTTATATGCGCCGCGCCGTCAGTGAACTGGAAACTAAATCATAGATGTGCTGGTTGGACTAAGAAAATCCATCTTAAATTGTTATGTGAGTAATTGTTATTGGGTTGATGGGTTGCAAATGGAATAAGGTTGATATATTACACAGAGGTATTGTCTTCGCTCATACTGAAAATAAGCTTTTGCAATTCTGTTTAGGTAAGTAGGTACCTACTTGATTTATAGGAATAAGCATAATATTGATATCATCGGTATCTATAGTCTACAGGGTGATTAGATATATGCGATACATTTCAGAAGGTGGTTCCTTGACTAAAATTAGGGGAAGTTTTCAATATAAACTTATGTCTTAAATCTTTCCCTTCCGAATTATGCCCCCAAAGAGTAGGGTTGAAATTGGTTTGATTTTTATATATTCAACCCCTCCCCCAGATTCAAATCTGAAGGCATGCAGCTAAGTAAACAGCGTAAGATTACAAGAAACATAAAAAGCCGGTCGCAAATTCCCATTTACTAAGATCAAAAATTGTAAGATATTTTTCCTTTTTTTTGTGTCTGTCTGTTGTATACGCCGGATTTCATACATTTGATTGAAAATTTAAATTAAACGTTTTGGTTTAGTTTTGAGAGTTTACTAGAAAAAAAAAGTTATTTAAAAAACTGCATATAGGTACTTACTTTTTTTATATTATAAGCTAAAATAAAAATGTATAGATGTTGAGGAAGTTGGGGAACCTTTTGAACTTTTAGATAGGGTGTCCGAAAATTCCTAGAAACAGCTCTGTCCTTAAAGGAATTTTTTACATAATATGAGAATTCCTATTTTATTTTATTTTCAACCTTTTGTATGTTTTGCAGCATGACAATTGTTTTAAAACTCTCTTGCAATAATAGGGAAGTCCTAATTAAAAAAAGTATAGGTGGAGTTCAGCCATAGAATATTTTACCTCTTTGTAAGGCTTGTTTTAAAATATTTTTCTACGAACACATCAGCGTGATTCATTAGTTCTGCCACATACGAACGAATAATATAATTCTTTTGTTTAGATGATTGTGCCCATGCGATGGCTAATTGTAATTTAATTTCAACATTATGACAAAATTTGTTCTACTCAACGACAGTGAACGAAAAAGTCCTTTGTGATGTATCTTATACAGGGAGTACCTGCCACACAATGTGCTTCATAGAAAAAGAAGCTTCGAATTTTAGATGATTTACCAGTAGATTTTTTCAAAGTGCGAAATTTAACAATGGGCCTTTTCCACTAAATTGAATTTTACTATTTTATTAATATCAAAAACGTTATACTGGTACATAAGTAAAGGTAGAATCAACCCAATTTATTAAAGAATTGTAATTAAGCGAAGTTATCCAAGTACAAAGTGACCGGTCTTCATGAATCATTTCAAACTGCCCGGTTCGCTGACATCACACTCCCGTAGCCAATAAAATGTAGACAAGTTAGAGAGCGGTTCCACGTTGCCACATATAATTTTACTTTTTTCTTGGCAACATTACATTTACATTCTGGTAATTTTGAAATGAAAATATGTATTTTTAGGTGAAATGGTAATTTTGAAATGAAAATATGTATTTTTAGGTGAAATATTCTCCATAAATTATTACCAAAGCAAATCAACATGATTATTTTACAATTTATCCCTTGAGCAAAATAATTTTTAGGTATTTTTCGCTAAAGGTGACAACACTGCACAATCTATGCTAGAATCAACTATATTTTGATTTGATAACTTAGGTTATAAAAGCTAACCTTCTTGTCTTAACATTGCGCACTTCAGCACTTAGAAAGTTCATATTTGTGACGTATAAATCGTTAACCATTTCACTGTCAACTCTTGGAAGGTTGTCTGAATCAGCCTTAAGATATCCCTCTTCAATTTTATTCATTTTAAATCAAATTAATCAAAACTCAAACCGAAAGTTAGGTTAAGCACATTCACTTGACAGAACACAAAATGCAGGGCAGCCAACAGACAACAACGAACTGGAGTATGACGTCAATGGCGCGTTATTTGAAATACATGATAATTTTAATATATCTGGCGAACAAAAAAATTTAAAAAAATACTTTTTAGGCATAACTAAGTATATATTTTATGATAAGCAAAAAAAAAGATGCGGAAAAGGCCCATTATTTTTGTTTTTGATACTTCATGACAAAATGTTGGGTGACACTAAATATTTTTCTTGCTCTAGGCAGTTCTATTCCTTTAAACATAAGTTTATTAAAGAACAACAAGCTGTTATTTAATTTATTTTGGTCACTTAAACCGAACCGATTTAGCTAAAGAGTTTCTAATGTTTTGGGGCGACATTACGTCATTAACGCACAAAGCCTATTTCCTAAATTTATCACCATCGTAAATATTAAATGTAATAATATTTTTAACATTTTATACAGGCACATTACCATAAATTATTTAATAAAATATAACCACTTAGTATAAAGACTCAATAATAGGTACTTATATTTTTGATAAACAAATATTTAATTTTGGAAATAATTATTTGAGCTATTTAATATCGTATTTTGATGATTATATTGAGATCAAGATTCAGGTTGTTTGTTAAGAGAATAGTTTGGTAGGTACACTATTGTTTTATTCGTCGCAATTTAAGCAAAAAATTCCCACGTTTGTTATCTACTTATTCAAAAGAACATGTACAGGGTGGGCCGTCTAAGAGTGCGTATCCCCTTATCTCAGAAACTATGTGAGATAGAAAAAAAAGTTTTATATAAATGTTGTTTACGTTAAAGATGTCGGTATTTTTTTAATATAGTTATATTTGTAGCTCATCAATATACAGCGTGATGAACTAAACTTATCTTTTTTTAAATGGAACACCCTGTATATTATTACATTTTTGAAAAGCTCTTCAAAAGACTTGTTCAACGATATATAATATGATGGGTCTGTAGCCCACCGTTTCGGAGCTATTGACTGGTATCTTCAGGAAAAGGTTAATATTTATAGCGAGCTAGAAAAGTTACTAATTGAGGTGATAAGCTGTAATTTGGGCCAAGAAATTCTAATTTGGTCTATTTTATGAAACTTCTGTCTAATACTAAAATAAAAAAAATTGCAACAGTGATGCCAAGTTTCGTGAAATTTAATTTTTCATGATTTTTTTAAATGGAACACCCTGTATTTTATTACATTTCCTGAAAGTCCTTGCAAAGACGAGTTTATTGATATATAATATCAGGGGTCTACGACACACATATAACTTATATTTTTTATAACTTATATTGCCATCTCTTTTAAATTTGATACAAATATTTAGAATCGTATGAATATCTGGCAGTTATCTTAAATGATATTTTCTTACATAATCTCTCACTGTTAAAGCTGTACTTTTGTGATTAAATATATAACATTCTATTAAGCCTACTTTTTCTTGCAGAGAATACATCACATACTAACATGCATAACTTATGTGTCAATTCCTGAAGAGAAACGCAGATTAATCCAAAACTATGTGTCGTAGACCCCTGATATTATATATCAATAAACTCGTCTTTGCAAGGACTTTCAGGAAATGTAATAAAATACAGGGCGTTCCATTTAAAAAAATCATGAAAAATTAAATTTCACGAAACTTGGCATCACTGTTGCAATTTTTTTTATTTTAGTATTAGACAGAAGTTTCATAAAATAGACCAAATTAGAATTTCTTGGCCCAAATTACAGCTTATCACCTCAATCAGTAACTTTTCTAGCTCGCTATAAATATTAACCTTTTCCTGAAGATACCAGTCAATAGCTCCGAAACGGTGGGCTACAGACCCATCATATTATATATCGTTGAACAGGTCTTTTGAAGAGCTTTTCAAAAATGTAATAATATACAGGGTGTTCCATTTAAAAAAAGATAAGTTTAGTTCATCACCCTGTATATTGAAGAGCTACAAATATAACTATATTAAAAAAATACCGACATCATTAACGCAAACAACATTTATATAAAACTTTTTTTTCTATCTCACATAGTTTCTGAGATAAGGGGATACGCACTCTTATACGGCCCACCCTGTACAAGTCCCCAAATAAAAAGATAGGAATGTGTAAACCATTTTGCTTGATCTCAAACCGTTTAGATTTTACAGGGTGTCAAAGTTGCAAAATGTCAATATTCACCTGTCAATTAGGACATTCTACATGAAATTTCACGTAGAATCCAGAAATGGTGTAGTTAATATACAGGGTGCCCATTATCTCTCAACTTACATGGCTAACTTTGTTGATAGTGGAGATAGAGAATAGTTTAAATTAGCAAAATTGGGCAGAATTACAAGAGGAATTCAGTGCCTCCTTCAGATTTAATTTTAATTTTCAACTTTTCGAGATATTTTGGAAAAACTGAAAATCGCCAAAATTTTTAAACTCGAATATCTCGAAAACTACTTATAAAAGATAAATATAAAAATAAAAATAATATTTTATTTGTATCTTTTATAGTTTACGATATATTCGAGTTTAAAAATTTTGGCGATTTTCAATTTTTCCAAAATATCTCGAAAAGTTGAAAATTAAAATTAAATCTGAAGGAGGCACTGAATTCCTCTTGTAATTCTGCCCAATTTTGCTAATTTAATCAATTCTCTATCTCCACTATTAACAAAGTTAGCCAAGGAGATAGATAATGGGCACCCTGTATAGGGTGTTCCATTTAAAATAAGCAAATTGGCGTCGACTTCTGGTTATACCGGAAGTGCCAGAAACGTGAAAGTCTTTTAAAAAGGTACTGACCCACTGACCTTTGTAAATTTTCAAAATCACCCTGTACGTACTTTTTCACATATCGATCGCTGCCCTTCCCGGTGGGACACCGTGTCTAAAGAAAGATGTAAACAGTTAAATAAGCCAATAAATAATTTTAAAAATATACTACAAACAACTCTGTATAAAAATTATTGCAGCAGCTCTCCAACACCTCCTAAATAATTTTGTATATGAATAACGGGACATAAGTAGGTGGTCCTACTTAGCTGCTGACCCTGTACTTATTCAACGACTCCAGAACGTAAAGATCCAAATTTATTTTAATATTCCTAACGCCTTTATCTAAAAGACTTCGAAGGGTTTACATATACATCTCGTCGCCCTTATCACAAGGTTTAAAAACTGTAATAAAATAAAATGTACTTGGAGGAACGACCATCGTTTGTTTCCCTATAAAAACGAAATATCTACAGATAAGAGACGTGTAAGTATCTATCAATATCCTTACGGCCGATATAACCCAGTTTTGTCAACGGGCTTTATTTAAAACAATTCTCTATAAATACCTTTATTTTTTCAAACAGTTGTGAATACGTATATTGAAACTCAAACCCTCAAACCAAATACAGGGTGTCCCACGGTGATGGTCTATTAGAAGTATCTGGAGAACCAATTAAGCTACTCATTTGAAATTTGAGGTGAAGTCAAAGTGGGCCATGATCTACGCGATGAAAATATTTTGTAGTTTACACCACTTCCGGTTATACCGGAAGTCGACATTAACTTCGTTGTTTTAAATGGGACACCCTATATATTATTTAATTTCTCTATTCTACGTGGAATTCTAAACACATTTCATGTAGGATATCCTATACCTATCTTCAACTGTTTTTGAAATATTGACAGGTGAATATGGACATTTTTCAACTTGACACTACAAAATCTAAACGGTTTGAGATCAAGCAAAACGGTTTGCACATTCCTTATATTACTTTTCATAAGCTATCGTTTGATACTAATTTCAGATTTTCTAGAAATTTTCGATTAAATTTAATCTCTTTGTTAAATCTGAAATTAATGTCAAACGATAGGTTATGATAAGTAATATAAGGGAATGTGCAAACCGTTTTGTTTGATCTCAGACCGTTTAGAATTTACAAGGTGTCAAAGTTGAAAAATGTCAATATTCACCTGTCAATATTTCAAAAACAGTTGAAGATAGGTATAGAACATCATACATAAAATTATTTAGAATTTCACGTAGAGTCCAAAAATGCTATAATATATAGGGTGTCCCATTTAAAATAATGAAGTTAATGTCGACTTCCGGTATAACCGGAAGTGGTAGAAACTCCAAAATATTTTCGTCAAGTAGATCATGGCCCACTTTGACCTCACCTCAAATTTCAAATTAATAGCTTAATTGGTTCTCCAGATACTTCTAATGGACCGTCACCGTGGGACACCCGGTAGATGAGGTACCTATTTAGTTATGTTCTTAACAAAATTTCGGGAAATCATCTGTTTCCTGAATAACTGATTTGTATAAACAAATGCAAGTCAGTTCTGATTGCAAGATTATTTATAACGTTTTTGCTGACCGTATTTCGGTCATTTCCTGTATCATCCGTTTTTGAATTCGTAAAAGATTCGGAATTCTCGACCCTGAAAACCCAAGACAGCGATTTTCAGTGGAATCGGAGTATATAATAACAAAATTAATTCATATTGTAGCCCCCATCTTGAATATTTTTTATAAAAAAAATTAAAAGTTTGCCATTCAAGGTTTATATTGAAAATGGCCTTATCTCTAACATCATCAAAACTAGCGGGGATCCAAAAATGTTACTTAATGCAGATTTTTACTTCCTTTGTTTTCGAGATATTTCAAAATCGTGTTTCTTTAAATGGAAAATGTCTCGAAAAAAATCGCAAAGGATTAGAGAAAGGACGGAAGATTCATGTCAAGCGGTTCTCGAAGCCGTAAAAATTAGAAAAAGGGTCGAGAAGATCCCGCGAAAAGTCGGGATTTCGCGGAGGAGATAGCATAGAAAGTTTGTCAATTTGGCGACGGAATTTAGAGCGAGACAGAATCGACGCATTTTAGTATACAGGGTGGTCCAACTTATAATAGCAGGACTTCATCAAATGATAGATAACGTTAAAATAATAGCAGTTTCTCAATACACTTATATCCGGGAAAGCTTCCTTTTCTAGATACAGGGTGTTGAAATTTTGGAAAAAAAGTATATTATTTTAAATATTGCCAAAACGGCTAGTTAGAAAAATTGGAAATTTGGCACAGTATCAGCTAAGGATTCTTCAAGATTTAAGGCTTATGATGATAAATTACGAAAACCAGCGGCGGAGTTATGGGTATGCCATCACCCCTTTTCGAAAAAATCTTGTACGCCACTGACTTTATTGCAAATACAATAACGTAATTCAATGCCCCATGCTTTTTAGAACAAAAAAGTATTCTTTCATTTTTTTCATACGGCGCACTGTTTTCGAGATATTTGAGGTTTTATCAGGTAATGTTGGGCCATTTACATTTAGAATTTAGAATGCGCCGGGCACCCATCGAGTTGGAACCAGGCTTGTCTTTGCAAATGGAGTGGAATGTCATCCCACATATTCGGATTCTCACTCTCCAAAAATTCCAGAAAGTTTTCATAATTTAGTCGCTGTGGAAGTACATAAGGGCCAAAGAGATTTCCATTGTAGATCCCTATCCAAATGTTAATACCTACTAAATTCTTGTTGAAACTTTCGTGGTTTAATTTCATGTGGATTTTCATGTGCCCATACATGATGATTGTGAAAATTTACAATACCTCGTCGAGTAAAACATGACTCGTCGGTCCATAGAATATTTCTTAAGAAATCCTCATTGTTTTCCAGAAGCCACCTACAAAATACCATCCTATATTCTTCGTCTCCTGGATGTAAACCATGGACAGGTTGGAGATGAAAAGGATGTCGATGATCCCGTTTTAACACTATGAAAATAGTGCTTTTAGGAGTTCCAGTGGTTCGACTCACTCTTCTTTAACTTGTTCTCGGATCTCTGTTAAATTGACACAGTATACGATTATTTTTTCTTACGGTGTTAATATTATGACGATTAGGATTCCTAGGTATGGACCTTAATCCTTGATTAACGAATTGATTGTGGACATTTGAAAAAACATTATGATGTGGCTGTCGACTGTTGGGGGATCGTCTGCGGTATTCTCGAGCTGCTTCTACCGTATTTGCATCACAAATCACAAAATCCATAAATAAAGTGTATGTCAGCATATTCTTGATTAGAAAATCGGAAAGGCATTTTAATGTTTCAAAATAACAGACAGATTTGCTTTAAAGTAACTTAGTGACACTTATAAGGAAGTATTAAATTGGTCAAAACTTGTCACAGTCTACTTCATAAAATTTAAATTAAATTCTAAATGTAAATGGCCCAACATTACCCGATAAAACCTCAAATATCTCGAAAACGGTGCGCCGTATGAAAAAAATGAAAGAATACTTTTTTGTTCTAAAAAGCATAGGGCATTGAATTACGTTATTGTATTTGCAATAATGTCAGTGGTGTAAAAGATTTTTTCGAAAAGGGGTGATGGCATACCCATAACTCCGCCGCTGGTTTTCGTAGTTTATCACAATAAGCTTTAAATCGTAAAGGATCCTTAGCTGATACTGTATGCCAAATTTCCAATTTTTCTAACTAGCCGTTTTGGCAATATTTAAAATAATATACTTTTTTTCCAAAATTTCAACACCCTGTATCTAGAAAAGGAAGCTTTCCCGGATATAAGTGTATTGAGAAACTGCTATTATTTTAACGTTATCTATCATTTGATGAAGTCCTGCTATCATAAGTTGAACCACCCTGTATATGGATTATACAAACATCTAAATTCCGCTATCATGTTTTACCTGACAATACCATACATTTAAAAATTTCGCCTAAGCTCTAATGTGTTTTACATGAGTGAGTGTGAGATGGAGCGGGTATTTTGTGACGTTTAATGGGGCAACCGCACTGTTTAGTAACCATTCTCATATGATCGTCTACTCACCCTCTAAATATTGGTTAGTCTATCCGTTTTGTAGATATTTCGTGTTTTTGATGCTAATTTTATTGTACTGTAAATGAACAGGGGACAAATATATGTATGAATGAATGGGGAATTTATATATGGGACAAGGATATTATCAATTTCATTGTAAAATATCTAATAAACGTAAAGGCAAAACTAATTTTAATTTAGGGGGCTATTATTAGACAGTAAACGGACGATATATTTGCTACGTGAATTCCTAAATGAAATGTTTATGTGAGCACCAGGGAATTTGTAACAGTTGGGCCATTTGGCTGAAACTTTTGGCAGATGCCGACAGTTTCCGTGCAAAAAATATAAACAGAGAAATAAATTTAAGTGGGATTTAAATTTGATATGAAATAAGGGGTTACCGACACGTCTCGGCGTTTTCAAACTGTAAAAATACAAATAATAATGATATAACTTTTCTTCCATTAATTAAATACCCTTCACATACAACATATACCGACATTTATTTTGCGTGTCGGTATATGTTTAAATATTGATATTAATTATACAGGATAGAACAAATTTGTATTTTACCACTGCTAATATTATTCTAAGCAATCCGGTATTTTCCTTCAATCGAAATGAAAGTGGAAACCTGTATTTTTATAAAATATATATATTTTTTTATATTTATTAGAATAAAAATTATTAAGATTGAGTCGGTAGAAAATTTTTAAATCAATTTTGAAATTTTATTCTATATTCGTGACGTCACTAAGCGAAAACTAGGGAATATGTATCTATAAAGAGGCCACACTGATAATATGTGGCTAGTTTCAGTTTGTAACGATGACAAACGACAGTCGACATTTCGATAATTGACATTTGAAATTTCCTGTTTGTGTTTGGCTTGGCAACTTGACGTGTTGTATTGTTGTTTTCTTGTGAAGTAAACTTTTATTAAACATGGAGCAAGGTTTTGTAGAGACTAAGTCCGACAATTTATCGGTTATAGATCCTTTTATGATAAAGATCCTATAGATCCTTTTAGAAATAAAAGGGATGAAAAATGTAAGGTTAGTGTTTAACTTAACAGTATTACTGCAAAGTCGATTAAATATATTCAAAAATTACTTTTATAAATTACGATGTTTTTCTATTACTAGATAATAAATACACTTGTAATCAGTCACAGACAGAGACAACAATTCACAAGTAAAAATATAAACTAAAAACAATGTCTCATATGTTTACCATGATGTTCACCCTAACCAAATAATTCAAACATAAACAAAAGTAAAGTTGTCACGCAGTTACACCAACCACACAAATGAAAATATCCTAGAAATCGCTAAAAAATAGCGCAAATTTTGAATTTTCGCTTAGTGACGTCACATAGATATCGCGCACAATAAAAAAATAATTTATGGACTTAAATGAACCCAATATTAAAATTCCAGAAATACGTATCTCTTCTTTTTCCAACTACTTTCCATTGGCGATGTAAAAAAAAATAGGGAAACACCCCATTCAATAATAAGTACTCCTTGAAATATATTATTCCACAAGGAAACAAAATAATTATTTATGATACAAGTGTTAAAAGTGCCAATTTATTTTGTGAGTGGGGACTATTGCGGAACGAGCGTAGCGAGTGGAGAAACCCCAAAAATTTCACGAAATATTAAATTCATAGATCTAAACTTCCACTATCGATTTCACAAAGCTGCATGATACATGAAACCACCTTATTCTGCAAAACTTATGTGACCCAATTAGTGCCCTGTCTTAAATTTTATGATATATAAAGTTATCTTAAAATGGCACTTGAAAATGTAGAAACACAACATTGCACTCAACTAATATCATCAGAAAACTTCCGGGGAACGAGAAGCCCTTTAGCTTTGTATACAGGGTGTATCTACCATGGAATAGTACCCTTCCTTTATAACCTGCCCGAAAGAAAATTATCCAGATAGTTCACTTTAGTGTACGGCTTATAAATTTCTAAGTGTGATTTTGATCCTAGCCCGTGTCGGAAATATAGACTTTCAACTCAAAAACTTGTTTATTCCAATCCAAACAAACCGATTTCTGCAATATAATAAATCTTAGAATAAACGTTTTATGTTCATCTATATTTCCTTGGCACAATATATCCATTTAATTAGTTTCCTGTCCAGTGGCGTACTACTTCTTCAGTCTCTACCTTTTTAGTATGAACAAAAAAATATGTACTTGGTTACTTCGATACTATAAAATACAACTTTAATATGCACAGTTTATCAGTTTTAATTATTATTACAAGAAATGTTGAATAATAATTTATAATTATCAAAGAAATTCACTTTTTTGAAAGATAGCACTACTGGAATGACAAATAATTTTAATTAAAAAAGAAAAGCACACAAACTTACAATTCTTGATAATATGCATTTAAAAAAATGTTTGATTTAGCCATAGGGAAAGCCTCAATAAATTGGTAGAGTATTTATTGATGCTTCTTAGCTCTATAAAATACAGGGTGTTTCATTTGAAGAAATGGACTTATTTGCGTAAAAATATTAAACTAGACAGTTAGTAAGTAGTAAAAAAATATTTTTCCGAAACAATTAGGAAATGTATCAGAAAATATTATAATTAAATATTAATAATCAAATCGAAAGTAGAATTCGAAAAAATATTAAGAAATATATAGATTGCCATCCAAAAAAAAACGAAGCTACCTCGTGTCAAGAAATACGGAACTGTAGAGATGGGAAATTCCCGGGAAGATATTTTTTGGAAATATTCCCAAAATATATTTCGGGAATGTTGCCAAATGTTTCCCGTGAATAATCCTAGGGAATATTTCCTTGGAAAGTTTCCAGAGAAATATTTCTAAGGGAAGTTGCCCAGAAATATTTCCCACCACTTGCAGACTGTTTTTGTTTTTGAACACGTGTATTGACTTATTTTTTGGCATTGCAGGTAGGTAGTACTTGACTTAATATCTGGAAATAGTTTCAACAAGTATTCACAGCAATTATTTATACTTATTAGTTATTAGCAACTCTAACTTATCAACTACAGATTCTTAAAAAAATATACAAATAACAAGAAAACCAGTGAAAAAACACCAATGATGCATAAAAATCGAAAATGCCTTTAACAGATAAACTCAATACAACATAATTCCATTAATTCTTAACCCTAAGGTTAAGTTTATGTAGTTATAATTTGGCGGGAAATTCAAAATAATACGGAAATATTTCCCGGAAACTTTCTGTAATCTTCCCGGGAACATTTCCTGGAAATGTTCCCTGAACAGGATTCTTCCCTTTCCGGAAAGTTCCCATTTTGGAAACTCTCCAATATAGAAACTTATCAGTGGCCCATCTCTACGGAACACCCTATACAAGTGAAATTATTTTTAATCTGTACAACCCGATAAGTCTGACAACATCGCAAAAACGAAATAGCGTAAGTCTTCCATCAACTGATATATGAGACTTCCGCGTACTAGGTAGACACCCTGTATATTTTGTTTACCACAACAGATAACTTTTTACGAGCAACATAATAATACATATTTAAATTATTAATTATGAGTATTAAGTGAAGTGACAGCTTTAATCTTGGATGGTGCCTTTGCTTTAAGCTCTTTAAAAATCCTTACATCTGTCAGAATTTTTATGAAATGTCAAATATATCAAAAACGGCCGGAGCGTAATGAACCGTATATATAATATAATTTTTACTTATTTTTTACAAAATGCAAAAAGCTCTAAAAACCAATTGAAGTTATAGAAGAATTATCACTATGTAGGCATATGAAAAATTAAAAAAGCGTTACACTATCAAAACAGTTTAATTTAATTTTATGTCCTCATTTTTCCTTTACTACAGTTTATGTAAACATTCTTCTTTACCTTTAACTTGTACTCTTGAAGAATTAAAAAAATTGGAGCTACTTCCTTAAGCCATCCATACAATTCGTTACTTTATGTATTTTAAGGTAAAAGTAACTGCTTAAACGCTAACTTGTATTAAACATTGTATATCCCACTATCTTATATTTAAAATCAAAGTGTGTTTATAAACAGGACATTTGTTTTAATTAACTGCACTGATGATACTTAAAATTGCTGAAATAATTTTTGCAGTCGTGCATGTAAGGGACAGGCATATACTGCGTACGTGCCCTTAGTGCTACGCCACTGTTGTTGCTTAAATTTTATTGCTAAGTATATAAAATAATTTTACTGCTACATAAAAAGACTTAATTAAATACTTAAATTGGACGAATTCCCTCTTCCGCAATAAATGAAGCTATCTAATGTGGCAGAAACGTGTATGGGTTATATCGGTGTGTTCTAATTAGAATAAGAGATATGTTGGAGACTACTTTTTTGTGAATTTAACGTACATGGTAATCAGCCCTTCTTGGGGTAAAATTAAATACTTCTGAGTAGGCTTGGCATGTCGCGCCGCAGTTCAATGCAGGCGGTTCGGGCGGGCCAACGACGGAAATACGCGAGCCGCGGCCGCTAGTCAGCTTTTCATGTTGGTCCATTCTTGTCTGTCGTGTAGTGTTGGATTCTTGTTAATTTTATTCGTTGTATTTTATTGCTAATATTCATTTTATAATAAAGTAGGTACCTAAGTCACGAATTTTTATAATAAACGGCCATATGGTGACAAAGTGAATAAATGTATCGGCCAATTACCGGATTTAATCTGTAGTGGCGCTACAATCATTTGTAGTGTGCGAGAGGGAGCTAATGTGCTGGGCAAACGTAATTGTAGACGTCAAGTAGTGTGCAACATAAAAATAAAAGAGGTTGCGTGCCTCCCACAACACAATTTGTGTTTGATTTACTGTTAATGCTGATTGCCTGTGATATTCCCTTCACATACTGGATTAAAGACCATTTCGGGAGTTCTGGAATAAATACAATCCCCACGTGACGCTACCAAGTCGCGCAATGTTGCGTAATTATGTACAAACTGTATGCGAAGACATTGTAAATGAGATCAAATGTGTATTAAAAAATAAACGACTATGGTTATGTATTGACGAGATGAAAAATTGTAAAAAAAATATATTGTAAATACGTGTACTGGACCCTCTTAAACCGACATTTCTACTGTTACTAGCTAGCAAAAGACTAACTGAGTGACGATGTTTGTGACAGATGCTTCCGCGAGAATGCGTTTGGTAGGCCATTCTCTTAAGAACACTGTTGTAGGTTGGTACATGTTATGTGTAAAGTGCATGCTTTTCATCACTTTACATTTTGTGGCAGAAACTAGAAGGCTTTCCAGAGGTAGATGCATTAATAGCAAGTTCAAAAAAAGTGTTTCTTAGATCTTCTAAACATCTTCGCGCATTCCACAGCAAGTGCCCTACTGTCCTGGAATTCTTTCACCATCACAGCAGATTCTTACAGTTTATTGGTTTTGTTACTACTTAATTTCTTTTATTACACTTATGATGATGCGTACGCCTATGTCACGCGGCTCATTTCGGCCAACCCTAATTATCAGTAATATTAATATTACTATACATACATATATTACATAAAAATATAATACAGGGTGTCCATCTATAAAGTATCACATTTTAACAGTTTATAAATCAAGAACGAAAAGAGCTGAACTGAACTTGTTAGATTTCCTTAAAGTTTTTCCTGCCCTTGCTGCCGATTCTTTAATATGGTCAGAAATTATCGGAAAACAAATTGGCCTATTTGAATCCAAAATTATGAACTT
Organism: Pogonocherus hispidulus; assembly: GCA_963924545.1. NCBI lineage: Eukaryota > Metazoa > Arthropoda > Insecta > Coleoptera > Cerambycidae > Pogonocherus > Pogonocherus hispidulus. The sequence goes on along the minus strand of OZ004697.1, from coordinate 46,952,501 downwards.
CCTTTAAGTGGAAAATACCTATCTATGTTATCCATCTCAAAGCCTGTTTCTTTTCCTTTAAGAAAATGTGTAAATTGATGCGATTCAGACGGGATTTTAAGGATAAATTAAGTTTTTTACGAAACCATGTCAAAACGTCTTTCTAACAAAATAACAATAATAAAAATTATATTGTATAATTTAGGGTGAAGAAAATCCAACCATAATCTAAGAAGTTTAGTGAAGACAGGATACTCATAACTCTTTTAGTTCTCTACAGTAAAGACCAGAATTAAGCAAAGTGGAATGACCTCGCCGATCTGGTAAAATGCGATGATGCATGGGCGTGCGTATTCTGTTTTACCATTGGGCACATTTCAGTTAATATATACTCGTATACTATTCTATAGAATACTTCTAATATATGCACTTCCACTTTTATAACTAACACAAATAAGTATAAACACTGACACAAAGAATAAATACACTGATAATTTTACCATAAATTTTTACCGTTAAGAAACGCGCGCGAAATAACCCAACATCACGCCACTGTTTCCCTTCTACCTCGACCGCAGTCGCTTGCTGGTTCCTGATTCGACCAATCAACGTCGTTTAATCTCAGGGAAAAGAAAGCGTAAATGCAAGAATATGTATGTTAAATAAGGATGAACAGCTTGTCGTCAACTTTACGACTTTCGCAACTTTCGCAGTTGCCACATATTCGGAAATTCCTTGATATTATTAAGTAAAAGACAAATTAAACATTGTGTTTGCGTTAATAAAGTACAATAGGGATAAGAGACGTTAAAGTAAAAAAATGGGTAAATAAGGTAATTAAATTAATACGTTTCCTGTTTTAAATCAGAATACTTTAGAAATAAATATGACAACACAGATCTACTCTTTTTCCGGTCATTCCACTTTGCTTAATTCTGGTCTTTACTTTAGTTCTCAAGCCATTATAATTATAGTTATTTGAAGAGTATTGAAATATATCCAACAGCATTTGAGTTAGACATCGGGAATCCAGATGAAAAGCGTAGAATCAAAAAATGTAATAATACAAAGGGTGCCCCATTTAAAATAACAAAGTTGGAACCAACTTCCGGTATAACTGGAAGCGGCACGGGGACGTCAATATTTTATTTGAAGAGAGTATACCCAAAACGCCTAGCGTCCAAATTTTCACTGTTTAAATCTAAGTAAGCTCTGAGATATTCTAATAGGCGGTCAACGTGAGACACACTGTATACATTTTAGACCCCTGTTGATCATACTACCCTATATGTCTGAATTCAGAATGTAATGCAGAATTTAAAAATGTTATAATATAGAGCACCCTATAGATGCCATGATAATTTTAAAATGTTGGTTTTATCTTCACTGATATGCTTCAATAAATTATTTTGTTATCAAAGTAAGTACCTACGTACGATATACTGAACTATCAGTCGCACGGTATAATTACAAACAAAAACAAAACCCAATGATTTGAATAGTAAACACTATTTCCCTAGTGAGCTGGTGATGCAGCACCACACTTAAAATTGAACCTGCATCGCAAGCTATCACGGGCCTGGGCGCTCGGGGATCTTATCGGACGGCCTCATCTCCACTCTCGCATTATCGGTAATCTGTCCAACGTAAATTATTGTTTTTTAGTCAACAGCTGAAACAAAACGGCGTCGTCTTCTCTTCCTTAATAGATTTTCTTTGATATTACATTTTCTCTGCCTCCTATCAGGAGGATATATGTCACTCTCAGGGGCCTGTTTATTTCACAATTTATCCCCAATTTTCCTTTTACTTCTCCCGTAATTTCCCATCCGGATTCCCATATTTCTCCTTAAGGGCTCCGCATTTTTTAATTTTCGATAAAATGTTGTTTCCCTGCATGTTAGAGGTAATCCCCCTTCTGACGGTGTATACGAGATCACCTCCAGTGCAATTTAAATAGATTTTTGTACAGAGTGACAATAGTTTAATAAAGAAATTGGAGGGAAAAAGACATTAAATAACTTTATGGCTTGCTATGGTGGAGAAGCGTGAATGAGCAAAAAAATATACAGAGATTTAAAAAATTATCTTGGTCAAAGATTTTATAATAATTCTCGGATTTTTGTCTTACATTTTGGCATACATTTTTTTTTATAAAAATTTGTCAAGTACAAGGTTATCATAAAGTATCATATTTCAGATTATTATGTATTTTTAACAAATTAAGTTAATAACAGGATGTGAAAGAAATTCGATTGCTTAAACAATGGGATTTCTTATGTCCAACAGTGGTTAACGCAAATGTTCGATATGTCGTCCATTTTGCTGCTGTACAATCATCAACCGTTCCTCCAAATTGTACACAGCATTATTCAGCATTTCTGGTTGAATTGCAGCAATTTGCTCCCTAATAGAGTCTTTTAATTCTTCCAGCGTTGTTGATCGTGTTTTAAACACCAAATTTTTTAAATAACCCCACAGCCAGTAATCCGCTGGGTTAAGATCAGGCGATCTTGGAGGCCATGAATTTATAAAATGTCTGCTTATTATAACACGATGTTGAAAACAATTCTTTAACTGGTGGGTAAGTATGCGGGGGTGCTCCATCCTGTATAAAAATCATGTTTTCAATTCCTTCGTGCTCGTTTTGTATCTGTGGAATGGCATAATCTCGTAACATATGCAGCTATCGTTCACTAGTAACAGTTACAGATACGCCACTCCATTCTGTATCTCCTCAAAAAAGTATGGTCCATTGTTAAAATTAGATGTGAAACTGCTCCAAACGGTAACTTTCTTGTCATGAAGATCTTCCTGAACGGTTTCATGCGGATTATCTGTTGACCATATTCGACAGTTTTGAGTATTGACATTTAGAGAGAAATGGGCCTCATATCTGTCCATAAAATATTGGTTAACCACTCGGGTTCAATTTTCATCTGAATCAATTTGTAAAGAAAAATTAGGTATACCTGATAGGAAAATCTGCATCATTTAATTCAAACAGCAGTTTAAGTTTATAGGGATACATTTTTAAGATCTTGCGTAAAATTTTTCAAACCGTGATGTATGGCATTTGCAATCGTTTTGGTATCGAATTCACACTACTGATTGTTAACGGATTAGTGTTTTGGCTATGTTTTGATTTTCCCGAAGAACTTCTGCAACTTGGACATCACTGTCCAAGTCTTATTGATCTCGGTAGATCAGTTACAGACCCTGATCTTTCAATTTTGCTAATCAAATTACGGCACGCTTTCATTGGACAGGGCCCTCCCTCAAGTGTAATTTCTGCCCCATTCGTAATAATATTGACCTAAACCAATTCTTGTTTGTAGATCTATGTTATTAAAGTTTAAATCGTTCCAATTTACGTTTACGTCTGTTTTATTTTAAGAACATTTCTCTAAATCGCAATGATTACGTTGGACACTTGTATCAGCAGTTGACACGACAACTTTTTTGTTTTCCATAGATACAGTAAAATCCAATTATTGAAGCAACTGGATTTGATTTACTTGTTGCTACCAGCTTGATTTCTTAAAATCATAATATAAGACTTTAAAGTATATCCCTTACTTTATTTTGCCCTTTGGATATTTTCCAGTAATAAATGAATAGACAAATAAATTATTGGAAAGTATTTTTTGTATGTGATTTAATGTGTGCCAAAGTCGATGTAGAGCTTTGGTCGAATCAACACCGTAAAATTTCTGCGGTTAGGTTGGACAAACAATAACAGCAAGATAACCAATGATTAATGTAATTTCACAGACGTGAAGCGAATTATTCTGCTCAATTAAGCGACGGTATATTTTTTTATTTATTTGTTAAACCTCAGTGAACACTTAGAGTTCACTCATTAAAAGGGGTACCTACTTACTATTCATGTAACGATATATTTGTTATTGATTTTTTTATTTGGAAGGTAGTCTTTAGTCACAAGGTAAAGCTTGGTGGTTTTCAGTAGGGCTCGGAATTGTATTCGAATAATTCGAATATTCGAATATTCGAATATTTGACTAATTGACTATTTATTTAACTATTCGACTATTCAAATGTTCGGATATTCGTGTTTGTCGTACACGAGCTTTTTCTAATGCTGGTAAAGTTGTTAATGCAAAACGAGGCTGCCTAAAATCTGACAATGTTAAAAAACTTTGTTTTCTTAATGTTAATTTGTAGTTCCTCCTCTTTCTCCTTAGTTTTTAGTATAGCAATTTTTAACATTTGGTTTCGTTCGTTATTTTTAAATTTTATTTTAGTTTTCTACGAAGTATTTCATTTTTCTGAGTATTAAAATATAATCTTTTGTTAAATAGTTTTTATTTATTACAGAGTTCTCCTATTTTTAAATGATTTATTAGAATTATTGTTTTGTTATCTAAATTTATTCGACACAATGCACTATTTATTTTAAATAATATTATTTTTCGACAATATAGATATTTAAATTTTAAATATCTATATTGTAAGTGGTATAAAAGTCGTTTTAAATTTTAAAACAACTTTTTCGGTAGGTATTTAAATAGATGACTATTCGACTATTCGAATATTTAATTAATAATATAATTGATTATTGGAATATTCGACTATTCGACTATTTCAATATTCGATTAATCAAATAGTCAAATATTATTCGAATATTCGAATAAAATACTAAACGACTATTCGAATACTTAAATTTTAAAAATTCCGAGCCCTAGTTTTCAGTAGGTTACATCTAGATCTAGCCTCTCTAACATCTACGTAAGTGTGGTATCTCAAATCTTAAATGATATTTAAAAAAAACCTGTAAAACCATTTTATAGTTATAGGATTTTGGTAGGAAGACATTTTTCGGAATTTTTCATGTTTTCCCTAATATCTCAGATACTAAAAGCGATTTGGCAACATTGTAAACGTATTATGATTTCGTATCTCTTACAGTTTCGAAAATAACAATAGTATTCATGAAAAAAGTGAGGGGTATTCCATCTATGGGCATAGTTGTGAAGTTTAAAAAGTCTAAAAAACATTATATGTAAGTCTGCAGTCAACATTTTGTGAATAAAGATTTACTAATGTACGTTAAGAATTTACTAATGTTTTGTGGTTAATAATTTTACTAAGGTATAGTGGATAATTAATACTTTAATTGACCTTTATCTAAATCATTAATTCGATCTGAACCCGCGAAATTTTAAAGGACATTGACAATTTTAAATAATTCCAAGTAAGTATATTCAACATTCGTATTCTTATGGAAAATGCACGGCGATCACGACAAACTAGACTTATTTTGGTTCTAACAAGAACCAGTTCTGAATTGTACCGAGCGCGCGCAGTTTGGAAAATGCCTTCGAATTTTTAAACCGCGCGTGCTCAATACGATTCAGAACAGGTTTGTGTCAGAACCAAAACAAGCCTACTGGCACCCGCCAAAACATGTGAATTATCGTAGCGCCATCTACGGACGATTTTTTCGCGAACCACATGCCATTATAATTCTGGACCTATAATTTTAAATCAATTGTTAAGGGTCGTTTTATTCCGTTTCTGACAGGAAGTACGTGTGAATATAATAGCTAATATTATAAACCATTATGTAGGCTATAATATGCTTGATTTGCCTCGTTATTACTGCACGTGGTGGAAACATCCGCCCCTTTTCAATTTTGTATTGTCGTAATTCATATTTCATATCCTTTATTTGTTGTACTGCTCCTTTCCCGGCGTCTTCCTTCACTATTGTAGGTACTACTGCACTACGGAATCGCACTCGGTGATTTAAAGAAATTTATGATTTGTTACGAGATCAATTTTGATTTTATCGACTTACTACAGTAAATTTCTTCCCAGGTTGGAGTAGGAATATTTCCTAATCAAAGTCTAATCTCAATTAATAAATAATAAAATAAACAACTCATATACTTTCTTCTAAAGATATTCTAGTTCACATAAAGTATCTAATGAATATAATTAAAACTTTCTAAAACTAGCACGCTTCAAATCTTAGATAAGAACAACCGTATTTCATATTTGCACAAGTTGAATGGAGAAACTACCAAACTAAATATATCTTTCTTTATATAAGAATTAAGTCAAAAAGTTAACTAAGAAACAAATTATTCACAGAATTGTCAAATATTATGGTTGCGACTTAAACTCCACTTAATACCTATTTGAGATTTTATTGCCTAATAATTTTGATTTGATTTATTTTTTGTGAATTGCTATCGAATTTAAAAAAATGATTTTTTCCCTGAAGTGTTTCCCATGTTTTATGTCTTTTTTAATGATAAGGTTGATTTGCTTTAATTTGATTAATCTTACGATAAATAAACGACGAAATAACCAGTCTACTATACAGGGTGTCCACCTAGTGCGCGTAAGTCCAATATCTGGGTTAATAAAAGAGATAACTTATTTTTTTTTCTACAGGGTTGTCTAATATCCCGAGCTGCACAAAATGAAAATATATTTACATATTCAGGGTGTTCAGTTTTTCCTGGACAGGTACCAACTTCGTTTTTCTAAATGGAAATATATATTTTTTATTGCTTTTTCGAACTAAACCCTTGATTTTAGTAGGACTTTCATCAGCCTTCCCTATACCTAACTTAAACTGTTTTTGAAATATTGACGGGTGAATATTGACATTTTTGCAAATTTGACACCCTGTAAAATCTAAGCGGTTTGAGATCAAGCAAAACGGTTTGCACATTCCTATCTTAACTTTTCATAAGCTATCGTTTGGTACTAATTTCAGAATTATCCAAAAATTTAAAATTTTCTGAAAATTTTGAAAATTTTTTATTCCTGTATAAATTTGAAATTAGTATCAAACGATAGCTTATGAAAAGTTAAGATAGCAATGTGCAAACCGTTTTGCTTGATCTCAAACCGTTTAGATTTTACAGGGTGTCAAAGTTGCAAAAATGTCAATATTCACCAGTCAATATTTCAAAAACAGTTTAAGTTAGGTATAGGGAAGGCTGATGAAAGTCCTACTAAAATCAAGGGTTTAGTTCGAAAAAGCAATAAAAAATATATATTTCCATTTAGAAAAACGAAGTTGGTACCTGTCCAGGAAAAACTGAACACCCTGAATATGTAAATATATTTTCATTTTGTGCAGCTCGGGATATTAGACAACCCTGTAGAAAAAAAATTAAGTTATCTCTTTTATTAACCCAGATATTGGACTTACGCGCACTAGGTGGACACCCTGTATACAATGCTTTCGAAAAGTAACGACTAAATTCATTATTTTAGAAATGGAGAAGTTTTCGAAAAAATCCCCTGACACGTCGATTTTGTTTTTAAAAAAGGCACTTTTTGACATACGACCCATATTTGTGACGTCATCGTTGTTACAACCCCCCATTTAGCAATATAGCAACCCATAATAGCAACCCCCAATTTTGACCACGCCATTTGAAAGAGCGAATCATTCTACATACGCATCATGAAAAATTATGGTGTTACATAACAAAAATTTCAAGAAAATAATGTTTGAAGATCTTAAAATTTAATTTTCACAATACTGACAATGATAATGATTATGTAAAAAATCGACTAAATTAAATGTTCAAATTGTGCACCGTTGGCTGCCTGATAGTAGCCAAGACGATTAATAAATTCTTTTTGGACATTATCTATAACTTCAGGAGGTATACGATGTATTTCGTGACGAATTCTTGCTTTTAAATCTTCTAAATTAACTGGTCTAGTAACGTATACTTTGCTTTTTAAGTATCCCCACAAGAAATAATCGAGGGGTGTCAAATCAGGCGATCTGGCTGGCCACTCAATCGGCCCTCTTCTCCCTATCCAACGATTCGGGAACAGCTCATCTAAATAAACACGGACAGGTGCTGCATAATGGGGAGGTGCACCATCTTGTTGAAAGAACGTGTCATTTCTTGGAAGATCACGTCCCTCTATATCTGGATATAAAGTTATTAGTGCAGGAATGAGGTCGTCTCGAAGAAAATCCAAATATCTTGCACCAGTTAGGTTGACGTCAAAGAAATAGGGACCCAGAATTCTTCCGTCGACTATGCCGCACCACACATTTACTTTCTGGGGACTTTGAGTGTGATACTCCATCATCCGTCGTGGATTCTCGGTAGCCCAATAACGGCAGTTTTGCCTATTGACATGGCCGTTCAAAACAAACGTAGCCTCGTCAGAAAAAAATACGTTTTTTACAAAATTATTATCATTATTGCATAGCTCTTGCATTTGCTCGCAGAATTGATTTCGCCGATCAAAGTCGTCTTCAGATAGCTCATGAACAAGCTATACCATATAAGGATGATACTTTGCTTTTTTGATAATTTTGTGAACTGTTGACGCTGCCATATTGAAATCAGAAGCCAATTGGTCAAGTGTTGAGTGATGATTTTCTTGTATTGCCAACGAAACATTAACCTCATCATCTATTGATTTTGACGGTCGACCAGATTTAGGAAGATCACGAACATGTCCAAAGTTACGGTATTTAGACTCAATATTGCTTACCATGCTTTGGCTAATGGGATGTTGATCAGGATGAGTTTCATTGAACAATTCAACTACTTCTTTTTGGGTGCGCATCCTGTCTCCAAATCCGATCATGCAAAGAATTTCAATTCGTTCTCGTTCAGTTAATTTAACCATTTTTTTTATAAAATGACAAAGTTACTACTCAATAAACACGATTTTTCATGATGCGTATGTAGAGAATGATACGCTCTTTCAAATGGCGTGGTCAAAATTGGGGGTTGCTATGTAAAAAAATTGTCGATAACGTCATATCTCGAACAACGATGACGTCACAAATATGGGTCGTATGTCAAAAAGTGCCTTTTTTAAAAACAAAATCGACGTGTCAGGGGATTTTTTCGAAAACTTCTCCATTTCTAAAATAATGAATTTATTCGTTACTTTTAGAAAGCACTGTATTTGTAAAACTACAAAGAAAATTACAATTATTTTTCTTAATGCTCCTCTAATTTATTGGATCAGTGTGTTTTATATATATATATATATATATATATATATATATATATATATATATATACACAAGGTTCGTTCCTACATCCGAAATGGATACTGAAGGTACCTTGTCACATCATATATACGCTGTCACATCCGGTTTGCGGATGTGACAACGTTTTGCCTTATTTTTCACAAATATAGCTTATAGAACTCATCAGAAGCCTAAACTGAAATTTTCGTCTGGAGGTAAAAAAGTTACTTGTGTATCTACAAATTTGATTTTTAGTTCAACTGTAGACCGGTGGCGCTGGTATCGTTTTCAATCGTACAACTGACAATACCTTGCCACATCCGCCTATATATGATATTTCTTGCAGTATATAAGGCATGTTGTTACATCCAGATATTGGCAACGTCGCGTGCCAGATATTGGCAAATGCCTGTTCATTCAGATAAAGACGATTTCGTCCAAAATCATGTTAACTCCGTTCGAACGTGGTTCGGACGGAGTCCATTATTTTTTACTTTAGTTATGAATTTTGAGATTATTATAATTTGGATACATAACTTATATTATAACCATAATTTAAGTTACTACTATTGCCTTGATCAATTTTGATAAACATTCAGATATTTAGGTTTCTGCAGGTATATAAAAAATTAATGTGTTAGTATGAAAATATTTTTAGAACTTGTTAATTTTCCTAGATTTGTAAAACAGATAATTCAAGTAATCTAAAAAGTGTATTGCAGACTGACATCTTAATATTCTAAATAAAAATTGGCAATTGTCTTAAGATAATGAGTTACCTACGAGTTTAATTATTGCCTTAATACGTGTAAATAGTTAAATCGTTGAGTGACATTTTTTTAAATTTAAAATGACGGGTTAAAATAAGTATTCTTTGAGTATGATTTCAAAACTTTATTAACAATTGCTGAATAGGTACGTTGTTTAATATCTTGTTAGATTAATAACTATTATAACATTTTACATCTTTCTTTATATAGGAATTAAGCCAAAAAGTTAAAATTAATTAAATTAAGTTAATTCCTATATAATGAAAGATGTACACAGTTAAATAAGCCAATAAATAATATTAGAAATATATTATAAAAATATTATAACATTACTATAAATAAGTAGAACATAATACCTACAATTAATTAAATTTTATTAATACAAACACAAAAATATAAATACAATAATACAAATAAAAAGGATTTGAATATGAACAATTATAAATATTTTTCTTTCGTCTGTGGAATTGTGGTCATCAACTGTAAAATGATATTTGTTATTACACGTGTTTAGGTTTATTAACGCTTTAGAGCGAGCGAAGTTTATTAACGCGCTCTTAGTTACAATTAAGGAAAAATGTTGTAATTATTTATTGCTATCGCAATTATAATTATTTTCTTTTCAGTTATTTTTTAACTTGATAACTAAAATGTTCGTGCGGAACATGCCTTATATTTTATAGAAAATTATTTAACATTGACGTAGTATTCCATATAACACCAAAACATTTAATTGCACTCCACGCGCGTTTCGCTAACCAAGTTGGCATCATCTGGAGATGATTAAAATCATATTACATTTTAACTTGATCAAGTTTAAACTTGATTAGTGCGCTACTGTACTACACTCGACGCGCGTTTCGCCAACCAAGTTGTCATCATCTGGAGATAATTAGAAATCATCAAGTTTTAACTTGCTCAAGTTTAAAATTGATGTATTTTAATTATCTCCAGATGATGCCAACTTCGTTGATGTAACGCGCGTCGAGGGCAGAATAGTGTTTTGGTATTATGTGGAAAACTACGTCAGTCTTATCTTTACACCAAAGGCTCCAACCCCCTTCAAGGAAACTATTTCTAAAGCATAGAGAAATATGAGAGGCGATTGTGTTTTATTTAGTTCCTTGTATGATATGGGTGGTATAAATTAATACTGATTTGCTTATTTTAGTACTATGTAGTAGGTAATAAATCCTGTTAATTTAAAAAATTATATTATATATTTAAACTCTATAGGTATCTGTTATATTGATTAAGTGTTTAACACTGTCATCTTCTATTTGTAACATTGATACAAAATTTAATTGTTAATCTGTTAATTTAATAAATTGAAATATATTGTTCGTGGCATAAAAGAGGATCGCTGCGCTGGTTAACTGAGAGACCATTTGTTTGGATTGAAAGCACCTTTTAAAAACAAACATAATATACGGTCAAGAACTAGTTGAGGCAACGAAAAATCCTGTACCTTTCTAATCGTTTTTAAGGCATTCTTACTATTTCTACTATAGTAAAAGGTTTAATTATAATTGTACTAAAAGTAAATTGCGTCTAATACAAATCCTTATTTAAGTAAATAATCTAAAACTAATCATATAAATATAAACAAAATAAGCAATGATTACCGTTCTGAAATATATATACAATAATATTTTTACAATATGAGCAGGTACTAAATATTTAACTTTTACAATATGAGCAGGTACTAAAATTGTTTTAAAAATAAAATATGTAAAATATTATTTGTTTCTCAAAACGTTCAGTTCACTATATTACACTGGAGCATTTGATCAAGTAGGTAGTATTTAGGTAATCATATATTTTCATCAACAGTTGAAGGTTTGTATGTAGAAAAGAAACGGTTCGATTTATATTTCTTTTTTTTATAAATTGTTTTATTTTTTTAGCGGAAGAGAAAGTTTCTTGTCGATGAAAGAACCAAACTCATTTTTTATGGATCCAATTGTCTTATTAGTCTACCCTAAAAGTAATTTAACATAACTGTAAATGTTTCTGTTTTATTTTTTAAACTTACCCCTTTTTTATACATTCTTTTTTAGTATAGTCTTTATAATCTCAATTGAAACTGCATAAAAAATTCCGACAAACGACACACGTGCGTAAACAAAGAGGCCGTCGTCGAGGTGCAGGTGTTTCTTTTGTCGGAATATTTTTTACAGTCTCATTTGACATTACATAAACTATAACATATATGTTGTTGGCACGTTTATTTTCACCATCAAAATCTGTAAATAATAGGACTTATTAGCTAAGTATATGTAATATATACATATAATATAGTGCTATTAAGACAAACGAAACAAAATAATATTTTTTTCATGCAATACGTAATCACTTACCCTCATTATTTCCGTTGCATAACTCAACTACCAATTTTCCACTTGATACAGGTTTCATCTATTCTTATCTTGGCTCTTTCTACATATACAATAAGGACCACAAAGCAAGATACACGAATATAACAGAAAATCAACCAAATCGCTCAAGTCGCAAATACTGAACTGAATACTTTTTGCAATATGCAGATATATAAATAAACAGTAAATGTAATAAAATTACTAACGTTAGGGCTATATACCTTTGCACAATACTACATCCATTCCAGGTGGAGAATTACCAGGTATTTAAGGTCGTTCGTTAAACATTGTAATAAAGAATTAGCATAGTTTTCTACATTTTACAGCATTACCTATTTGGTTTATTACGAAATACAAATATATTGTTAGAAACTAACTACGTGCTTAAGCACTAATATCGGATACTTTTATTATGATGTACTTTGCTATTATATTATGGGATCTAGATTTTGCGACGCATTTGGTTAATATAAACAAACTAGTTTAACAAATCCAGGAGTATTAGATTTGAAAGAAAAAAGTTCAAATTTTATATTGTACAGATGTCTGCAGCATTGTTTATTGTTATGTATTGAAATACTTTCTACAAAAAATGATATTGTAACGTACGTAGGGCTTCCAAAATTAGTACAATTGTACTAGATTCAGTACATTTACTATTTTGATACTATTATTGGTAGGTTTGTGCTCCAATCACATCTTTAGAATAATTTTAATAAGAACCTCTAAAAGAGCAATTACCTACTATTTTTGTGCAGTAGAACACTTATTGAATATACGATTTTATACGATTGAAACCGTGCCATTTTTAGCAGAGAATGAGGCCAATAATGACTATACATCTTGTATACATATATACAAGGTGTTTTTGAACGACCGTCATTTAGCCGAATCTCGGAATCTAGTTGGACGTGAAAATTTGAACAAGGGGCTTTAACAAATTTTAAATTCAATGAAAATATTTTGAACTGTAACTCAGTTCCGCTTCTACCGGAATCTCATACTAACTTTATTATTTGAAATACGAAATATATAATATATCTAAACCCTGTAATATAATAATTTGTTTTAATTGCCGGCGAGCAGGTGGCTCAGGGTTTAATGTCTCGATCGCTCAACCCAGAGGTCGTGGGTTCCCCATTCCACCAGAAAATTTTTAAAAATAATCTACTCGCAGAATAAAGCTTGTTCGCAGGGATGGGTTGGCAACCATCCTGGCGATGGCCTAGGATGGCAAGGATGTGAGCTTGGTGTTAGTGTGACAGATTAAAATCGGTTGATGCCCCCGACTAACGAAGTAGTCTAGGCGTCGTCTTGAGGCGCAAATGCGGGCCGCGAAATAATAATATGCCGCCCCTTCCCACGCACGTCTCCGAATTTTGGGCTAATCCTTGTGATTAAAATAGGGGTAGAGACATTATTATTATATTATTATTGTTATTATTATTATTAATTATACGCTCAGTTTTAGTTCAGTTTCACGAAAAGTGTTATGCAAAGTATGATATAAAATTTCACAGAAAGGTCAAAGCTTACTAGGTTCAATAAAATAAGCGAAAACCAAAATGTTAATAACAACATCGCAAAAACTAAAAGAGTTATATAAGAGCATATCTAAAATACTTTGTACACAATTAACTGCTGCACCTAACTGATCTTATTATATTTAAAGGGTTTCCTATTTAAAGAAATGTGTTTCTAATATTAATATTGCTACAAATAGCAGAAACGTTAGTGTCAATAACAGGGAAATAACAGTTTCATTTACATATTTTGTGAAACCATTGTATAGTTTTTAAGGTTGACATTGTTTAAAAAAAAAATGAAAATTACGATTTTCTCAAAAACCATTGAGACAAAGTATACTGTTTTCTGCTGAATGTGCGCCTAAAATTTTATGTACAATTAAAAAATGTTATTATAAACAGGTTGTTCCATTTGAAATAAGACAGTATGAGCAAAGATTAGAAAGACCTAGATGTACAAAGCTTACGGGAAAAGTGCAAAGCCAAAGTGAGTGGACAACAAACTTCACTTCAACCAGATTAAACTCAACTATGAAAATGCTTAATTTTAATAGCTAGTAAATGATGTAGGTAACTATTCACCCTATGTATAGTTGTTTAATTTAAAGTTTGTTATAGAGTTTTAAAGTTTGTGATCTACGCATTTCAACGCTAAAATATATTACCATTGCAATAAACAACTAGGTATAGTATACATAAACTTTGGTGGTTGAGTTTCTAGTAGAACCAGAAGTGCGCCACGGTTGAAAATACTTTCAAAATATCTTTCAACCCCCAGAACAAATTTTCACGAATAACGCCCAAGTAGATTCCGATTCCGAGATTCGGCTAACTGACGGTACAAGATAGTGAAGGTGCTCTGTAACATCCGAAGATTTGGCAACGTCGCTGGAGGTGACAACAACGTACCAGTCTCTACTCATATATAGATGTTGGAAGTGATAACGTATCCTTAGTGTGCACTATATATCGCAAAAAAATAAAGGGGAAATTGTTTCCCCTCGCTTGAGATTCTAATTCTGGAAGATCCCCTCGTCAAGAATATATTTAATATATATGGGTATATAAACGGGAAAACCCGGATGTGAGGACGTCTCTTGTGTCATACGGATGTGGTAACGAGCTCTCAAGCAATATATATATATATATATATATATATATATATATATTTATATGAGAGAAACTAGGTTTTCGGGTTGAACCGCGTTGGAGATGATTAGTGTCTCGACGTTTCGGCTCCCGTTTTGGAGCCATTTTCAAGAGATGAAGTATTAATAGTGGAGTTCTCTGAAGCCTCAATCTGCCTACTCTTCAGAGAAAGGGAAAGGGTTAAGATGTTGTGGTTCGATTCCGGGGCCTCAATCTGCTTACTCCCCAGATCTCACCACCGATCGTCTCTGAAGCCTCAATCTGCCTACTCCTCAGAGAGATCTGTCTACTGCTGCGAGGGGGTGCGGTATTTATTGTAGTGGAGAGCGGGGTGGGGGAAGAGGAAGATCCTGCGCTGTGACTAGTGGATTGTGAAAGTTGGTCACGTGTGACTGTTGCTGGGTTGTTGGAGATATCGGAGGGATGTTGGAGGTGTGTTTGTAAGCTGGATACCAAAGGTTTCCATGTTGCCGGAAGTCGAAGACCGTCATCCCTTTTGTTTAGATAATTGGGACGCTTCTCGATCTCAATGGCTTCACGGATGATTCTGGATTTAAGGTTGGAAATGGGGGCTATGGTCTTGGCCCCCATTTCCTGAGAAGTAGGCAGATTGAGGCTTCAGAGACGATCGGTGGTGAGATCTGGGGAGTAGGCAGATTGAGGCCCCGGAATCGAACCACAACATCTTAACCCTTTCCCTTTCTCTGAAGAGTAGGCAGATTGAGGCTTCAGAGAACTCCACTATTAATACTTCATCTCTTGAAAATGGCTCCAAAACGGGAGCCGAAACGTCGAGACACTAATCATCTCCAACGCGGTTCAACCCGAAAACCTAGTTTCTCTCATACTCACGACCGCGGAAGCCTTTCCGAACATTTCATATATATATATATATATACCACAGTATATACCACAGGTATATATATATTACCACAGACGTTTGTAGTATTAGGTATTATTTATATACTTATCTAGCTATATCATTTTAAAGCCTTATTATATTATTTTTGTTTCATCTTATTGTTTCCTTCGCATTGGCTTGCTATATCAGTTCACGGACAAACAACAAACTTTTCTCATTTGCTTACAATATGTAAATCTGCATTTGTCTTGTCTCCTGTCATCTTAAACTACATTGGAACATCTGTCGCATTACCTAGTGCACCGCTTGCAAAAATCCACAAGCTGTTCACAGGGTGAAACATCAAACTCGTTCGTGTTATCTTTAGACCCTTCCCAGTTAGATAATTTATTGATAGAAGAATTTGTCATTTAGACTTGTTCTATAGGTATCTCTCAAAATAAGAAAGATACAGAGCATTGTTGAAATAGGCAAAATGTCAAAATCACCCTGTAATTTGAAAACATGTGACAATAGAATTGATCTGATAGCACCATCAACCTGGCCTTGAAAAAGTAGGACTACTCTGTGCCAAAATAAACGGTACCGAAAGTAAAAATTGTATTTATTTTTTAATTAGGTATTATAATTTCAAATTTTCAAAATGTTCACCATTGCGGCATTTTGAACATCATTGACCATGCTTATAAAGAGTGGTGGCTGCAGTTGCTGAAATTTTCTAATATTGGTTGGTGGATCTTTTAACTGAAATACCTGTGTAAAATACTGACTCCTTCATCATACTTCCAAATGTATGCGCCAGGTGGTATAAGTTCAGGTGAATGAGAAGGGTATCGCAAGTCAGTTCCAGTATTCTGTTTTCAAAATGTTTTATCAAGTACGGCAACGAAGAGGAAAACCTCATCGGTCTGTTATCAGTCATCATCAACCAACCTAAGCTCTTGTACGTAAGGGGAGCTACAAAATCTATGACTCTGAAGCTAATCATCTAATTATATAGAGTATTGTCGAATTAGATGAAGAAGTTTGAGAGTTATGTGTGACAATGATGTAGCGCGATGTTTGTTGATGTCAATACACTTTTAAAACTTTTTATATCGATTATAGTCACCTATATTTTACTTATATTAACTTGTTTTCACTAATAAATTTACTCTAACTTTAAATGAGGATGAACCTATTTATAGAAGCACCCTGTACGCTTCTCTTACATACCTTGAACGATGCCTGATCCATCGGAGACTTCGGAGTGGGTCCTGTCTATATGCCCCGGGAACCTGCCCGCGGCGTATCCAAAGGCGTAGGGTCTTGGGGGTGGAGGAGGAGTCGCGATTTCTTCTTCTAGGGGAAAAAGTTGGACTACGCCATAGAGGGATGCGAAAAGTATGCTGTTGAAGAGTAGCTGGAAACGGAATCGGTATTAATCATCAGAAGATGCGTTTCTATTAGATCGTTGATTTAGCAGACGCATATACAGGGTGACCCATTAAGAATGGAAACACTCGCGTACAAAATTTGTTTATGGACCGATTTGAACCGGATTTTTTTCAAAAGATAGATCTCCAAACGCTCTATGTGCAGAATTTGAAGACAAAATTTTGATTTTCAAAGCCTACTACGAATTTTTTTTATGTGTAAAATAGCAAAATTTGGTTAGCGATTTTCTTTTATAAAAAATCTGACTACACCACTGGATTTGGAAGCTACTCGAATGCATTTGTACCAATTTTTGCGAAAAAAAGTTTGTTCCTAAAAAAGTTAGACACTATCGACATCACCAGTGTTTGCCTTTGTCAGTGAACCTATTCCTTTATAAAAATCGAATAGAACCCAAAGAGAAACAAAATTAAACAACTAATTACATTGGTGTAATTATTAATAAGAACCACAAAAACCAGTATACACAAAATAACCAACAATTACTCTAATATGAACAACAATTATTGATAAAAAAAAGTAATGATTAGAAAATTACATTTTTCAAAATGAAAAAGGAGTCTGTCAAATTGATTCACACTTTTTGAATAAAAAATTATAATGTAGTTTTTTTTATCTAAGAAGGTAATATTATAAGTTTTGGCATAATAACCACGAAATAATAATAATTTGACGAACTCAGCTATCAATTGTTGTTTATATTAGAGTAATTGTTGGTTATTTTGTGTATATTGGTTTTTATGGTTCTTATTAATAATTACACCAGTAAGTTATTTAATTTTGTTTCTCTTCGCGTTCTATTCGATTTTTATAAAAGAATAGGTTCACCGACAAAGGCAAATCCGGGTGATGCCGATATTGTCATAACTATTTTAGGAACAAACTTTTTTTCTCAAAAATTAGTACAAATGCATTCGAGAGGTTCCTAAATCCAGTGGTGTAGTCAGATTTTTTATAAAAGAATCGCTAACAAAATTTTGCTATTTTTCACATAAAAAAAATTCGTAGTAGGCCTTGAAAATCAAAATTTCGTTTTCAAATTTTGCATCAACATAGGTCTTTTGGAGATCTATCTTTTGAAAAAAACCCGGTTCAAATCGGTCCATAAACAAATTTTGTACGCGAGTGTTTCCATTCTTAATGGGTCACCCTGTATAGGGGGGTGTATAGCCCAAGGTTTATTATATAACTCAGAAGAATTTTGACTTGATAGAATATTTCTGATATAAGCGTTTGAATATCACTATTTGCTATAAATATATTTTATTAAAAAATTGGTTTCATGTCGTTTTAATTTTTAAGGGTTAAGTTTTTCTTCAAATTTTTATTCTGTATGTTTTTAGTATAGTCGAAGATTACTTTAACTTTTAGTATCGATTTCTACAAGGTAAAAACTTTACAGTAGTTGCATAATGAGTGACAATTGCTAATTCAACTCATTCGCATCGTCCACACAGAAAAGACCCATAAAAAGTTCCCCAACAGTTTGTAGACCCAAAAGCTGTAGAGACCCAAAGTTTTATTGGTTCACTTTTGAGAATTTCTACCTATTGAAATGATTATAAAGAATTCAAAGATCAAACGTGGCTTCCTCACTCCAGAAGGATGTTACTAATGCAAAATGAATAATATCATAGTGATCAGTGTATGTGATGACATTTTGAATTAAAAATGTCACTCTGAAAAATTTTTATCATACAAATCTTCTACTGACGACGAGTTGAGGATCAACTTGAAACGTTTAGAAAAGAGCTAGTTAAATGTTTAATTTCTTTTAAATTTTAGTACAATAATTATTTTATTTAGACATAAATCAAAATATGATTTGTAATATTACAGAATTTTGTATAAAACTAAAAACCACTGATAACATATAGTTAATTTATCAAATATTTATTTGATACGTCTAATTTTTTTTTAAATACGTCTTTTAGTGTAGGCATAACCATGCTTCATTTCATGGAAAATATGTAAGCATTTATTTTTATACAATCACTGTTTGAATATCTATAAATATACACACACTACCATAACAAATAAATTAGATTTTATGGATAATGTCACTGTTATTGTACATAACATAAGCCATCTGACGTCAACTGACTAGTTCGTTTATAATTTGATTTATGTTTATATTTGAACTCTTTGGTGGAATCAATTTCGTTAACAGAATACATTTTGATTCTTTACTTGCGGTAACTGCGGTGGGTGTGATATACAAAGAGCAATGGAAGGCATTGTACATTTTTGTACAACCCTTTTTTTACAAGTAAATAACGTAATCTTGATATATTTTACCAAAGACAAAGCAGTAAAATATAACTTAGACATAGTTTTAATTTTTCTACATAGAGTGTTTCTATATTAGTTGTTAAAATACCAAAGAAAACAGAACATCAGCAGACGATTAAATTTATATATGTATAGTGTTTGGCCAATTAGGCTTGGCGGAAATGCGAGGGCGGACATTGGCGTGCGCATCATAACACGCGTAATAAAAGAAATTAACTATAACAAAAGCAATAAACTGTTACAATTTATAAACTATCATCCACAATACAACAAAATACAATACAAGGGAGAGGAACTGAAATGCACAGTAATTTAGGTGATGTGTTTACCACGCACGCCGCTGGTCTCCCTCGCGACTCGCCAAGCCTCTAAAAGTAGTATCAGAGCAATATTAGTGTTCACCACCACCACACATAAATAATCTTTATCCCATAAAATTATTGAGTACAGAAATTTAATGCGCTGTAATGGGTAAAAAAATTCGTAATTCGCGACCTTGAAACCCCTATATACTGATTTTGAGTGGAGTCCGACCATAAATGACAAAATTGATCCACGATCTTGAATTTATTATATTACTATAAAACTACAAATGTGTATTATATGCAAAAATCTATAAGTGTGCCAAAGTGGCACAGCTTTTAGATCATAGTTTATTTATATACATACACATGAAGGGAGGTAAATTGTTTTCAGTTTTCAATAGTAATTTGTCTCTAGGGCATATTAGTCATTAATTAATGAATGACTAACAAATTGTTTTAAATGATTACTGAGGTCTTTATGCAATGTGCATTGGTAGATAGCAATTATAAATCATTGTTAATTTAAACAGTATTCAATGAATGTGTAACAGTTGTATGTACCTACAACTCACGCGGGGTCAGGGTAACAATTAAATTTACATAGTAGAAAGGACAGTAAAAAAATTGTGGTTAATAAACTTGAAGTCTTAAAGAAAAAGTACTCAATATTTATAGGAGTGCGTGAAAGAATGGATTTGTCCAAGTGTTTAAATGCTACAAACTACACTGAGTAAAAAATTTAAATGGGTACCAAGGTGTCAGTCAAAGATGACTTTTTAGCATAATTAGGACCGCCACACTGAGGTATGTGTAGGGTGGGCAAATTTTAAAGTTTTAACAGTGTAACTCGACGACTATAGGAGACACCTACCAAAAACTGGATGATGCATCCATTTTCCAAACAAATTCATCGGTCAAATATCTCGGTTTTTTGGGGTTGTAACAAAAATTAATTTATATTATTTATTATATTCTTGGGTAGAATCCAGAGGCGTAGACAAATTTTTAATAAGGCCATACAATATCGAGTTACAACGTAGTTGTGTTTTTTTTTAAATAATCATCAGCATTGGCTATGAGTTAGAAAGATATTTTTTTTACTACTAACATGAGAAAACCTTATTATTTACCTCATTTGTGTAATGAGAAGTAGTTCATTATTGACCTAGGTAAATAATGAATTCATTATTTACCTAGGTTAATAATAAATTGTATTGAAACTCATTTGTTTGACATTTCACGCATCAGTTTGACATTTCACCTACTTGATATTTCGATATGTTTGAGTAATAGGGGAAGTGTCTGATTTTAAAATGAAAATAAGATCTTCTGGTGTTAATTCGGCTATTAGTAGTAAAAAAAATACTATATATACTTCGGTTGAGAAGGCCATTATTTACCTCGAAAATTATATCCTTCGGCGCTACGCGCCTCAGGATATAAAATTTCTCGGTCAATAATAGCTCACTTCTGAACCTAGGTATATAATATACTATTTCACCTTTCCAACACTATAATATGTTGGGTGGTGTTGGATGGTCTTCACTCATTTTGTAAAGAAAATAAAATGTTTAATAGATTTATTTCATATTTTCTATCATTTAGAATACTGGTAAAGCGCCTGACACTGAATTACCTCGTTTTTATATTCATATTGACTTCATTACTTAGAATAAAAAGTGAAAAATGTTACGAAAATTACGAAAAATACAATATGGTTACAAAATCACCGACGGAATGTCCGAATGCAGTGTTGCCCGATATACTTTTTTCCCTTCCCTGAGAAAATTATGCACAACTTGACCACACCGTCTCTAGGGGTGCTATGGATAACCCCCTTGGACGAAGTCTCAACCCTTTAGAGCTTCAAATAAGGAAGATATGCCCTTTTGGTTTACCCTTCCCTGATGTCGCTACCGTACTTATCGAATTTCCCTCATATACTTGGATACGTATTTATTGAACTCCCCTGGTATATAGATCATTCATGGAAGATTCTACAAGCATCTAGAAGTCTAGTTAGCCTATAGAAATGCCGCAGCATGCCTCGTAGGTGAGTCAGCGTCAGTGTTAATCAGATAGCAATCGAGAGCAAGGACCCAAGTGAAAGTACTTTGTTTTTTCTGCGTAATTAATTTGATATTGTTGAAGAAGTGTTGTATTGTACCTCAAGAGTAGAATAAAGATTTTTATTGTTGTGTAAAAGTCTTATTTATCTTTGGAACCGCTAAAGGAGTCACAATATGTTAGAATGCTTTAGTGCAAGTTATTATAATTCTAATATTGCATCCGAAACATATTTCAGTCGATATTCAGAATGAAGACAACCTAACAAAAATATTTACAAGAAATTATATCCGCCAAAATATAGTATTAGTGTTTGCTTTCGTATAAACAAGCAACAAAAACAACAACAAGTACAAGAATCAGTATTATCCTCGTCCTGAGTGAAGCTAATCCATAGGCTAGACGCTATATTTACTGGTTTTTGCCACGTGTGTATTGGATTAGTTTTTGTGAAATAATCCTCTTTATATACAAACACCTTTCAATGTGTTTGGTGCTAAATTCCAAGGGTATTGAATAATATGCAAATAGGAGTGTACGGATACACACAATCTCATCCAAAGTCTGTAGACGTGTAAAAAGTTGTATATCTGATCAGGGAGTTTAAAGGGAAACAAGCTACATGGGACCTAATCCACGGACCGAGAGTTTTTATTGTCTGGAATTTTATAGAAGCTCTTGAATTTTCACAGTTAAGGTGCCGGTTCTTATAGCTTCTGTGTTATTACGCGGAAAGACCCACTCCATTGAAGCTTATTTCCAGATATGAGCTTACGTCGCTTATGAATGGTTCCTATGGGTACACTGATATAAAAGTTGACCGAAGATTTCCAGATCTATACATATTGTCGAAAGGAGAATTGGGTTTTTGAAAATGTTAATACTACAGTAGGGAAGATTATTACTAGAAAATCTTCATTTCTCTCGTATAGATATATCCGGAATAGGCCGTGATCTATAGATGTATCAAAATATACAGGGTGGTTTTGATTTTCTTCGGCCAACTTTGAAACTTATAAAAGAAATGAAGATAATAATTGTGCTTTCCTATATAAATTAATAATAATAATAATAATAATAATAATAATAATAATAATAATAATAATAATAATAATAATATCTCTACCTCTCATTCTAATCACAAGGATTAGCATGAAAGTCTGAGACTTTTGTGGGAGAGGGGGCGGTGTATTATTATTTCGCGGGTCTCATTTGTGCCCCAGGAACGACTTGCGTTTGACAGCCCTAACCACCATTCGGTGCTGGAATGAGGGAAATCTGGCAAATATTATTAGCTAGTGGGACAGTCAAATACCAACTGATTTTAATGTCTCGCATTAACACCAAGCTGACATTCTTCCCATCCTAGACCGTCGCCAGGATGGTTAACTTCTAAATATAACGGTTTCAGAATTCTACCTGATCCACTAGAATTGCAGATCACCATGAAAGTAATGACTATCAGAAAGTTGTAATAAAAACGTTATTAATTCAAGTCAAACACCTTGTAAATGTTCATATAAAGTCTTAATAATAAGGATAAAGTCCTAATAAAGTCCTAAAGCCTAAAAGATTGTACCATAATAATAATAATGATATTAATGAATTTATTTCCTTTGACACATTAAAAATGTATGGAAAACGTCAATACAATACAATAGTATTTGAATAATAATACCCAATAAAAGTCAACAAAATAAAAATATAAATAACAATTAAAGATTAAAAACTGCAGCTGAAATACTCCTGTAGATTATAAAATGAATAAGGTAATAAGACCTCCTTAACATTACACTTAAAAAGTTTACTATTATTGATCAGTTTAATACTATATGGAAGATGGTTAAATATTTTTGGAGCTAATACAAATGGACTGTTAGCTGATTTAGACAAATGGTGCTGAGGAAGAAGGAGATTACTATGATTTCATAGATTATATTGGATTTGTCTGTCCCCAAAGTGCGAAAACTGATCAGGATGAACCTTAACATATGTCACACATGGCAAAATAAACATAGACACAATGGTCAAAATACCCGAGTCTAAACAGTTTGCGACAAGAATGCAGTCTTGACTTGAACAGCATAGTAGGTATAATTCTTTTTTTTGCCATTAGTAAACTGATAATAAACCATAAAAGAAAATTGGAAATACCAACAATTTTTGCTTCACAAATTCTTTGGGAAATATGTTCCACTTGTAAAATAAAAACAAGAAAACAGATATTATGAAGTGCAGTATGAAGGCTAATTTTTAAAGTTTATCCTAAAAATCCATACTATGAAATAGAATCAACACAATTAGGTATTTAATAAATTTATCAGTCAAACAAAGAGTAGAAACTCAAGCTTGTAACAAACATGTAACCAAAACAAGTAAAAAAATACACAGGAAATAAGAAAGTTCACTTGCTTTTCTGGTTAGGTAATCTGTTTAATAAGTTGTTTGAAATATTTAATTAATTCCCTCTATTTATTGTTTTTCCAAGGCATACGAAATTTATTTTTATAAAATTTACAATTTCAAGATATTCTTATATTCAGGATAGTCAGTTTTTTACCTCTTTTGGTTACAAGGATAAACAGGTAATTTTTTGCTTTTTACCAACATGAAAAAATTCAATATAGCGCCCATAAGAAAAAAAGTTGACAATTGTTCCTCAAAATATAGAAGGCTGAGAAAATGTCTTGTAATACCTACCATTTAATCGAGAGTGGGCAGAAATATAAAGGTGCGAAATTTTGTTAAATTATCTCTATAATGTGGAAGATATAATGGCTAAAAAAAATCTACTTTTTCAGTTTTTTTTTTCAGGATAAAACAAAAATCGAGATTAGCGACACTTCTTAGAAGATTATGGTGGAGCATAAAACACTGTAACTTTTTCTAATTTAACCGCTTTTGTATTTTCTAGTTTCTGAGATACCAAGAGTGTGCCTCAAAATTGTTACCATCTTTTCACCATTCTTTTTATTTTATATATAGCAAAATATAAGCAAAAAATGCACACCAATTTTGGTCTTTTTCGACAAAAGTTAATAAGCAATAAATACGTTATAAATATCTACGCTTCAACAACAGAAACGGTATTTCATTACCTACAAAAACTGACAGAATCTGTTCCAAATATTATTTACTGGCCAAGAAATTGGCAAACGTCACCACGTTCTCGTTCTCACACAGTGAAAACCAGCTCGACTCATCCAAATAGGTGAAGGCTGCTACTGCTAGTAACGGTAAAGGTAAAACCGAGGTCCAAACGCGGTACAAGAAATATGATATTAAAATTTATGCGTTTGATGCTCGCTCATATATACAAAAAAAGTTGGGCTGTAGATAAAACGATGAGAAGCTTGCATAATTGATCGTCTAAAATGATTTGTAACTTACCGATTGCATTATGAGATGATGTATTTCTTAATTGGTCGTACAAATTGGCACTAAGTGGCAGCACAGTGTTTTGGTTATACTGAATATCGAGAAACGGCAGTGAAAGTATTATATTTAAAATATGCGCAACGTCGACTTGGGTATGATACTCGTTTCGAGTGGGTCTAATGTTTATTGGTGGTGGATGTTGGCTGTTGATTTGTTTTAAGCGTTAAAGATGGGATAATTTGTTTGGTCAAGTTGTTATATTGCATAAGGATGTTCAGACGTAAAAAATTCGTCGAGGCTCGTACAAATAGAGAAATAATTATTCGTTTGTATTTTTATACATGATTTTTGCATTGAGAAATGTTGCATGTAGGTTTGTTTTTCTGCGATTGCCCAATTAGGTTTCTGTAGTATCGATAAAGGAATTACTTGAGGCAGCAAACGGTAGTAGTGGCGTAGGGTGTATAGCTGCGCGGTAGATAGGTGAATATACAGGGTCTACACGGGATAAATTCATTCGAAAAATTCAGATAGTTTAAAGTACGAATAACTAGTCCAGTAATAAGAGACTAGTGGCTAAATACACCAGTTATGGTCTGGCCCAATTGGGACAGAACAACCAAGAACCAAGTAGAATTGACCTGGGTACCGGGTCATCACAACATAACAGGAAATGAGGAGGCCGATGCACTGACTAAAAGAGGCTCAAGTATGCAGTTTACAGGGGCCGAACCAGTACTCGGGCTTCCGCCTAGTTATGTAACAAGGTCTATTGAAAACTGGATCAAGAAAAGATCAGAGGAAGAATAGTCGAACGGGACTGGGCTGCGACAAGCCAGGCTCTTAATTGAAGGGCCTTGGTCGAACGCAACTCGATCAATGCCTACTTACGCTAAGTCGTCACAGCATAAGGATGTCACAGGACTACTGACAGGTCACGGACATCTCAACAAGCACCTTAACACTATAGGCCTTATTGACACTAGAAGGTGCATGTTTTACGGGCACGATGTCGAGGACTCCATTCACATCCTCTGTCGGTGTGCCTGCCTCATGGTCAAGAGACACAAACATCCGGGTGCAGCATTCCTCCTGCCCCAGGACATTAGAGAGCTGGGACCCTGCACGGGTGTTGGCCTATGCGCATAGCAGGGGTCTCTTCCAATGGCTCTCGACTAGCGGCAGGCACAATGGATCGAAAGACCTGAGTGCTGCGAGTAACCGCGCCGCCTTCCAACGACAACAAAGACGACAAATACACTAGCTATTTCAAAAGTAAATTTGGAATTCGAATTTTTTGGGTTAGTGGTTTTTTGGGTGGTGGGTAAGTGTGACGCACGGTAGCGTTACACTTTTAATATCTTGACAATAAATATATTATTATATATAAATAATATATTTTTGAAATCAGAAAAAAATAAGCTTTTTATTGATACCATAGCCAACTATGGTTGCCATTTAAAAAAACATAACTTTATTTTTTTTCTGAAAAACTAAGATGCCCGTGAAATTTTCAATATTACCGCCTAATGCCACGTAAAAAACACTATCACACAGTATTTTTATATTATTTCTATCTTTTATACTTTTCGAGATATTCGAGTTTAAAAAATTTTGGCGATTTTCAGTTTTTTCAAAATATTTTGAAAAGTTGAAGATTAAAATTAAATTTGAAGGAGGCACTGAATTCCACTTGCAATTCTGCCGAATTTTGCTAATTTAACCAATTCTCCAGCTCCACTATTAACAAAGTTAGCCATGTAAGGAGATAGATAATGGGCACCCTGTATAAATAAAAATTGGCTAAATTTTGCTAAATTTGCATTTTCATTTCTTCGATTAATAGTATATTATATACCTAGGTTGAGAAGTGAGCTATTATTGACCGAGAAATTTTATATATAATTTTGGGGGTAAATAATGGCCTTCTCAACTGAAGTATATATAGTATTTTTTTTAATACTAATAGCCGAATTAACACCAGAAGATATTATTTTTATTTTAAAATCAGACGTTTCCCCTATTACTCAAACATATCGAAATATAAAGTAGGTGAAATGTCAAACTGATGGGTTTCAATACAATTTATTATTAACCTAGGTAAATAATGAACTACTTCTCATTACTCAAATGAGGTGAGTAATAAGGTTTTCTCATGTTAGTAGTAAAAAAACATTTTATTAAATTGTCCAACGCCATTATTCCAAATTTACAAAACCTGTAACGCTGGCATTAACGGTAACGCCTGTAGGCTTTATGGGATGGGCTTTATGTTTGATTTCACGTCAAGAGTTAAGAGAAACAAAAAAGGGGAAAAAAGAAATCGCCAATATTATTTTCTGTATATTTCTTGTCAAACCAACCCCTCAATTCTTTATGATAAACATTTTGTGAAAGTAATGACAAAAAAAAAGGTTCTAGATGTCAAAACAAAGTCTTATGCTTAACTCCCACGGGATCTTTCTTGTAAATAAATGGTGAAAACCGGCTATAATGATGAAAAAGATATGGTATAATATAAAAAAGAGAGTTAATGGCGGCCTGATAGAGAAAGCTTAGTAAAGCAGGGTACAAAAATAACACAACTATAATGGAATTAGTAATCCTATATCTTTTCATAAATATTTATACCGCACCAGAAGCCATCCTTGCTAAAATGGAACACAAACAATGCCAGTTCTTACCTTCTATTATGGGCTAAAATTAATCTGACAAATTAATAAAAAGTATTAGATATACATGTATCAGTATAACTCACTGGTTTTCTTATTTATTACATTATGTTCATGGGCGTCGCCTCCAAAATCTCTAGGGGGGTCGGAATAGTTTTTTTAGAACTTGTCTTCAAACAACAAAATATAATTTTTCTATTCACTTCACAGTGGTAAAAAACATCTTTAGTTTGGTAGAAAAGACAAAAATTATTTGAAAACATTTTATTTAAAAATTAAGCAAATATAGGTCTAAATGAGGCCAAAATAATATATGTACAATAAAAAAAAAAATACCACATCACAAATAACAAAAATGTATTCTATCAAGATCTAGAGATCTACATAATCAAAAAATATTTTTAACAAAAAAACATTTTCTTAAAATAAGATAACAAAAGAACGGAACTATATTGTAACAGCTAATAAATGTATAGTTTGTAAAACAAATAAACAAAAAAAGGTGCAAAAATATTCCTAAACAATGTGTGAAAATATATTCTTTGTCTTGTATTAGAAAAAAAACCGGTGAGTTTTCCACTGGACACCAAAATACTCTACTCAGCTCTAATCACTTTGAGATGGTGCTAACATTGTTAGCGAAACGCGCGTCGAGAAAAATGGAGTGTTTTGGTGTAGTAGAGTAGAAAAACACGAAAAACATCGATTTTTTGTGTTTTACACACCTTTTATGTGATTTACCTACGAAAACCTAATCAGAAAATTTATTGGGATATTGCACAGGTGTACAATGTTTCCATTTGGTATTTTCCTTACCATCAATTTTTACATACTATTCCATTTTTTTTTTGGTTTCCATACCTAGTATTCGACTCGAAAGCCAGGGGGGACGGTCGCCCATTCCTGTCCTCCCTTCCCGACGTTCATGATTATGTTGTATTACTATAAATATATCGTATATCATCTACAAGCAAATCCGTCAGATAAATATCGAGACCATTGGCTAATTTACATAGTTAATAACTTTATTGATGTCGAGAGTATGACAAGAAAATTGATCTAATAGAACTATAAAAAATGTGTAAATTTGATATACAACCATTACATAATAGTCTGTATATGATTATTACGAAAGCGTAGAGAGGCCACCCTTTTTTATAATTTTTTTTCAGGATAATTTCGAGTTTGAACTTGAAATTTCGAATTCAAACTTGAAATTCCGAGTTTAAACTCGAAATTTCAAATTTAAGGCCGATTCCCACATAGCAGCGCGGCGCGACGCTGCTGCGGCGCTGCTATGTGGGAATCGGCCTTTAAACTTGAAATTTCGAGTTCAAACTCGAAATTATCTTGAAAAAAAAATTAAAAAGAGGGTGGCCTCTCTACGCTTTTGTAGATTATAGAAATAAGTTGATATATACGTCCGCATAAGTTGTAGGGGAAAGGTAAATAAAATCCTAAAAGTTATACTTACTAGGTGAGTCAAGAGTATGACAAAGTAGGATAATTCTGTTATGAAAAGTATTACTAAAAATATTAAAAACAGGTGGTGTAGGATACTAACAAAACATTTTTTTTAAAATTCGTTTGGAATTTACAGGGTGCTTCGTTTAATAGTGGTAAAGTTGGTACAATTTTGCTTTAATGAAATGCCCTGTATATTTTTACATTTTATGAAAGAGAGAAAAATTCTTGCCAGCGAGTCCAGCGATATAGCGTAGTCGGAGGTATTAGATATTTTATCAAAACTGTGATAGATGTAAGGGCTTGTATGAGCCTTTATAACTTTTTAGGCATAAGCGATTATTTTGTTTTTGGGACAAGAAAAAAATATAAAGTGTACTTCCTTTCAGAATTAAAAGAAATTTGAAAATAGCACACTAGGTGTTCCATTTTCCATGTTATATATTAGGAATTTTAAGCAGCGAAAACATTTTACCTAATTTAAAACGAAACACCCTGTATTTTTTACATAGAGTAATGCAAAATTAAGTTCTCGTTAATAAACCCCTAACATCAAAACCTATATAAATATTTTTGTAAGAGGACGTTCTATATAAGTCTATAAAGATATACGGGGCGTTCTATTTAAAAAATATAAGGTAACCTTAGGTAAGGTTGTGGTAAACCTCTCCTTTTTGGGACACCCTGTATAAATATCAATACTATAAAAATGTGCCATCCTTCAAATAAAAATCGACCTATCTCTGAAGTTTCCATGAAAATCAATCTTTTGACAGATAATATAATCGAGGATGAAACTTTTCGATGACACCCTGTATAGTATTGTATTATAGGTATAGTATATATAGGATATTTAGAAAAAAAAAGACAGGCAGACATCTGCAGTTTACCTAAATAAATTTATTTTACAGCCTCACCCTCTATAAATTGGGTAACTTTATTTATAAACTTGTTAATGTTTAAGCTAGCGACGATGAGTACATAGTACTCGAAATGTATACATTTAGCATTGCTAATATACAGGGTGTTTCATAATATATGCGCAGAACTTCAGGATGTTATTGCTCGTCCAAAAATATGAAAAAAAGTTTCTATTAACTTACCCTCTAAAATGCACCATTTTAGAGATACAGGGTGTTGAAATTGAAAAAAAAAAATTCGTTTTTTGCGAATATCTCCGGAACCGTTTATCGTACAGAAAACAGATTTTGTAAGCGATTTCTACTCATAATAAACTATGTTTTGTGCGGAATTTTTTTTTTAAAGTCATAATTGGTGAAGGTTTTGAAGGGGTAGTGGGTGTTTTTCTCCCCAACTTCTACGCTACTGGAAAAAGTACGATTTTGAGACGCCTATTTGAACCGCCAATGTTTTCTACATAAAAAAGGTACTCTTGGTCATAAGCTCTAAAGTCGATCGTTTTCGAGAAAAAACAACTTTTATGTTGAAAAACATGGTAAATTTTTTGAAATAAAATTTTTTTCTTACTAACTAAACAAAATTTATTTAAACGTTAAAACAAGTTACAAAACCAAACGTTAATCATAATTGCAAAATTAAAAAAAAATAAAATAATTATACAAAAGTTGTCTTTTCAAAATTCTTCAAACCGTAAAGGTAAAATTGACCATTTTTTCAAAAAATTTACCATGTTTTTCAACATAAAAGTTAATTTTTCTCTAAAACGATCGACTTTAGAGCTTATGACCAAGAGTACCTTTTTAGTGTAGAAAACGTTGGCGGTTCAAATGGGCGTCTCAAAATCGTATTTTTTCCAGTAGCGTAGAAGTTGGGGAGAAAAACACCCACTACCCCTTCAAAACCTTCATCAATCATGACATTACAAAAAAAATTCCGCACAAAACATAGTTTATTATGAGTAGAAAATGCTTACAAAAGCTGTTTTCTGTACGATAAACGGTTCCGGAGATATTCGCAAAAAACGAAATTTTTTTTTCAACTTCAACACCCTGTATCTCTAAAATGGTGCATTTTAGAGGGTAAGATAATAGAAACTTTTTTTCATATTTTTGGACGAGCTATAACAACCTGAAGTCCTGCGCATATATTATGAAACACCCTGTATATGTGAAGAAAGGTGTATTGTTTTATTTAATAGGTATAGTATATTGTATAATCACTTATTCATCATAAAAAAATATCGATATTATAAGTCACGAAAAATATTAGTATGGGTAGCAAAATGCGCAATTAAAAATAAAATTGAGCTATTGCATTTATTTCAACTTGCTGCTCCACCCTATATATGTAATCAATATAACAGGTATATAAATTTTTGAAAGTAATTTTTCGTATGCGAGAAAATACCTAGTATAATTGGGAATAATAAATACCAACATTTCCTGTGATATTTTATATTTCAGCCCTCAGTGTAATTGATTTTCATTCTGAAGTCGAAAATTCGTATACTACAACTTTTCCGGGAATCCTAAGATTCATATAATTAACAATTACAAGGAAATCGAATAGTAAATAACTCCGCCTTAAATGGCCGGTTCTTCCACTAACTTTGATTAAAAAACTTCCATCATAATAACATATAAAGCCCCATTTAAGCTTTTTTCATTTCCTGTGAATCACCGAACGCTCAATACAAAAGATATAAGACTTCATAAGAAGGATACTGCAGAGAAAGTTTTTTTGTAGACAAAATTTGATAGGATTTCGTATAATCACCTGCAGATTTCTGATTTATAGAAGTTTTATAAGCAGAAAAAGAAAAGTTGATTTTGTTGGTATTTATTGCCGAAATGACAGGTATTACAAAATTATTACATTATAAATTGTTTACTAAACACAAGGAATTTATATACATGGAACGATTATCAAAGCTGCGCGAGTATTCCAATTTTGAATCCGCCATTTTGATGTCTGAAAATTTGTGGGAAATTTAACAGTAACCTAGCCTCTTCAATTAGATAGCAATAACAAATAAAAACCACAGAAAGCAGCAAGTAAAACTTTTGAGGCTAAGAAAAATTCTAAATAGGTATAAGAAATGTTCAATATTTTATAGTTTAATTACAATTATTTGTGAAAAATAAAATATATCGTCACCAAACTTTCTTGTAAAATTGATGAAGGTACAAACGAATTATTTTGTGTACCTACCTTCGTACCTTTTGTTCACATTATTTATGTAAAATACACCATTAGCCGTTTAGAAAAGTAAATAATTAAAATGCATTATGCATATAAAATTTAACTATCCTTTACCTTAC
Source organism: Pogonocherus hispidulus (assembly GCA_963924545.1). Classification (NCBI taxonomy): domain Eukaryota; kingdom Metazoa; phylum Arthropoda; class Insecta; order Coleoptera; family Cerambycidae; genus Pogonocherus; species Pogonocherus hispidulus. The sequence goes on along the minus strand of OZ004697.1, from coordinate 46,919,982 downwards.
TTTAACTATCCTAGCTTATCTTTTGTATTGTTTATGTTCGCAGTTTTCATAATTTACTATTATATTAGCAAGGAACTATGATTGCATGTCTCTTAAGACTTTCAATTCTTGTTAAGTTTGACATTGAAAATCCGAATTTACCTGGAATAATTACGAAAGTCCAATACTCAAATATTGTCACTCAAAGTCTATAAATCAAAGGAACACAATAATAAACACACAAACAGAATCAAATCGAGTGAATCACAATAAAATAAACCAACAAGACGCCAAAAATACAAAACAAACACTATTTACCAAATTTACCCATACCACTGTTGCCGTGTTAGGAAGATTTGAACCATTGAATTTTTAGATTAGAAAGAAAAAGACACTAGAATTCTAGGGTCTTGGTCAGGTGTACCAATATAAAATGTAGAAGTTGGGAGCAGTGTGACATCAAAATGGCGGCTCCCATGTTTCCACACAAAATTGGATGCGCAGTCGTCTATAATCGTTCCATGTATATAAATTCCTTGACTAAACAGCAATGTGTTGGATAGACACTTTGTAGCGTATATACCTATCATAGCAACGAATCGATGTTCTCTTTCTAACACATTGCGCTCTTTAACGTATATCTCCCTCACTATTAGAGCTACATCCATCAAAACTTCGTGAGAGGACGTTCTATCTAAATTTGTAAAAATTTAGATAGAACGTCCTCTTATTTACATTTATTTACATTTAAAAAATATAAGCAGTGGTGATCGTCTCCTTTTAGAGACACCCTGTATAAATATTAGTAACAAGAACATATGTTACCCTTCAAATAAAAACCGACCGTCTCTGGATTTTGTCCAAAAAAAAAATTGCATAACAAGTTCTTCAAGGTGGCAAACTACAGGGCATACAGGGTGTAAAAAAATTGTGTACGGGACTTCCAGTTGTGATACTACTACATTTAAAAATAAAAATAAAAGTTCCTTTCACAATATGCTCGAAAACGGTGCCTAAAGGAGTTACAGTCCTTTAAACGGTGGATAAAAATAATAGTTTTATTTATTTTTAGCAACCCGTAGAACAATTATTTTGAAATTTGGTGTTCTACCATACATTTTTATGCTAAAACCAATGGTCATAGTACAAAGAGTCGTGACGGTTCTTAAAGGGTAGATTTCATAAGGGTAGAGGGTTGTTTTTCACAAAACATTCTCATCTAAGTGAATACAGAAAATTTAATGTGAAAAATTATGGCTTTTTACGTAAAAAAGGTACCTAGTCTTCGTTTAACTCGCTACAGTAAACGGTTTTCGAAAGTTTGCAATGAACTTACATCTTACATTGTTTGTGTCCAAAGGTGGCGTATCTAGTTTTGACAGTGTCAGTCAATTGTTTAGAGTGAATTCAACTGACTGTCTTATACACATCAGATACTTTTAGTGCTCAAATATTTTCTAAAATAAGTAAAACCATTATTTTTATCCACCGTTTAAAGGGCTGTAATTCCCTTAGGAACCATGTTACGGCGTATATTTATGAAAACTTTTTAACTAATTTTTATTTTTAGATGTATTATCAGCTCTCGAAGTCCAGTGCACTATTTTTTTTACACCCTGTGTAAAGTCAAAGCCAGAATCGAGGCCAGAATTAAGCAAAGTGCAATGACCGGAAAAAGAGTAGATCTATGTTGTCACATTTATTTCTAAAGTATTCTTATTTAAAACAGGAAACGTATTAATTACCTTATTTACCCATTTTTTTACTTGTCTTTAACGTGCCTTATCCCTATTGTACTTTATTAAAGCAAACACAATGTTTAATTTGTGTTTTACTTAATAATATCAACGAATTTTCGAATACGTGGCAACTGCGAAAGTTGTAAAGTTGACGACAAGCTGTTCATCCTTATTTAACATACATATTCTTGCATTTACGCTTTCTTTTCTCTGAGCTTCAACGACGTTGATTGGTTGAATCAGGAACCAACCAGCGACTGCGCTCGAGGTAGTAGGGAAACAGTGGCGTGATGTTGGGTTATTTCGCGCGCGTTTCTTAACGGTAAAAATTTGTGGTAAAATTATCAGTGTATTTATTCTTTGTGTCAGTGTTTATACTTATTTGTGTTAGTTAAAAAAGTGGAAGTGCATATACTAGAAGTATTCTATAGAATAGCATACGAGTATATAATAACTGAAATGTGCCCAATGGTAAAACAGAATACGCACGCCCATGCATCACCGTATTTTACCAGATCGGCGAGGTCATTCCACTTTGCTAAATTCTGGCTTTGACTCAGGTATTACTCATTTTTACCTAACCAAAGAAACAGTAAAATCGCACCACTTTGCAGAAACTTTCGATAACTATACCTAATCCTAATATAGCAATAATAAAAGAACGATTATCTACATGTTACTTGGAATATTGTTTATAATGATAGGTACTTCAGATCGGTTCGGGGTCATCGATGTTTGTACCAGCACTCGACACACCCTGTGTAATTATTTCTTTACACGGCCCGTCAACATTAGAAATTGCATGGGAATAGCGGTTATCGTCGTACATCTCGGTTTCTCTTTAAAGACGTCGTCTCGATTAAAGTTACAAACCAGTAGGACACTAAATTATGAAAGTGAAAATCATGATGAAGTGAATGATGTAATTAAAAGCTCTAACTCATCACTCTGTAGATTGCGCGTTGCGAAATTTGGCCATCATCTGCTGCTGTTAGGTTTTGTATTTCTAATGGCAGTGGCTAGTTGCCCGTCTATTCGGACATATACAGGGTGTCCCAGTGTGAACGTACAAAAATTTACCAGGGGTAGAGCAGACCAAAATAAGAATAAAACTCTTACAAAAAAATTTCTCTGATGCACGCTTAACGAGTTACAGGGTGTTATTTTGGAGAAAAAAAAAAACAATTTTCCGCCGTTCCGTAGATTTAGGTAATTTTTGGGTGACGTGTACATCTATTAAAGGTCATTAAAACTACATGGTGTTTGTTTAACTCTGACACCTGTGGTGGCCTAAGCCTACTCTTCCTCATGATTTTGTCTTCATAACTTTTGCATATCCTACTTTTTCATAGATTAACTAAGTTTTCCTTAATCGGCTATCAATTCTGAACAAAAAAGGTGCTCTTGTTACACAGCTCTAAAATCAACCATTTTCGAGTAAATTGAGTGTAAAGTACCGACTACATTCCTTTATGCAGAAAAATACATGCAAAGGAAGTCATAAGAAAGAGTAGGCCTAGGCCACCACAGGTGTCAGAGTTAAACAAACACCATGTAGATGTTTAGATGGACACATCACCCAAAAATTACCTAACGATTTTTAAGTTATCGCGGAATTTTTTTTTCAAAATAACACCCTGGTCGTGCATCAGAGACATTTTTTTTATAAGAGGTTTATTCTTATTTTGGTCTGGTCTACTCCCTGGTAAATTTTTGTACGCTCACACTGGGACACTCTGTATACATATTTAGCCATTCAACAGTTATGCATAATGGACACCCTTAGTGTGACGTAATATATGGGAACAGCGGACACTGTCTGACGTGCACAGTTTGGATTCTTGTTTCGATATATTGGCATATTCTGTACGAACGGTTGGCTTTCCTGCACCGTTTTTATGACTGATAGAGCCAAAAAGTAAAGCAAAACGTTGGGGCTCTAATCTAGAGAGAGCAATGCTTAATATGGAACAGTTTATCTAAAACCACATAACCAAAGGTCATTTATCTAAAGCATTCAATTGTGAGGTGGGAAAACTCCTTCAAATGTATAGATGAAGACGTACTAAGTATTTGAGTTTTTTGTATTTTAAACCAATGAAAAGTAATCCATATACAATTAAAATGCGGCGATTCTGTCTCGCTCTAAATTCCGTCGCCAAATCGACAAAGTTTCTAAGCTATCGCCTCCGAGCGGAGATCGTGAAGCGATCCCCGCGGGCGACCGAAGTTCGTCCTGAGCCTTTTTCCTATACCGAGGCGCAATTTCTTCCCGTTTCCTAGGCGTTTTTCAAAAAACCTCTGCAAAATTTTCGTCGATCGCTGTTCGACTAGAGACATAGCATCGGCGTTTGTTCTCGCGCCTAATGGCACTCCTGCCGAAATCCCGACTTTCGCGGGACTCTCTCGACCCTTCTTCTAATTTTTACTGCTTCGAGAACCGCTTTACACGAAATTTCCGTCCTTTCTCTAATCCTTTGAGATTTTTTTTCGAGACCGTACGTCGAGTCCTTCTACGTCTATTTCGTCTTTGAAAATCTGGTCGCGTCCGTTTCAACTTCTTTCTCATTTTATCTGCCGATGTGAGATTGAACTAACAACAAGCACCTCCTACGAAAACTGTCAAATTAATTAAATTTCAGATAGGTTATTTTCCTATGAGAAATATTGCTAACGGAATCAGTAGTACTAACTGGCAAACACTGCTGATTAACCAAAATACTGAAGCGAAATGCTTTTCCAATTACAACATCGGTAAAAATTATTAATCAATTCTTTAGTAGGTAGGTTTAAGATGTGTTAGTGTTTACCGTTCTGCTTATTTTTGTTTATTTTCAAGTAAAATAATTGCCTTTCGTCTGCCTGACATATTTTTAATATGCGTACATTTTTGGTGAAGTACAAACACACAAACTGCACAAAAAAAACATAAAAATCGTATTTCGTTATATTCGCAGCCTCCGGTGAGGTGGTGTACGTGACAGCACATCTAAATTGCCGGATTTAAAAAAGACAAAGGAGAATTACTGATAGAATCACCGTTTCATAATCTCAGTTACAGATTGCCCCTAGCAAAATACTTAATATGGGCTTTTAGGTCAATATTTTTGAGAAATATAATTGCTATATCAGTGATTATGTGAAAACCCCAGCCAATTTAACGTAAGAGCAGAAAATTAATAACTACTGTATATACTGGGTGTCCCAAAAACATACCGGCAAACTTTAAGTTGGTACATGAAATAAACCTTTTTTGTTTAATATACATATGTCCGCATATGAGCCGTTTGGGCTGTAGAGCAATAAAATGTCTTAAATCATTTCCAAATAGCTAAATTAATTCTTCATTTAGTTGGACACCACTGTATTTCGTTCAACATTTTTTGTTTCAACTACGCTTCTTGTTGGGAGAAAAAACATTTGTTTATCACAATAAACGTTCCAAAGATACCAACTTATAACTTATTTAGATGGCATCAGAATATTAACTTTGTTGATTTTTAATTCAGAATTTCTATTGAAAATGGACGATAATTTCTCATTTCAAGTACTTACCGCGATATGCACCTTGCTTATGGTGGCAGCAAATTGTAATGGAGGAAAAGCTGCACGCTTGTATGAACAGAGATATCCGGAACGCCGCCAACCTCATCGTATAACATTTCCTTTCATCCACCGTTGCCTTAGAGAAGGTGGGAACCTAAAGCGTCCTGGTGGTGGCGGTCGTCTAAGAATATCTCGTACGGTTGAATTTGAAGCAGTTCTACACCATGTGGAGGAAAATCCACCCAGAAGTGTTCGCGCTATTGCACCAAGTGGGATCCTCCAAGTCGACGGTACACCGTGTCATGCATGAACAACTCCTCTACCCCTACCATTTACAACGCGTACAAGCTTTAAATCCTGAAGATTATCCACATCACTTAACTTTTGCCAATGGTTTTTGGGTCACAACTTAATAGAACCTCACTTTGGGAGAATAGTATTGTTTCTGATGAGGCATGTTTCCCGCGCGATTGTTATTTTAATGGTAGAAACAGCTACATTTGGCATGATGAAAATCCTCTCGCTCTGGACTCTAGAAGACACCAGCAACAATTTTCTGAAAACATGCGGGCTGGTATTGTTGGAGAAAATCTAATAGTTCACTTGCTGCCTGCTCGTTTGAACGTAGATATTTATTTCCATTTCCTGCAAAATGTTTTGCCTCTATTATTAGAAAATGTCCCTTTAGACATTAGAAATAACATGTGGTTTCAACATGACGGGGCACCTCCACATTTGAGTTTAACCCTGCGCCAGTATCTGGACCAGCAATTTCCCCCCCCGATGGATTGGAAGAGGAGGTCCCGTGGCCTGGCCCGTGTGTTCTCCCGATCTCAACACCCTGGATGTTTTCTTTTGGGGTCATCTAAAATCTGTAGTCTGCGAAACGCCTATTCGTAATGAGGAAGATCTCTTAGCAAGAATAATGGCCAGTTGTTACACATGTAGAAGGTATTCCCGGAATATTCCGTAGAGTCCGCGAATGAATGAACCAACGGTACAATCTTTGTATTTACAGCACATGGTCAAAATTTTGAACACTTATTGTAAACCATCATTTATTTATCAATGAAGCAAAGTGCAACACGAACAAAAAGTGATTTATTTATGTCATCCTGAACATTTTTTATAAATGAATATTAATTATTTATCACGAAAATAAACAAAACTTAAAAAACATTTTTCCTTTTTCTGCCAAAACGGCTCATTTGCGGATATATATTTATTAAACAAAAAAGGTTTGTTTTCATGTCCCCCACCACCCCTTAAAGTTTGTCGGTATGTTTTTGGGACACCCTGTATACTCTAAATCTGACACGAACATCTACTATTATAACCACATTCATTCAGTAAACACAGCCTAGTAAATGTTTGTAGTGGCGAGATACAGTGAAATACACTGCAGTGCCCTCTTTGGGTCTTTGCTACTACCTGTCTGACAATTATTGTCTAATTGACAGACAGATAACGATCTGCAGAAAGCAGATGCCATTACAGCGATCTCTATTGTCTTTGAGGAAGACAATCCTACTTAATTATTGGAAGGAGATGCCGAAAACAGCCTAGTACTTATACTAACGATGCAAAAATTGAGGGGAATAGTTACACGAACTGCTATAGTTGATGTTTTATAATAAAAATTATGATTTTTTAATCTTCACAGACATTACACTGGCGCGTCGTTTCAATGTCTGCACAGGGTTGCATTGCACTGTGCATCCAGTATTCTCATTTCGTTGTTTATTTTATTTATATAAGTAGATACAAATTTATTTGTCTTTGAGGTTTCCAAAAGTTTAGGTCGATATGTCTCTGGATACTGAGTTGAAGTACACACTTGAGGAGGTTTGTCGGACATATTGATGCAACGACTTTGACAAGAAATATGTAGGACAAATAAGAAGGTCAACATTAACTAGGTTTAAAGGGTACATGACTGTTGAAATATGAGAATATTATCTTTTTGATATCATTGATATGACAATTAATTAGTAACGTAATTAGTAACAGAGAACTCGATACGTTCGGAATAAACAAAATCCAAAATATAACATTCAATACCGTTCAGTACCAGTCATGCAGTCCAAATTAAATTTTGTAGCGATTCAGTAGGTATATGCATTTTGTATACAGTGTGTTTCACGGTGACCACCCTTTAGAATTATAGAAGAGACTACTTAGATTTAAAGAGTGAAAATTTGGACACCAAGGTTTTTCAGTATGCTCTCCTCAAGTAAAATAATGGCGTCCTCGTGACACTTCTTGTTATACCGGAAGTTGGCGTTAACTTTCTTATTTTAAATAGAATACCCCATATATTATTGAATTTTTGGATTCTACGCGTTATTTTAGAAAGACTTTCATAAAACTTCCCGTATACGAATTCTCAGCCGTTTTTGAAAAATCAAATTTACTTACAATACTGGACTCGATTTGCGTTTCGTTAATCAAGTTGACATCATCTGGAGATGATTAAAACTAAACCTATATGCTAACACTATGTCCTATTTACACTTAAACTATCATCCAGCTGTCTGGAATTTGTTACATTCCTAATTAGTCTTAGGTAAATTGCTACTATCTATCTGATAGCTGTTCTCAAACGCATGTTGGGTGGCACTACACTTATCTGTTCTACCATATTTGAGATGAGCCATATGTTCCTTGAATCTAGTTTGAATTGACCTTCTAGTTTGTCCAATATACTTTTGATTGTAGTCTTACAGCTAATTTCGTAAATCCTCGACTTTTCCTTAGTTTCTCTTTTGTCTTTTGGATTGCTTAAAAGTTGTTGTAGTTTATTTCCCGATGAATAAACCACTGAAATACCTATATCTTTAAAAACCTTACCAAAACCCCGGGTGAAACGAGGGTCGTATGGAATAGATACGAATTTTGGACTAATTATTTTATCAATTAAATTAAATATAAATTAAGTATATAATTAATTAATTATCTACTCGCAGCTATATCCCTAATCAATGCTTTTCAAACCTCTCCTTATTTAGGGGGAAGCTTAATAGGTGATGAATTAAAAAATTGAAACTTGCCATTTTTTATTGAGCGCAATGGCGAGATTCTTTAGGGATATATCTTAAAGTACTGGTTCTGTTCTGTACAAGTCAGGCTCATCCCAAATATGGTGGAAGATCCGACCAAATATTATATAGACAAATTATAGCAATACATTTTTGTGACCAACAATATTGAAAACAAAAGCGTTTTGTTTACATTAGTGCCCAAGCATTTAGTCCAATCAAAAAATGCCATTTGAATTTACCCCCTAAATTGTTAGGGATTTTGTGACTGTCACCAATAGGCGTGGTTTACACAGGTAAGTAGCCGTGAATAAACGTAGAATCGGCGATCGCGAGAAGAATCGTCAATGATTTTACAATTGTTTTTTAATAGTAAATATTAAATACTATTATAAATAGTGTAGTAAATATTATACACATATGTGTATAAATTGTTGTTCTTGAATATGTAAATCTTAAACTTTGTATTTACTACAATAAAATATTCTAATTTGTACTTTTAGTTTTATAATTATCATTCTCACCCCTTAAAACATAGCCGCCCACGCCGTTGGGCACTGTGACAGGAAATTTCTTTAAATTGATGTTGTGTTTTTTGTTATTCTTGGAAACGATTATTTTATATAGTGACAAATAGGCAATTATTTATCTATACATATTTGATCGGAGGGTGGAACAGATAGAACAACCATAAAATAGATAGTAGCAATTTAAGACTAATTAGGAATGTAACAAGTTCCAGATAGCTGGATGCATTTGAGAGTTTGGAAATTGCAAAGTGTAAAAACAGTATGAATAGTGGCAGAAGGCCAATCCCACATAGCCCGCTCTATTGGTTAATAAATCACAATGTGTTAGCATAGGTTTAGTTTTAATCATCTGCAGATGATGCCAACTTGGTTGGCGAAATGCGCGTCTAATGCAGTATAGTGTTTTGATGTTATGTGGAAAACTACATCACTGGTCCACATACACAGAACTGCAGGGAAATCCTTGATGGCCTCAAAATTGCTTCTACGCGCAAGGAACGTCGATATAAACAAAAAATTCCATATACGGGCACATTTTGTTTTAAGAATAATCCTATTAACCCGTTTTATCCCCCGAGGATGCGGGATTATTTTGTCCCCATTAAGCTACATTTATTTAAATACGGTTTTTAGCTGTGCCGTAAAACAAAATTGGTTAAGTGGCGGAATGTCAAATGTGATTCTCAGAGATAATGGGCATGTTCAACAAACTGTAGAAAAACGGGACCTTTTTGTATCGGACGTCGCGAGATTAGAACGGACGGGTCCACGAAAGTGGTCCGGAGGAGGGAAGCAAGTGATTCTTACTTGCGACAGATATAAAACACATGCCGCGTAATTTCCTTTTCCACAACTCAATCTGATTTCTATTCAACCTGACGTTTCATTCTAAATGTGTGGGCTAAGCGATTGCCACAGTGCATTAACATGGCGTTTAACAGATTTGTCCAGTGTGTCGACTTGCCCCGGACACATTTGGCATCTTATAATCGTTGAGAGATATTGGGTATTTTATATGGACCGTAAACGCTCGAGGTTTTATGATAAATTTATAGCTGTGAAGAAAAGTTATCTAGCTCCCCATTCTTAAAAATTAACTATAGAGTTAATAACCATACTTTATTTTCGACAAGAAATAACATAATTTTGGATGGGTAATTTTCGGCTTCATATATTTCTTGTTAATATCCAATATGGCGGTCATAAGCGGTAGGAAAAGTTAATTATTGACCTATATTATACAGGGTGCGGGAGCATAACTTCCTTTTTTAAAATACGCGCCATTCAGTCGGTTGATGTCGTAGCGGAGCGCTAGTGGTCTCGTTCGAGAGGCGGGACTATAAAGTTTTGTCCAGACACAGTTCAGTCGCCATCATGCGTTGGAACAGTGAGGAGCGTGCTTTTGCCGTTGAGGTCTACTTTTCGAGCGGATGTTCTGTGATCGCAACCCAGCCCGCCTTTCGGAATCGCTTTAATTTAGCCCCGTTGGCTCCTGTCCCGGATCGGAAATCAATTGTTACATGGGTCACTACGTTCAGACAAACTGCAAGTGCGACAAGACGAAGAACTTAAGTTCCTCGCCCCATTAGATCACCTGGAAACATTGAGGCAGTGAGAGTTTCAATGTTGCGATCACCACGACGTTCTGCGCGCAAACATGCGTCTGCCCTTGAACTTTCCGATCGTTCTGTGAGGAGAATTCTTCATTATGATCCTCATTTCCATCCTTACAAGATGGCGATTGTGCAGGAACTTTCTGCACGTGACTTCAATTCTCGGATGAACGCGTGTCAGGTTCTTCTCGAAGTCGTTCCTGAAGACGCTATTGTTTTTTTTAGTTATGAAGCCCATTTTCATTTGTGTGGATCTGTCAACAAATAAAACATGCGCTACTGGGCTGACACCAATCCTCGAAAATTGCATCAAAGGCCTTTGAATTCACCTAAAGTCACAGTATGGTGTGCAATTTCCTCAGCTGGAATTATTGGTCCCTGGTTCTTTGAAGAAAATGAAGTCGCAGTGACAGTGAATTCGGACCGGTATGTAAACATGATACAGGATTTTTGTTTCCACGGCTAGATGAGTTTGACTTAAGGGACATTTGGTTCCAACAAGACGGTGCAATGGCACACACTTCAAGAGCATCGATGGCTGTTTTGAGGGAACACTTCCCAGAGCACCTCATCCAATTAGGGGCGATTTGGAGTGGCCGGCCCGCTCTCCAGACTTGGCCCCTTGTAATTTTTTTCTATGGGGTTTCTTGAAATCCCGTGTTTATGTGAACCGTCCAAGGCCCCTACAAGATTTGAAGACCCACATCCAGGAAGAAATTGCCAACATAACGCCTGCTATGCTGGCAAGAGTCATGACAAATGCCAGAAATCGGTTTACTCAGTGTATAGAGAATGGGGGACGTCACCTATCTGATTTGATCTTCAAAACTATGTAAAACAAAACTTTAGGCATGCGCCTATATTATAAAAAAACAAATAAAAATGTTCTGATTCATACAATGGGTTTTATTAAGTTTTGAAAAAAGGAAGTTATGCTGCCGCACCCGTTATTATCAGTATATTATCATTAATTTTTCTTATTCTTCATGCCATATTGGACTTTTACAGAAACCTATGATAAACCATATATTATTTTTTAATTTGCGTAAAATATTTCGCCATTCACCATCTACTAATCACCAATTTCAGTGATAAAATTCTAACATGCGATGACATTGACATTTGACTATACGTTTATTTCGTTTATTTCAAGCCGGCTTGAAGCCAAGCGGCTTGAAAGCAATGATTGAAAACGATGACAAACGTTTGAAATAGAAATTCCAATCGGCTTAGAACGATCAGGTCAATCCTAAAATATTGTAGGATTGGCTTGACTCAAGCTGGTTCTTCTTTAGTGATCCTGTGAAAACTAAAAAGTAAACTCAACGGTTATAATATATTATTAATTCAACAAACAATACTTAATAAAGTGGATATACTGGAAGCGGTTTCTTTATGAAAGATCGTGAAAATAATAGTTTTGAAAAAAACACTCTTTTCATTTAGATGTTTCAAGAAATATATAGAAAACACTCTATATACTTGTATTTTGACTTGTTAGGCATTTCTCAATAGAGTAAATGTCTATTACTAAATGTTGCCAAGCGCGTTTTAGTTATTTATCTGTTTACAAGTACCTTTTCTAAGAAGGGCGAAAGGTAAAATCTATCTGATCATTCGTAGTACAAGGATTTATAATTAAAGATTTTTTAATTTCTAATTGCCCTAACAGATCTAAGCGCTTTCCTTTGTTTTCACGATGGAGTATCTTTACATTTTTCAAATCTATAAAATGATTGTTTTCTATACAATACGTCGATAACCCTGAATTTTTTACGTTATTTAGTATGGATTTTTTATGTTCTTTTACTCTAGTTTCAATGCTTCTACCGGTTTGACCCACATACACGGCATTACAATTCCACGCAGTTAATTTGGTATATTCCCGATTGTTTAAATTCATGAACCCTTTCTTTGTTGTTTATCAAAATCCTCCCAATATTACGTTTGTTGATACTAATCGTTTTACACCCGTTTCGTTCTTATCTGCGAGGTTTTTTTCACTATAATATGGGACGTAATTAATAGAACGATAGGTTGCTTCTTTGTCCAGAATATTGTAAAACTCTCGACGGATAAATTTTCTCCTTTTGTTTTTTATCGTGTTATCTATTAGTAATTAAAAAATACTTAATTTTTTATTACAATATTACATGTAATTGAACAGAGGATTAAACCCCCTTCTTTATTCCTACGAGATAAAACACTCAGGATTGAGATTCGGTTTCAACCGGCATTACTTTCAATCGCGCTTGAAATTGACGAAATAAACGTAGTGAATATCATTTACTTCATGTTTAAAAATGTATAATATGTTGAGTAATAAAAGAGACCAACGCTCACAATGTCACATAAAGTGACGAAACTTCAAAAAAAAAACAGCCATGTAAGACATTTTATCACCAAAAGGCCGATACGGTTTGTGGTTTCTTTTTAATTTAATTATTTAAACTTATATGTAGGTACTGTTCAATTGTTGTATAATGGACATCGCTCTCGATGGCAGTTAATATTAGAGAGGTACTAATTTTGTCAAAAAAAAAATATTAAATAATTATACACAGATTGTTTTTCTTGGGTATATCGGTCACTTAATTACATATAAAAAAGGTTACATTTTTTTATACATATATATATTTCTGACGTTTCGGCTTTATTAGGTCATCTTCAGAGATTCTGCAGAAGATTACATTTTACATTATTTGTTTAATATTTTTTTGATATATTATACTTACATTTATAGGATGTTTCATGTATTGTAACTAACTAAATTATAATAAAATTTTAAATTGTTTGAAACGATTATTGCGTTATTTTGCTGCATACATGTTGTTTGAGGGCTTTGACGCGACTGAGTTTTAAAGTGGTTTGGGTTCAGTTTTGTTTCCAAGCTGACAGATTTGCTGATAATATTCATATACATGCATTAGGTAGAGGTATAATTGAAACTTAAAAATAATATTTGTTCCGACATGTTTAAATTACAAACTAAATTAACTAATTTAGTATTTTTTGTGTAAGATGTAAAAATTTTTTTTTTGTTTTGTTTTTCCCCATAAATGATCTATTATTATTTGTATTTATTTTATTTATATTAATTAGTAGGTATTATATTTAATAATGAATTATATTATATTGAAATAAGTTTCACTTAAATTTTCTGTATCAGTGCGGTTATTTATTGCATTAGTATGTCTTTTCTTACAGAAAATTTAAGTGAAACTTATTTCAATATAATATAATTCATTATTAAATATAATACCTACTAATTAATATAAATAAAATAAATACAAATAATAATAGATCATTTATGGGGAAAAACAAAACAAAAAAAAAATTTTTTACATCTTACACAAAAAATACTAAATTAAGTAAATTTAGTTTGTAATTTAAACATGTCGGAACAAACATTATTTTTAAGTTTCAATTATACCTCTACCTAATGCATGTATATGAATATTATCAGCAAATCTGTCAGCTTGGAAACAAAACTGAACCCAAACCACTTTAAAACTCAGTCGCGTCAAAGCCCTCAAACAACATGTATGCAGCAAAATAACGCAATAATCGTTTCAAACAATTTAAAATTTTATTATAATTTAGTTAGTTACAATACATGAAACATCCTATAAATGTAAGTATAATATATCAAAAAAATATTAAACAAATAATGTAAAATGTAATCTTCTGCAGAATCTCTGAAGATGGCCTAATAAAGCCGAAACGTCAGAAATATATATATGTATAAAAAAATGTAACCTTTTTTATATGTAATTAAGTGACCGATATACCCAAGAAAAACAATCTGTGTTAAATCTCTAACGGTCAAGAAAAGAAAAGTTAAATAATTATACAGGATGTTCAGAAATGGAATGTCAACGACCGTAGACGTATCTTTTAAATCAAGCACCTCATTTTTTTTATAAAACATGGAATACCCTCTTCTTGCTCAATCCATTGATATAAAAGATTTATATTAGTTTAAATGGAACATGGTTTGAGAAGTCACACTCTTTCTTCCAGAATTCTTCACGTTTTATTGGGTGGCGGCATTTTCAGAACTATCATTTTTCTGAAAAATTTTTCCGTTGTGATTTTCCTTCCGCTTTTACGGAAAACCTTTCATAATCTACTCAGAAACACTCTACACTCGTACTGTGATTAGTTGATTGGTTAATCACTTGGGTGGTTGGTTAAGAATGAACGACCACTCTATCTCCGTTATTACTTGAGATCTTCATTCTTCACCGATCATTCAAATCACCAAATCACCAATAAACTAATTACAGTCAGATACTTATATATAAGTTTCTATCACAGTACAAGTGTAGAGAGTTTCAGAGTAGATTTTGAAAGGTTTTCCGTATGAGCGGTACGGAACGTGAAACACACAACGGAAAAATTTTCCAGAAAAATGACAGTTCTCAAAATGCCATCACCCAATGTAACGTGAAAAATTCTGGAAGAAAAATTAAACGCGACTGATTCTTAAGGACTGTGAAATAGCAATGGCATAATAGAGAAAACTAAAAACGAAAGTTTGTTTTGCCGTATTTATTTGGGACACCCTATATAGTTGAACACATTTTTAACATGCTTTATTCACAGGTCAGGTCATAAATTTTATTATCAGCAAAACATTAAATCAATATAAACTAATGAACAGCCAAACGTAACGACATAAACGAGAATTCGTGGTCGGTTAGCGCATAGATAGATACTTTGTGGTCGCAATAATGTGGCCTTCCTTTTGATAAACCACACCGGGCCTCCGGGGAGTTTTAAGAGGGGTCGCACAAGTGGCGAGGTGTGAGCTAGGAGATAATTGTTTAAAGTGCCCAGGTAATAAATTGCAGAACAATTTTATTGATTTTACGGGAAGACTGCTATAATTTTTATCCCTAGTTCAGGGTAACGCAGTGGTTTTTTGATATATGGGTGTATCGCGTTGTAAATCTACATTCTAGTTTAGTGGTTTTTTGTTAATCACAACGAATAATTATAAGGTTTACGTGGAAGAAGCCTTACTCATTTTTCTAGGTATATTTTATATAACTGCGGAATAATTATTATACGGTATGTTCCTTTGACTATATGAAAAGATATAGGCTCAAGTATATAACGGGTTAGGCAGAATGAAGTATCTATTTTCTATATACTGGTATTCATTAATGATTAAACTTAATTCAAAAACTGAAACAAACTGTTCTTAAGTAAACATGGCAATTTATTTTCTGAATATCACATCAGTCAAACGACCTCCGCCTCGCTGCTGGCACTCCTGAAGTCTAGCACAAAAATTTTGCATCACTCGCTGCAACATTTCAATTGGGATTGCGTTAATCTCGACTCGAATATTATGCTTCAGTTGTTCCACAGTTCGAGGTAGATTAGCGAATACTTTTGACTTTAGATAGCCCCATAAGAAAAAATCCCAAGCTGACAGACCCGGTGACCGTGCAAGCCGCGCGACATCCCCAAATTTTGAAATGACACGACTAGGAAACATTCTTCGCAGAATTTCCATAGACTCCCTAGCAGTGTGGGAAGTGGCTCCGTCCTGCTGAAACCATAGTCTTCGGAAGTCTACACCTTCGTTATGAAGTTGTTGTTCAAAATTTTGCAATACAAGTTGATATCGTTGCGATTATATCGCTCCATTTTTACTATTAAACTGACGTTTCTCGCAAACAGTTTGGCAACTGTCATAAATTGCCATGTATCGGGAACACATGGCGATTTGCCATGTGTTCCCTAATCCTGTACTAGGTATTTAGACAGAAGTGTATACACCGTCACCATAATGTGTGTCGGTTACTCCTAACACTGAATAATGACAAACACCTGTTATGATCTATTAGATATCCTCATCCTCAGTACCGTACAGCTCCAGAGGGAAGTCAACTCAATGTGGCTTGGAAATGGTCTTCCATCCATTGTATAAGTCAGAACGCGTTATTTTCACTTGGAGACCTTCAAGGCACTGACGACCTAAATAGATGGAAACATCTGTCTGTTGTTTGATGTTACGAGTGATTGACAGTCATTGTGGTAATATTGTCTATATATCTAGTTCGCGATATGTGTCAATATACTAGATAAACCAAATTAATTCCCCACCATGGATGTTTCGTTTACCTTAAGAGACAGAGAGTGAGGTTATATTTAAAATAAATCAAAATAAATATATAAATAAATCAATACCACAAGCTTCACAGTTTGTTCTGGATGGAGTCTGAGGAGTTCGAAGAGAAGGTTTCGATATTTCGTCCGTTTCTCCTCCTCTTTCAAGACAATGTTAGTCTCGGCAGGGGCCGAGAACTCGATGACCAACATTGTTTTGAGCTGGCGGTCGAGGAGGACTACATCAGGCTTATTGGCTCGAATCTGCCTGAGCGTGGGAAATGAGTAGTTCCAATAAATTCGGCATTTCTCATTCCCCACAACGGACTCAATATCCCCCGGAGCGTATGGCAACACTGGTGTTTCGTCTATCTCGTACGAATGCCGTAGAAAGTAGTAAAGCACTCGTAAAGCTGCATTATGTCTATGGATATAGGCCGAGACTGCATATGCCGGACAAGCGAAGGGCAGATACATGATTGTTTCCGGCGCCCTATGGCAGGCCCTGCAGTTGACATCAGGGACCTCCATACCATGACGCGGATGCATCATTTTGCGTGTTCCTATGTCGAACTGTCGCAGCTCTTCTTGTATTCATTTCACTACTTGGAAGGAGTAGAGGAAGATCGAAACGGCAAGCATATTAGTAGCACTCACCTTGTTCTTACTCGATAGTTCTGATTACTATTATTATTATTATTATTATTATTATTATTATTATTATTATTATTATTATTATTATTATTCTTATTATTATTGTTATTTATGCATAATACAATTATTATAATTATATTAAATAATACTAATACTGTCAAAATTGATCTACAAAACAAAAATCTGTAAATTACAGCCGTCCAATACAGTTTTTGATAAAAATTTCTTTGCCTAATTGTATTTTCAACGCGCCATCTATGTTTGGGTTGTCTAACTGCAGCCTGCTTACTTTTAGTTCACATTTTGACAGTAGACTAACCGTAGTGAGATAAATAATAAGATTTACGCAGGATCTGTGTTCACTTCAATTAAGTAAATCAAAACGATACGTCATCCAGCCGCTGTTTCCCTGGATCTTTCCCTAACGGTGATTCGCACGCTCAATTTTCAGCGGGCATCTACACTAAATTCTTTATTTATTTTGACGTGAACGCCTCGAGGACCGTCGGACGTCTCTTCCACCGGCCACGCCACACTAAATAACCACATAATTTTTTGTCGCTGTTTGTTATTAGCCAAACGTGATGCATGAAAACACGGCATTAATCTTTTGTTTGCGATCGCCTTCGAACAAAGCTTATAAAAATTTCAATCAAATACTAATTTAGTCCGTATTTATTTTTAATACGTTTGCGGTAAAAAATCCGTACGGCTGCCCGAAGATTGGTTCGAGATAATGGTTTCACCTCAACCTCTTTTTGTCCACCGATTCATTAATGTTATTATATTAACCTTCGCGAGTCCTGTTGCGATCGGATCTTATGGGGCATGGCGAATATATATCGACAGAAACAATTTAATATACAGGGTTATTCAGAACTTATCTCTAAAACTTTGAGGATATGTGCTGCATCCTTAAATAAGAAATCGATATCACCAAAAAAATGTATAATAAAAGTCTTAGGATTTCTCGTAAATAATGTTTAAAGTTATACCATTATAAAGGACTACGTAGATTGGCAACTGTACTTCAACGACAATCTGATATACCACATTCCTAAGAATGTGGTAAAAAAAAGTAAACACGTTTTTGTACCTAGAACGCCTGGGCGAATAGAGTTGGAGTGGGGATAATATCTCTATTGTCTATTCAGTCATCAGTCTATGTGTGTCGCTCTCAGTGCCGGTGTTTTATTTATCGTAGGATTGTTAAACTGTAAAATTTTCAAAATGGCTCATGTGTACAGTAATGCTGAGTTAATGGACTGTTACCAACAGATTATCAATTACGAGTTAGGTTTTGTGAGTGGTTGTTGCAGCAAAATGCTGAAAATCCTCAATTTACTTAATAATTTGCGTTTACAAGATCTGCAACCAGCAGGAACATTCGGTTTAGTGCGGCAAAATTGGATAAGGCGTGCCCAAAATTGTGTACAAGTCGAGGAATATTATTTCGAACAGCTTTTGTAACAAGGTATGTGCAAATTTTTTATAAATTTCATGTTTCTAATACCTAGTAATCAAGTAGCGCAATTCTTCAAAATTAGTGTAACAAAATTTTATTCATTTTAAAGACACGTCACTTTGGTCACATCTATCTATCTATAAGTTTATTTTAAAGTAAAAACGCTGCAAATCTTTTTTGCGCCAGGTGTCGGTATACTCTCGGAACTTCCGAAGTATTTTTCGTGCTAGCCAGTTTGCATTGTCAGTTCCAAGGTCACTCCATTACAGTGCACCAGTATACAGGGGCGTGCAATGAAAAATTTTTAAATAGTTTTCAGGAGCCGCCAAAAAAAATTTTTTTTTCACTACCACATTTCTACATGTATGTTAAACATCCCCAAATTTTATTATGTATAAGTTCTGAATAAAACTGTAGAGTTGAATGGAAGTTGGAACGCGGGTCGTAAACTTCGGGGTTTTTTTATCTTCCTAATCCCTTTATGGTGGATGTGAACGGTGGCGTGATAATTGCATCAAATGTTTTTTTAGCCAGAGGAATGACGAGAATAATTTCCGATTCGCATTCAAATTAGAGGACAAGGCGGTGAGGTAAAAATATCTAGACGGTTCACTTTTTGTGTAGTCTGCCTAATGAAATTTACTCTAATTTAAGATAAAACGTGGCAGTGTAGGTATTTTTCTTGAAAGCGAGTAGCACAGAGGAATTGTAAGTAATTGTATAGCATGTCAAATTAGTGTTAAGCAGCCTACTTCACGCAGAAAAAAATGTTTTTAAGAAGGAAAGTTCCCTTCCCTTCTGATCGTAAAATTAATTCCGTGAAACAAGGCAGGGGCAGTAAACAAATAAAATGCATTATCAGAATATGAACTCCATCCTGTTCACGTGGCAGATGTGATAAATCGTTGATCAGCATGTGATCATTTTGAAGATATACGAAAAAACGCTGGTGATAGTCTGCGATCGAAAAACGCGATGCAAAACCGGATGTGTTTGCTTTTTTCTGTAGACCTCGATGTTAATATACAGATATAGTTCCTGAATTATCACACGTTTTATTAATTTTTCTAGGTTTTCCATTGGTTTACTTATTTTATGCACAACACTTAACTATAATAATAAATTACGCAACAAGTTTAGAAAAGTGATGTTGCACTAAACAGGACTGAATGATTGCAGGAATATAGTAAAACCATTCTTCTGACATCTCGCGTACCTATAGTCTTTTTTACATTTTATAAAGATTGTTTATATACAGGGTGTCCCAGTGTGAGCGTACAAAAATTTACCAGGGGGTGGACCAGACCAAAATAAGAATTAAACTCTTATAAAAAAAAACATTCTCTGATGCGAGCCTAACGAGTTACAGGGTGTTACTTTGAAAAAATAAAATTTCCTCAATAACTTAAAAATCGTTAGGTAATTTTTGGGTGACGTGTACATCTATTAAAGGTCATTAAAACTACATGGTGTTTGTTTAACTCTGACACCTGTGGTGGCCTAGGCCTACTCTTCCTTATGACTTCCTTTGCATGTATTTTTCTGCATAAAGAATGTAGTCGGTACTTTACACTGAATTTACTCGAAAATGGTTGATTTTAGAGCTGTGTAACAAGAGCACCTTTTTTGTTCACAATTTGTAGCCGATTAAGGAAAACTTAAATCCACAAAAAAGTAGGATATGCAAGTGGAGTTATAAAGACAAAATCATAAGGAAGACTAGGCCTAGGCTACCACAGGTGTCAGAGTTAAGCAAATGCCATGTAGTTTTAATGACCTTTAATAGATGTATGTGTCACCCAAAAATTACCTAAATCTACGAAGTGGTTTTTAAG
Organism: Pogonocherus hispidulus; assembly: GCA_963924545.1. NCBI lineage: Eukaryota > Metazoa > Arthropoda > Insecta > Coleoptera > Cerambycidae > Pogonocherus > Pogonocherus hispidulus. Next base: position 46,899,460 of record OZ004697.1, on the reverse strand, counting down.
TTATTGCGGAAAATTGTTTTTTTTTCTCCAAAATAACACCCTGTAACTCGTTAGGGGTGCATCAGAGAAATTTTTTTTATAAGAGTTTTATTCTTATTATGGTCTGGTCAACCCCCTGGTAAATTTTTGTACGGTCACACTGGGACATCCTGTATAGGAGACATTAATAAATGTAAGAATGAGGATATAAAAAGTGATATAAGGTTATTCCTACTTCTCTTATGATAAGGCCGTTAAAAAAATGTAAAAATGTGTGTAAGAAAGAATTAAATTAAAACAATAGTTTTTGTACAGGGTGAGTCAACCATAGAGTAAAGTTCATTATCTCCTTTGTTTAGAGAATTACGAAAAAAGTTATATACAAAAGTTTTATAGAATATTAAGGTGCACAGTTTAAAATTATTTTTGAGTATACAGGGTGGTTCAAAAAAGCGTGGCGAATATAACATAAGTTTTTTTAAATGGAACACCCTATTTTTTTATTTATTTTTAGATTTTAAATAAAATTCTATAACTTTTCTGTAAATAATGTTATATACCTAAACCCAGTAGTTTTTCTAATATTTTAATTTTTTTAGAAAAATATTAGTCTTTACTCTTATAAAGAATTGACAGTACCGCCATTGTTTCTGAAGGTGGAATACTCAAATTTGGTAGAAACGTTCTATAAGGATGACAAAAAGGGTATATGTAAATGAATTTGAGTTAGATGCTACAGGGCCTTCAAAATAAATTTATACATTTCGACTATTTTAACTTAAAAAATTTCGACTTTTTTAAATGGCACACCCTGTATATTATCATTTTTTCTGATAGATTTTACAAAACTGTTCAACTTTTATTGAGTATGTCATATACCTAATTTTAATAATTTGCGAGTTATTTTGATTTTCAATAATTTTTACACTTACGCTACTGTGGAAACATAAACAAATATAAATAAATAATAATAATTTCCCTACTAACTTATTTTTATTTATTATAAGATCGTGTTTATGTGAATTTCCCTACAACACCAGAAGATATGGAAAATAGGATACGAGATACCTGCAGGACAATAACACCCTTTATGCTAAGGAACGTGCAAGAAAATGTAGTAAAAAGACTAGTGTATCCAAGTAGACGGGCATATTTTTGAACATCTATTACGCCATAATAATTAAAAATGAGTTAGTAGGGAAATTATTATTATTTATATTTGTTTATGTTTCCACAGTAGCGTAAGTGTAAAAATGAAAAAAATCAAAATAACTCGCAAATTATTAAAATTAGGTATATGACATACTCAATAAAAGTTGAAGGGTTTTGTAAAATCTATCAGAAAAAATAATAATATACAGGGTGTGCCATTTAAAAAAGTCGACATTTTTTAAGTTAAAATAGTCGAAATATATACATTTATTTTGAAGACCCTGTAGCCTCTAACTGAAATTTATTTACATATACCTTTTTTGTCATCGTTATAGAACGTTTGTACCAAATTTGAGTATTCCACCTTCAGAAACAATGGCGGTACTGTCAATTTTTATAAGAGTAAAAACTAATATTTTTCTAAAAAAATTTAAATATTAGGAAAACTACTCGGTTTAGGTATATGACATTATTAACAAAAAAGTTATAGAATTTCATGTAAAATCTAAAAATAAATAAAAAAATAGGGTGTTCCATTTAAAAAAACTTATGTTATATTCGCCACGTATTTTTGAACCACCCTGTATACTCAAAAATAATTTTAAACTGTGCACCGTAATATTCTATAAAACTTTTGTATTTAACGTTTTTTCGTAGTTCTCGAAATAAATGAGATAATGAACTTTACTCTATGGTTGACTCACCCTGTACTAGTACTAATTTTTATTTTATTACAGCAAATGTTCAATTCAAAGTGGCCCCTTTTAACCATTGCACAATGCCCAATTCTGGTACACAATATCTGGTGTTATGCGTTTATGTATGTAACTTCCTCCCTGATACGATCTTTCAATATTTAGCGTCTGCTCTGTTTACATAGACTTTGGTTTTTGATTACACCACAAAAAAAAAATCTAGTGGAGTTAAGTCAGGGGAACGTGATGGCTATTCAAGCGGCCTTCTTTACACGGAATTGGACATTGTGCAATGGTTAACGGGGTCCCACTTTAAACATTTGCTGTAATAAAATAAAAAATTAGTACTAGTACAAGAACTATTATTTTCATTTAATTCCTTCTTACAATTTTTTTTACATTTTTACGGTTATGACGAAAAAAGTAGGTATAACCTTGTGTTGCTGAAATTGTCTTTAGAAGGGTTATCTACTTATACTATGAAATATACAACGTCTTATTTAAAAAACATGTCTCAAAAAATAGGAAATATTCCAGAAAAGTGGCAATTTCTATACAGGATGTCCCAGATTTATAACAGACACTGACCGGTTTCCTACTTATTCTGTGCTCATCAGAGTACCATCTCGAGTGGACTCGATGAACGATGCTGCGACATGATTGCGACCTATGGCACTCTGATGAGCACAGAATAAGTGCGAAACCGGTCAGTGTGTTCTCGACGAAGGATGTGGCGACTCCTTTAAATAATAATATTTTTAAATAATATATGTTACGCCACTGACTAACGTTATAATAATACGATATTTCGACAAAAGTTTCCATTTTTCTACAAAAAAGCATACTTACATTTTTTCACAAAACACCGTTACGGAGTAAATCGAAATTTTATGAAACTATGTCATGTCCTTTCCTAACAAAATAATACCTTATTTATACCTATGATAGATTTACTTAGGTTAGTCCTAATTTTATTTTGGTATTAAGTATTTTGTTAGGAAAGGGCATGACATGGTTTCATAAAAATCGATTTACTCGGTAACGGTGTGTTTTGTGAAAAAATGTACTTAAGTATATTTTTTTTGTAGAGAAATGGGCGGGACTTTAAATTTTAGTCGGTGCCGTAACATATATTTTTTTAGTAAAAGGGTCCCAAGAGTGTATGCTGCACACCACTGGCTATTCTGATCGAGCTGATTTTTTTGTGGAAGTAAAGATTCATAGCAGCATCTACCAAATGAAATTTTAAAACAATTGGTTTATTACTCTCACAGATATAAATAAAAACAATTTTTTTTTCAACTTCTGAGATACTGTACCCAGTATCTCAGAAACGGTACAGAAACTGGCACACCCTGTATACTAATTGACCTGTTTCAACGTTATTTTTTTAATCTCCTCTAGAAAAAAAATATAAATTTTGTTTCATCGTTTTAGGGCACACTGTATAGTAGAGGTAGGCTTAAAATATATTTCACAAATTGGTACAATTGGCACAACATATTTAACTGAAACTAGGTAGATGTATACAAAGTTAATACTTAACTTATTTCAAAAGATACACAGGGAAAAGTTATTTGAAAATTTGTATAGCGTAGCCTCTACACAAAGATGTTGGAATATGGGATATGTAACATGGGCAGGATGTAATATAGAAAAAAGGAAAAATATTTTTTGACAGGTCTGCATCCGGCTGCATCTAAATCAGCCGTAGAAATTTCAATACATGAAAAATGCGCGCCTCCATTCATAGCATTACGACGATACCCTGGACGACAAACGATACACTAAAAATTCAAATCAAGCCATTTCCGGTTAGCCGGCAACCGGAAGTGATGGCCGCATTATGCCTTTCCTTCTACTTTCGAGGCCGCGTTATTGAGGAGGCCGTGATATATGTTGTCCTCGTGACGGTTTCAGGGCTGTTCGGAGTCGCAGGAAGCAAATCCTGTATAAGGACGATTAGTTTCAGCGGAAATTCCATTTAAATTTAGACGCCCGGCCGTAATGGTACGAATTGCAGTCGACGTTAGTCGGACCAGTCCCCAAAGATGTATAGAATGGCTTAATTGTGATACCCAAGCAGTGGCGGCTCGCCAGGTGACGCGACGATTCACCTAAAATTTCCGTGTTTGGTTGTATGATTTAAAATTATTTTTAATTTCATATAAATTTTGTAATTTAGAGATATTTACATTTATATAGCTAATAGATATATTTATATAGTTAGTAAACAGAATAATTATTATAAAACATTGCGCGCTGAACGCCTTCTAAAAAAACATCGCTTTCGTTGAGAGCGAACATTAAACCCCGTACCGTTCCCTTCCTATAATAAGCAAGTAACGCAGATCGCTATCAGGTGGTATTTCTGCGACAGTCAGAACGGCGGTTGCCATGGCAACAATGCGGCCGATACGTGACTAAACTGCCCTGTGGGTGAATCAGTGCCGCGAATTTCGATAGCGCATCACATCACTTCTACCGTCCTGGCTAGTTTGCCTCTATACGCGACGCCGCGCCGGTTAAAAAACAATTCTTATAATAATAAATAATCATTGTTTTCTATCAATCGTAGAAATGTTTCCTATGTATCATTCAGTTTGTGTTTTATTAGAAACACCATTTTCTAGATGGAAAAAAGAGGACAAAAAAGATTTTTTAAATTGTGAGAGACCTGTGCCTTTTCTCGATTTTGAAAAAAAGGTAAAGTCAAAAGACAAAGTGTTCGTTCGGAAGTTTCGGAATGAGTGGTATTAGGAGTATAAGTGATTGTGTGGAAGTATTTATTTAAAAAAACTTTTTTGTATGCCGTGTAATTGTGGGTGTAAAAAAATTAGGCGTGTGAAATAAGGAGGGATTTAACAATTTTGGGAATGTTATACGAGGCTGTCGTAAGCACGATGCTTCTTTAGAATATATACGGTGTGCATTAATGTTCGCAGAATTTAGAAAAAATCTCAATACAATCGAAGACCCTTTGAGGGAAAATTCCAGACTATATATTAAACAATTTAACGATGACGTCCTTTTAAATAGACGGTTTATGCAATTACCTATTCGCGCAGCCATTTATTTAGGGAGACAAGAGTTGGCATTTCGGGGTCACATTGAATCGGAGTGTTCGGACAATCGTGGCAATTTTAAAGAACTTTTGGATGGCGAATTCGTCGCTTAGTATTTGTATGCTTCAAACTATCAAAAGTTCACAAGCAACAGGCAACCTTGAATTTGCTTGAAATTTTCGGACTTGCGGCCTGCACCTCAATCCGCAATCCGCGTCACCTATGTACTGACCCACAAGCCGCCACTGTACCCTAGGGGGTATATTTTTCGGCAGACGGGTGACCGGAAGAAATAACATTTTTAACAGGAATTCTGACATCCAACGGTTTTACTTTTAGCGCCAGTATCTGAGAGAGCATATTTTAACACTGGAATATTTACATTAGTATATTATGGGGACCAAGTTAGGAGTTTTCGTTCAAGGTCAAAAGACAACGGTGTCGCAATTTAGTGACGCAATACATATAGTGGAGCAAATGAAACCTATACCATCTTGTAGAACATGTTTTGGGGCATATGTGGTGTGATCTACAACTTTTTTTAGTAGGGAAATATTTTTAAATGGCCTTAGTGTGTGTAATCAGCACAATTCGAAAACATGTGTAGTACATACATCGTCATTAAAAAAAGGCTAGACTTACCGCCCTGAAATTTTAACCACTTATGCACAAAACCTAAACGCACCGAATGATATAAAAATTGTTTTGGTAGTACACCCATTGATTTCGCAATTCTTGCAACAATTGGAGACATTGGAAATGATAACAATAGTCAAAATGTTTTGGTGCACAACCAAACAGTTTGTTTCGGGTTCTTTTCACCCCCTTGGACCCATTACAAGTTAATGATTTTTATACTGAGTAGTCTATATGAGATGGGGATTACGTGTACCAAAGGAGAAGTTTGGACGCTCAATACTTTTCGAGAAAATTGAGATTGCATGTTTTGGGTGCTATCTGTTTTTCACCCCCTGGGACCCATTTCAAATCAATGATCTTTATACTGAGTACCTAGTCTATATGAGATGGGTATTACGTGTACCTAACGAAAAGTTGGGACGCCCAATAATTTTCGAGAAAATTGAGATTGTTTGTTTCGGGTGCTATCTGTTTTCACCCCCTGGAATGTGGTATATCGTGGATAAAAAATTGATAAAACTGCCGAACTGTACATTAAATGATCATTATTCGTCTTTTTCCCGCCATAAGTCGAATATATTTTTGAAATCGCCGGTTTAAACAAATTTACTTTATCTTGAAACGATTGACAATCGCGTCACCAAAATTTGGGCAAGTAATGGGTGTCAGAAATATTGTCATAACGATGGATTTAAGACACATCTACGTAACGGATATTTGAAACCATTCTGGTCTCGTTCCTCGTAGGAGGATCATTAAAGACCGAAGGATTTATTACAGGGCTAAAGGCACGGCTCAATTACAAGCACCGGTAACAACTGCGCCAATATTCAATATCTTGAGAAACTTGAAAACAAAAGTTAAATTGCGTGCTTCTATATTCTCAAACTACATACATGAGTTGATACATACTTTATGAACATGTGTAGGTGTACAACATACAAAGTATAGACAAGGTATATTCTATATAATGTGAATTGAAACTGTAAAAAAATTCCGACAAAAGAAACACCTGCACTTCGACGGCGACCTCTTTGTTTAGGCACGTGTGTCGTTTGTCGGAATTTTTTATGCAGTTTCAAATTAGATTATAAAGACTATACCTACATTACTAGTCTCTTTGAAGTGGACGACAATTTTAATAATGCTACTTCCATTTTATCCTTTATTATACCAAAGATTCGATAGCCAAGTGTCGCATGTCGAATCGTGTACAGGGTGTCCCAAAAATATACCGACAAAGTTCAAGGGGTGGCAGGGGACATGAAAACAAATCTTATTTTTTTAATAAATATATGTCCGCAAATGGGCCGTTTTGGTAGAAAAAAGGAAAAATGGTTTTGGTAAGTTTTGTTTATTTCGGTGATAAATAATTAATATTCGTTTACAAAAAATGTTCAGGAGGGCATTAATAAATCACTTTTTGTTCCTGTCGAACTTTGTTTCATTACAGTACAGTATACAGTGAAGACATGAAGTCCACCCCCCTCTAATTTTTGAACCACTGGGTAGATTGTGATGAAATTTGGAAAGATAATATATGACTAAGTTCTGCATTTTTTAACACATCAATGACAGCTCTGAATTTTTTTAAATGGAAATGGGGGTCGAGTAATAACTCATTTTGAAGCTATTTTTATGCTCAAAACATCCCCAAATTTTGAGAACATTTGGTTCAGTAATTTCCAAATAAAAACCAGTAATATCGATTTCTGTTATATCATTTTCTTGCATACATATTCCAAATTATTGTAAATTTATTCAAAGCAAAACAAAAATTAAAAGTAAACAAATAACAATAAACCATCCTAACCTAAAATAACCTAAATTAAAAAATTATGAAATAATTTAAATTAAACGTAGAGGCAGAAACAAATTTAGAAAACACGTGTTACTTCAAAATGTTGAAAATAACCTCCATGAACCTCCTGACAAATAAATGTTCCATTGGTAAGTTCTATTATAAAGATTTTGTGGTAAAAAGATTATGTTATAAACTGATATTACTGGTTTTTATTTTGAAATTACTGAACCAAATGTTCTCAAATTTAGGGGATGTTTTGAGCATAAAAATAGCTTCAAAATGAGTCCCCACTCGACCCCCATTTCCATTTAAAAAAAAATTCCTATTGCGCGCCCAGCTGTCATTGATGTGTCAAAAAAATGCAGAATTTAGTCATATATTATCGTTCTAAATTTCATCACAGTCTTCTGCCCAGTGGTTCAAAAGTTAGAGGGGGGGGGGGACTTTATGTCCTCACTGTATGTACTTCTAATCACTTGATTTTTTTAAGCAATTAGCAAAAGAAATAAGTACTCCTTTATTTTTGTTAAGGAGAATTTGCTGCAAGAGACGTTTATAGGATTGCAATCGCTTACTCAACATTCTTTTTAGTTAGTTCTGATCGATATCTTTGGTGTAATATACATTCAAACAAAATGTTTATACATTTGAGCCTTTCATATGTCCTCTAAAATGTAAGAAATATGGATGTTGTAATTTATATCTAACCCATAGCTATATTATGGTAATACTGAGAAATATGAGATGACCGTAAACGTACATCACGACTTTACTGAAACGTTTGAAATCGGCACCATATAAATAATAGTTAAAGACACCCAATTACAGGAATAAACGGCTCTTCTATTGGAACAAGCATGTGGGTTTCAAATTATAACGACGTTCTGGTTAGTAGCTTTCAATATACTTGTTACTAAATGATAATTTTAGATTCAACACTAATACGTATGTGCAGTGTTCCATTTTCTATGTCATCACCATTGGGTATCTCGAAAACCATGAGAGATGACATACGCGGTTTCCACTAAACTTGACTACTTTTTCGAGTGAAAAAGACGGTGCAAACAGATTTTGGCTATCCCTCTTGTTTTCGAGTTATAAATTGAGTTTCATTTGTTTCTGCCGTTACGTTGAAGTAATATACAATATTAGTAAATGATAAATTAATAATTACAAACAATATACAGGGTGTTCGTTTTTCGAGTGTCACCATGGATATCTCGCTTATCTCAAGAAATACGTAGACGATGAAATTAGGGCAAAGTTACTCAGTTTTAAGCCGATCAATAATGTCCAATTGGACATAATATGTCTGATAGTTTTAGAGATATCGCGCAAAAAACTGAAAATTTTAATTTTTGTTTTTATTGTTTACATTGAAATCTGTTAATACTACATAGTTCTAATTAAAACATTATTTAGACACTTTTCTACAAGGCATCTGAATATGATATTCCTTTGTCAACGAAGTTCAAGATGGCGGAGAAACAACTGTAAACTTCCTTTTTTCTTATGCGCGCCATATTGGATTTTTGCGTATTTGAGTGCAGTCTGTTTTTCTCATTACGACGATGATTACGACACTTGATATTTTGTCTTAAATTTGTGCCAAAATTCCTATTTTTGTTTAAATTTACGAAGTGTGCTTTGAAAACAAAAGGGGCATTTTGTTTATTAACAATTTTTGACAGTTTAAACTATTGCCAAGTTTTTGTTTGTTTTCTGCCAATTCTACCGAAAAATGACAGTTTGAAACGAAGAAAAACGAAATACGTTGACTTAAAAATGGATTGAAACAAGGAACCAGATAAAATCTAAAAATTATAGCATTGCATCTCTGATAAACATAATCGAAACAATCTTCTTAAATTGGTTATTGGCCTATAGACTTCCTTCGACGGATATCATTATCGTCGTAAGGTCTGCTGTATTTCTGGATAATAACTGCAGATAAGTTACTGCAGTTATTATTATTCCTTGCAAAGCATAATAAATTTTAAGCTTATCTTCATTTGAAATTGTTGATAAACAAAGTGCCCTTTTGTTTTCATTCTATATACAAGCACCCTGTAGTCTCTCCATAAAGTAACCCCCCCTCTCTGCTAACTTTTGAACGAATCGAGTTAGAGAGTTTTAACAAAATACAGAGTGAATCACGTAAAATGAAGTTGATTCTGACGAGAAATTCGATTCTTCAAATTCAAAGATGGCGCCACGGGCGTTGTTAAATGGCAAAGTGTGTTGTGTTGCACCTCATTTAAAAGATAATTCAATTCTCTATTTTCTCGTTTTTGAAAAATGACAATCGAGTTATCCATTCTCTAGTTACAAGCGTTTCTGTTTCTAATCTGATCCATAAATAAAATGTTAATTAATATTTTAATATAACAAATTTTGAACAAATATTTATTAAAACAAAAAATAAAAGAATTAAATAAGTTGTTCAAAATGTTGTCCATTGACTTCTTGGCACATAAAAAGTTTACTTTGAAATTCTTGCCTGATATTTCCTAAAATTTCTGCAGGGATATTTCTACACATATGTGTTAGACGTTGCTGTAGTTCGTCAATATTTACTGCAGGAGTTTTGTAACTTTTGACTTCAAATATCCCCATAAGAAAAAATCAAGAGGAGTTAAGTCAGGGGAACGAGCCGGACATTCTATCGGGCCCCTTCTGCTAATCCATCTGCCCGGGAAATGGTTATTTAAAAAATCGGTAACAGGTCCATAGAAATGAGGCGGAGCCCCATCTTACCCTGGGCCCAAATACAATACTTTGAATGTTATTGCCTGCTATTCTTTCTATCTTTGGAAAAATTTCCTCCCGCAGCATTCTTAAGTACCGCTCTCCTCTTAAATTTTCTCTTAAATCTATCAAATCGAATAACTTAAAACAAATCTATTAAATCGAATAACTTAAAAAAATAAGAAAAAACCTGTAGAAACTTTCAATCACTCTTAAATTGAACGCTAAACTACTTTCTCGAGCCTTATTTACGTTTCAGCGAGAGTGGCAAGCAAAGGTAAGGTACGTAGGCGTAGAAGGGCCACGTCGAAAAGTTTTCTTCGCTTTCGTAGATTTCAGACTTTAAACTCTGAATTCAGACTTTATCTCTGAATTCAGACTTTAAACTCTGAATTCAGACTTTAAACTCAGAATTCAGACTTTAAACTCAGAATTCAGACTTTAAACTATGAATTCAGACTTTAAACAATGAATTCAGACTTTAATATTAACAACTACATTAATGTCCTGAAGATATAATACAGGGTCTTCAAATTTTCAGGTCAAAGTCGAAATCGAAACAATCACCAAAACTCAAGTTTTAGTTTATAGTTTATGTAGAATGTTCTATACCTAAAATTCGTTACTGGTCCCGATACGGGATACCACTAATAATGGTACTTATGATATAATTACTATAGATACCAATAATAAAAGTAGTGCCATGAAAAACAAATGAATAATTTTGCCAAAATGCCGTATCTTAATTATCATTTTAATAACAAATCATTTAAATTACCTAACTGAATGTTAAGTTAACAAATTTACATCTCCCAAAAGGTGGTTTTTTCACTAAGTTACCGCTCTACACTCGTAGACGATATGAGTTACTTGTTCAGAGCCTTCATTACAGAGACCACGGATTAATTTCTCGTTATGTAGATATTTTCGCCCATATTTTGTAGATATTTTCTTAAGGTACAGTATTCCGTTACTTAATTGCAGTCGTACGTTCAGGCATAATAGTTGATAGCTCAGAGTTCAAAGTCTGAATTTAGAATTTAAAGGCTGAATTCAGAGTTTAAAGTCTAAATTTAGTGTTTAAAGTCTGAATTCAAAGATTAAAGTCTAAATTCAGAGATTAAAGTCTGAACTCAGAGAATAAAGTCTGAATTCAGAGATTAAAGTCTGAATTCAGAGTTTAAAGTCTGAATTTTAAAAATATTTCATACATGGCCCTTCTACGGCTTCGTAGTAAGGAGACTTGATAAAAGCAAAATTTTTAAATATCGTTAATACAAACGCTTGTAACTAGAGAACGGATAACTCGATTGTCATTTTTCAAAAACGAGAATGTAGAGAATTGAATTACCTTTTAAATGAAGTACAACACGGCGCACTTTGCCGTTTAAAAAAATTGAGTTGACAGCGCCCTTGGCGCCATCTTTGAATTTGAAGAATTGAATTTTATCATCAGAATCAACTTCATTTTACATGATTCACCCTGTATTTTGTTAAAACTCTCTAACTCGATTCATTCAAAAGTTAGCAGCAGGTGGTTTACTTTATGGACAAACTGTATATATACAAGTTGCTTGTAAACTACCTCGCTCTGGATTTAGTTGCAGATATTTGCCATTACCGTCATAGTGATTTAACAAAAAAACCATCCAAATCAGTAATTATTATATTTTTCATACAAAGATCAATTAATAAAGTGATATATTTGGTGTGTGAATTACTTCTGCATCGATAAAAGACAAGTTTGTCTATGTATACTAATTAAAATCTTTTAGTATGCGCTAGTTGCTGATATAAGCCAATGGAATTTAGAGTCGACCAGTTTTATGGCCCATTATTTATCACGTAGGTACTTAAAAATGGTTTTAAAGATTAACAGCTATCCCATGATTCCTATGAAATTTAAAAAAGTCACAAGCTGATAACATAATTTATAGCCCACCTACTCCACTTTGTTTCGCAGAATGCAAAACGTAATGGTTTAATTATTAAGGAAAATACCACGGCTTGTGTTTTACCTGCCTGTTTAAAGATTTTTTATGAAAGGTATCCTTGTAGGTATTTATCGCGCAGTGTTTTCTCGCTTAATAATAAATACAGCGTAAAAAATCGATGAGATGAATAGGATTAAAACAATTACTGTGTTATAAACTAACCCAGAGGTCCGAGGTCATAATTTATACAATAAGGAGTCACGTAAGTTTCTTTTATTTAAATAATTATAGAAAATTACTCATGCCCGTACCGCATTGTTTAGAATTATCCTGTTTCGCCATGAAAACGCACTGGCGTTACGAACGCAGTTTCTGGTTCTAGAAAACCATGGTAATTATGCAAACATAATGTATAATGTGAAACATGTACGAACGTTTATTTCAGATACTGTGTGGTACGAATAAGTGTTACATATGTACATGCAAATAAAATAAACCAAGGAAGGTCAGTCCTTGCCTTCCTTGTGTTTTCGGCATCTCCTACCAATAATTAAGTAGGATTGTCTTCCTCAAAGACAATAGAGGTCGCTGTAATGGCATCTGCTTTCTGCAGATCGTTATCTGTCTGTCAATTAGACAATAATTGTCAGACAGGTAGTAGCAAAGACCCCAAGAGGGCACTACGGTGTATTTCACTGTATCTCGCCACTACAAACATTCACATATGCCCCTTAGGCAATGTCGCCAGATCATTCATCGATTCCGATGCCTATGGCAATCTGATGAGATCATAACAAGATCGAAACCGGTCATTGTCTAGTATTTGGTCTTGCTTGATGAAGCATGTGGCGACACCCATGGGGATGTTGATGTAATGCAACGCCAGTCGAGGCATATTGGCCGTGGAGTAGTTGTTTTCGGCATCTCCTACAAATAATAGAGAAATCAGAACAGCAAAAAAAAACAGTATACCTGGCATTCATAGATCAAGAGAAAGCTTTTCACAAGGTATCACGGGAAAAATTATGGGAAATCTTAAAAAGAAGACGAATTAACAGTAAATCAATAAGAATTATACAGAACATATACAAGAATAATATTAACTGCGTCATAAGTAATAACAGAAGATCAGAAGCTTTTTCAACAAAGGAAGGATTGAGACAGGGAGGTGGATTGAGCTCCTTACTGTTTATTACATTCATGGATGAGATTATAAAGAAATGTTCTGCAAAGGCAAAGAAGCTATATGTAGGATAGGTACAGATATTTGCAGAAAGTTGGCATTTCAGAAGGAGCATTTGCAGACGACATAGTAATTATTATGCCAGCAAGTGAAAGGGACCTACAAAATAATTTAAAAATATGGAATAAAGTATTACAAGAAAGTAAATATACAACTAGAAGGTGCTAAAATAGACCAAGTGAAATCTTTTCAATACTTAGGCGTGGAAATAGAGGACAGCGGAAAATTAGAAGTAGAAATCAATAAAAGAATAGAAAATACACTGACATTGTACTACGCGATGTGTAAGAAATTTATAAATAAGAGAGAAATATCAAGAAGTCAATTTATAGACCAATTCTGACATTCGGGTGTGAATCATGGGTGTTGACAAAAAAGCAGAAGAGCAAAATACAGGCCGTAGAAATGAAATATCTTAGAGGAGTCAGAGTCACAAGAAGAGACAGAATGAGAAACACAGAAATAAGAGAAGAGTTAAAAATCCAGTCGACTCTAGAGTTCATTGAAAGACGACAATTAAGCTATTGGGGCCACCTAGAGAGAATGGAAAGTACAAGACCTGTCAAACATATGCATATGTAGATGCAATGTGAAAACAAAAAATGAGCATTTTCTGCAAAAGTCCATAGCTCGTTTATTGTAAAAGATACATTCATCAAATTTTCAGAGCAAAGATAACGGTCAGCAAAGGACTTCAAAATTGGTCGTTAAAAATTTAGGTCTACTAGATTCGAATTGTCAGCAGAACATTTCGTGTGTTTGCAGAGAGATATCCGGAAAAACACAGACCAACTCACGACTTGGTCAGAAGGTTATTAAATAATTTTCGAGAGGAACATTCCATTCTCAGAGCAATTATTAATTAGCCTTCTGACCAAGTCGTGAGTTGGTCTGTAATTTTCGGATATCTCTCTGCAATCACACGACAGGGCCATATTTTGCCCTAAAGAATCAACATGGGATTTTGAGTCTGGCTGCGAATCTATCTTTACCCCGAGAAATAGCAAGTCGTCTATAGGTATTAAACTGTGAGGCGCATTGGTAAGTATAGAAATATTATTGTTCTTATGTTTAATTTTATAACTTGAGTTTTATCTTTGTTTAATTTTAAGTTTATTGAAGTGAAATAAAGTTCCAATGTGTCTAAAGTCGTGTCTCTCTCATTTTTCAGATTTATGCCATCATCAAAACTAAAAAGTAATGTACTGTCGTCAGCGTATTGTACTAGAAACTGATCTGTTATCAAAGCTAAGTCATTAGTGTAAATGATATGAAGTAAGGGACCTAGTATTGACCCTTGTGGTACACCTCTTTGAATTAATATTTTTCCGATTCTACTAACTTACCCGATTCATTTGTTTTTACAACGCATTGCATACAATTTTATAGATAAGATATTATAAGGTTTTTAGCTATAAATACTTCTTATGCCATAATCTGATATTTTGGCTGTCAGTATACTATGATGTGCACAATCGAAAGCCTTAGATAAATCTAAGGAAACAGCGACTGTACCTTTTTTGTTGTTCTCTAAGATTTTGTACAATGGCTGATAAACTGCTCGTATAGTGGATTTCTTTTTGCGAAAACCATTTTGCGTGTCCGATATTGTTTAACAGATTCCAGTGATGAGAAACAAATTGATTCCACCCTGTATAGCAAACTCTAAATATTTGGAAATAATGAGAAGGGCCACGTTTGCGTTTAAATTTTACACTTTCCAGGGATTCTTCTCAACAATTTCCGCGCTCCACTGCTAATGACGAGCTTCGACGAAAATTCGCCAGATGTAGAGGATCAATAATTGTACTGTGCTTTCGATGATATTAAAGAAAAAATACCCTTGCCTCTAAATACCCTAAAAATACCAAAATACGTGAAATTTTATTATAAGCTTCAGAGCTTTATTTCAAAGGAATTTACTTTCTTCTCATCGTAACATTTATTTATCTTACATTTACTGTTTATCAATATTATGTTTATACAGTGCGGTCGTAAATAGTCCCCCCCCAGCTAAGTTTCGAACCAGATAAGATAGAGACACTGGACTAAAACTGAATTAAATAGCATGAAGTATGCTACTTCTTACTTCAAAATTGAAACTGCAGTTTTCAAAGATGGCGCTAGTGGCGCCATCAACTTTAAAACTTTAAATAGCAAGGGTGGTCATGTGATACCTTATTTGAAAGGTTTTTTAATTCTCTATAAAACGGTGGCTTGATTTTTAAATTTCATTGACTAGTTCCGGAGTTATTAGCGTTTGAAAGTTATTTGATAAATATGGCGAATTATGATATAAAAATCTAGGAGCATTGCTATTCAAATAGGTGGATAGGAAGACGGGGAACTATCGAATGGCCGGCTCGTTCACCAGACTTTAATCCTCTGGATTTTTTTTATGGGGATACTTGAAGTCGCAGGTTTACATTACCCAAACTGATTCACTAGAGGATTTGAGGAATAGAAATATACAGGTGTGTGCGGCCATTTCTCCAGAAACATTTGGGAATGTACGTAGGGAATTTGGGAATAGACTATTTTATTACCAAGAGGTGCTGGGAGAACAATTTGAACATTTATTAACGTGATCAGAGTTATACCAATTTCTTTGTTATTACTTTTATTTATTTATTTCCTTGTTTGATTATTTCTTTTATTTTTTCACGTATTATTTGTGGTTGGCTTAGTAATAAAATATTTATCCATTTAAAAATCTTTACTAATGACATTCTTCTGCGAAAATTAAATGAAAATGAGATAAAATCATTTATTCGCCATATTTATCAAATAACTTTCAAACGCTAATAACTCCGGAAATAGTCAATGAAATTTAAAAATCAAGCCACTGTTTTATAGAGAATTAAAAAACCTTTCAAATGAGGTATCACATGACCACCCTTGCTATTTAAAGTTTTAAAGTTGATGGCGCCACTAGCGCCATCTTTGAAAACTGCAGTTTCAATTTTGAACTAAGAAGTAGTATACTTCATGCCATTTAATTAAGTTTTAGTCCGGTGTCTCTATCTTATCTGGTTCGAAACTTAGCTGGGGGGGGGACTATTTACGACCGCACTGTATATATAATGAACATAGTATATTTAACATAGTAAATTTATAATGGGCCTTTTCCACTAAATTGAATTTTACTATTTTATTAATATCAAATGTTATACTGGTACATAAGTAAAGGTAGAATCAACCCAATTTATTAAAGAATTGTAATTAAGCGAAGTTATCCAAGTACAAAGTGACCGGTCTTCATGAACCATTTCAAACTGCGCAGTTCGCTGACATCACACTCCAGTAGTCAATAAAATGTAGACAAGTTAAAAAACGGCTCCACGTTGCCACATATAATTTTACTTTTTTCTTGGCAACGATTAAATTTACATTCTGGTAATTTTGAAATCAAAATATTATGTATTTTTAGGTGAAATAGTAATTTTGAAATGAAAATATGTATTTTTAGATGAAATATTCTCCATAAATTATTACTAAAGCAAATCAACATGATTATTTTACAATTTATCCCTTGAGCAAAATAATTTTTAGGTATTTTTCGCTAAAGGTGACAACACTGCTCAATCTATGCTAGAATCAACTAAATGACAATTTCATAACTTAGGTTATAAAAACTAACCTACTTGTCTTAACATTGCACACTTCAGCACTTAGAAAGTTCATATTTGTGACGTAGAAATCGTTAACCATTTCACTGTCAACTCTTGGAAGGTTGTCTGAATCAGCCTTAAAATATCCCTCTTCAATTTTATTCATTTTAAATCAAATTAATAAAAACACAAAACGAAAGTTAGGTTAGGCACACTTCACTTGACAGAACACAAAATGCAGGGCAGCCAACAGACAACAACGCACTGGAGTATGACGTCAATGGCGCGTTATTTGAAATTTAAGGTAATTTTAACAATTTTTTCAAAATATATCTGGCCAAGAAAAAAATTTTAAAAAATACTTTTTAGGCATAACTAAGTATGTATTTTATAATAAGCAAATAAAAAAAATATGTGGAAAAGGCCCATTGCCAAATAATAATTAGGTCAGTTTCCTATGCGTTTTTACTGTGCTTAAATTAGTTACGCCCTGTTCTCTACAGTAACGCACACAACACAAAATATCCCTAAATAATTTAGTTACTTATGGACAGCAGTGTCATCTAGCAGTAACTTACTGAAAGTATTACGCAATTATATCCAAAGGGAGAAATCTTCTTTGTTGTTAGTTGACTTTTTTGCATTGTTTAGGAAAAATTCACATAAAACTTAATGTTTTTTTCTTACTTTATGTAATTTAAGCAATTTGCTCTGTAAATTTTCATTGAATTTCATAAAATTGTGTAAAATGTGGAAACGTCACGTCATTTTTGGAAAATATTATTCGACAACTTACGACAAAGAAAAATTATCGGCATATTCAGGTACGTGTTTTATTAAGAACGCCGAGACTAACAACAATTTCATCGTTTTGTTTTTAAGAACAACGCTTTTTGTCAGTGACTAAATGGTACGCGACACTCAAGGATTTTTAACTTATATAGGATTGCTCGATCCCTATTCTTCAATGTTGTCCGATTTGGTGACGTCACTGCGAGACCCGATACTGTCCCTATCTAACTCATCTATTTTTCCGATGACGTAGTCGCAAGACCCAATCACGTGATACGGCTAATCGAGCAATCCTGTATAAGTTAAAAATCCTTGCGCGACACTGGCGGTGACATAACGTAACCTTAATGTTCTATCTATTCAACAATGAAGTGGGCCACCCTGTAGAATTCCCATTTCAGAGAACGTGCCCACTTGGCAGTCGCTCCTCGTGTTTTATCCTCTCGTTCTCTCTCCTCGTACGAATTCGACCCTCCGCATCATTTAATCATATACAGATAGGCGCTGCTCAAATAGTTCAAAAGTTTCACAAACCGCCGTTGACGGCGACAGGAGTGAATTCGTTTGAAAAGTTTGAGGAGAGTCTAACGCGAGGCACTTTATAATATATCTGGGTGTCGCTGGGTGAACATGAAATTGGTTTTTGTATTTGAATTTGGAATGGAAGAGTGGCAGGGAGTTGCTTTTTAAGGAAAATCCACAGGATTTACTAATTTAGATAAAGCCGACTCGTAATATATTATATAAATAACATGTCTTATACGAATTTTTACAATTTTCCATTAAATCTACTCTACTATGAAAGATGTAGTACAACAATTGACCCATGCCATTTATTACAAATATATTAGTTAGACAAGCCTGGTAAAACGGCAGATCGTACAGTGATATCATATAATTTCGCAGTTCAGATTGATTCCACAGGGACCAACCCTGGGATCGTTATTATTCAATATTTTCGTTAATCATAGTTTACTTGTTTAAATATACCACATCTTCTATATTTATGCAGATGAGATAATGATGTATTTTACAGATCAGGTAGTTCCAGTAAGTAGTAAGGGTTATATAACCCTTCAGGGAAACGTTCACATGTTGAATATGGTGTGTTACTAATTATTTACAAATAAACATTGACAAGTGCAGTATTCGATGTATTACAGAAAGGAGGATACTTTTCCATACAACATCAATTAGACTATACTGAATATTTATGTCAAAGATATAGGAGTAGGTAGACACCAGTTCAACATTAAGATCGCCTAGGCAAATAAAAATTCTGTTTTATGTTAATAATTAAGGAGTCATTTTTCATTATTTATCTTTCGTTAGCTATGATATACTAATTATTTAACTATATTGAATTGAATGCCATGTTTACTTATACATCCTATATTCCATATTATACTGTATTGTATATTTGTACTAGTTGTATGTAATTTCCTATCTTGTGACTGGGATTAATTTCCCGTTGGTCAGTTGCAAAATAAAATATAGAAATACTAATAGAGTGGTGTTTTACATAGAACCACTCAGTTTTCATGTTCAATCTCCTCTACGTTAAGAAACAAAAAACTAGTTAAAACTTTCCAAGAGAATCCAATTTGGTTCGTATACCCTTTCTAGTTTCTGCGCTCCTATATAATATAAAATGAGAAAATTGTAGGTTGATCTCTATTTATATACAGAGAATAAATTTCGTTGAAATAACTCCTACGAATTTCTGCGTTCCTAATACAAAATGTGAAAATGGTAGATTTCTGTTAAGAATTTAGCGAGTACACAATTTGCTTCATATAAAATTGCAGATTCCTGTAACCATATACCGAGAAAAAAATGTCGTAGAAATACCTCCGACGAATTTCTGCGTTCCTAATACAAAATGTGAAACTGGCAGATTTCTGTTAAACAGTTAGCGAGAACACAATTTGCTTCATATAAAATTGCAGGTTCCTGTACCCATATACCAAGAATAAAATGTCGTTGAAATACCTCCTACGAATTTCTGCGTTCCTAATACAAAATATGAAACTGGCAGATTTCTGTTAAGCATTTAGCGAGTAGCGAGTACACAATTTGCTTCATATAGAATTGCAGGTTCCTGTATCCATATACCGAGAATAAAATGTCGTTGAAATGCCTTCTACGAATTTCTGCGTTCCTAATAGAAAATATGAAAAAGGTAGATTTCTGTTAAGCATGTAGCGAGAACACAATTTGCTTCATATAAAATTGCAGGTTCCTGTATCCATTTACCGAGAATAAAATGTCGTTGAAATACCTCCTACGAATTTCTGCGTTCCTGATACAAAATGTGAAAATGGTAGAGTTCTGTTAAGCATTTAGCGAGTACACAATTTGCTTCATATAAAATTGCAGGTTTCTGTATCCATATACCAAGAATAAAATGTCGTTGAAATACCTCTTACGAATTTCTGCGTTCCTAATTCAAAATGTGAAACTGGCAGATTTCTGTTAAGCATTTAGCGAGAACACAACTTGCTTCGTATAAAATTGCAGGTTCCTGTATCCATATGCCGATAATAAAATGTTGAAATACCTCCTACTAATTTCTGCGTTGTTCCTGATACAAAATGTGAAAATGGTAGGTTTCTGTTAAGCATTTATTTGCTTCATATAAAATTGCAGGTTCCTGTATCCATATACCGAGAATAAAATGTCGTTGAAATACCTCCTACGAATTTCTGCGTTCCTGATACAAAATGTGAAAATGGTAGATTTCTGTGAAGCATTTAGCGAGTACACAATTTACTTCATATAAAATTGCAGGTTCCTGTATCCATATACCGAGAATAAAATGTTGTTGACATACCTCCTACTAATTTCTGCGTTTCTAATACAAAATGTGAAACTGGCAGATTTCTGTGAAGGATTTAGCGAGAACACAACTTGCTTCATATAAAATTGCAGGTTCCTGTATCCATATACCGAGAATAAAATTTCGTTGAAATACCTCCTACTAATTTCTGCGTTCCTTATACAAAATGTGAAAATGGTAGATTTCTGTTAAGCATTTAGCGAGTACACAATTTGTTTCATATAAAATTGCAGGTTCCTGTATCCATATACAGAGAATAAAATTTCGTTAAAATACCTCTTACTAATTTCTGCGTTCCTAATACAAAATGTGAAAATGGTAGCTATCTGTTAAGCATTTAGCGAAAACACAATTTGCTTCATATAAAATTGCAGGTTCCTGTATGCATATACAGAGAATAAAATTTCGTTAAAATACCTCCTGCTAATTTCTGCGTTCCTAATACAAAATGTGAAAATGGTAGATATCTGTTAAGCATTTAGCGAGAACACAATTTGCTTCATATAAAATTGCAGGTTCCTGTATATTTATACCGAGAATAAAATTTCGTTAAAATACCTCTTACTAATTTCTGCGTTCCTAATACAAAATGTGAAAATGGTAGATATCTGTTAAGCATTTAGCGAAAACACAATTTGCTTCATATAAAATTGCAGGTTCCTGTATCCATATACAGAGAATAAAATTTCGTTAAAATACCTCTTACTAATTTCTGCGTTCCTAATACAAAATGTGAAAATGGTAGCTATCTGTTAAGCATTTAGCGAAAACACAATTTGCTTCATATAAAATTGCAGGTTCCTGTATGCATATACAGAGAATAAAATTTCGTTAAAATACCTCCTGCTAATTTCTGCGTTCCTAATACAAAATGTGAAAATGGTAGATATCTGTTAAGCATTTAGCGAAAACACAATTTGCTTCATATAAAATTGCAGGTTCCTATATCCATATACAGAGAATAAAATTTCGTTAAAATACCTCCTACTAATTTCTGCGTTCCTAATACAAAATGTGAAAATGGTAGATATCTGTTAAGCATTTAGCGAAAACACAATTTGCTTCATATAAAATTGCAGGTTCCTGTATCCATATACAGAGAATAAAATTTCGTTAAAATACCTCCTACTAATTTCTGCGTTCCTAATACAAAATGTGAAAATGGTAGATATCTGTTAAGCATTTAGCGAAAACACAATTTGCTTCATATAAAATTGCAGGTTCCTGTATCCATATACAGAGAATAAAATTTCGTTAAAATACCTCTTACTAATTTCTGCGTTCCTAATACAAAATGTGAAAATGGTAGATATCTGTTAAGCATTTAGCGAAAACACAATTTGCTTCATATAAAATTGCAGGTTCCTGTATCCATATACCGAAAATAAAATTTCGTTAAAATACCTCCTGCTAATTTCTGCGTTCCTAATACAAAATGTGAAAATGGTAGATATCTATTAAGCATTTAGCGAAAACACAATTTGCTTCATATAAAATTGCAGGTTCCTATATCCATATACAGAGAATAAAATTTCGTTAAAATACCTCCTACTAATTTCTGCGTTCCTAATACAAAATGTGAAAATGGTAGATATCTGTTAAGCATTTAGCGAAAACACAATTTGCTTCATATAAAATTGCAGGTTCCTGTATCCATATACAGAGAATAAAATTTCGTTAAAATACCTCCTACTAATTTCTGCGTTCCTAATACAAAATGTGAAAATGGTAGATTTTTGTTAAGCATTTAGCGAGAACACAATTTGCTTCATATAAAATTGCAGGTTCCTATATCCATATACAGAGAATAAAATTTCGTTAAAATACCTCCTACTAATTTCTGCGTTCCTAATACAAAATGTGAAAATGGTAGATATCTGTTAAGCATTTAGCGAAAACACAATTTGCTTCATATAAAATTGCAGGTTCCTGTATGCATATACAGAGAATAAAATTTCGTTAAAATACCTCCTACTAATTTCTGCGTTCCTAATACAAAATGTGAAAATGGTAGATTTTTGTTAAGCATTTAGCGAGAACACAATTTGCTTCATATAAAATTGCAGGTTCCTGTATATTTATACCGAGAATAAAATTTCGTTAAAATACCTCCTACTAATTTCTGCGTTCCTAATACAAAATGTGAAAATGGTAGATATCTGTTAAGCATTTAGCGAAAACACAATTTGCTTCATATAAAATTGCAGGTTCCTGTATCCATATACAGAGAATAAAATTTCGTTAAAATACCTCTTACTAATTTCTGCGTTCCTAATACAAAATGTGAAAATGGTAGCTATCTGTTAAGCATTTAGCGAAAACACAATTTGCTTCATATAAAATTGCAGGTTCCTGTATGCATATACAGAGAATAAAATTTCGTTAAAATACCTCTTACTAATTTCTGCGTTCCTAATACAAAATGTGAAAATGGTAGATATCTGTTAAGCATTTAGCGAAAACACAATTTGCTTCATATAAAATTGCAGGTTCCTGTATGCATATACAGAGAATAAAATTTCGTTAAAATACCTCCTGCTAATTTCTGCGTTCCTAATACAAAATGTGAAAATGGTAGATATCTGTTAAGCATTTAGCGAAAACACAATTTGCTTCATATAAAATTGCAGGTTCCTATATCCATATACA
The DNA here is from genome assembly GCA_963924545.1 of Pogonocherus hispidulus. Lineage (NCBI taxonomy): Eukaryota > Metazoa > Arthropoda > Insecta > Coleoptera > Cerambycidae > Pogonocherus > Pogonocherus hispidulus. The sequence goes on along the minus strand of OZ004697.1, from coordinate 46,876,310 downwards.
GAGAATAAAATTTCGTTAAAATACCTCCTACTAATTTCTGCGTTCCTAATACAAAATGTGAAAATGGTAGATATCTGTTAAGCATTTAGCGAAAACACAATTTGCTTCATATAAAATTGCAGGTTCCTGTATCCATATACAGAGAATAAAATTTCGTTAAAATACCTCTTACTAATTTCTGCGTTCCTAATACAAAATGTGAAAATGGTAGCTATCTGTTAAGCATTTAGCGAAAACACAATTTGCTTCATATAAAATTGCAGGTTCCTGTATGCATATACAGAGAATAAAATTTCGTTAAAATACCTCCTACTAATTTCTGCGTTCCTAATACAAAATGTGAAAATGGTAGATATCTGTTAAGCATTTAGCGAAAACACAATTTGCTTCATATAAAATTGCAGGTTCCTGTATCCATATACAGAGAATAAAATTTCGTTAAAATACCTCTTACTAATTTCTGCGTTCCTAATACAAAATGTGAAAATGGTAGATATCTGTTAAGCATTTAGCGAAAACACAATTTGCTTCATATAAAATTGCAGGTTCCTGTATCCATATACCGAAAATAAAATTTCGTTAAAATACCTCCTGCTAATTTCTGCGTTCCTAATACAAAATGTGAAAATGGTAGATATCTATTAAGCATTTAGCGAAAACACAATTTGCTTCATATAAAATTGCAGGTTCCTATATCCATATACAGAGAATAAAATTTCGTTAAAATACCTCCTACTAATTTCTGCGTTCCTAATACAAAATGTGAAAATGGTAGATATCTGTTAAGCATTTAGCGAAAACACAATTTGCTTCATATAAAATTGCAGGTTCCTGTATCCATATACAGAGAATAAAATTTCGTTAAAATACCTCTTACTAATTTCTGCGTTCCTAATACAAAATGTGAAAATGGTAGATATCTGTTAAGCATTTAGCGAAAACACAATTTGCTTCATATAAAATTGCAGGTTCCTGTATGCATATACAGAGAATAAAATTTCGTTAAAATACCTCCTACTAATTTCTGCGTTCCTAATACAAAATGTGAAAATGGTAGATTTTTGTTAAGCATTTAGCGAGAACACAATTTGCTTCATATAAAATTGCAGGTTCCTGTATATTTATACCGAGAATAAAATTTCGTTAAAATACCTCCTACTAATTTCTGCGTTCCTAATACAAAATGTGAAAATGGTAGATATCTGTTAAGCATTTAGCGAAAACACAATTTGCTTCATATAAAATTGCAGGTTCCTGTATCCATATACAGAGAATAAAATTTCGTTAAAATACCTCTTACTAATTTCTGCGTTCCTAATACAAAATGTGAAAATGGTAGCTATCTGTTAAGCATTTAGCGAAAACACAATTTGCTTCATATAAAATTGCAGGTTCCTGTATCCATATTCCGAAAATAAAATTTCGTTAAAATACCTCCTGCTAATTTCTGCGTTCCTAATACAAAATGTGAAAATGGTAGATATCTGTTAAGCATTTAGCGAAAACACAATTTGCTTCATATAAAATTGCAGGTTCCTGTATGCATATACAGAGAATAAAATTTCGTTAAAATACCTCCTACTAATTTCTGCGTTCCTAATACAAAATGTGAAAATGGTAGATATCTGTTAAGCATTTAGCGAAAACACAATTTGCTTCATATAAAATTGCAGGTTCCTGTATCCATATACAGAGAATAAAATTTCGTTAAAATACCTCCTACTAATTTCTGCGTTCCTAATACAAAATGTGAAAATGGTAGATATCTGTTAAGCATTTAGCGAAAACACAATTTGCTTCATATAAAATTGCAGGTTCCTGTATCCATATACAGAGAATAAAATTTTGTTAAAATACCTCTTACTAATTTCTGCGTTCCTAATACAAAATGTGAAAATGGTAGCTATCTGTTAAGCATTTAGCGAAAACACAATTTGCTTCATATAAAATTGCAGGTTCCTGTATGCATATACAGAGAATAAAATTTCGTTAAAATACCTCCTACTAATTTCTGCGTTCCTAATACAAAATGTGAAAATGGTAGATATCTGTTAAGCATTTAGCGAAAACACAATTTGCTTCATATAAAATTGCAGGTTCCTGTATGCATATACAGAGAATAAAATTTCGTTAAAATACCTCCTACTAATTTCTGCGTTCCTAATACAAAATGTGAAAATAGTAGATTTCTGTTAAGCATTTAGCGAGTACACAATTTGTTTCATATAAAATTGCAGGTTCCTGTATCCATATGCCGTGAATAAAATGTCGTTGAAATACCTCCTACTAGTTTCTGCGTTCCTAATACAAAATGTGAAACTGGCAGATTTCTGTGAAGCATTTAGCGAGAACACAACTTGCTTCGTATAAAATTGCAGGTTCCTGTATCCATATACCGATAATAAAATGTTGAAATACCTCCTACTAATTTCTGCGTTCCTGATACAAAATGTGAAAATGTTAGATTTCAGTTAAGCATTTAGCGAGTACACAATTTGCTTCATATAAAATTGCAGGTTCCTGTATCCATATACCGAGAATAAAATTTCGTTAAAATACCTCTTACTAATTTCTGCGTTCCTAATACAAAATGTGAAAATGGTAGATATCTGTTAAGCATTTAGCGAAAACACAATTTGCTTCATATAAAATTGCAGGTTCCTGTATGCATATACAGAGAATAAAATTTCGTTAAAATACCTCCTACTAATTTCTGCGTTCCTAATACAAAATGTGAAAATGGTAGATATCTGTTAAGCATTTAGCGAAAACACAATTTGCTTCATATAAAATTGCAGGTTCCTGTATCCATATACAGAGAATAAAATTTCGTTAAAATACCTCCTACTAATTTCTGCGTTCCTAATACAAAATGTGAAAATGGTAGATATCTGTTAAGCATTTAGCGAAAACACAATTTGCTTCATATAAAATTGCAGGTTCCTGTATCCATATACAGAGAATAAAATTTTGTTAAAATACCTCTTACTAATTTCTGCGTTCCTAATACAAAATGTGAAAATGGTAGCTATCTGTTAAGCATTTAGCGAAAACACAATTTGCTTCATATAAAATTGCAGGTTCCTGTATGCATATACAGAGAATAAAATTTCGTTAAAATACCTCCTACTAATTTCTGCGTTCCTAATACAAAATGTGAAAATGGTAGATATCTGTTAAGCATTTAGCGAAAACACAATTTGCTTCATATAAAATTGCAGGTTCCTGTATCCATATACCGAAAATAAAATTTCGTTAAAATACCTCCTGCTAATTTCTGCGTTCCTAATACAAAATGTGAAAATAGTAGATTTCTGTTAAGCATTTAGCGAGTACACAATTTGTTTCATATAAAATTGCAGGTTCCTGTATCCATATACAGAGAATAAAATTTCGTTAAAATACCTCTTACTAATTTCTGCGTTCCTAATACAAAATGTGAAAATGGTAGCTATCTGTTAAGCATTTAGCGAAAACACAATTTGCTTCATATAAAATTGCAGGTTCCTGTATCCATATACAGAGAATAAAATTTCGTTAAAATACCTCTTACTAATTTCTGCGTTCCTAATACAAAATGTGAAAATGGTAGCTATCTGTTAAGCATTTAGCGAAAACACAATTTGCTTCATATAAAATTGCAGGTTCCTGTATCCATATACCGAAAATAAAATTTCGTTAAAATACCTCCTGCTAATTTCTGCGTTCCTAATACAAAATATGAAAATAGTAGATTTCTGTTAAGCATTTAGCGAGTACACAATTTGTTTCATATAAAATTGCAGGTTCCTGTATCCATATGCCGTGAATAAAACGTCGTTGAAATACCTCCTACTAGTTTCTGCGTTCCTAATACAAAATGTGAAACTGGCAGATTTCTGTGAAGCATTTAGCGAGAACACAACTTGCTTCGTATAATATTGCAGGTTCCTGTATCCATATACCGATAATAAAATGTTGAAATACCTCCTACTAATTTCTGCGTTCCTGATACAAAATGTGAAAATGTTAGATTTCAGTTAAGCATTTAGCGAGTACACAATTTGCTTCATATAAAATTGCAGGTTCCTGTATCCATATACCGAGAATAAAATGTCGTTGAAATACCTCCTGCTAATTTCTGCGTTCCTAATACAAAATGTGAAAATAGTAGATTTCTGTTAAGCATTTAGCGAGTACACAATTTGTTTCATATAAAATTGCAGGTTCCTGTATCCATATGCCGTGAATAAAATGTCGTTGAAATACCTCCTACTAGTTTCTGCGTTCCTAATACAAAATGTGAAACTGGCAGATTTCTGTGAAGCATTTAGCGAGAACACAACTTGCTTCGTATAATATTGCAGGTTCCTGTATCCATATACCGATAATAAAATGTTGAAATACCTCCTACTAATTTCTGCGTTCCTGATACAAAATGTGAAAATGTTAGATTTCAGTTAAGCATTTAGCGAGTACACAATTTGCTTCATATAAAATTGCAGGTTCCTGTATCCATATACCGAGAATAAAATTTCGTTAAAATACCTCTTACTAATTTCTGCGTTCCTAATACAAAATGTGAAAATGGTAGATATCTGTTAAGCATTTAACGAAAACACAATTTGCTTCATATAAAATTGCAGGTTCCTGTATGCATATACAGAGAATAAAATTTCGTTAAAATACCTCCTACTAATTTCTGCGTTCCTAATACAAAATGTGAAAATGGTAGATATCTGTTAAGCATTTAGCGAAAACACAATTTGCTTCATATAAAATTGCAGGTTCCTGTATCCATATACAGAGAATAAAATTTCGTTAAAATACCTCCTACTAATTTCTGCGTTCCTAATACAAAATGTGAAAATGGTAGATATCTGTTAAGCATTTAGCGAAAACACAATTTGCTTCATATAAAATTGCAGGTTCCTGTATCCATATACAGAGAATAAAATTTCGTTAAAATACCTCTTACTAATTTCTGCGTTCCTAATACAAAATGTGAAAATGGTAGCTATCTGTTAAGCATTTAGCGAAAACACAATTTGCTTCATATAAAATTGCAGGTTCCTGTATCCATATACAGAGAATAAAATTTCGTTAAAATACCTCTTACTAATTTCTGCGTTCCTAATACAAAATGTGAAAATGGTAGCTATCTGTTAAGCATTTAGCGAAAACACAATTTGCTTCATATAAAATTGCAGGTTCCTGTATCCATATACCGAAAATAAAATTTCGTTAAAATACCTCCTGCTAATTTCTGCGTTCCTAATACAAAATATGAAAATAGTAGATTTCTGTTAAGCATTTAGCGAGTACACAATTTGTTTCATATAAAATTGCAGGTTCCTGTATCCATATGCCGTGAATAAAATGTCGTTGAAATACCTCCTACTAGTTTCTGCGTTCCTAATACAAAATGTGAAACTGGCAGATTTCTGTGAAGCATTTAGCGAGAACACAACTTGCTTCGTATAATATTGCAGGTTCCTGTATCCATATACCGATAATAAAATGTTGAAATACCTCCTACTAATTTCTGCGTTCCTGATACAAAATGTGAAAATGTTAGATTTCAGTTAAGCATTTAGCGAGTACACAATTTGCTTCATATAAAATTGCAGGTTCCTGTATCCATATACCGAGAATAAAATGTCGTTGAAATACCTCCTGCTAATTTCTGCGTTCCTAATACAAAATGTGAAAATAGTAGATTTCTGTTAAGCATTTAGCGAGTACACAATTTGTTTCATATAAAATTGCAGGTTCCTGTATCCATATGCCGTGAATAAAATGTCGTTGAAATACCTCCTACTAGTTTCTGCGTTCCTAATACAAAATGTGAAACTGGCAGATTTCTGTGAAGCATTTAGCGAGAACACAACTTGCTTCGTATAATATTGCAGGTTCCTGTATCCATATACCGATAATAAAATGTTGAAATACCTCCTACTAATTTCTGCGTTCCTGATACAAAATGTGAAAATGTTAGATTTCAGTTAAGCATTTAGCGAGTACACAATTTGCTTCATATAAAATTGCAGGTTCCTGTATCCATATACCGAGAATAAAATTTCGTTAAAATACCTCTTACTAATTTCTGCGTTCCTAATACAAAATGTGAAAATGGTAGATATCTGTTAAGCATTTAACGAAAACACAATTTGCTTCATATAAAATTGCAGGTTCCTGTATGCATATACAGAGAATAAAATTTCGTTAAAATACCTCCTACTAATTTCTGCGTTCCTAATACAAAATGTGAAAATGGTAGATATCTGTTAAGCATTTAGCGAAAACACAATTTGCTTCATATAAAATTGCAGGTTCCTGTATCCATATACAGAGAATAAAATTTCGTTAAAATACCTCCTACTAATTTCTGCGTTCCTAATACAAAATGTGAAAATGGTAGATATCTGTTAAGCATTTAGCGAAAACACAATTTGCTTCATATAAAATTGCAGGTTCCTGTATCCATATACAGAGAATAAAATTTTGTTAAAATACACCTCTTACTAATTTCTGCGTTCCTAATACAAAATGTGAAAATGGTAGCTATCTGTTAAGCATTTAGCGAAAACACAATTTGCTTCATATAAAATTGCAGGTTCCTGTATGCATATACAGAGAATAAAATTTCGTTAAAATACCTCCTACTAATTTCTGCGTTCCTAATACAAAATGTGAAAATGGTAGATATCTGTTAAGCATTTAGCGAAAACACAATTTGCTTCATATAAAATTGCAGATTCCTGTATCCATATACAGAGAATAAAATTTCGTTAAAATACCTCTTACTAATTTCTGCGTTCTTAATACAAAATGTGAAAATGGTAGATATCTGTTAAGCATTTAGCGAAAACACAATTTGCTTCATATAAAATTGCAGGTTCCTGTATCCATATACCGAAAATAAAATTTCGTTAAAATACCTCCTACTAATTTCTGCGTTCCTAATACAAAATGTGAAAATAGTAGATTTCTGTTAAGCATTTAGCGAGTACACAATTTGTTTCATATAAAATTGCAGGTTCCTGTATCCATATGCCGTGAATAAAATGTCGTTGAAATACCTCCTACTAGTTTCTGCGTTCCTAATACAAAATGTGAAACTGGCAGATTTCTGTGAAGCATTTAGCGAGAACACAACTTGCTTCGTATAAAATTGCAGGTTCCTGTATCCATATACCGATAATAAAATGTTGAAATACCTCCTACTAATTTCTGCGTTCCTGATACAAAATGTGAAACTGGCAGATTTCAGTTAAGCATTTAGCGAGTACACAATTTGCTTCATATAAAATTGCAGGTTCCTGTATCCATATACCGAGAATAAAATGTCGTTGAAATACCTCCTACGAATTTCTGCGTTCCTCATGCAAAATGTGAAAATGGTAGATTTCTGTTACGCATTTAGCGAGTACACAATTTGTTTCATATAAAATTGCAGGTTCCTGTATCCATATGCCGTGAATAAAATGTCGTTGAAATACCTCCTACGAATATCTGCGTTCCTAATACAAAATGTGGTAATGAAAGATTGCTGTAAAGCTTTGACGATGATAATTTAATTTTGTTCAATGCTTTTCGCAGATAATGCGCTTCTAAAATAAAATGTGAAAATTGCAGATGCCTGTAAAGCATCTGTAGAGAAAACAATTTTATCCAAATGATAGAACACGATAATAAAAATTTGGTATATCTTGCTTGTTATTACTAGGCTAGGCTCCAGTAAATAGGAATTTGTATACTAACCACATAACATGCTATACGAGTATTTACAGTTTCGTGTTATTGTTCCATCATAGCCCGTATTACAGACAATAATAATTAGGCGAATAGAGAACGCTGTAAATCGGCCGATACCAAGCTAAATCATATTACAATCTTTTGTAACAAACTAAATAATTATATTTCTACATTTTTCTAGTTACTATCGCTTGTTGACAAATATTAAGTTTTCTAGGAGTTGCTTGTAGTTACTGCCGTCTTTAAGTTAACTTTGGATAATATACTCTTATATGGATAATATTGTTAGAGATTTACCTATGTAAACATGCATAAATAAATAAAACAAAAGGATTCCTTGTCAGTTTTTATTTTAAATAACATTTTCGTACTTGTTTATAAGCTGGATTTCGCCACAGGCCAAGTACTAGTAAAATCTTGTAGGCTATGCAATCAATTGACTTCTTAATTAAAAGTGGAAGAGAGGAAGAAAAAACTGTACCTACTTACCTTATAGATCATTATCATGCAGTTGATTATTACTAAGAAATTAATATTACAGACTAGGACTTTTTCTATATTTTTAGTTTAATTTAAGTTTATCTAAACTTTATAATATTAAACATTTATCTTTTCAGGTGAAAAAAAAGAACATTAAACACCATCCATTAATTTTCATAATATGGACGTGTTGCTACTAAAATAAAATAAAATACCTCTAGTTAAACGAAGTCGCCAGACTTATAATTGTTGCCTATTAATTTTTTGGACTGCTCCGTTCAAAAGTAATGGCTTTCACTTGAAAAAATTATGCTGACCGTTCAGATATTTAAACTCGAATACTTATGAAGAAACTAAGTAGTAATTAAGCATGGAAATTAGTAAGTAGACAGAGTTAATTGCTTAATGATGAATGCGACCTTCGTTACTCTGTTGATTGACATTTAGAAAATACGGACCTCTAACAACAAGTATTGTAAGGTTTCAAGTGGATTAAATACTGAAAATAGTCCCTGTTTATTACATTTTATTCATTATCATTATCAAATATTTCTATATAATATTATAGTTTCAGTAAACAATTCAAGAAAATTGGATTAAAACAGATAATTTTAGATTTAGTCAGAAATTAGTAACTAACAAGGACCAACTTTGACGAGGACTGATTACTAAACTTTCTGACGACTTTCGTGTCCTCTTTCCAATCCATTTTCCTGTTTACTACCAATATGGGATACATGAGCGTCGCCAGGGGGCGGGATATCTGAATTTTTTTGTGATGTGGTATTTTTTATTTCATTGGACATTTATTTTTTTGGCCTCATTTATACCTACCTATATTTGCTTACATTTTAAATAAAGTTTTGAAATAACTTTTGTCTTTTCAACGAAACTAAAGATGTTTCTACTAAACTAAACTAAACTAAAGAAGTGAATAGAAAGTTATATTTTATTGTTTGAGGACAAATTCTAAAAAAATATTTCGCCCCCCCCCCCTCCTTGAGATTTTGAAGACGACGCCCATGATGGGATGCTAAAGGTAATCAGCTCTTATGGTATTCTCCCCATTGAAACAACATGAGTACCTTACCTATTTACCTCTATCCACCTTCTCACTCGAGAACTTTTTCTATATTGAAATTTATAGAGTATAGAGTCAATAGTCACGATTTGCAATTATTTCATCCTCCAAATTCGAGGACGTAGCTGTTATAATTAACAGTAGCCAGGTTTTCTGACTCACGCTGTACATGGGTAATTGTTTTAGAAAAATATAACTTGAATATGAAAAAAAACTAGTTACATTTGTACAACTGTCAGCGATAGTTAATGTATAATCAACTACGTAGTATGTTAGATACAATTACTTTTCCATTCTTTCTATTCTCTGTAAATTTACTCAAACCTTATATCCATTTATTGTCTTCTAATTAGGCAGCGGATACCGAAAACATATATCAAAATTTTCAAATAAAAACCAGTGGTTGTTGGTTTACCATTTAATGGGATTTTTTTGGGAATGAATGATACAACAAGAATACATATCATTTGTTTATATTTTACAATTATATAATACAATTTTAATTTCCGTTCAATATTGCGACTTTCAAAAAATAAAACTGCCTATACAGGATGTAACTTTAAGCGGGTGCCATATTTACAGGGGTAATAGTCCTAGTCGCCGAGAATGTTAATCTGAATGATTTTCTTGATTTTGCGGGAAATAGCAGAGTTATAATTTTTGTAAAATTTTGCAGTGAAAATCGACATTCAACTCCGACTTTCACCGGTCAGTTGTGTCCACAGCACAGAGCAGTGTTGGCTTTAAAATGTTTTATACGCCAATACAAGAAAATGGATTAATGATGAGGTAGCATCGTGGTTATAACGTATAGTCATAATTAATAAAGAACTGCCCACTTCAAGTTATTTTTGGTATTTCATCTTTCTTCATTAGGTAAAATAATTATCTTTTTCTGCATTAAATCGTTGATTGACATAATATAACAAGATACGTAGCTTTACTACCTACCTACAAAACATCTGATCTGACAACAAAACAAAATATGAGCACAGAGTACACAGGATATATATTTAACATTAAGCTTTCTCGTCTTATTCAATTTTACAGGTAACCTAACCTACCCACCGTAATGAACAAGGAAAATGGGTTAAGTCACTTTTTGTAACACTGCATTTTAAGTTGACCTAGTTTTTTATTAACGAAAAACACACGACACGACAAAGTCACTGTCACTGAATTTTCGGCGTTAATCTGAATCTGAATGAATTAAAAATTAAGCTGAATGCTGCAAGGTGAAGACACTGTTGATAAAAGGTACCCAGTGGCGTAACTACGCTGGGGCGGCAGTGTGCTACACACAAGGGCCGAAGAGCTTGAGGATCCTCGGTGGGGCCCTGGCGAATCCTGAGTTCGCGTTGTGTCGATTGCGTAATTAATTAAGGGGGAGGGGGCTCGAGAAGATTTCTGCACAAGGCCCCAAAAATTCTAGCTACGCCACTGAAGGTGCCACGAAACTAGCTGCGTTACGAACTGTCTCCTTTCGTCTTTTTAGCGTTTCCGTGTGTTAATTTTATTTGTTAACGGAGGGATTAAGGGAACAGAGAAATTTTGAAACTATTAAATTTTAGTATGTCGTTATGGTTGTAATCGTTATTCTGGGCATCCGGAGTGCCAAAAAGAATATCTTTTTTGGCACTGCGCACGCTCAGAATAATGATGTTAAAAATGAAGTATTTCAAAATCTATCTAATATGAAGTATGAAGTGGTTATCTTTTAGTGAAAACAAAAGATTCGTGGGGGACGGTACCTTTGCGATTGGGTTCAATTAATAGTTTTACGTTTCAGTGAAATTTAAAAAGCTATTTGTGTAATTTTCAATGACGTTCGGTTAGGGATGTTCTGTGTTTGTAGTTTGAAATAATTTTTTGGTGGTGTTTAGCTCAAGAAAAGTGTTTAATTTACAGTTGCAGAGCTGTGTATGGATCTAGAAAATAGGAAACGTAAGACAGTCATGATGCCATCAGTTGAAGCATGTTTAGCTAATAATGGAGGACATTTCCAGCACTTGCTATGAAGAAAGACATTAATTAGGTAAGTAACAGTAAGAGCCTATTTTATTAACTTTAATTGTTAAAGTAAATATTTTATTTTTTCTTATTATTATTAAATGGTACATTTTGTTATAGTTGGAAATTTGTGTTTATATATCGTTTGTTTTGGAAAAATAAAAAAAATATTTGGCAACTATGCATTTCACCGTCCGTGTTTAACGCCTTCCAGTGGCGGGGTACCCAGTTTAATAGAAAACCAATTTAAAAAAATATTTTTTATGGCGGTACTCTAAAAAAACTTCAGATGTGTTCCTACGGTTGAAAGGCACCACCACTACAAATATATCTCACATTTTAAGTTACATCCTGTATTCAATTAAGGTAGTTTTTAAAAATCGCTATATTCCCTCATATATTAAAAACATTTTCTTGTGAGACATCCAAAAAAGAAACGTCATTTCATCTATACTACACGAATAGAGCTTCAGAGAAAATACTGGCAAAAAAACTTTGAAAAGCTATTTTATAAGTACGTTGCATAGGAACAAATAACTAGTGGCGTAACATACGGCGAAAACAAAGGAATGTAAGTTAAAAACAAAAAAGTCTTGTGAAATTCAATTATTAAAAGTTGAGGCAACAGATTATGATCTAAATAATCTCAGTCGATATTTTGTGTATTTACTATGTCAAGGTCAAAAGCTATTCTGCCTCATAATAAATCAAGAAAAGTTAAAATTCGTTGTAAATTAAAATGAAAAACGTACTTATACGTCAATATAATAAATACTGTAAAATTAATAATAATACTGTAAAAAATATACAAAAATAAAGTCCATAATCTTTAACCCAGGAATACAAAAATGGCAAGTTGTTTAAATGTTGGCAAATATATTCATACATATATACAAAAAACATCTACAGTTGCCCTACAGTCAAAAATTCGCCAAGAAGGGTGTACCTCCATTTGCTATCGCGGGACAGTGCTTAAATTTTTCTTTGTGAAAGAGTTTTCGCATTTTCCAGTTGCGTTCGAGAGAACAAAATTTTTGACTATAACGCCAACAAACCCTGAAAAGGTCAGTCGCAGAAAATCAGTTTTCACGGAAAACTATTTTTCTGCGATTATCGGTAAAATTTTAGGACGGTTAATTAATTTCTTTTGTTCATTTAGCCCAAATTAATTAATAAATATGAAAATTCAGTCATTTTTTCTATAAATAAAATTTTTATACAGGGTACAAAGGAGTATTTTGAAGAGGAAAAAATCTTCAATTTTTTTTCACTCTATGTAACAGTTAAGAGTTAGTTGCAGCTGCCAGGTTTATAACACGAACACCCTGTATCGTACAAATAATGTATAAAATATAAAAAAATTAAAAGTATAGTTATCACTTAATATTAATATATACAAAATTTGCAATATACACGTTTTACTACCTGTTTAATTAAAGTATATTTTTTATAATATATTTACGATACACTATCTCTAACAATTAGTGTTTATTCTTTTAATATTTCAATATTCAACATTGAAAATGCAAGAGTATTTCATATTTATCACTTATGAAAACAGAACATCGATAAATGCGCCTATAGAGTCTTTTTTATATAAAACGTCATGGTTAGGTTAAAATCTCAATTTTGGCTTGGCTTACGCTACAAAGGCTTCTCGAAATTTAGGCCAAAATGTCTAATTTTGTCATGTATTGTTCATTACTAAATGAGCGGCAAGAAAAGAACACACAGAAAAAAGATATTCTCCTCGTAAATAATCGGTGGAACTAGCTAAAACTTTTAAGTACAGGCCTGCGTATAAAAAATAAATAAATATCTATGTCCAGTTTACTGTCCGGATTTGACTCCGTTCGACTAACAAATCCAGCTAGAAAACTGCCCCGTCCACTGCAAAACCCATCCTGTACTTTTATAAAAATACCTCACCGTCTGTGCGTTTTTTCCTAGCCCTAACGTAAAGTTACGCGTCACTATAATGGTTTTGATCACTGATCTGGCGTTTGATCTTCTTCGGCTTCTCCAGTTCCTCCTGCATATGCCGGAACCGAACAAAGCCCTGCTCGTCCACCAACATCGAGTCGGGAATCTGATGTCGATCGTGGTTTGGCAGAGTCTGCACGCCTAGATGGGGCCTGGGGTGGTTCTTCCTCGCCCTGCCTGTGGATCTACGCCCCGAAGTGTTTGAACTATTTCGTGACCGTCTATCGAAGTCCGACCGTTCAAACTCGTGTCTTGTTCGCTCGTATTGATGCTGAGCGTTGGGATTATCCACAGGCTCACTGTAGATATTCCTCTCAGTGTTATTTCCGAACATATCGTGCTGATAATCGTCGTTTTTATACTCCATGTCATATTTGGGCTTACTGTAGTACTTCGCAGAATCGTAGCCCTTCCTAGCCGATGATCTCTCGTTTCTCATAGAATTATGCGCCGAATTGTGAACGCTACGTTCAAAATTGCCCGAATTTGGTTGTATGAAATTATTCAAGCTCGTCCCATCAATATTCTGTCGAGAATCGAACCTGTCCGAGCCCCACTTTGGCCTTTCAAACCTATCGAAGTTGCTACCGCGTTCCCCGTCGCTTTGATAGCGCTCCAACGTCGACTTTTTGTCAAAGGAATCGTTTTGGAAAGCATTCTTCAGTAAGTTCGGCCTTTCGACAGTCTCTGTCGGAATATTATCTAAAATCATTTCCTGTCTGCTGTAATTCAGTGCATTGGGGTTGGTGTTGCAGTTGTTGGGGTAAATATTGTCGGTACTAGAATCGCTAGTGGTGCAAGGAAATAAGGGGAAGCCACCAGCTGACTGCTTTTCCCTCTGAGACATTTTCAGACTTACCACGATCGCCAAGAGTGTTATGATGGAAATTTCTATGAATCTGACGGACAATTCAAAACTCCAGAGTATCCAGTGGTGTTTTATCTCGGTATTGAATCGATCTACTTTGATGAAAAACAGGGCATAAAGCTCCACTAGCCCAAGCAGGACAAAAAGTAAAGCCACGGCGATTGTTATATGACTAGCATAGGATATATTTTGGGTACACATCTCCGACAGATTCTGGCTCTTCTTCGCAAGGACGTTCTTAATAATTCTGTATAAATACAGGTAGCTAAAACCAAGCGCCCAGGCTAGCAGGACGAACACTGGTTTACAAATAGTCAAGCTGGCTTTCTCTAAATGTCCGAAAGCCTCAACAATGCTTAGGATTAAACACAGAACAATATGCAGAAGAGCGAACACTACCAAGAACACAGGACGAGTCTTGACCTCCAGGTGTGTCAAAGTTCTTTTTAGCAGGAATAATATTAGAACGGCGAAAGTGGTGGCCAGTAAACTCAAGGGGAAACTGTGAAGAAAGTCGTAGAGGAAGACTGTGAAAGAGTTGTAGACGTTGTAAGGATCGTACATGAGGTAGAAAATCCGCAAAACGCAGATCACGGTCAGCATGAGATGGATGGTAAGGAAGTAGCTCTTTGAGAACATGTGGGGGTCGTTTTCGTATCGAATAAGCTTATAAATGGAGAAAATAGCAAGGAGGATGTACCCAAAGACCACCAAATATACATGGACGTTCCAACAAATCACCCAGATCTCATCTGAATTAGCTTTGGTGATGTTAGTTTCTTGTTCTTTGGTGGCGGGCATGTTCACCATGTCTGACATTTGCGTGGTTACATCTTCCGGATGGTTCTTCTTTTCCGGCACGGGAACGTCCTTCTTAATAGTAACGCTCTCCGAGTGATCAGGAGGTTTAAAATCCTGAATTACTTCCTTTTTTGAAACGGTGACTTCCTCGTTTTTTGGCTCTTCTAGTTTAGGAATTTCTGGGTTTTTTACTTCAGACTCTTGTACTTTGGAGCTGGGCTCCGCCGCCGGGGTCCTGGTCTTCGTAACTTTAGGCTCAAATCGTTGGACGTTGGGCGTGGCGGTTACTGTCCTCAAAAGTATATCGGAGATATCGTCGTGTCTACCATTGGAGCCACTCAGTATCCTAGTAATGGTAGGAACGTAGCTTTTTTCGTATTCAAAGTTGCTTTCATTCACGTTCCTGTTCAACCCATAAAAATCCCCCACTCTAACGTTTTGGGACGGGGTATTTAACGATTTCTTCTTTTCGTTCTTGTTATCTAGGTTAGTATGATTGGGGCTGGGCGGTCGCGACTGTTCGTTGTTGCTGTTTGCATTAGGCCTTTCGGGTACTCTTTCTATATTTACTTTCGGTAGATCAGGTCTGAACGGTATTCTATCTTGTCTGTTAGGCATCAAACTCGGTGGTGGGATTGGTCGCCGATTAACGAAACTATCGGAATTGGTGCCCCTTAAAGTAGGCTTATCAGCGAACGGATTCTGATATTCCGGTGGCAGCGGCGGCGTGAAGAAGGCTCTGCTAGGGGGCACGTAGCTTGGGGGTTCTTTACCATACATGGACTTGGTCGGCCTGACATTCCTGAGTAAATTGTAAGTGGTTGTTGTTTTATAAACGTTCTCAGTGACTTGCTCCGGATTGCTAGGAGCAAAATCAGGCCTTAACCTGTCGTTATTGTACCTATTTGGGTTATTATAGTTTTTGTTGTTATTATTCTTGAGTATGTCGGCCGCTGGTGCCGATGTAGGCAACCCGTGGTCCTTTTCCAAATCGGCCCCGTAACCGGTGTCCAGGTCCCTGCGGGTGTTCTCGCCTTCAAAGTCGGGCTGCTCGAAATCTACATTAGACCGCGCCGATTCCCGATTTGTATCCATGTTCTTCAAGTCCACCCTCAGCCACTCGTCGTTGCCGTCCGAGTACCGGTATGTAGTGAGTAAGGGAGTGGCCAGAGTAGTGATGGGATAGGCGCTGTCGGGTATAGATCTCTTGGTGGTGCTGCCGTAAGCCACTTTGTTGAAGACCGCCGCGATGCTTTTCTCTAGATTAATCTTGTCGAGAAACTGCTCCGATTTGTCGAATTCGTTCGCAAACCCCTGGACTTCAGTCAGGGGTATAAGCAACACCGCAACAAGCAATACACGACTCGACAACGAGTCTAGTTTGACAATTGACCATTGACTTTTATATAGGCACGTAAAAATTCTCAATAAACTAAATATGAATATTACAAAATAACTAAAGTAATGGGTGCAGTCTTTTTCATAATGTAAACAATCACAGATAACAATTTCGCTGCCGTTGGTAACGCAGTCCTCTATATCACTAGAGCCGCCCGCGCGATGGCTGCCAACGCGTGATCTTCCAAGATGTTTATGGCTATGGGAAACACCCGCATCAATATTATTATTACACAGATCATAGTCCCAATTTCGAGGGTGACCTCGAAAATGGCGTGTTCGTATTCGGGCTTCATTTGTTTCGGTGACGCCAGCGCCACTGAGGAACGTATCACTGGTGTCCATATTTCTATTTGTTCTTGGTAGCACTGCGTGTGTGGATCTTACCAGTGTTGTGGGGATGTCGTGGTCGCCATACCGTGATCTTGGGGAGATCATTTTAACTTCATGTTGATGCGGGTAGATGGCGTGAGGTGATGTCTCAGACGGTTACAGGTGGGTCATGTGAGGAAAATTAAAAATCACCTGAAACAAAAGAAATCGTAATTAGTAAATTTAAACGGTAAATCCTAGTGTAAATTACAGTTAAATTACATAGAATATGGTTGCATGGACAACATAGAGGGTGTATGAAGGTAATCCAAAATTCGACAATTGAACCAAACATACCTTAGTCTAAAGCTGCTTGGTTTTCAAGTTACAAGCTGTTCAAGTTCAAAATAAAAACAACCGTTTCTGAAATTAATGATATGAATAATATATGAATACATTCCTTTCAAATTTGGCAGAGGAAGCATAGCATAGTGCTCTAGTATCACACAAAATTCAAGTTTAATATGTACTTCCAAGTACAAGCGTGCAATCAATATTATGTGACTCCCTTTCAAAATAAAAAATGGTACCCTATTGACTGAATTAAAAAAAACAAAGCTTTATAAAATCTTGCAATAGATTTATTAAAAAAAATACACACACACACTTTTTCTCGAAAAAATGCAGATTTTCCATAAACCGAGACTATTTTTTTTGTTAATTTTAAGATATTATTTTAATCTTAGCCAGTGACGTGACATTTTTATCTCGAAATGGTGTCACGTAATACATAATACCTACTTGGTATCATTTGGTAAATTTGATACTTATTAGTTTCAGAAAGACAAAAAAATATATTTTTTATTTTCAACTTGAACACGCAACTTGGAAAGGAAACAACTTTGGACTGAGGTACGTTTGGCTCAAATCGAGATTACGCCAGTCAAGATTGTCTAGTATGATTTGGGCTCCTTGATTTAAATACATAATAATCCGGACCTGTGTGGGAGGGATATTATTATTTTGCGAGGTACGCTCAGGAACGACTTACGATGTTATAACTTTAACTGCCAATTAGTTCGAGAATAAGGGAACCCCGGAAAACCTTATTAACTAAAGTGAACAATAGGTTTTTGGCCATTTATACAGTGATATTGCATATTAAAAACGAAGAACCAGATTTTATGCACACAGATTTTAATATAGGAGCAATTAGAAAAAGTTGACCGCGGTGAGATTTGAACCGTCGTCAACCGCGGAGGATAATTAAAAACTTGACGTCCTTATCCGCTCGGCTACGAGCTCTATCCAGTAGATATAAGACATCCTGTAGATATAAGGTGTTACTCAATATTATTAATCAACATATTTTTTAAAACAATCAACTTATTCAAGTGCACTACAAGATCTTATGTACCTCTACATGTACATATGCGAATTCCATTTAAAAAATATAAATTAACAAATATTTAAAACAAAAACTCTAATCGCATTTTAATTTAGTTTTACTTTTTATGCAGAATAAATTATACAGTAGATCAATATTTATATAAATGATTTTTTAGTTATATTTTAGATATAAACTGACTTTAATATTATCTTGGCACTCTGTACCCACAGAATATTTTACTTGATGGAAAAGGAGAAATAAAAAAAAATATGTTTGCACTGCTTTTTTCTGTAAACTGCAGTCTCGCAACATTTTTTTATACAATTTATCCTTCCCCTTTTCAAGAATTCATCTAAATTTAAATTCGCACCGGCACGACAAGTCTACTTTTTTCAATGTCTCTCTTAATTATCAAGCTGGAGACTGTGGGGATCATTATTTTAATGAAAGATCCACCTTAAAAGCAAATTTTCAAATGAGGTAGAGAGAGCAATTATACCTCTCACAATAACTGTTATGCAGTCTACTAAATCCGAGACCAAATCATTATGGGATCGTTCCTACGAATAAGCATTGTCTCAACAGATGTGAGAGAAGTACTCAGTTTCGCTCCAAAATAAATTACAGAAATGCCCGAGCGGTTTCAAATATTTTATTTCTTAAAATAGACATGGACATTTTAAATAGGTTATCTAATGTTAGTGGGATGAACAGTAATAATTAGAATAATAGTGAAGCGAAAATAAGGTAAAACATCTGTTAATTAACTATACAGTGTGTCTATTTTTAAGTGTATACAAATCGAAAAAAAGTTTATTTTGTGAGATATTTCCAAAAACCTTTTTTTCTACGAAATGTTTTCAAAAAACGCTCCTTTTGACGTTATTACTTTTGTCAAAATGCAAATTCAGGGACGGCTACGATTTTTTATACCCCCGATTTTCACAAAAACCATTTAACGATTTTTTTATTTAAAATCTAATACTAATCAGGACCCGTAAGAACTCCCAATTACCAAATTTGAACAAAAAATATAGAGGGTGTTCGGTTCTACACCGTGTTAAAGTTGAGTAAAATGAGGACTTCAAAGGCACCTGGCGAGTCGAGCGTGCCATGGAATTATTTCAAAACAGTTGAAGAATTAACAGGACCACCTAAAATGTGGGTGGTGGACAGCATTTGTATATACAGGGTGTCACAGTGTGCCCGTACAAAAATTTACCAGTGGGTAGGCCAGACCAAAACAAGAATAAAATTCTTATAAAATAAATTTCTCCCATGCACGCCTTACGAGTTACAAGGTGTTAATTTGTAAAAAAAAAAACAATTTTCCACAATAACTTTAAAACCGTTTCGTAGATTTAGGTAATTTTTGGGTGACGTGTACATCTATTAAAGGTCATTAAAACTACATGGTGTTTGCTTAACTCTGTTTACCTAACTTGAATGTAGTTGGTACTTTACACTCAATTTACTCGAAAATGGTTGATTTTAGAGCTGTGTAACAAGAGCACCTTTTTTTTTGTTCAGAATTGGTAGCCGATTAAGGAAAACTTAGTTAATTCACGAAAAAGTAGGATATGTAAGAGTTATGAAGACAAAATCATAAGGAAGAGTAGGCCTAGGCCACCACAGGTGTCAAGAGTTAAACAAACACCATATAGTTTTAATGACCTTTAATAGATGTACACGTCACCCAAAAATTACCTAAATCTACGAAACGGTTTTTCAGTTATTAGGGAAAATTGTTGTTTTTTTTTGACAAAATAACACCCTGTAACTCGTTAGGAGTGCATCAGAGAAATTTTTTTATAAGAATTTTATTCTTATTTTGGTCTGTCCACTGTCTATCCACTAGTAAATTTTTGTACGCTCACACTGGGACACCCTGTATATGCAGCGAATGAAACGTTGCCTACATATTGAAGTTTTAAAAAAAAGTTTGGGTTGATATCTGTAACAGTTTTCGAATTATCGAATTTTTGAAAAAGCGCTCGCGCTTATCAGAGTCAAGTATTACGGCGCGCTTAGGCTTATAGTGCGAATACTGGTGCATTTATAATAGATGTCTACCCCTAGAAAGAAGAGAGTTAGACGGGCGAGCGACGTGAAGCGTGGCGAGGAGTACCTATTCAGTTATAATACCGTACTCGCTTAATGGAGTCACATTTCATTTGATAGATGATCGGCGCGGTTATAATTAGGTTTCATCTATAATGTCTGAATTTTTTAAATCGCCTTAAGCAGAGTTGTACAAGATAAAAATGAAAATATGGAATTTCAGTTTTTCCGGAATACCATTTGATGAATCTGATATACATCCTGTATATCCCTTAAACATAAAACCACCAGCCCCTTTTTATTTTAATGGTATGAAGAGTCGCGTCGGCGGCCGACCAAATTATGGGCATACAAGACCCTTAAAAAATTCGCCGGGTGCCCTCCTTTCCCTCCGATTGTTCCTTTGAACACGAGTGGCGAAATTAAACTCGCCTTTTATCCTCCAGCCGCTGCTTCGGAGTAAGTAGAGTGCCCACTTCGGCGGCCCATATCGACCATTAAAATTGCAAAAAACAATTGCCGACTAATGACCGCGCCATCATGGAAGGCTGTGCATTGCCGCGAGTAAAGGCCACTGTTTAATAGCTCACGGAAAATGGGATATTTTTTCCGGCGACGCGAAATTTCATCATCAGCGGCACTCGGCGCAGCGCCTCGCTGGGGATTTCAATTAAACTTTTTCCAAGTCTCGAGTGCTTAGGTAGACTTCCTGAAAATATATACTGTTTATTTAACGTCTGTGCTTGCTCTGGCACTGCTTTTCGTCGTATTTGGTTTTACTCTTCATTTTCAAATAAGAGGCGATCCATCTAAACCTAGTCATAGTATAATAGAAAGTATGGTAAAAATTATTACATAGTTTATACGTCAAAACTAAACATATCGCTATAAGCTAAGTCAAAACGTATTTGATTCTTGAAAATATAAAGATTAATTCATATGGATATTGTGGCCTCCATATAAAAAATGATGATTGAGTTTTAAAACGAATAATTCTTTATCCACCCCTAACACCAAACGACAGCTGTTTCGATCTACTAGATCTCTTCAGTGGGGTTAAGGTCTCAGACTGAAAATCACTTATTGTAGCCGGAATATTGGTATATACACTATAGTTTGTGCTATAAGAGTGAGATACAAGTCACCTAGGAAACTTGTACAGGTAGAGAATTTGTGAAGATTCAGGGACTTTATCTTTATTCAATTAGATTAGAACATTCTATACCGCTGACTCTTTTGGATGCAGACATAATTTGATCAGTCATGTGAAACACGACATAATCTCTCGTAATATAATTTTTTTAATTGTTCTTCATTTTCAAAAGATGTGGAATATTGAGGTTATAGACAGTGAAGACTTCATGGTTCTCAATATTAAATGAAACCAGTTGAAATAATCAGTGGCGCAACTTACTACTACAAATAACTATTATTATTTGAACCTATTCTCTTATTTTCATGAGTGAAGACATTTAAATTTACCCGCCTCAATTCTAAACTGATGCGGCCCCAAAAAATATCCCTGCGTAACCCTACGTTGCGCGCAGTTCGACGATTTCCCTCATAACATATATCTGCAGATAAAAACACTACAAGTGGATTTCGAAAAATATATGAAATTCCAAAAGATACTAATTTGATTATTATCAAGATATTAAGTTGACATTCCGTAATCAGGACAAAAATGATCAAACACCGCAAATTTAACCAACAAAAATGCAAAACTTTTGAGAAACACAAATGAAAAGCATTTGTCTTTGTTTCTCATTTCAAATGTATTTTCAATTAGGATTAATGTCCATCTATCATTTACTGGTAATGACTAAGCATTGATATACACACGATTTTCCTATCTCAAATGTTCTACTAATGTGCCTGACCTCTTAATTGTAGTCCCATTTGGTACAAACGAATATTATTATGAGTGTATAAATATTTTACGAGGGTGACTGGGCGTCGTTAACAGAATTCTTCGTTTCATTTGATTTGAGTGAAATACCGGAAGCACGACAGATTCAGACGCGACGAAAGATACGATTTAACTGGATTGGATAAACATTGCACCATTTAGACATCCTAAAACGCAGTTTCCGGATCTAGTTCTAATAATATATAAAGTACAAAGCTTCCTCTGTATAATTTTTGTCGCATTTGAAACGCATCAAACTCATTAAATATCCATTATGAGTCGAAAACCGTTCCGTGGAAGAAAAACTGAAATATTTTCGCATTGTCTCTTTAACCTAGTTCTAATTCCAGGTAATGGCTAACGGAGACCGGTCGCAGTTTCACTGTCTGTTTTTAGGTGGAATTATCTTTTTATATGAGGACGGTTTCATGGGAACGATTCGAGAATAACGTAACATGGTTTAGCTATAAAATTTTATAGTCCTACTTATTTTTCGTTCTACGTGGTAAACAAGCTTCTTTATATATTACATACTTTGTCTTAAATAATAAATATACTATTATACAGTGTATGTGAGTTTGCATTACACACTCAGTAGCTTCATAAATGTCAAGATATTAAAATTTTTCAAAAAGTACTTAAGTGTTTTTTGTGCACTTTTCAACCCTCTGGTTAAAAACGCTCTCATTAAAAAAACAAAAGAGCAGCGACAAGTACGGTGATTTTTTTAAATGGAACACCCTGTATTTTATTTCATAATTTGAAATTCTATCAAATTCTGAATATGACACCGTTTTTATTTTATCTTAAAAATGATAAATAGCAACACAAAAAATTATCGATACTCATGTACCGATAATTCCAAATTCATGTTTCTGGCTGAAAGTCCAGCTTTTTTGTTTTTTATTGAAGAAATAAATTAATGCTTCAATTTTCATTACAAATTTAAAGTGATTTTGTTGAAACACAATATAATATGTACTCTACAATAATTTTATTTAGGAATGTATCCATTATGGACTCTGAAGGAAAAGTGCGTAGTGATACTGAAACTTTTATTATGTTTTATGCTGCAATTATAAACAATAAAAGAAAACAAAGAAAAGCACCAATTGGGCTCTTCCCAAATCTTTTCCTATGATGGAAAACCTTTTGTGTATATGTTTGGATATTTTTTATAAATTATACGCGAAATAGGATTGACCTTGGATGGAAAAATCTTTCATATTTTTAAAGGTTATACACGAATATACACGCATATAAAACAAAAAATTTTGATCATATAAAATAAGTCGTTGCAACCTTGAATGTTACCAAATAATATAAAACAAAGTTTTTCATAGCTATACGTCCAGTATGTCTTGTCTAAAACGATTAATTTCTCCATCAATTGTGAAAAATACAGGGTGTCCAAAGATAATGTGACACATTTTAAAGGCTTATAACTGCAAGGTAAAATGAGCTAGCGACGAGCGGTTTTCACTGGTGCTCTTAATTTTAGAAAAAGTTTTCTTTTGTCATTGGACTAGTTTGACAAAAGTGGACAAAAGTGTATTGAAGAAAACGGTGGGCATATTCACCAATTTAACCTCAAAATCTTAGAGATGTACAATACATATGTGTGTATATATATTCTTCTTAATTGGTGTTTTTGTTTCAATAACTTGGTAATTTATACTGTAATGTAATTTGTATAAATTTGTATTAAATTAGTTCTTTTCTTATTAATAGCTTTAGTTGATGCATACCGATATTCTGTACTGACAATGTAAAAAAAAAAAAATAAAATGCGATCTTCCAAAAAAATTATCGTCTATTGAAAAGGCTCCCTGTATAAATTGAAATAACTTCTTTATTTTTTGGTATAACTCTATCAAACTATATATTTTTGAAAATAGGAAAAGTGTCTTTATCGAATAGTAATATAATCTATAGGGTGTTCCGTTTTCAAAATCATCACAATTTTGAATTAAAAAGTGGCAATTTATTTTCAAGCACCTGTAGAAGTAAAACAAACTAGTACCAATGACAAAAGAAAACTTTTTGTAAAATTAAGAGCACCAGTGAAAACTGCTCGTCGCTATCTCATTTTGACATGAAGTTTTAACCCACTAAAATGTGTCACATTATCTTGGGACACTATAATAATTCTGAACTATGTATTTCATTACGAAAGGCTAAAAAAAAAAAATAAACTTGTTAATTATTAATAGTTTCAATAATCACACAGATCTTTTATATTTTTTTACAATGAGCTGAATGTTTATCCATCTTCGATACAAGGAACAGCAATTATGTTTCGCCTTCGAACGTACTCGATGCCGGCAAGTACGTGAACGTAAAAATCTATTCTAACATGAAGTATTGCGTAACGACATAATCGCGTGAAAGTTTTTTACAAATTTATATGTTCCCATCAATCAATAAAACAAAAATGCGCGGCAGCACCAATAAATAACATCGGTCGAAAAAATAGCGCTCCACCCAGACATTTACATTGTGGTGTCTTGTGCAACGCATGCAAGCAACACTTGAAAACGTTTAACGAAATGTTAGGACGCCATATTTAAAACAGCATTAGATCACGGGATTACGTAAACTCCTTTATTTTATAAACAAAAAAAAAAAATAATTGACAGGTATTACGAATTTGTAATTATTATTCGAATGTATTGATGTATAGACAGTATAAGCTAGTAACAATTTTTAAATTATCATTTTCCATAATCAGAATCTAACAGCCCATTCATTACGGGTATGCATAAAGGAGTGTTGAGAACAATGCATTAGATTACAGAATGATGCACGTAAAGTGAACAATTTTTCATATTAATACGAAGGATTGTCGATTTTTACTTATATACAATTTTAGAGGCATTTTATTTCCTCTTATCTTTAATATTCCGAATTTATAGCAAACCTGCAATGGTAGGTACAATTATCTCAATATTAAGCCTAGGAAATCTACTGTGTATATCGCATGGACCATCCTGTACACTATAGGAGTTAAGAATATATTAGTTTCATTGTACAGTGTTTAGTTTGGTCTAGTTTGCATACTTATTCAGTTGTCTGTAACTTATTTTGAGGTGTAGCGTAATATACAGGCTGATTCAAATTCGTGTCTATGCATGGGGATCTCGAAAATGCTGAGACACGAAGTCGGTTAAATGGGGGCAAAGTTGCACAATCAAGGGTCCGACATAATGGCTGACAAATGTTAAGGTTAACGCGAATGGTTTTTGAAATATTTGAAAAAAATTGAAATTTTGGAAATTCGTTTTTATTTTATTCCACCTTTATTTGAGTAGATATTGAAAAAAGAATAACACTTCTTAGTAACTTTTTGTGCTCTATCGAATGGCATAATTATATTTTTCATAAAACGCTTTGTCTTTCCAGGGTCATCATCAATTAAAATTTTTTTAAATACCGCCCTGGATGTTTTATTAAATTTTTTAAATGTCTATGTCTCCTGACATTATGCTGCCATCGCCTATATCAAATTTAGACGCCAGTGTGTCGTATTCCCCAAAAAGGCCCAAAAGATTATCAAAAAACACCCATTTTCATGCTACATTTTTATACACAATTAAAAATGCATTTTAAATTCAACAAAATTTAAGATGGTAAATTGAAGGTGGATTCTTCGGAACAAAACGTCTGAATTTGCTTTGGACGATCGTTACATAGTGTCAGGAGACACAGAGATTTCAAAAAATTTAATAAAACATCAGGGCCGTATTTACAAAATTTGAATCGATGATGGCCCTGCAAAGACAAAACGTTTTATGAAAAATATAATTATGCCATTCGATAGAGCACAAAAAGTGTTGCTCTTTCTTCAATATCTATTCAAATAAAGTTGGAATAAAATAAAAACCAATTTACAACATTTCAATTTTTTCAAATATTTCAAAAACCAATCAAGGTAGCCTTGACATTTTGCCCCAATTTAACCGACTTCGTACTGATGAAGAGTCGACAAATTTGTGACAAGATCCAGATGAAATATCCAGATGAAATTTTCAGGCAAACTTTAAAGGTTTGCCTAGCCTAGACACTCCAGTGAAGTCTTTACTTTCAATACTTCTCGGTTTCTTTTTCTATTATTTTACATGAGGTGTAAAGAAAAAAGGATGTGTGTCAAAAGAAATTACGATGAATTTAGTTATTTTGCCAAAAAAATTAAACTAGGTAACAGCTATTTTTGTAATTATTTATGATTTAATAAAGTTACACAATTTAACACATCTTAATTTTTCCAGAGTAATCTAATACCAAAACTGACCGGGGCGTTTGCCCGCGGAATAATTATTATTTCCGACGTTTCTTTAGAGCAGTAAAGTTGTTCCCTTTGCAAACCTAGATTATAGGTAACAAAGAAAACTTCATAATATACCACTGAAATAATTTGTATAATACACCTGTTAGTTTACTTTTTTTGGTCAAACACTTAAAGTACAAAGAAAGAAACAGTACAGTTCAACAATTAATTTTAAATCCATATTATTCGTAGTGGTAGTAAGTGTTTTAACCACTAAAGTTCAATGTCCTACTATAATCATCCATAATTGATTCAATATTACGAATTAAAAAAATTAAGCAGATTTAAGTCTAATGAAGCCAATTTACGACAGCGCTATGGATAATTAATGAAGATAATTATTACTCTAGTATTTATTTTCTTAAAAAAAATACAGGGTGCTCAATTCATTACGATTAAGGTATAACAATGCTCATATTTTCTGAATTACTCTGTATAATACTAGTAAACCCTATATTGGCGAATTAAGAGAAATGATCCGAATGCAAATATGAAATAAGAAATATGTCATTCCATTTAAAAAAACATAAGTTTGATATAGCTCCGGTTTATAGAGCACCCTATATGACTATACATATTTTTAAAATGTGCGCCCTCTTAGGCTCTATGAGATCCTAATATATATTTTTTTTACTACTAATACGCGAAAACATTATTTACCTCATTTGTGTAATGAGAAGTAATTCATTATTAACTTAGGTAAATAATGATAATTCGTTCATTCATTACATCATCGCTACGCGCCTCAGGACATAAAATTTCTCGGTCAATATTAGCCCACTTCTCAACCTAGGTATATAATATACTATTTTTGTTTATTACGACATAGGAGAAATGTAACTTTGTTACACTATTGGGTCACCCTGTACCATGTATATTTTACCATGCCGACCACAATTTGTTTAAAATATCTTTAGACTTGTTGAAATAATCAGTAGAGCGCTGAAAATTTCTTATCACTATGTGTATGCAACACAAGCGTAGTTCACCAGTTGACCTGAATAACGAGTGTGTCTTCTCTTCTTTCCAGGTTCCAACGAAGAACTATCAAAATCCCCTTCAACTACGACGCTGGCGCTCTCTACATCTCAAGAATGTGAACGTATGCAAGCAGGCGCTACTAGGTGCTTTGCAAATAATATCTTCCACAATGCAATGGGCAGGTGGGGACCCAAGGAATATAGTCGAGCTCACCTGCGCCCAGGACTGGCATTCAAACAGCGCGTGAATGGCCCAATACCTCACGAACATGATTGGCGATTGGGTTTCTCCGTGTCTCGTGTAGCTACAATGGGTTGTTTGCATAGGAGTGGATAGTCTCTTGAAGCCGATTATTTTGGAAACGATCGGGTTCAAAGCAATGAATGGCCAGGTAATGGGATGACTGAATGCATTGAATGAAAACAGCCAAACTTTGCTGTTGGTGTTTGATTTCTACCTACTGCCTTTGTGCCGTGTTCAGTTTCCATAATGATTAATTAAAAACGAAAGCTATCAAATGAATATTTCATGCGGAATTTAATATGGCAATATTTTGTTTCTGAAAAGGCGGCATTGCTTATTATAGTTTAGATACAAAAATATTGTAAACTGTTAAAAAGACACAAGCTCCTGAGGTATAGATCCCTCGTGTGTATACAAAGTATATAGATATAGCTGTATGTATCATCACATGAGTGTCATTCACTTCTAACACCAAATGATAGACACCTGTTTCGATCTATTGGATCTCCTCAGTACCGCCTCCTAGATGGTGTCACTTATACCTCACTGATTAAAGTAAGAACCGTACATCTCATCGTTCCTGAAATATCCTGAAAAAAAATCCGAAAACTTGGGTTTTGTCATATCTTTTTTCTAACTGAAACAAATGCATTTAATTTGGTATTTGTTACGGAAATGGATACTAAATATAACAAATTTTATATATAATAAAACTCGCGTAGTTTTTTCAGCACATTTCAGGAACGATGCGACATATCGTCAATTTGCGTTTATATTTTCAAATGGCATGAAAATGCACCCTGTATCCCTTCTGGTTTAAAAAGGGTATCCCATCCTGTATATCAATAGTAATTGTAAGGGAACGTACTATCCATATTTGTAAAAATATAATGGATGGGGTAAAAAGATTGCAAGATAACAATTTTTAAACATTTTCAAGTTTCTGTGATTTGCCGAGAAACAAAAAAAAATAATAATAAAAGCTGATTTGTGATAGCCAACTATTTTGTTTATAAATAAGCGAAATGCCTCTGACCTTGACATGGGAGCCTTAGTTTCTTTAAGGGTCTTATTTTTTCTTCTGTACTTCATAACTATAATCCTGATGATATTTTGAGTACATCTGGATATTTTCCAGCTCAACATGCATAAAAAATACGGTATTACAAACACACGCGGTATTACAACGCGCCATATTGGCATCAGTGCCGTGGTACAATAGATTTACTTTCTATTATTTAAGGATTTCACAGGGTATTGTGTGCAAGCATCTGCAACAGAACGAATTTTATACGATCTCGGACAATAGAATTATACTCTGCCCTAAGATGTATTTTAAATTGTCCCCATGCATACTTTATCCTTGTACAGTATTAGTTTTCTTAAATTACTGGCTATATCTTCAGTAGCACGCGCGAATTTTGCTTTAAAATATGCATGATTTTTTTGTGGGAATTTTAAGACTCAAAAAATATAATTAAATAACTAGAAATTTCTACTTAGGAAGTAGAAATTTGAACATAATAATTGTAAATGTAGATTTATTTTTTTCTTTAAAATTAGTGGCGCATATTGAACGCATTTATTTCTGTATTTTTTGGACGAAAAACTATTAGGAAAGGTCCAATTAATTCTCCTACCGTCTTCTATCCAAGCGGGGATCAAAGATATTCCTGAAACAGTCTACAATAGGCATATATACGGAGCTCATGATGATGATATAATTTCAACAACTTTATCAATCAGCATTTTTAGTGTCTAAAGTATAGTAATAGTTACACATGGTTGTTGTTCCTATAATATTAAGGTAAACTGCGAGATAAACTGTGACAAAATACCTATAATAATCACGAAACCCTCTTACAAAACCTGAAGGTCAAATGCAAACCACTTTAAAAGTTCAATTCTTTGTATGTCATCCAACCAACGACTTTGGACGCCCCATGCAGATGCCTTAATAAATCAGAAAACCTGCAAGGCTAGCGACCTGACTTTTATATGCAACAACCTGGCCCATTCAGGTAACACACATCATCCTCAGAACATTCTGCAATGGCGGTGATATGTATAAGTGGAGATAAGAGGTTCTTAGGGTGACCATAAGGACCCCAATCCAAATTTGTAAAAAGTGGCCCATTTCTCTTGCACCGCCACTGCATCCTAGGATATCCTAGGGCAGTCACCATGTCCTCTGGACAACCTAGGGCTTCCTAAGGACGTTTACAAATGGTG
Source organism: Pogonocherus hispidulus (assembly GCA_963924545.1). NCBI lineage: Eukaryota > Metazoa > Arthropoda > Insecta > Coleoptera > Cerambycidae > Pogonocherus > Pogonocherus hispidulus. Next base: position 46,846,497 of record OZ004697.1, on the reverse strand, counting down.
GATATAAAGTAGATTCGTACTTTTCGTAGTTATGTGTTATGTACATCCCATCTGTCAAGTAGTAGAACTTATTTCTACATCTCGTTATTGTAAAAAAGAATTGCATTTTGCCATACTTAATAGAAACTTAACAATGACTAGAGAAAATAGTGTGGAAGTGTGGACATATTTAAGCGCTTTAAAAAAACATCGTTAGCTTATATTTTTAGAAACCTTTTTTTACATTTGAAACTATCATTTTTAACAATTATTTGGGATAGCCTGCAGAGGAAGCGCCACGAAAACTTTCAATTCAAAAGCTTTAATTTTGTGACCCAAGTGAATTTGACACCAGATACTATCGACACTAATTTTTTTAGCAATTGCTAGTGCCCATACATGCAACAACAAAAATTTGGCTGTCATATTCCAAACTTGAAACCCAGATCACAATAATAAAGAGTTAGCATAAACTAACAAGATTTGTTATAAATTTATAAACTGGAAATAATAACAGGTAATATAACACTTCATTACTCATGTTATTGGGTGTTAGAATAATAAATGATTTTTAGGTATAGTCGTACATTTTTTTTCGTAAGAGAAAATTTGACAGTAAAGTCAATATGGCTCTAAATAATTTACAAAAAATGTATGAATATCGTCCATTTTTATAATAACAAAGACAAGATTAGTAACTATCAAACAATATGTAAATCGTTGATTTCTTGGCCAATCCCGATTGTACGCCTATGCTAGGTTAGGTATTTTACGCCTAGTGCCGTCCATCAATAACAGTTTAGGCGGTAAATTTATAAATTTTTGATTGGACAAAATACTAGAGCTACAATGTTTAAACAAAAAGCTATTTTGAATAATGTGGGGAAACCGAGAGGGAAACACACACAGATGCTTATTTGTTGCTAATAAACATTTTAGAAGTTTTTCTATATACTCCCGATATCCTTAGTCTGCCCACCAATTTTTAAATACGACGTACATGTCGAAAAATTTGGACAACAATTAAAAATAGTGGGTATGAGCTATTTTGATACTTTGTAATTCTCAACAAAAAAGCTGAATCTTTTAGTTTTTATCCCATATCTGACTATAATATAGTCATCTAGAGTTTGTTAGGAGGAATTTACATGACTGAAAATCTTCAGAGGTCAGAGATCAGAGGTCGAATTCAGCTACCGATCCTAAACATCAGACTCGTTCTGGATATTTAGTCAATACCTGAACGATTGAATGTTAAAATCCAGAACGCATTATATAATTATTCAGATAATCACTACAGAAATGGTACTATGATCTTGGAGAGGATTGGAACTTTTGATGTGAAGATACCACTGACATAGTTTTCCACATAACACCAAAACTACTCTGCACTCCACGAGCGCTTCGCCAAGTGATGCCAACTTGGTTGGAGAAACGCGCATCGAGTGCAATATGCAGTTTTGCTGTTATGTGGAAAACTACGTCAGTGTTGTGATACTAGGATACTTATAATTGTATTTGGAAGAATCAATAGGAAGATAGTAATCTTATCTCTTCCCTTAAAGATATATGTTAAACTTGGAAAAAGTATAAATTCTATTCCTGAACCCTTTTCAATGGAAGCGGAACGATCTGGCAAATTTTGTACGCCAAGTGAACTGTTGTGAAATTTAAAGCTTTTTGTCTAGCAAGCCGTAGTGTGTGGCAATCAAATGAAGAATAAAAAACAAGTGTAAAGCATTTCGTCAGCTAACTCAGCCTGAGAACCAATTATAAAGAAATTAAACATTTTTAGAGCTCTGACGGCTATTTATATTGATCCCCTTCAGCGGCGATAAAAAAGTCGACTCGACATAATATTGCAGACTTCCTACCGACAACTTAATTTAACTTTTAATATTTGAGTTTACGGCATTCCTCATTCAAATCTAATTTCATGGTCTGCGTACTCGTATTTTTCTTTGTTTTTTATTATTTTCAGGCTTATCGTATATAACTTCGCGATAATTCTGATTATGTTGGTGACTTGGACAACTAAAGTCGGATTTTCACGTATCAGTACTACCACAGCACAGAGAATAACAACCCACACCAGAATTTCTCTGAACTGTAAGAAATAATTGTAAAACAAAATTATTATGCAATTTCAAAACAAGAACATACGAATTCCTGAATCTGCTCTGTAATAAAAACAAAATTTTAATTCTCATCATTAATTTTCATTTAGGCTCCATTTAATTAAAGGGAAAAAATTATTAAGTAGATTTTTTATAGCCATTTTCATCAAATATTGGCTAAAAATGAAGGATATATTTTTGTAATTTTTGGTAGGTACTTATTTCTTCTCATAACACGCTACCGAATCAGCTGCACCCATTAAATATAATTTTACAAATTACTTTTCCGGGCAAAGTTATAGACTTGAACATATACCAACAGAATAAAAAACATATTAAAAACAAATGTTTGGTTATTCTTTTTAAATGTGTCAATTAATTCTATTGCAAAAAAAACAAATTTATTTCATAGCTTTAGCTTGAGTTTCTCAAGTCCTATTATTTATAAAAAAAGTAGGCATTCTGTGATGTTCATTACGTATATCTCTATTAAACCAATCCAACACAATTCTAAAAAGAGTAAGAATATTAAAGTAGCAGCAATAATTTTCGAGCATAAAATTGTTAAATACAGTCCTGTGGTCGAGATGTAAAAGCGCTTCTAATGATGTCTGCCTGAAAAAACATCAAAGGTGTCCATAGAGACTGAACTTACGTGGCACTACTTTGGAACGGCAAATAAAATGACTTCTTGCTATTTTTCCCATTTCTAGAATAAAATACTATATCTTTGTAATGCAGAGTAATTTGAAGAATTATGGAAATAACGTTTAAAAGGCTATGAAACTCAGAAACAAAAATATTTATAGAAACTTTTACTAACTTTTTTTGCTATTAGAATAGCAAAATTAAAATGAAGACAAATACAAGCTGTTAAATCAATTTATAACATTATAATATTTATAAACAAAAATATGTAATTGTGGTGCAATTTGAATTATACAGGGTGGGTTTTTGGTGCGGAATTTCGGTTATTCCTCGAAATTATTTTCAGATAAAACAAATTTTGCTGTTTCTTGCATTATTTAAAAATATTGGTATTTAAAAAAATATAACCGAACGAACCTTGGTAAAATCAAATTTTACAGTTTGGGGCAAAAGAATGACTGATTTTAATTTAAAGACATCTATAAGGGAACAAACACTTGGTATATTATTGTATAACATTATTATGCTTATATTTTTTGGTTTTGTCATTTCACAGAGTGTGCAGTTTAAACTAAAAAAGTTGTTGTAAACAATTAGATGACAAATATATAATTCAATTTTTTGGGGCATTCTTTAGAAGTTCGCCTTGATACTGCATTTTCGATATTTATTTTGAATACTTCTGGTATTCTATTTCAATAGTGGAAGTGCTTATGTTTGTATATGAGGACCAACTTAGGAGTTTTCGTTCAAGGCCAAAAGACAGCGGTGTCACAATCGAGTGACGCAATACATTATAGTGAAGCAGAATAGACCTACTTATACCATCTTGAAGAGCATGTTTTGGGGCATATATTGGTGTGATCTACAACTTTTTTTAACAGAGCAATTTCTTCCTGAGAGTGTGTTATCTGTTCAATTCGAAAACATGTGTTATACATACATGTGTTATAAACATACAACGCCATAAAAAAACGACTAGACTTACTTACCGCCCTCAAATTTTAAGCACTTAAACATAAAAGCGCTTTGAATGGTATAAACCTTTTTTTGGTAGTACACCTTATATATTACCAGCGTTCAACCGGCGAGCGGCGTGAAGAGTAGTGGAGAGTGTCAGTTATAATACCGTACTCGCTTCATGGAGAGCCTCTCATGAAATTGTGTTTCATATATAGTGTTAGCATTTCCAATATCTCCGACAGTTCCAAGGACTGGGAATTTTTTATTTACAGATAGTGTAATCTTAAAAGAAAATAAAAATAAATAATATAAAATAACTTTTGCTTTTTATTGAATAATAGGCAAGGTATTTTTTTATAAATTCCATAACTAGTGCCCGATTTTTCCAGAAAATTTTCGAGATTTCTTCCCGGTTATCCCGTCTATTTTTGTAAATAAAACGTCAAGTATAAAGTTGTCGTTCTGTAACAAAAATGCCCCTAACTGCTAGATAATCCCTTCAACTCTATCAACGTGTTCCCAAAACATCATTTAACCTCCAAAATGCAGTTAACAAAACACAAATGGCTCTGAACAACGCATCACTTCTTAATTTCCCGGAAAATTAACAACTCCAGTACAGCACACAACTATTTGGGTTATTCGTAAGTGCTCCTCTAACGTCACGCCGATCTATCACACTAATTTATGCAGTAACTCTCGCCTAGGATCTCTATAAATAGTTGGGCCGCTTCCTGCTGGAGACTTCCCATTGACATTCCGACTCCCGCTGATTATTTATACCTACACCCATCAATCGGCGTGATGATTTCGAAAATCCTAATGGCCGAAACGAGGAGAAATAAGTGAGCGCTTACGCGAGACACGCCATAAATTAAGAGAGACCACCAGATGCGCCTCGATCTCTAACCCCTTAACGACGCCGATATATCAACCGGCCCCGTACGTTTACCGAGTATATTTATCTTAATTTATCGTTTTTATTAAATAAACTGGGCGATCAATTAAATCATATTTGATAACTGAATAGTTATGGTGCGATTAGTAACTGGAAACGATTATTGTTTCCGCCGGCTATAATAATAATAATAAATTATAGTGTAATGGCGTATTGTGTTCTCATCAGGAGTGTATCTATCACAAACGAAAACAAATTGTGCCAGTCTGCTTCTAACATTTTTGTTTTCTATCGATTCTTGCTGTGAGAAGAGTAAAATCGCAGCACAGCTCCATGGCTGACTCGTTCAAGAGAGGACTTATCTGTGTTTCATAAAAAGTGCTTCATTTTGTATCATAATGAACGGTTTCCCATTCGAAATATGAACTTATTTCTTTTCTTTATTAGTTATACTATGCATGTGTCTTTATGATCAATTTCCTGATTTGCTTGTATGTACCACATTGCTTAGTTATTTAATAAAAGGCAGAGAAAGTTGATGTGTTTAAAGGACGAAAGTTTTTCCTTTAGTAGAAATCAGTACTTTCCTTTCTAGTAGAAGTATTATGCCATTTTACTGTCCTCCTAGTAGAACAAACATAATGTTGAAGTGCCCAATTTACAATATGACACACAATTTCAATTTAATATCAGATAGATGTGATATTCATAGTTCTAGTTTAAATCAACTGTTAGCAGCTGCCAATGATTTTTCTATTCTTTTTCTAAACAGATTTCGACGTTAGGAATTCTATGTTCTGTTTAGTTATAATATGTAAATATGTTTTTGACTAACACTCTGCATAAGCACTCTGCTGACGCTATAAATTTTAATTTTTATGTTATATTGTATTACTCTAATAATTATTGTTTTAACTGTTATTGCTACATTAGTCTTATCATGGGTCTTCTAATCTATGATTCTGTATTTCTATGTTTATGTTTTTATTCTTCATCTTTGAGTTTTGTATTACTTTTTTTAGTTTGATTTTTTGTCACATTATTTACTTATTTTTATTGAACAATTTTCTATTATAGTTCTGTAAGGGGGTATTCCTGTTGGACTAATAAAGTTATTATTATTATTATTATTATTTAGAAAGGTTTAGAAAAAATGGCGCATTTTAAGTGAAAATATCATGTATATAATCTACAGGATACCTATTGAAATTCAGTTAAAGAAATATCAAAATCAATCGACAAAAAGTATAAAAAATTAAGACGCTAAGATTGTGGTAAGACATATTCTCAACAGGCTTTATCCACCCGCTACGCTGGCCTTTATAAATTACATAATTATTTTTTTAAAAAATATTGTTTAATAGGATATTTTGCCAGTTCTAAATAAGTCTTCGTTGAGGCACTCAAAATCGAGATCATATAATGTAATGGCAACACTAATAACAACAAATAAAAGAAATAATCATAATGTAATGGCAACACTAATAACAACAAATAAAAGAAATAATCGGCGTTGTCGACTGCGTTTTTACACTTCATTGCAAACACCGCATTTCACTGAATTTTATACTAGATCTATACTACACTAGATAATTTTTTAAAGTTATTTTGCACTGAAGAAGATCTGATATTCCGAAACATCAAACTCTGTGGCAACTCCAATGATTCCACTTGAGGATTATGTTCAGTAGGTTATACTAGGGTGTTTCTTTCCAAAACCAGAACCAGATGGTCACATCTGATACGAAGCAACGAGCTTATACTTCAGTTTACATTTTAAAAGTGTTCCAATTCTCCACCATATTGGTAGACTAAATTCGTCACCAATCAACGCTTCACCCCTTAGCAATGGTAGCTGCAATATATTTTGACATATTTCACAGCTTGTAATATTTTAATTAACCCTGCCACATTTACATGCGATATACCAAACTTTATTTAAATGCGATGAACTCCCTCCTGTGGTGTTCCATGGATTATATGATTACCAAAAGGAACCATAAAAAAAAACGAGAACTATTCAAATATGTATGATAGCAATGGTGAGAAACACATCGTAGTGCCCTCTTTGGGTCTCTGCAACTATCTGTCTGACAATTATTGTCAAATTGACAGACAGATAACTACCTGCTTTTCCCCAGGTCGTTATCTCTCGTTCCGCAGGTCTCGTTAGAGGTCGTAGGACCTATATTGTCTTTGAGGAAGACAATCCCACTTATTTATTTGAAGGAGATGCTGAAAACAACTACTCCACGGGCACGGCTGCCTCCAATGTGCCCCGACTGCCACTGTACTTCTCCGGCATCTTCATGGCACTCTGACGATCGCATTATAAGCGCGAAACCGGTCAGTGTCTGCTGATTGGTCTCGACGAAAAATGTGGCGATTGTTATAGAGATGCCGGAGCAATGCAATGCCAGTCGGGACACATTGCCCGTGGGGTAGTTGTTTTCGGCATTTTCCTCAAATAAATATGTATGACATGTTATGACACTATATTATGACACATCGTAAATAATTGTATGTGTTTTTTACGATGTAAGTATTATTTTGTGTTGTATTTATTACGCTATTATTAATGTGTTTATGTAATTTTCCTGTCTTGTATTGTAATATGATGATATGTTATGATATTTACATCGTAAGTAACGATTACCAACCATAAATATAAAACATATTACTAATCACTATTTGGACGCGAAGAAAAAAAAAGAAAAATATATTTGCCTAGTTACCAAGCCGCGATCCCGTATAATCCGGAAAAAAGCTTTTGTTTTCGAAGCGAGACGTGCCTAGGCTAGACGGGCGGGGTTCCAGCCAGAAGAGCTTCAACTCATGCATAATTCAAGAGTATTAATTAAAGAGGAAAACAATACGTCCATTAAAGCAACCACACTCGCATTACACATACTTTGAAGAGTTGTTTGTTAACAATCACCTGTGTACGGTCTACGACCTTTGTTTAATGGAACAAAATCAATACCCCTTTGGATTATATTTATAAAAAAAAACAAACATCCCAGGTAAATTCGTATAAGCAACCCCTTCGCTTTTATCAGCATTAATGGCTTTTAAATTTAGATTACTCACCGTGTTGAAAACAATCATAAGTTAATAGCATTTCCCATTATGGTCCCAATTTTCCGATATGCCTTATAATTTTACAAAAGCGATTGTGACTGAAGTAATTTCCCTGCACGGGAAATAATCACTTCCTGGTGATTTTCAACCAAAGATCTAAGGGTTTGTACGATCAGATACTGTTTTAAATCGCTTTCGATGAAAAACTTGTACAACTTAAGGTTACTACCGCCAATGCCACGTTCCATTTTGTTTCTTACCAAAAAGCATTGTTCTGAAAAACAAAGCGATGAAATTGTTATTAGTTTCGACGTTGTTGATGAAACACATACCTGAATATGCCGATAATTCTTCTTTGTCGTAAGTTATCGAATAATATTTGCCAAAAATGACGACCGGTTCATTCAACACGCACCACATTTCACACAATTTTACGAAATTCAATGAAAATTTACATAAGAACCATGTCCCTTCAGAACAAATGACAAACAAAGAAAAAAAAAATTGAGTTCCATGTGAATTTTTCCTAAACAATGCGAAAAAGTCAATTAACAACGAAGAAGATTTCTTGCTTTGGACATAATTACGAAGTAGTTTCAGTAAGTTACTCCTAGAGGACACTGCTGTCAAACAGTAATTAGATTATTTGGGGATATTTTGTGTTTAGTTCGTTACTGTAGAGGACAGGAGTTCAACTATTTTAAGGACAGTAAAAACGTATTGGAAACTGACCTAATTAATCTTTGGCAATTATAAATGTGATAATGGGAAACACAGACTGTTTCATATAAGGGTAGGTACTAAATTTGTGACGTGCAACATAAAAATCCCTAAATTGCAGTCGACCAGTACCGTCGTTCATTAAAATGTTACAATTTGTTTAGCCGATTGTATTTTCAGTGCGACATCTATATTTCGGTTGCCGAAGTTCACACTGAATACGTTTAATTCATCTTTTGACCGCTTCATCCACAAGGGAGTGCAAACGTGCCCTTAAGAGACAGTATTAAAATGATATAAGACCAATAACGTATATGTGGAAGTGTTCGCTTTGATGAATGGATTACAATAGGTCAGGAATAAATGTGTATATTTTATAGTAAAATTTTCTATTTCGAATTTCGCGCCAAAAACTCCACGTAGAATTTAGTAACCTGTCGCTATATTTAACGCATGTTCTTTTTAAGATGGGATTTAAAAACCATATTTACTAATTTATGACTATCGGAAAGAATTAATAAAATCACAAAAAATGCTGTTTTTTTATTTCCATAAGGTGCACTGTTTTACGAGAAAATTGAGTGTTTAGATTTATAAATACACCAAAATCCTGAAATTGAAACTACCCCCAAAACAACGCATTCTACCGATATGAAAAAAAAAAACAGGGATCTGTTTCTGTTTTAATATCTTCTTTCCGATAGAGTTGGCAATACCTATTCATAAAATATTGCAAATAATGTTTTTAATGGCTGATAATTTAACTGCTGGACCCAGGATGAGAGTATGATCTTCTTATGTTTCAGATTCCACCCGGAACAAGCGTAGAGGGCTACGAAGCGGCTAAAAACACTACCCTCAGACCTCCCCTTGAAGCCGCGACCGCGGGCTCACTTCGAATACCCTTCCCGTACCTGGCACAAAGCTAAAGGGCCATTTGGCTCCTTTAGAGGTACATCTCCGGCTACACAGCCACTCCTGACCTACCCCAAACCACCACCCTGGGCGAGAGCGGCACTTGCCGCCCCCGTCCGGGACAGACTACCCCCGGTGGGTTAGACAGGCAGGCGAAGAAAGAAAACAAGATAGAAGAGCGCCAGAAGATCCTACCCAGCCTGCAGGGTAGAGCCAGGACAGGAAGGAGACCCCACGAATCGCCCACATCTATCACTTTTTGTGATCGGGGTTGGTGAAGGCTGGTGTCCACTACGTCCTCTACGAGGCAGTCCGAGCCTACACATAACCTCTTTTCTCATTTTGATGAGAATGCTCCACAAGTTTTTCACCCGTTCTGTTAACACTTTATATATCCTTATTTCTTTAAAAAAGCCACTAATTAAAAGAGCAATTGTAGAGATTATAGGCAACGGTGCCATAACAAATTTAAAAATAAGTAAATTATATGTATATTTGTTAGAATGAACGCTAAAACACGTACTATTTTTGTATTTTTCCTATACAAAGAACCTGTAAAGAAATTGTAGATAATTTGTAGACCTAAACAAACGAATAGTATAACATACAATTGCACCGTACGTAAAACATTAATTAAAGTGCTTTATAATGCCACCAATATTATTGATAATTGTGAGCATAAAGGCAAATATCAATTAATTAGTCACATATTACAGTGGTCAACAGAATAGTTGGATAAATTTCAATTATCTGCTCTGAACGCGAAACATTTATAAATTAGTAAATCACAATTACTGCTATTTTTCCTGACCCGCTCGAAAAATTCGACAAAAACACCCGGGTCGGTAATTACACTGAGCAAAGTGTAAATTGTTTCAATCGGATCTAATCTAGTAAAGCGGGGTGACAAAACCCTTTGATTTCGAAGCAGGGAGGGTGAAAATTCCAGTCATCGCCGGAGCAATTAACTGAACTAGTTTTAGTAGCTTTTTGGCCCGTTCGAATTTACTGCAGCATTCATTATTTTGTGATATCCGCGAGTGGCAATAAATTGAAATATCTGTTACGCGTGATACGCGGAAATATGGCACGGAATTTTTTAATAATGCTTATCACTCTTCTTCTTCTTCTAACTTCGGTTAAATTTATTACGCACAATTTCTTAGATATGAAAATTAAATTTGAATTTGCTTCTAAACAGAACATAAAAATCCAACTTTGGGCGTTTGGATTCGATTATTTCTGTCAAGTGCGCTGAGGAGAAAAGAAAATTTTTTTATACGTTATTTTATTTTAGCTTGAAATACACAAATTCGACGTCCCAAGATCAAACTCATTTCTCTTATTATCCATATAAAAACAAAAACAATTCAAACACATATCCCACTGTTAGTAAAAGTGGCACCTTGTGGCAGAAAATCTTACACTAATGGAGAAAACAAAAAATCTTAACGCTAGGCGCCTAGCATGGCTATTAATAATAACTGTATATTTCTTCTCTATAAAACATTTAATGCAATATTTGATTCTAATACCCTGAAAGAGCTAGGGAGCGAGAATAGAGTGACCCTAGCTTGGGTACCTGGGCACGAGGGGCACAAAGGTAATGAGGAGGCAGACGCACTAGCCCGAGAAGGCGCATCAAAAGACCTCATAAGACCAGAACCCTTCTGCGGCATAGCGAAGCCATGCATTAAAACATCCATGGAGGAATGGATGAGAAACAAATCTCTAGAATGGTGGAGGAATCTGCCACAACTGAGACAGGCAAAGCTATTCATTAAAGAACGAACGCTTAAATTCACAGCAGATCTGTTAGGCCAGAATAAAAAGGCCATCAGAATAATAGTAGGTCTCCTAACAGGACACTGTAGGCTAAATAGGCACATGAATCTTATGGGACTGTCAGAAGATGCAACTTGCAGATTCTGTCAAGAAGAAGAGGAAACCTCAGTACACGTACTGTGCCAGTGCGAGGGCCTGACAAGACTGAGATTTCAAATACTTGGGGAAGGAAGACCAAGAGCCAATAGCTACATGGAAGAGCCTCTCTATCAAGGCTGTGGAGTCTAATGCAAAGGACAAAGCTGGACAGAAAGCTCTAAATAGGTTGGGAGTGCCACAATAGATCTTCTAGGTCGCGGTGGACCAGGCCAGGGGGCCGACTCCTATATAAATCTAATCTATTATTTGATTCTAAAGCTAGCAATTTTCAGTAACTTTCCTTCCATATGTGTCGGCGGCGGGGAAAGCGCAAGTTCGAACAGGGTATGCTCCATAGCGGCAAAAAGTTATTGTGGTTAATCAGCCGTAAATGATTGATAATTGTGAGACGAATTATACCTATATGATATATAATGAACAGCTATTCTAAATATGTAGAAATTAACTTCTAATAAATTACTGTTTTCTTACTCTGTCAGCAAGTTACCTATTGCTGAATTTGTTTTCGTTAGTTATTGGAAAAAATATAATCATTATGAAATTACCACGCTGAGAAATGTTGCAAAAATTGAAAACGCACAAATGCAATTTATTTTGTGAACAGTTATATTTTCCGCATCTATCCTTTTTTCTTAACACCTGTAGCTGGACGATTAAAGCACGATGGTTCATCATCAAAAAATGTCCGAGTACAAGATAAGTACACCGTAAAATCGAAATTTTTCAAATTTGAAAGTATTTTTAGACATCCTGTATAAGCTATAATAATAAAAACTTAATTTGGAATACTGACTTTAGCGCAAACCGAATACTGTATAATTCCTTTTTAAAGAGTTGAATTCATTTTTGTAGGTTTATATTCTTAATTCAATCCGTATCCAGTGCCGGATTAGTTGCGATTTTTTAGAAACGTTTGACTAGTCAAGTTGTTCAAGTACTTTATGGGATTCAACTGCAGGAAAGGAATTGGATAACTGCTTCTGATAATTCAGGACCGGTTCTAAGTTGGTCCGCAGGCAAACCTAATCAAAATTAAAAAAAGTGTAAACTAAGTGGTTTTGTCCCACACACATCTTAAAAAATAAGTAGATTATTTCCAAATTATCATGTTAAAACAAAAACTGTACAGGGTGTCCAAAATAAGATCCTCTATCCCCTTATCTCGGAAAGTATAAAAGGTAGAGAAAAAAGTTAAATACGAAAGTTTTTCGTTTTTACCTGAATTTTTCATTTTTATAACTTTCTTACCGTTACGAAGATAAGATATTGACGAAAATGTTTGGTGCGCTAATATAAGAGACACATTTTAGGCCCTGTCTTTCTTGGCCAATATTTAAATGGTCCCAGGTACCTTAGGTAAAATATCAGGAAATGGCATTCATTACAAACTTGCATTTTACCTTTATTGGATGCCGAAGAAGATGCCAATCAGATCATCTATCAGATGGATGGAGTTCCATGCCACAATACTGCAGTCGTAAAGAATTTTATTAAGAACTATTTTGTGGAATGAATAGGGCCAAACGGGAATATCCCATGGCCGCCGAGGATCCCAGATTTAACTCCACCTGATAACTTTTTATGGGGTACATTGAAAGCCTGAGTTTATCATATTCAGAGTAATAATGTTGATGAATTAAAGATTAAAATCCAGGATGGAAATTGAAGCGCTCAATCAAAGTGATTGCGATGTAAGAAAACTAGCAGTTATATACACAACATGGATAGCTGAAAATTGAGGACATATAGGACACTTGATTTAATTTATTTTATTGTTATTTGTTGATTATTGCTAGTTATTTGTGGTTCAAGTTACAAACAGATTTGTTTATATTAGTTAATTAATGAAATAATTTTAAAAAAATATTAGTTTTTAATAAAATAATATATTCTTAATCAGTATTAAGGCACACTTACTATAATATACCAAATAATAGTAGATATATTTTTAATACTAGCCGATAATGATTAATAGCCGACATTTTTTCCACATTTTCCACATCTTGAAAACTAAGCAAAATAAGAATAGGGAAAGTTATATAGAGTATGGTTAAAATTTAATAAAGAATCCAAAAATATAATAATACACAGGGTGTTCCATAAGAGATTTTCGATTTTCTGAAGTTTTAACATATACATGTTTGAGCCATCTGTCAAAAACACCCTGTATATTAATCAGGTAATATCGATCCATAGAAGTAATTTCCGAGTCTAATTGTCTAGGAAATAAACCCTATTTAGCTTTTTTTTTTTGGATTCCTTATTTGTTGTGCCGAGATTTTTTGAGCAGATGTTTTTTACAGATTTTTTTCTTTAAATGCTAATATCTTCATAACGGTAAATGATAGGTATAGGGTACTCTTAACAATGTCGACCTAGAATTTTAAGGAGAGTTCAAAAACGTAATTGAATATAGGGTGTCCCATTTAAAAAAAGAAAGTTGATGCCTGGATCAGAGAAACTGAACAACCTGTCTTCAAGAAAGTTATAAAAATGAAAAATTCAGGTAAAACAAAAAACTTATTTAACATTTTTCTTTACCTTTTATACTTTTTGAGATAAGGGGATAGAGGATCTTATTTTGGACACCCTGTACATTTGTTCCAGTTTACGCATTTGTGTGTGACAATTTATGGAAGTATCACAACAACTGCAATGAATTGAAGCATTTATTGTCCGTTAATTATTACTGATGGCCTAAATAACGATGACGAATTTACCGAATTGTATAACGACCAGAAACAAAATTGATTCGACATACCACTAAGCTGCTATTAAATAAAAGTTGTATTTACTTTTTATCAGGCGAGTAATAACATAGACGAAAACTAGGAATAACTTCCAGTGGGCGTTTTCCTTTCAATAATAGGTACGCAATTTTCCATTTCCCCTTCTCGGAAAGTTTTATCAAACTTTGTTTAAAAAATTATATGGGACGAATTCGGGGAAAAGCCATAATTTAGATTACGAATAGTTACAAGTTCTAACGGTGTACTTGAAATGGAAATAAATCCGGATAATAGCCGCTTGAATGATTTATTACACGAATTTTATATCAATTCTGTTCAGGCAGTCCTCACGGAAAAACTTTTGTATTTTTTACAACTATTTTCATGAATCGAAAGTAGCTATAGAATAAAATTATATGTAGCCCATATACCTTTCAATCTGATAATGCACTTACCAGCATTGATAGCTGCCAATTCCTTTTTATTAAAAGCAAAATATATTAATAGGAATAATGATGGTTCTACATAAGCCCTAAATCGACCTATTCGACCGACAAGCATATACAGGATGTCCCATAAATAATAGTACATAGGGCAATCGCAGATTCCTTGTACTCAAATAATGCGATATTTACCTTGGTTCAAAAGCTGACATTTAAAAAGATATAGGGTCAAAATAAAAATTGATTGTTTCCTTGTTTTTAAATAATCTTTCTTATAGTTTAGGCTTTATTTGGATTTTTGAAAACACTATTTAAAAGTATTGGAAATAAAATGTTACTTTGACGCCCTGTATTTTTTAAATATTAACTTTTGGACTAAGGTAAGTTTGACTATATCGCATTATTTTTAAATAAGGAATATGCCATTGCTCTATGTACCGTTACTTATGAGACATCCTGCATACTACAAAAAACTTGAACACGTGCACGCCACAGTTTTGAATATATATTTTATTTTAGAACCTTATTTTAATTATATTACAACAAAATATTTAGATACTTACGCAACTATGACGCATTTCAATAAAATATTTGAAAGGCTAACCAAAAAAATAGTTCAGAAAATAGAAAAATATAGTTCAAAGGCAAATAGGAGTAAAAAAATCTCGTATCTGATCGACTCATTCTTTTTTAAAGTGAAAAATAATCGAAGAGCCATTTGAAACCGTTCCTGTATTTCTCTTCCAGTCTGTATAGGCTGCTACATTTTCAGTCAGTTCAGGTTATGTCAGAACTATCAAATTTTGATAGTGTCTCAGTTGCTACCGTTTATTTTTTCCTGTGCGGTGTTTATGTATCCAGAAGGTAAGTATATAGGTTAGGTTAGGTTCAAAAGTGAGTGCGCCGAACCCTCCACCGCGACCAAGTGGTCTATTGTGGTTCACACCTACCTTATATTTCACCCAACAGGTCCAGCTTCTTAATGTAGGTGATTACCTTATTGGATGATAACTTATTCAGATCCTTTGGCAGAAGTTGTCCTTTGCGAAATAATGAGTATCTGATCCTTTCCCCAGCGGGGCAGGTGCATAATATGTGTTCTGCCGTTTCATCATTTTCTAAGCACAAGCGGCACTCAGCATCTTCTGCTAGGCCGAATTTGCACAGATGATATTTTAAACGGCAGTGACCAGTATCTATGCCAATTAAAGTTCATAGGTGCAACCTGCTAAGTTTTTAAGGTCTTGTTTTTGAAGGGTTTATTATAAACGCCTTCGAATGAACTAATCCTGGTAGTTCCTGCCAGTACTGGAGGATTTGCCCCTCAGCCCAGGTCAAGAGCGTTGCTTTGGCAGTACTCTAGGATATGCCAAGCACCGGTTCTGGTCCGATGGTAAGTATATAAGGCTTATATTTCACGCATTTTCTCTATTTTCGGTTGTAATCTAAGAAATGAAAGGAATCTCAGCTAGCCACATATTCAATATTGTTTAACTATACATGATTACAGTGTCTTTTGCAGTTTAAGTATGATTCTAAGATCGGAGTCTTTACAATTAATTATGTAATTATTTAATGTACCTAACTTTAAACGGTGTTGTAAAGTGATAATGTTGAAATTATATCCATAAAACATTTTATATGACGATCCTAATATAAAATCGTAAAAGGATTAGGATTTAATATTTCTAACGACATGTACTGACAATTTCTGGAAATATTTGTTATTATTCATAACGTACGCGGAACTCGTTTAGGATATGAGCTGAATAAATAAATACTTGTACACAAAAAATTCTCAAGGAATCTTGTGCTCACTGAATAACTCCCTATTCCATTGTTACACATTTTCACGGAATACGTTCATATGCTTAGTTCCTAACTAGAAAATCCCCGTTGCGACTCGATATCCAATTTGTTGGTTTCATATCAAAACTCGGCGGGAAACAGGGCCGAATCGGCCAAAGGGTGAGCGAGGGAATTGCCCAGGGAACACCTAAATGCAACGGGGCGCCTAAAATTGGCGATTCCAAAAATGAATGCGCCCTCTGCATGAAAATATTTGAACCTACTTAAGGGGTTCAAATATTTTTTGAGGTTTATTGCTGATATAATGATAAATAACACATATTTGGGTTTGTTTAACGTAATAATTTAGTGGTGCTTGTGATTTTTTGGTATTAGAAAGTTAAAACGACGTGGTTAGTATTTGTGCATCTTTACTTTTACATTTTAAAATGGCATTCAAAAGAAATCAGCACAACACAAACTGCCGTTTTTAGGTGTCATTCCACAAAATGTGTCAATAGAAGTGTTTAAGATAGAAGATACGTAGAAGTTTGGCCCTAGTATAAGAAACTGTTTCTCACTCATTTCTCCAAAAGGCATGTAACAATTTAATAACAGAGAATACGTTTATTTACACAACATAACCACTTTGTTGCAGTTTGTCTGTACTTTACTGTTATTAGTCTTATAAAAGCAGAATATATTTTAATTTAAACATTATTTAACAAAAAACAAGCACTAATATGGTATCACCATACAGTTTATCACACTTATTTTAGTCCAAAATTAAGTAAACAAAAACTAGGGTACCGGTTTCAACCCAAAAAATTCATATAATTAGCAATGAAGCACTTATGGGACGTTTGACTGCTTTTACCACTCTTTTTATCCTTTATTTCACCCTGACTAGCACATGAAGTCACCATATTTATGGCAGTTGAATGCTAAATTGCTAGATGATGTGATATGAAATGCAATGTTTTTACAAGTCTTCCTCCATATTTGCTTACAATTTGCAGCGCCCTCATCGGTAATTTGAATCGCCAATAGTTTATATACACGTAATAAAATGATCATTACCAATAGTGTAAGGTTGGTTGCTTACAGTTAAGGGAATTTCATTCAATTTCGTTAGTTAAAGGACATTCTAAAACAGTATGCTATGCAAAAGTCAATTAACAACAAAGAAGATGTCTTGCTGTAGACATAATTATTGCGTAATAGTTTCAGTAAGTTACTTCTAGATGGCACTGCTGTCAAAAAAGTATGTAAATTATTTAGGGATATTTTGTTTTTAGTGCGTTACTGTAGACAACAGGGCTTAACTTGTTAGTTAGCCCTGTTAGTTAGTTGTTAACTTAAGTTAACAACTTACTATCGGTAGCTGGCACTGACTTTGATGATGTAACAGATATAATGAACCGAGAGTTATGTGTTCTTGCAGACTAGTTGAAATTTAATAAATTGAAACTTAATGTGGACAAAACTAAATGCATGATAATTGGTACTAAGAATAACTGTTTGAAATTTAAATCTGAGAGTCACCTTATTGTTTTAGATAATGTTGCAGTAACTTTTTATAATGAAATAAAATATCTGGGTGTTGTGCTGGATTCTCAGTTAAACTTTAATAATCATGTAGACTATGTACGTAAAAAACTGGGTAAAAAGGTAGGGTACTTTACTAGAATTGCAAAAAAGCTATCCCCATGGTGTAAGAGAGTTGTATATAACACTATTATTTACCCACACTTTAACTATTGCATGTCACTGTTAATATCTTGTTCTGTTCAAAATATAGAAAGACTACAAAGGATTCAAAACAAAGCAATGCGTGCATTGCTTGGTTGCAACAAATATGCTTCTATAGATCTTATGTTGTCATCACTAAAATTTTTAAACGTGCATCAATTGATTATTGAATCGAATTTAACCTTGATACACAAAATTGTAAATAAATGTGCACCTCAATACCTACAGAACTTTCTAACCAAACGGTGTGATATGATAAATTATAACTTGAGGTTTAATGAAACTTTTTATATACAACCATACAACACAGCATCAATGCAAAAAACCACCTTTGTTGAGGGTTTGAGTATTTATAATCAGTTACCAATGGCGATTAGAACCTGTACAAGGATAAATACATTTAGGAGTAGGTTAAGAAAATTTTATTTTTAGGATATATTTCGATTTTGTATTACTATCGATAATGTAATTATGTACTGTTATAATAGCTATGAAGCTAATAAAGTTCTATTCTATTCTATTCTAACTATTTTAAGGACAGTATTGGAAACTGGTCTATTTAAAAATCCCTAAATTACAGTCGACCAGTACAGTTAATTTGTTTGACCAATTGTATTTTCCATGCGACATCTATGTTTCGGTTGCCAAAGTTCACACTTAATACATTTAATTTATCATTTGTCTGCTTCATCGACAAGGGGGTGTAAACGCGCCCTTAAGCGTTTAAATCGATTTTAGTTTCTAAGACATTTGGGAAAATGTAAAAAATCCGTAAGTTATGTCTCCGGTAAAGCGGAGATACAACTTTTACGGTGATTAACCTTTCGTTAAATACATAGTCTATTAGTTTGAATTACGCCTATAAATAATTCACGCCGTAAATAATTTTAATGGAGACGTTAAAATGTGCATCCAATCAGAAATTCACTCATCCAATCATTCAAAAAGATAGGTATCTGATTGGGTAAGAACTTTAACAGCTCTGTTAGAAATTAACAAATCAAGACTCGCAATAAAAATAGTTATAAAATTAATTTTTAAGGGTGACGTACGAGATTAACCCATTTGTATGTAGTATTCATATTTCCATAAAAAAATATTGACTGCATGTTCTGGAAAGCTGACTTTAGGAGACCGAAACCTTCGACCTACGGTGCCATCACGTTCGGCCGGCCCTGGAATGGATACTTTCATGGCAGAAAACAGATGTTTGGGCCTTTCGGCCAGCCCATTAGATAAAAACGGGTGTTTATCTTTTACATTTGCTGCAGAATTTAGTATGATTGCACGGGACGATCTCATATCAGCTGATTTATGGTGCAGTGTCCCAAAGCTACAAAAAAAAAAAAACAAGAGAAAAGCGTTAATATTACCCGGCTGATTGTATACCACGAGCAAATATGGTTTTTTCTTAAATTGTCCCTGCAAGTAATAGGGTCAAATGATAAAAGGTGGATTCAAACAGATAAATAAAATAACATAAAATAAGAAATAAGAATTTGTTATTTTTTAGCGTCCCAACCACAAAAAATAACGCCATCCAGTGACATTAGATTTGTTCTTACACAGCAGTTTCTGATAGTTTGCAGCACTGGTTTAATTTGGAAGCTAATTTGAATATCGTTGTTGGAACACAATCTATAGTTCACATAATATCCGGTAGAAGCGGTATAAGCGTGGTTTGTTTTATTTTGTTGATTTTGATTTTCGACGTGTTAACCTTCAAAAATGCCAGGTAACAGATAATAAAAAATAATAAGTTGAACAGTTACTCTAATAAACCCATATGTCCTTTAGATTTCACGGATTTACAAATGTTTAATTCTCAGTTCCACACTCCGTACCAGGAGTGTTGGAACTACAGCTATAGAAAGGTTTTTCATATTTTCCTACTTACAAATCCTCACCCTTATTAAAAAACCCTGACCGATGTTTTTGCCGGGACTTTTCAAAAGACTAAATTATCTAAAACTCTATTTTTTAATAACAATTTGTAGTGATATTGTCCTAGACGAATTAACAACTATAATGTGACCTAAAAAGGAGACAAAACAGATAAAAAGTTACAGACCTGTAGCATTACTATATAAAATATGTAAAATTTTTGAGAGATTGATATAATTTACTATATATACAGGGTGTTCCATTAAAAGTCCTTAGCCTTGTACCTCGGCAACGGAAAGATATATTTTGATTTTGAAAAAAACAGATGATAGAGCTCATCTATATAGCTTCGTCACGGAGTTCAACTTGATTTTTTTCAGAGCAAATTGGAGATGGCGCTGAAGTCGAAAGAAATTTTTCGTTGGCAGGAACTTTGTAACAAGGTTTATCCGGTACTTTGTTCAATTCTAAACAATTTTTGTCAAATGACTATTTTTCAAAAACTTAATAGTTTCAAAGATATCGGGCTCTTCATTTGGTGAGGTCCAAACTCAAGCGTATTTTAGTTTCGAATTATTACCTTATACAATGAAACACTAATTATCCAAGTCAATTTAATTGCTCTTCAAGTGCTCTTGCTATCCAAGCTCTTCTTAAGGAATAGTAAAATAATATTTAATTTTGGTTCCTTCTAATCAAAGCCTACTGCGTGATGAAGTTTCGTTATACATTCAGAATTTATTTTAGGACAAGCGTACAAGTAATTGTGAATTATTATACAAAATGAATTAGGTATTTAAAAAACTCTTGCCATATTTTACAGATATACATATTATTTCACTACCTATTTCTTAAAAAAACGCTATTAAATTGATGTGGATAATTATTGTTTTGATTGTATAAGGTAATAATTCGAAACTATAAAATATGCTTGAGTTTGGGCCTCACCAAATGAAGAGCGCGATATCTCTGAAACTATTAAGTTTTTGAAAATTGGTCATTTGACAAAAATTGTTTACAATTGAACAAGGTATCGGATAAACCTTGTTACAAAGTTTCTGCCAACGAAAAATTTCTTTCGACTTCAGCGCCATCTTCAATTTGCTCTTAAAAAAATCAAGTTGAACTCCTTGACGAAGCCATAGATGAGCTCTATCATCTGTTTTTCTCAAAATCAAAATATACCTTTCCGTTGCTGAGATACGAGGCTGAGGACTTTTATGTGAAACACCCGGTATATGTATTTTAATGTGTACCTTCAACAATTAACTTATATTATGATATTTTATTAAGTTATAGCCCTGCCCATGCATCTGTTTATCTTGTACTTATTGTCTTTTATTTTACATAGTTGATTTTAATGTGGTTTACTGAATTTATTCACACGTCCTACGTCCAGTGAGTTAATTTTTGTAAATTATGTACTAATAAAGATTTTTATATTCATTCATTATTCATATTCATAAAATAATCGAGTGTGGCTTACACCCCATAAAAATTATTTTCCTACGTAGTTAAAATTAATACTTTCAAAAACACCATACACACCGGGTAGGTGCTTCAGGTAATTTCCGATTATAAGTGTGAAAAATTGTGGAAGTTTTGTCAGCTTTATTACAGGGACAGCACGTCAAACATTTTTATCATGTACCCTCACACTGATTTATCATACCTTTTGTGGGGGTGCGTAACGCCCCATTTATTTAAATTTGAACCGCTCGGGGTCCCTAAGTGCGTCCCTTTCGGGGCTGGAAAGAGGAATTTCGAGAAGGGATCGGCGTTAAATCTGCGGTAGGCCTTGGGGAACAGCGGGCCCATTTATGACGCATCATTCGATACAAGTCGTAAAATTAGGATGTTATTATTACAAAGGACTGACAGACCGGTAACATACACTTGCATAATTGAAGTATTATTATGTTAATGTTGATGCCTTCCTATACAGACTTCCCTAGGAAATGCTGCATGAAACTTCCTACAAAATAAACTTTCTTTTTAGTATTCTGTTTACAAGGCAATTCCTTTTTCTTGGGTAGGTATTAATGTCTATCCAGACAAATAAAACTTTATCCCTTAGTTCTTTCAGTTTACTAGTTTTTATTGTAGGATATTTAATCAATACTTATTATAATAAAAATGTTCACTTCACCAACTTCATAAGTTAAAAGAATAATAGAGAATAATTTTCAATAATAAAAATACGATTTGAAAGAGAATATACCTACGAGTAGATTTTTTTAGCTCCATTGCGAACACTTACAGATAATCAGATGAATTGATTGCAACGCAAATTAAATCGGTTGCAATTATTGAGTGAAAAAGTGATTCTAGGCATGCATATTACTCGTATTATCAGCATAACAATATACATTCTGCAAAAAAGTATTGTAGAGTGACTCGCAACAAGTAATTTTTGTACTAAACAAACTCACGTTCGCTAATATGATTGTTATTATTGTCCTCTAAATGGAATTGATTTTGTACACTAGTCTTTCAACTATAGGGTGAAACAAACAAGCCTGTATGAATGGGGTGTTTCCTATTTTTTTTTTTACATCGGCAATGGAAAGTAGTTAGAAAAAGAAGAGATATGTATTTCTGGAATTTTAATATTGGGTTCATTTAAGTCCATAAATTATGTTTTTATTGTGCGCGATATCTATGTGACGCCACTAAGCGAAAATTCAAAATTTGCGCCATTTTTTAGTGATTTCTAGGATATTTTCATTTATGTGGTTAGTGTCACTGCGTGACAACTTTACTTTTGTTTATGTTTGAATTGTTTGGTTAGGATAAACATCATGGTCATGGTAAACATGAAACATTGTTTTTAGTTTATATTTTTACCTGTGAATTGTTGTCTCTGCCTGTGACTGATTACAAGTGTATTTATTAGTAATAGAAAAACATCGTAATTTGTAAAGGTAATTTTTGAATATACTTAATCGACTTTGTAGTAATACTGTCAAGTTAAATACTAACCTTACATTTGTCATCCCTTTAATTTGTGAAAGGATCTATAGGATCTTTATCATAAAAGGATCTATAACCGATAAATTGTCGAACTTAGCCTCTACAAAACCTTGCTCCATGTTTAATAAAAGTTTACTTCACAAGAAAACAACAATACAACAAGCCAAGTTGTCAAACCAAACACAAACTGGAAATTTCAAATGTCAATTATTGAAATGTCAACTGTCGTTTGCGGTCGTTGCAAACTGAAACTAGCCACATATTATTAGTGTGGCCTCTTTATAGATACATATTCTCTAGTTTTCGCTTAGTGACGTCACGAATATAGAATAAAATTGAATTAAAAATTTTCTACCGATTCAGTCTTAATAATTTTTATCCTAATAAATATAAAAAAAATATATTTTATAAAAATACAGGTTTCCACTCTCATTTCGATTGAAGGAAAATACCCCATTGTTTAGTTCACAATAATGTCTTCTGATTTTTCTTCTTCTGATAATGATCTAATAATCTTCAATCTAATAATAATAATTAATACATGTTTTATTGATGTACGGTAAAAATAGTAACACTAATTTTAATAATTTTTATTGGACATCTGTTAAGGTCTAAATGCTGTAATTATTAATTTTTTTGCAGTAGCAAGATAATGTTTGACAACTTTTATTAAGGCGTTCTTAGCAAAGTAGTTTAATAAGTAGAATTTCTCAGTGGAGTTTGCAATTCGACCCATTGGAGAGTAGTGCTGGTCCGGGTGGTCATCATACTATTCACATACAACGCATTTTCTGTCTGGTTAGCCGTCGTCAGTACGAAATGAGCATAATGACAACACTGGCATCGCAAACTATAAGAAGCCCGACTAGACTGGCATTTTAGAAAAAGTAGGAGGATATTCTGGAGGCGCAAGATATTCAACAAAAAAGGAATTTTGTCAATCCTACATCTCTCCAACGACTAATACATAATGTCGTCCGTTTGTCCAATAGTAGATTTGAAAACTACAGTGATCTCGTAAGTAGTAGCTCTGCTCACAAGAGGGCGCAACTAGACGTATTAATCGTCTGGTGAGGCAATCAGTACCTTTTTGGGACACCCTGTATTGTACGTGCACTACTCGACGTATGTAAGTAAGCAACCATCTATGCATAAGCAAGTAACAATCCATGCAACGATTTTACAGCCGATCGACATATTTTAGAGGCCTTGCCCACAGTGTCAGAATAAAAATTTCCGTCGCAGTCATTACACGGAATTACAGGCACAAAAAAATATGTGTACTTCGCCCGAACGGCGAGTTGGCGTAAGGGAGCTACGACGACATAAAACTAAACGCAATTTAAAAACGTCACAGTGTTTACACAACGAGAAGCCTTTCTAGGCAAAGCAAACACCACGACGGCACGTTTGAAAAATTCAAACAGACGACGAGGAGCTCAGGACACGGCACGGGAGAAAAGGGCACAATAAAACATAAAACGAGTAATAACCTGGGCCATAAATACGTTAAACGAGCCTCTTGAAGCGCTCTCCGAGGGAAGTTTCTTTTTCTTCTGTTCTACAGTGGGTAGGGTGGTGTAACAGATGGGAGACAGGACTGCAATTTTGTCAACTGGGACTCTGGTCGATTTTGTTGGCCGTATACAGCTGAAAATCTTGTTATAGGCGATAATATAGATCACTGGTGGAAAAACCTCACTCTGATTGCTTTAAACACAAAGTATAGAATTTTGGCATTTCACGTCTTGGATATTTGATAAATGCAGAAATGTGAAAAACTAAAAAATAATAAGAATTCGTCAAATTAAAGATGTGAAACATAAACCGAAACAGCTGTCGATCGTTTGGCGTTAAGGCTTATTCACACTCATATTATGGTGACGGTATACACTTATGTCTATATACGTAATATATACGTGAAAGATATCCTCAAAAATATATATTTTTGGTACTTAGTACAAATTACAATAAATAATCTTGCTATGTTTTTCGAAAATAATGGAGTTATAAAAGTTAATTCCTTATTTCCGCCGCTTTCAAACGTGAAAATATGACAAGCCAATCGACTTGACCGGATCGGGACCAATTCGGTCCGATTGTGTCGCCACGAGATAAACGGAGTCATAGATTGTCCGGAGTGACAGTTTCTCACGTTCGGTGTGTAGGAAAGTAGAACAGATGTAAAGCAGCACTGTAATTTTGTCATGTCGAGCACTGGGTCGATATTTTAATCCTGTCATTTCATGCGGAAAATAATACGGACTATAAAACGAATTTTCTAGGGGTAGGTTGAGCTGCGTCTTTATGTAACCTTATGGTCGTTATTTGTAAAATTTGTTTGTAAGTTAACCTCAATATTTACTATTTAAGTAGACATTATGCTAATACAAAATATTAACAGTTGTAGAAATAATAATAATAATAATAATAATGTTACTCCTCCCGAGGTTCTAAAGATAAGTGAGACTTTTAACAACAGTACAAATTTTTATTTAACACTTCAGACACAATACAACACTTTTTGTACAATATCTAAATAATTACATACCGGAAACACTTCAAAAATCGCACTTATTTCAATTAAGTATTGCTTCTTCTCTTGATCGCTGTTCTATTAAGAGTGATTTCTTCGCCGGGACACCGCGGGCTTTATATATAGGTAAACTAGGCTTCCTGATCCTCGTAGAAATTTCCATTGAATACTCACGAATAATCCGCATACCAGGGCAGTTTAATAACTAATCGACAGCAAAGTCATACGAGGGATATTTAATGAGTACCGCTGGTCACATCCAGGAAATGTGGGCAAAAGGGCATATCTACCTTATTTGAAGGCCTAGAGAGTTGATACTTGGGAGGTTGTCCCTGGCACCCCCAGAGGAGGTGTTGCCAGATTGTGCACAAGTTCCCTAACGTTGGGGAAAACGTAGATTTGGTAACGCCGCACTTGGGCACTGTGTCAGCGATTTTGTAACAATAATAATAATAATATCGGAGCCTCAAGCTTATAAAAGGATCACCGACCTCATCGACATGGCAAATTCTATAAACTTGTATATAAAGAATACAGAGTATTCTTTGTATACAAGTATACAGAGTATAAAGAAAAAGTATACAGAGAAGAAAGCAAAATGCCAACAACTAGCAATTGAAGTTGGAAGAATAAACGTTCAAATAAAAATACGAATAATAATAATAATAAAGAAAACAGTAAACAATCCAATGTATCTGTATGTATGGTCTAAATATCCAGATTCTGTAGTATTTTATAAAAAAAACATTTGTTTGGACAATGTCGAATTTTATGCTTTTAACGTTGCATTTAAACGACCAGTTCCTATTTTTATATACATTTATATTGCAAAATTGTTCGATATCGTTGTCGATGTCGAATTTACTATGAATTTTCTATTTCCAAGCACGCGATAAAAATTTCCTCTTAACCCAATATTACATGACGTGTCGTATCAGACGCGACATATCGTATAAACCTTAACGTAAAATTGATTCTAACCCCACTGATGTTATCGATGCCAATCTATGTCTGGTGGAAATGGTAAATCACTTTCTGCACATACCACAGTAATCTCTATACAGATAATTCAAAGACAGATTATAAGAAACTTAAGGGCCTACTTTTATAAATTGTATTGGTTCGGGCATTAAAACACAAGTTTGAATATGGATTTAATTTTTTTTGGTCATAAGTTGCCGAATATTTTTCATAACAATTTTAAGACTGATTGGCTGATAGCAAACGGTTTAAAATTATATTTAGTATAGTGTTGGACATGCACAAATGTCTCCGGTTGATTGTATTTTCTGTGTATCTTTTGGAAACAGAACTCAATGTTTAGATTTTTTGTATATAATTATTTTGATTAATAATATCACCACTGCATACCGCATGTTATTTCTTTTGTAGCCGGAGATGTATACCAAAAGATTGTTGGAAGAAAATACTCTTGTATCGGCTGAATTGATGGAATTTGAAACTCAAATCATTGCTGCATATAATACTTGTAGAAGTTAAACAAACTCCTTTTATGTAATGTTTTATTATAACGCATCTCGCCATTTAATATCTTAAAAACTGACAGAACCCCTGAAGCCGCACCCTCTTTAATCAAACTTTAATTCCAAATCGATGGCACTTAATCCAATTTTTGTTTGCTGTATTTATCTTGACCGGTAAAAAAAATATTACTCATGCCCGCACTGTACAGAGTGTCCAAAATATGATCATATATATCCCTAAAACATTAGCATTTGAAGAAAAAAATCTAAGAAAAAAAAAACGTTAAAAAATCTCGTAAAAACAAATAATGAGACAACCAAAAAAGTGAAAAACCAAGTTTATTTCGTAGACAATTAGACTCAAAAAATTATTCATATTACCCTGTTGATATACGGGGCGTTTTTGAGAGACAGTTCAAATAAGGAACGAAAATCACAGATATTCATTTAGTCTCCGAGATTGTTTCTTCAAATGCTAATAGCGTTAGAATGATGTCGACCAATAATTTTAAGGGGAGCTGAAAAACGTAATAGTAGAGTATAGGGTGTCATATTTAAAAGAAGAAAGTAACTTGTAAACGCGCTGTATACAAGAAGAAAGTAATAAATATGAAAAATGGATGTAAGAACTAAACATTTTTTTATTTTATTTCTTTTTTTCTACCTCTTATACTTGACAAGGAGATAGAGGGTCTTATTTTGGACACCCTGTACCTGATTTATTTGAAGGAGATGCCGAAAACAACTACTACTTTCGCGCTTATTTTGCGCTCATCAGAGTGCCATAGGTAGTGGACTCGATGACATATATAGGTAAATAAATAATAATAAATAAATAAATCAAATAAATAAGTAGGATTCTCTTCCTTAAAGACAATAGAGGTAACTGTAATGGCGCCTTGCTGAAAAGCAGGTCGTTATCTGTCTGTCAATTTGACAATAATTGTCAGACAGATAGTACCACAGACCCAAAGAGGGCACTACGGTGTGTTTCTCACCACAACTAACACCTTGTACCTGAGATAGACACCCTGTATATAGAGAAAGGCTTATCTTCCACTAACCTGTACTAATAGGTTAAAATATGCAACTATCACTTACCCGGAAAAGTGCCCAGCATGCATGCCACTCTGCATATATGTATGCATAATCACATACTAATTGATAAAATTAAGAGTCAGTTCCTGGCAATTCGAAAGTTTATAACGCATTCTCTATACCTGCTCCGACGTTGATGCGGGCGAAACTAGTAATTAGTCACTCAGGTGACATTTACGGTTTTTTCCGGATTTCATACATACAGCTTGTGTAATTCTAGAAATACAAAAACTCTAATTAGGCGTGAAATTACAGGCAATTCCTTTTCCAATCCGTAATTATTGCAATTACTGTTAGTTTATTTATAAGAATAGAAGTAAAAAAGTGGCAGTTATTATTATATTGGGTTTTATATGGCTTCGGAAAATAATGTTCTGACCGGTGCGTTTCTTGTTGTTACGTGATTACCTTCCGATTTAACAGCGTTTCATTAACAAAGTTAATGATAATTTCTTCTTGTGGACGTTTATGTCTAGTATAATGGAATTATCCTTTGGAACAAGTTGGAAGAAATATTTTAGCTATATATTGAGGGAAAAGATTAGTAATTAAATTATAATTAAAACTGTTCGGTTGTGCACAGTTTGCTTCATATAAAACAGGCATAGATAGTACTTATAACATTTTTAGCTCAACTATAACTAAACATGGATTTTAGATAAATAATTTGGAAGACATTAATTTCTCAATAAGACTTTATTTTAATTATAATTTGATAATTACAAATCAAATGCTTCATACCGTTACGAAACATTGACTAAAACAAGGGTGGCCAACCTGCGGCTCGCGAGCCACATGCGGCTCTTGAAGGATTATTTGTGGCTCTCAATAAATGTACCCGAGTTCCCTTTCCATTTGTGTGCTATTATATTTTAAAAAATTATTATCGTTTCGTATGTGTTTCAAAATGTCTTTGAAATTACTGACGACAAATATGAAAGACTAAGTGCAACGTTGTAACAAATTTCATTTCCGTCCAAGTTAAGAACGATATGACTCATCGAAAACTGCGCAAACGAACATAAACAGTAGCGTAATCGTCCGACTTCAACCCGATTTTGAATTTGTAAACTTTCATTGCAACGGACAGTTGACATTGTACTCTGGAGGAAACAATTTGTATCACTTTTGCTACGGATTTAATTTGTAATCTGGAATTTTTGGTAAGTTAACTAAATTTGTTTCATAGTATGGCTCGGCATAGTATAAATATTAGTAAAAATGAGCGGGATTATCAAGGAGCTTGGCCACCCCTGGACTAAAAGAACGAATAAAACCAACATTTCATTAAGAAAACTGACCTGATCCACGTAACCTAGTCATTATTTGTGTAAACTTAAGATTTGGCAATAATAACTAACACTTTGTTATTATAAACTCCGTCTTATTTGACACAAGTTCACGATGTTGTTGGTACAGCAAAACGTCTCAGTTAGCTGGAGATGGTTTAACCAATCATAATCCGTAATCGTCAAACGTGACATCATGAAGAGCGAATCATTTTAGAGCTCTAAAAATTATCGGTGTTGACACATGTAATATGGTTCAGTATCAGTCCTTTTACGCGTTTACATGTAGCTATTGAGTTTTAACGCGTTTAACTGTTCACTATTGAAATTGTGTACCTAATAGTATCACCTATATTCGCCACATAGTTTATAACATAATAATATATGAGTTTTCAGATAAGTAAACAAAAAGCGACATTAAATATGACAACATTAAAACGCCAACATTTGACAGTTCCCTTCATTTAATTTTACTCTAAGATTATGGTTAACAGTGACGTAGTTTTCCACATAACACCAAAACACTATACTGCACTCGACGCGCGTTTCGCCAACCAAGTTGGCATCATCTGGAGATGATTAAAACTCAATAGCAATATCCAACAACAATAAATCCAACACGAAACTCCGAGCAAGAGCAATTTATATCCAAAATGGAACACGAGAATCTCATCCAGAGCACTCTCAGATCACTGTGAGAGCACTCTAGAGCAGTAAACGGAAAACGCTATTAATAATAAATAAAGCAATATCTTCGAACATAATTTAAAGTTTGAAATGTTGACGTGTGATGCTCCATAAATGTCAAAAGATATATTCATGATCAAGAGTTTTATAACTAATACGGCTGCCGGAGTAAAACTGGGCCATTTAATATGTTTAAAACACGTGTTAAAGCAATATTACTTTCTCGGTATAATATACTACAGTCATAAAATAAAAATTTTGTATCATAAATATTTCAGGAAGTTTATTTCTGTAGTTTAAGCAATAAAGTGACACAAATATCTGTTTATTGGTTTGGACATTTTTGTAAAATCACGTGTGTCGATTGCAAAAAGACCGGTATGAACAGAACACTATTTTGTTGCCTACAACTAAACTGTTTTGTAAATTTATCGTTAAAACGTTTTTGCAACAAAATTATAAAATTGTTCATAAATCAATTAAAAAATTATTTTATAAACGTTTCTGTGACTGAGATAAATTATTTAGTAACTGTTCCCTATTAGCTTATAAAATAATTATGTTAGATAACTGTTTGACACAATTTTGCCTTTGAGAGTAAATTGTAATTTCTGAATCCATTGTATAATTATCATGTAGTATTACAATTTGCTACAATATGAAAATGGTAAAAAAGTCGTTATAAAACAAAATAGTTTTATTAACCGTAAAAATCCTTTATTTATACGTATTTTCCTTCCGAATTTGCTTTACATTAAAAATCGTCTTCGCTGACCATCAAACATGCTCAATAGGCAAATAGAAGAAGATACACACTTTGCTTAATCACTAAGATGAATAGCTAATTTGTTCTCCGTGACATGAGGCCGTGACAGAAATACTTCTTGAAACTGTAATGATACAATTACGAAACTATTTTATTTTATTGATGTGACTCAATGCAGAATTTCTTTTATAGTGTCTTCTTAAGAATCACAATCTTATCAAACCATTTTATGGTGCCGAGAATGAAGTTTTTTGGAAGCCTGAAGAAATGTTTATATAATAGTTTTATAATGATTCAAATAAGCTTTATAAAATACTAACGGCGATTAAATAATTTTATTAGATGGTGCCAATTTTCCGTTTATGGGTGCTATAAAAACGTGTTTCTGAGGGTAACGTTATTATATAAAATTTGTTTCGGAAACATTTCTGGAGTTTCTATAAAATACGAAATTGTTAGTTGGGATAAACCAATCGGTTCGATGAAATCATCGCGGATCTGGACATATTTCACACTATTTTAAAAAATATATACTGACAGTAACATCTTCACACTGACGTAGCTTTCCACATAACACCAAAACACTATACTGCACTCGACGCACGTTTCGCCAATCATCTCTAGATGATGCCAATGGCATGTTATAGCGAAACGCGCGTCGAGTACAGTATATTGTTTTGGTGTTATGTGGAAAACTACATCAGTGTTATCTTCACATCAAAGATTCCAACCCCTTTCAAGTAGCATCTTAATAAATAAAATGTTACAAAGAATATCCTCGTCATTTCAATTTTCCTTTCAATAAAAAATAATACCCTTGTTATCTCCTTTCTCGAAATCATTTCGTTGAACAGAATTCACATCACCCCCATTTTAATCCAAGTCAATCCAAACATTTACATAAAGAAAATATGAATGTTAACATCATCCTTTTTTATCAATAACTTATAGAATGGATTGACATTCCCGTTCCTTTACATCATTCAAGTCACAATATGCATAGAAATGTGTACAAACTCTATGATTAGAGCCTTACAACCTTAGGAGACGCGGAGGTAAGGTTATAATTAATAATTACATATCTGAAGCCAAAGCGTAATCGATAATTAAATTTAATAAACAGTTTATCATCGAACTAACCGTTTTTTTGTTCTGCCCACCACAAGAATATTATTAAATAATCATGGCATGACATGGCTATTAATTAACCAAAGTATTATGATAATGTCCGCAGTTACACTGAAAACGTTTTAATATCTGCATTTATTTACTGTTGGGTAACACAAGAGTGCTTCTTAATAACGAGAAAGGCTAGTCCGGGCAAGTAAGTATAAATTTCGTAGTATTGCTTTCACTCGTCTACCTTATTATGCGCGCTGGAGCATTTTCCGAACCAAATAATAAAACTGCGTCGTAGGTATACAGGGTCCTGCACCACAGCTCCCTTCTTTTGTAGCTCATGAAAATTTGACTGCAAACTATTCGTAGAGAGGCACATTTTGAAAATATTTTCAAATATACAGGGTGCTCTAAAAACATGTACCATACTAAAGTTATGTTTTTTTAAATGGAACACACTATATATTTTTGCATTTTTGGATTCTACCTGAAATTCTAAACACATTTCATTGAGGATGTCCTATACCTATCTTCAACTGTTTTTGAAATATTGACAGGTGAATATTGACATTTTTGCAACTTTGACATCCTGTAAAATCTAAGCGGTTTGAGATCAAGCAAAACGGTTTGCACATTCCTATCTTAACTTTTCATAAGCTATCGTTTGGTACTAATTTCAGAATTATCAAAAAATTTAAAATTTTCAGAAAATTTTTTAAATTTTTTATTCCTGTATAAATTTGAAATTAATACCAAACGATAGCTTATGAAAAGTTAAGACAGGAATGTGGAAACCGTTTTGCTTGATCTCAAACCGCTTAGATTTTACAGGGTGTCAAAGTTGCAAAAATTTCAATATTCACCTGTCAATATTTCAAAAAAATGTTGAAGATAGGTATAGGACATCCTACATGAAATGTGTTTAGAATTTTCTGTAGAATCCAAAAATGAAAAAATATACAGGGTGTTCCATTAAAAAAAACATAACTTTAGTATGGTACATGTTTTTAGAGCACCCTGTATATTTGAAAATATTTTCAAAATGTGCCTCTCTACGAATAGTTTGCAGTCAAATTTGAACGAAATTTATAAAGGCACCGGTTCATGAGCTACAAAAGAAGGGAGCTGTGGTGCAGGACCCTGTATAAGGTTTCCGTAGTATCGATTATTGCACAATGCTGTAAGCAGCTCTAACTAATGCATGGTAATCCTTAATTAGATGTCTTCCATGGTTGATGCCAATGAATTATTTCAAGATAATCCTTATTTTTACTTTATTAATGGTCTAAAGATGTATATCTCTCTAGTTGTCTGGGAAAAGTAAATGGTTTTAGCATTCTGCTGATGTGACGAAAGTAATAATGGGTTTATTTGAAGTAGATGCCGAAGACAACTACTCCACGGGAAATGTGCCCCGACTGGCATTGCATTACTTCGGTATCTCCATAGGAGTCGCCACATCCTTCATCGAGACCAACCACAGACACTGACCGGTTTCGCGCTTTTTATGCTCTCATCAGAGTGCGATAAGTAGTGTGGACTCGATGAACTATGTTGCGACGCGATTGCCTAATGGGCATCGTGAATGGTAGTAGTGGTGAGAAACACACCGTAATGCCCTTTTTGGGTTTTTGCTACTATCTGTCTGACAGTCTGACAATTATTGTCAAATTGACAGATTTGTGATTGACGATGTGGCGACTCCTATGGAGATGCCAAAGTAATGCAATGCCAGTCGGGGCACATTGTCCGTGGAGTAGTTGTTTTCGGCATCTCCTTCAAATAAATAAGTAGGATTGTCTTCCTCAAATACAATAGAGGGCACTGCTATAAAAGCAGGTCATTATCTGTCTGTCAATTTGACAATTGTCAGACAGATAGTAGCAAAGACCCAAAGAGGGCACTACGGTGTGTTTCTCACACGGTTTTTGATTAAAATGTTACAATTTGTTTATCGGATTGTATTTTCAGTGCGACATCTATGTTTCGGTTGCCGAAGTTCACAATGAATACGTTTAATTCATTTTTTGACTGCTTCAATGACAAGGGAGTGCAAACGCGCCCTTAACGTACAACTGAGAATGATAAGGTGATAATGAAATCAAAACTGTCATATAATATCTTACATAACCTCATTTTTTTTATTATAACGGGTTAGGCAGAATGAAGTATATTGGTATTCATTAATGGTTAAACTTTAGTCAAAAACTGTAACAAAATGTTCTTAAGTAAACATGGCAATCTATTTTCTGAATATCACATCAGTCAAATGACCTCCGCCTCGCTGCTGGCACTCCTGAAGTCTAGCACAAAAATTTTGCATCACTCGCTGCAACATTTCAATTGGGATTGCGTTAATCTCGGTTCGAATATTATGCTTCAGTTGTTCCAAAGTTCGAGGTCGATTAGCAAATACTTTTGACTTTAGATAGCCCCATAAGAAAAAATCACAAGCTGACAGATCCGGTGACCGTGCAGGCCACGCGACATCCCCAAATTTTGAAATGACACGACCAGGAAACATTCTTCGCAGAATTGCCATAGACTGCTTAGCAGTGTGCCTTCGTTATGGAGTTGTTCAAAATTCTGCAATACAAGTTCATATCGTTGCGATGATAACGCTCCATTTTTACTAGTAAACTGACGTTTCTCGCAAACAGTTTGGCAACTGTCATAAATTGCCATGTATAGCGAACACATGGCGATTTCATTTGAATTTAATCTTTTTACATTATTGAATAAATCCAGTTCAAAAATGGATACGTCATTCTGCCTAACCCTTTATATTTTGGCTATATTAGTCATTATATTATATAGCCAAAATTATTTAATATTTCAGGCACAAATTCGAGACTAGAACAAGAAGCACGCCCACAACTAAATTAACAATAACGTGTAACTGATATATCTTTCGAGTCATGTTGAATGTCGAAATCAACCGTAATTCCTATAAAGGCAAAAATGACAAATATTCCACTTTACCTCACTTTACCAACAGAATAACACCTCTCTTACATTTATTAACCAAATTTCAAACTCGTGTTCAAACACGCGAGAAATTTTCGAAATATCAATACAACCCTCACATCTGAATTTTCCTTCTACAAATATTTCGCAGCACGTTTACCACATCCCCGATTCATCAAATATTTATCTCAATTCTCGTGTCAATGATCGCCTAATTTATAGATTTATACATTTGAAATGATGCCAAAGCAATCGAGCCTACAAATTTATATATTATAAAAGAGCCATAAATACTGGGATAAATATTTAAATTAATATAGTCGCTACCTCGGCCGCTGCTTATGATAAACATAAATTGTGTCATTAGCGGAAAACCATTAAAATGCCCAGAAATAATTTATAGGTAGCTCGCTAAATATTTAAATAAAACGTACTTACGGTAATTAGTCGATATAGGCAATATGTAATATGTTATGTAGAGTTATTTTTAAATTTGTATATTTTATGGCAAAAAATCTATTACTTAGACAAGTCGATTTATTATCATCAGCATAGTTTGCCAGATAGTTGGATTTACAAAAAAATGCCGAAAACAACTACTCTGCGGCCAAACGTAGCACAGACACATAGATGACACTGCCGTGCGCTAACTACTACTCAAGAATTATACACTATAGTATAAGTTTTAACAGGGTGTCCAACATGTGCCTATATAAAATTCCCTGACTTTGCAGGTTCCAGGTTTTCTGATTTTTTCCAGTAATTAAAAAGTTTGTATGACAAAAAACCCACATTATTTTATGGTAAACTAAAATATAACATTTATAATTTATAATAATTGCTTTGCATAAAAAATACTACAATAGTAAAGGAAAATCGGGATTTGAAAATAAACGGGATAAAAAAACTGTATTTCGTTATCTAATTGACTAACCTCTATTCTATGCCTTTATGAAACTAACATAATTTTAACATTTTTATATTTTCATGCTCAAAATTTTATTTTTCAGGATTTCATTCTGTAAAATTTATGCAAAAAAAAAACATTTAAAATAAATAAGACAAATATTTCCGAAATCCTTAGAATAGAAGTCGATAGAAAACGAATTATTTCAAATCTATGAAATCATATTATTGTTCAAATATACAGAGAGTTCCAGAATGATTGTCCGTGCCGCTTCATAATGATTTTTTTATGTGCCGCCTTCCTTTTTTAGCATCTGCACTAGAATCATGAGCGCAGGCAACGGAGTTTACTGGTTTGATTTGATCTGCTCCATGCCATGGTACGTCAGTATAAATATAGGTAATGTTAAAAATAAAATAAAGACAATTTATTAAAAATAATATAGTTATTATTTTGTATTATTCTATTCCTATGTATCACCAGTATAACCTATTCAAACTGTGAATTGTGGAGCGTTAAAAAACATTAATTTATGGTTATATTAATTTCAATATTAACAAATACAAAATTACCAACCTGATTTAGGACTCTCTGAAACTGTATAGTATTGAAAAATACTCTTTTAAACGCAAATGATACTTCAGTAAAACAATTTAAACACGAAAAATGCTAAACGCCACTGAGTCAAACGTCAAATGCTGTCAAATATGAACATTTTCAAATTGACTGTTAAATAGAAAGTAATTTTAGCAAATGGAAATAAATTTTGATTATATTCAGGGTAGGTTGCGTTCCCGTACCGGACAATCATTCTGGAACTCTCTGTATAAGAAATTCATAAAGTTTGCAGCATGCGCGACAATAATTTCCCACAAACCAACGTCTCAAGATAAATCCGAAAAAAGAATAAATTTAATTGCAATATTGCAAGAAAGGTTTTCAAAATTTAAACTCATATGAAATGGTTTATATAAATATGTATATATAAAAAGATAAAATACGTCAATATTCCTTGACTATTTCCCTGAATTTTTTCTGATTAATCAAATTCCCTGACTTTTCCAGGTTTTCCCGGTTTTCCAAATCACTGGACACCCTGTTCAAGACTTTAATACTAAAAAAATGTTTCCTGTAACAAAAATATAAGCTATTTCTCCTAAACTGTAGATTGCATGTAAATTTTGTGTTCCGAGATATATTAAGGGTCCATTCACTGTAGATTTGACAGGCATGAATACGGGGTCGGATTGAGAGGATGGGTAGCCGATGGGTGGAGACTTATACCTATATTCCCACTACCGAATTATTAAGGGTCCATTTTCTGTAGATTTGACAGGCATGAATGTCGGGTCGGATTGAGAGGATGGGTGGCCGATGGGTGGAGACTTATATATTCCAACTATCGGATTATTAAGATTTCGGAGGTGCACGTAAAGCCGAAGTAAAAAGGCACATGGAAATAAAGTTAGCCCTCATTGCAAGGGTACCGGATTTGTCTTATAATTGCAACAAAATTTCTTTTTAATGTTACAAATTATATATCACCGTAAAGATCAAAAGATAAACTAGATCCCTATAGTAGCAAATTTTTGTTTAATACTTGTATTTTAGAGAAAATAATTTTTGAAAATACGCTATTTTAGTACAAGATTGTTTGCCTGGAATTTTAAAAATAAAAAGAAATACCAAAAATTACTACTATAGGGACTTAGATTAAAGTCTTATCTTTCAATACTTTTTTTACTAAAAGTCGCTATCTTTTATAGTTTTTTTATAATTAGACACGAAACGAACGCCGATTTAGGGCTTATTTCGACTTAGTGAATGGACTCTTAACAGTTGATCTGTGTTGAAACTAACATCCTTTAAAATTTTTCCGTGTACCTATACTTTTCCAAATTCATTTTTTCTTCCATTTTAAAAATATTAAATTGCATATAGTTATCCTTTAAGAATACGCATGTTATTACGAAGTAGAATTTATAGCAGCCCAAATAACTTGCAGCACCAAATACTTTAGCAACATAAAAATATTAAAAACGATGAATATTTTTTGGTCCTCCCAAAGTCTCCTCGCTTGTCATTGTCAGAAAGTATCATCTAATATTGCTGTCTGCAAAAATACCTGTCCTATGAATTACAGCAACTAAATTAAGCACCAAAAAGTCTGTGGTTGTAAGAAAAAAATTATATTCTATTAGAATAGGAAGAATGAGAGGAAATAAAATAGTGTTCATCAAAAATAGAATAGACAAAGGCGACCAACCCATATACAGTTACCACGTAAGTATATAACCACGTTTAAATATTTAATATTTGTACACCTACTTCTCACACGGCTCCAGAGTAGTTAGTGAATATTATTACTCAATAATATACGAACAACACGTCTATTGTCTTTTAATTACGCTAACTGCGGTGCTACAGGGACCTATTGAATACTTGTTTTTACCATTTTAGTTGTAAGTTAACCATTGGACACGCCAAACACAATGAAACCAGTATCATTACTTCCATTGTGGCCCGATGCTATTCTTTTCAACCCCCTGAAACTATTAGATTGATGACCGTAGAGAGTAGTGCTTGAACGCGAAAGGGAAGCATTTATTATAGGTATATTTTGTGGGGAATTTAGTCAACATGGACTACTAATGACATCAACTATACAGGGTGGTTCAAATTCGATGCAATACATGGGGATCTCGGAATCGGTAAGAGATACGAAGTCGGTTAAATGGAGGCAAAGTTGCGTATTCAGGGGGGCAACATAATGGTGAAAAGAGATCAAGGCTAACTTGATTAGTTTTCGAAATATATTGAAAAAACCGAAAATTTCGATTTTCGTTTTTATTTTTTTGCAGGCTTATTTGATGAGGTATTCAAAAATAAAGATCACTTTTTATAGCAACTTTTTGCCCTTTATCGAATGGTGTTAGCAAATTTTCCGCAAAACGTTTCGTTTCCCGGAAACCAACATCAACTTAATTTTTTTAAATACGGACCTGAATTTTTTTTTAATTTTTTGGAATCATTTTTGTAACTTGATAGAATGCCACCATAAAAGGAACCAGATTTAAACGTTTTGTCTAAGAAAAATCTATCATTAGTATTTTTTTTTGTTTCGACTTTTGTTAATTCTAGATATTGAATAATATTTTTGAGGTTTCATTTATATTTACGATAAATAAACAAAAGCTAATAATAAAACAACAAATTAACAACTATAAACTTTGATGTAATTGAATAAACAATGAATAAAACAACAAAATATGTTAAAACTATAAAAACCCTAAAGCAGATGTTGGAATAATCCTCCATCATTATTCATGCAGAGGCGTATTCGTCTTTTTAAGTTTTGAATAGATCTTTCGATTTCCCTGGCAGGTATTGCATTCAGAACACGAATAGTGGCATTTCTCAAATTCTCAATGTTATTATATTGATTCTTATATAAAACATTTTTAGTTCGTCCTCATAAGAAATAATCTAATGGGGATAAATCAGGAGCTCTTGCTGGCCATTCTACAGCACCATGATTTTCAATACATCTGTTTGGAAATGTTTCATTTAAGTAGGTAGTTGCGCACAATTCCTCAATTATGAGGAAATTTAAATAAAATTAAAAAATTCTAGATTGCTGAAAGCCATTTTTAAGTACCGATAGTGCTTGACACAACATTGAAATGTGTTTGTCATAGAAACGTTTGCCTAGATAAAACTAAATCTAAGAGGGCCACGGGAATTATTAATGATGGATTTTTCTTAGACAAAACGTTTAAATGTGGTTCCTTTTATGGTGGCATTCTATCAAGTTACAAAAATGCTTCCAAAAAATTGAAAAAAAATTCCAGGTCCGTATTTAAAAAAATTTAGTTGATGTTGGTTTCCGGGAAACGAAACGTTTTTCGGAAAATTCACTAACACCATTCGAAAAAAGGCAAAAAGTTTCTATTAAAAGTGCTCTTTATTTTTGAATACCTCATCAATTAGGCCCGCAAAAAAAACAAAAACGAAAAACTAAATTTTCGGTTTTTTGAAAATATTTCGAAAACTAATCAAGTTAGCCTTGATCTCTTTTGACCATTATGTTGCGCCCCTGAATACGCAACTTTGCCTCCATTTAACCGACTTCGTATCTCTTACCGTTTCCGAGATCCCCATGTATTTCATCGAATTTGAAGCACTCTGTACAGTGAATAGATCACATTTGTATATTTATATTATGTGTAAACTTATATGTATTGTATGTGACTTAAGTTTGCAATAAAAACATTTATTATTATTATTTAATAAAAGGGAAAACGTCGAACCGCTCTAAGTTCACTATTATTCAACAGATGGCTATGTATTTTCTATCGATTCGTTGATTGGTGTGAAGACAGAGCTGTGTCGATGTTGTTTAACTTTGAACAATTTTTATAACAAAAAAAAATAGATCTTAAAGACTGGATAATGTATTTGCACGTTGAAACACATCAGTTATTGAAAAAAATTGTACTGTTAAAGCAGTGGTGCGAAAATAATGAGGACTTTTTCCTATAAAACCACCGAATGCAAAGGGTATCAAGTTAAGTGATGTTTATATTTTACGGTAAGTCAATTTTTACTTATAAATGTGAGACATGTCCCATTTATGATATACAACTAAAATATAAATGTATTTATAGTAAAAATCGGTAACCTTTACGATCGAATGACAACTAAAGCAGTTTTATTTGAAGGAGATGCTCAAAACAACTATTCCACGGGACAATGTGCCCCGACTCGCATTGCATTACTCCGGCATCTCCATAGGAGTCGCCACATCCTTTATCGAGACCAACCAACAGACACTGACCGGTTTCCCACTTATTCTGTGCTCATCAGAGCGCCATCTCGAGTGGACTCTGTTGCCTGAAGAGCATCTGATATGTTGGTAGTAGTGAGAAACACACAGTAGTACATTTAAATTTAGTTCATCGATTCCACTACTTATGGCACTCTGATGAGCATAGAATAAGTGCGAAACCGGTCAGTGTATGCTGGTTGGTCTCGATGAAGAATGATGTGGCGACACCTATGGAGATGCCGGAGTAATGTAATGCTAGTCGGGGCACATTGTCCGCGGAGTAGTTGTTTTCAGCATCCCCTTCAAATAAATGTATTCCCCAAAGACAATAAAGGTCACTATTATAATTGCACTTGTCAATTTGACAATAATTGTCAGATGGATAGTAGCAAAAACCAAAAAAGCGCACCACTGAGTGTTTCAAAGCAGTATTAATAGAACATTTTCGTAAAAATCGTCATGATTTCTCTATAGCCAGCCATGGATATAGCAGTTAATGTTACAATTAAAATGTATCTATTTAATTATGACATTACCTGCCATGTCCTTAGCTGACTATATAGAGAAATGACGATTTTTAATAAATTTTAGGTAAGTACAATTAAAATCTTTCATAACAACAAAAAAGTTGAGGATAGGCACAGGAAATTCTATTCCAAGTCGACGCAGAATTGAATTCTGCATCACTTTAAGAAAAGAAGAACTTTAAGTTAAAAGGAAAGGAATTTTCAAAATCCGAGTTTAGACGTTGTAAATTTTCGCTAGAACGAAGTTATCTTTTGGGCAACCTGTATACACCCCTACATACACCCTCTATACCTATAGACACCAATATAATTAACAATACTGAAAGCATCCGTGCAAAGGTTGAGGGTCCCTTTATTACAGTGTCAACATCACCTTTTCCCATTTTCAAAATGGACACATCAGATA
The DNA here is from genome assembly GCA_963924545.1 of Pogonocherus hispidulus. Classification (NCBI taxonomy): domain Eukaryota; kingdom Metazoa; phylum Arthropoda; class Insecta; order Coleoptera; family Cerambycidae; genus Pogonocherus; species Pogonocherus hispidulus. Next base: position 46,805,049 of record OZ004697.1, on the reverse strand, counting down.
ATTCAAGGTTTCACTTTCACAGTTTAAAATCAAATAAATTTATTAAAAATGTCTGAATTTCAGTATAGAGAAACTCGATAAAAATCGCCCTAAAAACCTCTGTTTAGAATACTGATACTAGTGTTTCTTAATATTAATAGGTTAGATCATAATATGATAGAAATTGAAACATTTTAAACAGGTACTTTCAAACTTTTGAATATGCGGTCACAGAAACACCTAAAAGTTACGACACGCCGCACTTTTACCATGCAGTAACACACTTGAAAAATATCTTTTAACTTAATCTGTCCACATTTAAATATCAAAATTATAGATCTAACTCACAAACACACACACAGTCATGAAATCTAATATCTCGTTCCTTTTTACATTCCCACCGATGTGTCGGACAAATAGTAGAAAGTATACATTTTTCATTCGGTGTCGCGAACTCTAGCAATACCTTTTGATAAATATTTAAAGGAGCTATCTCTCTCACGCGACGTCACACAATTTTACGTAGAAATAGCTTTTTCAATTTTTAATGGCCCCGCTTATCGGGATCCAACAGAAGTTTAGACATCGCAGGATATTCTCGAGTATTCACCGAGTGCGCGGGGCGCGAGTTGAAACAATGAATGAGTAATATTAATCGAACATCTGCCTTTTTTCATACAATGGCTTCTTATCGGGCATGCGAGCGGTCACGGAATACCGAAGGTAAAACTCGGCTGATAATTACTAATTTCAGGTGCCGCTGAAATATTCAAGCGCTAATAGGTTTCTTTGCCGGCTGGGATATGCAAATGTTTATAAATTTTAATTAGGCGGGGTCTGTCACAGACGAATATGTGGATTGGTTTATTGATTAGGGGGCAAGGAAAATATACAGACTTGAAGATAATGCTCGCTATTAGTTATGTTAAAAATATTTATTTCGACTTTAACTTTACAATAAAATAATTCAAAAGGAGAATCGTTAAATAGCGGCGAGTTTCTAAAGGACAAGTGCGATAAACGCCTTTATGAAACGCATTGTTTATTCTATTTTTCTATTTTGTAAGTTTTACACCTACGAAAGAAAAGAAAAACAGCAAAAAATTGAATTCCCGTATAGGGTAATTGCTTTGTTTTGAAAAAAAAAAACAGATCTCATTTAGATGTTTCAAGAAATATATAGAAAACAGTCTATATACTAGTATTTCGGCTTATTAGGCCTTTTTCAATAGAGTAATGCCAATTACTAAATGTTTCGAAGCGCGTTTTCGTTATTTATCTGTTTAAGAATACCTGCCCCCGATTGATACTACCATCTGGTTAAGCCCGAGTTTTTAGTACATTTTCTAAGAAGGGCGAAAGTGTAAAATATATCTGATTATTCGTAGTACAAGGATTTATAATTAAAGAATTTTTAATTTCTAACAGATCAGATCTAAGCGCGCTTTCACAATGTAGTACCTTTACATTTTTCAAATCTATAAAATGATTGTTTTCTATACAATGCGTCGAAAATTCTGAAATTTTTGCGTTATTTAGTATGGATTTTAAATGTTCTTTTACTCTAGTTTCAATACTTCTACCGGTTTGACTCACATACATGGCATTACAATCCACGCAGTTAATTTGGTATACTCCCGATTGTTTTAATTTATTAACCCTTTCTTTTTTGTTTATCAAAATCCTCCCAATAGTACGCTTGTTGACACTAATCGTTTTACACCCGTTTCGTTCTAATCTGCGAGACTATTTTTTCACTATAACCTCGGAAGTGATTAATATAACTATGGATGGCTTCTTTTTCCCGAATATTGTAAAACTCCCGACAAATTAATTTCCTCATTTTGTTTTTTATCATGTTATCTATTAGTTTTTCTTTATTTGCTTGATTGTACTTAATTCTTCTTCAAAATCTACTTTTTCTAGCGGAAAATTAAAAGCCTATGTATTATACTATGAAAAATTATTTGCCAGGACTGCTGCGAACATGCTGATATAATTGCGTCGGAAGTTGTTGGTTTTCTATAAATCGAGAATGTTAACTTATTTTCTACCTTTTTTATTGTTATATCCAAATAGTTTGATTGATTTCCTCCTTTTCCATTGTAAAGTGAATATTATCGTTAAGCGAATTTAAAAAATTGAGAAAGCCGCTCAAATTTTTTTCAGTACAAGTCCAAATACAAAAAATGTCATCTACATAGCGAGCCCAAAAATCAACATGTGCATGATTTTAAATTATTGTCACTATTGAACAGTGGATTCATAAAAATGTCCGCTAACAAAGGAGGAATAGGAGTATATCCGTAATTCCGTATAGGGTTTTGAATACTAATATACTCTGCGACAGTTGACATCGTTGACATTTATCATTGATCATTTTTTGACATTTACTTATTGTATACTAAAACTTATGTTTGAAAAAATGTATTTCTTTGTTGACAAAACTGAAATTCTAGCAGTTCTCTTTAGCCTAATGTACAATACGTATTTCTGCCGATGTCACTCCGATGATTCGGTAAACTGGAGGTGTTAATTAGAAGTGGTTGAAAAAAAATATTATGTTAAACTCGTACAAAAAATACGTTTTCGAGACTTGTAAAATTGTAAAATAATGTTATACCTTTGCGTACCTAGGCCATTATAGGTAACGAAGAAAATTAAAAACTTTATTGAATCATAATATAAGATAATTTCATTCATAATGTATCTCTTAGTTAACTTCTTGGCTTAATTCCTATATAAACCTTGTATCTCGTAAACGGTTGAGATTTGGAAATAGTTTCTTTGGGCATATTTTGACTGGCTCTACATGATCCCGAATTTGTTCAGTATAAAACTTGGACACCCTGTATATACAGAATGTCACGGCAAAAAGTTAACACTCCCAAAAATATTAGGGATCATTATTAAAGATGACAGAAGTACCTCTTTTATGACTGTTTTAGATAAAATATGTTGACCCTATGACAAAACTTTTGCAATAAAATGAGTCGGAAGGCCGCGTTATTTTTATGTCCAAAATTTTTTACTTATCTCCGTGGTCGGTAGATGCCTGCTGGATTCTCCAATGCAGCTCCGTGGCACATGGCGTGTTCCCCCGTTTCGGAACCGCCCCACAGTTTCCACCTTATTTCCCCCGACTATAAATAGTTGTTTAATTAATTCCAAATGGAAAATTTGCCGTTTCTATTCAAATCGAGCCGGGGAGTTTAGTGCTCAGTTTTAATATGTCTGGTCGGTCGTTTGTCGACCTAACAAACGGCCATTCTTTTGCTCGGTTAAAGTTGCAGAGTTTGTTATAAACTTAGAGTTCTAAACTTTAACTTTGTTGGCAAATGACACAGTCAGTATTGCTTATTTAATGGCGGAGCTGGCGGATTCTAGTACACAGAGGCCACAAATTAATCTTGCCTCCTCGCGACGGCGGAAAACCACTAAAATTAAAACGGAATCGCATTTCGTGTGCAGAAAGTTCTGTCCTACAGATTAAAAGTTTGAATTATTTAATATGCCGTACAGGTTTACAGTATAAAATAAATATACCCAACAAATCAAACAACTCGATTATATACCGACATGTACCGATTATGTACGAAAAGTCTCGGATCACGTTAATATTTATCTACAGAATTGATCTGGAGATATTCTCTAAGGCCCGCTTTTTCAATTGGAAGTTAAACTACGAGTGAAGTAACTCATACCTATGTGTTAACTCTGAGTTAACACTATGGTATATTTGAAAGTATTTTTCAATGACAATATATGCTTGAGTTAATAACTTCGATCATATATATGAACTTTGAAGTTCTAATTAATAATTAAAGCAAATAAAATTCAAATAATAGAATGTCCACTTTATTAAGTTTTCTATTATATGACCAGCTCAAGTGGAATGCTATTCGACAAGTACACAGTACACGTGGATGATCCCACTTCTGATATGAACTTCAAAGTTCATAATATATACTTACTAGCTAGATATATCTTTTGTATATAAACAGTATACATCTGTTTGAAGCCAGGATAATCTTAAAATCAACTGTGAATGGGCAAAATGGGAACGTAAACATAAGCGGACCCAATAAAAATTGAATATATTTACGAATTGAACGAACCAACCAATCAAGATATATGGGGCTCAGTACCAACATCTTGGCATCAGGTCACGTGATATCAAAGGGAGGGGTTGGTTAATAACTTTCAAGTTTGCGAAAAAATGTACATATTAAGTTGGCATGAGTTTTTCGGGATTTTGTAGTATTTTAGGGATTCTCTTGTGATTGTTCAGTTTGCCATCTGTCATTTGAAGAAAAATGTTAAATATAAGGTAGGTATGTAAAAAAACATTGAAAAAAATTGTATGTTCCAAAACAATCAGTTAATAGCTCGATTAATAGACTAGTCTACATATATATTAGAATTTATGTAGACTTTGGTAGTTGAAAAGAAAACTATAGAACCCAAAAAGTGGAATGGGATGCTGGAAACAAAAAGAATCACGAATTGCAATTATTCACATAAATAAATATTGATAGTACAATAAATACAATATATTGTATCTTTTCTATAAAATTTTCGAGAGTATAAAAGCGTACACAAAATCATACTGAATCCATTCTTCAAAAAAGTTTGATATATGTGTAAATGTTTTCAGTCTTCTAACATCCTCATCACTACTGTATACATTTATTTCATAATCCATTATAAGAATTTTATATAGAAAATACACAGACTTACTGAACATAAAACACAGGACCTATTTGGTTATATTTAACTTTGACATTTCTAGTTAATTCTACGTATGTTTTTTTACTTATTTTTTAAAATTTCCCTAAAAGCTGACGACCGCGAACGAAATGTCCTCGAAATAAAATATTAAGCATGTAAAAACAGCGGTGTTTTAAGCAGAAACTGTAATCACATGTACAACCAAGTAAAATTGAATACAGTTTTTTATACAACGTACCTTTTTATTCCTAAAAATCTGTATTCCAAAGGTATATTATATTCTACATTAACCACATAAAAAAAAACCAGAATTATTATACAATTTAATGGTACTAAGCTGTTGAAAAAGACAATAATGGATAATTACAAAACAATAAACTGTACTATTTTTTAGGGAAACACTGTTTCGCTGAACTTCCCCTAACTGTTTGAAATTATTTATATGCAAGATTGCCTAAATAGTCTTATATATCTTCTCCTTATTACAAAATTTTCCCAAGCCTGTAAGTTATGGAAATTTAGGGATTAGAGTAAAAGGGGCGTTATCACATCTTAAACTGAATCCAACAAAACAAATGTTCTGGGGGATTCGAACTTTACTCGGCATCAAGTCAGAATCACAATGGGCTGTTCATGATATTCTTATTTGAAGGCTTTTCCAAATTAGCAATAAAGTCTTCCTTAGGCTTACACCACTATATCCACTGAATATCTTCTAAAGACCGTATCACCCAACGTTTAAGTATGGCAAAAAACTTTTACAGGATTATTACAGACACTGCAAGAAAGCCAGTCGCTTCCTAGATTTAAAATCTAGGCAAAAAAACCCGATTGCCTATGAAGACGATAAGACATTACAGAAAATATCGAAAACGCATACCATCCCATAAGCTAGTAAATTATGGAAATGTATGCATAGGGGGACCTTGCTGCTATCTTACAGAAGAGTAATACGACTAATATTTATATTTCAAAGAGGACTTGAACGTGGATCACTGACTTTGAATAATTTACAATCATGGGAACATGTGTTGAAATATTACTAAATATAGTATATAGAGGTATACCTACTCTATCCGGTCTGTAAAACATTGATCTGCACTGTATAAATACAATGATCAAAGAAAATATTTGAATACTTCACAAAATTACTTGTTGACTGAATTCACTTAAGTTTTTATTATAAGCTACCTACTGTAAAAGTCGATATACTTACATTTCAAGTTTTTATAATGAATTCATGTAAATATATGATATGATCTCAGTCTTCCGGAGTTAGAACTCAATTTTCGTGAATCCATTAAGTATATCAAAGCTTTTAGGAGTCTGAATCAAAAGAAATTAGATTGTTATCCAACATTATATAACTTCATGTAACATGTGACATATTCCGGGAAAAACACAACTTTCTCTTTTCCTCTGGAGCAGAACGGCTTTTAAGCAATTTTTACAGAGCCTAAGAGTGTTTTCACACGACGCGATAGCGACACAATATATTGCATACGCGATAGCGACAGAATATATCGATATCGCATACGCGATATACGATTACTGCAATACCGACTGCCATAGTCAATGTAAAATCATCATGGATAGAAGACGTTTTAATGCTGGCTCTTGTGATTCGAACAAGAAAAGCAAACAAACGGGAAAACTTGTGTACAAAATCGACAATATTGGGTTCACCATCTCATAAAAGCAAACTATATAGATGGAAAAATTACTCAAACATCAAGAAACATTTTGTAATTATTTTATATTGAGTCCAGCAACCTTCAAGTTTCTGGTAGATCGTTTAACCCATTGTACCTATACGAAGAGCCGAGGCACTAACTATGAGATTAAGTGTACCTCCAGCAGAAATGTTTGCAGTTACATTAAGGCAAGTTTAAATAAAGTGGATACTCGAAGCGGATGGTTCTTTATGAAACATCGTGAAAATAATTGTTTTGAAAAAAACATTGAGATGTTCCAAGGAATTTATAGAAAACACTCTATATACTAGTATTTCGGCTTATTAGGCCTTTTTCAATAGACATTAGGCCAGTAATAGACATTACTCTATTGAAAAAGGCCTAATAAGCCGAAATACTAGTATATAGTGTTTTCTATATATTCCTTGGAACATCTAAATGAGATCAATGTTTTTTTCAAAACAATTAAGGCAAGTTCATTTAATATAAATAAAGTATCTAATTTTATTATTTTCCAAAAAAAATTTCAAATAGATGAAGAGGAAGTATATTTGTTTGCAAAACGTTCTGGAATCGAGGCTCACCATATACTCCGGAGACTGATATTCCTGATAAATAGAGGCTACTCTATATGACTTAGAAGGAATCGATGCAAGTCTAAACACTCGAATTTTGATTTTTAATTTGTTGAATTAAAGCCAGAAAACCCATTAAAAAGGCAAATTTTTGGTATTCATTGAATTTCTTCTCGGAAAGTGTTATAAAAGCAAAAATAATCTGCGTCTTCATCTATGCCGACTGGCTATTGTCCAAAATAACCGCGCCCGTTGTCTGGTCATCTTCACTTTCTTGACTTTACCACATGTTAGATACTATATCATATTTTCACTATTTCTCACCTCTCTGGTTAATTAATTCAATTGGATCCAGAGGATCATAACCTATATTTGACTTTTTTTAGCCATACTTAAACATTGATAATGAATAAATTGCTACAATAATCTGTGACTCCCATGAAAACAGTCATATAGATTTGTATGAGTTTCTGCAATGGTCGCGATATAATTTTGTGTAATATCAGTAGAACAAATTACGTGTTTTTACGATATAGGACTAGATGCATTATCGCATTGCCTACATGTGAAAACTATTCATTTAAAAGTATGTAGTTTTGGTGCAGAGCAGTAATATTGCGCCTTTTTATTGCTGGCAATTTATTGCCCTGTTTGGACTATTATTCAGTATAACGCAGCAATATAAAACATACTTTAAATTTAGTATAAAGTCGCAAAATCATGCCATGCTAAAAATACAATTTTTTTTTGTATATATTGCAAGAGAAACAATACTTACAGATAAAAATGAGACATAGATTAGTAATTCTTCTCAACTAGTACTTTTCCTAGATACTTTTTAGTTCAAATAGGAAACGAATTAGGTCGATTTCACGCATGACTGAATTCCCAGAATTGAGAAATATGAATAATAAAATTATGGAAAGAATATACATACTTATTGCAGCAGGTAATTTGCCCACGGAGATGATTTATCGATAAAATTTTCTGATTAATTTGCAGGGCTGATTTGAAGTCGCAAGCGATATAATTTCGTTATCATTCGATTTTCCAACTGCACGTACTGTACGTCTTTGAATAGAAGAATAATTGTAACATTACAAAGGCACTCCTCCTGAAATAACAAATTTATCTCACCCACGAAACGTTGTGGCCGAGATTCTATCTAATCCTAATCAGTAAATGTCAGAATGTTATACAAGGCATCTTGAATTAATTGGGTGAGAGGAAACTGCACCGTAGCAGCTACAAGACACATCGGTAGTCCTACTAGACACCTTTCTTACCATTAAGAATACTTGAAATGTTAAATTACCGCAGGTAGGTTGGGCATTCTGCACATCAAGTATTCAATGCTTAAAAAGTCCGAATATCTACGAAGATATCTGACAAACACTGTTTTATGCGAATCGGTATTTGCGAAGAAAAATCTTGCTAGCCTTTTTTATGCTCTATTACATGTTGCATTCACCATAGGTCTGAGATTTAGTTTCTTTGAAACTATAACTCATTCGTAAATACGGATATATATTCTCACATTTTTTCTTTCTTTGTATACACGGGGTATGTTTTAGAACAAGTAAGTACGAATTAGTTTAATTTAATCATAATACCTAGATACCATGACCACTTCTAAAAATAAACATAAAACCTATTACTTTGATCATAAAAATCTGAAATACACTATTGAACGTTGATATTAATGATTTGAAATAAGGGGAAATGTGACCGGGTTTAAAACCTTAAAAGACAGCTGGAAGATGTTTACCAATATCAACATAAATTCAAATAAAACCATGAAATGCAAAATTTTGATTCTTAGTAGGTATATAGTTTTGTTTTAGCAAAAACCATGGTATTAATGACTCAGGATACGCGATAAAGTCGATTGTATCGCTTATGGTTAATGCGAGATCCTATAAAAGTGTGAAGGAATCAATTTTGTTTGCAGTACAAGTGGGATACGCAATAAGAAAAATAACTAAAAATTTGAATTTTTGACCTGTGTCTCAGACTTGCTACAAACTTTGCTGTGGAAACAAAAATGTTCTTTACTTTCTGATTAAAAAAATAAATGAGAAGGTATTAAGCAAACTGGTATATTAACACAAACAAAAAAGAAGTTTTGTTTGTGATATTAGTGTCCGCTAAAGTTAAAGGACAACCTGTAAACTGAATAAAAATAAGATATATTTTGATAAGTACATATATGTACATAAAATACTTTCATTATTAATACTGTCATGTATGACTGCTTTTTATGAGTGGGTATGCGCACTTTTTTCTATGATAAGTTGAGTCAGGTGCTTCTTGAATGAGTACGGGGTGACAACTTGTTTCTGTTTACATATTCTTTCAACCTCAATTGCAAGTTGTTGATATTTTTCTTTATTTTCTGTATATTTTATAGCAATGTTTTTATCACATGGAATTACCACGTCAATGAGGTAGGTGATCCTTTTTATTTTATTTCAAGTGTTATATCTGGTCTATTATGAGTTTCCGTTTTACTAGTTTGTACAGTTAGATTCCAGTATAATTTATGGTATTTGTTTTCTATCAATTACTGTTATTATTATTAAACTCAACAAAAAGTTATTGAATATTGATACTTTTAAGTTAATCACTTGATCTACCCGAGATCCCAGAAATCCATCACAAAACAGATCTGATGATTTAGCGGACAGTTTGGCAATCAATTGACAGAAGTTTGGCATTCAACTATTCACCAGAACAGATAAAATATTATCCGTTTCATGTAAAAAACGCAGAGAAAAATGTAATTGACGAATGCCATATTTTCCAGTGGATAAATTATATTTGTAAAGGAAATGTGTAGGCTGTTTGTTTGGCCTCTAAAAGGATCTAGGGCTTATCTCCCTCCAAGTTCTCTCGACCGTCAAAACAACCTGCCTTTATGCGATTTATAAAATCTACTGATCTCAATCTTATTCGAAAAACCTTAATGAACATGTCTGTTTATCTTTTGGTTACATCAAACGATCCTGAAACGTTCAACAGCTTAACCATGGCAAGTTTGGTTATGTTTGATGATCTGATGCTGACTGATAAAAAAAATAATGCTATAAAATTAGGTGCATCTCGAATATAGTGACACAGATTCAAGATATACCCCTCTCTCCCCCCTTATTTTTTAGATACAATTTTCAAATTTGGCGAATTTTAGCGAAAGTACTTATTAGAGGTCACTTTTTAACGTAAAAATTATCTTTTTTCCGCTTCCGGTCTTACCGGAAGTAATACCAACTCCCGATTTATATAAGGAACATCCTGTATATTACATATTATATTTTTTGAATCTCCGTCATTTTCTGAACCCAACGATATAACGTACATGACATTTTAGCTGTCAAAAATTACTTTTCGAACTCTTATTTTACTTCTGAATTTAGAGTGCCTTCTCTCAACTGTAATATCAGTTCTGTTGGTCCCAAGTATTTTATTGCCACATATATTGTGTATACACGTGTTTTCCCGGCTCCCTTACCTGCATAAATTAAATAAAAGAGGACTCAACATCGCGAAATTATTAAAAGAAATTTAAATCCATCACGTTCCCTATCCTCAAGCAACCTCTTAAAAAATCTCCGACTTTTTCTACTTACACGTCACTACCCCATCCAGCAAGTGTTATCCATTACCGGCGCCACAACACAACAACAATAGATCCTCGAAAGGGCAATTATTTTCAGAACTGTCAACCCCCGGCTAACTCCTGACTGGGATAGAAATTAATCACTCTACCGGCCTTGCAAAAACACTACAGACCACCACCACACACACATACACACTCAAAAGATGAATCAGATGCACTCTTTGGAATATCCCGGGCACTTTAAATCTGGAGAATAACTGCGGTTCGGGAGCTGTTCCAGAGGATACTTTAAAATCTTCGAGGCACTTGTCACCCCACGCGCTACCAGACACGGACTGAGACAAACGATAGTGTCATCCATTGAAGAAAAAATCGAAGCGGATGGTTTTAAAGCGCACGGATAATGGGGTTATTAACGACGGCGATAAAATATCACTCGGTATACTCTCGCGAGGCGCGCTATCGACGAGCTGAAAGAAACAGAGAACTGGGACGGCCGGCACCGTCGTGAGCTAGCTGGTATTCGACTGACTGTAAACAGGACCGTTAGGTAAATACTTTTATCCAATTTTAACTCGGTTTGGCTTTCGAATTTTAGGTTGCGCCGTCAACTACTCGGGCGGCTCTACGGCTCTCTCACTACCTATAGTTCGATAAATAGAGAGGTACATCCCCTAGGGTAACTTCCCAGTAATTCTATAATGGTCGAAAGTACACTGTGGGCCAAAATAAATGACCATTTTAGTCTATCGGCGAGTGAAAATTTTGCATTTCATATCACATCTTCTAGCAATTTAGCATTCAACTGCCATAAATATAGTGACTTCATGTGCTAGTTAGGGTGAAATAAAGGATAAAAAGAGTGGTAAAAGGAGTCGAAAGTCCCATAAGTGCTTCATTGCTAATTACATGATTTTTTTGGGTTGAAACAGGTACCCTAGTTTTTGTTTACTTGAATTTCGGACTAAAATATGTGTGATAAACTATATACCATATTATAATAGCCATATTATATACCATATTAGTGCTAGTTTTTGGTTAAATAATGTTTAAATTAAAATATATTCTGCTTTTGTAAGACTAATAATAGAAAAATATAGACAAACTGCAACAAAGTGGTTATGTTGTGTAAATAAACGTGTTCACTCTTAATAAATTGTTACATGCCTTTTGGAGACATAAGTGAGAAATAGTTTCTTATACCAGGGTCAAACTTCTACCTATCTTCTATCTTAAACACTTCTATTGACACGTTTTGTGGAATGACACGCATACACACGACAGTTTGTGTTGTGCTGATTTCTTTTGCATGTCATTGTAAAATGTAAAAATAAAGATGTACAAATACTAACCACGTCTTTTTTAACTTTGTAATACCAAAAAAATCACAAGCACCACTAAATTATTATGTTAAACAAACCCAAATACGTGTTCTTTATCATTTTATCAGCAATAAGCCTGCAAAAATTACCTTTTAAGTGGGTTCAAATATTTTTATGCAGAGGACGCATTCATTTTTGGAATCGCCAATACACGTGTTGCTTTCATTGTGTATGAAATTTTGATATATTTAATAAAATATATAACAGATACGCTTCCAGAATGATTGGTCAGTGGTGTACCTACACTTTTGTTCTTTCAAATGGTCTAAATACGAAATTTCAAGCAAAAATTTGTTTTTTCTTTTAATATTGGCGTTGTTACAAATGTTATAGGACTAATACTTTTGTCTTTTTGGAGGATTCTGTATACAAAACGTTCAAAAAGTAATTGCACTACTTGCTTTCATAGATTTCCAAAAGGCTTCTTTCTAAAGAAATTTGTTTTTTGAATATTATTTTATCTCAATTATTACTAGATATAAATTGTGACACAGATTCAGTATACCCCTTTTTCTTTCCTTATTATTGGTTGGAAGCATTTTATAAATTCCTCTTTTAGCAATATATTTGTGCATATTTTACCAACAATTTTATATTCCTAAAGTTGCAAGTACTTTATATTATAGTATTATCTTAAAGCAATTCAGGTTCTGGTCCTGTGAAAAACTCGGCCGACAAATATTGGCAAAAATAGGAGGGGGCGGAGCACTACTTGGAAATATTCTACTACCCTTGTGTCGAGCTAGTACTCGACGTTGCAATATACTCCATATATGAGGGTAGAAGAACCACTGACAGTTAGTAATGGGGTGGCACTAGCAGACAGATCGACCGATAGAAGTGTGGACAACGGGACCGATCAATCGTATAAAAAAAATCGCCTTGCAGTTAGTTGTGTTGCGAGCAGGTAATGCTGCGTGAAATCCTACAAATTGATTGTAACCCGATGGGTGTGGCAGATCGTATGCCCAAGGAAATGATTTTTCAATGTTTTAGTTTTTTAAATTGATACCTACATAGTGGAAAAAGCATTTAATGTGAGAGGGAAATATTTTATAATTATAACAGAACTGTATTTTTTCGACTTCACAAAAGAGTCTATATTTTGACAAATTTTCAAATAGTTTTAAAGTTAACTACAGTGTGTTTGAACCTGGATGCAATACATATATATAATACTACTATATGGAGCCTATGTAATCTTTACCATGTTTCTCAAGTGAAGCCAAATTAGAGTAGTCCAGAATCATATCTATTGTCTCTTTCACGGAGAAAATACCAAATACTCATGCGCAGCAAACCGCGGGAATTTTGCTCCATATAGGTACTGTAGAATACAATAAATTAACTTTATTTTATATTGTATTTTATCTACATATAACGGTTTTTCAATCTTGTTATTGGGATGTTCCCGTATTTATCAAGTTTACCAAAAGAGTGGATGCAGTTTGTATTTGAAAAGAAAATTTTAAAAATACATACTTCAGGTACCTATCCGACTTCATATGGAATATTTCCTTCGCACAAAAGACAAAACCTCGACTGAGTTTTTCGTTTCGGCATTTTGCGATATCTGTCGTGGAATTAAATTAATGAAAATGAGGTACAGTATAATTCATATACCTATATAATTCACTACATATTTAAATTTACAAAATGTTCTTATATACCTAAACTTGCAGTTGCGACTGTAAAAATAGCGTCGAAATAATTTGATGAGCAAATGTCTCTAATCACTAATAAGTCTAATAGGTATATGAACAAAATTAAAACTACAAGTTACACATAAATAAAACACTTCTAAAACTGCCGGCTCTACGAAAAACACAAATTTATTTTCTGTGAAACACAAACATACCTAAAATACAAAAGATAAACTGTGACATAACCACACCACAAAACGCATATATGACAGAACACATACAGGGTGTCCCAGTGTGAGCGAACAAAAATTTACCAGTGTGTAGGCCAGACCAAAATAAGAATAAAATTCTTATAAAAAAAAATTCTTCGCTGCACGCCTAACGAGTTCCAGGGTGTTATTTTGTAAAAAAAAAACAATTTTCCGAGATAACTTAAAAACTCGTTTCGTAGATTTAGGTAATATTTGGATGACGTGTACATCTATTAAAGGTCATTAAAACTATATGGTGTTTGTTTAACTCTAAACTTTAAAATCATTCCATATATTTTTCTGCATAAAGGAATACAGTCGGTACTTTACACTCAATTTACTCGAAAATGGTTGATTTTAGAGCTGTGTAACAAGAGCACCTTTTTTGTTCAGAATTGATAGCCGATTAAGGAAAACTTAGTTAATTCACGAAAAAGTAGGATATACAAGAGTTATGAAGACAAAACCATAAGGAAGAGTAGACCTAGGTCACCACAAGTGTCAAAGTTAAACAAACACCATATAGTTATAATGACCTTTAATAGATGTACACTTACCTAAAAATTACCTAAATCTACGAAACTGTTTTTAAGTTGTTACAGTTATTTAAGTTAAGTTATTACAGAAAATTGTTGTTTTTTTACAAAATAACACCCTGTAACTCGTTAGGCGAGCATCAGAGAAATTTTTTATAAGAATTTTATTCTTATTTTGGTCTGGCCTACCCACTGGTATATTTTTGTACGCTCATACTGGGACACCCTGTATATGACAAAAGAAAAGCCCGGTCCTTCTTTACTTTCGCGGCACATTGAAATTCTTGGATTGGATTGGACAACACTTGGGCATGTGCACAGGAACATTTGTCCGTGAAAGAGAACGAAATATATAACTCCATCTCATAAACCGGCTTCAAGAAAAGCTCGAATAGCTCAATATAGTAGTATTATATATATGATGCAATACCATTGCCATCTTGGAGATCGTTAGAAGAGACTAATAGTGTTTTCGGTTTACATCCTCTCAGATTGCTCCTAAAATAATCACTAACGTCACAAATCTCACTGAGATCGCTCTTAATCCGATCGCAATCGCTCTCGTTGTAGTAATTTAGAATTTAATCGAACACGGTTTAAAATTTGACATTTCTTGTTTTTCATCTATAAGTTAACTTTTGAGTTTGATTTTTTTATGACTTTTGGATTTTTCTCTGAAACAAACAGTGAAATAAAAAGATAATGGATATAGAAGTTATTATAATTTATCAACATAATTTTTTAATTTGTGTTTTCTTTCCTTGCAATAATAATTATTATTGGGGGCACAAACATACGCAAACTCTTCGCCTGAGCTATCAGATGAAGATAACATTTCCAAAGATTGCAAAATTTTCTGGTTCGGTTCAAAAATTATCTATGCCCACAAAAAAATTCTAAAATTTGGGGTTATCTGTTTAAAATTTCAGTTGATGCTCCGATTGCTCTGTCAATTTTCTCAAGGTCAATTGAGAGCACTGGTTTTAAGATTTCAGTGCTATAAATTGAATAAATCGAAGACGAAACTCCGAGCAAGAGCAATTTATATCCAAAACGGAACACGATAATCTCATCCAGAACACTTTCAGATCACTCACAGAGCACTCTAGAGCAGTAAACCGAAAACGCTACAAGTTCAGTTGAGGCAAAGTTGCGTAATTTGGTGACCTATAAAAAAATCAAGACTAACATGATTAGTTGTTTCAGATATTTGAAAGAATCGATTTTGGAAATTTGTTTTGGTAAAATTTCAGGCTTGTTGAAGAGATATTGAATTCTTAACCAACTTTTTACGTTTTATCCAACGGCGTAAACATTTTTTTTAAAGTAATGTTTCGTCTCTTCAGAACCATCATCGACTTCAATTTTTCTAATACGGCCCCATTAATATTTTGCCGCCTGCGGCAGTATTTTTCCATCTTATGCCATCATAGTTTGTTAGTAGTAATTACCGATGAGGGAGCTGCAAATTGTAAATAAATATGGAGGAAGAGGAGTAAAAATTTTGCTAATCATCTAGCAATTTAGCATTTATCTGCTATAAATATAGTTACTTCATGTGCTAGTTAGGGTGAAATAAAGGATAAAAAGAGTGGTAAAAGCAATCAAACGTCTCATAAGTGCTTCATTGCTAATTAAATGAATTTTTTGGGTTGAAAGAAGTGCCCTAGTTTTTGTTTACTTACATTTTGGACTAAAATAAGTGTGATAAAACTGCTTTCAACGTGCTTGTTTTTTGTTAAATAATGTTTAAATTAAAATATATTCTGCTTTTATAAGACTAATAATGGAACAGTATAGACAAACTGCAACAAAGTGGTTATGTTGTGTAAATAAACGTGTTCCTTGTTATTAAATTGTTACATGCCTTTTGAAGAAATGAATGAGAAACAGTTTCTTATACTAGGGTCAAACTTCTACCTATCTTCAATCTTAAACACTTCTATTGACACATTTTGTGGAATGACACCTATAAACACGAAAGTTTGTGTTGTGCTGATTTCTTTTGAATGCCATTGTAAAATGTAAAAATAAAGACGTACAAATACTAACCACGTCGTTTTTAACTTTGTAATACCAAAAAATCACAAGCACCACTAAATTATTACGTTAAACAAACCCAAATACGTGTTATTATCATTATATCAACAATAAGCCTCCAAAAATTACCTTTTTAAGTAGGTTCAAATAGGTAGGTAGGTAAGTAGGTAAGAGGGTGCATTCATTTTTGGAATCGCCAATAAAAAAGTGTCCCTTTGATTTCAATAACTCTTCAAATAAACCTGAAATCTTACAAGAACGAATTCCCAAAATTTCGATTTTTTCAAATATCACAAAAACTAATCATGTTAGCCTTAATTTTTTTGAGGCATATAATAGTGTCACTAAATTACGAAACTTTGCCCCAATTTAACATTTTCTCTATCTCTAACGATTTCCAAGATACCAATCCTATTGCAAACAATTTGAAATACACTATTATGAGAAGGGTTACAATATATTTTTTCTCTCTGAATATATTTCGGATTTCATCAGATGACTCGAGAGCAGTCCTTATATCCCTTATCCCTATGGGAATATATATTTTGAAAGTACGACCACTTATTTTAATTAATGAAGGGAGGAAGAAGCCGGACACACTCTTGGCCCTCGAGTTCGATGTCCCTTAGCCCGCCTCTACTTAAAAAAAATTAACAACCGCCTTCCGAGGCTCGTGCACAAAAACTTAATTCGATTCACACCTCAGTGGGTCGGCTAATTGAAAATATGGAAAATATGAGTGACCCGAGAGAGAGGGACTTTATTTTGATTCGCCACGGTAACGCGTATTTGTTTTACATCGCCATTAAAATATAGTTTTGGAATACCGACGCCCTGAAAATTTAAATAATTTAATTAGTTTATATTATATACACAAAGACCGACTCGAATTGAAAAGGAAGTGCGCGACGAGAACAAAATGTCATCGCATTTTCGAATAAATACTTGGAATTTTGGTGGAAACGACTGCCTTTTTTCTATATCCACTAAACTATTTAAAGAAAAATGTAGAATTATGTGAATATGCAATATGTATCAAAACTTCATGTATATCGTTCATCAGCATTAACGAAAAATTAAGGGGTTAGTATCAAGTCTATCAAGAAATTATTTTTGGTTTAGATACGATCTTACTATATTGTATATACGAAGTGTGACTGCTTTTTGTGAGTGGATATATACTTTCTTTCAGGCCAAGTTTAGTGAGATGATTTATGAATCTGTATGGAGTGATGATACCCATCACCATGTTTGTATGGTTAGGTCCCAGTATAATTTATAACATTTGTTTTCTATAATAGTTGGATATGAATATTGGTAGTATGTTTGAGGCTTCAATTGCAGATTATATCGTAGGGCTATTGCCTGGTGAATAATTTTTGCCACTGTATTATCTATTGGTATATTGCTGACCTGCTAGTAGTTTACATCCGAATGTTGTATGTTTTATTGTTTCAGGAAATTAGGGACATTTTTCTGAAACCTGCTCCTGTAGGCATGATCCTCTTAATTGAAATATCCTTTAAAATTCATCTCCTATGCTTGAAATAAATATCTACATAAGTAAAATATTCGTGTGTATGTACGTAGCATATAAAGTAAGGCTCGGAATTGTATTCAAATAATTCGAATATTCGAATATTCGACTATTCTAAATTCGAATTTTTTTTTCGAAAATTCGACTATTCGAATATCCTAATATTTGACTAATTGACTATTTATTTAACTAATCGACTATTCAAATGTTCGAATATTCGTGTTTATCATAAAAAAAATATAAGGTTTATTGTTCCCAATTACATTCACCCCTCTTTAAATTGGCCGATTTAAAAAATTTATTCCAAAAATATGTGTCCACTGCAGTGGTGGAAAAATAATGAAACCAAATATCCAAATCTTATAAAATATGTAAAACGTTATCTTTTTGTATACCTGCGACATCCGTTCCATCAGAGAGAGAGCTTTTTTTAATGCTAGTTTATTAAAAAATAATCTTTTGTTAAGGAGTTTTTATTTGTTACAGAGTTCTTCTATTTTTAAATGATTTAATAGAATTATTGTTTTGTTACCGGAATTTATTCAACATAATGCACTATTTATTCTAAATAATATAATTTTTCGACAATATAGATATTTAAATTTTAAATATCTATATTGTTAAGTCGTATAAAAGTCGTTTTAAATCTTAAAACGACTTTTTCGGTATTTAAATAGACGACTATTCGAATATTCGACTATTCAAATAGTCGAATTCGACTATTCAAATAGTCGAATTCGACTATTCAAATATTCGAATTTAAAAAATTCCGAGCCCTAATATAAAGGCAACCTTCCAAATATTTTCAAAAGTATGTGGTTTGTTTTACAGAAAGATTGAACGAGCTGTTTTAACAACAATTGTAAATATGTATATAACAACGATTTATAGTATAATAAATTTGACGGTGTATAAAAGTTAAGACATATATCTTGCTACACTGTTTGGTGTTTCATAAATTTCTACAGATTTTGTAATGACTGATGACCTAGAAAGGCACTTGTTGTTTAATGACATTTTTACCAAGTATTAAAAGTTTATTTCAAGAAATATATTCAAAAAATTATTAATCATCTCAATGTGGTAATTACTTGGAAAATATATATTTTTAATTTTTATCGTTCTATGTTATTACACCGCTCCAAGGAAAAAATATATAGCTATGTATTCATAGTAACAAAAAGGTCGAGTATAAAGTGAAAATTATCCAATTATTTTGTAACCAAATGCTGCCTTGTAAGAAATATTAGCTTACCAGGAATTGTCAAACAGTCCTACGGGTCGATTAGAATTCAGGCTATTGAATTTCAATAAAATAATCACCTAAATGCCCTTTCACCGTCTATTTATACGTATTTCTAGTTGATCACGTCATCGATAAGGTTATAAATTTAGTGTGTGCCCAAGTTATTGCTAGTAGCACTCTCTATGCAAATTAAATGGGTCTTTATAACTATATCTAATTCTATTTAAAAATTACAGAAAATATCGACCGGCAGAAATGCATGTTAATGACAAATCAGGCGAGCCGGTGGCTCAGCGTATAGTGTCTCGCTCGCTCAACCCAGAGGTCGTGGGTTCGAATCCCCATTCTACCAGACAGTTTTTAACGGTCTCGTTTTTTAAAACTAAGAAAATACCCTTTCTTAGTTAATCTAAATTCCTATTTCTTATCTCATTCTGTGCATTTTACTTTTTGTTAAACAACAACCATGTATTTAGTTTAGAGTATTATATTTATATACAGGATTAAGTAGTTATAATCCTGACTCCAATATATTTGTCTGGTCGCTATATCTAATTATACACATAGTCTTAGATATGCGTAATCGGAGGTTCGAAACGATATCGTGGCTCCATCTCGCGTAAAGAACGTGAACGGATGGGTGACGTGGAAGGACGAAGGGAAGATTCGAGAAGGAGGACAAGATGGCGAGGAGAAGTGATTGAGAGAAGATCTGAGAATTAGGCAGGTCCAATTTTGGCCGGAAAAAGCTGAGAAAAATATGAATAAATGGTGAATCAGTATCAGCAAACCAAATCTAATCATTCCTAGCTTTATTAGGAGAGAAAAATCGTTTTAGTACGTGTTATTAGTGAATTTGCAGCATAACGTATGAACGACGTTAAGTTCCTGAACCAACTTTACCCTATGTCAGTACATTTCTCCTTATTTTGGACAAGTGCATCTTGAACCACTTTACATGTACCGTGCCTTTAGTCGACTAACTTACCCTATGCATAGGTCGTGTGTGCTAAAGATTTTAAGGGTCCTTACCTATATCGCGGACTGTAACTGTCTATGAACTACCTTTTTTAGAGCTTTATTATTGAAAAGTAATCCCTCATTTTTGTGAATTTGAGAGGGTCAGTTATAGTATTTAAATTTATATGTTTCTTGTGTTTATAAACTTCCGTAAATGTACAGTTTGATAACATTACATTAAAGCTTAACTTTGTTCTTTTCAAGTGTTTTTTTGCAATTGTCTTCAGTTAGATAGGAACTATACCTTTACTTCATACCATCAAAAAAGATCAATTGATGGCGCCCAAATTTGGCAGCCAATAATTAACCCTGAAGTACCTACTTCACTCTGCTTACCCCTGATAGAGAGTTTCAACGCCATAGTAAGTATTTTTTATGTTAATAAAAAATTCCAATAGATGTATCGTTATAAATTTTTAATTAAACTGTCTAACTGTTATATAAGGCTTGTTCGCAGGAATGGGTTGGCAACCGTCTTGGCGACGGCCTAAGATGGATAGAATGTCAACTTGGTGTTAACGTGAGAGGTTAAAATCGGTTGATGTTTGACTGCCCCCCTAACTAATGAGGGTTTCCAGGTTTCCCTCATTCCAGCACTGAATGGTGGTTAGGCCTACCAACCCAAGTCGTTCCTGAGGTGAAAATACCGCCACCTCTCCCACACAAGTAAGTCTCAGACGTGCTAATCGTTGTGATTAGAATGAGCAGTAGAGATATTATTATATTATTATTGTTATAATTACAAACCAAATATTTGCCACCACATATACAATTCAGTGCGGATTTAAAAAAAAATAGATTATTTTCCGCTCGTGGTAGCTATTTCCATGGGAAATTTAACGTTCTACAAAAAACGATTCTTGCAATTTTTTTTAATTCCGCTTAGTTTTTGAGTGATATTGAAAACCCCAAAAAACACCCCTTTAACCCCGTTCTCAAAAATGAACCCCCTAAATTCAACAGCATTTTGTAATTTTCTTATATTTAGGTGACCAACAAACGAACGAAACATTAAAAACTCTTTCATGCAATTGTTCCTTACTTCCTTTTTTTGTACATATACCTAGTCTACAGCCTAAAGAATAGAAAAAGTAGTGGAATAAGTTGGCTGATAATTACGTAAAATCGCAGGAATTTTGCATACATGCACTGATGGAAAAAATCTTGCTTAAAGCCATTAGTAAACTACAGTTTTTTGAAATTAATAATTATTTAACACATAACTACGAATAGTACGAATCTACTTTATATCCACATCTGCAAACGCTTTATTTAAATAAGGACAAATAAGGACTACAACAAATTAAGCCAAAACAGCTTATTATCCTGATTATATACCTCGCCAAGCGCTGAATTACAAAGCAAAATTTGCCGTATTTTGTACACAGTTAGAATCAAAGTATAAGGATTTGGATTGCAACGAAAACTACGAGGAAATACTTGGACCTCACATCGTAGGATGTCACTAGCTGCAAACCGGTTTCGATCTTTTTATGATCTCGTCAGTGCAATATAAGTGATCATACCTAAAGATGCGAAGACCCAAGTACTTGAACACAGTAGGTACGCCTTGCGTACGTAAACCCTATGGTAAGAGGTGGCGTATAGAGTTTGCGTACGCAAAACGTACCTACTGTGTCAGATACTTGGGTCTTCGTATGTTTAGGTATGATCACTTATATTGCACTGACGAGATCATAAAAAGATCGAAACCGGTCTGCAGTTAGTGACATCCTATGAGGTCCAAGAAACCATGCACCAGTCGTACAAAAATAACACCGCAGATCGCAAATGTTTTTTGATAACTTATCCGATTTCCTATTTAAATAATTTATAGAAATAAGTAATTTCTTTTTCTATTCAAAAATTAAAATTACTTATCCTTACTTCATATATACATACAATAATTATGATTTCTACATTTTTTCTATACATTTTCAAATAAATAATACTATTAGCTATTATAATGACAATGACAATGACTACTTATATTTTATATGGCTTGCCGAAACATATTTATTTATTAATATATTTTTTTTATAGGTACTTACGTGTTGAATTTATATGGATATTTAAGAGAACCGCATACAGAATTCTTAAATGATGTGGAAATTGAGTGAAAAGTTTTGTATAAATTTTGTACAAATATTACTTATTAGTGGTCGTCATACTATGAATAATCATATTAAAAAAAGTAAATAATTTTTCCCATCTCCTGTGAAATGTGTTTTTTTATATATAAATGTAACTAACATCTGTTCAGTTTGACATTGAAATATTGAATATTTGGCAGTTATAAACACTTGTCTTACTTTGGAGTGCTAACGTTTATTTTTCAATACTAAACTAAATTGAATGTGCCAAATATATCCGCTTGCAAAAACTCAGCATTTAATTGGACAGATTAAATATTTTTCTCCTTAGTAATTATTTATTAGCTAATACCATAGAAATAAACACCACATTACCACCAATTGAATATATATGTAGCTTGCGCTCAAAACTTAACAAGTCTACTGCAACTGATTTTAGAGAAATTATAAATAATTAAATATTATCAATATTAAATCTTGGTTTGGGTTTTATCTTAAAAAAATGGTTTGGACTTGTGAACTTTTGGTAAGAAAGTATGGACTTATTAAGTTTTGCACGCAAGCTACAGATATACCGGGTTTCCCATTTCATTGAATTTTATATTCCCAGGGCACACTGAGAAATATTGCTAACGGAATCGATAGTACTGACTGTCAAACACTTCTGATTACCAAAATACTAAAGCGAAATGCTTTTTTAATTAAAATATCAATAAAAATTCGTTTTAAGTTAATATATGTACCTAGTTTACATAAGCGTTTTAAGGAATGTTATGTTATGTCATCTGGTTGACTAGTTGGTTAAGCGGCCGTGTTTTAAACTTAACCGCAAAATTTTGCAGGTTCAAATCCCGCCAGAGATAACTTTTTTTTATTTTACTTTTTCATTAATTACAAATTATTAGTGTTTACTTATTCGAATAAATATGGTTTATTGTCAGTACCTAGTGATTATTTTTGAAAGTCACAATATTTACTTATAAAAAAAAATAAAACATGTTTTAATCAGTTCGTTTCCTTTATCTTTAGCTAAAGCTACTATCTTATAAGATAAGTAATCAACAAGCAACATATTTTTTATTTATTACATGCACTATGCTTTTACTAATAGTGTACTTACAACACGTTTTATTTTTTTTTTTGATAAGTAAATATTGTGACATTTAAAAACAATAAATAGGTACTGACAATGAACCATATTTATTCGAATAAGTAAACACTAATAATTTTTTAATTAATGAAAAAGTAAAACAAAAAAAAGGTATCTCTGGTGGGATTTGAACCTGCAAAATTTTGCTATTCAGTTTAAAACACGGCCGCTTAACCAACTGGTCCACCAGATGACATAACATAACATTCTTTAAAACGCTTATGTAAACTACATATATTAACTTAAAACGAATTTTTATTGATATTTTAATTAAAAAAGCATTTCGCTTTAGTATTTTGGTAATCAGAAGTGTTTGACAGTCAGTACTATCGATTCCGTTAGCAATATTTCTCATAGTGTGCCCTGGGAATAGAAAATTCAATGAAATGTAATAGCCCATGTTAATTGCTATTAGTCAAATGAAATGGGAAACCCGGTATGATTAGCGAAATACAAATAAAAAATCTAATTGGTAATATAGATAAGAAATTTGTTTTGTAAAATTGTAAAAGAACTATTATCTCTTATCATGAAGTCAGCATTTACTTACGTATTGGTTTTATATTAGGTTTGTTCCTGCATAGAATCTCTGATAAATCCCTGACAGTCAGGGATTGTGATTTAATGCGCATGTCTGATCTTAGATTAGTTTCTGATTTTTGCTGGAACACCGGATTTTTAGAGAACTTAATAGCAGAAGAAGAAGAGTACAATAAACAATAACCAAATAATTTTTTTACCTGCAAATTATGGAGGAATATCCATGGAATATCATCCGTTTCTGACAAATAATTATTATTTGTTGAGTTATAATATTAATAATAGACAGCGTACAATAATTGAAGTTAAAGTTGGTAAATGGTTTTGGTTAATGCGCATTGCGCATGCACCGGACTATGAGTTTCCGAAGAATCAGTGAACTTTTCAAACTATCAGCAAACTGCCCTGACTCAAGCTGGAACAGAGGACAAGAAATCCTGGACTGTCGTTCGACTCTTGCTGAAACGCTTAGATTTGTAATGCGCATGCTTCTGACAGTTACTGACAGTTTTGGACTTCTGCAGGAACAAACCTATTATATGTTTATTCCAAAACTGCAATTATGTTCTTACATGTTTAATTATTTTTTCATTATATATCAGCTCCTTAGTTCAAAAAATCCAGATTATAAAATTGCAGTCAATGAAACAACAAGGTTTTAAGATTACTGAAAACTGCACCCAAATCTTAGTTTTTCATTTGGAAATAATTTTTACACTGTACTTGAGAGATTATAATCTAGATCTGATTACTTATTTTACTTCTGAAACAAAATTACCCACGTCAGGTTAGGTATGGTACTTTAAATTTGTGGTTGGAAACTCAACTTTACTTCTTTGCCTGAAATACGTCTCAGTTCCCATACAACGCCTTTTATATCAATTTGTAAGCGTAATAACCCGCCATCAACAAGCTTCATGCGCAGTATTTGTCTTTGAGAGGTAGTTTTTTAGGAAAAATGGGAAAGCTGCGGCTTACGGTGCCTTTAAATCTGTCCGCAGATTCGTTAGAGAATCTGTTCGGATATGATGTCTGGTGCCTGTCACTCGCTAAGGCTTCTTGTAAACAAGACTGCTTTTGTATGAGAAAGTGATGAAATTCGACGAAGAAATAGCACGCCAGATTGTGTGTTTTCCTACTATTCTTGTATAAAAATCACTCGCGAAATAATAAACAAACATTTATTGATCCTTTAATTTGTCTAAAGCGGCACACAGACTGTCGAACTAACTCGACCAGCGTGCTTGGACTTTCCCCACACACCATGTAAGCATATTTGTGCAAGTACTGCAAATAGTAGTTGTGTTTTATTAGATTAAGGTAAAACATGATAATAAAGCAGATGCGTGTAGATGGAAAAGCAGATATCTACGTGTAGTGTTATTATTTTTTTTGACCAGCAGAGGAGCTTCAAAAGCGAAAAGGCAGGAACACGTGGATGTTTAATATGGTTTATTATGGTTAATGGTTTAATGGTTGCAAGATACACTACAACTATAAAATATTACAAATACTGCCACACTCTTTCAAGCGACAAGGTTGATTTTCTATCAATAATTTGTGGAAGCATTCGGCGACAGCATCCTGTTCAAGGAAGTGTGATGACCGAGTGCCTGTGACAACTTTAGGCTGAGCAATTTATGTGCAAATTGACAAATACGAGGTTTTTGACGATTATTTGAATCGGACCATCTCAATTTATAATCCGATTTCAAACTGCTGTAACTTCTTCCAATGATATTGAGATTTTGGATTTGTTTTAGCGATGCATAGGCAAATGTAGAGCAATCTTAAAAACTCGAATAAAAAAAATCAGCAAGGATTCAATGGGCGAGAGGAAAAAGTATATCTAATACTTCGAACATATTCCACCACATCGTATACATTTTTTTTATTATTTCCAGCGCAATCAGGACATGTAGATGAATGCGAAATTGCAAAATAACAACAAAAAGGATTGCACACATTTCCATTTTCCATTTGAAAATGTCATTATCTCGTAGGTTGATTACACAGAGCATTAAAAAATGCTTTAACTGTCAACTATATTTGTTCAAAAATAACGCCCTATATTAACATGGAAAATAATATAGATTACTGGGTATCTAGTGGCATCCCGCTGTGCTACAAGTTATTACCTGGTATGTTATTAAAAAAAAAAAACCTAGTCAGTACGGATCGCAGTGGTCTTCTGATTAGATATTGTCCTCCCCTCGTAACACGGGCCTAATCCGGTTTCCGCAGCGCGTCGTATTTTCGAATGATGCATTCCACGTTTACCGAATCCTAAATCTAATAATATGTAATCCGACGTGACATTTCAATTTTAACGAAACGTTCACCTCGCACTAATCTGCCATTTTGGCAAATGGTCCCAGGCGCATCCTGGATGCTGCCAACTGCAATTTTGCCCTAGCGCGGCCAAATAATACGGCTGGATTACTTCTCCGAAGTTCCCTGGATCGCTGGTGGATATCCAGTACTTATAGTGTAATAGGGCCATCGAATAAAACGATAAAGTCTGCGTTTGATATCCCGGTGTTTAGTTTGTCAATACGTGAAATTAGTGGTGTTGTTAATTTTCCAGAAATACTAAAGGCGGAAAATTTTCCGGTAAATTATGAAAAATTTTACCAACCCTGTTTCAAGGACGTGGGTATTTGTTTACATTAATGAATGTAAGGTGTTATCAACATATTTACCCTTCTCAAATAATTACCCTGCTGTACTCTGCTGTCTCTGCACATACAGGGTGGCCCAATACAGAGGGATAGATGCAATGTCATTTTTTTAAACCGATCACCATGTATATTTTTGGATATTTGAATTCACCTTAAAATTACCTTAATACGATACTTATTTTTTTTTTAGTTTCATTACCCACTAGTTAAAAAAGTTATTAAAAGCTTTGTTAACACACAGTGGGTATACTTTACCGAATGGACACATCGGCCACAGAAATGTATTTTTAAAAGTCTTCATTTACAGATTTTTATTTTTGCTTACTAGAAGAAGTAAATTAGATTCTGGTTTTAAGGTTATGTTGGTTATGTCAAATACAACAATAACTAGTAAAATGGCGGGAATTGCTAGGACGCAAAAATTAAATGGCGGAAAATTTTCAATTTTTAGAAGGATATTACAGGGAAAATTATCTCTTTTTTATCTTTCAGCTACAACATCCATAGAAATGAGTATATACCTATATACTATAATAATAAAATTATAATAGGCACTTTTCAATTTTAGGGACAATACGTTTTTTAGATTAGAGATAGAGGTTAGGTTTTTATTTAAGTTGTATATCTATTGCCTAAAAAAGATTACAACATTTCTGGCAGCTTTACAGAAAATCGTACTTTTATACAGTACAAAATGGCTATTACTTCTATCTTGGTGGTTGGAACCTTTGTTGTGAAGATAACACTGACGTAGTTTTCCACATAACACCGAAACACTATACTGCACTCGACGCGCGTTTCGCCAACCAAGTTGGCATCATCTGGAGATGATTACAACTTGTTTTAATCATCTCCAGATACTAAAAAGTGTAGACAAAAGATAGAAAATGTGTATGTTTTATTTATCGGTAATATTTCTGCCTTGGGAAGATAGTTTACTGTTTTGAATATCCTATGTATGTTAACTAATAATTGTGTAATAGTGATGTGCAGTTCATGACCGAATAGTTCGCATGAACTATTCACTTGAGGTGAACTGAACGAACTGTTTCATATAGTTGCCACTGAATAGTTCATTTTGAACTGTGTGTGAAATTGTACCATTCATTCACGTTTTCGTTCCCTCGTTCGAGTCAGTTTAATTCTTTAGTACTTCATGATTCAACATGTCGGACATGAAACATGAAACTTAAAACCGAAAAAGAAAACTTTTCAATTTAGTAATTTAAATGAATTATTGCTCTGAATCGATAAATTTAGCGTTTTTGTTATCTGAAATTCTGAACCATTTATGTATATTTTATGAACTAATAAAATAATTTACTTCAAAAGTTGATAATAAACGTAAAATATATTGTAAAAAAATAATACGAACAAAAAAAAGAAAGTTCAACATAGTAAAATTATAGTAGGTACTGTACTACTGTACATACTTTTATATAGATACAAAATTTATAGATTATAGTTTAAAAGTATTACTTGTGACAATTTCTAATGTTTTATATACCATTATTTGGTTGTCATTTGTTATGAAGAGTATAGGTACCTACTACCTACTACTGCAAATATATTCGGTCCGCAAGGAAATCAAATACGAGACGAACTGTAGTTCGTTTTAAACTGTAAAAAAGAACTATTCACTTAGGTGAACTGTTTCGGTCCGAACTATTCACCAAAGTGAACTGGAATGCCCATCACTATTGTGTAATACCTAATATATTTCCGTATTGCTTAAATAATTCAAAAGTTGTTTACATATATACAAAAGGTGACAAACATAAAAGCAGTTCAATAACGGATCTATTTTGGTCATTTAATATTTTACACAAAAATTGCTACGTTTTAAAGCAAATAAAGCAGCATTATTTTCGAAGAAAAAGACTCCATATCTATTAATTTAGAAATTGTTAACCAACCACTCCATTACATTGGTCATGAAGTCTCCCATCTGTATTTCAATGGTTATACAAGAGAATAAATTGGGGCTCTATTAAAGTATTATCTCCACAATACGCTGAAGTACGTAATTGACAATAATAATATTAAGTAGAGTGCAAAAGTTAGTGGCCTTTTTATTTATTTACTAGTTGGTAGGTCAATGGAGGGAACTTGGGCGAATGAAATTTAAGAAAAACGTCGACGTTTCGTCAGTTTACTGTGACATTATCAGGTCAAGAACGTTAAAAACATGTAGAATATTTAGTAACTAAATGAAAAAAAAAGTTACTCAAATTCGAAAATTGCTTTTTTTTGTGTCACAATTAAAACTAGAAATTGTTGAACAATTTTTAGAACCACTATTAACAACACCAAAACACACCTAAGATGAAATATTTATATTTTATTTACATAAGTAATGTACATATTTTTAGGTTTTTAATGTTATTGTAATGTCTGGAAGATTTCTCACAAAAACGTAACAAAGCGTAGGCAGTAAAAACTTCCATTTTCTTATACTTCAGGGGCCCAAATCCCCCACCTCTGGCCTAACAACAATTAAAGATACTTGCCAGAACATTAAAGATCTGGTGCACCACAAGGATCAATTCTGGGGCCATTACTATTTTTATCCTACATTAATGACATTTCCCTTTGTGTTATAAGACAATCGTTCGACGAACTGTATATCCAACAATGAACGAACATTGATTCTTTCCAAATTAATTAGTATTAAGTCCATATGAAATATCCTTTCACACTAAGTGATATAAAGTGTAGCAAATTCTAGTTCAGTAAAATGTGCGCATGTCATAAATTCTCTAACGGATGAGTGAGAGGATTTATTAAAACGAAAGTGAAATAACTGTGTAATACCGAGTGTTTACTAAACAATAATACTGAAAAACTTCATCAATTGATTTCATATGAAATAAAGGTCAAATAAAATATTTTTTTAAAGTTTTTCTGGAAAATCTCTGAACTGGGATAAAATTCTGTTCTTAAATTGCAGTCACTTACACAATTTTGAAGAAGGTATGTTCTTGGTTTTACAACTTTTTTTAGCACTATCAGGGACGTGCGCACGGGTAGTAATTTAAACATTTTTATAAAAAATCTAAGCCATCGCTGTTCTGGATTTTTCTTCAATTGCCTTTTCATTTTTTACAAAAAATGTTCCGACATTTTATGATAGCGTTTTAGACGGAAAATAAGATTATTCCTATAATGTTAACCGCTCAGGATACGAATAAAAACCAGATGAAATTTTCACAAAATTGAAGTAGCTTATAAAATGAGTTTGGTTTGTTATATCAAAATCACTTCCGTTACGCTTTCCCACCAAAAATATTGTAACAATTCATGTTTTAAGAAATTAATCCAGACTGTTTATAGAAAACACCATGTATTATGTAGAACCAATAAATAAATCTTCCGAAAAGTTTCTATCTTCTAATCACTCGGGTAAGTAAGTATTAAGGAACGGAGTATTCAATAAGGAAAGACAAGACGGTATACAAAATTATCTAGAACACCATACTTTGTCGAAGCACTTACACTTTAGTAACATTAATAACGTAGAATTATATACAGCTTTATTAAATATTACCCAGCACAGTAAATAATTACCTAGTGATTATTTCTCTAAGTAATGGTCCTTCTAATGGGTATGTGTGAGCCGCCGTTTCATAACTCGGTCTGTTTTCATGCCGGCCTTATTATTTGCGAGCCTTTCTGCTTCAAGTAGCGCCACTCACGCACTGTTCAAACTAACGTACAGGGTGCTTCAAATTGGTATGATTTCGAAGGTTACCGGGAATCTGTAATGGATAGGGTAAATATGATTGACGAGTCCTTTGTTCTTTTTTCGAAAAAATAACAATGACGTAAGTAGATAGGCTATAGGCGTACGGGGCCAAAAACGCATGTATTTTTTTAAAGAGGGCTAAATTTTAGTTATTTTTGAGTAATTTTACCCCCTCCACGTCTCGTAAACGTCACGTACCTTGGTGGGGAACGTCACGTTTTACGACACGCGTATCCTGATAAACATCACGCGTATCCTTATATTAAGGATTAACATCCTGTATTATGGCCATGAGCCTGTATTAACATGGCTATATCATTTTACTGTAGTAATTTCTCTAATAATAACACTTATTTGAAGGAGATGCCGAAAACAACTGGCCACGGGCAATGTGCCCCGACTGGCATTGTATTACTCCGGCATCTCCATAGGAGTCGCCACATCCTTCATCGAGACTAACTAGCAGACACTGACCGGTTTCGCGCTTATTACGCGCTAGTTAGACTCCCATAAGTAGCGGAATCGATTAACGATGTTGCGATATGATTGCCTAATGAGCATCGTGAATGTTAGTAGTGGTACCGTAGTTCCCCCGTACCGTAAACACACCGTAGTTCCCCCTTTGGATCTTTGCTACTCTCTGTCTCGCAATTATTGTCAAAGAGGGCATTACGGTGAGTTTCTCTAATACTAATAATAACACTTATTTTACGTCTAGACTTCTAACGGCTACATCAGAAATTCATTGCGAAGAAACGTATATCTTATAGTAGCGTAGTCCTGATATTGTTTATATTTCACATAGTGTAAACACCTTAAAAACATTATTATTTATAGGTACTGTTAAACCAAAGGGTTTGTCTAAAAATTAATCCGAACCGATGAAAATTATAATCAATATTGCAATCAAACACAATAAAAGATTGTTTTTGATCTATGGTCTGTTTTCTAAATTACAGTATAGTTTATTAACAAGTATTTATAGTATATTCACTGATGAACGAAGGTTTTCTTGTAATTATTTGCTGTCATGTAAATTGTAAATTACTTATAAATTTTTATATCATCAGCAAAAAGTAAACAATTTGAGTGGTAAATGACTGATAGTAGATCATTAATAAAAATGAAAACCAATAGTGGGTCCAAATTAGACCCATGCGGTACGCCGGAGTGTATTGCGTAATTTGTAGATATTCTTCCACTATTTTTGACTTGACAGCAAAAAGAAACTGTGCAAGGTGTACTCACGTATACTCGTATTATATAATTCTAAACTTACAGTCCCTAGTCTAAGCTGCAGAATATTTCCTTAGAAACCGACTGCAACACTGCATGTCGGAAATCTCGGGTATATTTTAGCTTTTTGCGCGCGACAGTGGCGCGATGGCGTATAATGGAGAACTTTGCATTTATAAATTCCCCAGAAACAAACAGTTCCAACTACGAGCCGAGTGCAGTTTGTAGATTGTCAAGATAAAAAATTATTTGCGCAGATAAAGGACAGGGGTGCCGTTGCCAAGAAATGGCGGCTCGTTATCTTTGTTCCTCGATGTAGTTAAAGTTTAAGACTATAATATGTGGAAATAAAAATAGGTATCAGCGGAATAAATTAAAATTATTGAATTGGGAAAATTGTAGCAAACATATAGATTGTAAAAAGTTACGAGTTGCAATCAAAATTTTACTTATTGAATTTACTTATGATTACGATACGATTACAGTTGGCGTTTCGCCAACCAAGTTAGCATCATCTGGAGATAATTAAAACAGATGATGAAAAACAGTTTTAATCATCTCCAGATGATGCCAACTTGGTTAGAGAAACGCGTGTCGCGTGCAGTATAGTGTTTTGGTGTTATGTGGAAAACTACGTCAGTGTTAGCTTCACACCAAAGGTTCCAACCCCCTTCAAGAGTATCTTTCTTATTTTGAGAGATACAGAAAAAACGCATAGGAAAATTTTTTTCCAAGAGAATATTTTTAGAATTAGGTTTTACTCACCGTTTAATTCTAATAAAGCTGGTTGAAACGAGTAGTTGAGCAGTCAATCTGAAAATTAAAAAAGTAATTAATTATACCTTGCAAGTACTTGCAATTTTTATTAAAGCAAATCAGATATTAGTACAAGACATTATTATAATATGGATATATAAAAAAATATATTCATTTTATTTAAAATATACGAACACTATTTCTTGTTTAAGACTACAGTAGAATTTAGTAATAGTATAAATTTTATTCATTTCAGCGGTTTAAAAAATTATTTTTGGAAAATGCGTAAGTATAGGTACCAAATTTGTTCCTTCTTGTTTCTTTTCGATATAAATAGTTAAAATAGGAGTATAATTTGTTTTATATATACACGTAAAAACTGTACTACAGTGAACAGTGAGTAACGTTTAAAAAGGAAGCATCTATTACCTATGTACAGGGTGGTCCATCGAAATATTTCCACCTGAAACAACTTTTTACACAAGTTTTTACAAATTTCAAACAAATTCCCAGAGATAGGTCGATTTTTATTTGAAACGGGACACATTCACATATTATTGACATTTACATAGTGTGTCCCAAAAAAGAAAAAACAGAATAGCCTGTGACAGTTCGTTGTTTGTACTAAGGCTCGGAATTGTATTCGAATAATTCAAATATTCGCATATTCGACTATTCTAAATTCGAATTTTTTGTTAGAAAATTCGACTATTCGAATATATGATTAATCGATTATTTATTTAACTATTCGAGTATTCGAACGTTCGAATATTCGTGATTATCATACAAAAAAATATCAGGTTTCTTGTTCATAATTTAAATTTACCCTTCTTTAAATTTGCTGATTTAAAAAATTTATTTACAAAAATATTTTGCTTTTGAAGTCATGTTTTCGTACTATGTTTTCAAGTACTATGTATAAAAAAGTCCTAAATTCGCTTCCGTATTTTTTTTTTTAGTCAATTTGTTCTCTTGCGTTGTTTCTTCTGATTCATTTGAGTTGAGTGAGAGGCCCTTAAATATTATATAAACTATAAACAGATAAATAGAATACATAATGTACCCCCCCCAATATTCGACTATTTGAATATTCGACTATTCAAATAGTCGAATAGTCGAATAGTCGATTTTGACTATTCAAATATTCGAATGTTCGAATAAAATACCAAACGACTATTCGAATACTTAAACTTAACCGAGCTCTAGTTTGTACATCCTGTATCCTACACAGTTTGGCACGATACAATCCGTCTCCGTTTTCGTCATTATTCTTTCTCATGTTCTGTTTCAAAGCAATTCCACTAATAAAAAACGTCGCACACATCAGTCCTAGTATCATTAAGTCCTTCACCATGAATGTAGCCGATAATAATTATAGTACAATGATAGAGGAATCCGTATCGCTTCACATAAACTATTCCCCGACGACACAATGGAGACATTCTTCGAGTTTACGGAGTAAAAATTATTATAATTTCACGCTAGAGGGATTATTAATTATGGTATTTAGTGAGCTGGGATACGACGATGTCGCCCGGTTTTTTTTTTTATGGGATCGAGTAATAGATTCACGGCTCCGCTGCCACAATGCAGCCGTGAAAAACCGGAGGAAATCGGAATTAATTTCACAAATTACGAAACGTATGATGCCAATTATTTAAAAAAATATACGGGAAGTCGCAGAGGAACACGAAATATACTCTGCAGTAAATGCACAGTGCATGTTTAGGAATCTTGGAAATAGTAACAGATATACAGAAGATTAAAATGTATTTTTGACAAAAATGTTACAATTTCTTGTGACATTTCTTGTGTGACATCTATGTTTCATTTACCCAAGTTCACACTGAATACCTAAGTTTAACTCATCTTTTGACTGTTTCATTGACAAAGGAGTCCAAACTTGTCCTTAATTTAATTTCTATTGGACGAAATTCATACTGTGAAACACCTATTCGTTCCAGTCAGCATTTTTTTTTACATTTCCAGCGTAAATTACTTTTTATTTGTGCAAAACAGCAATCGCACATTTTGGAAACTAATCTACACTCTCATAACATCAGACATTTCATTTAAGGAAATAAAAGTGACTATGGAACACGTACAGTGATATTTCTTCCAATTCTCTAGATCACGTTTATAATTTGCTACATTGCTTGCACTTTTGTGCCAAAAATGGCCATCGCAACGAGTCAGTGTCAGCGCCAGCTTGATTTTCAAATAATGGAAATATTACTAACCTCAAGATATATAGTTTTGTTAAACTTATAGAAACAGCATCAGTTGATTTTTTTATTGCATGTGAGCAATGCTTTTTTGTAAGTGAGAAAATGGAACGCTGCATTGGTGGTGATAACGTGATCTTAAATATAACATTTAGTACGTCAAACTACGAAAAAAATCTAAATACACTGCGCCAATAAATTAGAGGAACGCATATTTATAATTTTCATATATATACATTCATATATAATATAATTTACAGTTTTATAAAAATTATTAAATCTAGTAGGCTGTATCAAGTATCCAACAGAAGGGCAAGTTGCCTTGCAACATAACGTAAGCTGCATCCATCTTCGATTAATGTCACGGCTCTTAAACTTCACTAAGGCGCCTCATGCATACAAGATTTTAGTACCAAACACTCACACCATGACAAATAATTAGCATACGCACACTTGATCTGACTTATTTTTTGTAAATCATGGTTATTGAATTTAAAAAGCTGATTTTCTCCCTGAACTGTTTCCCATGTTTTATGTTTTCTTCAGTATTAGTTGATCGATTCTGACGTAGTTTTCCACTTAACACCAAAACACTATACTGCACTCGACGCGCGTTTAGCCAACCAAGTTGGCGAAACGCGTCAACTTAGTATTTTGATGTTACGTGGAAAACTACGTCAGTGTCAGTATTATCTTCAGACCAATCTTAATTGAAGGGCCTTGGCTGAACGCAACTCGATCAATACTTGCGCCAAGTCGTAACAGCATAAGGATTGTCACAGGACTGTTGACAGGTTACGGACATCTCAACAAGCACCTTAACACTATCGGCCTTAGTGACACTAGAAGGTGCAGGTTTTGCGGGCACGATGACGAGGACTCCATTCACATCCTCTGTCGCTGTGCCTGCCTCATGGTCAAGAGGCACAAACATCTGGGTGCAGCATTTCTCCTGCCCCAGGACATTAGAGAGGATGTTGGCCTTCCACTAGAACGGGTGTTGGCCTATGCGCATACCACGGGTCTCTTCCAATAGCTCTCGACTAGCGGCAGGCACCATGGGTCGAAAGGCTTGAGTGCTGCGGGTAACCGCGCCGCCATCCAACAACAACTTCTTCACGCCAAAGGTTGCAACCCCTTTCAAGGTTGTGACAACATATCTTAATGTACCGTAACCGATCATACACGATCTTATTGGCTGGTACTGCTACTGTAACTTCGTTAGAGTTATAGTTACACGGCCAAATAAACGAAACATCTGGAAGCAAGACTTCCCGTTCCAGACTGGCAATCCGGGATTCTTTTAGAGTTCCTCGACGTCCTTGTAACCTTAATTGACCAGCCCCCCGAATCTGTTTAAAATACGGCTTTCAGAGGAATTGCGAATACTTCGCGGGAAAGCGCCGAGGAAGGCGAATCATGAAATTCAAATAAGTTACAGATTTGTTTGGATATATCTCCATGCTCTTGCGTCGCTCTCTTCAACGGCAAACTTTCGTTTTAACTAAACGCCCGACTTCTTTATATGGTAAAATCGCATTTCTCAAAGTGGCATGTTCAATCCACATCACTTTCAAATTAAGTCTTTTTAGCACAACCCGACCGATGTTGAGTATACAGTGTGTTTCAAATTAGATACAGTTAAGAGATAGAGATTAGGTTAAATTGGGGTAATGGTGCGTGATTTGGTGGCCAATAATATGCCTAAAAAAAATCAAGGCTGAATATTTGAAAAAATTGAAATTTTGGAAAATCGGTACCGAAAAGTAATTTGACATTGACATTGCATGTCACATAATATATTGAAGTTTAATTAAATAGAAAAATAGAAGCAGATAGTGACTCCGATGTATCGGTAAACTGGAGGTGCTAATTAGAAGCGGTTGGAAAAAAAATATTATGTTAAACTCGTAGAAAAAATACGTTTTCGAGACTCGTAAAATTGCCGGACTCCGCTAGGGGTCCGCTACGTCCAGCAACCCTTTCCCTCGTCCCGAAAAGGTGTATTTTTTGTACTAGTTAAACAAATAACTATTTTGGTAGGTATTATCATAAAAGCTTTAAAATGTTATTAAATCATCAAGTTTAGATACATTCATTGTAAAATTTGTAATAAAAAAAAAAATGTAATTGATTATAGTAGGAAGGAGACGAAACGTTTTATAGAACAACTGGATAATATGTCATTTTAAAGCAATGAACAAGTGTTATTCTTATTTTTCTTTAGTATTGATAATAAATACAGGCCAAAATAAATCGGAAATCCCAAAAATTAAATGTTTTCAAAATAGTTTAAAATCGAAAAAACACTTAGAATAACTTTTCCCATTTACTATTTGCGAATATCCCGTGTAGTGACCTCTTTATCTTGGACCGGTGTATACATAATGTATAAAATAAATAAATTATTATCCTTATTTTCCTCCAAGGTTTTACTAATTTCTTACATATTAGAAATACGCCGCAATCTAAATAGCTTTAAAATTTAGAGCGTTTGGTGCATGCCGATCTCGTGCGTAATTCGAAAACCAATACCAGATAATGATGGGTATTTATACCCATTAGAATAAAACCCTATTGAATATATTCCTAGCGTTTAAGAACAGGAAACATAATAGAACCAACGATTTATCATTCCTGTGTATTATTAATACTTACGTAAGATATTTGTAGCACCTTCTCGAGTAGTAAGTAATAAATTATTTTCCTTTCACTAAATAAACATACATCAAACGGCAGGATTTTTTTAAAGTAGCGATTATTTAAATAAATAAATTAAATTTGAAATAAATATACGATGACTAAGAAAAATAATCAGTAGTTGCAGTTAAATGCATGAGCACGAATATGTAAAAACGCTACCGTTGATTTGTAAGTGGTCATGCTCGATGATGAGGTATTTCAAAAGTTTCTGCTCTGAAATCCAATGAATATCATTTAAATTGGATGCAAAAATACTTTTCGATCAATAATATCATTTATTTTTCATATCCTTCGAGGATATTTTCTATTCGTTTCACTTGTAGGTCAAGAAAGTAAATAATTCATATCGAATTTTTCGACCAAAAGCATTTTATTGCCTTTGCTCTAGATATATTGATAAAATAAAATGAAATAGATTGATCACATTCATTCATGCCACCGACCAAATTTCTATCTTTGTCACTATGCGTCAGGCACGTACAATTTATAAATACTATAGTAATGTCAGTAAATATTATTTTTACCTACATTCAGTTTTAGGAGGAAAACCCGATATAATATTTATTTAACCCAGCGATGGTGCGCCACTGAAATTAGTCAATTTACTGGACTCTTTGTGCAATTTCTTACTCGCTTTAACAAGATTTTATCCACCTCTTTAGTTCTGATGAGTAACATGAGGGTGCACCGCCTTACAGGAGCCCGATACCGACGAAAATAAAAAGCTAGCTCATAAATGCAACTCCTGATTTGATAAAAAACACAAAGGCGAAATCGCAGGAAATCCATAAAGCGCGGAGCACCCTCGAGAGTCGCATCGAAATCTTTTTACAATAGCGTATGGGTTTTATCCCCGGCAAAGTAACGTATCCGGATGTTTCGGATAATGCAGATTGTATATAGATCGGGTATAAATGTTTTGTGTCCAATTTGGGAGATCTTAAATTCTCATACATCGGCAAATAAACGGATTTTATGCCTTGTCGAATTAGATACCGGATATCGAGCCAATTTTTACGAAGCGAGAAAGTATGAATACAGCCCGTGTCTATCCCTAAAGTACCCCCCCCCCACCTTAACTTTTGAACGAGCTGAGATATCGACCTCAAACCATGTAGGATGAATGATATAAAAAATACTACTTTCTACCCGCAAACGGAGTTTTGACAACTGACGCCAAAGTCACATTTTTTAAAAACAGTATAGTAGGCCGTGTTGGACATCGTTTGAAAGGCATCTTAATTCTCTTCACACCTGCCATTGAAAAATTCATATAATCCTGCGGTGGAGGTGGCATCTATGATCCCTATCCATCTACTGGCCCGCGAGAGGCGTGCATCTGGCATAACATAAGGGATAGGAAGGTGGCACGAAGGGAGGAAACAGCTGCCACAGTGGAAAGATGGCAGGACGAGTGGAGCTCGAGGATGAAGGAAGCGTGGACTAGGGCCCTGATCCCGGACCTAAGACCGTGGATTGGCAGGAAGCATGGGCAGACGGGTTATCATCTAACCTTTTAGATGGTTCCTTTAGGATATATACCTATGGTATTGAACACGCCGGCTGTGTATACTGTGGGGCAGAAGAAACGGCTGAACATACTATGTTCTGGTGCCTTAAATGGGAAAGGGAAAGGCAGGAAGCGGGCGGAGACCAAAGTAGGGCAGCCTATCCGGGCTGAAACCATGATAAACATAATGCTTCAAAGCCCAGCAGGTTGGAAGGCAATAGAGGCGATAGGAAAGATTATGACCACGAAGAAGCAAGACGGGGCAAGCCGTGGTAGCAACTTGGCGTTCATATTAACGATATGAGCGGCAAGCAAGGTAGGACGCGGTTAGTACTTGGATGGGTGACCATGCAGGGAAGACCGTCGGCGCTTGCCCGCATCTTCTAGTGGCCTGTACGTCGGTGAATTCACAGGAGCTATGCAAATTTAGGCGAGATTTGCGTAGAAGACGTGCCATCCCTTGGATAGGATGTAAAGCCGGAGAGGTTAGTCACTGGACTAATCACCGAAGTATGTTCGCAAGAACGGTTCCGGTGGCTGGTTCCTGGGAAAAAGGGAGGGGTTTTAGTCGGAGTAGCGCCCGACACTACCAGGAGCGACAGACACCAAGATCTTGGTGCCAAGCGGTTTCCCCTATCACAAAAAAAAGTAATTGAAAAATTAAAATCGAGTCTTCCGTATACGAGTGACAAGCTTTTCTGTGTCTCATTCAGCTAGTGAAAAGATCATCGTTGACTCTAAATATTTAAATGTTTTAACCGAAGAATGTTAAAGTGATGTAATGGGCCTTTTCCACATCTTTTTTTTATTTGCTTATTATAAAATATATACTAAGTTATGCTTAAAAAGTATTTTTTTAATATTTTTCTTCTCCAGATATATTTTGAAAAAATTATTAAAATTACCATATATTTCAAATAACGCGCCATTGACGTCATACTCCAGTTCGTTGTTGTCTGTTGGCTGCCCTGCATTTTGTGTTCTGTCAAGTGAAGTGTGCTTAACCTAACTTTCGTTTTGTGTTTTGATTAATCTGATTTAAAATTAATAAAATTGAAGAGGGATATCTTAAGGCTGATTCAGACAACCTTCCAAAGAGTTGACAGTGAAAAGGTTAACAATTTCTACGTGACAAATATGAACTTTCTATGTGCTGAAGTGCGCAATGTTAAGACAAGAAGGTTAGTTTTTATAACCTAAGTTATCAAATCATCATTTAGTTGATTCTAGCATTAGGCAATCCAAGGACCTGTCAAATTTTTAAGTAATATGGCGCTGAGGGCAAACAAGTTATGTTTACATTGAGAATGAATTGCAATTAGCCCAGCAGCTTTCAGTTAAAAGTGTTTAATCCGAGTTTTTTGTAAGGAATTTTTCATGTATTTTATGTAAGGAAGTGTTGAACAGTGTTAACTCGTCTTTTATTAGAATTGTGTCGCGACGATAATATTTATTAATGCCGGTAACGTGCATAGTTGTTGTGGTTTGTGGATGTCGTAAAAATCGAGACCAAGTTAAGTTTTGTTGTATACCCGACGTAGTGAGTTCTAACTATTTTCCGATTTTAATGATTTATCGAGAAAACGGCGGCAAACATGGATACTTAGCTGCAATTAAAAAGAATGACCTAAGACCTTCGATATTAAGAAACCAGAGGGTTTGCAGTAGGCATTTCATTACTATTAATATATATTATTAGTTTATTACTATTTTATTTATT
Organism: Pogonocherus hispidulus; assembly: GCA_963924545.1. Lineage (NCBI taxonomy): Eukaryota > Metazoa > Arthropoda > Insecta > Coleoptera > Cerambycidae > Pogonocherus > Pogonocherus hispidulus. The sequence continues at coordinate 46,764,440 of OZ004697.1, read as the reverse complement.
AATATTAGTTAAAAACAAACTTTTAACCAAATACCCACAAAGTTATATAACTCAAACCATAGACTTGTCTATGACTCAAACGTCAAATGAATGTTTGCCCTCCACGCCATATTGATTTGGACACGTGGTTTGGATTGCTCAATAGATTGTGCAGTGTTGTCACCTTTAGCGAAAAATACCTAAAAATTATTTTGCTCAAGGGATAAATTGTAAAATAATCATGTTGATTTGCTTTAGTAATAATTTATGGAGAATATTTCACCTAAAAATACATAATATTTTCATTTCAAAATTACCAGAATATAAATTTAATCGTTGCCAAGAAAAAAGTAAAATTATATGTGGCAACATGGAGCCGTTCTTTAATTGTCTACATTTTATTGGCTACTGGAGTGTGATGTCAGCGAACCGCGCAGTTTGAAATGATTCATGAAATAGTAAAATTCAATTTAGTGGAAAAGGCTCATTTAAGAGGTTTGCATTCTCAAAATATGTCTATAGATGTTAAATCGAGGAAATTCGTTGGCTTTCAATCATTTTAATATTTGAAAGGTAGGATAAGTCACCAATACAGAAAACCAAAGTTACAAGAGTTACATGTTCTTCATAGGATGACTATTCTCAATCTCCATAAAAGCATTCTATATTTTTTATAATTTATATGGATTATACAGGTTATGATACTATAATTCAATAGTGGGGTGCACATAGCACGCACAGTAGTTGTTTGCGACATATTCCTTTAAATAATGAGGTAAGCCATAATCAATTTCATTAACAATATATCTATCTCTTAGTTAATTTACTGGCTTAATTCCTATAAAAAAATTAAGCCAATAAATAATATTAAAATATATATTTAAAAAGATTAGATTAATTTGTCACTTTAACATTGCAACGCCTTGTATCTCGCATTGACCAGTCACCAAACTACGACTGTAGTAATAAAAAATTATTATAATTAGCCAATTATTAAAAACGTCCACACTAATTTACTCGTAATATACAATCCAATGTGAAAAATGGTTTTTCAAGGATGATCATTAAAATAAACTTAAAATACAGGTATTTACTGGTATTACCTGGGAGCGATTATAGTATTAATGCCTTGAAAAGTGCAAATTCAGTTCTACCTGTTCGATCAGATAAGAACTCGGCTCCAAAGTGCCTCGGACAGGCGAATGGAGAATTAGGAACTTTCTAATAAATACCACTGGTGGGTTGGCAGACGTGCAGGTACCCTTTCATGTTTACTTCCATCGGGGCACGGATGAAGACTGGTAAAAGTAATAACGAATCATTAATTTCGAATGTTTCGTATCAATGTTACGAATTTAGAGGTGCCTTACATTACGTAACTATGACAGGTTATCTGAATTTCTTCATATGACTCAACAAGCATTAGTCGATTACATTACGTAAAATCTTCGTTCCCACTGAAGTTTTTCACAATTTGATATAAATTGTTAATGCTCAGGCAACACTTAAAGATGTTAAAAGGATACAGTCGTTTAGATATCCCGTGTGGCTTTCTAATAATCAATCTGTCTTAAAGAATTTCAAAAAATACATTCAATCACCATAAGTATATTAGTTTTAAAGTCGGTCAATTTGTATTTCTAAGTAAATTACAATAGTTGAGAAATTCAAAAGAATTAAACACAAAGCAAAGTTTCGAAAATCAATTGTATTCCCACAAATTAAATTTATGAATAGGATTACAGAATATTTGAAATGAAACGGTACGGGTACAAAATAAAATCCTTCTAATTCCATTATTTCAAATATATTCTATAAACACTAACGTTTTTATGAACAATGGCACAATTATAACACTTTCAATAATTTCAATAAAACGGAATTGGGTGATAGATTTAACACAAAACATGAAAATAGTAAATTAAGAAATTTACTACGAAGCATAAAATATTTCCAATTGACCTCCGATTGTTTCACACTAATATTCAACCGTGGTTGCGGAAAAATAAGGGAAAACTTAAATATATTCTATATAGCTACAATATACATACAGACAAGAGGATATAGTGGCAGAATAATTGATGTTATCCTTTTTATTCATATGTGAATGCTAGCAAATGCTTGACATGACAAGGTAACAAGACTGGACAATATCTCTTTAGAAGGCATAAATTCTAATGTATTCTATACAAAAATAAAGAATTGAAGTATATCATTTATCATTCTTTGAAAAGCGAACCATACAAAAATGTTTAAGTTAATCTGTTTATAGCAACATTCGATCCTCATATCAAGTATAACGTATGGTTTGTAAAGTATGCTACGAATAATAAAATTAATCTGAAGAGGTAAATGAAAAAATATTCCCAGAGTATTCATACATATTCAAAAATGTACTTAAGTTGTTTTGGGTGGGGGGAATATTGAAGTGTGACATACAGTATGACTATAAGGTAGTTGCTCGAAGGATTAGATACGCGAAACAAAGTTCGCTCAAAATACAAGACGAATCATGTAAAAAGAACTATTTGTGGTGATAAATTTTCTTTTTTTTTTTATTCAAAGATAGTGATCATTATGCGTTGTCTACTAAAAAATTTTAATAGCAACACATACTGTATAACATTTGGATTAAAAATCCAATACAATAAAGGGTTGTAGAAACTAGTTCTACTACTATCAGATGGCATGCATATAGCAAATAACTACGAATAGTAAGGGACATCACTAAGTATCCTCCATCTGTAAACGCCTTATTTAAATAAGGACTAAAACAAATCAAGCTAAAACAGCTATTCTCCTGGCAATATGCCGCGCCGAGCGCTGAATTACAAAGCAAAATTTGCCGTATTTTGTCTAACACAGAATCAAAATACAAGGATTCGGATTGCAACGAAAACTACAAGGAAATACTAAGACCACACATCGTAGGATGCCACTAATTGCAGACCGGTTTCGACCTTTTTATAATCTCATCAGTGCAATATAAGTGAGCATACCGACGAATGCGAAGACCTGAGTATTTGGCACAATAGGTAAACCTTGCGTAAGCAAGCCCTACGCAAGGCCTATTGGCGCCACCTCTGTGTAGTTTTCGCAACACAATCCAAACAAATCGTAATGGGGTAAAAATCCAATACAATAAAGGGTTGTAGAAACTAGTTCTACTACTATCAGATGGCATGCATATAGCAAATAACTACGAATAGTAAGGGACATCACTAAGTATCCTCCATCTGTAAACGCCTTATTTAAATAAGGCGCCAATAGGCCTTGCGTAGGTCTTGCGTACGCAAGGTTTACCTATTGTGCCAAATACTCAGGTCTTCGCATTCGTCGGTATGCTCACTTATATTGCACTGATGAGATCATAAAAAGGTCGAAACCGGTCTGCAATTAGTGGCATCCTACGATGTGTGGTCTTAGTATTTCCTCGTAGTTTTCGTTGCAATCCGAATCCTTGTATTTTGATTCTAACTGTGTTAGACAAAATACGGCAAATTTTGCTTTGTAATTCAGCGCTCGGCGCGGCATATTGCCAGGAGAATAGCTGTTTTAGCTTGATTTGTTTTAGTCCTTATTTAAATAAGGCGTTTACAGATGGAGGATACTTAGTGATGTCCCTTACTATTCGTAGTTATTTGCGACATTTGGATTAGTTTACAGTTTTTTACATAAACGTTATTGCAAAAATGAGAATCGAATCGAGTCTTGATAGTGCAATAACCGGAAACCGTAGCAAGGCCGGTGTCGGCCATAGGCGTGCGTATTTACACTACACTACATTACGTCATTTTCAATTAATTGCACTGAACCAATTTAGAATATTGTATTACAATCACATAAAACTTTATTTCAAGTTATAAATAAACAGTGGAAAGCACAAAACAAAATAAAAAAATCGCACGAAGTGCCAAAACCATGGTACGCACCTGAAGTCAACTCAGGTGGAGGATCAAACCAATAAGAAACAGGCAGAATTTTCAATAAATTGAATAGAGACACATGCTATCCACTTCTGGCAGTGTCTATCCACTTCCGGTAGTGTCTATCCACTTCCGGCACACTGTTGGGCAGAGTTATCACTTTTGAAAGAAAAGTGGTTGAGTTCGAGAAACAGCCGACCTACACAACTTGTATGCACAATATAATATATGACTTTTTTTTACCATGTATTTAAAAATAAATTAACTTCGGTATTTATAGATTTGTATTATTAAATGTGAAAGATTCAACATACAACGCTTCAAAAAGCAGTAATAAATAAAAATTTTGTATCATAACACCGTTTACGTTTATTTCCTCAAATCAACCCTAGCAATTGGCACAGAAGTTACCTATACAGGGTGCCCATTATCATTATCTATTTCCTTACATGGCTAACTTTGTTAATAGTGGAGATAAAGAATTGGTTAAATTAGCAAAATTGGGCAGAATTACAAGAAGAATTCAGTGCCCCCTTAATTTTAATTTAAAATTTATATATTAAAATTTAATTTTAATTTTGAAAAAACTGAAAATCGCTAAAATTTTTAAACTCGAATATCTCGAAAACTATAAAAGATACAAGTAAAATAAAAATAGTGTGTGATAGTGTTTTTTACGTGGCATTAAGCGGTGATATTGAAAATTTCACGGGGATCTTAGTTTTCAGAAAAAAAATAAAGTATGTTTTTTTAAATGGCAACCATAGTTGGCTATGGTATCAATAAAAAGCTTATTTTTTTCCGATTTCAAAAATATAATATTTAATAAATCGTATTTTTCTTCGTTTGTGTACATTTCACAATAACTATTTTAAGATGAACGTTTAATTTTGACGTTTATAATGTGACTTTAGTGTGATCTGACATTTATATTTTATTGTTGTTTACTGATCTACGTTTGTTTTTCAGCTTACTATGTTAATAAATGATTTGTTCATTACAGTAAACAAAAGAAAAGAGAAAGGTAGGTATATTAAATATTATACTTTTGAAGTCAGAAAAAAATAAGCTTTTTATTGATACCATAGCCAACTATGGTTGCCATTTAAGAAAACATAACTTAATTTTTTTCTCAAAAACCAAGATGTCCGTGAAATTTTCAATATCACCGCTGAATTCCACGTAAAAAGCAATATCACACAGTATTTTTCTATTATTTGTATATCTTTTATAGTTTTAGAGATATTCGAATTTAAAAATTTTGGCGTTTTTCAGTTTTTCCAAAATATCTCGAAAAGTTGAAAATTAAAATTAAATCTGAAGGAGGCACTGAATTCCTCTTGTAATTCTGCCCAATTTTGCTAATTTAAACAATTCTATCTCAACTATTAACAAAGTTAGCCAAGTAAGGATATAGATAATGGGCACCTTGTATAGATGGTTTCTCCCCTCGATGGTTTCTAAAATCGAAAATAAAAGTGGCAGCAACTTATACCTAGTTACTAGTTATTATTCAGGATGTTCGTATCAAGTCGGCCAACCACAAGTGGTATTTTATTTGCGTGGTGAAATGTATCGGACAGAAACGGAAATGTTATATTTTGTTATTTAATGGAGGATGCGTTCCCAGGGCGCTTCTGGCTCCGAGGCAAATTAAAAACAAAGGAAAAAATGTACGAACGTCCATCCTTTTAACAGTATGCAATTTGAATATTTATGTAGGTGTATCCACCGAACTCGCAGAATGGTATGTAGAGATTATACGTTTACTGTTTCTTAAGTGTATAAGCAGTGTTGGAAAAATACAAATTGGATTAGGGTTTGGGAAATCTAATCCAATTCAAAACCAGGTTATCATAAAGTAAGGGATATATTTCAGCTTATTATGTATTTTTAACAAATTAAGTTAATAACAGGATGTGAAAGAAATTCGATTGCTTAAAAAATGGGATTTCTTATGTCCAACAGTGGTTAACGCAAATGTTCGATATGTCGTCCATTTTGCTGCTTTTGCTGCTGGAGGTCATGATTTTACAAAATGTCTGCTTATAGCATGATTTTGAAAAACATCAGTTAAAAATTTTTTAACTGGTCAGATATGCGGGGGTGCCCCATCCTCCAAAAAAATCATGTTTTCAATTCCTTCGTGCTCGTTTTGTATCCGTGGAAGGACATAATCTCGTAACATATCAGGTATCGTTCACCAGTAACAGTTACAGATACGACCTCTCCATTCTGTATCTCCAAAAAAGTATGGTCCAATGATAAAATTAGATGTGAAATTGCACCAAACGGTGGCTTTATTGTCATGATAAAATTAGATGTGAAATTGCACCAAACGGTGGCTTTTTTGTCATGAAGACCTTCCTGAATGATTTCATGTGGATTATCTGTATTCGATAGTTTTGAGTATTGACTCCACCATTTAGAGAGAAATGGACCTCATCTCTCCATAAAATACGGGATAATCATTCGGGTTCAATTTCCATCTGAGCCAATATTTGTAAGGAAAAATCATACCTGATAGGAAAATCTGCATCATTTAATTCAAACAGCAGTTTAAGTTTTATAGAGATCCATTTTTAAGATTTTGCGTAAAATTTTCCAAACCGTGGTGTATGACATTTGCAATAGTTTTGATATGGAATTCACACTACTGATTGCTAACGTATTAGTGTCGGCTATGTTTTGATTTTCCCAAGGAACTTCTGCAACTTGGACATCATTAATCCTTGGTCTTCCTGAACTCGGTAGGTCAGTCAGTTACAGGCCCTGATCTTTCAAATTTACTAATCAAATTACGGTACGCTTTCATTTGACAGGGACCTGCTCTTAAACCCATTTTCGTACGAAATCTTCGTAATTCAGCAGTGTAATTTCTGCCACATTGTAATAACATTGTACTAAACCAATTCTTGTTTGTAGATCCATGTTATAAATCGATTCAGTTTTCGTTTACGTGAGTTTTATTTTGAGAACAATTCTCTAAATCGCAATGATTACGTTTGATACATGTATCAGCAGTTGACACAACTCTTTTGTTTTCCATAGATACAGTAACATCCAGTTATTGAAGCAACTAGATTCCATTTACTTTTTGCTACTAGCTAGATTTCTTAAAATTAGATAAGACTTTAAAGTATACCCCTTACTTTATGATGACCCCATATATCTATCTACATCCAAACACCTGGTTTTCGCAGTAATGACGGTATAGCACGTCCCTAACTTATCAACAGATTTGAACGATAATAGTTTTAAGGGCATAACCCAAGGTCTAAGGTAAATTTCAATTTTATTTAAAAATATCTAATAATTTAAATATACTGGGTGGCCCAACGAAAAGTTTTCACGTTAAACAACTTGGTATTAGAGTTTTTTCAAATTACAGAGGCAGATCGATTTTTATTTTAAAGGGGGTCATATTTTCGTTTAAAGAGAGAGGGTGTCCCAAAAATATGAGGGGTTTACTACAACTTCCATTCTTTAAATGGTATACCCTGTATTTTTGCAGATTTCGACAGCAGGTCCTTTCACGAATATGTTGATATAGGGTTTGATGGATATAGCTCAAAAAATCTGAACCTTAAAAAAGCTTTTGACTCTATACAATAATTGACATAATTTATTTATTATAATTCTTTATCAATAATTAAACAATTAAAATTCCTTAAATATATTTATGTATATCTAACCTTATATATGGTTTTAGTATTAATACCGAAAATGTGAATAATATTTGTATGTAATTAAAAATAAAAAAGTACAAAAAGAAACATGAAAAATAATTTTAGTTAAATAAAAACAAATCCCCGATTCATCTCCGAGGACAAAAGTTCCTGGACTTTTCTCTATATTCCTGAGAATTGGACACCTTGCCTTTTATGGTCTAATAAACACTTTTAAATATATAGATCGTAAAATTTAATAATTTGCCTGTCAACAGGTAATCATGAAAGGGTTTCAAGTATCAGAAGTGTCAAGTCTGTAAAGATATACAAGGTAAGTACTTTATTTAAAATACAAACTTGCTTCATATTTAAAATGATTTTAAACATACAGGGAGTGACAAAGTAAATACATTTATATTAAGTTAACATGATTCGGAGATTCGCAGTAAAAAAAAAACTTACCTTATTACAGGCCGTTTGTGTTTTAATAAAAATCTCCTTTAATTGTCGAAGTCATTTGGGACGGGCTATTTAAAATAAAAAACACGAACACAAGACATATTTAAGTTCCGAGTTCAATCCTTTTAGTTTAGGAAAAACTGACAAATTTGTCATGAGTTTGTCTTTTGAATATTATTGTGTTTTCTTATTCAGCGCTGTGCGTGTAACTGATTTTTCTTGAAGGCGATTGGAACCCTTGGTGTGAAAATAACGCTGACGTAGTTTCCACATAACACCAAAACACTATACTGCATTCGACGCACGTTTCGCCAACCAAGTTTGCATCATCTAGAGATGATTAAAACCGATCAGTTTCATAAAAAACAGTTTTAATTATCTGCAAATGATGTCAACTTGGTGAGCGAAACGCGTTTCGAGTGCAGTATAGTGTTTTGTGGAAAACTACGTCAGTGTTGTGGTAACTGAGCTGTTTACATTATAATTAGTGGACTAATCGCATAGTGTTTTGTATTGTGTTAATGATTAACGATTTGGTTGATGTTTGGTGGTACTATAGTACTAGCAAAAATTAATGTCCAACATATTTGAACAGCTAAATGTAAAAAATAAGAAACCACGTGGCAAAATCAATACATTAGTCACTTAATTGGACTGCTCTGTGCTTTTTGGAGATGGTTTTCAGCAGCATTTTCCCTTTTTAAGAAAAGTTATAATTGTCACCTTTTTAACATTTTATATTGCGCTGGAGGGACTTTTTTTTAGTTTTTTTATAGGTGACCCCTAAAAACCCAACCTGCAATCCCAAAAAAATGTATAACTCAAACCATGCACTGACGGAAAAATCTTGCTTAAAACCGTTAATGAGCCATAGTTGTTTGAAATTATAAATTATTTGTTTTTGCATATTATATTTATTATAGATAAATAATTATTCTTCAAAATTTCTTAATAAAGAGAATATACCATGCATTGATATAATTGTAAAACCTGTAGGTCCAGTTCGTGCCAACCATTTTTAAATACCATTCCAATCGACATTCCAACCATTTAAATATTTTTACATGGAAAAGTACGCTCTACTCAGTAATATGTCAAAGAAATACATGCGGCAAAAGTGGAAGGTGAACAGGACAAAATTACTTAAACGAGGCATTCAAATTTAAAAATGTGGCGAAGGCGCCGATATTTATTTTCAAAAATTAAATAATTTTTGCTACTTCCTAAACATGTTTTTTATCAATATTTTGTATTACTTAGGTGTAGGTATATGTATGAATATTTAAGAGATACCGTATACAGAATATTCAAATGATGCTGACTCAGTGAAAAGTTTTATATGCATTTTCTACAATTATTATTACAGGTCATATGCGGGAAATTAATATATTTAAAAAAGTGAACAATTTATCCCATTTCTGATAAAATTTGATTTTCTATAAATTATAATGTAATAGTCTGTTCAGTATCAAGCCTTATTTACATTTCAATATTACATATTTGGTAACTATAAATACCTATTTGTCTCATTTTGAAACACTAAAGTTTATTTATCAATAATAAATCTAAATTAAGTGTGCCAAATATATCCGTTTGAGAAAATTAAACATTTAATTCAACAGATTAAATATTTTTCTCCTTGGCAATTAAATTTATTAAATAATATCAAATATTTAACATTGCCATTGAAATAAATGCCATGTGAATGCCAAGTCGATCTTTATTTCTCCAAAAACAAAAAAAAAATTAATCGGCGGTAAGAAATTTTATTTATCACTTATAATTGCACAAGAGGTTTGTATTTTACCGGATAAATTTGGATTGTTTAATGAGAGACTGTTGCCAAGCAATTAGACGAGAAAAACTGTCAACTATTAAAAACGCGACACCGAAGGTGGAGCGTTTTTAGGTTGACAGTTTTTCGAGTCAAATTGCTAAAGGAAACAGTTTAGAATTTAAACAACACAAATTTATCCGGTATCAATACAAACATCGAGTGTAATTCGGCAGGACAATTTAATGAATAAGAAATTTATGAATGCAAACTTTATTTATGAAACATTAAAAATAAGCACATTTTTATTTGAGCGTCACCAAACCTATTCATTGTTAGTGTTTACTAATTCAATAACTTACTGACAAAAATGTCAAACTATTTATTTTGGGAACAGACACCGCGATAATTGATAAAAAAATGAATAAGTGAAAAAACCACTAGTGCATTTGTCAACAGTAAAACCACAAGAGCTTTTTTTTTATCGGATAAATTTCTCTTTGTAACGAAATAATTTTGCCAATCAGTTATTTTATGAGAAAAACTGACATGAAAAAATCGCGAGACCGGAGGTCGAGCGATTTTGTCAAATGTCAGTTTTTCGAGCAAAATTACTGAATGGAAAAATTTTGAGTTAAAAAGAAATTTATCCATAAAAATAAAGCTCGAGTGTTTTTTGGCAAGATAAATTAACGACAAAATATGTAAATATGACTACTAGATGTACTCTGCTTTTGAGGAACAGGCATTTTTATCGGTGATAAAAAACGATGCACCTTTTTTATCGCTGTCAAAGTGACAAAAATGTCACTGCCAAATAGACTATTTTATATAGGAGTTAATTTATCAACAGTAAAACCACAAGAGCTTTTTTTTTATCGGATAAATTTCTCTTTGTAACGAAATAATTTTGCCAATCAGTTATTTTATGAGAAAAACTGACATGAAAAAATCGCGAGACCGGAGGTCGAGCGATTTTGTCAAATGTCAGTTTTTCGAGCAAAATTACTGAATGGAAAAATTTTGAGTTAAAAAGAAATTTATCCATAAAAATAAAGCTCGAGTGTTTTTTGGCAAGATAAATTAACGACAAAATATGTAAACAAAGAACAACAATAATATTTATCTTCATTTGTACAATTATTTGAAGCAACAGTTATTAAAAATACAGTTGTTATAAATTGTTTGATTGGGTGTACTAATTTCAATATTTTCTTCTCTAGTTTCCACACATGCTGAATATTCATTTTGACTTATTTCATACAAGATGTACTCTGCTTTTGAGGAACAGGCATTTTTATCGGTGATAAAAAACGATGCACCTTTTTTATCGCTGTCAAAGTGACAAAAATGTCACTGCCAAATAGACTATTTTATATAGGAGTTAATTTATCACTGTAAAAGTTGCAGGTAACTTTTGTCGCTGTCAAAGTGACAATTGCACTGTGGCATATGCGATTTTTTATATATAAATTAAATTGTCTCAATTAAATCCTTTCCCAGTGTGGACACAAATCTCCTCAATGACGTAAAGGTCTCACAGTGAAATCAAATCATTACGGCTATATCTCCGTCTATATTCTTAGTTACATTTAAACGAAATGAAAACACAATTATTACCCCGGAAACTTCAACAATAGCCCAGGCACGGCCGGCTTCAATTGCAGTCTATTGCGGCGTAGCCCTTGGCAAATTACGAGGGACCTGACTCTATTAACCCACCCTGTAGGCGGTATTTTGGACATCATTATTAAGAGGACCTCCTCGGCAGTTTACGTTTTACGGCTGCATTTAAGTTTCGACTTTAGTGTTCGTAATTTACTGCTCGGTTGACATATTTAGTATAAACATGAATGGGGCCCGGAATTGAAAGCGTTTCGCTGTTTGGTAATTTAGCTTTTTTCGGGGCGCGATTATGCCCGTCGTAAAATCTTTTAATACACATAAATTTCTCGCTACAAGTGTTGGAGAACACTCGAACGGCAAAAAAATTAATTATGAATTATGTGCTTAGAAATTCCAAGGCGTGCGTATTTACGTAAACATCTTGATTGGATTTTTAATTTAAATATGTATTTAATAATATCGCTAATAAAAATACAGAACGTTTAGTTCTGATATCTATATAAATCAAGATGTAATTATATGGAAGCGCAGGACACTACTATTCCGAGTGTACTTAATTACTACCATTAATCATGAAAGGTGCATTGCGAAATAAGTTTAAAAATCACGACAGGGAGCGTTCTTGACTCTTGACATTTGATGCTTGATTAGTTTAATGGTTCTCGTTATGAAAAAAACCGATAGTTCTTATCAAAAAACAACAAATTATGATCTTCCCATTACGAATGCCACGGTATTCGGATTTTGGCGCCTCCAAGGTTAAAGATCGAGTTGGATTTGGAATTGAAATAGTAATAAAACGTTTACAAAACGATTTTGTAAAAATAAAACAGTTCCGGATATGTACGGTTCCCACCGATACTTATAATTTTAGGTTTGTTACTTTTCAAGAGCAAAACTTTAATTTTTCATGAACCAAACCTTATAACTAACTTATTTATTTAAAGGAGATGCCGAAAACAACTACTCCACGGCCAATGTACCCCGAAAATGACAATTTGACAATAATTGTCAGACAGATAGTAGCAAAGACCCAAAGAGGGCACTACGGTGTGTGTCTCACCACTACTAACACTAATAACTAACTGTACCATGTAACTATAGTTTTCGATTTTTATTTAAATATGGTTTAGACTTGAAGAAATAGATGATATTCAATTTTTTTATGTATTTCAAATTGTCAGTAACTTCTATTTTCAACTGAACCGGTGTATTGACAGGTTCATTGTGTATTGACACACGGTGTCAATACAATTCATATGGAAAAACCTATTGATATATAAAAAAATAACAGGTACACCCCCGTTTTTTATAGTTGGTAGTTTTAATTTTTTAATATGTTGTCCCAGCAGGGATATGCAATAAAGTGGTTTTTATTTTTTTCTTGAAAACGAAGCAAGACGAAAAAAATTCAAGAGACAAAAAGTTATATTTTTAGTTGCTGAATGCGAAAAGTCAGTGGCGCACATTTCATTTGTCAAAAATATTGGTTAAGGTGCCCCCTGAGACGCCACTGGACTCGATAATTTTAATCTAGGACAAAATTAGGCCCTTTCTACCATAAATAACACTGCCAAATTTCAAAAAAATCGGCTAAACGATTATAAAGATTTTACGAAAAAACCATTTTTTAAAAAGTTTCACACCCTGTATCTTGAAAACGAAGTATTTCCGGACCATAAACTTTTCGTCTTAGAATCACCCAAAGAATAATTACCCTTTCAAGTTTGGCCACGTACTTAAATAACACCCTGTAGTGTACGAATTATTTATTCAATTTCACGTTAAATGCCAATGTCATGGTATCACAGATGACTTTGATAGTTTGTGGCAGCGTCTATAAAAATATAGGGTGTCTCATTTATAAAAATTGAGAAAACTGTGGTTGCGAGTTTTGATTCGCCCTGTAAAGCTATTTTGAAGAAAATTCTATAGAAAATAAAACTAGACCAGATAGCATAATTAATGGAGCCGAAAATTATCTAGTATTTATTTTCATAAAAAAGATACAGGGTGCTCAATTCACAGCGATTAAGATATAAAAATGCACATATCTTCTGAATCACTCTGTATACCCTGTATCCGCCAATACAGGGTATACTAGTAAATCCTGTATTGGCGAATTCGGAAAAATGATCCGAATTCAAATATATGAAACAAAAAACATGTTATTCCATTTAAAAAAACATAAGTTTGATATGGTTCCAGTTTATATAGCACCCTATATCTATACATATTTTTAAAATGTGTCTACACTTAAGCTATATGAGACTCTAAAATTCATTTTGTTTTATTACGGCATAGGAGTTGGAACTTTGTCACACTATTGGGCCACCCTGTATATAACCACTAACTATTACTAACATATAATAAACAAGGTTAATACTAATAACAAAATACTGCATTATTAGAAATATGTGTAGTAACTGAATGGGTAAAGGGAAGAAAACTATTGAAGATAATTTAAAAAGTTATACAGGGTTATTCAGAACTTATCTCTAAAACTTTGACGATATGTGCATCCTTAAATAAGAAATCGATATCACCAAAAAAATTTATAATAAAAGTCTTAGGATTTCCCGTAAACGATGTTTAAAGTTATACTATTATAAAGGACTACGTAGATGGGCAACTGTACTTCAACGACAATCTGATATACCACATTCCTAAGAATGTGGTAAAAAAAGTAAACACGTTTTTTGTACCTAGAACGCCTGGGCGAATAGACTTGGAGTGGGGATAATATCTCCATTGTCTATTCAGTCATCAGTCTATGTGTGTACTCTCTGTGTGCCGGTGTTTTATTTATGTTAAACCGTAAAATTTTCAAAATGGCTCATGTGTACAGTAATACTAAGATAATGGACTGTTACCAGTGGATTATCAACTACGAGTTAGGTTTTGTGAGTGGTTGTTGCAGCAAAATGCTGAAAATCCCCAATTTACTGCTGATGTACTAGTTACAGATGAAGCTTTGTTTACTCGAAATGGAATACAGAACATTCACAATACACACGTTTGGGTGTGTACTGTGGAAGTTGGAACGGTGTTGGAAGGGATTTCACTTACAACACCGTTTTTCGAACAGCTTTTGTAACAAGGTATGTGCAAATTTTTTATAAATTTCATGTTTCTAATACCTAGTAATCAAGTAGCGCAATTCTTCAAAATTAATGTAACAAAATTTTATTCATTTTAAAGACACGTCACTTTGGTCACGTCTATCTATCTTTAAGTTTATTTTAAAGTAAAAACGCTGCAGACCTTTTTTGCGCCGGGTGTCGGTATACCTACTCTCAGAACTTCCAAAGTTTTTTTCGTGCTAGCCAGTTTGCATTGTCAGTCCCAAGGTCACTCCATTACAGTGGACCAGTATCCAGCGGCGTGCAATGAAAAATTTTTAAATAGTTTTCAGAAGCCGCCAAAAAAATTTTTTTTGCACTACCACATTTCTACATGTATGTTGAACATCCCCAAATTTTATTATGGATAAGTTCTGAATAACACGTACATCATTGGAATAAGAAAAAATACGAGATTTTTGGAGCGTTTTTGTGAAATATATAGGGTGTTACATAAAGAAAATAGTTTTTGGTACATATGGCAACAATATATTTTAAGTAAATAAAATTTTGAAAGTTGGAATGAAATTTTACGGAAAGTCACATGGCACACGACGATATTAAAGGGGAGAGGGTCAATTTTAGGTGGACCACAATGTACCTACACTAAAATTAATCCGTGGTTCAGCCCTAATGCCCAATATTCTCACCACGCCACAAAAAACGTCAGCCAGAAAATCGTGTGGCAAAGGGGACAGAGCATTTTATTATTCCGTGGGGCGCACGCGCGACCATACTAATTGCTAATTTCATAATCCTTGGTATATCTAGTAATAACAGTATATCGAAATCCTAGCTAGCTGCGATCAATTCGGGAAGCGGAAGTGAGAGCAGGCGAGGAGGGCATTTCGTTAGCGAAACAGCAGCGATGCGAAATAATAGCGCGGCATGACACCTGCGGAACGTCCGCCTCGCCCCCTCGTTTTCTGGGTGTTTCCGACTGTTAAACACGAATTACCCGAACAAATATTTGGATACGACAGTCGAGGGGGGCCGCGGTAAGTCACGCTAACCTGAGGAGGACGGGCCGCCACGAGAAAGGAGTAAAAAGGAACGGGGACACGCATTCATTAACATTAATAAGCTTCTTGTATAATCTACGTCAAACATACCTGAAACCAAATCTTCTGAAGTAAAAACTAGTTCCCAGATGAATGAGAAGAAAAGTTACTAAATAAATATTTCCCATTTACCCCTCATTTTAAATGACATAATTTTTCGTAAGATAATATTTAGCAAATAACTACGAATAGTAAGGGGCATCACTAAGTATCCTCCATCTGTAAACGCCTTATTTAAAGAAGGACTAAAACAAATCAAGCTAAAACAGCTATTCTCCTGGCAATATGCCGCGCCGAGCGCTGAATTACAAAGCAAAATTTGCCGTATTTTGTCTAACACAGTTAGAATCAAAATACAAGGATTCGGATTGCAACGAAAACTACGAGGAAATACTAAGACCACACATCGTAGGATGCCACTAATTGCAGACCGGTTTCGACCTTTTTATGATCTCATCAGTGCAATATAAGTGAGCATACCGACGAATGCGAAGACCTGAGTATTTGGCACAATAGGTAAACCTTGCGTACGCAAGACCTACGCAAGGCCTATTGGCGCCACCTCTGTGTAGTTTTTGCAACACAATACAAACAAATCGTAATGGGGTAAAAATCCAATACAATAAAGGGTTGTAGAAACTAGTTCTACTACTATCAGATGGCATGCATATAGCAAATAACTACGAATAGTAAGGGACATCTACAACCCTTTATTGTATTGGATTTTTACCCCATTACGATTTGTTTGGATTGTGTTGCGAAAACTACACAGAGGTGGCGCCAATAGGCCTTGCGTAGGTCTTGCGTACGCAAGGTTTACCTATTGTGCCAAATACTCAGGTCTTCGCATTCGTCGGTATGCTCACTTATATTGCACTGATGAGATCATAAAAAGGTCGAAACCGGTCTGCAATTAGTGGCATCCTACGATGTGTGGTCTTAGTATTTCCTCGTAGTTTTCGTTGCAATCCGAATCCTTGTATTTTGATTCTAACTGTGTTAGACAAAATACGGCAAATTTTGCTTTGTAATTCAGCGCTCGGCGCGGCATATTGCCAGGAGAATAGCTGTTTTAGCTTGATTTGTTTTAGTCCTTATTTAAATAAGGCGTTTACAGATGGAGGATACTTAGTGATGTCCCTTACTATTCGTAGTTATTTGCTATATGCATGCCATCTGATAGTAGTAGAACTAGTTTCTACAACCCTTTATTGTATTAGATAATATTTAATTTTCGTGTTTGAGTTTCAATTCGTACCTACTGCTAATTTAACATCTCAGCTTTCACAGAGGTAAAAGCTCAATATACTATTTACATACTTCACAGAATATATGACGGACAGCTCAGCCATAGCAGCCATTAATATCAACCTTTCAGAGATTTTGACAAAACTATGACATCAGTTTCATCATGATATCGTGGACCTACTGTGTCATATGCAGACAACATCAAAATATTTCAGGTCATTGATAATGATGCAAATTGCCACTTGCTTGATAATGATTCAAGCAATTTATATCCATGGTGTAATCAGTTATAAACAATATCTCAATCATCAGAAATGTACCGTAACTATACACGGTGTCCCACCGGGAAGGGCCACGATCGATATATGAAAAAGTACGTACAGGGAGATTTTCAAAATTTGGTTATTTACAAAGGTCAGTGGGACGTACCTTTTTAAAATATTTTCACGTTTCTGGCACTTCCAATATAACCAGAAGTCGACACCAACTTGATTATTTTAAATGGAACACCCTATATATTAATATCATTTCCGGATTCTACGTTGATTTCTAAATCCATCCTACATAGGACATCCTACATTTCCTGTAGGATGTCCTATACCTATCTTCAACTGTTTTTGAAATATTGACAGGTGAATATTGACATTTTCAATGTTGACACCTTGTAAAATCTAAACGGTTTGAGATCAAGCAAAACGGTTTGCACATTCCTTTCTTAACTTCTCATAAGCTATCGTTTGACATTAATTTCAGATTTAGCCAGAAATTGCTCGTATTGCTTTAAAGCGATACGCGACGTATGGACAGTCACCCCCATATTGAATAGCCAGTAAACTGTTTTTTAGCATTGAAAATGCTTATAGGATCGCGAAGGTATAGGGTATGTTTCTATGAAAAGTGTAACGCGATGAGCATGTCACACCGACATGGTTAGGTAGTGGGGGACCGAGTAGAGCGGGCGGCGTGGGCGCATAGTTTGGCATTCGCATTCGTATATTGCGAATTGCAAGTCTGAGAATCTGAGCTCTCATGTGAATGTGATATACAAGGTGGCAAAGTCTGCAAGTCGCATATGGTAAGTTCTCAAATTAGAAAGTAACTTTTGCAAGCTTTCTGTAGTTCCAAATTTCCTTAATTCATTTTCAATGCACTCTGATGGTTGCAAGAAATCTGTGATTTTTCTTTACTTATTTTTGAATAACTGTAACGTATTGTTATATTATTTACATATGTACAGCGCCGATGCGACGTTTATGGTTATTTAATCGACTTGCAAGTCGATTGAATATATTCTATATTCGAGTATTTTTTTTTAATAAATAAAAAACGTGACTATTCCTAGCTATAACTTTATACATATCAATATCTATATGGTTAGATAAATCTGAGATCACATGTAGGTAGAATACATTTTTAACTTAAAAACAACTGACGAATTTTATAATTATCTTGTTTCAAGAAATGTATGCGTGTCTTTGTATCCACAAAATTGTTACATAGACAAAGCTTTGAGGTACCAGTCACTACATAAATCAACATAAAAAGTTTTTTGTTATTGAACAACCGATAACCATTACACACGAACTACTTAATGCAATCTATCAACAATTACCTGTCCCATTTAAAACATTCATTGCAGTCAAAAACGTATTAACAATTAGTTCCAAACTAGCGAGTAATGTAATTATCACCACAAACAACGAGGTTTTAATGAAATTTAATGGGAAATCCATTACCTCCTATCTGTGACAAAATACCTCGTTTGGAATATTAAGCAAAGAGTTATTACTATACATTATTTGTGAGATAAGGTGCATTGGGTATTAGGTTAAACAGAATTAAAGTAACTAGATAAATATATGTATGTAAGTCTGCAACGCAGCGGCAAAAGGAACAGTTCCAACTTAAACAGTGGATAATGGGCAATTTCCTGTAATTCCGATACAGGACTTGGGCAGACGGCGTAGAGTTTAATACAAACAGTACACATCTACAAACTTAGCGGAGAGCAGTTCCCTTTTTATATTTGTAGGAACTTTTCATTTGTTTTAAATATTTGACTTGGGCAAGCTTGCACCATATTTTTCAAAAGCCCTCTCGTCACTTTTTTACATCCCCCTTCTGATAATTCACGACACATTTCTCTAATCCAACCAAACGCCCTACATATCCCAGCGGCTCATTTGAATTTTTAATTTTTCTGATTACCCTCTTTAATTCGGCATTAAAATTCATCTTCTGAACAAGAACTTAATGGTGTACAGATTGCACGTTCCCTTTCAATATTTAAATAACATCTGGGGTAGTTGGACGTACAGCAGCCAACATCGTTATACGTGCCCCACCTTTTTTTACCTTAATAACATATTTACGCCGGTTCTGTGATTAAAAATAACAAATGAATAGGCTACTAATTCACCATAAACTCGGCCTTGGTAAAAGTGCATGTAATCATTAAAGCGAAACAAAAAACATGCTTCAGCGGTAATATTAGATACTTATTTTAGTAATTAAATTTATACACGATCTTGTACAATAAGTACATGTACGACAACAATGATAATTAAGTTTAAATTTATATTCTCTAATGCAGTATGGATATTAAGAAAATATGCGGCCGTCATAATTATATTTAAATATTAAAAATGTTATGTAGGTATTACCTACGAGGTTGTTTGAACAATTCATGTAAAATAAGGCATTTAATTCAGGAGTGAATTGTTTTTAATTAAATCTCTTAGAACTTTTTGCCAGAAAAATGAAAATCTAAGTCTTAAGGGCCTATTTGCGTGTCCTTGCCAACGATGCAAGTATTCAGACAGTACTTAGGCATGCAGCTGAAATATAGATGGCGCATTGAAGATACAATCAGCCATAGAAAGTGTAAGATTTTCATCAAAAGCCGTATTGGACGACTGTAATTTACATATCAAATAATAATTAATGCAATTGTCAGATCTTGACAGTACTTAAAATAAAATAATAACTTAAAAATAAATTAAAATAAAAATAAGCATGATCACATGAAAATCTAATTTATTACAACAGATTTTACAAATTTTAAGTATACAGTAATTCAATCTCAACGCACTAAAAAAAATCATACATTTAAATAGGTAGATATTCAGAAATAGAAACTGGTTTCTATATCTACATCAAATCAATCAATAAAACTGGATTCTATATCTACATCAAATCAATCAATAAATAAAATAATTGTTATTAAAAAAAAACCAACATATTAAAAATGATATGCTTATACTGTATTTTATTTATCAAGTTTTGAGAACGGCCCCGGAGAATTTCCAGACTGGTATCCTGCGACAAAATTGGATGCTACGTAATGGCTTTATGAGAGGTCTTCACCCCAAAGATAGCTCATACGCCATATTCAACTGAAAAGCTCATAGAACCATCTTCCTTCACAATCAAGCAAGATATTTTTTTGGTAAACATGTCATAGCTGCAGAATTTGCTACATACGTTGGTAGTTTAATAAGAATGTAAAAAACTCTTGTACTCTGGTGTCTCATTGTTGCCGATGAAATGATCCAACAGCTTCTATTAACAATATGGCCGGTACAGCAGAGAATCACTTATTTGTCAAATATTTATTTCCTACCTCGTTTTTCACATTGTTCATATGCTTCGAAAATAATCTATTAAATTATATGGCGTCAATTCAGTTTGGAAACATTTAGAATGATAATATCAAACAGAATTAATATTAGAAATTAAATATAAACGACGATTCGCCAAAAGGTTTACTAAGTTTACTATATTCGCTAAAAACTTATATTATCAAAATCCTTCAAATTCTTAAATATAAAAGGATATATTTTGTCGAATATTATGCATTCAGGGTGTGCCATATACATCATAAAAAATATAGTAGATATTTTTAGGAGCACCATAAAATGCCGCTGAAAATCTGACCTAAAACCGCCGCGCAAAGCCAGTCCTGCGATCCTTCAGGATACCAATTAATGGTAAAGTTAAACCTATAGTTTACTGACCATGTTGTACCGATTTGTCCATGAGGTTTACAAAGTTTGTCCCTATTAACTAAAGAATTATTTCAAGTTAGGTAGGTAGGTAGGTTATATAGCCACGACATGGTGCCCATTCATTTTGATGGATTCCTTTTTACGATACAACTATTCTGGAAACATTGTAAGAGTGGCAGGCTAAGTGTTTTCAAATCCTATATATTTATTAACACAACATTCAATTTACTATTACTCCACTAATTTATGTAAACAACTCAATTACATGCACAACACTGAAAAAGAAAATGCCATAAAATGCGTGGCACACTAAAGGTCTGAATACTGAATTCGAATAAGTTATACATGAAACAAGGGCACCTTTTTGTGTCTTGACTGTTACGTCCTTCCTACGATTGGCTTTCAAAGGCCCTTTATAATTTATGGAAAATCGGCCTGAGATGAGAGGTTTACATTGAACCCCGCATTGTATTGGGACATATTGAATTTTTCATTCTTATAATAATTATATCTGCCACGCCTTGTTTAATTATAAACGGAATTTAATAAGAATTCCCCACAGCCACCCTTTATTAACACACTTGTGTCTACCCACGTGAATGTTCAACAGCACAGCTTCTATTATTAATATTTTGTTCAGGGCATTAAACAGCCCTATTCTGATTAATACTTCAGCTTGAAGCGCCCCACAAAACGTTTGATAAAAACACATAGAAACCTATTAACAAACATTTCCACCGCAACACGAAAGGTCAACTGTAGGTAAAGCTTTGCATGATTAAAAAAACAAAAACGAAGCGATTTTCACGCAGATCCCCTTTCTGATTAGGTGTTTAGCTTGTAGCGCGACAAAACTTTCGATAAAATAATACATTGAAACCTGTTAACCAACTGTTTTCCCACCAGCCACCATTAAATATGTTTTATGTATCCCGCTTCTGATTAATACCTTACCTTGTACAGCGACAAAACCTTTCGATAAAAATACATTTTCTCGGCTATAAAATAAATCGCCGAGCGCGTCAACGCCGCCATCTCCGATATAATAACGTAACAAATGAGGAGGACGAACGGCGCGATATTTTATTTCGGAAATGCGAAACGTCGCGGGAGATATGAAACGATAATACCGAGCCACCCGCCTCACCGCCGGCCCCCAGGGACCGTGACGGGCCACCGAACGCACACACATGACGGGGTTATCGGACATCTCGAGCGGCGATGCCAGGTTGGGCATTTTTTCGCCAGATGTAGCAATTTTTCTGTCAAAAAGCAAAATATTCGCTTTTACTAAACATTTATATCGTTTTAAATTAACGATAGAACAAATTTTCTTAAAAAATATGAATTTTTTTTATAATAAATAGAGGAATATCTCGAAAGTTGATGAATTGTGTGGCAGGGGGAGGGATACTATTATTTTGTAGGCAACCTATCTCTCTGTATAAACCCGTATATTCCAAAAAACATACATACAAAAAACATTGACAACTTAAGATAGCGACAAATTCTGCCCATGACTTTTTCTTCATATAAACATGAGCTCAAAAATGCTTCCTTAAAATTTCAACATCGATTTTATATCAAAAAGGTGCATTTTATCGATGTTTAATAAGAATACTTTTTTACGTAGAAAACTGAAATTTCATATTTTAATGACAACTTAATTTATATATAAAAATCGTATATTCCACAGTGCAATTGTCACTTTGACAGCGACAAAAGTTACCTGCAACTTTTACAGAGACAAATGCACTAGTAGTTTTTTCATATATATAATACTACTATATCGCGTATTTCCTATGTTAGCCCGTAAGTGGTTTCTCCGAAAACATTAAAGGACAAAAGATATAGTGCTATACTGTTCCAGAGACCCTTTGTTCGATTTGCGCATGCGCAGATTTTGTCGATATCCATGGTTACGAAAGCTGACACATTGTTTATAGGTTGACAGACTTTCCAATTTTCAAGTTTTTTTTAAAAGAAGTCGGTAGACAGAGATGCAGTATTTATGCTGCATGCTTATTGGATGTCGCGAAATTCGTGCGCATGCGCATATTTGACTAAGGTACTCTCGATAAGGATAGAGATTGTATGTCAGCGCCGTGATGTTTTCGGAATTTTTGGGCCTCTACCCGCGATATAGTAGTATTATATATATGAGTTTTTTCAGTTATTCATTTTTTAATCAATTATCGCGGTGTCCGTTGCCAAAATAAATAGTTTGACAATTCTGTCAACAAGTTATTGAATTAGTAAACACTAACAATGAATAGGTTTGGTGACGCTCAAATAAAAATGTGTTTATTTTAGTGTTTCATATAAAGTTTGCAATCATATGTTTCTAAATTTCTTATTCATTAAATTGTCCTGCCGAATTACACTCGATGTTTGTATTAATACCGGATAAATTTGTGTTGTTTAAATTCTAAACTGTTTCCTTTAGCAATTTGACTCGAAAAACTGTCAACCTAAAAACGCTCCACCTTAATAGTTGACAGTTTTTCTCGTCTAATTGCTTGGCAACAGTTTCTCATTAAACAATCCAAATTTATCCAGTAAAATACAAACCTCTTGTGCAAAGTGACAAAACCACATAAGTTACATACATAAAAGGCTACATAGATCTCGTGTTATCCGATGTAAATAATTAAAGCTATTTTATTCGAAACCGAGGCGTCCTATCGATAAGAACCAAGAGTACCTTTCTTAAGCAAAAAATATGGAAATTTCATATCTTCTAATCAATATTTGAAAAAGGCGAAGCACAAAAAAGTTGAGTTAATATTTACCCCACTTCTGTTTGAAATCTATGTGATCAAAATTTTGAAGGCAGGATACCAAATTTGATCAATTTATTAGGGGTTATTTAGAAAAAACCGGCACTAGGATGCCCCATTTAAGGGACTGTAGCCCCTTAGAAAGCATATTGCACACTAATTTGGGCCACCCTGTATACACCGTGTAATATAATAGGCATTACAAATAATACAAAAATAATACTTAACATTTATATAACAATATATACAAATATATTTTAACTAAACTGCAGTAAAAATAGTTTCCTCCTGTATCTTCCATGACTTGACAACGCCGACTTCTCGCCGAGTCTCGCTCTATCGACCTGTTTTGCGACACACGTATACAGTATAGAGCCATTCTATCCTATATATACTGCCGAAGTTTAATGGTTCTTTTAGTGAAACCCCCGCTAGATGTATCATTCCTAGTTAATAGATGGATGCCGGGCAGTTGATTCCGATCGGTTGCTGCTTGAATCGCTTAAATCGCTCGACTGACCGCTCTTGTTTCATCAAAATAATCGCTGATGCTACTCGATATCGAACGGGCTACTTTCATACGAACCGGCGGATTGAAAATGTATATACAGGTCAGTGGCGATTAACGGGGATAGAAAGGCAAACGCAAATAAAAAAGATATACAACAGAGGAACAAAATTAAAGAAAATTTAATAAATTATATAATAATATACAAATAATAAATTAATAAAAATATAATAAAATAATAGTAACACTTGATAATCTATACTTACAAGATGATGTGGACAAGGCAACACAGTATTTTGTAAACTTTTTAAAAGAAAAAATTTATAAAAGTACAAACAAAAAATTAATAAAGAGGAATGAAATAAAAAGGACGCACTGGGTTACTATGATGGGTTAGTAAAGTCGATAAACAAAAAACATGTAATGTACAAGAAATTACAAAAAAATCCAGATAGTATAGAAATAAAAAAAGAATATAACAATTATAGAAATTTACTTACGAGCCTAATAAAGAAATCTAAAATTAGTTACTATCAGTCGTTGATAGAAAATAATACAAAATGTAATAAAAAATTGTGGGAGAGTCTAAAAACTATAAGCGGGAATAAAATTGACACTAATGACCTTAAGCAAATAAAAACTGCTGAGGGCAATATAACCGATAATCAAGTTGAAATCGCGGAAACTATTAATGCATTCTACAGGGTGTCCACCTAGTGCGCGTAAGTCCAATATCTGGGTTAATAAAAGAGATAACTTAATTTTTTTTTCTACAGGGTTGTCTAATATCCCGAGCTGCACAAAATGAAAATATATTTACATATTCAGGGTGTTCAGTTTTTCCTGGACAGGTACCAACTTCATTTTTTTAAATGGAAACCTATATTTTTTATGGCATTATCGAATTCTACGTAAAAAATTAGTGGGACTTTGTGCATAACACTGCTATTGAAATATTGATAGTTTTCGAGATATTTGACTTTTAATTTTTTTTTCTTATGTTTCGTCACTTCTAATAGTTGACATAATTATGGTTGTATGACAGCTAGAAATTATTTTTTTTCAGAAACTGTAGAGTGAAGATGGCTCTTTCGAAAAACGTATCAAAAGTTGACCTGCGATATACAGGGGGCAACAGAAATCGTGCCAAACCTGATGGTTTAAAATTTAAAAAATCTCGACTTTTTCAAATGGAACACCCTGTGTTTTATGATTTCATTAGATGCCTTTCTGTAGACTCTACAATTTTATAATAGCTTTCCCTATACCTAAGTTGCGTAGTTTTTGCAAAAAACCCACTTTTATGAAAAATACCCGATTTGCGCACTCCTTTGACGGAAAAAATATTGTAAGGCTATTTATTTTTATAAAATGTATTAGTTTACACTTCTTAAAATAAAAATAACTGAAAAATTTAGATAATTTCAGTTTAATAAACAAGTTTTTATGGAAAGTTACCATTTATTTGTAATTAAAAGTAAAAAATCATAAAAGCTCTACATGTAATTAAGAATTAGCAAAACTGGCGTATGCTTTAGAAGAAGTTCATGAGAATTATCAACAGCAGAAACCACAACATTAAACTAAATATTATCGTTGTTCTCCCATGTCTCCTGGTAGTTTTCTCATAATTCCCATTTGCTGTTCTTTCAAATCTTTCTTTCACATTTTCAAAACAGTCAGCACGTGGGAATCTCTATAAATACGTGCTGCTAGCAAATAATTCCCATGAACTTCTTCTAAAGCATACGCCAGTTTTGCTAATTCTTAATTACATGTAGAGCTTTTATGATTTTTTACTTTTATTTACAAATAAATGGTAACTTTCCATAAAGACTTGTTTATTAAACTGAAATTATCTAAATTTTTCAGTTATTTTTATTTTAAGAAGTGTAAACTAATACATTCTATAAAAATAAATAGCCCTACAATATTTATTCCGTCAAAGGAGTGCGCAAATCGGGTATTTTTCATAAAAGTGGGTTTTTTGCAAAAACTACGCAACTTAGGTATAGGGAAAGCTATTATAAAATTGTAGAGTCTACAGAAAGGCATCTAATGAAATCATAAAACACAGGGTGTTCCATTTGAAAAAGTCGAGATTTTTTAAATTTTAAACCATCAGGTTTGGCACGATTTCTGTTGCCCCCTGTATATCGCGCAGGTCAACTTTTGATACGTTTTTCGAAAGAGCCATCTTCACTCTACAGTTTCTGAAAAAAAATAATTTCTAGCTGTCATACAACCATAATTATGTCAACTATTAGAAGTGACGAAACATAAGAAAAAAAAATTAAAAGTCAAATATCTCGAAAACTATCAATATTTCAATAGCAGTGTTATGCACAAAGTCCCACTAATTTTTTACGTAGAATTCGATAATGCCATAAAAAATATAGGTTTCCATTTAAAAAAATGAAGTTGGTACCTGTCCAGGAAAAACTGAACACCCTGAATATGTAAATATATTTTCATTTTGTGCAGCTCGGGATATTAGACAACCCTGTTGAAAAAAAAATTAAGTTATCTCTTTTATTAACCCAGATATTGGACTTACGCGCACTAGGTGGACACCCTGTATAGTCAAGTAGGGACTTCACTGGCAAGTAAAATAAAGAAAGACTTAAGACTATAAATGTAATCAGACAAGAACTTCAAAATCAATTTTCCTTCGGCAAACTAATGAGAATGAAATTAAACAGGTTATCATGCAGTTGAAAGTTGCAACCTCTCCAGGTATTGATGGTATACAATCTGAGACATTAAAAAGAATTGTTCCTTTTATCTGTAAGCCGTTAAGTTTTTTAATAAATTTATCAATAGCTAAGGGAGTGTTCCCAAAATTATTTAAACAAGCATTAATAAAACCTATATTTAAATCCGGCGATAAATTAAACGTCTCAAATTACAGACCAATTTCATCGTTGAGTAATCTGTCAAAAATATATGAAAAAGTGCTAAAAAAGAGAATAACTGAATATCTGTATAAAAACAAAATTCTATCAAAACAACAATATGGTTTTCAAGAAGGCAGGTCAACGGAGGATGCAATGGCGGATTTGACTGCTGAAATTTATAAATCTTTAGATGAAAACAATAATAATAATAATAATAATAATAATAATAATAATAATAATATATCTTTATTTCACATTATGTTACATTTATAATACAATACAAACAAACACAAAATGAAAAGGCGTCCTACACAAAATTTACATATTCAACATGTACTTCCAGTAAAAAAGTCATTTAAACTGTATGGCTCCAATTCAATTAACATTTTTCTTATGTGTGATTTAAACAATTTTTTACTTTGTGTTATTTTAATATTATCAGGCAACTTGTTAAAAAATCTTATGCACATGTATTGAGGGCTTTTCTCTGTCAGTGTAAGGCGATGTATGGGGTAATTTATAGCTGTTGCTCTTGTACTGTATTGATGGTGTATTGTCATATCAAAATTTCCTCTATTTAAGAACAAAAACATTAAACATTCATAAATGTATAATGCGTAAACCGTCATTATCCCTTCTGATTTAAAAACTGTTCTGCATGTTTCATTATAATTCATTTTTTTAATAATTCGCATTAAGCGTTTTTGAATTACAAAGATACTCTGCATTTTACTATCTTTTCCCCAAAAAATGATGCCATACCTCATAACCGATTCAAAGTTTGCAAAGTACATTATTTTAAGTGTTTTCTTGTTCATGTACTTGCTAACATATCGAATTCCATAACATATCGAGCTCAATTTTTTTGACAAATACGTTATATGACATGACCAATCTAAAAATTCATTTATATACACTCCTAAAAACTTGACATTTTCCGTGATATCCAGTTGTTCACCTTTATCGTTTAAATAAGTTGGTCGATCTACTGTACTCCTTTTGGTTCTAAATAAAGTAATATTTGTTTTCTCTTTGTTTAAAATTAGTCTGTTTTTCATGAACCAATTGTTTACATTTTTAAGAAAAACTTCGCCATTTATTAGAAGATTTGATGGATCTTTGTGCCCTAATACCAAGTTTGTGTCATCGGCGTACATTACTATGTTTTGATTTAATTCATCTACTACAGGTCGCAAATCATTTACAAACACAATGAATAGTATTGGTCCTAAAATACTGCCTTGTGCGATGCCAATTCTGTTTGGCATAATCCTAGAGTCATAATTTTTGCCGTCTTTTGTTAGAGTGACTCTTTGTTGTCTGCCACTTAAATAAGAATTAAACCATCTTAGCGCATTTCCCCTTACCCCATACATTTCTAGCTTTTTGATAAGCAACTCTTTATCCAAACAATCATAGGCCTTTGACAGATCCAGGAACATTCCAAGAGCTAAATTTCCATTTTCCAGGTGTCTCAAAACTGCTTGTGTGAATTGAAAAATTGCTGTTTGAGTGGATTTACCCTTTAGATAACCGTGTTGATTTTTATTAAATAAATTGCAATATGTCATAAAATTCATTAGGCGAGTACTCATTGCTAGTTCAAACAGCTTTGAGAACCCCGGAAGTAAACTAATTGGCCTATAATTTTCCATGCTCTCCGGGTTGCCCTTTTTATAAAGTGGTTTTATCAACGCTATTTTTAAAAGATCAGGAAATATTCCTTGTTTAAGAGAGTTATTTATCACATAACACAGAACACTCCTTATTTCATTTACTGAAAGTTTTACTATGCTTGTGGGAATTTCATCAATTCCACCGCTGTGTTTGTTTTTTATTTGTTTTGCCAGTTCACAAATTTCTGACTCTGTTACTGGTACCAAATAAATAGATTGGTTATTCTCTACTATATTACTGCTGAAGGAACACTTTTCTAAGTTTTCCAGTAGTTCAGGAATCACAGATAATAGATATTCATTATATTCATTTGGTATTTCATCAGCATTTCCCTTTATTCCAAAATCAGCAGTTCCGTTATATTTTCCAGTTATTTCATTACATATAGCCCACATGCATTTAGTTTTGTTATCAGTTTTTCATTCTAGTTTCGTATTTCTTTGCCCTAGTACTCTTCAACATATTGTCATATTCTCGTTTTTCATTATTATAACTCTCCTTATATCGAGCGTCATGTCTTGACATGACCAATAAAATATCTAACCTATGTTTACATTCACTAAGTTCATTATCTCTAGAGTTATCAAGTTGTTTTTTATTCCCCATTAATTTTAAAGGGAAATGCTGATTAAAAATATTTAAAAAAGTGTTCATAAAGCTATTCCATTGCATGTTTATATCTGAAGGATCAATATTGTACACAGTTAACCAATCTTGGTCTCTTAAGCCACTTAGAAAATCATTTTTATTTTGTTCTGAATAAAAGCGTTTATATTTAAATTTATTCTCCTCTATTTTTTCTGTTTTAAAAATTATTTTCTGTGCGGCGTGGTCAGATACAAAAATAAGTCGCTTTGAATCTTTGTTGACTTGGTCAAAGCGTTTGACACTGTCTCGCATGTAGAATTACTAAAAACACTAGAAAATATTGGATTTAGAAATGTCTGCCTGGACTTGATGTCAAGTTACTTAGCAGATAGAGTGCAAAGGGTTAAAATTAGCGGGCATGAAAGTTCCGAGAGAGTGGTAGAATGCGGGGTACCTCAAGGAACTGTTCTGGGACCGATACTTTTTAACATTTATATTAATGACCTGTTTAATCAGTCCTCTGTATGTAAAATAGTTAGTTTTGCTGATGATACAGCAGTGTTTTACAAAGCAGATAATTGGTGGAACTTTGAAGAAGCACAGCTGTTGGATATCGGACAACTATTTTTTCAAAATCTAGTTATTAGGCATTACAAGGATAAATTCAGTGCTAAAGAGATAACGCATTCTTATAATACCAGAATAAAGAGTGCATCTGCTGTGATTCCTAAATGTCAGAAAACTATTGTTCAGAGATGTTTCACTTACCTGATTCCTGCTGTAGTGTCTAAGAGTTCCTCTGCATATAAGGAGAATGAATTCAATTGCACTTATAAAAAAGAAATTACAGAAATGGTTACTAACAACATCCCGTAAAAAAATACATAACATAACTGATAGAAGAAATATTTACCGATTACAGCATTAAATTGTATACGCATTGCTGGTTCCTTTTCTTTTCTTCTTTACTCTCCACCCGATATGTTTTTGTTGGGAGTTTACTGTGTTTTTCTTTTCTTTTGGTGACGCTCGGTTCGTATTGAGACAAATTTTCACAAATTATTGTTCAGCCCACGCACAAGTTTACTTTTGTGGGCTTCTTTATATTTATTCTGTATGTCTTAATTCTGTACTTGTAATTTGGCGTTGGCCATTTAATTTGTTATATACATGTAAGAAAAAAAAAATGAGGAATAAATATTATTATTATTATTAATAAATTATATAAAAGCTTTGTGAATTGATTTCTATAATTTTCTTCCAACAGCAATTTGGATTGTACTGGCCTTAAAGATAAAATAATCACATGGGCCAATAATTTAGTAGCATTAATGTCTTATTAATGGTACTATTATAACACCACTTATAGATCTAATTTGTACTCTGCACATTGATATTATCAAAGTTTACACAGTTCAATCAATTTCACAGGAGTGTTGTAAAAGACATTTTCCTAAAAAATATTCGGTTACATATATTGCGAGGGACAACTACCCACAATACAATTCTACAGTACAATACATTTTTACAAAAAATGAAATAAAAATAATAAAACATTAATAAATAATCACTTCCAACAGTAGGATAACTAATGTAATTTTGTAAACTTTGACATTATTTTAAATAGAATACGCGCCGGAACTCCCTTGATATATTATACATATTTGGATAGAATGTTCTCAGGTTCTCAAATTGATTGATATAGGGTTTAATGAGTCTATCTCTACTTGTGAGGGAAATATGACCATATAAGAGCAATGTGTCAAGTTTAACGCTCAAGTAAAAGTATGTCTCCATAAAATAAGTTACATACAAAATACATACCTATAATTGATATGTTTCATAATGACCAAATTTTGAAAGAAAGCATCATGACGAAGTCGAGAACGCTAAATTTTAGAGAGAAAACTTTCGGCACCATATTGATAATCTGCGTAGGTAACACATTAACTTTATGGTACACCTTCTTGGGCATATACCTATAATAATAATAATAATAATAATAATAATAATAATAATATTTATTTCAAACTGCCACACAGTGTAATACAAAAGTGGGTTGAAACAAAGTCAGGGGAAAATCGGTATAACCAAAAATACAAATACATCATAAAATCAAAGACATTCAAATAAAATACAATCGTACATAAAACTAGTAGCTAAGTGTTGTAAATAATCGAAACAATATAAAACCATGACAATACTAAAATGCATCTAAAAATTCGGCAACTGTATAAGGTTCTATATCTACTATCAATTTAAAAATCTCACGTTTAAAAACTTTAAAGTAAACAATTTTCTTAATACTCTCAGGCAAGACGTTAAAAAATCTTAAAGCCGCGTAAGAAGGGCCCCTTTCAGTATTACTTAACTTATGGTGTGGAAACATATAATTGTTGTTCCTAAAATTATATTTTTTCTTTGATATAAAATCGTTGAATTTTCCTTTATACTTAAAATTAAACAATAAACATTCATATATGTATAACCCTATAGTGGTCAGA
The DNA here is from genome assembly GCA_963924545.1 of Pogonocherus hispidulus. Taxonomy (NCBI): domain Eukaryota; kingdom Metazoa; phylum Arthropoda; class Insecta; order Coleoptera; family Cerambycidae; genus Pogonocherus; species Pogonocherus hispidulus. Next base: position 46,732,613 of record OZ004697.1, on the reverse strand, counting down.
CATCCAAATGCTCGAAATTGATTCCTACATGAGCTATTAAACCCCAAATTCATTATCAAACGTATAATTTGTTTCTGGATAACAAAAACCCTGTATATACTGGTGCTTGCTCCCCAAAATAAAATTCCAAATTTCATCCTTGACAAGAAACTTGCATAATATACTGTTTGTTTTTAAAACTGATTGTGAAACATATGGCTTTATTACTCTCATACTATAACATCGGCTGTTAAGTTTTTTCGTTAAATCATCTATATGATCTATCCAGTTCAGTGTTGAATCAACAAAAATGCCCAAAAATTTTGTGACTGAATTGAGATATATATGTGTCTCGTTTATATATAGGGTTGAAACTCTATTATTTGATCTATTTGAAGTAAATAGCACGTATTTTGTTTTATTTTCATTTAACACGAGTTTATTTCGTTGAAGCCAATTATTAACATTTTTTAAACATTCTGTTGACTCATACTCTAATTCGGGTAAAGTTTTGCTGGTTATAATCAGAGTTGTATCATCAGCATAACTTAAAATTTTATGCGGTTTGTCATCAAAATTGGAACCCAAGTCATTAATATACATATTAAACAACAAAGGGCCCAGTATACTACCCTGAGGGATTCCCTGTCTAACACTTTGCTTTGATGACTTTACAGTTATTCCATCGAAATCAATGTTAACCATTTGTGTTCGATTTTCTAAATATGTTTGAAACCACTGCAAACAGTTTCCTCTGATACCATAATTATACATTTTTTTAAGCAATATCTCATGATCCACGCAGTCATATGCTTTTGATAAATCTAGAAATATGCCTAAGGTCAAAAACCCATTTTCGATGGCACTAAAAATCCCACCCAACAGTTCAAAAGCAGCTGTCTCAACACTTCTATTCTTCAAAAACCCATGCTGTGAAACACTGAACAGTTGAAACTCCCTGAAAAAATTTGTTACTCTGTTTGTTACAACCTTTTCAAAAATTTTTGAGAAAGCTGGTAACAAACTTATTGGGCGATAATTCTCCATGGCAGCAGGATCTCCACTTTTATATAAAGGTTTAACCGAAGACAGTTTCAGGTTGTCAGGAAAAATTCCATATGATAATGAATTATTTATAATAAAGTGTATAGGCTCCAAAACATATTGTATACATTTCTTAATCAAGGATGTTGGAACTTCATCTTCCCCAGAACTATTTTTATTTTTCAACGCGTTCACAGAGTTTAATATTTCATTTTCAGAAACATTGTAAAAAAACATTGAATAAGGATTTATATTTATATTATCCATATACTCTACCTTGGGCTGTACTGATAATAAATTACAAGCCAAATTGATAAAAAAATTATTAAAACCATTTACAATATTTACAGGATCACCTTGTATGTCGACTACAAATTTTTTCGACTTTTTTAAATTACCAGACACCGATTCTACAATATCCCACATCGTTTTTGTTACATTATCTGTATCTAAAAGTTTTTTATTGAAATATTTTTTCTTAGCATCTTCCAACAGATTATTTAATACTTTTTTTTCCTCATTGTATATGCTCCTATAATCACTGTTGGTTTGAACCATATAACTATACCTTACCGTAAGAAATATATCCATCAAAAACAGATCAATGGACTCTTGAAAAAATACAAATCCGAACAAATATACAGGGTGCTTCGTTAAATGAACGGTCGATGACATTATAATGGAACTTCTCAAATAAATTGATAACACATGAGAATTTTTATAACCTACAGTTCACTAGTTCTCTTTCACATTATCCTAAACAATCTATGTAGAAATAGTGTGTAAGTATTATATTTTTCTAGAAAACGTTATGCTGTACTTATATAAAATATAAACGTGCAGCATTCTCATAAAACAAACAAGATATCTAACTTAAAAAAATCCGTCCGGCGAAAGATTTATAAGTGCGTCTACGTGTCTGAAATGTGAAGAGGCAAAACAACTTTTCATTGTCCGGAATTATTGACCAAAAAAATATTAAGAGCAATGCGTCATTCTTTTTCAAATCAGAAGACAATAACTTGGTTGTTATTCAGAAAATCAAGAATCTACTATAGGCAGCTGATAAATGGTCTGACAATTTGATATTTAATAATCTGATAATTTGTTTGTTAGTTACGCAGAAAACGTTTTCAGATGAAGAACCCATATATAATATTACTTACATACTGTTAAGAGTAATACAGCCCGACCCTAAAGTACCCCCCCCCCAAACTTCTTAACTTCTAAATGAGTTGAGATAAAGTATAAGAAATTTTCTACCCGCAAACAGAATTTTGACTGATGGCATCAGAGTCGCTGTCGGTATATACATATATACATTTTTTAAAATAGCATAGTAGGCCGTGTCATTTGAAAGGTATTTCAATTGTCTTCACACCAGTTGTTGAAGAACTAAAATCGAGTCATCCGTATACAGTGACAAGCGTATCTGTGTCCCATTCGTCGAGTGAAAAGACCATCGTTCACTTTAAATATTTAAATGTTTTAACCGAAGAATGTTAATATAATGTAACGTAATCTAAGAGGTTTGCATTCTCAAAAAAAAAAATGTATCTATAGATGTTAAATCGGAGGAATGTGTTGGCTTTCAATCATTTTAATATTTGAACCCAAGTGTTTCAATTTTCTACGTAGTCGTATTTGGTAACAAAAATTGTTTATTTATTTTTCGTGTTTTCGATTTAAAATGCGTATACTATTGAAGAACGTGGTTTTGCTGTTAGAAAGCAATTGAAAGCCAACACT